>OY756986.1:7140427-8609654 GCA_963580505.1 Ennomos erosarius | reverse complement strand
TTGTGCCCAGTGTTTTCTGTTTTTTGACGTGCGTGTTATGTAGAACGACAAGTACATCGAACATACCGCATATCGCGCCACCTAGGCATCGTCACCGCCGTGTCAGCGCGATTTGCACACATGGAGAAGATGTACTAACACATGGAAAAGCGCTGACCAGCAAAAGCGTGAGACAGATCGCGACCACCGTCCGCGTACCGCCCGCGCCCGCGATCCCCTCTAAGCTCCGCGAGGCTTACATCATCCTCCCCCGGCACTTGTTCTCGATCGTCGAGACTTGTCACATACATATAATTAATTTTAGGACCTAATTATAGTGTTATATGTAAAAACCTTAAATAAAAGGTAAAAACTTCATCACATGGTTTTACTCTATTACTCCCGCTGCAGCCCCTCTATAATTGGCGCAGTTGGTAGAGTCTTTGGGTCAAGTGCGCGTACGACCCTCGGGAGTGTTGGCAGTTTTTTGGACTTTGAGGTCAATCGGTGAACTCTGGACATTATAGCTGTTAATGCTGTGCGCGTGCGTGATTGGCTATTGAGCCTTAACCAAGGATCGAACATCTATACCTATGGACTGCAGCTGGAGCTTTCAAGAAATCGAAGATTAATATAGTGAACCGAAGATGATGAATAATTATACAGTAAGTACGCTAGAATTGTCTCTGGTGTTGCTTCCCCTTTTTAGTGATAGTTTCCGTCAGGATTTTACCTGACGATACCTTTTTCAGAATCGCTCTGATAAGGTGTTTCAGTAAATTTAAATTTAAATCTATCTTTTTCCAGAATCGCTCTGGTAAGGTATTTAAGTAAGTTAAAATCTATCTTTCCCAGAATCGCTCTGGTGTAAGATATAATTAAGTAAATTAAAATCCAAGAACAGATAATTGAAAATGAATATATTCTAATATTATAGAAATTCTTATGTAAAATTCATGAGAAAAGGAATTTTAATAATTACGAAAAATTTAAGCCTTATTGTAATTAAGTGATAATAGATAGGTAATAAATTTTAATTATTTCTATTATTAATAAAAATAAAATTAGCCAAAATTAATTATAATAAAATTAAAAGAATAATGAATTTGATAAATTTTAATCGGAATAAAATAAAAAAGCGGTAAAATGTAAATAAAAAAAAAATTAAGACAAATTTAAATAAAGTCCTTATTAAATACTTTAAATATAATTACATAAATTAAATTTAAAAAAGTGAAATAAATTTAAATAATCAAATGGCCGAAATTAATTAGTAATTAAAATTATTTTAAAATAAAAAAAAAATAATAAAAACTAAAAAAAAAAAATTAAATACAAAAAAAAATTGAATAATTAGAAATAAAATAAAATAACACGTGAACAAAAAAATGTATAAAAAAAATTAATGCAAAAAAAAATCGCAAAATAATACATAAACTAAATAAATGTAAAAAAAAAAATGGAAAAATGTATAATGACATAAATTTAACGGAATTGGATAAATGTTATAAAAAAATGTGAACTCAAAAAAAAAACGAAATATATTAAAATAAAAAAATAAATAAAAAAAAACATAAAAAAATTAATATTGAAATAAATAAAACGAAATTTATTTAAAAATATGAATTAATTTGGGAAATTAAATTATATTAAAAAAAAATTATGTTTTAAATATTAGAAAATCTGCTTTCGAAAATTAAAAATTTAATTACAATTTATAAATTAATATTTAAATTGGTAATATAAATTAAATATAACAAGAATGAAATAAATGAAATAAATAAAAATTAAATTGGGATGAATTAAAAAAAAAATTAATTTCGAAAATTAAAGAATGAAATAAAATTTTATATAATATGAAATAAATTATAAAAAATGAAATAAAAATTGAAAGAATTAAATAATCTGTTAAATTAAAACATTAAGTATTATAAAATTAAATAAATTACAAAATCATATAAAAATGATAACTCATTAAAATTTTGAAAAAAATAGTTGTACTTAAATGAAATAAATTTAAATGATCGAATTAAAGAAAAAAACAATTCAAAAGTTTTAAAAATAAATTGATTTAGGTTTGAATTAATTTGAGAAATTAAATTAATGAAAAAATTATATTTTAGAATAAATATTAAAATGAAATAAAAATTTAAATGAATAAATATATTATTGAATTTAAAAAATAAAATAAATTAATTGAAAATGTTAAATAAAAATAAAATAAAATGTTTAAATGAATTATTTAAAAAAAATTAAATTCATTAATTTATTTAAAAAATGTAACAACAAAAAAAAACTTTTTAATCTAACAAAAAAATGTTAAATCACTGTAAAATTTTAAATTTTTAGGTATAAAATTATAATACAATAAAAAAATTAAAAGTAAAGTTTGAACAATTAAATTCATTTGAAATATTTGAAAGGAAGTTAAAAAAAAAGGAAATATAATAAGTAGTTATCAAAATAAAATATAAATGAAATAATTTTGAAAATGGTGAAATGTATAAAATATTATTACTAATAAAGTTAAATAAATTTTGGAAATTAAATTAAGAAGGATAAAAAATATGATAAAAAAGTAATAAATTTAAAATAACAAAATTCTTTTGGGGAATTAGGATGATTTAAGAATGAATATAAAATTGGAACGGTAAAATAAAAAAAAAATCTAATATAACCTAATTTGGAAACTGTGTAAATTTTAAAATCAAATGCATTGTAAAATTGAGTAAATTATAATACTTTATTAATTATAAGATTACGCAAATCTTAGAAAATGACAAAAATAAAAAAGAACAAGTAGAAAAAAAATTGAAATGAACAATTTTAATGATATAATTAAATTATAAAAGCTAATTAAATAGTATTAAATTTAAATCATAAATTAAAAAAAAGAAACAAGGAAAGAAAGTTGAAATTTTATAATTTTGGAATTGAATTATTAAATTTTTTAAGTAAAATATATAAAAAAAATTTAAATAAACTAGAAATTTAAATTTTTGGAATAAAAATAAAATCAATATAAAAACTTTAATGAATTAAATAAATTAAAATAAAAAGTGAAACAGAAAATAAATTAATTAAATAAAAAATAAAAAAATGTAGAAAATTAAGCAATACCAATATATCAACATGATATGTTAACTAAAATTAAATATTGAAAAACAAAATAAATATAAAAAAAAAGAAATATAAAAATAACTATTCAAAAAAAATTAAAAGTTATTTGAAATGCATATAAGAACGGAATAAAAAAAACTAGTGAGTAGTATAAAAAAAATGATTTTGGAAATTCTATAAATTTAAAAAATTAAATAAATTTTTAGAGTTAAAACTAGACTATATATAGGTATATATAGGTTTTAGAGATTAGATAATTTGCTGAAATAAACTTTATAGTTGTATTTTAGGAATGCAGATCATTTTAAAATTAAATCATTTATAAAATTGGATTAATTCAATTAATTGTGAAATTATATAAACTAAATAAAATGACCCAATTAAAAATGTAAAAAAAAATCAAGTTCACAGAAAAAATAAAATATTAATGCATTAAAATAAAAAGTAAATTAATTAAATACAATTTAAAAATTAATTAAATAGGTTTATCACATAAAATAATTTTTAAACAAAAAAAAAAATTTGAAACAATAATTAAATGCAACAATTTGAATGAATTAGAAAACGTAGAAAAAAACGATACATTAAAAATTTTAAAAGAAATTAAAAAAAAAGTAATTTTTAGAATATAATAAAACAAAAAGATATTTCAAATTAGATAAATAAAATAAAATATAATGTACAACCCCGTATGTATGAAGAGCTACAGATATCCCTTTGTTCACAAGTGATCAAATTGGGAATATGTTAGCAAGGCATTATAAGACCATTCGACTCTGCATGAAGCTCGCCTATTTTGGTAGTACCCGTAGTACCAAAGAAGACTGATGCTTCCCGTCGACAAAAATGGCACCTTGCAGTAGACTTCAGAAAATTATTTGAAAAAGAAATTGCCGATAAAAATCAAATTTTAGATATGAAATTTAGAGAATATTATAGCATTATAAGTACTAGATCATATTTCTTAGAAAATAAGATAGCAGTAGTTCTTAAAATTCCTATTTGTTCTTCAAGTACAATAAGTACATCCCTTTGCCTATTCTACTTAATATACCTAAAACTTAACTTTTAAACCTATCCAACTTAACTTGTAACTCATACTATCCCCTTATCAGTACCTATATAGCATAGCAACCAACGAGTAATTCTGTGTACATTAGAGGCTGAATGCCCGAAGGTAGCACGCCCGGTTCCTATGCAAATCGAGTCTCAATCATCAAATTATATTCAAACCAACAGCATTCAAGATTTCTTACTAGAACATACAACTGCAAGCTTATGCACACTGGAAGCTCATGCACAAGAATACCTATAGATAACATTTTCTTAAGAAGACATAGAAAGATTGAACGATCAACACTATTTCATCATATTCCTGAAAGCAACCATGTGACGAGGCATTACGAAAGAGAAGAGACCACTACCTTGCAAGGCCGCTGTACTCTGTTAAAATATCGCAAAACTTTTATGAACTTGATGAACTAGCAGCTATGAGTATTAAAAATGAAATCAAAGAACAGTCACCGAAGATCATTAACATCCCAGAATATACTGAACCTGATACATATCCTGCCACAAAACACAATTGGATAAATTTCAACGGACTCAACAAAATTCAAGAAGAAATTAATAGTAGTGCAACTTACACTTACTCTTGAAAATCCGCCGAGTTCAACAAATCATACAACCATACCATTTTACATATTATTAATCAGTGCAGGAGTACTTGTCATCTTTATATAATCAGCAGAAGATATTGGTTAAATCAGAGAAAGATCAACAACGCTTTCTCCACGACGATTATTCAATCAATAAGAAAAGCCGACGATGAGAATCCAGCATCCAGACCTGCACAAATCCAGATCATCCAGCAACATTTAGTCTGAAAGTACTGAAATGGTTGCTGATCTGCGGTGGGAGGTGTTATGTAGAACGACAAGTACATCGAACATACCGCATATCGCGCCACCTAGGCATCGTCACCGCCGTGTCAGCGCGATTTGCACACATGGAGAAGATGTACTAACACATGGAAAAGCGCTGACCAGCAAAAGCGTGAGACAGATCGCGACCACCGTCCGCGTACCGCCCGCGCCCGCGATCCCCTCTAAGCTCCGCGAGGCTTACATCATCCTCCCCCGGCACTTGTTCTCGATCGTCGAGACTTGTCACATACATATAATTAATTTTAGGACCTAATTATAGTGTTATATGTAAAAACCTTAAATAAAAGGTAAAAACTTCATCACATGGTTTTACTCTATTACTCCCGCCGCAGCCCCTCTATAATTCACGCGAAACTTTATTATTTTAACATGGTTAAAGTGACTCTGCAACTGTTATGGGCGGCCGTGTTGCTTAACATCAGGTGAACAACTAGCTCGTCACGTCATTCATTCCCATAAAAAAATTACAAAAAAAAAACTACTAACACTAACATAATATGTACCTACTTATTGTTTGTTTATCTATTACTTCCAAGTTCCATACCTAGAGAAGTGCCTGAAATTTTGTGTAAGGGTTATGACATTACACAGGTCCTTCTATATGATCCTGGTTTTCAATATTTTCTACAATAACTCGATCGATTTGGTCCTGTTGACTGACTTCCGTGCCTGTGACAACAAACGCTGAAACAGCTGTGATAACAAAATCTGTTATTTTGATCTGTAATATTCGATTACTATCGAGCACTTTTTTTATACCGATATAGCCTTTTAAGTTAGCAAGTTGAAATGGCAATGGGCAGGCGTCATCGCTCACAGAACTGACAATCGCGGGGAGCCGATGGATGCATGAGGCGGGCAGCCGCTCAAAGTGGCGCTCTCTGGGGAAGGCCTATGTTCAGCAGTGGATCTACGGGCTAATGATGAGAATGATGATGATGATTTATTTATATTTGGTAATTACTTTGTACCTCCAGCATTTTTGAACCAATATAAAAGAATCTTGTTTTTAATTGAAAGGAAATATGTTCTTTCAGAGCAGTCAGTGGCATTGGTCTCAAATCATAATAACAGGGAACATTGATTACAAATATGGATGTTAATATCATCAATATATTTCCCATTAAAAAATTGTGATGAAGCCGGGTTAACCCAGGTTTTACAAAAATGATGCAATCACACCCGAAATGGGTCATGCATATTTCCGCTTAATTTATGGATCGCCCAACAGCTTCAAAGAACATCAAATATTTACGAGGCTTTTCAATTTCCAGATTTAGTATAAGTAGGTAAGTATCTACTTGACTAAAACGTGTTGGAATTTATAGAGTAGGTTGCGAAGATTTTCTCGGTCAGTAGAATGTCTAATGTCTGTCTTATTAGATGTAACTACGGATCATTAGCATATTATTATTAAATATATTACGGAGCGCAACGAGAAACATTTGAATTAAACTCTTTATACATTTTATGAGCTCTAAGCCGTGTGGTTCCCGGTTTGCGAATAAGACCACCCCATCTCTTCATGCCGTAAAAGAGACTACCGCCGTAAGGAAATGCCGTCCATTCGCTGGATACTCACTTATCCACGGAACGGACGGCAGCATTTCTCCTCATTAAAATCTTTTTTTTTTTCTTTGTTTATGAAAAATCCTTCCTATGATAATTAGTCCAGAGTGGTGTTTATGAGGGGGGGGGGTCTATGTTCACGTTTAGCAGTGAACCTCTTTAGGCTGATGATGATAATACATATTAGAATTACCTATTAAATACCTATTAATGAGGTTTCCCGCCGGCATAGAAAAAGTTAATGCGTAGAATTTTGGTAAAATACTTTTTAAAAGCAAAATTTTGACCTGTAGTTATTTAAACACACTCACCTTCACGTCAAAGTCCTAAGAAACTGGGCACCTCTATAATTTAGTAAATTATAATTGCGATGTTAGATTTTTGTATTCTGCCAATGGCAACCCCTTCTTCCCACCATCTTTTTACCTAACGGCAGTGTTGCTACATTTTAACCAATAATTTTATCTAACTAAATAATAATTAAATTTACTTATTTTAATACAAAATGTTTAGATTTGTACTAAACAATTATCGTATTTAGTAAATTATCTTTTTAACTATAGCTAGCTAGTCTTACTGCAATTATTTATTAAACAAGCCTCTCTAAAATTGTTGGTAAAAATTTGTGGAGAGGGCCTAATTAAGGTGGGGCTAAACCAGACTCAGCTTAATACACTTGTCTTCAAAATTGAGTTAAACTCGTCTCGGAGTTTTCCTCATAATTGCTCACTCCGGTTTGGTCAACATTCAACTTGTGTTTATACGTTAGTCTTATTTTTTTTATTACCTACTAAGTATAGGTAGTATAGTAGGTAACACACGTCTTCTGGGCTCCTAGCGTGAGTACGTTCATGGGCCAAAGTACACTTACTAGCAAAAGACATTTCAGGGGCACCTAAATGGTGATTGAGGCCCAAGATGACGCCATGTACACCATGGACCCATAGAACTACAACCTAGAGAATTGGAACTAAATTACCCATAAGCAGAAAAAACAGCCGATCAGCGGGGAGCCGATGGATGTAAGAGGCGAGCAGCCGCTCGAAGTGGCGCTCTCCGGGGGGAGAACTATGTTCAGCAGTGGACGTCTTCAGCAGATGATGATGATAATGAGAAGAAACAGACAAAGAGGGAACTCAAAAGTACAGTTTGCTATCGTTTGTCATATAATTATAACACCAGTATACCTACAAATTATGCCAGTATTGAATATTTTGCTCATTATAATTAACAGACCCTTATGATTATTTATCTTTATTATCTAGCATTATGAATTATGCATGTGTGGTTTTGCGGTTAAGTGAGTCTATATGCTTGACTTACATAATTTTTTACAAAACAAACAATCGATGACTCAATCTCATCATTAAATTCACGGGTAATGGGTGTACTCATTTTATAAATCCTTTTTACAGTTATTACTTATTTTGCTTGTAATGGTACAGTCATCGACAAACGTTGCTAAAAAAGAGACATTCAAAATAAAAATAAAGTTGCAATTTTTGGAAGTCAATAAGGTTTTCAAGTCAAATAAATGGCAATAAGTCTTAAGTCATGCAAAAACTACATTTAATAGGTAATGCAATGTATTAGTGTACATACTAAGTTTTATTCCACGATAACAAAATGAAATAAATCTTATAAAATAGAACAAACACAATGTTTTTCAATACAAATAAAATCATAGGTACTTGCATGTATAATATACCTAGCTTATTATAGGTATTAGCGTACTTACAAGTTACAACTAACTTACTACTCACTGATAACTTAATAGTTAAGTATAAGGTTACATATTACTTACATATAGTATACAAACACAACAGGTGTCAAATTGCTGAGCGATGACCTTGAGTGGACCGGCCGCTCCAGAAGGGAGTGGAAAGGTGGGGGGGGGCACTAAGTTCGTACAGTTCACGCACACTCACTCGCACTATAGTGTGGTAGAGTAATTTATAGTGAACCCGGCGCACGGTGTGCTCCTGGCGGCTATACGGACCAGACTGACTGAGTGGTATCGGCCGGTGCCTTTAGGGTTGCAAGCTCTGTGGTGAGGTTTTCCCAATTCCAGCTGGTTTAGAATAACAAGTGAAATGCAACGGGCAATAACATCAAATATCATCTTTGCATTTTCTGCATTCTACATTGCACTATGCGTTTTCCAGTAAGAGAAATTAATAATAATACATTTCCACCATTTTCTGCCAATTTCTAAGGGGGACGAGGAAGACACACATAGCACACGCGCAAACGGTGCGTGTAAACGCATGCCACAAACCATCTTAAAACACGAAGACTGTTATATAATCTAGCGTAGTCACGCAGTGTCTACACGCACACTATGATATTGTAGATGACCAAATAGCGCCATATGACCGGCAGAGGGGAACGCCTTGCCTTGCCACCTCCTTTTATAAATGCTCTAAGGTAGCATGCGATACAGGCTTTTCTGGATTTAATGTTTAAAAATAATAATATGCAATGGGCAATTAAATAGGTACCTAATAATAATTATCGTGAATATCTTCTTTGTGTTTTCTGCGTTACTGTAGCCACGCGCTACTACAGCTGTGTCCGCGACTCGCTTAGTCACCACTTGTGCCTGCTACGGGATGCACATACATTGACGCCGATACTCGCCACTGACGCGTGCGACTGATTCTATGATGATGATATGAGAACTATGGGACTGTACAGCGTGATAGATATATAAAATGTAAGTAGCTAGCGGCTTTCAAGCATCGGCGGCTGTCGCACTCTACTCTTGCGTGGCTGATAAAAAAACATTTTTTTTTTTTGGAATCATGACAATATGATGTATTTTTTTTATAATTATCTTACGTGGCTAATAATATTTTGACGGTACGAACCGTTAAATTATTTCAGTGCTGCAGTTGAAGAACCAGCAATGGAAACACCCTGCAATTTATGAAATGTTTATTCCCTAATTTGTGGGAGATTCCCTGTAGCTGGCCTCATTTTCCGTGGATGATCACTCTTCCCAACCGGTATCGTGCCCGGGGCACCCCATACGATGACCTCGCACCACGACATCACACGTCGTACGACAGGATCGCTGTTTTATACATCCATTGCTTTTCTAAAACAGAATTGATAAAAAATCTGCTAAAGACACAGCAATGTGCATTACAAGGTTCGAATCCAACGCTGGTGTTCCCTGATACAGTTATAAATCCGCAGTTTCCGTGGAGCAACACCTCGAAAACGATTAAATAATTGCAGATTCGCGGTTGTGGTTCGGCTCTTTCGTGAATTTTCGACGAAATTGGGGCATTCAGTGGGAACTTTCTTGATTACATTGAACCTAATAAATAAATAATAAGGCGGTTTTGTCGAAGGCTCTGCTTTCAGGGTTGTTAGTCCAATATTTAGGTAGGCCATTCCGTTTAAGTATGTAACAGCCTATAAATGCCTTAGTTTACCTAAGGTTTTTATCCCCTATTGTTTGGGGAACGAGAAGTTTCTTAATTATTGTTGTTGTTGAGACTATTTTGCTTCTGCAGGTAATTTTAAACGTGAGTAAACACGATTTTTAAATAACTTGATAATTTGTGCCGTGTGGTCCCGGTTACGTTGCCGTGTGGTCCCGGTTACGAATAGGACCACCCCATCTCTTCCCGTGGGTGCCGTAAAAGTCGGCTAAGGGAACATCCAGGGAATGGGCTGCAGCATTCTCCTTGGTCTCCACCACCATAATCCACTGCGATCACCAAGCCGCCTGCCAAGCGTGGTGATTATGGCAAACCCCCCCCCCCTAATGACAAGCACAAACAATAACGGCCCCCAGTCCCCGGCGGCTCTGCTATCCCGTGGCTCCGGTAGCGGTCACGGTAACGGCAGGGCAGGGGGTGCGAAGAATCACCGGAAGACGCCCGGCTACCAACCCCACCAAACACGACCCCTGGCCCTGGCAACTTATAACGTGCGCACGTTGAGGGCTGACGAAAGGATGGTCGAATTGGAGGATTGTAATGGGATTGTCAGAAGTCCGAAGACAGGGACAGGACACGATAATCCTAAATTCCGGTAACTTATTCTTCTACCGGGAGGGAGACCAACTTTCCCAAGGTGGTGTCGGGTTCCTCGTCCGCAAGTCTCTCGTCAACAACGTGATCAAAGTCGACAGTGTGTCGACCAGGGTAGCGTACCTGATACTCAGAATAACCAAACGGTATTCGTTGAAGGTCATCCAGGTATACGCACCGACCTCGGCACACTCCGACGATGAAGTAGAAGCTATGTATGAGGATTTATCCGAAGCCATGCATACTTCCGAAACATACTTCACCGTTGTGATGGGAGATTTTAATGCGAAGTTGGGCACAAGGAATGGCGATGAGCTGAGAGTGGGGCCATTTGGGTACGGGCAGCGGAACCCTCGGGGACAAAGGCTGGCTGACTTCATGGAGAAGGAGGGCCTCTTTATGATGAACTCCTTCTACAAGAAGCGGCCATCCAGGAAGTGGACGTGGATAAGCCCCGACGGTTCCACGAAAAATGAGATAGACTTCATGATGACGACCAAGAAGCGAATATTCGATGATGTCTCTGTGATCAGCAAGGTGAAAACCGGTAGCGATCACCGTATTGTAAGAGGCACATTGAATATCAATGTCAAGCTTGAAAGGTCGCGTCTGGTGAGGTCTACGCTCCGTCCAAACCCTGTCCAAATCCAAAACCCCGAAGGCTTTCAGCTGGAACTCCAAAATCGCTTCCAGTGCCTTGCCGATTGCAACACAGTGGACGAGTTGAACAACGGGTTGGTGGAAACTGTCCAAGCTGTTGGAGCTGAGTTCTTCAAGACCCAACGCCGAAAGAGGACTCAGAAACTCTCAGGAAACACTCTTAAATTAATGGCAGACCGGAGCGAAATGAAACTACAGTCTTCAGTTGATATGTCAGCCTACGGTGAACTCAATAGACGTATCTGGAGTTCCATGCGACACGACTTGCGTGCTTTTAGTACTTCACGTATTGAGGCCGCAATTGAGCGGAACCAAGGCTCTAAGGTGTTCGCAAAAGATTCGTCTATTGGGCAAAGCCAAATGACAAAACTGAAGACCGAGAATGGTAGTGTCATTTCATCCAAGCCTGAGATCCTGAGAGAGATTGAGAACTTCTATGGACAGTTATACACATCGACACGTGAGCCCGCTACTAACACAGCTAAGGACACCAGAGCCAAGTTAGTCCGACACTATACCGAAGATATCCCGGATGTCAGCCTGTACGAGATTAGAATGGCCCTCAAACAGCTTAAAAACAACAAGGCGCCAGGTGAGGATGGAATTACGACCGAACTTCTGAGAGCGGGTGGTAGACCGGTACTTATAGTCCTCCAGAAGTTATTCAATTCTGTCATCCTTGAAGGTACAACGCCGGAGGCATGGCACAAGAGCATGGTGGTGCTCTTCTTCAAAAAAGGTGATAACACCTTATTGAAGAACTATAGGCCCATCTCGCTCTTGAGTCATGTGTATAAGCTGTTTTCGAGGGTCATTACGAATCGTCTCGCACGCAGGTTTGATGAATTCCAGCCTCCCGAACAAGCCGGTTTCCGAAAAGGCTTTAGCACCATAGACCACATCCATACGCTACGCCAGATTATACAGAAGACCGAAGAGTATAATCGGCCGCTATGCCTAGCGTTGGTGGACTATGAGAAAGCCTTCGATTCAATCGAGACTTGGGCGGTGCTGCAGTCCTTACAGCGATGCCAAATTGACTATAGGTATATCGAAGTGTTGAAGTGTTTGTACAGTAAGGCCACTATGTCAGTCCGACTACAAGACCAGAGTACGGAACAGATCCCATTGCAGAGAGGCGTGAGACAGGGAGACGTTATTTCTCCGAAACTGTTCACAAACGCATTGGAGGATGTTTTCAAGCTCTTGGAGTGGAAAAGATGTGGCATCAACATAAATGGCGAGTATATCACTAACCTTCGTTTTGCCGATGATATAGTCATAATGGCGGAGTCGCTCGATGATCTCAGCACCATGCTCAACGACCTCAGTAGAGTCTCCCGACAGGTTGGTCTTAAGATGAACATGGACAAGACGAAAATCATGTCAAATGCCCATGTTCCACCTATACCGGTAATTGTCGGGAACGATACTCTCGAAGTTGTCGACAAATACGTCTATCTAGGGCAGACTGTCCAATTGGGTAGGTCCAACTTCGACAAAGAGGTCGCCCGAAGAATCCAACTCGGCTGGGCAGCGTTTGGGAAGCTTCGACCTATCTTTTCGTCCAAAATACCACAAAGCCTGAAAACAAAAGTTTTCAATCAATGTGTGTTGCCAGTGATGACTTATGGAACTGAGACGTGGTCTCTAACTGTTGGCCTCATTACTAAGCTCAAAGTCGCGCAACGAGCTATGGAGAGAGCAATGCTCGGTGTTTCCCTGCGAGATAGGATCCGAAATGAGGAGATCCGCAGGAGAACTAAAGTGACCGATGTAGCTCTTAGGATTGGCAAGTTGAAATGGCAATGGGCAGGCCACATCGCTCGGAGAACTGACAACCGATGGGGAAGAAAGGTTCTCGAGTGGCGACCACGAACTGGAAGACGCAGCGTAGGCCGGCCCCCCACTAGGTGGACCGACGACCTGGTGAAAGCCGCGGGGAGCCGATGGATGCAGGAGGCGAGCAGCCGCTCTAAGTGGCGCTCCCTGGGGGAGGCCTATGTTCAGCAGTGGACGTCTTCAGGCTGTTAATGATGATGATGATGATAATTTGTGCGTTGTTGTGGTTGTGCCGGATTGCTGCTGAAAACCACCATAGTGAAAAGGTAGATTGTTTTTTTTTTCTAACTATATATTTGGTATATTTGACATTGAAAACTTTTAAATGAAGTTTGGGCGTTACTTTAATCATAGAAAAAGAAAAGTTACTGTAGTGAAACGGGAATGTTGAAGGTGAAACCACGGGCACACTCTAGTTAAAAAAAATACTTAATAATCAGAATTGCAGATCGAGTGCCTACAGTCTTTTATTTTTGGGCTTTATTTTTTTTATAAAGTGGTTGATGTTTTACGTGGAAATATAATTTACTATTGCGAAATGGAGCAACAAAAAATGCTATGATAATGAAAAAAGTGTGAGTAATCTCAAAGCAATTTGTCAAGATTGACATGGATAACAATCATAATGTGAAATTTACTAGACGATCAATTTATATATTATCTCTCTATATCTATGCTTTAGATGTTTACACACACTCGTACCTACGAATTCAACTTTAGATAACGTTTTAAAAATCCTATTAGGTTTATTCCTACCTACTATAATACAAAATCTTTATTTTAGGTAACTTAAGAAAACACACTCGGGGCCTTGCCACAAACTAATACATAACATCATGGTTTGTAACATTAACGCTTCAAGGTTACTATAATATTTTTCGAATTCGTACCATGAACTTACAAAGTATTCCTGCGTGAGAACGAGATGTCTACATTTTTATATAGCATTATCACTTTCGCACGTCGGTGTCAACATGATGTATTTGAGTGAACAATTTAACGTGACGTCATCAAAACTGCTTTGCGTCAACAACATTACAGTATTCTTACTTTTAGACTATAATAAATAATAGATAACAAAGGATTTGTAAAAATAACGAAATACTGAAAAAATCATTAAAAAATAATAATCATCATCATCATCATTAACAGCCTGAAGACGTCCACTGCTGAACATAGGCCTCCCCCAGGGAGCGCCACTTAGAGCGGCTGCTCGCCTCCTGCATCCATCGGCTCCCCGCGGCTTCTCGAGTGGCGACCACGAACTGGAAGACGCAGCGTAGGCCGGCCCCCCACTAGGTGGACCGACGACCTGGTGAAAGCCGCGGGGAGCCGAATAATAATATTTAAAACTAATAATAATAATTGAAATAATTACAACTAAAACGTTATTTACAGAATTTACAATGCAAATACGCCATCCAGCTCACCACCACCAGCTCAATTCCCAGAAAACATGCAGCTTACTTTTATGTAATTTTTCTAAGTATGATTGAAGTTAATAATGCTATAAGCGATTGTGGTAAGCCCCAAGTAAGAATGTGTTTTAGTTTGCCTTACTAGCGCTACTACGAAAACGGCTGCAGTCGAAAAGTGCTACGAAATCTATTGAACTTTCGTAGCAGGCTACAAAGCAGGCAATGCGTACGATTTAGTACAAAATTGGTATGTCTATTTTTTCATATTAGTTATCAATTTGTATACGTTATTCCTACTTACTGTGCAGATTTCGAAATTACAGTACACTTTTTAGAAAATAGGCCCGCTCCGTCTCTGGTTTTTACCTGTAGATTTCGTGGAAGCAGATGCGGGAAACTGTACTATATTATGATATATCAATACACATAATGGAGCTATGCTCGGAGATTCCTTGCGAGATAAGATACGAAATGAGGAGTGAACCACAAGTGAACCATTCACCGATATTAGCTCTTATTAAGAAAAAAATGGGCAGGCCACATCGCTCGTAGTACTGACAACCGAGGATGAGGAAGAAAGTTTCTCGAGTGACGACCAAGAACCGAAAAACGTAGCATATTAGGCCGACCCCCTCTACGTGTACCTAAGACCTGGTCTAAACTACGGGGAGCCGTTGGATGCAGGAGGAAAGCAGCCGCTTAAGGCCCTTACAGGACCCAATGCGAGCACGTTTATTACAGCAGACACTCTTGAAACTTATTTTGTATCTGATAGGGTCGCTTTATGCATAGCAAAAATATGGCGATTCCGTTGCGTTGCACTTCGACTTTTCCATTTTTCGGTACAAACAATTAGTTATAAAAGAAATGCTTATTGTTATAAAAAAATAAGCTTATAGACGGATGCATTGAAACATAGCTTATCACTACGATTTATTTCAATGGGGCGTCTTATTTCAATGTAACATTTTAGGACGTTTGAATGATTTTTTTACAGGACACATCACGATTTTTTTCTATCGAGAAAACTTTTTGTAAACGTGTTTCGGCTTCGGCAGACGGAAAGAAGTACCAGTATTAACGTGCATCTTTTTCAATGCTGTAATTGGTATACGTTTTGAAATAATCACGTTCAAAATAGTCAATTTGGGAGCATTCAGCGCCTTAAGTGACGCTCTATGGGAGGCCTAATGTTCAGCAGTAGACGTCTTCAAGCTGATGGTGATGATAATAATAATAATAATAATTTATTATTATTATTATTATTAATTTTCTATGCAAGCATGTTGCATCATCGACCGAGTCCTATCAAAATCATTTAATAGTACTTACCTACTATCAAAGTTAAAACAGCCAATCACGAAAAGAAGAACTAGGTATATTATTAGTTAATGGAGCAACCACTCCAAAGCAATCGCTCGATTAGCTCCATTCAAAGATAAACTAACAGCTAAAAGGCTAGTAAAATTTAATATTATATTGAGGCGAAACACGACATGTGTTGAGACTTGGAACTAGTATTAAACAACTCCTCAGATATTCCGACTGGTGTAGTGCTCAGCTTAAAATGCTAGTTGGTGGAGTTGCCGAATTACTTATTCCGTTGAAACGTCTAGACAAGACCAAATAAAAGTTTATATGGGCAACGTTGTGAGCTTTAATCGTGATTTGCATTTTTTGTTTTTGTGGCTTGTGTTACCTTACTAAACTTATCCTATTCCCACCTATACTTACCTTAATTGTTTTATGTGAATTTATTTTTTATTTAAATTACAAAAGCTTTTGAATAAAGAAGCTATTTATACAAAGTTGTAATAAAATGTTACAGGAAGAAGCTAAAAATAGAACGCTAAGGGTTGCAGTGCCTGCATTGACCCAGAAGCGGGATGGAAGTGGGTTAAGCTACATAGAACGCCGTACTTATACATTAATTTTCCACTGACGTCACCCTCATAAACTAGTTAAAATAAATACGTTACAGAATGCTTTCTGTTTTATTGCTGCAATTCTAAAATAATGATATGTTATGGTTTACCTGCCATGTACATAATTTATTTTTATCCTATCAACAAACAACATTTTAGAAATGTTAGTGAGAGTTTTGGCGGGAACGCGGAAAAGTTCACGTCGTTCCACTGTATTATTTCTCAAAACTTGTGCTTTTTCCAGTGTTAATGTTTAAAATTGATGGCGTTTTACGCATTAAGTGCTGAATTACGAGCATGAGTGTGGGCAAGTGATATAATGTGGTGAAACGTGATTTTCCGTGTTGCTTCCAAAATTCCATAGAAGCTTCTAGTAAAGTTGCCACCACTTTACTGAAGCATGACTTAGACTGGAATATGACTACCTGACTTAGACTGGACTATGACTATGACTAAGACTTGACTTTACGTGAAATATTCTATTAACATGATGAAAAATTACAATACTTGACACTGGCTAAATACACTACGTGTGGAGCCAAGATATAAGAAAAAATATGTTAGTGACCACGCAGGCATGTAATACTACATACATTAAGTTTGAGTAATTATAATAAAATCTGTAAGTAATAAGAACCGACAAATGGGGAAGAAAGGTTTTCAAGACCGCGGGGAGTTTACGATGGATGCGTGAGGCTAGCAGCCGTTTAGTGGCGTTCTGTGGGGGAGGCCCATAGAGTATGAGTACATAAACAATATAATACATACCTACTCTAAGGAGAGGATTTCAGCAGTGGACGTCTTCTGGTTATTTGTGATGATGATGATGATGATGATGATGATGATGATGATGAATGAAGCAGTAAAACTGCATTTATCTTAACTATCTTTCTCTTTTTTACTTATGACATTTCAAAACCATTTAAAGCAGACTTAGGTAGGGCGAAACCTACGGTTTTAGATCAAAACTGAAAGAGCAGCTTTAATCATTGAATGTTCGCTTCTCATAGCTCATCTACTACCTACTTAATATAGTTATCATCGTTGAAGTTACATGTTGATTTATAGAAGTAAGGTTTATAATAAGTAGGTACTCGAGACTGCTTGAGGCGTATTTAACAAGTAATCATTTTCATTTTATCAAAGGGCAAATAATCTTTTTATTTGGTTAAATGGTTAACTTGGATCACACCAAGAACCAGACGGCCTAACATGCACACCGCGGGAAAACTAACTACAAGTCTTGTCGACGCTATTAAAGCAAAAGTAGAAAACACATATCTACCTATATCCTATATTTACCTTCCTAATTTATTTTCTTTTGTAGTTAGAAAGGTACGTGTCTATAATATAAAAAAAGAAGCAGTAAGTAAGTACTTAACCAAAAGACCGTGGGAACTGTCAGGTGTTTGATACGGTAATCCGGTTCTTAACGGATCGTTTTCCCTTCTGGCCGCAAAGAACACTGTGTCGGGAAGTTTTTGACATTGAATAATAATTGAGCGCTGGCTTGCTGCTGGTTACTTAATCAATAACTTCGTTTCGTTGTAGACAGTGCCTATTATGTACCTACAAGGTACCTACCCATGTAGGTATTAAGTACATAACATTAGGATGTATAAGTCCTTTGAAATTCATTTTAGCGTAGGTGTACCTATGTAAGTAAGTGGCTACCTATATATCCATGGTATAATTCCTATTTTACCTATAACTGATGAGTACATGGAAACAAAAGTGATATAGGTACCTACCTATTTAGTTATAGGTATGCCTACCTCCGCAGGAGAACTAAAGTGACCGATGTAGCTCTTAGGATTAGCAAGTTGAAATGGCAATGGGTAGGGCACATCGCTCGTAGAACTGACAACCGATGGGGAAGAAAGGTTCTCGAGTGGCGACCACGAACTGGAAGACGCAGCGTAGGCCGGCCCCCCACTAGGTGGACCGACGACCTGGTGAAAGCCGCGAGGAGCCGATGGATGCAGGAGACGAGCAGCCGCTCTAAGAGGCGCTCCCTGGGGGAGGCCTATGTTCAGCAGTGGACGTCTTCAGGCTGTTAATAATTATGATGATGATGCCTACCTCTAGAGCAGGTATTTGAGGCAACAGCTATCGCTCTATGTGGTGTAAGTAAGTAGGTATAGGTATTTAATTCCACACTCTGTTATACGGTATCATTATCTTTTAATTATATCACCGGATGGATGGACGTATAAGCCCTAGAATACCTCATCATTATAAGTTATTAAATATTGATGAGGTTGCTATGATTTCATTCCTATTTAGATGTTTCTTGTTGCTTCGCGGCGCGGACGTGACGGTGCTAGGGTATCGCCTTGAATACTAATGGTGCTAAGGCAGGTACGGTGCGAGGGGGGCCTCTAGCGTGACCTAACCTAAACACCACAGAATGTAGCTATGATGCTAGTTACTTACTTGTTACGTACCTAAACCTAGATCTCGAAAACGCTGAAACAATTTCCTAATGAGCTCCGATCAAATGGGGTTAAAGTTTAATTTAAGTTTATTATTATTGGTTTATTATATCTATTTGCTAAAATTAGCCTATTCACACCTAATAAAGGTACCACCAATGATTTTAATCATTTATTAAACACTTCGTTCGTTTAAGTTCGTTAGTCTATATGTATTAGCAATTATCTATACATATAATAAAACTGTAGAGATAAAAAAATCTGTAAATGCAAGATATCGAAAAAAAAATGACACAGGTTAGCTTGAAATTTTTTGCTGATCACGTTAAGCTACTTTTTAGACATTTTGTCTGTTTGTTTGTTTGTTTGTTTGTTTGTTTTTGTTTGTTTGTTTGTTTGTTTTTGTTTGTTTGTTTGTTTGTTTGTTTGTTTGTTTGTTTGTTTGTTTGTTTGTTTTTGTTTGTTTGTTTGTTTGTTTGTTTGTTTGTTTGTTTGTTTGTTTGTTTGTTTGTTTGTTTGTTTGTTTGTTTGTTTGTTTGTTTGTTTGTTTGTTACGGCACAACTCCGAAAATACTAAACGGATTTTCATGCGGTTTTCACTAATAAGCTTAGAAAAACCCAGCGCACAACATAGGATATATTAAATTTTATATTTTGTAAATTTTTTTTGGTGAAAATGAAACGGACCGGGATTTTCACAAGATGGCCGCTTCAAGACTTAAAGGTAAGTTTTTTTTTCTTATATTTTGGTCCACACATAGTGTAGGTATTTAGCCAGTGTCAAAAAGTAAGTTTTGTTTTGGCTACTAATCATAGATGAGAGAAAAAAATGTGCTCTGTGCTACTGACGGTAATGTTATCTCGGGTTTATCCGGATGCACAGATTAAAGAAAAAAAACTCTGTTACTATTATGGCGCGGCTTCATATACGCCCGAACTTTCGCTGTTAAGTTGGCGCGCAAAAACATCTCTGTTGACTATCCTCGATGTTTTTGTAGCGCCCCAACCCGGACACATAGTCAATTTGTTTGCCTGCTGCCGGACCGACCGACGTAGGCTAAATAAAATGGAGGAAGCAGTAGCGTTATATTGCATGTCGGCGAATAAATATGTTTTACAAACTGTGAAAGTATATTTTGCCATTACAAAAATAAATTTTAATAGTTTTAATTTATAATTCCTTATCAATAGGAAGTAAAACCATTTTTTTATATTTGTCTGTTTATCTGTCCCTTTGAATACGGATCACGGTTGTTATAGTGGCATCAGAAATATATCATCTGTGAAAAATTCAACTGTCTAACTATCATGATTCATGAGTACATCCTGGTGTCTGATGGACAGACAGACAGACGGAGAGCGGAGGTTTAGTAATAAGGATTTACCCTTTGAGTACGGAACCCCAATCATTTTTATTTCATTCTGAACAATCCCCACTGCACTAAGCAATAAGGAAGTAATTTAATGCATGTTTATATTTATAACTTAAAAGACAAAAAACAGTAAATAACAATTGGCGCGCCTGCATTACCGGCAGCGTATCACACTTTTCGGGCTACGGCGAAATACATCGCGCGATTACTCGATGCAGTGCAGATTAGAGAAAAACAATCAAGGAAGTCATATGTATTTTTTTCTCTAATCTGCGGTATTACTAAAAATAAGTTTTTTCATTAATCTGTGGTCCAAACTAAAAAGAGGATAGGTATGAGAACCTTCTTGAATATGAGCAGGACAAAGAGAACAAGGAATTTTGAAAACTAAGAACTTCTTACTTAGACTTTTTATTATAAGTTTTAAGGCTTCACGCGATATCATATTTAGCCAATATTGAAACATAACTAAAATTATTATTCATGTTTTCGATTTCTTGGGTTCTGGCGAGGGCAAAATTCTTTATTGGCAATCTGGTATTATGGATTAGTTTTCAAAAATATACTACGCGTTACCATTCGAAATAAGTATTTAAATTGTATTTATAGTACCTATAGCTTAACCTATAGTAGTAACTTATTCAGTAATCTGTGCCTATAGGTACTTAATTTATTGACCCTTGCTTTTGCTACGCATTGTATAACGTTTTTTATTATGACATTAGACAAAATTTGCATTTAGCCAATGATAGGAAGTATTTTATGAATACTGTTAAACTGTAAAAGGGTAGGTTCTTAGACTTTTTATAATCATTCATAAGGCTTCACGCGATTATCATACTTAGCCGTTTGAAGCTTACTTAATTAACATTTTTATTGAAGTTTTCGATTTGTAAGGTTTTGGCGGGAGCAATGTTCTTTATTGGCGATCTGGTCAAATGTATTATTTACATAAAATTACTACACGTTACCATTCTAAATATGTAGTTAAAATTATTTTTGCGCTAATGCTACATTCTTGATCAACCACAAAGAAGTTTTACGGTACCTGTAGTACTTATAGCTACTTAAGTTATAGACCCTTACCATTGCTACACATTTTGAAACCTTTTTTATTTTGGCATTAAAGTAAGCCGGAGCGCGTGCTATTATTTGTATTTAGCCAATGATACGAAATATTTACGCTCTAAGTGGCGTTCCCTGGGGGAGGCCTATGTTCAACAGTGGACGTCTTCAGGCTGTTGATGATGATGATGATGATGATGACGAAATATTTTATGAAAAATGTTTAAAAAAGGTATGTACTTAGGTATAATAATATGTAGGTATTCATTATGGCAATTGTATCCTCGAATTAACAACAACATGGCGCGTAAAGTTCGTTTTTGACTGTTTTTGATTTGTTCTTCTTCTTCTTCTTCTTACATGTTGATAATAGTTAAAATATTTTAGATCTGTGGGCTATTAAAAAAACCACGGGTAAAAATGATTAGATTACTCGGTTACTCCAAGAAGGTATAGTTTTAGTAAGTAACTTTGTAAGTATCTTTGGGTGTAACTAATAATTATGTAATGACGATTTAACCTACTTCCTCATTTTCATCACTAAGTAGGTATGTTGAAAGTGCAGTGGGAATGAGACAGCGTGGAAAATAGTGGACATAATTATAATTATAATGGTCGATTCTTTAAAGAGTGGTGGTTTAGTATTTGTAATTCCTAATTAGTATTAAGAAAAAATAATTATTTATTTATTTATTTTATTTATTTATTTTTATATTGTGGCGTGCAAAGAGTTTTCATGCAGCTCATAGAAAAACTTAGCTCTTGGTTGCTAGGGGCAACCAAATCTTGTTGATTCGGAATCTAGGTCTTAGCCGACATCTAGTGAAAATTTTACTTGGTTTTTTATGTTGTAAATACTTGTAAATTCAATTATACATCGCATCGTGAGCTAAATTATTATCTTTATTTACTTCCAACCTATGGACCTCCTTCTAATAATAATACATAGGGAGCTACACCACACCCATACTGGTGATCCCTTTACTGGTGACCTTTTTGAACCGAAAGTCCATGTTGGAGTAAATGTTCGTGATTTTAATATTGTTGCTCATTGTGATAATTCTGATACTGATCTACATCAGGATGTCGCTTTCAACCGATAAGAACGAAGAAATGTGTCGTGTCGGCGTGCGAATTCCGCCGTTTTGGCCTGAAAAGCCGGCCATTTGGTTCGCGCAGATCGAGGGTCAGTTCGCGATATCGAACATCACCGCGGACAACACGAAGTTCTTCTACGTCATCGGCCAACTAGACCCGCAGTATGCTACAGAGGTGGAAGATATCATCATCAACCCGCCCGACACTAATAGGTATGAGAAGTTGAAGTCTGAGCTTATCAAGCGACTGTCCGCGTCACGAGAAAAGAAGGTCAAGCAACTACTTATGCACGCGGAACTTGGAGACCGTAAGCCATCTCAGTTCCTAAGGCACTTGCAACACTTGGCCGGACCTGGAGTTCCCGAGGATTTTCTACGTACCATCTGGACGAGTCGCCTACCAAGCAGCACGCAGACGATAATCGCTTCACAGATGACGTCTTCACTGGAAGTGCTCGCAGACCTCGCTGACCGCATCCATGACGTTGTTACGCCTACAGCGCACGTAGCATCAACATCAAGTGCCATACCTGGAAGCTCTGTAGACGTCATGAACCAACAGATCGCTGAACTTACAAAGCAAGTGCAAGCTCTAACCATGCAGGTGAACCGGCATTCACGTGCACCGAATCGTTCAAACAGGAAAACGCGCGGTCGTTCGAGCTCTACACGATCACAGTTGAACTATAGAAAATTTCCTGTGTGCTGGTATCATAGCAAGTTCGGCGATGAAGCAAGTAAGTGCGTAAAACCATGCGACTACCATGCGGGAAACGCGACCAGCAGTCGGTAATGGCGACGACCGATTGCCAAACTTCCGGTCGCCTATTTGTCACGGACGAGGCGTCGAAGATGCAGTTTCTCATCGATACTGGCAGTGACGTATGTGTCTTCCCCCGATCAGCACTTAAAGAACGTCGTGAGAAAACAAATTATGAGCTGTGTGCAGCAAACGGCACACCCATCTCTACTTACGGCTACGCTCATTTAGTGCTGAATCTAGGCTTGCGCCGCGACTTTACTTGGCGATTCATTGTAGCGGACGTTACGAAGGCGATCATAGGCGTGGATTTTTTATCATTCTACAACCTCATCGTGGATTGTCGAAACCAACGCCTGATTGACAACACTACAAGCCTTACGTCCCCTGCTTCACCTGCGCAGTCAACTGGGAACATTTCATCAGTGAAAGTCATTTCTGGAGATTCCGTATATCATAACATACTAAGTGAATACCCTGAGATTACTCGACCTTCCGGTGTCCATCGTGTTCCGAAGCATAACACCATGCATCACATACAGACTACTGCAGGGCCGCCAATAAGCAGCACACCGCGGAGACTAGCACCGGATAAGTTAAAGATAGCAAAAGACGAGTTTGCAGACATGCTGAGGAACGGAACAGCCAGACCTTCCAAATCACCTTGGTCATCACCACTTCATCTTGCGCCTAAGAAAGATAATGGGTGGCGTCCGTGCGGTGACTACAGAATGCTCAACGCTAGAACCGTACCCGACCGCTATCCCATTCGACACATTCATGACTTCGCGCATTGTCTCTCCGGCTGTCAGGTATACTCTGTCATTGATCTTGTCAAAGCTTACAACCAAATTCCAGTCTGCCCTGAGGATATTCCAAAGACCGCAATCACAACGCCGTTCGGCTTATACGAATTTCCGTTCATGACGTTCGGACTACGTAACGCCGGACAAACGTTTCAACGATTTGTGGACGAGATGCTCAGGGGCCTTGAGGAGTTCTGTTTTCCATTTCTTGACGATTTCCTGATTTTTTCACCTGATGAGGAGTCACATAAGAAGCATCTTCATCTGCTCTTCAACAGACTCAAGGAATACGGCATGGTAATCAACACTAACAAGTGCATATTCGGTGTATCGGAGATAATGTTTTTAGGACACAGCATCTCAGCAGCTGGCACTAAACCATTATCATCAAAGGTAGAAGCAGTTGCGAACTTTCCACCACCGAAAACTGTGAGAGAACTGCGAAGATTTCTTGGAATGGTGAACTTTTACAGAAGGTTCATTCCTGACGCAGCGCGGTACCAAGCTCCTCTGAATGCACTGCTCACGGGATCAGTTAAAGGTTCACACCCCGTGCATTTATCTGAAGAAGCTACGAAAGCATTCACCGACTGCAAAGAAAGTCTCTGCCAAGCAGCACTACTCGCTCATCCAGACTGCCAAGCGAAGCTCGCCATAGTCACCGATGCTTCAGACACAGCAATGGGCGCAGCTTTACAGCAGCATAGAGACGGCCAGTGGGAACCTATGGCATTTTTCTCTCGGAAGCTTTCGCCATGCCAGCAGAAATACTCGCCATATGACAGAGAACTTCTCGCTATCTACGAAGCTATAAAATACTTTCGTCACATGGTAGAAGCGAGAGATTTCATCATATACACGGATCACAAGCCCATTACTTTCGCATTTCATTCACGAAAAGAAAATTGCTCACCAAGACAGTTTAGACATCTGGATTTCATTTCACAATTTTCGACAGACATCAGGCATATATCAGGAAAGGACAACGTTGTGGCTGACAGTTTATCACGCATCGAAGAGATTACTCGGCCCATCGATCTATCTAAGCTTGCTCAAGCTCAAAGCACGGATCCTGAACTAAAACAACTTTTAGACAGCGATAATTCTTTGCGCTTGACAAAAATCAAACTGCCTGGATCTCACACCGAAATCTACTGTGACAAAAGCAGCAATGTGGCCAGACCATACGTGACCAAAGACATGCGACGGCAAGTGTTCGAAAACTTGCATTCTTTCAGTCATCCCGGCACAAATGCGACGACGAAGTTAATATCGGAACGCTACGTATGGCCCAGTATTCGAAAAGACTGCAGAGAGTGGACTCGTTCCTGCCTAGCATGCCAACGATCGAAAATAACACGTCATGTCTCATCTCCATTAGCTTCATTCAACATACCTCGAGCCAGATTCATGAAAATCCACATAGATTTGATCGGACCTTTGCCTATCTCACAAGGGTACCGCTACTGTCTCACATGTGTTGATCGCTTTACACGATGGCCCGAGGCTATACCATTACAGGAGATAACTGCTGAAACAGTGGCAAAAGCTTTAGTACACGGATGGATATCCAGATTCGGCTGCCCTGAAGACATTGTCACTGATCGTGGTCGACAGTTTGAATCAGAACTTTTCAAGCATCTGTCCCACATCATCGGTTTTCAACGCAGACGAACTACAGCCTACCATCCAGCGTGCAATGGTCTCGTAGAAAGATTCCACAGACAGCTCAAAGCCGCCATTACATGCCATGCGACCAGCAGCTGGCTAGAAACACTTCCACTCGTACTACTGGGTATCCGGGCGGCGTTTAAGGAAGACCTACAAGCCACTCCAGCTGAGCTCGTATACGGAGAAACGCTACGACTCCCAGGTGACATTTTTTGTCAACAGGCTGATGGCACAGAGGACTTGACAGTATACACTGACAGACTGCGCACATTCGCCAAGAATTTGTTGCCATCACCAACATCACGCCATGGGAATAATCGTTCCATCTTCATCTTCAAAGATTTGGCAACAGCATCCCACGTTTTTCTACGAGATGACACTTCTCACCCATCATTTCAAGCAGCTTACACAGGCCCGCATGAGGTGGTAAAACGGGGGGATAAAGTTTTCAAGCTCCGCATAAAAGGCAAGGAAGTCACGGTATCAGTGGACCGCATCAAACCTGCCTACATACTTCGTGAGTCGGACCATTCGCCAGCAGCGGCAGCAGCAGAACCTGAGACTCGAGACGCTCCAGTGACCACCACTCGATCAGGACGAATAGTCCGCTTTCCTGAGAGGTATTAAGGGTATTATCGCCCGTAGGACGGTCTCTGGAGGGGGGTGATGTGGCGTGCAAAGAGTTTTCATGCAGCTCATAGAAAAACTTAGCTCTTGGTTGCTAGGGGCAACCAAATCTTGTTGATTCGGAATCTAGGTCTTAGCCGACATCTAGTGAAAATTTTACTTGGTTTTTTATGTTGTAAATACTTGTAAATTCAATTATACATCGCATCGTGAGCTAAATTATTATCTTTATTTACTTCCAACCTATGGACCTCCTTCTAATAATAATACATAGGGAGCTACACCACACCCATACTGGTGATCCCTTTAATATATCTATTGACACTGGCTAAGTGTAGGTACCAATTCGTATGGAGCCAAACTTAAGAAGGTAAAAACAATGTTGTAAATGGAACAAAAAGCGCGCGGATATGCAAAACTGAGCAAAGCAGCATCATCGTGCGTGTGTGTCATTCTTTCATATTTTTCTAAACTGTACCTGCCTGCTTAGGTAACTACTGCCTAAACAAAATTTACTAAAACTTCTGTTAAAGACCTGAGTGAAGTGATGATGATTTCTTTTTGTTGTAATATGAAGAGGTACTTATAAAATTGTAGTTTTTTGTTTTAAACTTCTTTTCTTTTACTGTTTTATAAATCTATATTTGACTCAAAACATTTAATTTTAGTTAATGGCTTAAATAGCTTCCACTCATGGCGTTATACCTATATCTATGCTAATACAGATTACTCTGCTCAGCTTCGAAAAGATTTAGTGCATATTTTTGTTTGGTACGAAATGAATGATCTATTATTAGACTACTTATAACGTCAAAATAACACATAACACAAGCGTGCGAAGCCGCGGGCAAAAGCTAGTTATTATTATTACTCTTATATAAAATTAAATACCCAGGAGATAGTGACTGACTGACTGATGATGACTGACATAATTGTTCCCGGCCCTGTGGAGGTGGTCTGTCAAAAGTGAGTATGAGGCTGTATAGAGATCGGTCACGTGACCCCGGGAAAAATCTGACATTACCAGAAAGTCGTCTCCGAGATGGAACAGGTCATCGGTTCTCGGAAACTATGGGTCGGATGGGTGTCCCGTCTTAACTAAAATTGGAGTAGACCCTGGGATGTTTACAGAGAAATAAAAAAAAATGGGGTTGCCATACAAAAAAATAAAAATCCCATACAAAATGGAAACGCTTATAAATCGAAAACGGTAAGAGGTAGGTGGGGTGTGCTCAGCCAAATGTCATAGGGAATGACGGGGGCTGTCAGTTGGTTGTCATGAAAATCCAAGATGGCGGATTCAAAATGGCGGCCATTTTGAAAGTTGGTCCGATCGGGGTGATTTTTTGCAAAGGGGGGTTTTCAGGGCCGTAGATTCGATATTTGAAAAAATATTTTGGATTCCGCCATTTTTAAAGATGGCTGCCATACAATTTTTTTTTTCCATTTTTGACGGATAGTTTCTCGATGCCTATGGAAAATTTTGACCACTTTTATGGACTTTCGTGTCAAGGTGTACCAGGTGTTTTTAGAAATTGTCACGACTTGGTCTTTTGACCTTCCGTCGTTGGGACGGTCAACGTCCTGGCTAAACGATACGAGATGGGTCATGTGCGTTTTAAGGAATGTCATAGCAAACCCTGGGACGATTTTAGAGCTGTCAAAAAAAAATCAAAATGGCGGGAAAAAAAATCCGTCATACAAATTTTAACCGCAAATGACGGCGAAACTACGTCACTTTAGTATAAAGAGCTCAAACTAATATTGTTTCGAGGCCGGCGGGAAAGATCGGCAAAAAATTTTTTTTTCAAAATGGCGGAAATTTCGGTCATTGCTGAAAAAAAAGTTTATCCGATCCGGATTAAAATCGATATCTGGGGGTCCCCGGGGATGCTGATCAACATTCTGTAATCAAATTTTGACATTTGTCATTTTTCAATGGTGCTGCCATACAAAGGTACTTTTATCGAAATACCAACTTTGCTTTTTTGCGCCTCCGTTACGAGAGCTTTAGAAATGTCGGTCCTGGGGATCCAGTATAGATGTTGTAAGGGTCAAAATGCAATAACAGCGAAATTGATATTTTTCAAGATGGCGGCTGTAGACGTACCGACTCATGGTAAAAGTTATCCGATCCGAATGAAAATCGATATCTGAAAATCCCCCGGTATACTTGGTAGGAATGTCTCAAAATTTTTTTGATACCGCCATTTTGAAAAATTGCATACATTCAATTTGACTTTTTTAGAATTTTTAATTAGCAATTATCGCTGAAACTGTGAGACTTTTGTAAGGGCGATTTGTTCTCATATTGTACGGTATACTGAGAGGAGCAAACGGTGATCAAACATTTTTTTCAAAATGGCGGTCTATCAGTGCGTTCCGAAAAAAAAGGTGCTCCGATCAGAATAAAAATCGATATCTGGAGGTCCCGAAGGATGCTGATCAGCATGGGTTGGTAGAATTTGGACATCTGTCATTTTTCAATATTGCCGTCATGCATATTGGTGTTTTCCGTTCATCACCTACACCTTCAGGCCAAGATATTGACAGATGCCAATTTGACAGATGTCAGATTGACAAATGACAAATGTCAAAATTTTTGACAGGTGTCAAATGTCAATTTTTTTTTTGACAGATGTCAAATGTTACATTTTTTCAACCTACAAAATGTGACGACCGGCTTAGCGAATCGCCATTGGTATAAGTGGTCGGTCACGATCAACACTTTCAACCTGCACACGGTTCTAACACCACTGTCAAAATTAGACAGATGTCAGATGTCAAATGTCAAGTTTCTGACAGATGTCAAATGTCAAGTTTTGACAGGTGTCAAATGTCAAATTTTTTGACAGATGTCAAATGTCAAAAATAGTTTCAAATGTCAAGTTTTTAACAGACGTCAAATTTTTGTTAGATGTCAAATGTCAAATTTTTTTCAACCTACAAAATAAGATGACGGGCTTAGCGAATTGTCGTTGTCAAGATAAGACAGATGTCAGATGTCAAATGTCAAATTTTTGACAGATGTCAAATTTTTGACAGATGTCAAATTTTTGACACATGTCATATGTCAATTTTTTTTCTACCTACAAAATGTGACGACAGTCTTAGCGAATTGTCGTTGGTATAAGTGGTCGGTCACGATCAACACTTGCAACTATACACTTGTCCGTATGCGGGCCGCTTGCGGGCCGCGCACGGTGCAAGTGTGCCGCTTTCATTCTTCGCACGGTTCTAACACCACTATCAAGATTAAATGTCAAGTTTCTGACAGCTGTCAAATGTCAAGTTTTTGACAGATGTTAAATGTAAAATTTTTTGACAGGTGTTAAATGTCAAAAATAGTTTCAAATGTCAAGTTTTTGACACGTCAAATTTTTGTTAGATGACAAACGTCAAATTTTTTTTTCAACCTACAAAAGTGAGATGACGGGCTTAGCGAATTGTCGTTGTCAAGATAAGACAGATGTCAGATGTCAAATGTCAAGTTTTTGACAGATGTCAAATGTCAAATTTTTGACAGATGTCAAGTTTTTGACACATGTCATATGTCAATTTTTTTTCTACCTACAAAATTTGACGACAGTCTTAGCGAATTGTCTTGGTATAAGTGGTCGGTCACGATCAACACTTGCAACTATACACTTGTCCGTATGCGGGCCGCTTGCGGGCCGCGCACGGTGCAAGTGTGCCGCTTTCATTCTTCGCACGGTTCTAACACCACTATCAAGATTAAATGTCAAGTTTCTGACAGATGTCAATTGTCAAGTTTTTGACAGATGTCAAATGTCAAATTTTTTGACAGATGTCAAATGTCAAATTTTTTGACAGATGTCAAATGTCAAAAATAGTTTCAAATGTCAAGTTTTTGACACGTCAAATTTTTGTTAGAAGTCAAATGTCAATTTTTTTTATCAACCTACAAAATGAGATGACGGGCTTAGCGAATTGTCGTTGTCAAGATAAGACAGATGTCAGATGTCAAATGTCAAGTTTTTGACAGATGTCAAATGTCAAATTTTTGACAGATGTCAAATTTTTTACAGATGTCAAATTTTTGACTCATGTCAAATGTAAATTTTTTTTCTACCTACAAAATGTGATGACGGACTTAGCGAATTGTCATTGGTATAAGTGGTCGTTCACGATCAACACTTGCAACTGCACACTTGTACCGTGTGCGGGCCGCTTGCGGCCCGCGCACGGTGCAAGTGTGCCACTTTCAACCTGCACCCGGTTCTTAACACCGCTGTCAAGATTAGACAGATGTCAGATGTAAATGTCAAGTTTTTGAAAGACATCAAATGTCAAATGTCAACTTTCGACATATGTCAAATGTCAAATTTTCGACAGATGTCAAATGTCAAATTTTTTTTTCAACCTACAAAATGTGATGTCTTTCATACCGAATTGTCATTGGTAGTTGTCGGCCATGATCAACACTTGCAACTGCACACTTGTACCGTGTGCGGGCCGCTTGCGGCCCGCGCACGGTGCAAGTGTGCCACTTTCATCCTGCGCACGGTGCAAATGATACTGTAAAGTCGAAGAAGATGGCCGCCATGCTAAAGTCAGTTCTATTATCATTTTCTATGAAAAATACCGCCGTTTTGTACTTGTACTTGCAAAATTTTAAGTTTAGCACAAAGTATAAGACTTTTATAAATACAAAACAGCCACGAAAACACCCACGCGGGCCGCTCGCGGCCCGCGCACAGAGCAAAATACTAGTTATTATTATCTCTTAATCTCTTAATCTCTTAATCTCTTAATCTCTTAATCTCTTAATCTCTTAATCTCTTAATCTCTTAATCTCTTAATCTCTTAATCTCTTAATCTCTTAACAGATATATAAAGCTAAAAAACGGTGACAGATCATGTTGACATGAATGTTCCCGAAAACTGGCCCATAGGATGATTTGGAAATGTACTAGAGATATGTACGGAAAAATCCCGAGGCAAAGAATTAAATATGTCAGCATCAGAAAGTGGTACCAGGAAGAAGTTCCAGATGGGATCTCAGAAACGGTAAGAGATAAAAATAAACTAATAGAACAAAAATGTAGTAAACCTTGGGACGATTCTAAATAAACAATAAAAAAAGGTACCTCTCATACAAAAACATATATTTTTCATACAAAAACCGAAAAATACGTACTCAGAAAGTTGTATATTCCTGTCCTGTCATCCAGTAAGAAACTCTATCTGGCCTCGAATAAGGTCGATAATCGTATGAAATAAGATGGCCGCATACGGCTAACTTCAGTTTCATGTTTTGACATTTGACGTATATAGCAAAGTTCTCTGTGCATTTGACTAGATAGATATGGCGGCCACAGAGATGGCGGCGGTTTAATTTTTGTTTGTAATAAGAAAAACAACATTATTTATGTATGTGAGACAAGTAATAAGGGGAATTCTGTGATGTGAGAATAGAACCAGCCTATTTGTTCCCGTGGGTATCATTTGCACGTTCTGACACGTATAGCAACAAGTAAGTCTTATGATAAACGAAATTTACTACTATACAAGATAAGCAAGTAAAAGCAGACTCGAAATATACTGCAGAAATGCATAGACTAGGTACTTATTCTAAGCATTAGCATAAAATGATAACAATACCAGGAACAAATTATGCTCTTCACCCAGAACACACTAAAATTCTATGCTTGTTTATTAGTACCTAAAGTATTAATATCCACCTTGTTTTTTATTAACTCAATGCTACCTTGTCTCATTTTCAGAGTTCCAACCTATAAAAGATCCAAAAAACAAGCGCTCAGTGATGGATGTTAATTATGACAGAGGAAAAACAGGAGTTTGGTTTAGCATCAGGTAAATAATTAGGTCACCTATTACTGTAAACCTTCTTGTTAGCCTATATAATATATTAATTCTGTGGCTGTGTGGTATGCTACTACCACACTATAGATACATTTTTTATTATTTAATCTTCTAAGCTTATGGGGAAACTGTGAATAATAGCTTAATATAGATTTAGGGTGGGTATTTTCACCAATAGTTGAGGTAAACAAAGCAATTTTATGAAGTAAGTATGTATATATTTATATGTAGTATGTATAATGGTGTAATTTATGTTATCTTATTTAGAAGTGGCAATGGGCAAGCCACATCACTCGTAGAACTGACAACAGAAGGGAAAAAAGGTGGGCCGCTAACCTGGTGACCATAACCATGGGGAGCCGATGGATGCAGAAAGCAAGCAGTCTCTTAAAGTGGCATTCTTTGGGGGAGGCCTGGTTGTCTTCATGTTGTTGATGATGATACAAATTGGTTTTTATTCAAAGATTCAATATAATAATAATAGTTATGTAGGTGTATAAAATTATATAATGAGGTGCTACTTATGTCATGTAAAGACAGTTTCTCTTTTCTATTGTTATATAAACTATCTTATCAATGTATCTAAGTGTTTTTTTTTTTGGGTCTTGGTATAGAAGTACTATATATTTATTCTGTGGTATAGGTAAGGTAATTGTGTTAAGTCCAGGTAATGAATACATATATTTCTATCTCTTGGTAGTGTGGTACAAACTCAATGGCGGCTATGAAGTGCATTCCAAGCCATCCACATGCTGCACTCATACTTCTCACCGACTTCAATGCTGACATTGAGTTTGAATCACACTTTATGTATGTAACCGGTATATTCCCAGTTGCCCGTACATTGCCCTGAGGTGGTTTTTGGGAATAATATGCAGGGTTGCAAGTTGGTAATGTTTTTTAAATAATGCTACTTTGGATCTAGAGTTGCAGTGGAATAGTTAGGAAACTGTGGGTTGGATTCCCACCTGGTACCAACATTTGTGTGATGAAAATAGGTATTTGTCCTCTGTCTGGGTATTATATACTGTTAGTTTATCTGAGTATATCAGTTATCTGGTTCCCATAGTACAAGCTATGCTTAATTCTGGGTTAGATGGTGCTGTGTGTAATGTCCACACATTTATTTATTTTCCTCTTCCTTTTCTTCTGTGTTTTTATTATAATCAAATCCTCCTTTCTAATGGGAATGCCTATGTTCAGCTGTGGACATCTGACTGGTGACATGCCTATTCATAACTTATTGGTAGGTCCTAAAATGAATAATACTACTACTACTTTAACACAAACCTCATGAGTAAGGGAGAGAGCTTAGCTCGGTGTTTCCTGTGTGCAGAACTAAAGTTACCAATATGGCTTGTAGAATCATTTCCTACACAAGAGGAATTTAATCCAGGAAAGCATAAAAAGCATAGTAACTACAGTAATCCTTCAGTTTAATAAATTCAAAAATGTACAGTACCTATAACAAATACAACTGTGTAACATTATTATCTTTATCATTTTCAGGTTACAAAAGAAGGGAAAGAGTCAAAAAAACTGCCCAAAACCTAGATTTTTACCACCCTATCTGCCCTTTCAGTCTACCTGTGATCATAAAGCATGTAACTGTGCTGCTGGAACTTAGGAAATGATTCCAATAGTGGTAAAGATCCTAAGAAGAATGTAAATGTAATATCCTGAAGGACTGAAACAGTGTTTGTGAATTAATGTGGTAAAATAATAATTAGAAAATGGTGTCTCAAAGTTTCTTTGGTCCCTTGATTTATTTTTATAACACCGATGTACTATGTTCAAGAGTCCATGAAAGTACTATCACAATATACTAATCATAATAATAGTGTGATCTAAGATTCACAGCGTAGGCAGACCCCCCACTAAGTGGACCGACGACCTGGTGAAAACCGCGGTGAGCCGATGGATGCAGGAGGTGAGCAGCTGCTCAAAGTGGCACTTTCTGGGAGAGGCCTATGTTCAGCAGTGGACGGCTACAGACTGTTGATGATGATGATGGACTATGATGAACCATCAGCTCCTCGCAGTAGGTACTGACCAGATCAATAATTACTATTAGGTACCAGGTTTAAACATAAATTAAGATATGCCTTGCATGAGACCAGTAGGTAAGTACAATCTATGTATGTATTTTTAGCTAACAGGCAATTTACTAATATTATTTCCCTTCATTTGAAACTACCTACATACATTGAAAAAAAAGTAAATAAAACACCATTAACTTTGCTAAGGTTGTATTTGGAACATCTGTGAATAAATGGATTCTATAATTAATTGTTCACCCTGTTGCAACTGAAATCATTTGTTTCATGCAGTCATTGCAGTCTGCTGTAATATCTGGTATCCATACATCTGATCAAGTTCTTGGTTACAGCAAAAATAGGGCTGCAAAAGAAAATAATTTAAGGTGAATTTACTATTAATTCCATAAAAGCATTATTATGCATCAACAACCATCAGACATTACAAAATAGCTTTTATTCACTGAATTTTTATACTAATAGTCATTACTACTAACATATTTATTGTTTTGACAGTGTTTGGGCTGTTTTTCGTTTGTACCGGATAAGACCACACGGTATTAGTATCATAAAAAATTACAGTGTCAAATTAAATGTAAAAATTACAGAAATGTTTTGGAATATGGGGGTCAGTTTCAAGCTTGTGTGTATATTCATTATTTTTTTGTAAGTGTGGCGTTTCAATAAAGTGTTTTATCTATCTGTAGAATTATGAGGTGCTACCTACGTCATGTAAAGATAAGTTGCTCTTTCTATGTAAACTGTATCTTACCTAAATAAAGAAATGTATCTATGAGTTTTTTTTGTGTCTCAGTATAAGGTAATGGTGGTGGATCATCAACTGTTATATTATTCAAATTTAAAATTATTAGGGCAGGATTTATATATCTAGCTACCTAGAACTTTATTAATTTTGGTGGATTTTTCATACTATTATCTGAACCCGACTGAAAAAATAGAGGATTTTTTATTTTAATCTTATATAGATAGGTAGGTAGGTACAACCGATGGGGAAAAAAGGTTTTTGAGTGGCGACCACGGACCGAAAGATGCAGCGTAGGCTGGCTCCCTACTAAGTGGACCGATGATCTGGTGAAAACCGCAGGGAGCTGACGGATGCAGGAGGCGAGCAGCCGCTCAAGGTGGCGCTCTCTGGGGGAGGCCTATGTTCAGCGGGGTTCAGCAGTGGATGTCTTCAGGCTGTTGATGATACATTGTTTATACAGGTGCTTGATGGTCAGGCAGCGTTCCCCTTGATCCGTAGTATACCTAATCAATCTAAAGTAAAAGAACTACATCTCTCTGAACATAAGCTTTTTTTATAGAGTGCCACTTTGACCGGCTACTTGCATCCTACATCCATCAGCTCCTTGCATGTCTGACCAGATCAATTATTACCAATTATAGTTATGCATGTTTGTCCAGCTAACAGGCACTTACCTTGCCCTTTTAGGGCTTTGTTACCTTTATAAAATGAAAAAATAAAAAAAACACCATTTATGCTAAGTTTGTTTGTAAGCATTACTATAAAGTTCTTATATTGTGGTATTCAAGCCGTCACCGCCGTATGTTGTGATGCTTTAGGCTTCACATCAACAACCATCAGAGATTCACTGCTGAACATGGGCATCCTCTATAATATGCCACTTTGGACACTTATCATAGGGGGCTATAAACTTTGTAAACAGGGTGAATTCTATGAGGGGCTTGCTTGGTAGGCAGCTTGGAGATGGCAAACATTTCAATACATTTGTATCCATGGATTTTCCCCTTTAGACAGCTCTTACGGGACCAACATAGGCTTATCAGTAAAACAGATAATAACGGCCCAAATATCTTGACTTAGAATTGTGTTATAAAACATTGAGAGCTGTTCAGCAGCTGCATAGTCACATAAGTACACTTCACAGTTTTAATATTTGGAGGTATATAGTATATGGGGTAATAAGATTAGCCATGTTAAATTTCTGAATGAGTAATTTATAGGTAGGTATTAAACATTGAATAGGTATTTGAAGTAAACCTCTTGGGAATTGGGTAATAACTGTGTAATAATGGTTTGTTCGCATGAGTTCAACTTTTATTAATGTATATAACTTTTATCTAATCTTCGCATGTATCTAACTTATTTATGCATGGTTCTTCTGAGTCAGTAAAATTTATAGCATCATATTGTTTGTCCTGGTGCTGAATTGTCCACTACATACACCATTCAGACTTTTACAGTCATGAACATACAGCATAAATGAAGTATTCCTCATCAGTAGGTAATCTGTAAAAAAAATAGGTCTTAATATACTTGACACAGATCTAGCTAAGAATCAGGACACCTAAATGGACTATTTTACATCTTTCTGCTTATTATACTTACCTATATTATAGCATTCAGTTCAGTTCAGCTGTGGAGAGATATTTACATAACCACTATTTTGCTGTCGCACAAAATTATAGCACAACAAACTCTTTTTTTTATTTCATCCATGCATCAAACAAAGACTTTTAATATAGGTATTCAAACATAATTGCAGCTACAGTTGAAAATAATAAGTTTAGGTAGGTACCTAACCTAACTAAACTTATTATTTTCATGTGCGAAGAACATATTCTAAGTGAACGAATGCAGCGTTTTATATTAGGTACCTACCTACTAAATCACGTAAACATCCACAGCTTCCTTATCTTACTACTGGGTATTCAAGTCTCTGCTCTTGTCTTATAAGAAAACTGGAAAAAATGCATTTATTTTAATAAGTTTGTTAAAGACGATTTCTACATCTTTACCAATGTACTCTGTGATTTCTACATTTTCGACAATAGGTGCGTTCCAGTTGCACTTCTTTATTTTAGATCAAAGAGCAGGTGAAAACTCATATGATTTCATAAATCACTCGGGTCCTTTTTGGAACATACTCTGCTACAAATTATCGCAGAGTGATTAATCACACTTAAGAATCGGGGCTTCGGATTTTATAATACGAGAGTAGCATCAGCGGTGAATATCGGTTCAGAAAACAAACTAAGACCTGTAAGGTATGATTTTATAAACACTGCGTTAGATTTCTTCTTTTTACTGAGAAATCTAACTAACTACTACTACTAATGTAGTAGGTCGCAAGTTCGCTGGGTTGCTCCTAAATCGCGACTGTTACTTTTCATAAAGTACCTTCAATCGCCATGGATCATAATCTCACTAGGCATTTGAAAAATCCGTCTGTTAAAAATCACAGCCTATGTAAAATAGCAGATGAAATCACGGTCACTGAAAAAAAACATATATGATGAAATGATTATGATTTTAAAGAAGCAATCATTTCCACGCCTACGCAGAACCAGACCTTTAAAATCACTCGTGAATTCACAGAGTAAAAATTGTTTTCAGTGTTCTTAAATAGGCTTGACAATTCAGAAAATAGGTATGTATCACAAAATATAAAACGAAAGGGTTTATAGTCGTCAGCTTAGCTTGAAACACTGACAGTGACAGATAGTGATACACACCTATTTAACGCCATCTATTGGGTCATATTTAAATTACAATCTCTTTGTTTTAATAAAACAGCTCATTAATGTCATCATTGTGAGAGTTTTTGATAGTCAAAATATAAAAAATAACGAAAATGACACCAACTGGAACCCATCCAATGCATCAGCGATTTTTCTCTAATCTGTGAGCGAAACTAGGAACTAAGTGACAGCTGACAGAATGATATCGACAACATGAAAAACCGCCGATGGATGATTTGTATATACTATATCACACCCTGTGTTCGTTTTAGCCCCGGTGGCATTATTGGCATTTGCAAAACTAGCGATGATGTCAAGCGTTCGTTTTGGAAATTTTACCAATAATGCCAATTTTGATATTTTTGCCCAAGAGTCAATATTGGTAGTTCACGATGACAATTTTGAGCTATCCAAACGGTGAACGAAAACAATTAAAAATGCCAGAAAGTTTTGGTCATGGCGGAAAAAAAAGTTACACCGATCCGGAAGAAAATCTGGGGGTCCCCAAGGATGCTGAACAACATTTTTAAATCAAGTTTTGCATTCGCCATTTTTCAATAGGGTTGCCATATAAAGGTGCTTTTATCGAAATATGAACTTTCCTTTTTTACGCCTCTAATATGAATGTTATAGAAAAGTTGTTTTTGGGAATCGAGTAGAGTGTAATAAGGGACAAAACGGAATATTAATGAAATCGATTTTTTCAAGATGGCGGATATAGACATATCGACTTAGAGAAAAAGTGATCCTATCCGGATGAAGATCTATCTGAGAATTCCCTTAGATACTTAGTAAGAATATGGGAAACTAAATTTCATTTAAAAATCATAGGGTTGCCATACAGAAGTGATTAACCCCAAGGGATCTCAGAAACGGTAACAGATAAAAAAAAACTAATGGAACAAAAAATGTAGTAAAGCTTGGGACGATTTTAAATCAGTCATAAAAATTGGTACCTCTCATACAAAAAACATGGTTTTCATACAAAGTTGTAATGCACCTATCATTTTTTAACCGAAGCTTATCAGAAAAGAAACTAGATGGCGTTGTACGACTCTAAAACACGCAAGCGTTTTATACCCGAACTACAGTGGTAGAGAAATGAACAAAAATAAACTGCAAGAATAATTATTGAAATGCTTATTAACGAAAACTGTAAGAGGTAGTTGGGGGTGCTCGACTAAAATGTTATAGAGGACCATGGCTTTCGGATGGTCACCAAAATTCAAGATGGCGGCCATTTTGAAAGTTGGTCCGATTCGGCTGATTTTATGCATCGGGGAATTTTTGGGGCCCTTGATTCCATAGTTGAAAAAATATTTTGGATTCCGCCATTTATAAAGATGGCCATGCATTTTTTTTTTTCATTTCCGGCGCATTGTTTCTTTATACCTATGGGAAATTTTTATCCTTTTTTTTATAAATTTGTTTGGAAAAGGACAATCGAAATTCAAAATAATTCATGACCTGGTCTTCCGACCTTCCATCATCGTGACCATCGAAGGCCTGGCTAAGCTATATGAGATAAGTCATATGCGTTCTCAGGAATGTCATAGTAAACCCTGGGACGATTTTAGAGAACACAAAATAATTCAAAATGGCGGGAAAAAAAAACTGCCATACTAATTTTGACTGGAAATGACGGCGAAACCATGACACTTTAGTAAAAAGAGCTCGAACTAATATTGTTTGGAGGCCGGAAGGGAAGATATTACAATATTTTATTTTTTTCAAAATGGCGGAAATTTCGGTCTTGGCGGAAAAAAAAGTTTCTCCGATCCGGATGAAATCGATATCTAGGAGTCCCCAAGGATGCTGATCAACATTCTAAAATCAAATTTTGACATGCGCCGTTTTTCAATAGGGTTGCCATACAAAGGTGATTTTATCGAAATATGAACTTTCCTTTTTTACGCCTCCATTATGAATGTAATAGAAAAGTTGTTTCTGGGGATCGAGTAAAGATGTTTAAAGGAACAAAACAGAACATTAACGAAGCGAGAAGGAGCTTCAAACTACCTACCGCGACGACGAGCGAAGCGAGGAGGAGCTTCAAACTACCTACCGCGACGACGAGCGAAGCGAGGAGGAGCTTCAAACTACCTAACGCGACGACGAGCGAAGCGAGGAGGAGCTTCAAACTACCTCTTTGGGGAAATAAAACAATATGGCCGCGATGCAAAATTAAAAGGCGCACACTATCTGAACTAATAGAGGCAAGCATAGCGTGTTTTGACTCATGTTACAGAGAACAACGGAAGCTTTCTTACAGTTTTAACATAATTCAAAGATGGCGGATTCAAAATGGCGCCCAATTTTATAGTAACTCGGATTCGGCTGATATTTTATATTTGGGGGCTTTAAAGGATGCTGATTTCAAATTTTGACCTTTTACTTGACTGACAGCATTTTTCAAGATGGCCGCCATGCAAAAGTCAGATCAATTATCATTTTCTTTGAAAAATACCCCTGTTTTGTACTAATTCTTGCAAAATTACAAGTTTAAACACAAGTATAGCGTTTTGAAATAATGATACGCCACGAAAAAACACCCACGCGGCCCGCATGCGGGCCGCGAACAGAGCACCCTAGTCTTAACAGATATATAAAGCTAAAAAACGGTGACAGATCATGTTGACATGAATGTTCCCGAAAACTGGCCCATAGGATGATTTGGAAATGTACTAGAGATATGTACGGAAAAATCCCGAGGCAAAGAATTAAATATGTCAGCATCAGAAAGTGGTACCAGGAAGAAGTTCCAGATGGGATCTCGGAAACGGTAAGAGATAAAAATAAACTAATAGAACAAAAATGTAGTAAACCTTGGGACGATTCTAAATAAACAATAAAAAAAGGTACCTCTCATACAAAAACATATATTTTTCATACAAAAACCGAAAAATACGTACTCAGAAAGTCGTATATTCCTGTCCTGTCATCCAGTAAGAAACTCTATAGGCCCTCGAATAAGGTCGATAATCGTATGACATAAGATGGCCGCATACGGCTAACTTCTGTTCGGTGCTGGTAAATAATAATGTGGTCTATGGTCTATGGTGGATGGAGTGCGACCACTTGGGCAGATTTCTGCCATTTGGGCAGATTTCAAATTTACACTGTAATGATAAATAAAAAGTGTATACGTTTTAAAAACGTGTTGTTATGAGCATACATACATAAGATATTATGAGAAAAAATGTAGAATCCGCCATTTTGAAAATTTCATTCGTTAAACAGCTGATCTTTCTTATTACGCTGAAACTACATTAGTATTAGATATTACACACAGTATTAGATATTTTGAGCTTACGTATGTTGTGGTAGTAATAGGAATTTCAGGTTATATTGGAAAAAAAGTTTCTTCGCTCCGAATGAAAATCGATTACAACATATTTTAGTCAATTTTGACATCCACCGTTTCCCAAAATGGTTGCCATACGTTGTACTGTTGATGTGACTACCAAACGCGACGACGAGCGAAGCGAGGAGGAGCTTCAAACTACATACTGCGACGACGAGCGAAGTGAGGAGGAGCTTCAAACTACCTATCGCGACGACGAGCGAAGCGAGGAGGAGCTTCAAACTATCTACCGCGACGACGAGCGAAGCGAGGAGGAGCTTCAAACTACTTACCGCGACGACGAGCGAAGCGAGGAGGAGCTTCAAACTACTTACCGCGACGACGAGCGAAGCGAGGAGGAGCTTCAAACTACATACTGCGACGACGAGCGAAGCGAGGAGGAGCTTCAAACTACATACTGCGACGACGAGCGAAGCGAGGAGGAGCTTCAAACTACCTATCGCGACGACGAGCGAAGCGAGAAGGAGCTTCAAACTATCTACCGCGACGACGAGCGAAGCGAGGAGGAGCTTCAAACTACATACTGCGACGACGAGCGAAGCGAGGAGGAGCTTCAAACTACATACTGCGACGACGAGCGAAGCGAGAAGGAGCTTCAAACTATCTACCGCGACGACGAGCGAAGCGAGGAGGAGCTTTAAACTACTCACCGCGACGACGAGCGAAGCGAGGAGGAGCTTCAAACTACTTACCGCGACGACGAGCGAAGCGAGGAGGAGCTTCAAACTACCTACCGCGACGACGAGCGAAGCGAGGAGGAGCTTCAAACTACCTACCGCGACGACGAGCGAAGCGAGGAGGAGCTTCAAACTACCTACCGCGACGACGAGCGAAGCGAGGAGGAGCTTCAAACTACCTACCGCGACGACGAGCGAAGCGAGGAGGAGCTTCAAACTACCTCTTTGAAGAAATAAAACAAAATTGCCGCCATGCAAAATTAAAAGGCGCACACTATCGGAACTAATAGAGACAAGCATAGCGTGTTTGGGCTCATGTTAAAGAGAACAACGGAGGCTTTCTTACAGTCTTAAAATAATTAAATAAAAGACTAGACCCCACGGTGAATTGTTGTCAAATGTATATCCATTTTTACATTATTGACAGAAAAAGCGATTGGCTGATTTGGGCAGAATTTATATGCCTATTTAAGGTTAGGGCAGAATTTGTAGTTTTTACATATGGTCACACATTTATTTTGTTTTGGGCGATTTGCTTTGTTCTCAGATTAAAGAAGTTTGTTTTGCTAAATATAGTATATTATACTGTGAATCATATATCGGTTGTGTGGTAAGTTCTTCGGCATTAAAGTAAATCTTCTGAAGTAGGTAAGTTTTATATATATATAGAAGACTATATATTTCACGAATTGTTGAGATAACTATATAATATAAGGTGATATATAAATAAATGTTTTAAATGAGATTGCCATGGCTAGGTAAATACATCATTCCTAACCTATCAACAGAAAAGAACAGTACCTATGCAAAGGAACAATGACTGACAATTAAATAAAAAAATGACCTACTATTTGAAAATCACTAACTAGGTACTAAGACATAGGTTAACTACTTAAGTTACTAACATATTGTGAGAAACAAGAGATTAAAAAACTACCTAAAACGTTTATTTTATCACCCTATCTGCTCCTTCAGTCTACCTATGAAAATAAAGCATGTAACTCTGCCGCTGGAACTTAGGAAGTGATTCCAATAGTGGTATAGATCCTGTAAGTACTATTAAAAGGACTGAATGTTCAAGAGTCCATGAATGTACTTACTTTTATACCATAAGATGGTATTGTTATTTTAATATTATAATTTGCATTTGGACTTGGATTGGAATATTAGAATAAAACCTAATCAGACACAAACAAACCTCCTATTACTATTATAAGTGGAAAGAGTTAAAAATATATTATTTTCTTTTCAGTTTTACAACCCCATACTGGACTGACAGCTCAGTTGGTAACCATAGAATCCATGGATTGTGGTTTTGATTCCCACCCAGGACAAACATTTGTGTCTGGGTGTTATATTGTACTTTATTTGTGTATGTATTTACATTTCTATCAGTTATTTGCTTCCCATGGTAAAAAAAAACAAACTATGCTTAGCTCACAGAATTCGCCCTATTACATAGGTTACTTGAGGCTAGATTGATTGCACTGTGTGAAATGTCCAGACATTTAGGGAAAGGATGTATGGAGGCAGGTATTCATCCTTTTTAGGGTTCAGTGCCCAAACAGTAAAGCGAACCCTATAATAACTAATACATTCTCCCTTCTCTTTCCCATAGTACAGGAAAGAAGCGGTTTTGGATCACATGTATTTCTGTTTCTGTTGCCACTATAACAATAAATACATACTAAAAGCAGAATAAAATAAATATTAAAGGGGCTCCCATGCAACGGATGTTGTTTTTATTTTTATAGATAATGTGGTATTTTCATTTCTTTCTAGGACAGTGGATTTGAGATCAACACCTGCAGCGGAACCAAAAAGAAACACAAAGAAACAATGGCTAACATTATCGTCAGGCGGAAGATGACTGTCTAGATGACAAATACATTTTGTAACATTATTATCTTTATCATTTTCAGGTTACAAAAGAAGAGAAAGAGTCAAAAAAACTGCCCAAAACCTAGATTTTTACCATATAAGCATGTAACTGTGCTGCTGGAACTTGGGAAATGATTCCAATAGTGGTAAAGATCCTGTAAGAACTATTAAAAATGTAAGATAAGAAGAATCTAAATGTAATATCCTGAAGGACTGAAACAGTGTTTGTGAATTAATGTGGTAGAATAATAATTAGAAAATGGTGTCTCCAAGTTTCTTTGGTCCCTTGATTTTTTTTATAACACCGATTTGCTATGTTCAAGAGTCCATGAAAGTACTATCACAATATACCTACCTAATTTCATTAAGATCATAGAATGATGATAAATAATTTCAAATGTAAGAGTATCAATATTTTATTATAATTTGGACTTGGATTGCATTATTAAATTAAAGGTAATCAATCAGACACAAACCAATTTTATTTATTTATTTATCTAAGATTCACAGCTTAGGCAGACCACCCACTAAGTGGACCGATGACCTGGTGAAAACTGTGGCAAGCCGATGGATGCAGAAGGTGAGCAGCCGCTCAAAGTGGCACTCTCTGGGGGAGGCCTATGTTCAGCAGTGGATGATGATGAACTATGATGAACCATCAGCTCCTCGCAGTAGGTACTGACCAGATCAATAATTACTATTAGGTACCAGGTTTAAACATAAATTTAGATATGCCTTGCATGAGACCAGTAGGTAAGTACAATCTATGTATGTATTTTTAGCTAACAGGCAATTTACTAATATTATTTCCCTTCACTTGAAACTACCTACATACATTGAAAAACTAAATAAAATACCATTAACTTTGCTAAGGTTGTATTTGGAACATCTGTGAATAAATGGATTCTATAATTAATTGTTCATCCTGTTGCAACTGAAATCATTAAATTCATTATGTGTCCCACGGGCAGCTGTGCGCTGTCTGCCTGCATAGACATGGCAAGTTATACTATAAAAAAAAATGGGAGGTAAATTCTATGGCTGTCTGTCAAACAACCTATACAATATAACCTTTTCTATTTCTGAATTAATAACACTATAAAAAGTATATTAATAAATAATAATGTTTTGTTACAATCACCAGATCAATTCGTTTTTTAAATTTAGAGGATAAGTAGGTATCTACCTAATTAGATATGCTGTATAGGTACTTAAATGTAAATGAATGGTATATCTAAGTAAGTAAAAGAAATGTATTGTGTCTTTTCGTTTCCTTATTCCTGGTCAGAGCGAATAGCATGAGATATTAGCTGTCCATTTTGACAGATTTACCCTAATTACTGAACCCGACTGAAAAAAACATCATGAGTTCTCATTAAGATAGATAGGTACCTACTAAGTGGATATTTTTAACAAACCCACACTAATCCAGGGTAAAGTTGTTTAAATAAATAAACTAAGTATAGCTACTTTAAATGTGTGGACATTTCACACAGCCCCATCTAGCTCCAAACTAATAGTCTTATTACACCTGCCGCAATCAGGGTATAAGCATAGCTTGTACTATGGGAACCAGATAACTCATATAATACATAGATACATTTTTGTTTGTAACTACATATATAGAATACAATATAACACCCAGATACGGAACAAACATCTAACTTCATCACACAAATGTTTGTCTCTGGTAGGAATCGAACCCACAGCCCTCGGTTCAGAAGGCACGGCTACTACCAGCTGAGCCATCGGGCCTATCGATAATATAGCTAAGTTTAGGACACACAGTATGTCGTTGCTTGGATGTGGTTGACATTCCATGTAGGCGCCCGCGCGTCCTAAACTGAGCTTTATTTCCATGCATTTTGAATGGAATAGGAAGCCGTCTGTGCCATGTCGGCGACCGACGCCATTTATGTGTGGCCTGCGCTAAGGTAGCAGAGGAATAGTTATTTTGTTTTTTGTTTCTCTCTGTAGTAGAAATAGGCTAAGATAAAACACTGAGTAGCTATTTCACTGTGGCCCAACTGCCATGAAATTATGCCCAATTGTACAGCAGCTGTTACAAACTTTCATATATTGACTAAACAGGGGTATACTTACAGTATATTATACATATCAATCAAGTATATTACTATATTTTTTACATATAAGTAATAACTTTCTACAAACAAAGAGGTGGTGTAAAGTAAGTGCGCATCACATTGTCACCATGGGCAAGAAGAAATACCCATGGTCTACCCAGGTGAACTCTGGTGGACCATGGATTGAATCTTGCTATAGATTGACACTTGACAAGCACTTCATATATTTTATTGTAAATAAGGTATTGTGATGTATTGTAATCTGTAAAAATAACGCTGTTTCCTTATTAGTTTTCATGGACCTAATAAGAAACCTTTGATTGAGACCTAAAACCTTTTTTTATTTCATCCATGTTAGTTTCATTAAAAATGACTTTCATATGGTACATAATGGGATTGATTTAATCATTGTTTCCACTGCTGAACACAGGCATCCCATTTACACCCCACTTGGATGCTTATCATAGAGGGGTTTGCCATAAGCACCCATAGAGGTTTAAATATGTACTAGAAGTCTTTGTAACCACCACACTTGGCTTGGTGATCTGCTGAACGCAGACGATTCTAATGTGCCGAGGAGAATGTTGCTGTCTATTTTCTGGATATTCCATTCCAGACCACAAAACAAAAATCAGGATTCTACAAGTTGAGTTGGAAAAACTTCTTGATTTTGAGCTCTGCGACGGAATAATGTCGCAATTTTGCCAGTGTCCTCACGTACCATGGACCACGTACTGTAAGACAAGACAAGTGACGGGAATAATCTCAAGAATACTATCAGAATAATCTGTCTGGACAACTCGCAGGTACCTACGGATTTTTATCTACATTCTACAACAAAAATATAAAATTATAAATAAACAATCTTTTTTTTTCTAATTCGAAGCGCTGAAACTGACAAAGAGAACTTATAAATGACATTGACATTTAACAGCACTTTTTTTTGTTATATTTTGGCTCCACACATAGTGTATTTAGCCAGTGTCAAGTATTGTCATTTTTCATCATGTTTAATGTTAATAGAATATTACACGTAAAGTCAAGTCTTAGTCATAGTCATAGTCCAGTCTAAGTCAGGTAGTTATAGTCCAGTCTAAGTCATGCTCCAGTAAAGTGGTGGCAACTTTACTAGAAGCTTCTATGGAATTTTGGAAGCAACACGAAAAATCACGTTCCACCACATTATATCACTTGCCTACACTCATGCTCGTAATTCAGCACTTAATGCGTAAAACGCCACCAATTTTAAACATTGAAAACACTGGAAATAGCACAAGTTTTGAGAAATAATACAATGAATGACGTGAACATTTCCGCGTTCCCGCCAAAAACTTTGTAATATTTATTTACCTGTCTGTCTGCCGTCAAGCGTTAGCGTATAATAGTCTGCGCCCGTCTTGTACTTTTATCACAGATTACTTATACGTAGCATGACTTTTATCAAAGACTTTTATCCTATATCCACAGAGTAACTTAACCCAATTTCTTTACTTGGCAAGGTATATGTCGCTATGAATGTTGCAATGAACCTTACACACTCTTGTTCGTAAAAGTCAAACTTTGCTCCATCTGTATAGTGGTAGTTCATCTGAGTGTATAGTAGATTTGTTTTTCTCTAATCTGTGGCTCTGTCTTAGTTTGTGGTACTTTTTTCTTTGGGCCAACTATTTTTTTTTTTCTCTAATCTGTAGGGCAGACTTCAACTAAAGAGTATATAATTTACTAACTTCAACTCTTCCTTATAGGCAAAGAAAGAGTATCACTTCGTTTTAGAAAAAGGTGGAGTTGAGTCTTTTTATTTTTGACGCTGTTTAGCATTTTCTGCAAGTGTCAATGCCAATGTCGAGCGGAGAAAATGACAGCTGATAACGGCATATTGTGCTATCAAAGTCATTTGTTATCTGACAATTTTTTATTTTTTTATTTTTGTTATATTTTGGCTCCACACATAGTGTATTTAGCCAGCGAAATGTATTAAACAAATTATTTTGATATGACATAACTGTACAAATGTATTTTTTTTTAAGTTTGACTCATCGACTAAACGCTACTTAGCCGGTAGGTATCAAGTTCGGTACTTACATAATCTAATAACCTAACTTCAACACTAACCTATTTTTACCTAACAACTGAATACTTTCGGGAACCTTGATAAAAATTGACACTCTTTGAAGAAACAAAACAAAATGGCCGCCATGCAAAATTAAAAGGCGCACACTATCGGAACTTATGGGGGCAAGCATAGCGTGTTTGGACTCATGACAAAGAGAACAACGGAGGCTTTCTTACAGTCTTAAAATAATTTAAATATGGCGGATTCAAAATGGCGCCCGATTTTTTAGTAACTCAGATTTGGCTGATATTTTATATTTGGGGGTTTTAAAGGATGCTGATTTCAAATTTTGACCTTTTACTTGACTGACAGCATTTTTCAAGAAGGCCGCCATGCAAAGTCAAGCGCATTATCATTTTCTTTGAAAAATACCCCTGTTTTGTACTAATTCTTGCAAAATTTAAAGTTTAGCACAAAGTATAAGACTTTTATAAATACAACAGCCACGAAAACACCCACGCGGGCCGCTCGCGGCCCGCGCACAGAGCAAAATTCTAGTTATAATATATAAAGTTCGTTACCCACTCACTCACTCACTCATGATTGACATTTTTGTTCCCGAACTCCTGGAAGTGGTGGAGAAAAACCGAGTATGAGGTTGTATAGAGATGGGTCACGTGACCACCAGAAAAAGCTGACATCAGCAAAAAGTCGTCTCCTTGATGGAACTGGTCAACGGCCCTCGGAAACTATAAGTCGGATGGGTGACCTGTTCTAACTAAAGTTGTAGTAAACCTTGGGACGCTTGGAGAGAAATAAAAAAAAATAGGGGTTGCCATACAAAAAAATAAAAATTCCATACAAAATTGAAACGCTTATAAATCGGAAACGGTAAGAGGTAGGTGGGGTGTGTTCGACCAAATGTCATAGAGGAGGATGGGCGCTTTCGGATGGTCGTCATGAAAATCCAAGATGGCGGATCCAAGATGGCGGCCATTTTGAAAGTTGGTCCGATCGGGCTGATTTTTTGCATCGGGGGGTTTTTGGGGTCCCTGATTCCATATTTGAAAAAATATTTTGGATCCCGCCATTTTTAAAGATGGCTGCCATACACATTTTTTTTTTCATTTTTGGCTCATTGTTTCTCGATACCTATGGTAAATTTTGATCCTATTTTTATAAATTTGTATGAAAGTGGACAATCGAAATTCAAAATATTTCATGAACTGGTCTTCCGACCTTCCATCATCGTGACCATCAACGGCCTGGCTAAACGATGTGAGATGGGTCATATGCGTTCTCAGGAATGTCATAGCAAACCCTGGGACGATTTTAGAGAAAATAAAAAAAATCCAAAATGGCGGAAAAAAAAATCTTCCATACAAATTTAAACCGGAAATGACGTCGAAACCATGATACTTTAGTATAAAGAGCTCGAACTAATATTGTTTGGAGGCCAAAAGGGAAAAGAACACCAAATTTTTTTTTTCAAAATGGCGGAAATTTTGGTCATAGCGGAAAAAAAAAATTCTCCGATCCGGATCAAAATCGATATCTGACGGTCCCCAAGGATGCTGATCAACATTCTAAAATCAAATTTTGACATGCGCCATTTTTCAATAGGGTTGCCATACAAAGGTGATTTTAACGAAATATGAACTTTCCTTTTTTACGCCTCCAATATGAATGTAATAGAAAAGTTGTTTCTGGGGATCGAGTAAAGATGTATAAAGGAACAAAACAGAACACAAATGAAATTGATTTTTTCAAGATGGCGGATGGAGACGTATCGACTTATAGAAAAAGTTAACCGATCCGAATGAAAATCGATATCTAAGACTCCCCCTAGATACTTAGCAAGAATATGGGGAAAAAATTTTGATTCCGCCATTTTGAAAAATTTCATTCATTTTACCGAACTTTTTTATGGATCTCCAATCCGTATGAAAATTGATATCTGAGTGTCCCCAAGGATACTGATTAACATGCTTTAGCTTCTTTTAGACATCCACCGTTTTTCAAAATGGCTGCCATACATATTTTCAAAACCACCAATGCGACGACGAGCGAAGCGAGGAGGAGCTTCAAACTACCTATCGCGACGACGAGCGAAGCGAGGAGGAGCTTCAAACTACCTACCGCGACGACGAGCGAAGCGAGGAGGAGCTTCAAACTACCTATCGCGACGACGAGCGAAGCGAGGAGGAGCTTCAAACTACCTACCGCGACGACGAGCGAAGCGAGGAGGAGCTTCAAACTACCTACCGCGACGACGAGCGAAGCGAGGAGGAGCTTCAAACTACCTACCGCGACGACGAGCGAAGCGAGGAGGAGCTTCAAACTACCTACCGCGACGACGAGCGAAGCGAGGAGGAGCTTCAAACTACCTACCGCGACGACGAGCGAAGCGAGGAGGAGCTTCAAACTACCTACCGCGACGACGAGCGTAGCGAGGAGGAGCTTCAAACTACCTATCGCGACGACGAGCGAAGCGAGGAGGAGCTACAAACTACCTATTGCGATGACGAGTGAAGCGAGGAGGAGCTTCAAACTACCTATCGCGACGACGATCAAACTACCCATTGCTACGTTTACAATGTTATACTAATGCGACGTTTTTTAATTGGCTTTAGCTAATCTAACCTAACTTCAACACCACTAACCTTTTTTTACCTAACAACTGAATATTTTCGGGAACCTTGAATAAAATAGACACTCTTTGAAGAAACATAACAAAATGGCCGCCATGCAAAATTAAAAGGCGCACACTATCGAAACTAATAGAGGCAAGCATAGCGTGTTTGGACTCATGTTACAGAGAACAACGGAGGCTTTCTTACAGTCTTAAAATAATTCAAAGATGGCGGATTCAAAATGGCGCCCGATTTTATAGTAACTCGGATTCGGCTGATATTTTATATTTGGGGGTTTTAAAGGATGCTGATTTCAAATTTTGACCTTTTACTTGACTGACAGCATTTTTCAAGATGGCCGCCATGCAAAGTCAAGCGCATTATCATTTTCTTTGAAAAATACCGTCGTTTTGTACTTGTACTTGCAAAATTTAAAGTTTAGCACAAAGTATAAGACTTTTATAAATACAACAGCCACGATAACGTCCTCGCGGGCCGCACGCGGCCCGCGCACGGAGGAAAATACTAGTCTTAATCTTAATCTTATCTTAACAGATATATAAAGCTAAAAAACGGTGACAGACGTTAAATGATCATTGACATGAATGTTCCCGAAAACTGGCCCATAGGATGATTTGGAAATGTACTAGAGATATGTTCGGAAAAATCCCAAGGCCAAAAATTAAATATGTCAGCATCAGAAAGTGGTACCAGGAAGAAGTTCCAGATGGGATCTCGGAAACGGTAAGACATAAAGATAAACTAATTGAACAAAAATGTAGTAAACCTTGGGACGATTCTAAATAAACAATAAAAAAAGGTACCTCTTATACAAAAAAACATATTTTTCATACAAAAACCGAAAAATACTTACTCAGAAAGTCATATATTCCTGTCCTGTCATCCAGTAAGAAACTTTATCGGCTCTCAAATAAGGTCGGTAATCGTAAAACCGAAAGAAAACACGTCACGAGTCACCTAGGTACTTATTAGCATGCATCAGTCGCATGAACATTTTTAGGTATATTTTCAATGCAAACCCTCAGCTATAAATAAAAATAATAATATAGAAATCATTTTATTTTCGTATTTGGTTCATTAGATCTGATTCTGATTCCATATACTGTTTATACGTCATGAGTGTGAACGAGATGGCTAAATTCATTACGCTGAAGGAACGATAGAGAAAGCAATATGGCACCCAAGTTTAAATTTATTTTGACATTTGGCATCATTGCGTAATGCCGCGGCCAGACTTAAAGGTGAACGGCGAAACCTGACTTGGCTGTTGACTATCCTCGAAGGTATTCGCGCGATGTATTCGCCGTAACCCGAAAAGTGTGACATACTGCCGGTAAAGCTGGCGCGCCGATTACTTTTCTTTTGTCTTTTCAGATACATGCATTAAATTACTTCCTTATTGCTTAGTGCAGTGTGAATGCCCCACTGCACTAAGTAATAACATAGCACTGCACTAAGTTCATTTTTAGGGTTCCATACTCAAAGGGTAAAAAGGACCCAATTACTAAATTTCCGCTGTCCATCTGCTACCAGGATTTATCTCATGAATCGTGATTGTTAGACAGTTGAAATTTTCACAGATGATGTATTTCTGTTGCCGCCATAACAACCGTGATCTGTATTCAAATGGACAGATAGACAGAGAAATAATAACAAATTAATGAATTTTAAAATTAAAACTTATAAAATTGACAGTCTGTATATAACGCTACTGTTTCCTCCATTTTATTTATTCCACGCGTCGCGTCGATCGCGCAGCAGGCTAACAATTTGACAGTGTGTCCGGGTTAGCGTGCTCACAAAAATTCGAGAATAGTCAACAGCGAAGCTTCGCCGTTCTCCCTTAAGTCTGGCCGGACCATTTTTTGAGAAGATATGGCCGCGCCAGGGTTTATTGTTGTTATGTCATAATTTTATAGTTTGTTTTTGATCTGTAAAAAGGGCATTTTGTGTGATGGATGTTCAATTCAAAGAGTGCGCCTGCGCCACAAACAATTTTACAGAAATACAGGCTGCGGAGTCCTGGTTGGTCCCGGTTATTTCTTTCCGTGGGTATCATATGCACGTGACACGCGTAACAAGTAAGTCTTTTATACTACACAAGTTATTCAAGTAAATACAGACTCAAAATATGTTGCAGAAAAGCATAGAATTATTATTAGGTACTTATTCTAAGCAGAAAAGCATTCATAATGAGCATAAAATAATTACAATATCAAGAACAATTTAATGCTCCATCTTTCACCCAGATTTTCTATACTTGACAGTAATCTGTTTTATACATTGATTAGTACCTATTCTATTATACACAAGAAAATCTACCTTGTCTCATTTTCAGAGTACCTACTTACCTATTTCTTGTTAGCCATATATTTCTTTTGTGGCTGTGTGGTATAGCATGCTACCTTTAGTTTAGTATTTGGCATGCAAACTTTTGCACCTATATAGGTACCTAACTAATTATATACTACTGTTATTACTATTTTTAATCTGAGATCTGCAGAACTAATGTCACAAAGGTAACATTCAAAATAGCAAAGGGTAGACCATATTGCTTGCAGAGCTTTGTCAAGTGGCAACCACAAACCAGAAGACACAGTGTATGTTGGCTGCCACTAGGCAACCCACCACTTGGTCTTATGTTTCTTTCTCATCTGCAGAACAATCAATATACATAAAGAATTTCTTTAATATGAGCTAAGATGAGTGAATTGCTGCACAGCTTCAATATCAAATCAATTCTACTTTGATGCTATTGCACAGGTAATTATTTTCATGTGTCATTATCATTGTAGACTGGAAGATGCAGCGTTAGGTGGACCAACATATGGTGAAACTGCAGGGATGGATGCAGGAGGCAAAGCAGCTGCTCGGGGTGGTGTTCTGTAGGGGAGGCCTATGTTCAGCAGTGGATGTCTTCTGGCTGTTGTGATGATGATGATAGATTATATTCTCATTTTCGTTTTTTTCTTATTTACAGAACAATCAACAACACTTGCAACTATAAAAAAGTTATTCACTATATAACACTGTTCATCGCTATGGTACCTGCTATCTACAGTTCCAAGTGGAAGATTAGATGCTATTGCACACCACAGGTAATTATTTTCAAAGTTTTACCTGCATAAAAGATTTCAACTGAGAATTAAAGTCACCATACAAGTAGATAAAAGGCAGACTTACATTACAGTTATGCTTTGCAATGTGTTTTATGACTGATGAATTGAACGCTCAAAGTAGTTGATAATACGAAAAAGAAAGCAATTTTATCAAGTCAGTCAGTATATGGTAAGTAGTAAAGTACTTATGTAGCCCTTAATCTGTAGTAGGTATTCATCCTTTTTAGGGTTCCGTACCCAAACAGTAAAGCGAACCCTATAACATTCTATACATTCTCCCTTCTCTTTCCTACAGTACAGGACAGAAGCGGTTTTGGATCACATGTATTTCTGTTGCCACTATAACAATAAATACGTATTAAAAACAGAATAAAATAAATATTAAAGGGGCGCCCATGCAACGGATGTTGTTTTTATTTTAAAGATAATGTGGTATTTTCATTTCTTTCTAGGACAGTGGATTTGAGAACAACACTGGCAGCGGGGCCAAAAAGAAACACAAAGAAACAATGGCTATCATTATCGTTAGGCATAGAAGAAAGTAATAAGTAATGTGAAATATCTATGTATCTTGTGTGTGTGTATGTATCTTATTTAATATAATAAATGTATAGATAAAAACCATTGTATCTTAGTATTTATAGTTATAGCAGCAATAGACATAGGTACATCATCTGTGAAAATTTCAACCATCACGGTTCATGGGACAGATATCAGATGGACAAACAGACAGACAGCCGGGCCTTTCGTAATTTCTACAGATTCCTACGTCTGTAGATTCCCATATCTACAGACTTCCAATTAGATTTCTGTAAAATTGGGAATCCATTCACTTAAGGATCTGTAAAATTAAGTATATGTAGAGAGAGGAATCTGTAATGAAAATTTGTAGAATTGGGAATAATCCATTTTAAGGACTACAAATATATCTTTATAGATTTATAATATACTTGTGGTTTATACTTTAAAAAAAGTTAATTTCAATAGTAGGATGTTCCTGCCTAAACTAATTATGATATAGGGCTTAAAAACATTGTAGGTATACTTAAATTATTTATTAAAATATTAATTAATCCACCTGGTACCAACATTTGTGTGATGAAAATAGGTATTTGTCCTCTGTCTGGGTATTATATACTGTTAGTTTATCTGAGTATATCAGTTATCTGGTTCCCATAGTACAAGCTATGCTTAATTCTGGGTTAGATGGTGCTGTGTGTAATGTCCACACATTTATTTATTTTCCTCTTCCTTTTCTTGTGTTTTTATTATAATCAAATCCTCCTTTCTAATGGGAACGCCTATGTTCAGCTGTGGACATCTGACTGGTGACATGCCTATTCACAACTTATTGGTAGGTCCTAAAATGAATAATACTACTACTACTTTCTCCATGTGTATATAATTTATATATGTTTTGCACTATAAATAATAAATAAATATCTGGACATTCACACACCGGCACCACAATCTAGCCTTAAACTAAGCAAAGCTTGTACCATGAAGACAATAATAAATTTAATACAATATTTACACCCTTGTTTCTAAATTCAACATTTTTACCAGAAATCTGCCAATACAAACAGTATATTCATGTTGCCGCAAATTCAATTCAATTATACAACTATTTTTGTTAAAAAAGCTTACAATTGTAACTGAATTTTGAATATTTTATTAACGAATATCTATCATAATTCAATTTTGAACAGTTGACTTTTTAAATAAATATTAATAGCCAACACGCCCACTACTGAACATGGGCCTCCAATTTAGCAAAATTCATTAGCTACTTATATTTAAATGTGCATAGGTACTTAAATGTTTAAATATAATGATCACAATAATAAATCCTTTTTGTATTTTATCCATAGCATTTTTCTGTTACATATAGCTGGTTGGCAATATACAACTCCTTACTTAAAAGATATCCATGCCCTCATGTGTGTTATACAGTTATACTGTACTATTGCAGCTACATACAGTTTTTCTAAGTACTTTCAAACAATTTTTCACCTGAAACATAAGAAACAACACAGTTAATATAAAAGAAGGTATAATCTATACAAATGGGTAATTGTATAAAAAAATTACAATGAAAGAAAATTTGTCATCAACCGGAAAACATCCATAATAATCATGTTAAATAAAACGATGTTATAATAAATTTAGTATGTGCATATTGAGCTAGGTGCTAGCTTAAACCCTCAGCTCAGACTCCAGTCAGGCGGTTAAGAAAAGGATGTCCCAGCTTAGGCTTTCAGGATGGATAGATGCAGGTTAAAATTGCATCATGATTCAAAATATTTCCGTACCAATAAAATTAATCTGTCCTAGAATGATATTTAAGCAATTTGTGTAGAAGTTTGTCTGCCTCCGCTTATTGTAACCATTCCATCTGAAAACAAATCATAATAAATTCTCATGGGATATGGAAATCAGATATTATCTGTGAATGGTCTATCCATGTAGTATGGTATCATCATCATCAGCTTAGTGTGATGTCTATGCGGCCTAATTATACTTACAGGGTCAAAATATCTTTTAGATGAATAAGTGTCAGATACAAACAGTGGTACCGATGTCTACTATTTATTATTTTTCTCTATGTTTTCTCTGTTAGGTTTTGTTTTGAGGAACTTTGTTATATAGATTGATAAATCTTCCCCACAAATAACATCAGTCAAAATGACCATAGTGACAGCTCTTTCCATTGTCCAGTATTGCCGAGGTTGTTGGCAGTCAGCAGATTCGGTCTGCGAGCTGAAAATGAAAAAGCTATTTATATTTCTATTCGTAATTACCTATGTAGTACCTGTATATGATGTTTTTGTACGAGTTGGATAATAAATTATTAGTTGGATAATAAATTAGAAGATCTAACTCTGAAACATTTATTGCTCAATACAGCTAGCAAGTGGCCTATGCTGCGCTTTTCGGTTCGTAGCCTTTACGGAAGCGTAAATAAAAAGGAAAAGAAAGAAAATTATACAGTAAGCCGATCAAATCCTGTCTGTCGTTTGATGATCTTTATACGTAATGGTGATGAAATGGAATAGTATTGTTTCAAATATGTTTGGTTGCACTTTTACTGACCTCAGCTCTATTATGTACTGCAATCAGGGTGGATCGGAGCCCCGGAGCCTTCGGCTTCAAACACTTCATAGTTGGCAGAAACAAGTCACACATCAATGTTCCTCAAAACAAAACCTAACAGAGAAAACATAGAGAAAAATAATAAATATAAAGGAAATGAATCCTAGAATAGGTATTATAAACTCTTTGAATGAAACTAAATAGCTAAGTTCTCTGTGGAAACTACCAAGCATAACGTTATTATACTCTTTGCTACCAACCCCGTATTCTGATTAACGCTATAATCGCTCGCAACGCTCACGTTAATTATTCAGTGTTCCAATTCAGATAATGCGCTCACGGCTTTGAGCGCTGTCCATGACTAACAACCAATCGCGGACGGCGATATTGCAAGATGACGTCGGTCATGACGTTTACAAAAGATTTCATTGTCACAGTCACGGCCATTCGGTACACGTTCTTAGCGCGATAACATTGATATTATCGATTTTAGCGTGAATCGAAATACGGCCCAAGTACAAACTAGACATAGACAAACGTCATTGTAATACACTGACTTTTTTTTTCTTATATTTTGGCTCTACACATAGTGTATTTAGCCAGTGTCAAGTATTGTAATTTTTCATCATGTTAATAGAATATTTCAGGTAGGAGTATATAATTTACTAACTTCAACTCTTAGTTAAAGGCAAAGAGTATCAGTTCGTTTTAGAAAAAGGTGGAGTGGAGTCTTTTCGTTTTTGACGCTGTTTAGCATTTTCTGCAAGTGTCAATGCCAATGTCGAGCGGAGAAAATGACAGCTGATAACGGCATATTGTGCTGTCAAAGTCATTTGTTACCTGACAATTTTTTTTTCTTATATTTTGGCTCCACAAATAGTGTATCTAGCCAGTGTCAAGTATTGTAATTTTTCATCATGTTAATTAATAGAATATTTCACGTAAAGTCAAGTCTTAGTCATAGTCCAGTCTTAGTCATGCTCCAGTAAAGTGGTGGCAACTTTATTAGAAGCTTCTATGGGATTTTGGAAGCATCACTAAAAATCACGTTTCACCACATTATATCACTTGCCTACACTCATGCTCGTAATCCAGCACTTAATGCATAAAAAGCCACCAATTTTAAACATTAACACTGGAAAATGCATAAGTTTTGAAAAATAATACAATGCAACGACGTGACCTTTTTCACGTTCCCGCCAAAACCCACAAATTATTTTGATATGACATAACTGTACAAATGTATTTAGCAAAATGTAGGCAAAAATAACGAACTAATATTGTTTGGAGAACGGAAGGGAAGACATCACAAATTTTTTTTTTCAAAATGGCGGAATTTGGTCATTGCGGAAAAAAAAATTCTCCGATCCGAATGAAAATTGATATCTGGGGGTCCCCAAGAATGTTGATCAACATTCTAAAATCAAATTTTGACATGCGCCATTTTTCAATAGGGTTGCCATACAAAGGTACTTTTATCAAAATATAATCTTTCCTTTATTACGCCCCTAATACGAATGTTATAGAAAAGCTGTTTCTGGGGATCGAGTAGAGATGTAGTAAGGGACAAAAGGAAATATTAATAAAATCGATTTTTTCAAGATGGCAGATATAGGCATATCGACATAGAGAAAAAGTGATTCGATCCTGATGAAAATTTATATATGGGAATCCCCCTAGATACTCAGTAATAATATGGGAAAAAAATTTTTAATCCGCAATTTTGAAAAGATTCATATATACAACTGAACTTTTTTATGGATCTCCAATCCGTATGAAAATTGATATCTGAGTGTCCCCAAGGATACTGATTAACATGCTATAGCTTCTTTTAGACATCCACCGTTTTTCAAAATGGCTGTCATACATACTGGCAAAGCCACCAACGCGACGACGAGCGAAGCGAGGAGGAGCTTCAAACTACCTACCGCGACGACGAGCGAAGCGAGAAGGAGCTTCAAACTACCTACCGCAAGGACGAGCGAAGCGAGGAGGAGCTTCAAACTACCCATCGCGACGACGAGCGAAGCGAGGAGGAGCTTCAAACTACCTACCGCGACGACGAGCGAAGCGAGGAGGAGCTTCAAACTACCCATCCCGACGACGAGCAAAGCGAGGAGGAGCTTCAAACTACCTATCGCGACGACGAGCGAAGCGAGGAGGAGCTTCAAATTACCTAACGCGACGACGAGCGAAGCGAGGAGGAGCTTTAAACTACCTAACGCGACGACGAGCGAAGCGAGGAGGAGCTTCAAACTACCTAACGCGACGACGAGCGAAGCGAGAAAGAGCTTCAAACTACCTATCGCGACGACGAGCGAAGCGAGGAGGAGCTTCAAACTACCTACCGCGACGACGAGCGAAGCGAGGAGGAGCTTCAAACTACCTCTACTCTCTCTACCTCTTTGGAGAAATAAAACAAAATGGCCACCATGCAAAATTAAGAGGCGCAAACTATCTGAACTAATAGAGGCAAGCATAGCGTGTTTGGACTCATGTTACAGAGAACAACGGAGGCTTTCTTACAGTCTTAACATAATTCAAAGATGGCGGATTCAAAATGGCGCCCGATTTTATAGTAACTTGGATTCGGCTGATATTTTATATTTGGGGGTTTTAAAGGATGCTGATTTCAAATTTTGACCTTTTACTTGACTGACAGCATTTTTCAAGATGGCCGCCATGCAAAAGTCAGATCAATTATCATTTTCTTTGAAAAATACCGCTGTTTTGTACTAATTCTTGCAATATTTAAAGTTTAGCACAAAGTATAAGACCTTTAAAAATACAACAGCCACGAAAACACCCACGCGGCCCGCATGCGGGCCGCGAACAGAGCACCCTAGTTATAATATATAAAGTTCGTTACCCACTCACTCACTCACTCATGATTGACATTTTTGTTCCCGAACTCCTGGAAGTGGTGGAGAAAAACCGAGTATGAGGTTGCATAGAGATCGGTCACGAGACAACCAGAAAAATCTGACATCAGCAAAAAATCGTCTCCTTGATGGAACCGGTCAACGGCTCTCGGAAACTACAAGTCGGATGGGTGACCTGTTCTAACTAAAGTTGTAGTAAACCTTGGGACGCTTGGAGAGAAATAAAAAAAAATAGGCGTTGCCATACAAAAAAATAAAAATTCCATACAAAATTGAAACGCTTATAAATCGGAAACGGTAAGAGGTAGGTGGGGTGTGTTCGACCAAATGTCATAGAGGAGGATGGGCGCTTTCGGATGGTCGTCATGAAAATCCAAGATGGCGGATCCAAGATGGCGGCCATTTTGAAAGTTGGTCCGATCGGGCTGATTTTTTGCATCGGGGGGTTTTTGGGGTCCCTGATTCGATATTTGAAAAAATATTTTGGATCCCGCCATTTTTAAAGATGGCTGCCATACAAATTTTTTTTTTCATTTTTGGCTCATTGTTTCTCGATACCTATGGGAAATTTTGAACTTTTTTTTTTAAATTTGTATGAAAGTGGACAATCGAAATTCAAAATATTTCATGAACTGGTCTTCCGACCTTCCATCATCGTGACCATCAACGGCCTGGCTAAGCTATATGAGATAGGTCATATTCGTTCTCAGGAATGTCATAGCAAACCCTGGGACGATTTTAGAGAAAATAAAAAAAAAACGAAATGGCGGAAAAAAAAATCACCCATACAAATTTAAACCGGAAATGACGCCGAAATCATGATACTTTAGTATAAAGAGCTCGAACTAATATTGTTTGGAGGCCGGAAGGGAAGATATGACAATTTTTTTTTTTTCAAAATGGCGGAAATTTCGGTCATGACGGGAAAAAAAGTTTCTCCGATCCGGATGAAAATCGATATCTGGGGGTCCCCAAGGATGCTGATCAACATTCTAAAATCAAATTTTGACATGCGCCATTTTTCAATAGGGTTGCCATACAAAGGTGATTTTAACAAAATATAAACTTTCCTTTTTTACGCCTCCAATATGAATGTAATAGAAAAGTTGTTTCGGGGGATTGAGTAAAGATGTATAAAGGAACAAAACAAAACACTAATAAAATAGATTTTTTTCAATATGGCGGATGGAGACGTATCAACTTACAAAAAAAGTTATCCGATCAGGATCAAAATCGATATCTAAGACTCCCCCTAGATACTTAGTAATAATATGGGGAAAAATTTTTGATTCCGCCATTTTGAAAAATTTCATACTTTTTACTGAACTTTGTTATGGATCTCCAATCCGTATGAAAATTGATATCTGAGTATCCGCAAGGATACTGATTAACATGCTTTAGCTTCTTTTAGACATCCACCGTTTTTCAAAATGGCTGCCATACATTCTGTCAAAATCACCAACGCGACGACGAGCGAAGCGAGGAGGAGCTTCAAACTACCTATCGCGACGACGAGCGAAGCGAGGAGGAGCTTCAAACTACCTACCGCGACGACGAGCGAAGCGAGGAGGAGCTTCAAACTACTTACCGCGACGACGAGCGAAGCGAGGAGGAGCTTCAAACTACTTATCGCGACGACGAGCGAAGCGAGGAGGAGCATCAAACTATCTAATGCGACGACGAGCGAAGCGAGGAGGAGCTTCAAACTACCTAACGCGACGACGAGCGAAGCGAGGAGGAGCTTCAAACTACCTATTGCGACGACGAGCGAAGCGAGGAGGAGCTTCAAACTACTTACCGCGACGACGAGCGAAGCGAGGAGGAGCTTCAAACTACCTATCGCGACGACGAGCGAAGCGAGGAGGAGCTTCAAACTATCGACCGCGACGACGAGCGAAGCGAGGAGGAGCTTCAAACTATCTACCGCGACGACGAGCGAAGCGAGGAGGAGCTTCAAACTACCCATCGCTACATTTACAATGTTTTACTAATGCGACCTTTTTAATTGATTTTAGCTTATCTAACTAACCTGTCTTACCTAAGATCTAAATATTTTCAGGATCCTTGATTCAAATTGACATATAATTGATAAACAAAACAAAATGACCGCCATACAAAATTAAAACACGCACACAATCGGAACTTATAGAAGCCGACAAGGCGTGTTTGGTCTCATAACAAAGGAACAACGGAGGCTTTCTCATAGACTTAAAATAATTCCAAGATGGCAGATTCAAAATGGCGTCCGATTTTATAGTAACTCAGATCCGGCTGATATTTTATATTTGGGGATTTTAAAAGAGGCTTATTTCAAATTTTGACCTTTTACATGACTGACAGCATTTTTCAAGATGGCCGCCATGCAAAAGTCAGATCAATTAACATTTTCTTTGAAAAATACTGCTGTTTTGTACTAATTCTTGCAAAATTACAAGTTTAAACTAAAGTATAACATTTTTATAAATACAACAGCCACGAAAACGTCCTCGCGGGCCGCACGCGGCCCGCGCACGGAGGAAAATACTAGTCTTAATCTTAATCTTAATCTTAATCTTAATCTTAACATCTTAATCTTAATCTTAATCTTAATCTTAATCTTAATCTTAACATCTTAATCTTAATCTTATCTTAATCTTATCTTAATCTTAATCTTAACAGATATATAAAGCTAAAAAACGGTGACAGATGATTTATTGACATGAATGTTTTCGTAAGAAGGAGCCATCGGACGACCTTACAATCTATGAGAGATTTGTGCGGAAAAATCCCGAGGCAAAGAATTAAATATGTCAGCATCAGAAAGTGGTACCAGGAAGAAGTTCCAGATGGGATCTCGGAAACGGTAAGAGATAAAGATAAACTAATTGAACGAAAATGTAGTAAACCTTGGGACGATTCTAAATAAACAATAAAAAAAGGTACCTCTTATACAAAAAATCATATTTTTCATACAAAAACCGAAAAATACTTACTCAGAAAGTCATATATTCCTGTCCTGTCATCCAGTAAGAAACTTTATCGGCTCTCAAATAAGGTCGTTAATCGTATGAAATAAGATGGCCGCATACGGCTAACTTCAGTTTCATGTTTTGACATTTGACGTATATAGCAAAGTTCTCTGTGCATTTGACTAGATAGATATGGCGGCCACAGAGATGGCGGCGGTTTAATTTTTGTTTGTAATAATAAAAACAACATTATTTATGTATGTGAGACAAGTAATAGGGGGAATTCTGTGATGTGAGAATAGAACCAGCCTATTTGTTCCCGTGGGTGTCATTTGCTGTGGGTTCTGACACGTATAGCAACAAGTAAGTCTTATGATAAACGAAATTTACTACTATACAAGATAAGCAAGTAAAAGCAGACTCAAAATATACTGCAGAAATGCATAGACTAGGTACTTATTCTAAGCATTAGCATAAAATGATAACAATACCAGGAACAAATTATGCTCTTCACCCAGAACACACTAAAATTCTATGCTTGTTTATTAGTACCTAAAGTATTAATATCCACCTTGTTTTTTATTAACTCAATGCTACCTTGTCTCATTTTCAGAGTTCCAACCTATAAAAGATCCAAAAAACAAGCGCTCAGTGATGGATGTTAATTATGACAGAGGAAAAACAGGAGTTTGGTTTAGCATCAGGTAAATAATTAGGTCACCTATTACTGTAAACCTTCTTGTTAGCCTATATAATATATTAATTCTGTGGCTGTGTGGTATGCTACTACCACACTATAGATACAGTTTTTATTATTTAATCTTCTAAGCTTATGGGGAAACTGTGAATAATAGCTTAATATAGATTTAGGGTGGGTATTTTCACCAATAGTTGAGGTAAACAAAGCAATTTTATGAAGTAAGTATGTATATATTTATTTGTAGTATGTATAATGGTGTAATTTATGTTATCTTATTTAGAATCAGCAAGTTGAAGTGGCAATGGGCAAGCCACATCACTCGTAGAACTGACAACAGAAGGGAAAAAAGGTGGGCCGCTAACCTGGTGACCATAACCATGGGGAGCCGATGGATGCAGAAAGCAAGCAGTCTCTTAAAGCGGCATTCTTTGGGGGAGGCCTGGTTGTCTTCATGTTGTTGATGATGATACAAATTGGTTTTTATTCAAAGAAAGCATGCAAAATCAAAATGAAACAATTCAATATAATAATAATAGTTATGTAGGTGTATAAAATTATATAATGAGGTGCTACTTATGTCATATAAAGACAGTTTCTCTTTTCTATTGTTATATAAACTATCTTATCAATGTATCAAAGTGTTTTTTTTTGGGTCTTGGTATAGAAGTACTATATATTTATTCTGTGGTATAGGTAAGGTAATTGTGTTAAGTCCAGGTAACAGATACATATATTTCTATCTCTTGGTAGTGTGGTACAAACTCAATGGCGGCTATGAAGTGCATTCCAAGCCATCCACATGCTCCACTCATACTTCTCACCGACTTCAAAGCGGACATTGAGTTTGAATCACACTTTATGTATGTAACCGGTATATTCCCAGTTGCCCGTAAATTGCCCTGAGGTGGTATTTGGGAATAATATGCAGGGTTGCAAGTTGGTAATGTTTTTTAAATAATGCTACTTTGGATCTAGAGTTGCAGTGGAATAGTTAGGAAACTGTGGGTTGGATTCCCACCTGGTACCAACATTTGTGTGATGAAAATAGGTATTTGTCCTCTGTCTGGGTATTATATACTGTTAGTTTATCTGAGTATATCAGTTATCTGGTTCCCATAGTACAAGCTATGCTTAATTCTGGGTTAGATGGTGCTGTGTGTAATGTCCACACATTTATTTATTTTCCTCTTCCTTTTCTTCTGTGTTTTTATTATAATCAAATCCTCCTTTCTAATGGGAATGCCTATGTTCAGCTGTGGACATCTGACTGGTGACATGCCTATTCATAACTTATTGGTAGGTCCTAAAATGAATAATACTACTACTACTATAACACAAACCTCATGAGTAAGGGAGAGAGCTTAGCTCGGTGTTTCCTGTGTGCAGAACTAAAGTTACCAATATGGCTTGTAGAATCATTCCCTACACAAGAGGAATTTAATCCAGGAAAGCATAAAAAGCATAGTAACTACAGTAATCCTTCAGTTTAATAAATTCAAAAATGTACAGTACCTATAACAAATACAACTGTGTAACATTATTATCTTTATCATTTTCAGGTTACAAAAGAAGGGAAAGAGTCAAAAAAACTGCCCAAAACCTAGATTTTTACCACCCTATCTGCCCTTTCAGTCTACCTGTGATCATAAAGCATGTAACTGTGCTGCTGGAACTTAGGAAATGATTCCAATAGTGGTAAAGATCCTAAGAAGAATGTAAATGTAATATCCTGAAGGACTGAAACAGTGTTTGTGAATTAATGTGGTAAAATAATAATTAGAAAATGGTGTCTCAAAGTTTCTTTGGTCCCTTGATTTATTTTTATAACACCGATGTACTATGTTCAAGAGTCCATGAAAGTACTATCACAATATACCAATCATAATAATAGTGTGATCTAAGATTCACAGCGTAGGCAGACCCCCCACTAAGTGGACCGACGACCTGGTGAAAATCGCGGTGAGCCGATGGATGCAGGAGGTGAGCAGCTGCTCAAAGTGGCACTTTCTGGGAGAGGCCTATGTTCAGCAGTGGACGGCTACAGACTGTTGATGATGATGATGGACTATGATGAACCATCAGCTCCTCGCAGTAGGTACTGACCAGATCAATAATTACTATTAGGTACCAGGTTTAAACATAAATTAAGATATGCCTTGCATGAGACCAGTAGGTAAGTACAATCTATGTATGTATTTTTAGCTAACAGGCAATTTACTAATATTATTTCCCTTCATTTGAAACTACCTACATACATTGAAAAAAAAGTAAATAAAACACCATTAACTTTGCTAAGGTTGTATTTGGAACATCTGTGAATAAATGGATTCTATAATTAATTGTTCACCCTGTTGCAACTGAAATCATTTGTTTCATGCAGTCATTGCAGCCTGCTGTAATATCTGGTATCCATACATCTGATCAAGTTCTTGATTACAGCAAAAATAGGGCTGCAAAAGAAAATAATTTAAGGTAAATTTACTATTAATTCCATAAAAGCATTATTATGCATCAACAACCATCAGACATTACAAAATAGCTTTTATTCACTGAATTTTTATACTAATAGTCATTACTACTAACATATTTATTGTTTTGACAGTGTTTGGGCTGTTTTTCGTTTGTACCGGATAAGACCACACTGTATTAGTATCATAAAAAATTACAGTGTCTAATGCATTTTTAGATAAAGCAAAAATCTTTTTAGGTTCCCAAAGAGTAAAATGGACACATAGCTGAGACTGTGCTGTTCGTTTGTCTGTCACCAGGCTGTATTTCATGAACCATGATAGTTAAAACACAGTTTTCACAGATGGTGTATTTCTGTTGCTGCCAATACAACAAATACAACAAACATGATTTTTTTCAACTTGCACTTGCCTGTTTATTTATATTACTTTCGTTTTTTTACATGCTACACTTTACCCACGTACAAACTTCAAATGGTTTTAGGTTGATATTTAACACATTAACATAGATTTAGAATCTAGACCTATGCAATTAAGGTACAAAGCTAAGCAGATGACGAGATGGCAAATAAACAGAATTCGCCTGTGTAACAAATATGGCGTGATTTAAAGGAATTCTTCTATGGAGATAATGTTATAATTATTATACCTATATGTGCATAGATAAATGTGAAGAAAATCACCACATGAACCACAGCTTTCCATGATCTTGCTGCTGGGTGTTTATTTATGTGATTCCTTTTATTAAAATGTACATTTATTGCTTAATATTGTTTATTGTGTTGTTGTTTACAAGATTCACAACAGATATTCAGCACGGAATTTATCACAGAGTACATTGGTAAAGATTGAAAGAATTTATACGCATCACAGAGTACATTGGTAATACGCATTACATCATTTTTTTTTATATGTTGGCTCCTAACATAGTGTATTAAGCCAGTGTCAAGTATTGTATATTTTCATCGAGTTTTAGAATATTTTACGTAGTCAAATCTTAGTCATAGTCATAGTCCAGTCTAAATCATGCTCAAGTAAAGTGGTGGCAACTTTACAAGAAGCTTCTATGGAATTTTGGAAGCAACACGAAAAACCACATTATAACACTTGACCACACTCATGCACGTAATTCCGCACTTAATGCGTAAAACGCCACCAATTTTAAACATCAACACTGGAAAAAGCACAAGTTTTGAGAAATAATACAATGCAATGACGTGAACTTATTCACTTTCCCGCCAAAACTCCATTTTTCTATTTATTTTATTTTGTATTTGTAAAGTAACTTTTTTTTATTTTAATGACCAAAGAGTATGTAACTTTCAGTATTTACCAATGTACTCTGTGGTATGTAACGCTTTTAATGACAATTCTTGCCCCGTGTTCCGATTCACGCTGTAATCGATAATATCAAACTTCTTATTAAGGCCGTATTCCGTTTCATGCTGTAATAATATCGATATAATCACGCTAAATACGCGTATTGAATGGCCGTGAGTGCGACAACGATATCCTTTGACAAACGTCATGACCGACACCATCTTGCGATATCAACGACTGTGATTGGTAGTTTCGGGTCATTGACAGCGCACAAAGTCGTGAGCGTAATATCTGAATCAGAACGAATTATCAACGTGAGCGTTGTGAGCGATTATAGCGATTACAGCGTGAATCGGAATACAGGGTACAAGTTGAGTTGAGGTAGGGATGTGACCTACAGACTATTATTCGCTAAATGTGACCTAAGGGAGGGCAAACCGATTTTTAATATTAAATTAATAAATTTTATTGGACGAAAAAAATCGATTATCCGTAAATCGTTTCATTTTGATAAAAATAATTGTTTTTCAAATTGTTCTTTTTTTGGTGTGCGTAATGGAAAAAAACAAAAACATTAAATTAACTTCATTGCTAAGTCGTCTCCAAGTTGGAGAACCCCAAGGGATCTCAGAAACGGTAACAGATAAAAATAAACTAATGGAACGAAAAAATGTATTCTAAAGCAGTCATAAAAATTAGTACCTTTCATACAAAAACGTGGTTTTTATATAAAGTTGTAATGCACCTATCATTTTTTAACTGAAGCTTATAAGAAAAGAAACTAGATGGCGTTGTACGACTCTAAAACACGCAAGCGTTTTATACCCGAACTACAGTGGTAGAGAAATGAACAAAAATAATAAGCATGAAAAATTTAAACGCTTATAAATCGTAAACGGTAAAAGGTAGGTGGGGGGTGCTCGACTAAAATGTTATAGAGCACCATGGCATGGGGGCTTTCGATGGATTTTAGATGGTCGTCATGAAAATCCAAGATAGCGGCCATTTTGAAAGTTGGTCCGATCCGGCTGATTTTATGCATCGGGGGGTTTTTGGGGACCCTAATTCGATATTTGAAAAAATATTTTGGATCCCGCCATTTTTAAAGATGGCTGCCATACAAATTTTTTTTTTCATTTTTGGCTCATTGTTTCTCGAAACCTATGGGAAATTTTGAACTTTTTTTTTTAAATTTGTATGAAAGTGGACAATCGAAATTCAAAATATTTCATGAACTGGTCTTCCGACCTTCCATCATCGTGACCATCAACTGCCTGGCTAAACGGTGTGAGATGGGTCATATGCGTTCTCAGGAATGTCATAGCAAACCCTGGGACGATTTTAGAGAAAATAAAAAAAATCCAAAATGGCGGAAAAAAAAATCCGCCATACAAATTTAAACCGGAAATGACGTCGAAACCATGATACTTTAGTATAAAGAGCTCGAACTAATATTGTTTGGAGGCCAAAAGGGAAAAGACCACAAATTTTTTTTTTTCAAAATGGCGGAAATTTAGTCATGGCGAAAAAAAAAAATTCTCCGATCCGGATCAAAATCGATATCTGACGGTCCCCAAGGATGCTGATCAACATTCTAAAATCAAATTTTGACATGCGCCATTTTTCAATAGGGTTGCCATACAAAGGTGATTTTAACGAAATATGAACTTTCCTTTTTTACGCCTCCAATATGAATGTAATAGAAAAGTTGTTTCTGGGGATCGAGTAAAGATGTATAAAGGAACAAAACAGAACACAAATGAAATTGATTTTTTCAAGATGGCGGATGGAGACGTATCGACTTATAGAAAAAGTTATCTGATCCGGATGAAAATCGATATCTAAGACTCCCCCTAGATACTTAGCAAGAATATGGGGAAAAAATTTTGATTCCGCCATTTTGAAAAATTTCATTCATTTTACCGAACTTTTTTATGGATCTCCAATCCGTATGAAAATTGATATCTGAGTGTCCCCAAGGATACCGATTAACATGCTTTAGCTTCTTTTAGACATCCACCGTTTTTCAAAATGGCTGCCATACATATTTTCAAAACCACCAATGCGACGACGAGCGAAGCGAGGAGGAGCTTTAAACTACCTATCGCGACGACGAGCGAAGCGAGGAGGAGCTTCAAACTACCTACCGCGACGACGAGCGAAGCGAGGAGGAGCTTCAAACTACCTACCGCGACGACGAGCGAAGCGAGGAGGAGCTTCAAACTACCTACCGCGACGACGAGCGAAGCGAGGAGGAGCTTCAAACTACCTACCGCGACGACGAGCGTAGCGAGGAGGAGCTTCAAACTACCTACCGCGACGACGAGCGAAGCGAGGAGGAGCTTCAAACTACCTACCGCGACGACGAGCGAAGCGAGGAGGAGCTTCAAACTACCTACCGCGACGACGAGCGTAGCGAGGAGGAGCTTCAAACTACCTACCGCGACGACGAGCGTAGCGAGGAGGAGCTTCAAACTACCTATCGCGACGACGAGCGAAGCGAGGAGGAGCTACAAACTACCTATTGCGATGACGATCAAACTACCCATTGCTACGTTTACAATGTTTTACTAATGCGACGTTTTTTAATTGGCTTTAGCTAATCTAACCTAACTTCAACACCACTAACCTTTTTTTACCTAACAACTGAATATTTTCGGGAACCTTGAATAAAATAGACACTCTTTGAAGAAACATAACAAAATGGCCGCCATGCAAAATTAAAAGGCGCACACTATCTAAACTAATAGAGGCAAGCATAGCGTGTTTGGACTCATGTTACAGAGAACAACGGAGGCTTTCTTACAGTCTTAAAATAATTCAAAGATGGCGGATTCAAAATGGCGCCCGATTTTATAGTAACGCGGATTCGGCTGATATTTTATATTTGGGGGTTTTAAAGGATGCTGATTTCAAATTTTGACCTTTTACTTGACTGACAGCATTTTTCAAGATGGCCGCCATGCAAAGTCAAGCGCATTATCATTTTCTTTGAAAAATACCGTCGTTTTGTACTTTTACTTGCAAAATTTAAAGTTTAGCACAAAGTATAACATTTTTATAAATACAACAGCCACGAAAACGTCCTCGCGGGCCGCACGCGGCCCGCGCACGGAGCAAAATACTAGTTATAATATATAAAGTTCGTTACCCACTCACTCACTCACTCATGATTGACATTTTTGTTCCCGAACTCCTGGAAGTGGTGGAGAAAAACCGAGTATGAGGTTGTATAGAGATCGGTCACGTGACAACCAGAAAAATCTGACATCAGCAAAAAATCGTCTCCTTGATGGAACCGGTCAACGGCTCTCGGAAACTACAAGTCGGATGGGTGACCTGTTCTAACTAAAGTTGTAGTAAACCTTGGGACGCTTGGAGAGAAATAAAAAAAAATAGGCGTTGCCATACAAAAAAATAAAAATTCCATACAAAATTGAAACGCTTATAAATCGGAAACGGTAAGAGGTAGGTGGGGTGTGTTCGACCAAATGTCATAGAGGAGGATAGGCGCTTTCGGATGGTCGTCATGAAAATCCAAGATGGCGGATCCAAGATGGCGGCCATTTTGAAAGTTGGTCCGATCGGGCTGATTTTTTGCATCGGGGGGTTTTTGGGGTCCCTGATTTGATATTTGAAAAAATATTTTGGATCCCGCCATTTTTAAAGATGGCTGCCATACAAATTTTTTTTTTCAATTTTGGCTCATTGTTTCTCGATACCTATGGGAAATTTTGAACTTTTTTTTTTAAATTTGTATGAAATTGGACAATCAAAATTTAAAATATTTCATGAACTGGTCTTCCGACCTTCCATCATCGTGACCATCAACTGCCTGGCTAAACGATGTGAGATGGGTCATATGCGTTCTCAGGAATGTCATAGCAAACCCTGGGACGATTTTAGAGAAAATAAAAAAAATTCAAAATGGCGGAAAAAAAAATCCGCCATACAAATTTAAACCGGCAATGACGTCGAAACCATGATACTTTAGTATAAAGAGCTCGAACTAATATTGTTTGGAGACCAAAAGGGAAAAGAACACAAAATTATTTTTTTCAAAATGGCGGAAATTTTGGTCATGGCGGAAAAAAAAAATTCTCCGATCCGGATCAAAATCGATATCTGACGGTCCCCAAGGATGCTGATCAACATTCTAAAATCAAATTTTGACATGCGCCATTTTTCAATAGGGTTGCCATACAAAGGTGATTTTAACGAAATATGAACTTTCCTTTTTTACGCCTCCAATATGAATGTAATAGAAAAGTTGTTTCTGGGGATCGAGTAAAGATGTATAAAGGAACAAAACAGAACACAAATGAAATTGATTTTTTCAAGATGGCGGATGGAGACGTATCGACTTATAGAAAAAGTTATCCGATCCGGATGAAAATCGATATCTAAGACTCCCCCTAGATACTTAGCAAGAATATGGGGAAAAAATTTTGATTCCGCCATTTTGAAAAATTTCATTCATTTTACCGAACTTTTTTATGGATCTCCAATCCGTATGAAAATTGATATCTGAGTGTCCCCAAGGATACTGATTAACATGCTTTAGCTTCTTTTAGACATCCACTGTTTTTCAAAATGGCTGCCATTCATATTTTTAAAACCACCAATGCGACGACGAGCGAAGCGAGGAGGAGCTTCAAACTACCTATTGCGACGACGAGCGAAGCGAGGAGGAGCTTCAAACTACCTACCGCGACGACGAGCGAAGCGAGGAGGAGCTTCAAACTACCTACCGCGACGACGAGCGAAGCGAGGAGGAGCTTCAAACTACCTACCGCGACGACGAGCGAAGCGAGGAGGAGCTTCAAACTACCTACCGCGACGACGAGCGAAGCGAGGAGGAGCTTCAAACTACCTATCGCGACGACGAGCGAAGCGAGGAGGAGCTACAAACTACCTATTGCGATGACGAGTGAAGCGAGGAGGAGCTTCAAACTACCTATCGCGACGACGATCAAACTACCCATTGCTACGTTTACAATGTTTTACTAATGCGACGTTTTTTAATTGGCTTTAGCTAATCTAACCTAACTTCAACACCACTAACCTTTTTTTACCTAACAACTGAATATTTTCGGGAACCTTGAATAAAATAGACACTCTTTGAAGAAACATAACAAAATGGCCGCCATGCAAAATTAAAAGGCGCACACTATCGAAACTAATAGAGGCAAGCATAGCGTGTTTGGACTCATGTTACAGAGAACAACGGAGGCTTTCTTACAGTCTTAAAATAATTCAAAGATGGCGGATTCAAAATGGCGCCCGATTTTATAGTAACTCGGATTCGGCTGATATTTTATATTTGGGGGTTTTAAAGGATGCTGATTTCAAATTTTGACCTTTTACTTGACTGACAGCATTTTTCAAGATGGCCGCCATGCAAAAGTCAGATCAATTATCATTTTCTTTGAAAAATACCGTCGTTTTGTACTTGTACTTGCAAAATTTAAAGTTTAGCACAAAGTATAAGACTTTTATAAATACAACAGCCACGAAAACGTCCTCGCGGGCCGCACGCGGCCCGCGCACGGAGCAAAATACTAGTTATCTTAATTATCTTAATCTTAACAGATATATAAAGCTAAAAAACGGTGACAGATCATGTTGACATGAATGTTCCCGAAAACTGGCCCATAGGATGATTTGGAAATGTACTAGAGATATGTACGGAAAAATCCCGAGGCAAAGAATTAAATATGTCAGCATCAGAAAGTGGTACCAGGAAGAAGTTCCAGATGGGATCTCGGAAACGATAAGAGATAAAAATAAACTAATAGAACAAAAATGTAGTAAACCTTGGGACGATTCTAAATAAACAATAAAAAAAGGTACCTTTCATACAAAAAAACATATTTTTCATACAAAAACCGAAAAATACGTACTCAGAAAGTCGTATATTCCTGTCATGTCATCCAGTAAGAAACTCTATTGGCCCTTGAATAAGGTCGATAATCGTATGAAATAAGATGGCCGCATACGGCTAACTTCAGTTTCATGTTTTGTCATTTGACGTATATAGCAAAGTTCTCTGTGCATTTGACTAGATAGATATGGCGGCCACAGAGATGGCGGCGGTTTAATTTTTGTTTGTAATAATAAAAACAACATTATTTATGTATGTGAGACAAGTAATAGGGGGAATTCTGTGATGTGAGAATAGAACCAGCCCATTTGTTCCCGTGGGTATCATTTGCACGTTCTGACACGTATAGCAACAAGTAAGTCTTATGATAAACGAAGTAAAAGCAGACTCAAAATATACTGCAGAAATGCATAGACTAGGTACTTATTCTAAGCATTAGCATAAAATAATAACAATACCAGGAACAAATTATGCTCTTCATCCAGAACACACTAAAATTCTATGCTTGTTTATTAGTACCTAAAGTATTAATATCCACCTTGTTTTTTATTAACTCAATGCTACCTTGTCTCATTTTCAGAGTTCCAACCTATAAAAGATCCAAAAAACAAGCGCTCAGTGATGGATGTTAATTATGACAGAGGAAAAACAGGAGTTTGGTTTAGCATCAGGTAAATAATTAGGTCACCTCTTCTAAGCTTATGGGGAAACTGTGAATAATAGCTTAATATAGATTTAGGGTGGGTATTTTCACCAATAGTTGAGGTAACCAATGGAAATGGTCAAAATTTGTTAGAGCTGTTGGTCACCTTAACTATTGGTGTAAACCCACCCTCAAGCTCAAGTAAGCTCAAAGTAGCCCAGCAAGCAGAACTAAAATGACCAATTTAGTTGTTTTGAAATAGCAACGGGCAGGTCCTAAAACAAAACTTTCATGGTTGTTACCCACTGGAATACTACCACTGAGATGACAGCATGCATGTTTTTGAAATTGGGTCGCTGGGAGTTAAAAAGTTAAGCTATGATCATAAAGACAGTGAAGTTAAAATGTTGATTGCATATTTCTATTTTTGCTCTTTGCATTCTATGAAGTCGATAATACCAAAAACAAAGCAATTTTATGAAGTAAGTATGTATATATTTATATGTATATGTAGTATGTATAATGGTGTAATTTATGTTATCTTATTTAGAATCAGCAAGTTGAAGTGGCAATGGGCAAGCCACATCACTCGTAGAACTGACAACAGAAGGGAAGAAAGGTGGGCCGACAACCTGGTGACCATAACCATGGGGAGCCGATGGATGCAGAAAGCAAGCAGTCTCTTAAAGTGGCATTCTTTGGGGGAGGCCTGGTTGTCTTCATGTTGTTGATGATGATACAAATTGGTTTTTATTCAAAGAAAGCATGCAAAATCAAAATGAAACAATATAATAATAGTTATGTATGTAGGTGTATAAAATTATATATATAATGAGGTGCTACTTATGTCATGTAAAGACAGTTTCTCTTTTCTATTGTTATATAAACTATCTTATCAATGTATCTAAGTGTTTTTTTTGGGTCTTGGTATAGAAGTACTGTATATTTATTCTGTGGTATAGGTAAGGTAATTGTGTTAAGTCCAGGTAACAGATACATATATTTCTATCTCTTGGTAGTGTGGTACAAACTCAATGGTGGCTATGAAGTGCACTGCAAGCCATCCACATGCTGCACTCATACTTCTCACCGACTCCAAAGCTGACATTGAGTTTGAATCACACTTTATGTATGTAACCGGTATATTCCCAGTTGCCCGTACATTGCCCTGAGGTGGTATTTGGGAATAATATGGGTTGCAAGTTGGTAATGTTTTTTAAATAATGCTACTTTGGATCTAGAGTAGCAGTGGAATAGTTAGGAAACTGTGGGTTGGATTCCCACCTGGTACCAACATTTGTGTGATGAAAATAGGTATTTGTCCTCTGTCTGGGTATTATATACTGTTAGTTTATCTGAGTATATCAGTTATCTGGTTCCCATAGTACAAGCTATGCTTAATTCTGGGTTAGATTAAAGTAAATCTTCTGAAGTAGGTAAGTTTTATATATATACAAGACTATATATTTCACGAATTGTTGAGATAACTATAAGGTGATATATAAATAAATGTTTTAAATGAGATTGCCATGGCTAGGTAAATACATCATTCCTAACCTATCAACAGAAAAGAACAGTACCTATGCAAAGGAACAATGACTGACAATTAAATAAAAAAATGACCTACTATTTGAAAATCACTAACTAGGTACTAAGACATAGGTTAACTACTTAAGTTACTAACATATTGTGAGAAACAAGAGATTAAAAAACTACCTAAAACGTTTATTTTATCACCCTATCTGCTCCTTCAGTCTACCTATGAAAATAAAGCATGTAACTCTGCCGCTGGAACTTAGGAAGTGATTCCAATAGTGGTATAGATCCTGTAAGTACTATTAAAAGGACTGAATGTTCAAGAGTCCATGAATGTACTTACTTTTATACCATAAGATGGTATTGTTATTTTAATATTATAATTTGGACTTGGATTGGAATATTAGAATAAAACCTAATCAGACACAAACAAACCTCCTATTACTATTATAAGTGGAAAGAGTTAAAAATATATTATTTTCTTTTCAGTTTTACAACCCCATACTGGACTGACAGCTCAGTTGGTAACCATAGAATCCATGGATTGTGGTTTTGATTCCCACCCAGGACAAACATTTGTGTCTGGGTGTTATATTGTACTTTATTTGTGTATGTATTTACATTTCTATCATTTATTTGCTTCCCATGGTAAAAAAAAAACAAACTATGCTTAGCTCACAGAATTCGCCCTATTACATAGGTTACTTGAAGCTAGATTGATTGCACTGTGTGAAATGTCCAGACATTTAGGGAAAGGATGTATGGAGGCAGGTATTCATCCTATTTAGGGTTCAGTACCCAAACAGTAAAGCGAACCCTATAATAACTAATACATTCTCCCTTCTCTTTCCCATAGTACAGGATAGAAGCGGTTTTGGATCACATGTATTTCTGTTTCTGTTGCCACTATAACAATAAATACATACTAAAAGCAGAATAAAATAAATATTAAAGGGGCTCCCATGCAACGGATGTTGTTTTTATTTTTATAGATAATGTGGTATTTTCATTTCTTTCTAGGACAGTGGATTTGAGATCAACACCGGCAGCGGAACCAAAAAGAAACACAAAGAAACAATGGCTAACATTATCGTCAGGCGGAAGATGACTGTCTAGATGACAAATACATTTTGTAACATTATTATCTTTATATTTTCAGGTTACAAAAGAAGAGAAAGAGTCAAAAAAACTGCCCAAAACCTAGATTTTTACCATATAAGCATGTAACTGTGCTGCTGGAACTTAGGAAATGATTCCAATAGTGGTAAAGATCCTGTAAGAACTATTAAAAATGTAAGATAAGAAGAATCTAAATGTAATATCCTGAAGGACTGAAACAGTGTTTGTGAATTAATGTGGTAGAATAATAATTAGAAAATGGTGTCTCCAAGTTTCTTTGGTCCCTTGATTTTTTTTATAACACCGATTTGCTATGTTCAAGAATCCATGAAAGTACTATCACAATATACCTACCTAATTTCATTAAGATCATAGAATGACGATAAATAATTTCAAATGTAAGAGTATCAATATTTTATTATAATTTGGACTTGGATTGCATTATTAAATTAAAGGTAATCAATCAGACACAAACCAATTTTATTTATTTATTTATCTAAGATTCACAGCGTAGGCAGACCACCCACTAAGTGGACCGATGACCTGGTGAAAACTGTGGCAAGCCGATGGATGCAGAAGGTGAGCAGCCGCTCAAAGTGGCACTCTCTGGGGGAGGCCTATGTTCAGCAGTGGATGATGATGAACTATGATGAACCATCAGCTCCTCGCAGTAGGTACTGACCAGATCAATAATTACTATTAGGTAACCAGGTTTAAACATAAATTTAGATATGCCTTGCATGAGACCAGTAGGTAAGTACAATCTATGATGTATTTTTAGCTAACAGGCAATTTACTAATATTATTTCCCTTCACTTGAAACTACCTACATACATTGAAAAACTAAATAAAATACCATTAACTTTGCTAAGGTTGTATTTGGAACATCTGTGAATAAATGGATTCTATAATTAATTGTTCATCCTGTTGCAACTGAAATCATTAAATTCATTATGTGTCCCACGGGCAGCTGTGCGCTGTCTGCCTGCATAGACATGGCAAGTTATACTATAAAAAAAAATGGGAGGTAAATTCTATGGCTGTCTGTCAAACAACCTATACAATATAACCTTTTCTATTTCTGAATTAATAACACTATAAAAAGTATATTAATAAATATCAGTTATCTGGTTCCCATAGTACAAGCTATGCTTAATTGTGGGTTAGATGGTGCTGTGTGTAATGTCCGCACATTTATTTATTTTCCTCTTCCTTTTCTTCTGTGTTTTTATTATAATCAAATCCTCCTTTCTAATGGGAACGCCTATGTTCAGCTGTGGACATCTGACTGGTGACATGCCTATTCACAACTTATTGGTAGGTCCTAAAATGAATAATACTACTACTACTTTCTCCATGTGTATATAATTTATATATGTTTTGCACTATAAATAATAAATAAATATCTGGACATTCACACACCGGCACCACAATCTAGCCTTAAACTAAGCAAAGCTTGTACCATGAAGACAATAATAAATTTAATACAATATTTACACCCTTGTTTCTAAATTCAACATTTTTACCAGAAATCTGCCAATACAAACGGTATATTCATGTTGCCGCAAATTCAATTCAATTATACAACTATTTTTGTTAAAAAAAGCTTACAATTGTAACTGAATTTTGAATATTTTATTAACGAATATCTATCATAATTCAATTTTGAACAGTTGACTTTTTAAATAAACATTAATAGCCCTAACACGCCCACTACTGAACATGGGCCTCCAATTTAGCAAAATTCATTAGCTACTTATATTTAAATGTGCATAGGTACTTAAATGTTTAAATATAATGATCACAATAATAAATCCTTTTTGTATTTTATCCATAGCATTCTTCTGTTACATATAGCTGGTTGGCAATATACAACTCCTTACTTAAAAGATATCCATGCCCTCATGTGTGTTATACAGTTATACTGTACTATTGCAGCTACATACAGTTTTTCTAAGTACTTTCAAACAATTTTTCACCTGAAACATAAGAAACAACACAGTTAATATAAAAGAAGGTATAATCTATACAAATGGGTAATTGTATAAAAAAATTACAATGAAAGAAAATTCATCATCAACCGGAAAACATCCATAATAATCATGTTAAATAAAACGATTGTATAATAAATTTAGTATGTGCATATTGAGCTAGGTGCTAGCTTAAACCCTCGGCTCAGACTCCAGTCAGGCGGTTAAGAAAAGGATGTCCCGGCTTAGGCTTTCAGGATGGATAGATGCAGGTTAAAATTGCATCATGATTCAAAATATTTCCGTACCAATAAAATTAATCTGTCCTAGAATGATATTTAAGCAATTTGTGTAGAAGTTTGTCTGCCTCCGCTTATTGTAACCATTCCATCTGAAAACAAATCATAATAAATTCTCATGGGATTTGGAAATCAGATATTATCTGTGAATGGTCTATCCATGTTGTATGGTATCATCATCATCAGCTTAGTGTGATGTCTATGCGGCCTAATTATACTTACAGGGTCAAAATATCTTTTAGATGAATAAGTGTCAGATACAAACAGTGGTACCGATGTCTATTATTTATTATTTTTCTCTATGTTTTCTGTTAGGTTTTGTTTTGAGGAACTTTGTTATATAGATTGATAAATCTTCCTCACAAATAACATCAGTCAAAATGACCATAGTGACTTCTCTATAGATAAGCTCTTTCCATTGTCCAGTATCGCCGAGGTTGTTGGCAGTCAGCAGATTCGGTCTGCGAGCTGAAAATGAAAAAGCTATTTATCTTTCTATTCGTAATTACCTATGTAGTACCTGTATATGATGTTTTTGTACGAGTTGGATAATAAATTATTAGTTGGATAATAAATTAGAAGATCTAACTCTGAAACATTTATTGCTCAATACAGCTAGCAAGTGGCCTATGCTGCGCTTTTCGGTTCGTAGCCTTTACGGAAGCGTAAATAAAAAGGGAAAGAAAGAAAATTATACAGTAAGCCGATCAAATCCTGTCTGTCGTTTGATGATCTTTATACGTAATGGTGATGAAATGGAATAGTATTGTTTCAAATATGTTTGGTTGCACTTTTACTGACCTCAGCTCTATTATGTACTGCAATCAGGGTGGACCGGAGCCCCGGAGCCTTCGGCTTCAAACACTTCATTGTTGGCAGAAACAAGTCACACATCAATGTTCTTCAAAACAAAACCTAACAGAGAAAACATAGAGAAAAATAATAAATATAAAGGAAATGAATCCTAGAATAGGTATTATAAACTCTTTGAATGAAACTAAATAGCTAAGTTCTCTGTGGAAACTACCAAGCATAACGTTATTATACTCTTTGCTACCAACCCCGTATTCTGATTAACGCTATAATCGCTCGCAACGCTCACGTTAATTATTCAGTGTTCCAATTCAGATAATGCGCTCACGGCTTTGACCTCTGTCCATGACTAACAACCAATCGCGGACGGCGATATTGCAAGATGACGTCGGTCATGACGTTTACAAAAGATTTCATTGTCACAGTCACGGCCATTCGGTACACGTTCTTAGCGCGATAACATTGATATTATCGATTTTAGCGTGAATCGAAATACGGCCCAAGTACAAACTAGACATAGACAAACGTCATTGTAATACACTGACTTTTTTTTTCTTATATTTTGGCTCTACACATAGTGTATTTAGCCAGTGTCAAGTATTGTAATTTTTCATCATGTTAATAGAATATTTCAGGTAAGAGTATATAATTTACTAACTTCAACTCTTAGTTAAAGGCAAAGAGTATCAGTTCGTTTTAGAAAAAGGTGGAGTGGAGTCTTTTCGTTTTTGACGCTGTTTAGCATTTTCTGCAAGTGTCAATGCCAATGTCGAGCGGAGAAAATGACAGCTGATAACGGCATATTGTGCTGTCAAAGTCATTTGCTACCTGACAATTTTTTTTTCTTATATTTTGGCTCCACAAATAGTGTATTTAGCCAGTGTCAAGTATTGTAATTTTTCATCATGTTAATTAATAGAATATTTCACGTAAAGTCAAGTCTTAGTCATAGTCCAGTCTTAGTCATGCTCCAGTAAAGTGGTGGCAACTTTATTAGAAGCTTCTATGGAATTTTGGAAGTATCACTAAAAATCACGTTTCACCACATTATATCACTTGCCTACACTCATGCTCGTAATCCAGCACTTAATGCATAAAAAGCCACCAATTTTAAACATTAACACTGGAAAAAGCATAAGTTTTGAAAAATAATACAATGCAACGACGTGACCTTTTTCACGTTCCCGCCAAAACCCACAAATTATTTTGATATGACATAACTGTACAAATGTATTTTTTTTAAGTTCGACTCATCGACTAAACGCTACTTAGCCAGAAGGTATCAAGTTAGGTACATTTTAGGGTTCCGTACCCAAAGGGTAAAGCGGCAAAAATAACGAACTAATATTGTTTGGAGAACGGAAGGGAAGACATCACAAATTTTTTTTTTTCAAAATGGCGGAATTCGGTCATTGCGGAAAAAAAAATTCTACGGTCCGAATGAAAATTGATATCTGGGGGTCCCCAAAAATGTTGATCAACATTCTAAAATCAAATTTTGACATGCGCGATTTTTCAATAGGGTTGCCATACAAAGGTACTTTTATCAAAATATAATCTTTCCTTTATTACGCCCCTAATACGAATGTTATAGAAAAACTGTTTCTGGGGATCGAGTAGAGATGTAGTAAGGGACAAAAGGAAATATTAATGAAATCGATTTTTTCAAGATGGCAGATATAGGCATATCGACATAGAGAAAAAGTGATTCGATCCGGATGAAAATTTATATATGGGAATCCCCCTAGATACTCAGTAATAATATAGGAAAAAAAATTTTATTCCGCAATTTTGAGAAGATTCATATATACAACTGAACTTTTTTATGGATCTCCAATCCGTATGAAAATTGATATCTGAGTGTCCCCAAGGATACTGATTAACATGCTATAGCTTCTTTTAGACATCCACCGTTTTTCAAAATGGCTGTCATACATACTGGCAAAGCCACCAACGCGACGACGAGCAAAACGAGGAGGAGCTTCAAACTACCTACCGCGACGACGAGCGAAGCGTGTAGGAGCTTCAAACTACCTATCGCGACGACGAGCGAAGTGAGGAGGAGCTTCAAACTACCTACCGCAACGACGAGCGAAGCGAGGAGGAGCTTCAAACTACACATCGCGACGACGAGCGAAGCGAGGAGGAGCTTCAAACTACCTACCGCGACGACGAGCGAAGCGAGGAGGAGCTTCAAACTACCCATCGCGACGACGAGCGAAGCGAGGAGGAGCTTCAAACTACCTATCGCGACGACGAGCGAAGCGAGGAGGAGCTTCAAATTACCTAACGCGACGACGAGCGAAGCGAGGAGGAGCTTTAAACTACCTAACGCGACGACGAGCGAAGCGAGGAGGAGCTTCAAACTACCTAACGCGACGACGAGCGAAGCGAGGAGGAGCTTCAAACTACCTATCGCGACGACGAGCGAAGCGAGGAGGAGCTTCAAACTACCTACCGCGACGACGAGCGAAGCGAGGAGGAGCTTCCAACTACCTCTGAAGAAATAAAACAAAATTGCCACCATGCAAAATTAAAACGCGCATACTATCGGAACCAATAGAGGCAAGAATAGCGTATTTGGACTCATGTTAAAGAGAACAACGGAGGCTTTCTTACAGTCCTAAAATAATTCAAAGATGGCGGATTCAAAATGGCGCCCGATTTTATAGTAACTCAGATTCGGCTGATATTTTATATTTGAGGGTTTTAAAGGATGCTGATTTCAAATTTTGACCTTTTACTTGACTGACAGCATTTTTCAAGATGGCCGCCATGCAAAAGTCAGATCAATTATCATTTTCTTTGAAAAATACCGCTGTTTTGTACTAATTCTTGCAAAATTTAAAGTTTAGCACAAAGTATAAGACTTTTATAAATACAACAGCCACGATAACGTCCTCGCGGGCCGCACGCGGCCCGCGCACGGAGCAAAATACTAGTTATAATATATAAAGTTCGTTACCCACTCACTCACTGACTGACATTTTTGATCTCAGCTCCTGGAAGTGGTGGAAAAAAACCGAGTATGAGGTTGTATAGAGATGGGTCACGTGACCACCAGAAAAAGCTGACATCAGCAAAAAGTCGTCTCCTTGATGGAACTGGTCAACGGCTCTCGGAAACTATAAGTCGGATGGGTGACCTGTTCTAACTAAAGTTGTAGTAAACCTTGGGACGCTTGGAGAGAAATAAAAAAAAATAGGGGTTGCCATACAAAAAAATAAAAATTCCATACAAAATTGAAACGCTTATAAATCGGAAACGGTAAGAGGTAGGTGGGGTGTGTTCGACCAAATGTCATAGAGGAGGATGGGCGCTTTTGGATGGTCGTCATGAAAATCCAAGATGGCGGATCCAAGATGGCGGCCATTTTGAAAGTTGGTCCGATCGGGCTGATTTTTTGCATCGGGGGGTTTTTGGGGTCCCTGATTCCATATTTGAAAAAATATTTTGGATCCCGCCATTTTTAAAGATGGCTGCCATACAAATTTTTTTTTTCATTTTTGGCTCATTGTTTCTCGATACCTATGGTAAATTTTGATCCTATTTTTATAAATTTGTATGAAAGTGGACAATCGAAATTCAAAATATTTCATGAACTGGTCTTCTGACCTTCCATCATCGTGACCATCAACGGCCTGGCTAAACGATGTGAGATGGGTCATATGCGTTCTCAGGAATGTCATAGCAAACCCTGGGACGATTTTAGAGAAAATAAAAAAAAACCAAAATGGCGGAAAAAAAAATCTTCCATACAAATTTAAACCGGAAATGACGTCGAAACCATGATACTTTAGTATAAAGAGCTCGAACTAATATTGTTTGGAGGCCAAAAGAGAAAAGAACACCAAATTTTTTTATCAAAATGGCGGAAATTTTGGTCATAGCGGAAAAAAAATTCTCCGATCCGGATCAAAATCGATATCTGACGGTCCCCAAGGATGCTGATCAACATTCTAAAATCAAATTTTGACATGCGCCATTTTTCAATAGGGTTGCCATACAAAGGTGATTTTAACGAAATATGAACTTTCCTTTTTTACGCCTCCAATATGAATGTAATAGAAAAGTTGTTTCGGGGGATCGAGTAAAGATGTATAAAGGAACAAAACAAAACACTAATAAAATAGATTTTTTTCAAGATGGCGGATGGAGACGTATCGACTTACAAAAAAAGTTATCCGATCAGGATCAAAATCGATATCTAAGACTCCCCCTAGATACTCAGTAAGAATATGGGAAAAAATTTTGATTCCGCCATTTTGAAAAATTTCATACATTTTACTGAACTTTTTTATGGATCTCCAATCCGTATGAAAATTGATATCTGAGTGTCCCTAAGGATACTGATTAACATGCTTTAGCTTCTTTTAGACATCCACCGTTTTTCAAAATGGCTGCCATACATACTGTCAAAATCACCAACGCGACGACGAGCGAAGCGAGGAGGAGCTTCAAACTACCTATCGCGACGACGAGCGAAGCGAGGAGGAGCTTCAAACTACCTACCGCGACGACGAGCGAAGCGAGGAGGAGCTTCAAACTACTTACCGCGACGACGAGCGAAGCGAGGAGGAGCTTCAAACTACTTATCGCGACGACGAGCGAAGCGAGGAGGAGCTTCAAACTACCTACCGCGACGACGAGCGAAGCGAGGAGGAGCTTCAAACAACTTACTGCGACGACGAGCGAAGCGAGGAGGAGCTTCAAACTACCTACCGCGACGACGAGCGAAGCGAGGAGGAGCTTCAAACTACTTACCGCGACGACGAGCGAAGCGAGGAGGAGCTTCAAACTACCTATCGCGACGACGAGCGAAGCGAGGAGGAGCTTCAAACTACCCAACGCGACGACGAGCGAAGCGAGGAGGAGCTTCAAACTACCTACCGCGACGACGAGCGAAGCGAGGAGGAGCTTCAAACTACCTACTGCGACGACGAGCGAAGCGAGGAGGAGCTTCAAACTACCTACCGCGACGACGAGCGAAGCGAGGAGGAGCTTCAAACTACCTATTGCGACGACGAGCGAAGCGAGGAGGAGCTTCAAACTACCCACGCGAGGAGGAGCTTCAAACTACCCATCGCTACATTTACAATGTTTTACTAATGCGTCCTTTTTAATTGATTTTAGCTTATCTAACTAACCTATCTTACCTAAGATCTAAATATTTTCGGGATCCTTGATTGAAATTGACATATTACTGATAAACAAAACAAAATGACCGCCATACAAAATTAAAACACGCACACAATCGGAACTTATAGAAGCCGACAAGGCGTGTTTGGACTCATAACAAAGGAACAACGGAGGCTTTCTCATAGACTTAAAATAATTCCAAGATGGCAGATTCAAAATGGCGTCCGATTTGAGTGAGAGCAAGTGATATAATGTAGAGAAACGTGATATTTCGTGTTACTTCCAAAACTCCATAGAAGCTTCTAGTAATGTTGCCACCACTTTACTGGAGCATAACTTAGACTGGACTATGACTACCTGACTTAGACTAGACTATACCTATGACTAGGACATGACTTCGCGTGAAATATTTTATAACACGATGAAAATTATAATACTTGACACTGGCTTAATTACTCTATGTGTGGAGCCAAAATATAACGAAAAAAAATATAGACAATAATTCTAATTTTAAAACGTTGTCGTTATGCTATGCTATCGATATTATTTATTATTATTATAATATATAAAGTTCGTTACCCACTCACTCACTCACTCACTCATGATTGACATTTTTGTTCCCGAACTCCTGGAAGTGGTGGAGAAAAACCGAGTATGAGGTTGTATAGAGATCGGTCACGTGACAACCAGAAAAATCTGACATCAGCAAAAAATCGTCTCCTTGATGGAACCGGTCAACGGCTCTCGGAAACTACAAGTCGGATGGGTGACCTGTTCTAACTAAAGTTGTAGTAAACCCTGGGACGCTTGGAGAGAAATAAAAAAAAATAGGGGTTGCCATACAAAAAAATAAAAATTCCATACAAAATTGAAACGCTAATAAATCGGAAACGGTAAGAGGTAGGTGGAGTGTGTTCGACCAAATGTCATAGAGGAGGATGGGCGCTTTCGGATGGTCGTCATGAAAATCCAAGATGGCGGATCCAAGATGGCGGCCATTTTGAAAGTTGGTCCGATCGGGCTGATTTTTTGCATCGGGGGGTTTTTGGGGTCCCTGATTCGATATTTGAAAAAATATTTTGGATCCCGCCATTTTTAAAGATGGCTGCCATACAAATTTTTTTTTTCATTTTTGGCTCATTGTTTCTCGATACCTATGGTAAATTTTGATCCTATTTTTATAAATTTGTATGAAAGTGGACAATCGAAATTCAAAATATTTCATGAACTGGTCTTCCGACCTTCCATCATCGTGACCATCAACGGCCTGGCTAAACGATGTAAGATGGGTCATATGCGTTCTCAGGAATGTCATAGCAAACCCTGGGACGATTTTAGAGAAAATAAAAAAAATCCAAAATGGCGGAAAAAAAAATCTTCCATACAAATTTAAACCGGAAATGACGTCGAAACCATGATACTTTAGTATAAAGAGCTCGAACTAATATTGTTTGGAGGCCAAAAGGGAAAAGAACACCAAATTTTTTTTTTCAAAATGGCGGAAATTTTGGTCATAGCGGAAAAAAAAAATTCTCCGATCCGGATCAAAATCGATATCTGACGGTCCCCAAGGATGCTGATCAACATTCTAAAATCAAATTTTGACATGCGCCATTTTTCAATAGGGTTGCCATACAAAGGTGATTTTAACGAAATATGAACTTTCCTTTTTTACGCCTCCAATATGAATGTAATAGAAAAGTTGTTTCTGGGGATCGAGTAAAGATGTATAAAGGAACAAAACAGAACACAAATGAAATTGATTTTTTCAAGATGGCGGATGGAGACGTATCGACTTATAGAAAAAGTTAACCGATCCGAATGAAAATCGATATCTAAGACTCCCCCTAGATACTTAGCAAGAATATGGGGAAAAAATTTTGATTCCGCCATTTTGAAAAATTTCATTCATTTTACCGAACTTTTTGACATCCACCGTTTTTCAAAATGGCTGCCATACATACTGACAAAACCACCAACGCGACGACGAGCGAAGCGAGGAGGAGCTTCAAACCACCTACCGCGACGACGAGCGAAGCGAGGAGGAGCTTCAAACTACCTATCGCGACGACGAGCGAAGCGAGGAGGAGCTTCAAACTACCTACCGCGACGACGAGCGAAGCGAGGAGGAGCTTCAAACTACCTATCGCGACGACGAGCGAAGCGAGGAGGAGCTTCAAACTACCTACTGCGACGACGAGCGAAGCGAGGAGGAGCTTCAAACTACCCATCGCGACGACGAGCGAAGCGAGGAGGAGCTTCAAACTACCTACCGCGACGACGAGCGAAGCGAGGAGGAGCTTCAAACTACCTACCGCGACGACGAGCGAAGCGAGGAGGAGCTTCAAACTACCCATCGCGACGACGAGCGAAGCGAGGAGGAGCTTCATACTACCTACCGCGACGACGAGCGAAGCGAGGAGGAGCATCAAACTACCTATCGCGACGACGAGCGAAGCGAGGAGGAGCTTCAAACTATCTACCGCGACGACGAGCGAAGCGAGGAGGAGCTTCAAACTACCCATCGCTACATTTACAATGTTTTACTAATGCGACCTTTTTAATTGATTTTAGCTTATCTAACTAACCTGTCTTACCTAAGATCTAAATATTTTCAGGATCCTTGATTCAAATTGACGTATAATTGATAAACAAAACAAAATGACCGCAATACAAAATTAAAACACGCACACAATCGGAACTTATAGAAGCCGACAAGGCGTGTTTGGACTCATAACAAAGGAACAACGGAGGCTTTCTCATAGACTTAAAATAATTCCAAGATGGCAGATTCAAAATGGCGTCCGATTTTATAGTAACTCAGATCCTGATATTTTATATTTGGGGATTTTAAAAGAGGCTGATTTCAAATTTTGACCTTTTACATGACTGACAGCATTTTTCCAGATGGCCGCCATGCAAAAGTCAAATCAATTATCATTTTCTTTGAAAAATACCGCTGTTTTGTACTAATTCTTGCAAAATTACAAGTTTAAACTAAAGTATAACATTTTTATAAATACAACAGCCACGAAAACGTCCTCGCGGGCCGCACGCGGCCCGCGCACGGGGGAAAATACTAGTTATAATATATAAAGTTCGTTACCCACTCACTCACTCACTCACTCATGATTGACATTTTTGTTCCCGAACTCCTGGAAGTGGTGGAGAAAAACCGAGTATGAGGTTGTATAGAGATCGGTCACGTGACAACCAGAAAAATCTGACATCAGCAAAAAATCGTCTCCTTGATGGAACCGGTCAACGGCTCTCGGAAACTACAAGTCGGATGGGTGACCTGTTCTAACTAAAGTTGTAGTAAACCCTGGGACGCTTGGAGAGAAATAAAAAAAATAGGGGTTGCCATACAAAAAAATAAAAATTCCATACAAAATTGAAACGCTTATAAATCGGAAACGGTAAGAGGTAGGTGGGGTGTGTTCGACCAAATGTCATAGAGGAGGATGGGCGCTTTCGGATGGTCGTCATGAAAATCCAAGATGGCGGATCCAAGATGGCGGCCATTTTGAAAGTTGGTCCGACCGGCTGATTTTTTGCATCGGGGGGTTTTCGGGGTCCCTGATTCGATATTTGAAAAAATATTTTGGATCCCGCCATTTTTAAAGATGGCTGCCATACAAATTTTTTTTTTCATTTTTGGCTCATTGTTTCTCGATACCTATGGGAAATTTTGAACTTTTTTTTATAAATTTGTATGCAAATGGACAATCGAAATTCAAAACATTTCATGACCTGGTCTTCCGACCTTCCATCATCGTGACCATCAACGGCCTGGCTAAACGATGTGAGATGGGTCATATGCGTTCTCAGGAATGTCATAGCAAACCCTGGGACGATTTTAGAGAAAATAAAAAAAATTCAAAATGGCGGAAAAAAAATCACCCATACAAATTTAAACCGGAAATGACGCCGAAACCATGATACTTTAGTATAAAGAGCTCGAACTAATATTGTTTGGCGGCCGGAAGGAAAGATATAGCAAAAAAGTTTTTTTCAAAATGGCGGAAATTTCGGTAATGGCGGAAAAAAAAGTTTCTCCGATCCGAATGAAAATCGATATCTGAGGGTCCCCAAGGATGCTTAACAACATTCTAAAATCAAATTTTGACATGCGCCATTTTTCAATAGGGTTGCCATACAAAGGTGATTTTAACGAAATATGAACTTTCCTTTTTTACGCCTCCAATATGAATGTAATAGAAAAGTTGTTTCTGGGGATCGAGTAAAGATGTATAAAGGAACAAAACAGAACACAAATGAAATTGATTTTTTCAAGATGGCGGATGGAGACGTATCGACTTATAGAAAAAGTTATCCGATCCGGATGAAAATCGATATCTAAGACTCCCCTTAGATACTCAGTAAGAATATGGGAAAAAATTTTGATTCCGCCATTTTGAAAAATTTCATACATTTTACTGAACTTTTTTATGGATCTCCAATCCGTATGAAAATTGATATCTGAGTGTCCCTAAGGATACTGATTAACATGCTTTAGCTTCTTTTAGACATCCACCGTTTTTCAAAATGGCTGCCATACATACTGACAAAACCACCAACGCGACGACGAGCGAAGCGAGGAGGAGCTTCAAACTACCTACCGCGACGACGAGCGAAGCGAGGAGGAGCTTCAAACTACCCATCGCGACGACGAGCGAAGCGAGGAGGAGCTTCAAACTACCTACCGCGACGACGAGCGAAGCGAGGAGGAGCTTCAAACTATCTACCGCGACGACGAGTGAAGCGAGGAGGAGCTTCAAACTACCCATCGCGACGACGAGCGAAGCGAGGAGGAGCTTCATACTACCTACCGCGACGACGAGCGAAGCGAGGAGGAGCATCAAACTACCTATCGCGACGACGAGCGAAGCGAGGAGGAGCTTCAAACTATCTACCGCGACGACGAGCGAAGCGAGGAGGAGCTTCAAACTACCCATCGCTACATTTACAATGTTTTACTAATGCGACCTTTTTAATTGATTTTAGCTTATCTAACTAACCTGTCTTACCTAAGATCTAAATATTTTCAGGATCCTTGATTCAAATTGACATATAATTGATAAACAAAACAAAATGACCGCCATACAAAATTAAAACACGCACACAATCGGAACTTATAGAAGCCGACAAGGCGTGTTTGGACTCATAACAAAGGAACAACGGAGGCTTTCTCATAGACTTAAAATAATTCCAAGATGGCAGATTCAAAATGGCGCCCGATTTTATAGTAACTCGGATTCGGCTGATATTTTATATTTGGGGGTTTTAAAGGATGCTGATTTCAAATTTTGACTTTTTACTTGACTGACAGCATTTTTCAAGATGGCCGCCATGAAAAAGTCAGATCAATTATCATTTTCTTTGAAAAATACCGCTGTTTTGTACTAATTCTTGCAAAATTACAAGTTTAAACTAAGGTATAACATTTTTATAAATACAACAGCCACGATAACGTCCTCGCGGGCCGCACGCGGCCCGCGCACGGAGGAAAATACTAGTTAAATAATATATTTATGAGTTGCATTTAGTACCTGTTTTATGATAATGCTACCTAATATGCCTACCTATTAGTCTTATTAACATTGTCAGACCTACGTTATAAAGGTAAGATGGCCCCGGAAACCGATTCCTCGACTACTTGCTATCTCTGCACTGAGGTGTATCTTGAGGGAATAAGTTGTTGGGAAGCTGACAAGGAGCGAATAAAATAGATTTATAGAGTCGTGGAAGTCGCATACGACTCGGTTTATGCGCACTTTCTTACCGTACGCCTGTAAGATGTGGAATGAGCTTCCATCAGCGGTCTACAGAGCTACAACATGCAGCAATTTAAAAGGAGGGTCAAAAGAGTATTATCACAGGGTAAGCAACGCATCAGTGGCACGTCTAGTGTTACAGATGTCCATAGGCTACGGTGACCTCTTCCCATCAGGAGGGCCGTATGCTTGTTTGCCTATAGCATAAAAAAAAATAGTCAACGTAAATCGCAAAGATTTTGGCGACTTTTTTTCTTCGAACGCGTGGGACAAATGAGTTCTAGGTACTAAAGCTTCTGATATTAGAATAGAACAAATATCTATTAAAAGGCTCGATGTGGGCGTATTGAACAGATTGGGTAAGTCGGTACCAACGTAATGCTTACCTAAAATCTTTCACTCCCACTATTTCAATAGAAACAGTGGGAGTGGGAAGGACTTAAAGTAGGCATATTAGTTAACAAATAATTAGTTGAGGACTCGACTGAAAGGAAATTCAAACGACTCCAAAGGACAGGACTTTTTTTGTATGGAACTTGGGTGTTTATTCTAATCAGTATACAATTAATGTAAAATGAAAGATTAATTATGAAGGATTAATAATAATATATCCTCATCAAAATTTATTCACTCCTCCGATTTTTTTATATTTGGTTTTAAACTATAATATTTATTGTTTGCAATACTGGACCTAACAAACTGAATGTTTTATTTTATCTGTACCAACAGTTTTTTGTGGTTTTATCACAAAGTTACAATTGTTTTCTATGGGTTTAATCCACTGATTAGCCAAAAAACATTGAGTTTTATCATATCGTACCATACTATTACAAAAAAAAAACCGGAGGATTTGAAAAATCCAAAATTATTACGGATTAACTTTATGTGTATCTTATGCCACTAATATCATTTTGATTATATTTAACACCTACTTATAACCCTCTCATTTGGTGTTTATTTTTATTAAAACCGATAGCTACGGAAACTGCTACAGGGTAGAGTTCACCTACGTTCGTAGTAGTACCTACTCTACGGCTACGAGCTACTCTTTCGTAGTCGGTTTCAAAATCAATATTTAGATACAAAATACCTTCACTAATAGTTATGCACCTGCTTGTTTGCCACTCATTACACAAAAAGGTACGTGCAAAAAATGTTTTCAGTATAAATAATCGTCTTGACCAGCTGTAAAATCATTAATTCGGTTATATAAGAATGTGACTATCAACATTTTCTTCTGCTGCCTATGTAACCGAAGTTTCGTACTTACGTAATCTGCTAGGAAGCATTATTCTATTTAGGTAGGTACTACCTATATCTATGTCACGCTAGAGGACTTTTTCTTAAAAGTATTAAACATCGACGAAAAATACCTAAGTGAAGAAAAAAAACCTCTGACCTAACCTAAGTGTAAATAGATATTACGGTGTTGAGTCCATTAGATAGGTACCTAGGTGATTTTTTTTTGGTCTTCATGCATCACAAAGTGAAGCATTAGAGTACCTAGTCCTACTCATTAAATATGTAGCTTTAATTTGAAAGAAAATGGTAACGAAACACTGAGCTCGTTTTAGCTAAGAAAAAATGTACCTACCCATAATAGTAGTAATACTATTTTAATACAAGGTGACCTTGAATTGGTATGTTAACCTGATATGGGGGACTGGGACCATGGACCTGAAACTGGGTGTTTCCAAACATCCATCGTAAAAAATAAATCCACTCGCAAAATTGCACGTGCGATCGCTACGAAAGTTAAAAAGATACTATCAATACATTTCTAAACACAGATCGTTAAACTCATTTATGTGCACTCAGTCAAGGACGAAGTTCAACCACCCAGCTGCGATAAGGCTAGTTTCGAACGTAAACTTTACATGCCATTTCTTCAATGAAAAACTATTAATTTAGTAAAGTCGTAGAAGAAACATTGTCTACTTTGGGGTGTAGATTTACCCCTTTCGGGATAACATACTAATTCAAAGCCACCTTGTATAATATGTGATCATAGGAATGTTGCTCTACGCGACTCTACCTAAGGAACAGTGTTGTACTAACTAGGATAAATAAAAGAACATCAAATGTTTTAATGAAACAAATATATTTCATCATGAAATTAATTTACCAACAAATCCATTTTCAACACGTTTCAAACCATTTTCAATTACAATAGGGAAATGTGCCTTTTTTTTAAAGTGCCAAATATTTAATACGCCATTGAAAACATAGTGACTGCCCAAATAACTATCATGAGATCATTGTAATTCTAAACAACACATTAAAATGAACAATAAATTAATAATTGTTCGTCAATATCGGCAGTAACTATATTTCCAAAGCTAAAATTTTTACGCCTAATGGTAACTACAACACACATATTTATTGCACATTTAGAAATTTCGTAAAGTATTTTTGTCTTTTTTTCTTATTTTTAGAGATCCAAGACGTTTACTATAATTTTGCACATCAATATTCAATGAAATAATATACACAATAGCATTTTTAAATTTAGATCATGGTATAATACACATCCAAAATATGGAACTATACCTAAGTTAATTTGGACAATGGACAAGAATTTAAATTAAATGGACTGTTTCATATACGAATCACAATTATAAAATATACTATAAACAAAAATAAAACTTCAAAAACAAGTAATAGTTAATAATGTTAAATATAAAACAGGACCATCTGTTTAACAATTATAGTTATCTGAAATATACATGTAAAAAAAATATATTATGTAACAGTATGTACTATCAACTAGTATGAAAGACTGACCCGAAGCATTACGTTAAATTAACATCAACAAAATAAAATATGCACACCAACATCGATATTATATTATTTCCATTTACTCATTGGACAAAAACACTACGACTTTTCAAACAATTATCTATTTTCTTGGAAACAAACCTAATCATTATGCTTGAAATACAAACAGGCATTCTGCCACTTGTAGGTTATTTTCAATTTATTTATATACACACGTAAGTATTTAAATTAGTAAGGCCATAAATCAACAATTACAAATATTTATAATCAGAAGTTTAAACCAGCGCGTCCACTGGGTCGGCATCGTACGGATTTGTTGCTTTGTATGGAGTTGTATGGGACTGCGTACACTGGATCCGACCGAAATACCGACGCACCGTATTCCGTACGCTCCGTACGCGACGATTCCGATGCAGTGGACGCTTAGGCTATTGGTTGAAAACGAATGAATTTCTCTATCTAGCGCTGACTGCATCGTCAAATTCAAGGATCTCGCCCTTACACTCATGGCAATAAGACGTGGACGTATTATTAAATCGAAAACAATAAAAAAATCTAATTTACAAATGACACCACCACTCGATGGTATTTGGTCGACTTAAATCTCGTAGAAATAAATAAATTGTGTAATAGACAAAATATAAACACAGCGGAATGGTTTCACCACCAAAGTCTTAAAAGTAATAAATCCTTACATAACTTGATACTTTGGTTTCTAGAGACATTCGACCAACCACATGACCATTAAAATACTGGACAACCCTTACGTAACATTACCTAAACCAAATTATTGCTGTCGTCGGTATATCATAGTGCAATGTGACTATATAAATCTATGGAAGCTTCAATAAATAAAATTGTCTCTGAAGTACAGTTTCTATCACATATCTTTACACTGTAGCACCACACGGTTAATAGACCCATCTACGTCTACACTTACCTCTATTCATTGTTGTATATTGGAGATGTATAAAAAACAATACATCTGAAAAATAATTTACGGCTGTTATATAAAAAATTCTGTACAATTATGTGTAAAAATTAAATAAACTCTCTCGTTTTATGTAGAACTATTGAGACTGTGTTTTGGCTTTTAATAACATTTAAAATGAATACTTATTTATAAAATATTACTTATTGACTGCAAACTTCTGGCCTATTTTGCCTCTACCCGAAAATCAGTCTATCTACCTCGATCATCGCTGGTTAGCTTGTGGAGAGACTTCGTGTGTACTTTTCGATGCTACGACTTAAAATAATATCACATTCCTTCAACTTCGCCCATGACTAAACCCTTTACCTTCAAATTTACTCTCGGGTTAGCGACGAAATATATTTTAAGCAACTGGAAACCTAATGAGTGTACGTTTTCAAATCTTATACTGTCCCTCATGGAAACGGTGTACTGTGTTGGTTTACATACCCATACAACAGGCACTCCAAAAAACAGTTGCTATTTCAGTTGCTCATTTTTGTATAGAGATGGCGCTTTAACCAACTGAACAAGCTTCCATTATATTGGTTTTCTTTTTCTTGGGAGTGCCCACAGAGCATTAAAAACGACGCTTCAGATAATTTTTCCGTGCTCTGTGGAAGTGCCATATTTCTTACTAACATTACTATATCCACCAGTCATTTCTACTACGACATAAAAATGAGAGATCGATCCGCACTGGCTCCCAATACTTCGATGTTAGGAAACTAACACAAATAATTGAAAACGGCCTTACATAGGCCGATAGCGAAACTCACATATCAAACTTATTAACCACAGCTGACAAGTTTTGTCTCTTATTGACGTGCGATATTTCTTGTCAGTGAATAGTTGACAAATTATTTTTATACCATTGGGGCTAATCTATTGTTTTGATCTGTACCCTTGAGTTTATTCGACTGTATACATAAATTCTATTTATGATTAAGAGGTAAGGATCAGATAGAAAAACACCGAGAAATAACCTAAAACTTTAACTAGTCGAATATTAGACACGTACATCATTTCAGTAAGACATAGAAATGGTAATGGTTCTAATAATCTTAACTTTCTTCGGGATCAGTGGGGTGATTACGTAACTTTGACAGCAATGCAACAGGAGAAATTTCATTCCGAATATGAAAATTTTCATAGATACTATGCACATAAACTGCGTATTGAAACTGTCAAATCCATACATTTTTGTGTTTCTATTGGTTGCTATTGGTTAAAGTTACATAATCGCCTAGCTGATGTTATTTAAATGAAATTGAATAAAGAAAAGATTTATTTCATCTGAATTTACGATTCGATGCCGAGCAAGTCAGTGAAACCATTATTATATCAGACACACAATATTAAATGGACGGAGTTATAAAACACTTCGTAAAAATTGTGCGTCGTTGTAACAGTACGCGCCTCTTTAAATTAGCAGACCAAAGTCTTCTCAGAATATACATGAATTGGTGTAAAATAATGCCCTTTAGCTTACGAGTCGACGGTTAAAATCATCTTAGAAGAATCGTTAAAAAGTCCCAAACATCATTAAAAAAAAATAATAAGATATGTCACTCCAAAATAATATCAAAAAATTTAAATTTTCACACATTAAATGAACAAAACCGAAATCACTTAAGAACTAATGTATCACATTTGACCTGGTTAGCACACGCATATTTACATAACGTCCGCTGTGCTCTTAAAATTTTAAAATCTGATTAAAATTAAATTACCTATAATATTAGAGTTTAAAATTTATATAATGTTACATGAACAGATATAAAGAATACCACACCAATTTTTACGCTACGAGAATTCAAAATAATGAACCACTCAAAGTGCCTGCAACATTTTTGGAATATTAAAACTGGCCGCAATCTTCGGTTCCAATAATAGCTGATCGAGTACTTTGAGTGGTTTACGACCTTAACTCTATAAGACACTAAAGTACACCACAACATCAAGTAACTACCGGATATAATTACAAAACAGTCAACATCAATTTTGAATAATATTTTATATTATAAATTTGACGTAATGGCAAAATATCTACATTATACACAACGTGCATGCTTTCTTACAATGTTAATTCGAATATTATTTTTATATAAAATTGTTCAGAGCAAATACTAGAACCGCCAAACTTGCTGTACCTAGACGTCCGTATAAAACATTATAAGAATTCAAAATGAAATTAAATAAACTGTTTTATATTCAGTTTCAGTATTTGCACTGTTGAAATATACAGAGTATTTAAAATCAGTAGTAAAAATAAAAATTCAGAGTATTGCTTCTCGTTTATACTAAAAGTTTCGACTATCTACTTAATTTATATCCCTCTGGCAATTATCATTATTTTATTTGAAATATACATAAGTTCAGGTCCAACGTGTACAATCCGAGAAAAAAGTGCTAACCCCTTAATTATGTCGATGTCAATAAGCCATGGTTAAAGAGGCATAGCTGAATACTCTTTGATTTGAAACAATAAAATGTGACTCAAATGTACACACTAATTTCTCTGATAGTAGACTATGTATAAGAATTAAAATTAAATGACACATTAAAGTTAAAATTCTCAGTTTAAAACCGGTCCACAATAGTACTAACTAAACCATTAGACTACAATAAAAATATTCGTTAACATTTCCTGTACCTTATTACTTCGTTGCATTGACTATTTCTTTAAAATGGCATAAAAATATCATCTCTTTGTAGCGATAAATAGAACTTGTAAATACTGGCCCGTAACTAAATCATTCAATTTGAGCCCTACTTTCTTGAAATAAGGTCGTGGTACCAGTAGGCCTAGCACGAATATTTACGCGCGCGTAAGTGTAACGTTAACGTAAGGCCTCCCTATTACGATTGCGTCTGTCGCTCAACTGCTGTCAATTTTCATACATTTTGACAGCAGTTGAGCGGCAGACGCGCATCAGCAGCACAGCTAGCTCAATCGTAATAGGAGGGCAGATCAAATGCCATGGCCATTAACCAAGAGTTGAATTTGAAGTTGATCAAATGCCATACAACTAACTGCCTTACGTTACACTTAACCAAGAGTTAAAGTTGAAGTTGAACGTTACACTTACGTGCGCGTAAATATTCGTTCTAGGCCTACAGAAGCTTAACCTATGTGTGTACCCACCCAGAAAACGATATTTGAAATGTACATATATAAAAAGTTTCACTTATCCTATAGCTACATAATTGACAGTACGTTAGTCCGTAAACGTGGTAAATGTATAAAAATATTTTGCAGGTTCTATAAAACAGAAATTATTATTGAGCAATCTTTCTGGTTGAGATGTTATAATTATTGTGTTTTATAGGCCGTGGTGACGGTGCCGAACTAGCGTGTGTCGAAGTAGCCTGATTTCGAACGTCGTAGTGATTCGCAACTTAGTGTTGTCTCGGTTTTATGTTCTTTGCACTAGCGTAGGGCACTCGTGTTGTAATGTAACATATTTTACTAGAAATAATTTAAATATAAACATAATATTTTTTATAATTCAGTTATTTTGAAATATTTTACAGTTCTTATGTCAAAATGATCACATTATTGGCAGTTAATTATTAATTGATGGTAAAGGGGCGTCTGTTTTTCTAAGTGGGTACTTGCTTAGTTTACGGGCGAGTATATCCGTTTAACCTCGAAGCACCAATAAATTATAGACATTTTATCGGCAGGTTACTTAATTACAAATGGAAGGGTAGTAGTTTAAAGTGTGCGACTTGCATACATCCTTTTATGGTCAGGCTCAATAACTTGAAATGAAAATATACCTACTAAAAGGCGCGTATTCACGCTTGCTATCGTCGATCTGTGCTCAAATCAAGATTTTATTCAATTCATGAACAATTTGGGAATGAAAACATAAGTTCAGTAGATCACAACTGAGCGTATGGTTGTAATACGGGCTTAAGGCATGGGGTTATATTGTATTAATTTTATTCTACGGGGATGCCTTTTCCATTATTAAAACTGAGCTACGCTGCTCATTAATCCTGCTTTTTTCGCACAGCGACAACTTAATCTAATCTAGATACTGCTAAACAACAAAATCATCCGTAGATGACATTCTTCTATGGATCCATTTACAAAATGAAGCTTTCAATCTAGTCGGAGACCATCGTTGTGGTCCATTCTGAAACTAACTTCAGTTAAAATAGAGCACATTTTCGAATGTTTCACCTAAATTATGTTTGAATTAAATAAATTATTGAGCCTGCCCGTCTCATTTCAAAATGTAAAACGAAGATGTGTACAATCAATCATCGATGAAGTAATTCCTATTTCCATGTTTATTTTTATGAGGTACATATTTTGGCACAGAGAGATTACTTACAGCTATATTAAGTGTTATATTAATTTAAATTAGATAAAAACCTTTTATCTTCGATGTTCTAAAACTTGTATGACTGCATGGTCTTAAATCGTACAAATCACAGTTTCATTCGCCTACTTACCTACCGTCACGACTACCGTCTCCCTAGTTCATTTTTCGTGGAATGAGTTTAAAATCTTAGAAACAACGTTATGGCAAAATAAAATATCTATGCGCTACGACAATGTCCAAATAATTATTATTACCAATGCCCATTAAAAAAAACGAGTCCTCAAAAACAAAATATGTGCCTAATGAAAGATTTTACTTGGCCCCTCATTGGTTGCAATGCTTTTTATTGAATCGAAATATTCATGTCTCAGAGAGGCTGGGGATGTGGGGATGCGTTTTATGGGAGACAAATCGTATAAAATTCAATTAAAAATGTTGTGACACTTATTTAAATTAATAATCTGGCAACGGCCGCAAACTTTACTAGCGAAACTACTGAATTTTTAATTTAACCGTAGTGTGACTTTAAAAATATTTAATAATATCTTGTATATTATCGCGTGGCAGCGAATATTAATATCCATTCGTTTATCTATCTGTTAAGAATCAATATATAGAAAATTATTTAGTAAATATACATAAAACACTCCAAAATGAAACCAGCGTGTAAATCTCTAATTAAACCTGCTTATATTAAGTTTGTATAGTTTTTAAAAATGTTTTAAAAAATATTCCGATTTACTGGTTGCATGTAGATGGTGTCCCGCTCAGTGGTGCGGTGCGAAAGGCGGCGGGCAGCGGGCGAGTAGCGCTCAGCGCGCGTTATGCACGTGCGTAGTGAGGTGCTTGGAGAGGTAGTCTGCGCGAGCGAAGCACTTACCGCACGCCTCGCAGTGGTAAGGCCGCTCGCCCGTGTGGATGCGCAGGTGCCGCGTCAGGTCGCTCTTGCCGCCAAACGCGCGCCCGCAGAACAAGCACACGAAGGGCCGCTCGCCCGTGTGCTTCCGCACGTGCAGCTTCAGGTTCTCTTTGGAGCGCACGCACTTACCGCAGAACGGGCACGCGAACCGCCGCTCACGGTCCCGCTGCCGCTCGTCGCTCTGCATAAACCCGAGGATGCCAGAGTTGGAGCTGGACGTTTCCAGCTTGCTGTCAGCGCGCGACTCGCTCTCGGAGCTGTCAGCCATCGAGCTGATGCTAGCGAAGGAGACCGGCACGCGACGCCGCTCGGCCGGCTCCTCGTCGCGCTTGCTCTCGCTCTCCGCGCCTGATGTCCGACCTTCAGCGGAGTCGTCGACGGTCACTATCGAGTCAGTGGGGCCGTTCGAATCAACCGTGCTGTCCTGCTCTGCGTCTCCGATCAAGTCAATGGGCGGAGTCCGCGTCGCGTCGGCCCGACTCTTCTTCTTCATCGATAGGTCCATCTCACCGCAGCGGCCGATGAGCGCCTCGTTCGTGCTGGAAACCTGGTCGATGCCTTCGGGCGGGTCCGTGTTCTTCGTGTGCAGCCGCTCCAGGGTGTGATTGAGCCGGTGCTTCTTGAAGGACTTGAGGTAGCGGAACTGCATGCCGCAGACGTCGCAGGTGAAGAGTTTGTCGGCGGGGAGGCGCGCGCGGTGGTTCTGCTCGCGATGCTTGACGTAGGCGGAGCGATAGCGGTAGGACTGGCCGCACTGCTCGCAGACGAAGGGCTTGTCGTCGCAGCCGGGTTGCGAGGCGTGCTGCAGCGCGGCGTGCCGCTCGAGCAGCCAGGCGGAGGGGAAGGAGGCGAGGCAGACGCCGCAGCGGCGGCGCTCGGCGGCCGCCAGGTGCCGGCCGGGGTACGCCATGCAGTCGTCGCTCAGGTAGCGGCGCAGGCGGCACGCTTGCAGCGCCAGCAGCGGCGACCACAGCGGCAGCGCGCTCGTCGGACTGCGCGCTGGTATCGGCGATACGCACGACATGTCCAGGCACATCTGAAACGTAACCAACGTACTAAATATTTTCTCTGATTGCACATTTCCGCTATGCTATTTTTTTTGCCAAAACAAATGACTGAAAAGAATTAAAAGTCAGAAGTTATGTTGGTTCGGCAGAATAATAGCTTTGGTAGGTAGAATAAATTACGTACCTGTGATCGAACCGGAGAGGTTGATGGGTTACAATAAAATAGTAGTTCTGTAATGATTGTAGAGCTTTTATTTGTCAAAATTGTATTTTTACAGCTATGATATGCTTATATTTGTTTCAAAAGTTATAATGATTAACAGCGATGGGTCTGTTCTCAGGTTGATGCAATTGACAAATAGTTACACCGTTACTCTCGTTTCTCTGTTAGACTGTAAAATCATTTTTTAACAAAACTGTACTGCTCTTTGTTACATTATGAACTATTTTTATAATAATAATTGTTAAGGCAAAACAGATTTTTTCACTAATCTAAAATGTCAACAATGAATGTTAAATAAAACAGCTTAAGAAAAACATAATCATTGATTTCTTGTATAGAAACAATGACTATAAAGCTCTATAAATAAACTGGACCTACGTTATTTGAACTTGTGCTGAAAATATGATATAGCAGCATAATATAAAACTCCAACACGGGCTTCTTAGTACAACAAATGAGTTTTTATTATGCCAATATAAAATATTAGTCACGAATGATTACACCTAAATAATTTATAATAAAACACATAATAATATTAAAAAAATTGTACCAATATACAATAATTAATACACCTACAGGAACATAGAAAAATTGCAATATAAGTTCTATATTTAGGTATGCCACTTAATAAAATGGTAAGTTAGATAAACCTAACCAGTTCGCAATACTGCGGCTTAGATCAATCGCGTCGGACGTAACTTAACTTTACTATCTAACACTATACAAAATAAATCTATTGTTACATTGGTCGTGAAAATAACTTTTGCACTGGGTTTCAATCGTACTATAACATCACAAGATTGGAATGCGCTAACTATGGAGGTTGTTCGCTTGTAACCGATCATTTCACGGTTGGGTCCTACCGCCCCATGCTGCTGACAAATCAAACGACTGCAGGGCTAACATGACCTATTAAAATCATAGACTAAAGCATAGAGATAACTTGATTATGTGTCAAGCGTACCATTTTGGAACACGATGATGTGGACATTTTGAAGGGAATAACACTGACAGATTTGTTAAAAAAAAAAAACAGACAAAACAATTGACTCGAGTCGAAAAAATGGTACGGTGCTTATCGGAAGTGTAGCTAATTACTATAATAATATGTTTGTTTCTTTCCTACGCAACTGACGTAGCGACAGTAAAAATATAATATCGTTTTGTTGTTCCCTCTCTGCTTTAGTCGATACTCTAAGATGAAAATCGACATTATCTCTAGTCTCGAGAAAACTATTGATCAATGAAAGATCACGAGGATGACGTCATAAAGCATTTCTTGCGTTTTCATTGGTCAGACGCTTTTGAGGGAAGTGATAATGTCAATTTTTATAGCTGATAGCCCTGCTGGAGAGGAGAAAGTCGACAGTCACATATCATAACGCAACTTACAATTTTCACCATAAAAATTAGTTTTTCTCTATCCGCTACATATACTATGTATATTCCGTGATTTGCAGCCTTTATAATAAGTCTTGTATAGGCAAGAGGCACTCTAAATATAAAACTGTGGTCACAAATGTTATAAAAATGAATCTACCTTGTATCTATTTCAACTGATGTAATATTCGTGCTAGTGTTTCCTTAAGAGGTACGAAAACAAATACCTACGTAATAATTGAAATATGTAACTATTATTTTAATATATAAGATTATATTATTTGTGCTAACGGCGTGTGTACTCTGCAGGGACGTGGCAACAACTGGCAAATGTTAAAATTTGAATAACTGCACTTAAAAGACAATAATAATATCTGAACCTCATAGGTATGAAACATGTATGTAAAATACTATTAACAGATTGATATGTATCATACATTTATTAAACAAAATTGGATGTAAACATCATAAAATATTGTAAACAAGTAAAATAAGTAAGTAGTATAAAATATACTTTATTTAAACTTTATGGTATGATTATGTATTTGTATTGACGAAAATTAACTTCTCATATGGGTAGATGAGTACTAACAATATTAAACTATAAATTTGAGGTACCTTTTGAGACACAGATATTATTAGAGTTACATTTAACTAACAACATTTACCACTATGCCTATAAACCTACACTTCAATACATAGATAATATATAGTTCTTTTAAAATATTAATAATATTTCTTTAATAAATATTACTCTGAATGTTAGGAAACAAAATATTATAACTGTAATCTGAACTGTGTCTTAAAAATACTATGTCATCAAGAACTTGTACAAACTTGTTACATGCATTCAATCTTTATTTATTGCTATGTGTTCTGTATATTGTAAATATTTAATCTTTCTTAAAACAAGAAGAGGAACATTAATAAGGTTACAATATTGCTATAATGTCTGGTAACATTTTACTCTGGAAAATTAAAGTGTGCAGCTTTTCAAATAACAACATCCTATAGTCTCATTTTTTATTAATTTTTTTGTTGAATATTAATTCATTTCCAATATCTAACTCCAAGAAGTAGCGCATCTACCAATCTATAATCTAAATTGTAATTATTAATTTTACGAGTGATTTTTATAAATAGACCAAAATGTTTGCAACCGAATTAACTTCGTGACATATAAGCTAGAACTCTGTACACATAAGAAATTATTACTTTCTCAAACAATGGTTCCTAAATTAGACATCCAAATTTACTTTCAGCGAAGACAAGTACAAGAATACAGATTTGATTTATGGTTGCCATGGTTTTAGTAAATTTAAACCTCTACCGATTCATGGAATGTACGTGTCGTTAGCTATTTTGTACAGGTGATAAAACAATTCTAAAATTACTCTCTCGCCAACCACATTAACAACTCATGAAAACAAACAATTAAAAACCATCTTATTTTACAAAGTGCGATTGGAAGATCTTCCTAAGGACACTACCACATTAATTCAATACTTATACTTAAAATTTCATTCGAATCATACAAACTTAATTTTTATACGTTCCGATATGCTAACGGTACTCACGGATCTCGATAAATATGTTTTATAAATTCATTACCTAGTATCGGTGGATTTAGATATTAAAATACGTCGAAATTGGAATAATATCGGAATGCTAGGCGCCCACGAGTAGCGTAATAAGTACTTCAGTAAAATAAGCATAAAATTTTGAAAAAGATTTACCGAACAATTCGTTCCATAATTTCTAATTATGCCTAAAAACTTAAAATAGCAATGAGATCTGATAGATTTACCATAATTACAATGGGATTACAATCGATGTCTATGTTACGGATTTCTTTAGCTCTTTAATACATCTACATTCCTAATTATAAAATTAGCGTGAATTATTATTGGTAGATAAAACTAATCCCAAACAGAAAACTGAACCAACCTAAGTCATTTTCATTCAAGAAGCTATGGTAGTATCTGCGGACTTTAGTAGAGCCTACCGATTAATGTCGATTTCTAATATCGCTGTCGATCGATGGTGACCCCGACTCTTCACACTCTTTCAGTTTATAAAGTGGATATTTACTTTATGATGTAGGTGGTTATTTATCTTCGGATTATTCATATCGGTTTAGGAATATCTGGTTTACATTCTGATGTTCATCAGTTTTCTTAAGAGCATCTAAAATACACCGACTTACTACGCTTATTTAAATTTGGATATATAAATGCTTTCGAATAAAATGTGCCTTATCTACGCGTCATACGCAGTCAATTTATTAGTTTCTATGAAATTAAATTATTACAACTGAGATAATTTCGACCGCGATGCCTAAAAATCCTAAAAATTTAAACTCTATCTGAGATCGTATTATTTTAACTCCCAGATGTTGCACTCTTACTTTTTATATCACAGATATTTTCCTATAATACCATAATACTTTTCGTTTTTGTTATCTCCCAAAAGTTTTATTACCACTAGAATTCATTAAACGCCTACATCCAAATGGAAACCGATATATTTATAACTTAAACATTTAAAACTTCTAAATTTAATTAAAAAAATATTAGAATTTAAACTCAATGTAACAATTTCGCGTGAGACACATTTATGTTACAAAATGATATGTTTACATGACCAAAAGATTATGAAATGGTAAGAAACTATCGACTAGCATAAAATCATTAGAATATTCTTTATCGATAATGATATTTACTCTCTTATACGATATTCATATGTCCAAAATTTCCTACCGACGAGTACCGTAAGCAGATCAGAATCAAGTGTGAACATGTTTACCAAATGACTTATTTCCTAAAGTGAGCCAACGTCCAATCAGTACCAAATCAAAGCTTTAGATTTTTATTATGATATTGAATAACGACAGGCACGAATGCGTTCTTTGGACACGCGAAGGCAATGTCCAAATATTGTATACGAAATAAAAGAATGATGTTATTGATTATTGTAAAAGAACAAGTTTACACAATCCGTAAAATATCCCTGTATTTGACTCTGTTGAATTTGTTGAATCGTTTTAAACGTTTCAAATGCTGTAATGATATAGACTATAGACATTACACAGAAATGGTAAAAACCGACTTTATAATTATGTGTGTTTCAATAAAGAGTTTATCTATCTATCTATCTATCTATGCCTATTGTATAGAACATTGTGGATATATATGTTAAGCCTGAAACCTGTCCGCCTAGCATGCGCACCGCGACAAAATTTTCTCGACACTTTATCTCGTGACAGACCGCGACAAGGTCTAAGTGCCTAAGTGTCTCACTCTAACAGCGATAAAAGTTTTCTCGCGGTGCGTATGCTAGACCATCTGGAGTGACTGGCCCTTACGATTAAAAGATATTTTATACTGCACTACATTTGAAACGTCCAAAACAAACGTAAAACAATATGGTTCTGCAGTATGAAAATAGATAGAATATTTAATACATATATTAATATAGTGCCATGCCTCTTAAGTCAATATACAACAATACCTATAAAATCTCGTATAAATGTTATTTATTGACAATATTATTGCTATATGTTATATTTATTTATCTAAGTACACTGAAACTAAAAGAAATTGTGTAATAAATTAGGCGCAGGGCAGACTAAAAGGCATGGCATTCGGACAGAAATTAAATACCGCTTAAAGCTTTGATTCCCATGATCACATCAACTGTCCCCGCTATTCAACCAAATACAGAGCTACCAAAGCATTTACACACTATTAATTTCCTAAAAATCCAATATTATCAAACTATATTGTTATTTACACTTTTGTATTTCGTAATATTGCTTTGAATTACCTCAGGGGGAGCGTGCGTCTTATCCGCAAACATGAAATTAGTAAAAATTTCTAATCCCTAAATTTTAAATATTTACTTGCTATTTTTTTTCGAGTGCATCCGTGTGGTCTCTAATATTTATAATTAAAGCACTCAGATAACAACAATCAACTTTTTTTTTTTTAATTAAAATCAAGTTCTCTGTCGTGACACTACTCCGATAAATATGCAAGTCTCTAAATATTATCAGCTCTAAATGAACGACATTAACAATCATTTGAATTTATTATCAAGCTTTGAAATGGCAACCAAACATGAGAGCTTTCTTTAAAGTCGTAGAAATATGCGCATAAATTAAACGAAAATAGGAGCGACATTCTCAAAATAAAGCTGGTTTATTATTTTAGCAAGAAAAACAATATTAAATAAAAGAAGTTTAACTTCTCTAGCTAACTTTGGCTATGCCGTCTACCGACTCGTCAGACAACGAGTCCCATTTTATAATCTAAGCATAAAGAAAGCACCTAAAGATCGAAACGTGTACGAAAAAAAGCAATCAAAAAAATATAGAAAACTGAAACAATTCACGAAACATCTAAGAATTAACAACTTCAGTGTGTCAATTTAACTATAAGTGAAATATCAAATATTATTTCATATCATTCAGATCACAGTTGCGGCGTTTAAATCACATTCTTAACTAATTACATATTGTCCTCCTTTTGTTCATTCGACTATCACTTTTTCGGACCGTCTAATACCAGCAGAGGTTATTGGCTACTATAAAATTACTATCATTGCAGATTAGGCAGAGGTGCCGTGCTCATTGATGCGGGCTTTCCTCTTCGGTGTCGACGGGACTAGGCGATAGAAACTTGCGCGCGTACTTCGGATAGTGAGTCTTTTCGTGCGCTTTTAGAATAGTCGACCGCGAAAACGTTTTCCCACACAAACCACAACGGAACGGCCGTTCACCTGGAATTTAAAAAAAAAATTAAAACCTATTAAAAACAAAATATTTAGTCCAAAATTTTCAAACTCTTTTCTATACATTTTCAACAGAATAATTATCGGGGCGAAAAATACAAGGCACCTACTCATAATATTGCAATACAATTACAAGCCCCATATTTAAAATGGAATTGCATCTTAGAAACTACACGAGCAGACATATTTGAATATAAAAAATGTACTTACCTGTATGAACTCTGCAGTGGTCCTTCATATGATGTCTCAGTTTAAACGCCTTCCCGCAAAATTCGCACTTGAACGGTCTGTCTCCGGTGTGCACTGGCAGATGAGCTATTAACGATGACACGTCCGGAAAGCTCTTCCCACAAAACTTGCAGAGTACTACGTTCCCGGGCTCTACAGGGCCTATGTCGAGGTCGATTGGGGACTCTTCAGCGTGCATCGTAAGGTAGGTTGGCTCAGTGAACTGGCCTATCATAGGCAGCCCTAGCGGTCGGCCGAGCAGCGCCTCCCGGTACTTCAAGGAATCTAGCGTGTGTGTCGTCAGAATGTGACGCGTCAGTTTGCTCTGGTGAGGGAACGCCGCGCCGCAGTGAATGCACGGATACCCTCTCTCCCCTTCATCAATACGCCCCCTACCGGACCCATCGTACTCCTGCAACCACAAAAAAGAACATCAACTTCTTTTTCTCTCTTGTTCCATTTTTACACGGAGCAAAACTGTGTGCAATATCTCTACCACTACGTTCTAAATTGAGATGCAGTCTCGTTTATTTAACTTTTAATTGTCTAATTAAGAAGTTGACGCTCATTTTTGTCCAAACAAATGTGCAGGAGTGACCCGGGTAGCCGGCTACGCGTAATGCCTTGTTGTTTAGCCACCGCGTGCGTACTGAATCACGGATTCGTACTGTGACGTGTGCGTGTATATGGCCAAAGTTAAAAAAGGTAAATACAAAAACTGTCCAAAATATATATGAAACGAAATGTATGGATATAAAAATGATGGCCAACAAAATGAAGGTCAACTTCTTGACAGCAAGGCATAGTACTCGATGTTCAAATAGCGCAGCATTTCATACAAGCATGCATGTTAATTAACGTTCACAGACGCCGACTACTACACATAATTACCCAATGGTTGCAAACTCTACACAATGTTAGGATTTTGTAGCTGTCATAGCATTAGCTCACAATATTGTAGTATGTGGCCAAAATAAACTGTCCATACTTTAATTTATTACATGTAAATTATATTAAAAAATTTAGAAGAAATACTTATTTAATCTTTAAGTTTTAAAGATTTAGGTACATCCTATCAATGATTATAATTAAATAGATCACAATTTTGTAATTGTTAAGAAATCACAGTAAAATGACCATAACGGTACTTGTATTGTCATACAAATCACATCAATCATTATTAAGTATAAATAGTGTTTAATTATTATATTGATTTTATTAACAAGCAAAGCCCCCATTGTTTATTTTTATATAATTAATTATTTACCATCATGCAACACAACATTGAGCGAATGATTGTTTTCATGCTTTGTGTCTGAGGTATTCACATTATTTTATTAAATTAAATATGTTAATTATAATTCTTAAAACAGCATGCAACACCAATATCCAACAAACTTAAAGCTTTGGCCACATCGGCGTGTCAATTGGCGTCAGTGAAGCGTCAAAGTCGGCCATTTAGTAGGTACCCATCGCTATGCGTATTTGTAGAACGCGCCGCGATCGCTGCGGGCAGCGATTGGTACCAAAGTTTCGCGTCGCTGACGCTACCACTTCGCAAACGCGATGGTGTAGCCGAAGATTTAGAATGTTGTATTAATAAAAATCATTGAGTCACAACTATAATGATTATGAATAAAATTCTTTACTTTAGTTTTATAAAATTATAAAAGTTTAATTTTATGAGTATAGTTTGTGACCCAATACTTATTATTACAACATGCGTAACTGACATAAAAAGAAAATATATAATCACAATGATAATATCACCGGAAAAATATTTGCTAAAACAACTGCACATACTCTATAATGGTGCTACAGTATGGTAAAATGGACAAAATAAACACGAAAATAACATTAAAATTGTTATTATTGAAAAATATCAACACTACATTACAACATTCATCAAAATACAGACACATCAAAAAGTATATATTAAAAGAATACATACCGACTCATGCGGTAGTCTATACTCCGTAGGTGGCTCGCCTTTGTCTTCTGACCGCTCCCAGTCTATTTCCTTCTTCAGTGACTGGAAGCCAAATAATGAATAGTTGTAGAATGATCATAAATTAAATTAATTTCCAGATCTGGATAGGGTACCTATATTACTTGTATGAATTAATCTTAAATATTGAAATGATGACCATTTACCAAGACTGTGGCATTATTAATAAGTAGCTTTCTTGTAGAACCAGAAGTTAACATATGTTTGACAAACATGAGAAACTGGAGGTACGTCTCAGCATGTCAGCACACTTAGTTTGATAGAAAATGCTAATAGCTTGTCACATTATTCATTAAAAAAGAAAGAGTTAAATCATTTATTATTCTTAGGCTGAGTTGCACCATAATCACGGTTAAAGTTACAGTCAAATTCTGACATTAGCCCGCCCCGCGAAGCGTGGAGCGGTTATAGTTAGGGTTAAAGTTAGCGTTAAAGTAAGCTGGTGCAACTCAGCCTTATTATATTACTAACCCCCGGTTCCTGGTGTTTGTTAAAGTTAAACTCTTGTCAATTTTGAAATACTGAACACTCATTGGTTGAAAAAAGCCGATGACAGTCAGGCAAACCAATGAAAGATCAGTATTTCAAAACTGACGAGAGTTTAACTTTCACAAACGTATCAGAAACCGAGGGTTAGACTAGAGACTACATGTTGAATGAGAAAGTAAAACATACATTACTATCTTTGTGCCATCTCGCATATTGTATTCTTTTTTGAATACACTATCTGTATCTATCCAATGGGGAAGAAAGGTTCTCATGTGTTGACCACAAACCTAAAAAAGCCGGCCCCTGTTAGGTCAATTGACAACCTGGTCAGAACTGCAGGGAGCCGATGGATACAAAAGGCAAGCAGCCACTCAGTGGCACTCTTTCGGGTAGGCCTATGTTCAGCAGTGAATGTATTCAGGCTGATGATGATCTGTATCTGTCCTAATTGTTCAGTCTTATAATCTTCTAACTAACATACCAGAGGTACCTGCTGTACAGGCGGTAATCCAGAGGGGCCTGCGATAGGCTCGCTCCGAGGGCTTGGCAGCGACGCATGAGATGGATGCGGAAGCCCTGGATGTCCCAGTGTGTTCAGCATGCCCAGCCGGTCCACTGGCGAATATCTCGTCCCCAGTAGACTACTACTACTGTGACTGTTGATTGTCATATTTAAACCTGAAATGATATAATTCCATGGTCACACAATATTTAGCAATATGTATGGAGTTGTTACTATGGGGATGGACCATGTTCAGCAGTGGACGTCTACGGGCTGTTGATGATGATGATGATGATGATGGGGTTGTTACTATCAAGCAGCATACAAAATACAGTGGAAAAGTGTAAAATATGTACCTGTTTTTCTGCAGTTAATATGTACCGAGGTCAAGTAACACCGCCGAAAATTACGGATATGTACCAACTAACAGACATTTCACGGAGAATATGGCTATGACTGTGTTTATCGTTCATGTGAACACTGTTCATTTCAGTTTTGATCATGAACATGAAATTTTAATAACGTGTATTAAAAAGAATATGTGCATATGTTTGCAATACATAGTTGACTATATTGAATTTACATGCTCTGTGAACCAAACTCCAAAGTCAGCCAAACACACAATCAAAATTACAAAATTACAAATCAAAAGAAAATTAAATTAACAAAACAAATTAAAACAAAACTTTAACAGTGTGACCATCTGGGTAAATTGCAGATTCTGCCTTAAATATGAAATAGGCTAGATAGCAAAATTATAGTAGATTTTTTTCTCTAATCAGTGCCCAAACCAATTTGAAATCTGCCAGATGTATAAGCCCTGGGGGCTAATTCTCGGGTAGTAGATAAAATATCACTTTCGATAAATATCACAAAAAATGTCAAATTATCTATTGAATGATCATTTTATGTGTTGTCATGACGTCATAATAGATAAATATCTACTGAAAACCGGTAGATATGTTCGGAGTACTCGATATTGAAATAGCTACCATTCGATATTATATCACAAAAACTGTCAAAATTATCTATTGAATGAATATTTCTGCATTATCGAGAAGCCGCCATTATCACGTTAGATAAATATCTATGAAAACCAGTAGATATGCAACGAGTGGTCCGGAGCAGTCGATATTGAAATATCGAACGTGATGTAATCGCAAACGTCAAGTCAATCAACGAAAGTGTCATAATGATCAACTTTAAATAGTTTGCTTTGCTTATTTACATTTGTGTGAAGAAATATAAACGGCCAAGTGCAAGATGGACTCGCGCACTGATGATTTGTTTTAATATACTAGGGATGCGCCGAACATGGATTTTTGAACCGAACCGTATAACGCGAACAGAATAACGAACATTATTCGGTTTAGAGCTTACCGAACCGAATATTCGGCCGAGCTATTCGGTTTATTTTACACGAATTTTCCTATAATGAGACATTTTATTTAAAAGAAAACCAGTTCCGCTTCTATTACTAGATGGCGTAGTAACGACGTATTTTAAACATGGTCGTAGTTTCAAACCACAGAGTACAAGGAAACCTCAAATTGAGTTGAGTGGATGACAGAGTACATTGTCGATTTGTCGATAATAAGCCATCAGAGTATATGCCTGCCATAAAATAAGGATAGGAGACCAAACTCGACACATAATTATCTTAATAATGATAGAACATAAAACCCACATTTAAACGCCATCTATGGGGTCTTTAAAAAATCACCCAAAAAAATTATTCAAATAAGTTGCCACAACTACAAACAGTTAGTTCACAAAATATCATAATTTTATGGTGACCAAGCGTTTAGGGCCTAGATAGAGCATGTTATCAGTATCTAGAAAAACGGTTAGAATGTGCTAAGTGTTCGGATTATCTTAGAATGATTTCCCATAAAAGATAATTTTGGAAGTATTTAACGGAAAGTTTTAATACAATATTCGGTAATTATTCGGCACTTTAACCGAATATTCGGCAAAATGGAAAACCGAACATGGAAAAACATGCCGAATATTCGGTGCATCCCTATAATGTACCAACATTTATGATTATACCAAATGAAATAGCACCTTAAATTTAACAAGTAGATAATGGTGGAAAATCTTTATCGATAATCCAACTCGCACTTGGTCGATTTTATCACTCTGGGTACAGAAATCTAAAAAAAATGCGTTCAAAAACGGAAGCAATCAAAACAATGGCTATGTTGTCAATTAATTTTACTCTAATCTGTGGGGCCAGGTTTATTAATGGTATACTCTATATAATACATATGAATGAATGAACATAATGTCTGCCATCGATTGTTCCATACTACGTAAGATTTTTAGCATTGGTTATTCATCTTAAGCATAGATGTTGCTGTCTCACCTCTACACGCACTAAACATAGCGATGAAAGTGAGACAACAATACGTAGTTAGCGTTACACCGTAATATCGAGTGCTGCGAGAATACTAATTTTTACCACGGTCGATATTTTTCATAGATATAGGATTCGATATGAATATATCGAGTTCGATATTATATCGCATTTCCCGAGAATTGGCCCCCTGCTCCCCTATTACGGACGAGCTAGCAGCGTTGCTAGCTCGTGCTTATAAATCTGGTCAACCGTTGTAATAAATCAATTCCTGTATGTAAGGATAAACTGCTGTGGGTTTTTTGAGCTGATGAGTTCACAAATAAATTACATATCTCCCAAATCTGCCAAAATTTCTAAAACGCTATCACCATCTGTCACAGTACAAATGTGAGAGACAAATTTGCCTAAATGGCAGAAGTCTATCACGAATGGTCATACTGAACTAAATTTCAAAGTTTGTGTATGTCATTATCACGCAAAAAGTCATTGTCAACATCAATAATTTTCCAATAACTGTCAAACGATAACGTTCCATTGTTATTATATCCAGAAAAGCCATACTTTTAAGCATTACTTTGATAGGGACGTGACCTAATAATTAATCGATTAATCGACTAAATTTACTTAGCTCATTCATACCATAGAGTAGTAAAAATAATTTAGTGACTATCAGTTTTATTATAGCAAAAAAAAACGCTTCGTTTGTTTCAGAGTTCTGTGATTAATTGATTATTCTCTTTGCCACGCCATTAAGGAAGAAAATGCAGTGAAAAACTAACAAATTTTTCTCTGCGTTTTCTTGTCAACAATCATTGTTGGGGTTGATTTTTTTTGGCGGGAACTATATCGTATTATTTCTCAAAACTTGTGCTTTTTCCAGTGTTAATATCTTATGGCCTCAGTGTAAACCCAGCTAAAACGCAAGCCATTGTAATTGGAAGTTCTAGGATGATATCAAAAATTGACTGGTTCCGTCTCCCTCAGGTGATTTTTGACGGAACTCCAATCCCTATTAGCGACGTCGTGAAAAATCTTGGGATACTTATTGATAGGCAACTATCATGGGTGCCCCAGGTTGCTGAAACGAGCCGCAAAATCTTTGCGTCTGCTGGATCGCTCAGAAGGTTGCGTAACTTCCTGCCCACTACCACCAAAATTTCCCTAGCACAATCTCTATTACTTCCAATTCTTGACTATGCAGACGCCGCATATCCAGATTTAACCCAGGAACAGCTAAATAAGCTTGAACGGCTACAAAATTTCTGTATTAGATTCATATATGGCCTACGCAAATATGATCATGTCTCCGAGTTTCGCAAAAAGCTGAAGTGGTTACCCATTCGATCTCGCCGGAATGCTCGTATTCTATCTCTCCTCTACACTATTTTGTTTATCCCCTCCACGCCTTGTTATCTCAAAGAACGCTTCAAGTTCTTACACCAGACCCACCCCTTGTCCCTGCGTTCCTCCAAAACTCTCCAGCTTATGCCTCCCGTCCATACCTCCCAGTTCTACGATAAATCCTTCACGGTGCAAGCCGTCCGGTTGTGGAATGCGCTTCCCACAGAAATTAGACATGCTAAGTCATTGACCATATTTAAAAGTATGGTGCATCACTACTATCTGTCGTTATAATTGCTGCTATTTATTATTTACTGCTACTTATCATCATTTAAAAATTATGTATTAGTTTATTGTATTATAATGTATATACGTATTTGGATGTAGGTATATTTATTAGTACCAAATTAGGTAATTGTTTTTTTTTATCTCGTTGAGTATTTAGTTATTTATCTGTATTTGCTTTATCTATTAAATTGTTTTGCACCGCCGTTTATTCTCTCTACTGATACTGTCCATCCAAAGGTTGTCTGGAAGAGATCGCTGTCAGCGATAAGACCGCCTATTGTTGCACTAGTACGTAAATTTTATTTTATTCCTATTTGTATGTTTATTTGTGAAACAATAAAGAGTGCTCTATCTCTATCTATCTAATATTTGAAATTGGTGGCGTTTGACGCATTAAGCGCTGATTTACAAGCATGAGTGTGGGCAAGTGATATAAAATGTGGTGTAACGTGGTTTTTCGTGTTGCTTCCAGAATGCGTCGTGTTGGACTTGACTCCGTAAAATATTCTAAAACTCGATGGATTATACAATTCTTGACACTGGCTAAACTATGTGTGGAACCAAAATATATAAAAAAAACATTTTTGGAGTTTTGGCAGAAAAGTTCTCTTCTCTGTCCGTCCGTCATTGCATTGTAATTCATTATTTCTCAAAACTTGCGCTATTTCTCATGTTAATATTTAAAAATTGGTGGCGTTTTACGCCATAAGGGCTGTATATCATTATTATTACGAGCATGAGTATGGGCAAGTGATATAATGTGATGCAACGTGATTTACGTGTTGCATCCAAAATTCCATAGAAGCTTCCAGTTAAAGTAATTCGCACCAATCAAGGGCGGATCCAGGTTTTCATTTTGGGGACGAAGGGGGAGGAGGGATTCTGACAAGATTCAGCATATAAGCATATAGGACTACCTGCTAACAAGAAAAATGCGAACAATAGCACGACCATTTTTGAAACAAGTCTTGTCAGATTTCAAAAAACTAATTTTGTATGTAATGTTATTTTTCTAATTCAGAAAAACAGGGCAAGCCGGCAAAATTACAGTGCGAACGTAGTGAGCGCGAAAAATCCGAGCGTTTGTACTGCAGTTATCCTTGCAGATTACATATGTTTGTGATGGGTGGATAAGTAGTAATTTTGCTTAATCAGATAAACAGAAGAATAGAAAGTGTAAAACGACAGCGCGAGCACAATTAAATAAATCAGCGTTTAGACTGTAGAAATCAACGCCACTGTATTATGAAGGGTAAGTATACAAATTAGAATTACGTAGAAGGTATGAAATGAACCTACCTAATCTATGTAGGTTACTTCCTAGGCCTACGCAACGTTAACGTACTTATTTCAGACGGATTCGAAGTTTTATATTCTTCTTGATTTGAGTTGCAGAACTCATAAAAGTTCTGAATGGTTCTCGAGTGGTGACCACGAATCGGAAGTCGCAGCATAGGGCCGGTCGGCTACTAGGTGGGCCACGATCTGGCTAAAGCAGCCGCCCATAGTGGGCTGCTCTGGGAGGCCTATAATTATGCGTAGCAGTAAACGTTTTCAGGCTGTTATGATGATGTGGATGATGATGAGTTCCGAAAACTTCGTATATTCTTTAAAAATGTGTAGTTATAACTAATACCTATACTACGCCTAAGATTTTGTGCAGATTTGTTGAACATTTTGGTAGTTACCTACTTACTTTAAGTATTTATTCATCAACTTTCAGATATGTTTATTAAACCATCCTTATTCTATTTTATTTAATTAGAATTTCCACTTACCCATGGTATCATTTTGAGCTCCATTTGATCTTATTGATACAGTGTCATCTTCAGGTGACGACGCTCGCATCGGTTCGTCAGGTGGTTCATCTTTAGGTATAGGCGGATGCGTCAGCGTCGGCGTTTCACTCGAATTTTCAGTCCTAAATCTCCGAACCGTGAGTAAAGGAGATATCCGCGGCGGAGTTGCTTCGGGGACTTCTCTCGGATCTCGAGGTTCACGCTCCCGTATTTCTCTAAGGTCACGAACCTCACGTGAATCACGAGGCTCACGTATTTCTCTAGAATCCCTGTGCTCTCTATGATCCCGTGATTCTCGCGGCTCTCGTAGCTCACGATGCTCTCTATCTCTAATTTCTCTAAGATCTCGAGTCTCCCTTAATTCTCGGGAATCTCTGTGATCTCGGTCCCTCGGTTCCCGTGGTTCTCTCGTTTCCCGAGATTCTCTCGTGTGACCTTCTCTGTTGTCACGACTATCTTTAACGTCTCTATCGCGGAATTCCCTACTGTCCTTTGCTTCGCGCCTTTCTTCTTTATCCCTGATTTCCCTTACATCCAGCCTCTCGTGTGGTTCCGTGCACTCCCTTGTGTCTTGAGGTTGACACTCTTCCATTGGTTCCGACACGTTTCTCCTATCTATTCCAGCTGCACTAAGCGTCGTCATTTCAGCTAGTCCTTTGACCTGCAAAAATATGTTTGTTTTACTAAGCTCTTATTCTTACCTCAGGTATAGTTTGCAAGTTTGCTAAGTACTTTTAGATCTCGTTAGGTATTGTTAGTCGTTGCTCGTAGAATCTCGATCTATAGTCCTCGCTGTAAAATTGGCAGATGCCAATCGAAATAATAAGTACAATAACAACATCCTCTATCATACTGTCGTATCATTTTGGTTACCTGAAGGCTCTCAGCAATTTTAAGTAGAGCAGGCAGTTGACAATACTGGACGTTGACCTCTCCCTTGTACATGAAGTCGACGAGGGTCCGCAACTCTTCAAGGCCCACGTCTTTGAGGATCACTATAGGGTGGCGTGACGGGTGGTCCACGAATAGAGACCGGAAGTACGATGAGCACGCCGAGAGCACTACCTGAAATGTACCAAATAATATATTTATTTATTAAGAAACCAACAGCATTAAGAAAAACAAGTAAATACATTAAGCAGAATAGAAAATACAGCCAATAATAAATAGGTCTCGATTCTAAGTACATGTTTATATGTTGAAGTTAACTTTTTCTTTTTATCTTACTACATTACTATCAATTTATTTTATTGTTAGATTATAATTAGGTATATGTATATTTTTGAAACTATGTATAGAATTATGTATTATTTTATCTATTCTGTTGTAATATTTATCTTTACTTTTTAATTTTTTGTCTTACCACTATATATGCGAATGTTGTAAACACCTGTTAAGGGTATATGTATCAGAATAATTAGATTAAGATGTATATTACTACTGATAATATTTAATACATGTACTGTTGGTGTTTCTATATAACTAAATAAATAAATAAAATTTATGAATATTATATGCATTATTGTTAATTATCTCTACAATCCATACCTAAATTATGGTTATGGATGATAACACCTAACTGCCTTATTTGGAGATCATCAGAACATTTCTTATGACTTTATTTATTAATCGGTATTCATATCTAACACTAGACGATATTATAGAAATACCGTTTAGGAAATACCCATTAAAAATGCAATGTTGTTTTAGAATTAGCTTTTTGGCATGTCATACTTTTTAGCTAAACCGAATATAACTCAGATTTTGGATTAATATTTCGACGTCAAAGTCTTGAAAAAAACTATGTTACCCGATTAGGTAACACAATCCTATCTAGACTTTTCTCTATTGAGCTAGACCAATTGTTGATCTGGAAATAATGGCTCAGGCCTCAGATACGTGGGCATATGACGACAGCTTGTGGCGAAAAAACGAACAATACAATACAATGCATGTTAAGATGAAGAGTGGATACACGTGCTGTCATACTGACATAATAAAAACATAGACTTGATTAAAAAAGTTGAAGTGTATAAGGCTACCTTGTGAGCCCTAATGGAGGCACCTTCTGAGCAGGCAAGCGTGACGTCCACCAGACTCTCGTCGTGCAGCAACTGGCTGAATACGCCCAGCAGGTTGCTCTGATGATTGTTCCACCTTAGGCAATAGTGCTCACTTCCCATGTCTGAGCTAGCTCCCGCCGCTGTAAGAGACAAAATTAAAATAAGTATTTTTATACAGGAGGTTAGTTTAGTGTAGTTTCATCATCGTCATCATCACCAATAACAGCCTGGAGGTGCCTACTGCTGAACTAGGTATCCCTCATAAAACACCGCCTTGAGCGATTGTTTGCTTCCTGCATCCATTCCCCGTCCGTGGTTTTGACCAGATCATCGGTCCACCTTGTGGGAAGCCGATCTACGCTGTATACCTATTCCGGTTCGTGGTCGCCACTTGAGAACCTTTCTTCTGCATCGGTTGTCAGTTCTACGAGGGTTGTGGCCCTATATCAGTAAAAGTGTTCTAAATAACCAGGACCTTTGATAAAACAAGTACTTATACGGACATTATAATGTACCTATAATATATCACCGTCTTTTTTGTAAAAACCGTTTGTTTATAGGAAAAAATATAAACCGGTTATTTATAAACTGTCAATTTATTGCAAACTGACCATTTGTCTTAAAATAAAACGGATGATTCATCGATCATTTATAAATAGTCGGAGAGTTAGTAAAAAAATGGGTTTTAGTAGCGTTTATTTGTTAACAAAACCGTAATTTTTGCTGAAATTTAATGTTTTTTAGAGTCACTAGTGGCTAGCCAAGTAGGTTACGACGACGAGCGAAGCGAGGAGGAGTGTTAGGTTCGTTTTGACCACACTACACACACAAGTGTAAGTACACAATTACAATAAAACGAAGAGATGCCGATTAATTATAAATAACTGAAAAATGGACCATTTTACTGTGAAATATTGCCCGTTTGCAATAAATCGACAGTTTATAAATAACCGCGTTTTTAATAAACTAACGGTTCTTACAAAAAAACGGTGACATTTATATATTTTATGTACCTATATAATTTTATTTTAAAAGCGGTACCTATATTACGAGGGTATAGGCAGGTAAGTACCTATAATATAGAAATCACCTATATATAAAACGTTACCTATGTGTCAATGAGTTGTCCATATTATTTCTTAGAAATAGGTGTAGTTTAATTTTCGGTTGTCACCCATCAACATTCGATTCGATAAAAATATATCGCTATAAAAACAATCAACAACCGAGGCGTTAACTCTTAAGTAAAAATATTATGACAAATTATGCCATTAGGTGGAGGGCAGAACTTGTCATTATAGACGAGATAAGAGCAATCAAATATGTAAAACTTAATTTAGGTAGGTATCTAGCTAAGTTACACCTTGAAGCTTAAATAAAAAATATATGTAACTCTGCCTAATGTAAAGAAATTGTTTTATTCTCTATTACAGACACAAAAATCTACTGAAAAATAATCTTATTAAGTAATTATTAAATATTAAGCAGATACTACACCTAGATTACATTTTTAACTAAAGCTATTTAGGTATAAAATAAGTAAAATAGTTGTGTTTTATGTTCAGTTAGTTATTAGCTCTGCTTTCTTAACTATAAGTAGTGGGTTCGATTCCCACCCAGGAGAAATATTTGTGTGATGAACGGTATCTATTCTGTGTCTGGGTGTTGTATTGTAATAGTATCCAAATCTAATCAACATCACCTACTAACATCGCTTACTTAAAAACTGAATCTGAACTGTTTTTGTACCTACTTTACCTTGAGGTATAGTAGTGTAGGATTGGGTATATTTACCAGTTATTGTAGTACTTAGTTACTTAAAAAACTGGGTAAATTCAGCATCAATATGTAAATTAACAAGGTAGCATAGATTAGATAATAGCCATCCGGTGAATATGTACCTACGCCAAAATTCGGGATAAACATAAATTATAATTTTATTTCTTTGCTAACAATATTACGTCTCTAACACACTCGCCTTGACATTCTGCAACTTGTATGCAGCTTCATAGGAGACGACACACTTCAAAATAAACAGTATTTTTATAAAAATGTAAATAATAGGTACCTAACGAAAATATTGTAGGTTTGTGAATGTAACTGACAGTGATAAATATAAAATAAATGGAATTTTCGCTGTTTCCTCTTAGCATTCATAGATCTGTGTTCGTACTGTTGGTTCTAACTTATTGCAGCCCACAGACATTTATAGTATTAGATGTCTGTATTGCAGCCCTATCTCTACGTGTTGCCGACACGTGAATCACGCTTATAGGTAGGTACATAAATAGTGGCATGTGTGTGTGTTTGTTATCAGTAGTTATAAAGGCCTACCGAGTTACATAGTCAACTGAATTTCTCATTAAAATGATTGAAAAATTACTAACATTATTATTTTCGTTTAGGTACCTATTGTGCACAGGCAACTGTTATGGGCGACCGTGTCGCTTAACATCAGGTGAACGACTAGCTCGTCACGTCATTCTTTCTCATAAAAAAGACTAGGTTACATAGAAAAATATAGCTTTAAGATTTATTTAAGCTATAAAAATTCATCATGCAATAATCGTATATGTAGGTATAGGATTCCAACGGTCCCAACCGCGTAAATTTTATGCGTTAGGAAAAAAATCCCATCACAGACATTAATTAAATGCTCTGCATCTATTTGAGCTTTCGTGCACCTATTTGTGTGAAAACTGGTTTCTATCTAATTCATAAGTTTTTCTAATAACGGAATTTTCAGGTAAATCTATGACAGCTGCTAATAAAACAGGTATACCTTGGTTGGTAGGTATGGTTGGTAGGTAAAATTTATTACAATGCAATGTTTAGATATATAATACTTATCATAGTCTGAAATGTTTGAATATCCCCGTTTATATACGGTAAAACAATAGATAGGTAACCTACTAAGCTAAGACAAGCTAGCTGATTGTAGGTAGGTAAATAAACCCGTAAAAATGGCTTAAGTAAGTATTTCAATAGGAAATATTATTAAAAAATCGATAACAATTTTTAATAATATTTAATAATGATTAATAAGTACTTATTCCAAATTATGATAACATAGGTAATCATCGAACGATAAAAGAAAACTGCCAAGAAAACAATGCTCCAGTAATCTTCACCCAAATCAGGCATTCAACGCATCGAAGGTGCTAATTGCAGCGTTTACCCACATCAGGCTCACCAGCCGGAACTGTCAGTTTCGCTAATGAGTACAAAATACTCCCGCAGTATATTATACTGCCTCTCTGATAACCGTTTCGCACCTACATGCGCGCAGATAAATATAGGTGGCTAGTGTTTAAACGTAGGTAGGTGTTCGCGCACGCATCGGCCGCGACGCAGTCAAGATCAAGGGCGCGTGATTGCGCAAGAGTTGGCGCGGTCGCACCGTACTGCAAGTGTGATGTCATCGGACGTCTGCGTCCCCCCCACTTCACTCTAAAGGCCGCGGACGCGGAACGTTCTATTTTTAATTTTCGTCCATACGTATTATATGCCTCTGTGATGTATTATGCGCCTGAATCCACTTATCACTTCCCGTTAGCTAACAGCCACTGTTTTATCCTGCAGAGGCTGTCAATTTTTTTAGTTTTAAGCCCAGTATTATATTATTTTATTCATTAGATCTTGCTAAACCTTTCCATCATTGGATAAATTATCTTATCTCACATTTGACATTTCGGACTTTACAACCTTGAGTTTATAATTATATTGAGGTAGGTAGGTAATCTTTTTAAAATACAATAATTTGTTAAAAATTGTGCAAAAAAGGTAACGGGTTCTGGCTGTACTTATAAAAGCTTCTAACTATAAAACCTTAAATATTTTTATTTTGTGAAAAATTGCTAAATTTCCAGGAATTGTTCAATGTTTTTTGCAGTGATAAAATTGCAATAGATATCCTTTATCTGTATCAGTGAAGATATAAACTTATCGGTGTATGCGCAAAGGCGCACTATAATATAAGTGATGCAACGTTTCTGCGTTGAGTTACGCAATTTTAATGTAAAGACGGAATTCGGCGGAATTTTTCGCTTTTTTGTTACTCGTCCGCTCACGTCTAAGAACTATTATTATTTTATTTGAGTAAGTATATCAACCCTATCATCTATTTCTTTATTGCGGTCCTTGAAAGTCTAAGAAAAAGGACATTGTAGAGTGGTCGAAAAAGAAAAAACTAAATAAGAAATAGATGAATGGGGAATGGACATCTTAGAAGGTAGGTAGATGTTAGCATTTGAAGGATGATAATCTAGAAAAAAAGACATTGTGCAAATGGACAAATTAAGAAGCGGTCAATTTTGGAGATGAGAAGCAGCCCAGCAAGTCAACCAAAGAAGTTAAATTTGAGATTTGTTAATAACAAAATTCTAGATTAGGTAGGTACTTATGCAGGTACCTACCTATTTATTACATATATAATGACTTTTTATAAGAAAGGGACTTGACGGCTTAACATTCATCCCGCTAGGTATTCCTACTCGGAAAATTACTAATCAAACTCCAACTAAGTATAAAGATTACGTAGGTGCCCGATACTTTCTCCATCTATTTAAATAGATGACCCAAATAATGTCAGTAAATATAAAGTGCTAAGTACTGTTCTAAGTAACCGTTAGGTTCATCATCGTTATATGCCTAATCGTTAAACCCTATTAGACGCTTTATATAACTATACTTTTTTAATTGTTAGTACTTATACAAATACTAGAACTGTAGAGTGCCGTGACGGTTGTGTGACCATGCGCGGCCTTCAGTTTACAATGCTTAATACCTATCTGGATCTATAGGCTATAGTTAGGCGTAAAGACGTGGACATAGGCAATAGGACGATAAAAAAATGTTTTGATAGGTTTGTGTCTTGCATAAAAAACTAAGTCCGGGTAGAGTACGTAGTATTATTTCCAGCGCGTGGCGTTTCTTTACAAAATTTAAAATTGAATTTTAGAAAAATCTTTTTTTATTTTAAATTATATAAATAAGATGCAAGTATTAAACTCTATATACCACACCAAAAACAGATCAAGAAAAAATAAATAAAAACAAAAACTAATTTATTCGGAATTTATATGGTACCTATACTAAATTACATAAGTACCTAGGTACACTTCCGGGATCAACCTCCTGGAAACCTTAATTACCATAGCTTTATCTGTAGCTTAAAATCGGTGACTCTAAGTACTATATTATAATCTATTCTGTGACAAAAGTCCACGTGATATACAAATAATGAACTTTAATATTATAACACTTTCATAATCGCTGATAATTACAGTACTTAGTATGTAGGTAGGTAATGTATAGGTCTATTCATTTACCTTATCATCAGATGCGTTACGTGAGATATTTGATTAATTATAAAATATTTTGTGCCCATTGCCAACGTGTCTGACCATGCGTTTTAGGGTGGCACGATTTATGATATTTATTGTCTCAAAAAAACACAATTGAGTAGACTTTTCATACCTAATATCAATATACGAAATGATATATTAGCTTACAGTAAAACCAGGAACCACATATTCAGAAAAAGTGACATTTATTTGCATTAAATTAGTATTGTAAGTATTACATTATTTGTGGTATTACTTACCTTTTTTTGCCCATTGCATAAAAATAATTCAAATACAACTTCATTTTTTAAATTTATTATCTTATTGTGTTTACAGATAGGTAGGTTAGGTACCGAGCCATGCTAATGAAGGGCTACCTACTACCTACTTACACAAAAAAGTAAACAAAAAAGGCAAAAATAAAAAACGTCTCTACGATCTCAGTGTCACCAAGTGAATATATAAGATTAGTCTACGTTACGCTACCTACGCTATCTACCTGCTTATACTACGTGCAGGCCAGGGTAGGTGCTATTGTAGAGAACAACAATCAGTATAATACAACAAAACATACTTAGGTATATTAATTCAATCAATTAAGCCTTTCATGATACGTAAGTATAAATAAGTATATAAGCCATACACGCAATCTGCACATTACACGCATACTTACCTACTATGGACATAATAATATCAAGGCCAATAATTGTGGATGAAATCAATGTCCGCATCGGCTTGCTCTACATTTACGTTTCCAAACTTTCATAAAAGTAGGTAAAACACAAACAAAAAAGGCAAAAGCTCCAACACACTGCTTTTTGGACAGTGGTCAAAATTAAAGTTTTTTATTAGGTACCTCACCATCATCAACCGCCTGAAGACGTGCGCTGCTGAACATAGACCTCCTCCAGAGAGCGCCACTTTGAGCGGCTGATCGCCTCCTGCGTCCATCGGCTCCCCGCAGTTTTATCGAGACCGTCGGTCCACCTAGTGAGGGGCCGGCCTATATTGCGTCTTCCGGTTCGTGGTCGCCACTCAAGTGCCTTAATTCCCCGACATAATTCTATATACAACTCTTTTTATGATAATAGTAGTGATGCAATGAGTACATGAGTTTTAACCATCAAAGTTCACACGTCAAAATATTATAGGCATACCTCCAGCGTTCCAAAATTACCTGAACTATTTAAATCGATGTATAGTTAGGCGTATTAAAACACAAATATTCCTATTAATATTTCAACTCAAAGTACTTACATTGTGGAAATGACCTTACACTACACGCGCGGTCTGTGTGGATTTGAAGGTCGTGTAATGCATAGTGACTGCATAGCTACTTTTTGCCTACCATATGTACCTAGGTACTGTGCAACAGATCACATCACAACAGCCATCAGCAGACGTCCACTGCTGAACACAGGAGCCGTACTGCGAGCTCTCACCGCGATTCAAAAACGAACCTATTTTGCTTCGCTGTTTTTTTTGTATGTGATTTTCACAAGCGGTCCAATATAGGCTCTCTTTTGAAACGCGCTAAGAGCTCACAGTACGGCCCCATCTCCTCCATCAATACGAAATGCGACTTTGGGTACCAATCATGCGGAGGGCTGTCTTAATTCACCACGCTTAGCAGGCTTTGTGATGGCAGAAGATTACAATTTTAAAGAACCGAAAGAAAAAAAGAAAAGCTGCTGCACTTTCTTTGAGTATTTCCTTAGCTGGGTCTTACGGCACCCGTGAGACGAAACGGGCACCATATAGCATGAGATTTTAATGATAGTAAATTAATTGATTTTGTAACATGTGTATTCCGCTTAACAGTAAAACTAATACACGCGCGGTCTGCTCTGCGCGGTGCGTGGGGATCAAGGTCAGACAACGCATAGCGGCTGCACGGCCGCGTTTCGCACGCCATCTCCGCCATGTGACTGTACAGAGATCAGGGGCCGTACCACAAACTAATACAAAACCATCATGGTTTATGACAGTAATGATTCAAGGTTACAATAATATTGTGCAAATTCGCACCATGAACTTATAAAGTATTCCTGCATGAGAACGAGATGTCTACCTTTTTATATAACGTTATCACTGTCGCACGTCAGTGTCAACATGATGTATTTGAGTGAACGATTTAACGTGACGTCACCAAAACTGCTCTGCCTCTACAACATTATAGTATCCTTACTTTTATGTCATTTGTCAATCTATGATTGAAGTAATAATGCTTTAAGAGGTTGTGGTAGGCCCCCTGAGCTGTACCTAACCTATTATAGACGGACGCAAGCAGCTATTGTTGAGATGGCCCAATGGTACGTAGATAATTGAAACGTGTGACCGAGGCAGTGTCTAGTTATGCGCATGCCGTTTTTGAAGTTTTATTTCTAATTTTTTATCTACTGTAGATAAAAGATATAGGTAGGTACCTTGTGATTCCGACAATACAGTTTTAGCTTTAGCGGAGTTATATTAAATGTAATCATTTTGTATTATGATGAACTTCCACAAGGTCACGCCTGAATCTAACTATCAACTTTTGTTTTTTAATATATTTTTCATCATTACATTTGCAATCAAAAGATTCTTTGAATAATAACCAATTGTATAAGTAGTTTCCGTTAGATAGGTAAGTTACTTAATAAAGAGGTCAACTTATCTCGGGAATAGCAACTGTGCAATCTCAGTTCACTGATTAGATTTGAATGCCTAAGTTTACCTACTGTGCAAATTATAACAGGCGGCTGAGCATCCGGTCGCGCCTAAATCTAATACTGTTGACATGCAATGTAAAGTGAACTCAGTCGGTAAGCCTATATGATTGTATGCATGTATTGTGATCTTCTTAACTGGCTGATATTGCTGGCTTCGGTTAGTGGCAAAGACCTTTCAGCTTGAGATCGATCGTGTTTTTGATTGGTTTGTAAAGCGAATGCAGAAAGGTACGCTGAACTTTACGTGAGCTTTCTATTAAATGTATGAGAAAGAGTTTGCTTAGAACACTTTCACATTTTAATTGAATATATTAAAATTATATTGGCGAATAAACAGCTAAAGTCCTATTATTTTCCATCGACATTACGATATTATTTTAGTATCGCTTTCAAGAATATCAAGGTACCTATAGATGGTTAAAACTCTAGGCTCTATAATTAATGTATATTTACGTAGATAGGTATGTCTAGACCTGACAATAGATAGGTAGGTACCAAAAAATCAAGGCTGAGTAAATATATTTGCATTTGAAATTGTTAGGTACTTACCTAAGTTTCAGTAATTAAATGGTGGTAGGTAAGTATACATATGTCAACGTCATTATGTAAAACAGATTGTATATAAAAAACGCGTTATTTTATAGTAGTGGTGGTACGAAATATTTGTGTGTAAAATTTCATCCGAATTGGTTCAGGCATTTTGTCGTAAAATATAAACAAAGATATCACTTCACTTTCATAATAATTACTAAGTTAGAGCGGTCACAGAATACAGAATAGTACCTGGGACACAAACGTGAGGTGCCAAACAAAAAAAAAACTAGATTCCCTTGTCTCACATAGTGCGCAGGCGTAGCACATGTAGCGCCTACGCTGTGTGTTTTGCACAAAACGCTTGTCACCGCTGTCTATGTTCTACATCGCGTAGCAATAAATCCTACATCGGTGAGGAACAGTCACCTAGATAAGATAGGCGAAACGATATATCGAATTTATTACAATACGATGGTTTACTTATTATTATTGTGAGAAGGGATGATTTTTAATACGCTGTAAGATGGTAGGACTTTTCTGCAAAGTTCGTCTAGGTAGGTACCACCGCTTTGCCAGTTATTCTGCCGCCAAGCAGTAGTGTGCAACCACTACTGTGTTCCGGTTTGAAGGGCATTGTAGCTAGTGAAAATACTGGGCAAATGAGATTTTATGACCTGATTATACAGTGTAGTAATCTGATTACTAGACTGTGTGATGTCTCAGGATGACGTGCGCAGTGCAGTGTCACGCGAAACTTTATTATTTTAAGTTCCGAGTGACACTGCAACTGTTATGGGCGGCCGTATCGCTTAATATCAGGTGAACGACCAGCTCGTCACGTCATTTATTCTCATAAAAAAAAAAAGATGTAGATGTAGGAATGCTAATCCAATTTTAACAATAAATATATTTTTTGTTAAGTTTGTCACTCAGTTTTTAACTATTTGTGGTTAGTTGTTTCAATAAAGAGTTAAGATAAACTCAACATAATTACAACGCCCAACTACGTAGCTTGTAAAGTTAGATAGATATCTAACTTTACAAGCTTTTTCTAAAAAAAACGTGGTAGATCTGACTTTATTACACATTTATTAATCAATTTGCATAAATTAGATCAGACCAAAAATCTAGGCTCCTGACAAAATACAACCATTATTTAACCATATTTATTACTACACTAGCTTTCCAACCCTGGCTTTGCACGAGCTAATAAGTTTTACTACTGTACTCTGTCCGAGGAAAGAGGGCAACGAGAGGGAAAAATGATAAATGGATGAGAAGGCATAGAGAATAATTTAAAAATATATATTTCTTATTATTTGACAGATCATCGGCTAAGTAATAAAGAAGTCTAAATCTCTTTTTTTATTTCATCCATGTCTAAATTTATAAATATATAAATATATTATTATAAGTAGCATTATTTATCATGTCGGTCATACCCGCCCGTGCTCCTTGATAATTACTCCTCACCATCGGAAGAAAACAATAATGATAATAAATATATTCAGTCCACCAGTCATATTATTTTCATGATATACACCTAAACCTAAGTTAATGTCGCAAAAAGTATAAATTAGTATGAAAGTCACTCAAAATTCGCAGCCTAATTGGTTTATGCAAAATACTTAAATTTATTCATGAGTTAATAAAAATAATTTAAAGACTTTTATTACTAAAATCCTAATCTTTGTTTATTATAATATATTTTAGCTGTATTTTTATGATTTTTTTTATACGGTTATAAGCCTTAAAATTAAAAGCTAATTTAATTATCAATTATCAATGCTAGTATATAGCCTAGAATCTAAATATAGAAATATTAAAAAGCTAAAAGCCTTTTGTAACAAGTTTCTATATAGCGTTTCGTCGTACTGACTACAACCGTCTTAGATCTGTCCTTGCATCTCTGTTATATAACTATAAAACACTACATATACAAACGTATTACGTCATTTTTAGGGCATCAAATGGCAAAACGGACCTTATTCCTAAGACTCCGCTATCTGTCTGTCTGTCTGTCTGTCTGTCTGTCTGTCTGTCTGTCTGTCTGTCTGTCTGTCTGTCCGTCTATCACCTCTCATGAACCGTGATAGTTAAACAGTGTAAATTTCACAGAATGATGTATTTCTCTTGCTGCTATAACAACAAATAATACAAACCGAATAAAATAGGTAATTATTGAAAATATCTGTTAATTTTTCTTTTGAAAAGTCCTCTTTGGGAATTCAGGCGCTTGGTAAAGAGTTCCACTTTCTAGCCGTTTTTGCGTTATAAAGGTTGAAACAAATCGTTATTTCTAGTTGATTATCAACGTGCAGGATTTAAACCAAGTCTCCTCTTTATCCTAATAGTTTCGGCCAGGTAGGACTTTTTGCTTGTGTTCTGGCGCCTAAAACCTGTCTAGCCGGATTCGATTCAAAGATAGGCAGTAAAAACCGTTTACATTCAAAACTGCATCCAAATTAAAACTAACGTCTACACAGAAATACGGCATCTATGGTTGAAATTCCTTCGTTAGTACGATTGCTATAATACAAACTTTATAGTGCGAACAGAGAACCTCTAAGGAACTTCTTGCTTTCATACCATAGCTAACTATATAATTGTATAGGTCTATACCTATAGTAATTAATAAATACAACTCACTTTTAGCACTACCGGATTCAACTTTTTAACATTACACAACACAAGCAATAAAACATATGTTTAGTACCACCACATTATAGTCGATGAGTGATTATAAAGTGGTCGCTATTATTATGGAATTATTATAGATCAGTCAGCCTCACCGGGATTTCCAAAACGCAAGCGCATAAAAAATGAAGATCGCAAAACACGAGGTCGATGTTCCGAAAACCGTACAAATCTTACAAACAATCAATCGCGCTAGTTAGTGCGTGAAGAAATAGACATCTAAAGTAAGGTAAAAATAAATAGGAGATAGGTACTTGCAACGGTCGACATTTAAATAACCTAGTTTTGTTTTTTATCATCAGGTCGTACGTTTCCACTTGGGAGAGAGGAGAGCGTAATCTAACACGCTGAATTTTGTCCTAAATGACTTTCATTAAGTACAGCCCAAGCCGCAGGACATCGAGACTTCATATTTGGAAGGTGTCTTCCTTTTGACCTAAGTAGGGGTGCACTACGAAAACATTTTTGAAAAATTCTCTATTTGATGCAAACATAAATATAATACCTATTAAAAACAGTATGAAAGAACACGGGTGAAACCAAAATCGGTCGTCTATTTAACTATAAAGCATGCATAGTAACCACAGCAGTGATAATAAATATACCTACATACTGTGGTAACTAAAACATTGTGTGCGACTTCCGGAATTTTTGCAATCAATTTATATTCGGCCGCAAACCACGCGATAACAAAGTGATAACGCTCACAAACGCAGAGAGTTTTAGGTACCCTAAAAATTAGTTAATAATACTAGTCTGTTCCGAACGTCTGGCCACAAGACGGCAAGTTTCTGCATACAATTATGTAACATTCTTTCATGTGTGCGTCTAGCAAGAAAAATACAAGCTCGTGACTCACGCACACATGCAATGCTGTAATGGTGCTGTTATAGAGATGCGAATAGGCGGTCGTGGAAATAACTGCCATAGCGTTTTTTATTAGTTATGTATATTTATAAACATATAGGCTAGTTCCATCACTATTGAAATCGTTTGCATTAGAAGGGGAAGAGCACAGTCACGAGAGTTTTATAGGTTCGCCGGCAATTTCAACTTTTTGCTTAATTGCAATTATGCGATGTGTGTATTTTTACAATGAGGCTATTCCAGAATAAATGACACGTCTATGGGTTAATTAAGTAGGAAAATGTACGTTACATTATTTATGGGACTGAGTATCGATTAAAATATTTTAAGCGTTTTTATGTAGCCGGTAGTTACAGTTCCCGGAACGGTGTAAAGTGGTTAATTTGTAATGTTTTTCCCCGATTTAAAATGAATGTTCTTCTCTGAAACAATAATACGTTGAGGAACACTTTTATTAACTAGTCGAATGTTGACATTTTGCTTATCGATTGAATTAAAAGCTGCAATAGCATCCGGTTGTCCAAAATTATTGGGTTGATTAAAATCATATTAATGTATTCATATAATTTATTAAGGAAAAATAAATGTCATAACATTAATAAAAAATCAAATAAAAATATCATTAAATTCGGTAAAATATTTATAAAAATAATACTCTTTTATTGCTGAATTAGAATAATTAAGATATGCAAGCATGGCTGTCAAATGACTGAATATTTAATTATTCAATTAATTTTTTTATGTTAGAAACTATAAAAAATAGTATGCTGTAGTAGCTTTTGGATGGTTAAGCTATACGAAGCTATCAAAATAGCAGCGCAGTATTTTTTTTTTTTTTGAAGAAAATAAATATATCAGATGAGAGCTAGTCGTAGCACTACCGTAATATAACTTCTAGACATAGATAGGAGATTTTACCTACTGTCAAGTTAGTTTAGATCCCTACAAAAACATAAACAAGGCATAGATACTTTAATGACATGTCTGCGCTGATACAAGGCAATCGGTTAAGGCAAGTTTATTCAAAATTCGAATACAGTATTTGAATGTAACAATTTGAATAAACTCGTAATATGAAATGACGATCATTGATGACGACAATCAGATAAAATGAAATTTTAAAGCAATGGTCAATATAATTATTATATTATTTAGACTTTAATATGTGAGGTTGCTAAATGTTGCTATCGCATGCCCAATATGCCGCGAGCTTCATTGCGCGCTACGAACGCTACGAAAAGGGATAGCCCTTCAATAGACATCAACGCGTGCCATTTATAATTATTTATTGTGTTGTATTACCACCCATATTTGGTTTTGGTATATGTATGTAAGTATTTAATTTAAAAATTATTCGTACAATTACATTCTTCCTTGGCACTAGCAGAAATTAATGCTAAACTAAACCCATAAACTAAAAAAGAAGAAGAGCTGAGAGCATTTCAATTTAAAAAGATTCACTGAATGTTAAGCGTGTCTAATTAAAATAGTAAGCAGGAAACTTGCTGATTTTTTACATAACATAAATGACGTATATTTTTAAACATTTGACCGCTGTCTTGTCTGGTCGTGCCATAGAGGTTTATTGTCCAAGGTCTAGATAAGTTCTAGACGCATAGCTGAAAGCGTTACGCTGAAAATGCATTCAAATAATACATGTATTAGTGGTTTTTACATACACGATAACCTCTGCTACGAGTTTATTCAAATACTGGCTGTACTCGTTATCGAAATTCCTTAGTAGAAATCTTATATAATTATATGAAATCAAGCATAACGCGACTTTTTTATGTGTATACAAATTTAATGACGTGACGAGCTAGTCATTCGCTCGATGTTAAGTGACATGGTCGTCTATCACAGTTGCAGGCCACTTGGAACTCAAAAATATAAAGTTTTGCGCGACACGCGTATTATGCAATTTATTCAAATCTGTATAATATATATTTTAATGCTTATTCGAATAGATAAAGATCATAAGTTGTATCATAGATAGACTGTATTCTAGACATATAAAATATAGATAACATCTTTTGAAGCTTTTATGTTAATAAAATAAACTTGACATTATAAAACAAAATTGTAGCTAAGGAAGAAGTTCTAGGTGTGGTTGTGACTTTAATTTAGATTTTTTTGGGTGGTCAATATGTTGCATTTTTTTTTTAACTTTTGACAGATCATAATTATGCGTCTACTATTTACAGGCCTATTTAGAAAATCTTTTCACGTGATTTTACAGTTTTTTAATGTAAGTAATGACCGATTTGACAAGCTAGTCGTTCACCTGATATAGCATTGATTTGCATTTCAATAATGTCAGCATGATTAATTATTCATTAAGTAGAAAGAACTGGTTCAATCTAGAGCCAATGTTATACATCATATTTAAAGATTAACTTAGATGGTATGATAAGCTCAGAACAAAAAAAACGAAGACAAGAAACAGGAACACTAAAACTGAAAAAAAATTATATTAGGTACTATAATTGCACCCGCAGTATTATTGGGCAGTAATGAAAACTTACTTCTAGAGTTGAGACATGGCTACTGCAAACGGCAGATAATGTAGTTTGATACTTGATTATTTATTTTTAAAATCCTTCTTCGTCCTTGTTCCGAGAATAATTTGAGAGAAATGTTACGATACTGTAATTTAGTGTTTATTTGCTCATAAAAGTTCAGTGTTCAGAATCTCTCTCCATAGTGTAACTGCTGTAGTGCTAAACGATTACTCATTACAAACTCATTATAATATTGATTTTTTAATTAATTTTAATTGGTACTTAATAGAAAAAAAAACAGTTTATTTGTTTTGAGAATGTTTGTAGTGTTGTATATTCACTATCTTTATATCTAAGTACTTATTACAGAGATCTGTAATATAAGCTCATTGATTGAATAGTCTGTTTGTATAAATTATGTTATCGTTGCCGATGGGTGAATAGGAAAGCTACGATACTTAAAATAATCTCTAAAATTATAAACGACAAAATATGTGACAAAAAATTGATATTGTATTGAGTAAATCATGTAACAGCACGTTGCATGTAATACAAAATTAACGTTGTATATCCAATAATAGTTTCATAAAAAATATATATTTTTTGTTCGTAGCACTCTGTTGCCGTGGCGTAGAATGGCTCTACGCAGCGAAATTCCCTTAGGAAATAATATATAAATGTTATGAAAAAGTAGAGAAAGCATCGCGTATTACAAACTACAATAACTCACAGTGATTAATCTTTATGTTGCATATACAACACAGTCAAAATAACTAACCTTCGGCATAATATAAATATAGAATATTCCAAAACCAACTGTACGAGCAAAATTATTCTGCATTTATTAACCTACCTTGTCATATCACAAGAGCTGAAACCTGTATACGGATTATTCAGGTTATCACAATTTTATCAATGCACCAAATTGGTGAGGCATTATCTAGCGTTTCGCATGCGTTCAAGGGTAAAGTCTGCGCACACTCGTGCACGACTGTTGCTGTCTGCGTGTAGACTAGCGTGCGCTTATGTGCCTAGGCCTATTGTGGGCCGAGTGCATGTGTGTTGACTGCGTAGTGGTGTGAGTGCGGCGGCGACGGCTCACTTTTTCGATTGCAAACATAGTTGCCATGCCCGAAATATAACACGGATAAATTTCGCGTCAATGCTAATTGCTAGGCATCCGAACGACGGGCGCCGACGGCTGCGGCCGCGCAGCCGCGCCTCTTGCACCGCCCGCGCATTCGAATAGATAATTCGATAGTTTCATATTCATATTCCTTTTTGTTAGTGTTAAAAAACGAAAACCTGCTCATCAGGATTCGGTTCGGCAAACATGTAGATTCCTAGCCTTATTTTGGTTGTTGATTTTTCCTGCATGATCCTCTTGGGCTGTATTTAGAGTTCCAAATATAAATACAAGAAGAGTATATATCTTACTATTTACTAAAAGCTACTAGCTACATACTACAAAAAATAATTGGACTGTAGGTATACTAGCCGCGATGATCTAAAAACATAAATATATATAAAACAGTAATAAAAGAGAGGGAAAAAAATATACAGTGTGGCGACACTTAACGTACCATAATTATTTATTAATTTTATAATTAAGTTTTATTTCAGGGTCCTTATTACACTTGGTGCTACACACTTGGCTGTGCTTGCATGAATTATGTCGCAAAAATAGAAAAAAAAAAACGAATCGTTATAATATTATTATTTTATTAAATTCTCTATATTCTACATAGGTCACTAAACAGCTCAACCCAAGGCTAACTAGTGTAGTTTTGGTGTTAATATTATAAACCATAATCAGGAAACTGATATAGTTATTATTCAGTATAGGTATAGGTATAAGCTCCGTGGCTACAATTTCTATCGGCGGACGTTAGAGCTCTATTCATAGCATGTTTGTTTTACCGTACACCTTTCCTTTCCCACGATTCACAACCCAGTCACAATATTAAGTTAATTTTATATTAATATTGGTTCGTTTGTATAAACAAAATCACACCTATATCATCACACACACACTTGTTACATCTATTTTTAGTTGATCAAAACAGCGCTAGGAGTTAGAACGACACCTATACCCTATACATAAATCTATTATATAAAAGGCTTTGTCCTGACCGACTGACACACAACGCACAGACTAAACCGCTGAACGTAAAGACATGAAACTTGGAATGTGGCTTCCTTTTATGACGTAACCGCTACTACGATAGGATTTTTGATAATTCAACCTAAGAGGGCGAAAAGGGTAAAAAACGTTCGAATGAAAAATAAAATCTACGTTTCGCGACGTATCTTTTTGAAACTTGACATATAAAAACATGTATAAAAATTCTCATGAGTGTGATTCATTTTAAATATTATTTAACCTGGAACCTGGTCGAGAAATCGACACAATATTCATGAGGTACAGTCGGTTAAATAATAATTAAAGTTTAAATAAAAAAGAAATGATACTTAAAAATGAAATTACCGTATCCTACTGAAATAATTTGGAATGCGTAAAGAATATACAAAGTGAATAGATAGCTCTCGGGGATTTTTGAATTTCATCCCCTGAAGGGGTAAGAATAAACGGTTCTTTAGAGATGGTCTACGCGGGCGATGCCGCGGGGTAGGCGCTAGCATTATATACGACGCGATACTACTTAATTTGAGTCTTTTTTATTTGTAATCAAATCCTTCTAGGTAATCTACTGCATTGTAACTCAATGTATCAATGCTGCCAGCATTTTGGGTAGGGTACCTACTGTAGCGGGCTGGAGAATTTGCACTGTAAAAAGGTCAGCGTTAGCGATCGCAATTAATGCGATTTTGCGTAAATATCATAAACATGCTAATTCACGAGTCTTAGCATGCTAGTTGCTATTGCTATGCTATTTGCTAAAATGAAAAAAAAAATGTATATAAAAAATGAAATGAAATATAAAATGAAAATTGAAATGAAAAATGAAATAAAAATTTATATGAAAAATTTAATGTAACATAAATTAAAAATGAAATGAAACTTTATATTAAAAAATAAATTCTAAATCAACCAAATGAATTGGAATGAAATTTCATATTTCACAGAATTTCGTAACTACATTTCATTTGCTAAATGCTAATAGAGATTTCGCATGCTAAAAATTAATGCGAATGCTAATTAATCCATCACTAAGTCAGCGTTCAATCCTGCATGGCCAGTATAGGTAAGTATAGCTCAAATTTTGTTTAAAGTATCTACTTTAAACAAAGGGTAGACGAATGGTCATCGTAACCAGTATAATTGATATTACTTACTGTAGGTTAGAGTTAAACCAATAAAGGCAGTTAACCACAACTACAATGACATTCTATTGACTACAATAAATACTGAAGCTGAAAAGAAAAATGAATTTTGCAGATTCAGATGCTTTTATGCTGACATGTCTGTTGCTTGCCTCTTGCACCTGTGATATTGACCAATATAACTAATTATGTTACCTATCATGTCTAATGTCCAAGGTGTTTTAAAACTAAAATTGTATTTTGTACGTGGTTATATCAACTACTTACTCTGTTTCCAAAACAAATTTAAATAATATTGAATGCTAATTTTACATTTTGTGACTGGCATTAGATTTTTTTATTTTATACTATTTGCATATTTAAATGATAATTACCATCTATACTATAACAATTATAATTTATTTATGCGAAACTATTGTAAAATTATTACAATGTGTAATAATTACAACAAATTTTTGTAAAATTTAAAAATGCCTGTCTGCTAATGATTCTTACCAACCTTACCTTACCTTAATGATAATGATTTGGGAAATATACGCGGAATTATTACTGAATAATACCTCACTATAACTACATTTATTATACTAATGTATTATAAGGTGGAAGTAGTGATGGATATAGTAATAAGCAAAGGCCTGTAACTTTAATAGTTCCACAGAGCAAAAAAATACGTTTCGTTAGAAGCGTCATTTTTCATAGCTCTGTGAATAATTCTGTGAAAATGTCGATTTGATATTAAAATCATTTGCACAACAAATTGTTTATAGGTCATTTTGCAAAAGGTGCTCTATTTAATAGAAGTAGGTTATTTTGTTAGGGGGTGGGTGTTCTTGCGCAACCTATAACCATCAACGTTACGAGGATATAATTATATTTATAACTTATTACAAATATCCGGGAGTATAATGTGTAGTTGTGTACCTACTCCCGGATATTTTTAGAATTGTATGTAAATAGTTTTAGTTTTAAAAAAAAAAGTCCAAAAAATGGGAAAGCTTACCTAATCAACTGCTTAATTAATTTAAACAATTAGCGTTTTTAATTATTAAATACAAGTTAACAAAGTCGGTAATGAAAGAAAGTAAGTTACCTGTAGCAAATTATTTCAAACACTCGTGAAAATTGATGACAAATCAGGAAATTTAATTTTTTTGTACATTCCCCACATACTAATAAAGGCCATGTAATTCAAATTTGCGTATAAATGCAACGACTCATTAAGCATTCATATTTTTGTTTTCCTTGTTATTCAAGAAAAAAATATGTAGAGTTAATATTTTTGTGCAAATGGGTACGACAGCCTCCGTGGTGTGGTGGTTGAGCAGGTCGACTCATAACCCGGAGGCGGCGGGTTCGATTCCCGCGACAGGACAAGTACTTGTGCACGAAAAAAAAAGCCAAATACTTGTTCTGTGTCTGGGAGTTGTGGGACCATGGTCCTCGTAGTTCCTGGGTCCCTATAGTTACAGGGAATCCTAGTTGGGGTCCAAGTTCTATGTATATGATCGTTGGGTGTTATTATTATTATTCATATTTTTGTTTTCCTTATTATTCAAGGTAAAAATATGTAGAGTTAATATTTTTTTACAAATGGGTAACGGAAATAGTAGATTGTTTATTTATGGAGGAAACAACTTATTATAAATGGCGGGAGTGTTTCTTTGAATCCAGATGGATTCTAGATTAGAATCCTAAACGCAGCTGATGGGAATGATTCTTGAGTCTTATTTTATTATATCCAGCATGAATGAGATAGATAGTAAACGTGGTTTTAAAACGGCTAAAAACATCATGTTTAAATACAACATAGCGTTCGCGTAGGTGAAAATTATACAGTTTTTTTAACGGGCAAAGGGCAATATTTTTATTCTTTTTACAAGACGACATGAATCTTTAGTCGATTCGGGATAAAAAGTGGTATTGTTATATTATCTGAAATAAATAGTAATTGGAATGAATTGAATTAGTATAATCTCGCGCTTTACCGCCTAATAGTCAGTCAGATGTCGAGGAATTTTAATGTATGTAAGCTATAAGCGATATGCCATGTCCAATTATAATTTTATGCAAACATGAAAACGCCCCAAAAGTATTTGCATGACAATTGATTTTTCTTGATAATACGTTTGTGTGATGGAACAACTTTTTAGAGTTGGTATCAATATAATATTTATTGACTTTGAATTTTTAAAAATTTTAATTAAATAATGGTGTTTTCGTCATTTTGCTAAGCTCAATTAGCTCTGGGCCGTACTGTGAGCTGTTAGCGCGATGCAAAACAGAGTCTATATTTTTTTAGTATGAAGATTTTGCCTAGCGATCCTAATAGGCTCTGTCTTGAATCCCGATAAGAGCTCACAGTACGGCCCCTGTTCACACTACTCCATTGTTTTTTCTCTAATCCGTGGTGCACATAAACGTGAAACGTGCCAAAAAACACTTTGTTTACCCTATCCTTTGTGTTAAGTTCGTTATGATGAAAATCTTTTAAAAAAAATGTAGTAATCGTGTCTAGAGAGTTACTAGTTAGTGTCCAGTGTATTCATTTGGCCCAATACGTAACAAAAGTATGTAAAATCCACAGACATCTAATATTATATAAAATCACATTATGTGAAGTGATGATAAGTAACATTTTTATTTTTCTTATAATGACATAATGACTTTATATATTTATTTAAAATGTCACTAAGAACTAATTAAGTACAACTCAATATTGAATATTAGGTGTAGGTTTAAGGGAAAATTTACCAGGTAAACTAGAATTTAGACCTTAATTTTGTAATTAATTCAATGGTACAAAAAGTATATAAAGGCCATAGTCGTTTGTAAATTAGGCAATTTTTCTCTGTATCTTTTTCCAACCAATATTACGCCAACTGGTTTGCATATTCATAAATACATAGAAATAATTTGATAAATAGATAACACTAGGCAACATGTTACTTAATTCAAACGTTTCTTTAATTTGCAATATTATATTTGCTCTATTGACCAAGGGTCCCATAGCGTGATCGCATGCAATGTAAGGGAATAGAAAGTATCTTTTTGTAGCAACGTTCTACTTGAATAAATTGTTTAAAGTTGTATCAACGTATATGTATTGGTAGTGGGGTAAGCAGATAGCAGCTGCGTTTAACGTTTCTACCGAGAAAAACTTTCGTTTGAACATTATTGTACTGTACAAGTGTACAACCTATATATAATTACAATTATAATCATGAATATTATTAATAACAAATTAAGATCATACTAGCGTTTGTGACCTACTCTTGGAGAATATTTTATTGGAAAAAGTACCTAAGTGTAGAATCATAAAACATAACATAAAATCAGATCTCATCAAATTATGAAAAAAAGATAAACTCTTTATTGAACATCGCAAACTAAATGTCACAATGAGCGGTCTTATCGCTTAAACTCTTAACGCGATCTCTTCCACCCCAGCCAACAGCGAAAGGAACAAAAACAATAAAGACGGTGGTGTTCAGTAAATTAATAATAATAATTATAATATACTAAGCTGTATTCTTTTTGCGATTGAATTACCCTACTTTATAATGAGTGAATCAACTTGTCAATTTATAAAATATATTTATTTCATTTAGAATTAGATTAATGATAACAGCATAATTATGAAAAAATTGGCATGCTAGAGTACTATTTATCATAGATATACAATATAGTAGGCCCATGCTGAGGTATTGCGTAAGTTTGGCTAATAATTAGGTGATTTATATGATTATATTATGTTACTTAAAAATTGTTTTGTATCATTTATTTAAATTAATTGAGTTTTTATGAAAATTTCTTTGTCCTATTTTGATATCATAGTACTCTCGAGGGTCGTGATATATTATTATTACTATTAGAACCGTATAATAAACAAATTATTTTAATGTAGTTTCGGTTTAGGCTGGTTTTTATAATATACGTTAATGATTCATTTAAGATTTATATTTCTACTAAAGGGCACCCCACAGCGTCACCCACAACTTACCCGGTATCCCCCTGGAATTCACAATTTTCCGGAATATAGAGTATTTGTATTATATGTTGACCTCAGCATTATAAAAAAATCGGCCAAATGCGATTCGGACTCACGCACGAAGGGTTCCCATTATCTATGAAACCGAGAAAAAAAAAACATCACGGTTGTTGAACCTATATAAAATAAATATTTTTGTATCCTGTCTTTTAGTATTTTGTTGACAGAAATACGTCACCTGTGAAAATTTCAACTGTCTAACTATCAGCTAGGCGATTATGTAACTTGATTGCAACAAATAGAAACACAAAAATGTATGGATTTGACAGTTTCAATACGCATGTGCATAGTTACTCTGAAAATTTTCATATTCGGAATGAAATTTCTCCTGTTGCATTGCTGTCAAAGTTACGTAATCACCCCACAGGTTTCATGAAATACAGCCTGGTGACTGACGGACAGATAGCCAGACGGACGGACAGCGGAGTCTTAGTTATAGAGTTCGTTTTACCCTTTAGGACCCTCGGAACCTTTGGACCTTCGGAACCCTAAAAACCAATATGCCTATTAGGTGTAATTGAATTCATTCATGCAGGACAGCAATGTGCAATGTGAGCAATGTGGCAGTGGGCTGGCCACATTTCTCGAAGAACTGATAACCGCTGGGGTAGACGGGTTCTTGAGCGGAGACCACGTTTAGGCAAACGTAGTGTAGGGCGCCCTGCGGCCAGGTGGAGTGACGACTTGCGGAAAGCGTCTGGTAGAGACTGGATGCAGAGAGCTGAAGACCGAGCTCAGTGGCGTGCTATTGGAGAGGCCTATGTCCAGCAGTGGACGAGAGTGGGCTGATGATGATGATGATGATGCAAGACAAACTACGCCCTTATCAAGTCTCTAGGACCAGGGGTTTAGCGGTTTGGCAGTGCCTTTTCTGTCAGTCATTGGGTCAGTAAGTCAGGGATTTAATAACACCTTCGCCACGGTTAAAAAAATAATCTGTGTTAATCCAGCGCATAAGCTATCCCAATTCCAAAATTGGTTCAGTAGACACACACTCAAACTTTCGAATTTACAGTATTAATAGGAAGTAGGGTAAGAGATAGTAGGATAATAGGATTATAAAAATTGAATAAAAATAATAATACGTATTACGTAAGAAAGTAGGTATCCACCGCATATAAAAAAAACACATAAGTAAATCTGATTTGAGATAGACATCCGGGTCTATGATGTTGCACTGAATTATAAATATACACCAGCCATAAATCATGATTTTAATCAAGTTTTTAAATTCCTATGCCTAGAGCTAAATTATCGTGCGAAACCATTTAATTAAAATAAAAAAAATAAAAAAAATATGTGTGGACATTTCACACAGCGCCATCTAGCCCCAAACTAAGCATAGCTTGTACTATGGGAACCAGATAACTGATACAATACTTATATATTTGCTTTAATTGCTTCAAAGTTTTTAAACCTAGCTGGGCTAATATGGCAGTGCCTCATAGTCTAACTTTTTTATTGTCCTATAATATTATGGTCTCATCTAAAGACGTCATTTCCAAAAAGTAATTATAAACTTATTGGACTACTATTGAACTATTTTTTAAAGGCAATATACTTTTATGTCTAACACTAACTACTACAATAATAAAAACTATACTACCTATGTACTAAAAGCAACTAACTAATTACACTACCTACTACAAAAATCATTTGAACTGTGTACTAGCCACGATGGCCTATAGACGGTTCAAATGCTCCAGCCCACTACCAGTAGGTAGCGCACCCAACATGCTGGCACCATTGCCTCGTTAAGGAATAAAATTAAAAAATTGCTGAGACCCGTATCTCATTATTTTGTGTGTCAAATACACATTCCAAATTTCAGTATATAAATAAATATAAATATAAATATAATTTTTTGAATATTTCAAAACAACTTTTACCGTAATCATACGCAAAAAAACTGAAAAATACCATTTCTTTTATTTTTATACTTGTTTTGTGGTGAATTTCAAAACAATGTGTCACGAAATGTAGGTTTTTCATAAAAACGTTTCTTACTCAGGGGTTGAATTTTTGAAAATCCTTGCCTACGTGCATACCTCATAAATGGAAGCGCCACCCTTCAAGTTTTAAGTCTATGTCCACCGGTTTGGGCTGTACTTTGTCTGTAACCCAGTAGAGCCTTTAATATAATAGAAGATAATACATGTATGTCTGTGCATTAAGTTAACTTTTGAAATTATTATAGAATGATATTATTAAAATAGCTGATAATATCATGTTTAGTGCCAATACTCAGTACTCTGTAAAACATTGTAAACAAACGAAAAAAAATAATTCACAGTAAAATCACTGTAAAGTTTCTTATTGCTTTTTCTTTAGAAGTGTAATCGAAAACCCGAATCGGAGCTTTCTTTTCTGTGTTGCTTGGATAGCTTGTACCAGTATAGTGGATAAGAGCTAGATTTTATTCCAAATTTACTTACTTTTTACTCACTTATTTATTATTTTACTTACTACAGCTGACATAATATTATATGCCTGACTGCACTAAAGTTTGACAGCGCTTAAGTTTGCACTTAACCAAGGACCAAGGGCGTACCTAAGTGCGTTGCAGTAAGTACGTAAATTAAATACTTTCCGCTTTTGTATTTTGACGTGTAGAAAAGCTAATATTAACCTATAATTGCAATAATTAATTATGGGACTTTGTCATTGATAAATTGATAATTATGTATGTTATCTTTAAAGCTTATCATTAAAAAAAGTGATTGCAAGCATTGGATTTCAATAAAGTGAATTTTAGGCTTGTTACTTTTTATGTTTATACCTACCTTTTGCCTGTCTTGTGAAGAGTTATCTGGTTGTTGGTTTTTGATAAACCGGTAAATCTTTGCAAACAGATGTTTGTGCTTCCACTTAATTTTATCCTGAAAACGTTAATTTAGGTCATTTCTAGCAGGCACAGTATACATTACTTATAACGAAATATGTTATAAGTAATGTCAGGTGAGATTGCGATCAAATGCGGGCCTGTACAGTTATAAAAAAAAATGTTATTACTTAATACTTGTGTGCATAATTGTACCATTTCTGTTGTATAGCAAATTCGTTCAATCCAAGAATCTGCCCAATCTAGGAATCTGCCGAATAGAGAATCTGCCGTATTAAGAATCTGTCCCAACTGATCCTTTGTGTTAAGTTCGTTATGATGAAAATCTTTTAAAAAAAATGTAGTAATCGTGTCTAGAGAGTTACTAGTTAGTGTCCAGTGTATTCATTTGGCCCAATACGTAACAAAAGTATGTAAAATCCACAGACATCTAATATTATATAAAATCACATTATGTGAAGTGATGATAAGTAACATTTTTATTTTTCTTATAATGACATAATGACTTTATATATTTATTTAAAATGTCACTAAGAACTAATTAAGTACAACTCAATATTGAATATTAGGTGTAGGTTTAAGGGAAAATTTACCAGGTAAACTAGAATTTAGACCTTAATTTTGTAATTAATTCAATGGTACAAAAAGTATATAAAGGCCATAGTCGTTTGTAAATTAGGCAATTTTTCTCTGTATCTTTTTCCAACCAATATTACGCCAACTGGTTTGCATATTCATAAATACATAGAAATAATTTGATAAATAGATAACACTAGGCAACATGTTACTTAATTCAAACGTTTCTTTAATTTGCAATATTATATTTGCTCTATTGACCAAGGGTCCCATAGCGTGATCGCATGCAATGTAAGGGAATAGAAAGTATCTTTTTGTAGCAACGTTCTACTTGAATAAATTGTTTAAAGTTGTATCAACGTATATGTATTGGTAGTGGGGTAAGCAGATAGCAGCTGCGTTTAACGTTTCTACCGAGAAAAACTTTCGTTTGAACATTATTGTACTGTACAAGTGTACAACCTATATATAATTACAATTATAATCATGAATATTATTAATAACAAATTAAGATCATACTAGCGTTTGTGACCTACTCTTGGAGAATATTTTATTGGAAAAAGTACCTAAGTGTAGAATCATAAAACATAACATAAAATCAGATCTCATCAAATTATGAAAAAAAGATAAACTCTTTATTGAACATCGCAAACTAAATGTCACAATGAGCGGTCTTATCGCTTAAACTCTTAACGCGATCTCTTCCACCCCAGCCAACAGCGAAAGGAACAAAAACAATAAAGACGGTGGTGTTCAGTAAATTAATAATAATAATTATAATATACTAAGCTGTATTCTTTTTGCGATTGAATTACCCTACTTTATAATGAGTGAATCAACTTGTCAATTTATAAAATATATTTATTTCATTTAGAATTAGATTAATGATAACAGCATAATTATGAAAAAATTGGCATGCTAGAGTACTATTTATCATAGATATACAATATAGTAGGCCCATGCTGAGGTATTGCGTAAGTTTGGCTAATAATTAGGTGATTTATATGATTATATTATGTTACTTAAAAATTGTTTTGTATTATTTATTTAAATTAATTGAGTTTTTATGAAAATTTCTTTGTCCTATTTTGATATCATAGTACTCTCGAGGGTCGTGATATATTATTATTACTATTAGAACCGTATAATAAACAAATTATTTTAATGTAGTTTCGGTTTAGGCTGGTTTTTATAATATACGTTAATGATTCATTTAAGATTTATATTTCTACTAAAGGGCACCCCACAGCGTCACCCACAACTTACCCGGTATCCCCCTGGAATTCACAATTTTCCGGAATATAGAGTATTTGTATTATATGTTGACCTCAGCATTATAAAAAAATCGGCCAAATGCGATTCGGACTCACGCACGAAGGGTTCCCATTATCTATGAAACCGAGAAAAAAAAAACATCACGGTTGTTGAACCTATATAAAATAAATATTTTTGTATCCTGTCTTTTAGTATTTTGTTGACAGAAATACGTCACCTGTGAAAATTTCAACTGTCTAACTATCAGCTAGGCGATTATGTAACTTGATTGCAACAAATAGAAACACAAAAATGTATGGATTTGACAGTTTCAATACGCATGTGCATAGTTACTCTGAAAATTTTCATATTCGGAATGAAATTTCTCCTGTTGCATTGCTGTCAAAGTTACGTAATCACCCCACAGGTTTCATGAAATACAGCCTGGTGACTGACGGACAGATAGCCAGACGGACGGACAGCGGAGTCTTAGTTATAGAGTTCGTTTTACCCTTTAGGACCCTCGGAACCTTTGGACCTTCGGAACCCTAAAAACCAATATGCCTATTAGGTGTAATTGAATTCATTCATGCAGGACAGCAATGTGCAATGTGAGCAATGTGGCAGTGGGCTGGCCACATTTCTCGAAGAACTGATAACCGCTGGGGTAGACGGGTTCTTGAGCGGAGACCACGTTTAGGCAAACGTAGTGTAGGGCGCCCTGCGGCCAGGTGGAGTGACGACTTGCGGAAAGCGTCTGGTAGAGACTGGATGCAGAGAGCTGAAGACCGAGCTCAGTGGCGTGCTATTGGAGAGGCCTATGTCCAGCAGTGGACGAGAGTGGGCTGATGATGATGATGATGATGCAAGACAAACTACGCCCTTATCAAGTCTCTAGGACCAGGGGTTTAGCGGTTTGGCAGTGCCTTTTCTGTCAGTCATTGGGTCAGTAAGTCAGGGATTTAATAACACCTTCGCCACGGTTAAAAAAATAATCTGTGTTAATCCAGCGCATAAGCTATCCCAATTCCAAAATTGGTTCAGTAGACACACACTCAAACTTTCGAATTTACAGTATTAATAGGAAGTAGGGTAAGAGATAGTAGGATAATAGGATTATAAAAATTGAATAAAAATAATAATACGTATTACGTAAGAAAGTAGGTATCCACCGCATATAAAAAAAAACACATAAGTAAATCTGATTTGAGATAGACATCCGGGTCTATGATGTTGCACTGAATTATAAATATACACCAGCCATAAATCATGATTTTAATCAAGTTTTTAAATTCCTATGCCTAGAGCTAAATTATCGTGCGAAACCATTTAATTAAAATAAAAAAAATAAAAAAAATATGTGTGGACATTTCACACAGCGCCATCTAGCCCCAAACTAAGCATAGCTTGTACTATGGGAACCAGATAACTGATACAATACTTATATATTTGCTTTAATTGCTTCAAAGTTTTTAAACCTAGCTGGGCTAATATGGCAGTGCCTCATAGTCTAACTTTTTTATTGTCCTATAATATTATGGTCTCATCTAAAGACGTCATTTCCAAAAAGTAATTATAAACTTATTGGACTACTATTGAACTATTTTTTAAAGGCAATATACTTTTATGTCTAACACTAACTACTACAATAATAAAAACTATACTACCTATGTACTAAAAGCAACTAACTAATTACACTACCTACTACAAAAATCATTTGAACTGTGTACTAGCCACGATGGCCTATAGACGGTTCAAATGCTCCAGCCCACTACCAGTAGGTAGCGCACCCAACATGCTGGCACCATTGCCTCGTTAAGGAATAAAATTAAAAAATTGCTGAGACCCGTATCTCATTATTTTGTGTGTCAAATACACATTCCAAATTTCAGTATATAAATAAATATAAATATAAATATAATTTTTTGAATATTTCAAAACAACTTTTACCGTAATCATACGCAAAAAAACTGAAAAATACCATTTCTTTTATTTTTATACTTGTTTTGTGGTGAATTTCAAAACAATGTGTCACGAAATGTAGGTTTTTCATAAAAACGTTTCTTACTCAGGGGTTGAATTTTTGAAAATCCTTGCCTACGTGCATACCTCATAAATGGAAGCGCCACCCTTCAAGTTTTAAGTCTATGTCCACCGGTTTGGGCTGTACTTTGTCTGTAACCCAGTAGAGCCTTTAATATAATAGAAGATAATACATGTATGTCTGTGCATTAAGTTAACTTTTGAAATTATTATAGAATGATATTATTAAAATAGCTGATAATATCATGTTTAGTGCCAATACTCAGTACTCTGTAAAACATTGTAAACAAACGAAAAAAAATAATTCACAGTAAAATCACTGTAAAGTTTCTTATTGCTTTTTCTTTAGAAGTGTAATCGAAAACCCGAATCGGAGCTTTCTTTTCTGTGTTGCTTGGATAGCTTGTACCAGTATAGTGGATAAGAGCTAGATTTTATTCCAAATTTACTTACTTTTTACTCACTTATTTATTATTTTACTTACTACAGCTGACATAATATTATATGCCTGACTGCACTAAAGTTTGACAGCGCTTAAGTTTGCACTTAACCAAGGACCAAGGGCGTACCTAAGTGCGTTGCAGTAAGTACGTAAATTAAATACTTTCCGCTTTTGTATTTTGACGTGTAGAAAAGCTAATATTAACCTATAATTGCAATAATTAATTATGGGACTTTGTCATTGATAAATTGATAATTATGTATGTTATCTTTAAAGCTTATCATTAAAAAAAGTGATTGCAAGCATTGGATTTCAATAAAGTGAATTTTAGGCTTGTTACTTTTTATGTTTATACCTACCTTTTGCCTGTCTTGTGAAGAGTTATCTGGTTGTTGGTTTTTGATAAACCGGTAAATCTTTGCAAACAGATGTTTGTGCTTCCACTTAATTTTATCCTGAAAACGTTAATTTAGGTCATTTCTAGCAGGCACAGTATACATTACTTATAACGAAATATGTTATAAGTAATGTCAGGTGAGATTGCGATCAAATGCGGGCCTGTACAGTTATAAAAAAAAATGTTATTACTTAATACTTGTGTGCATAATTGTACCATTTCTGTTGTATAGCAAATTCGTTCAATCCAAGAATCTGCCCAATCTAGGAATCTGCCGAATAGAGAATCTGCCGTATTAAGAATCTGTCCCAACTGATAAAATCTAGTTTAATTTATGTAGGTACCGCATAATATTGGGGGCAGTATTAAATATTATTGTTAGCTTAATATAGTCAAAAGCATTTAATTTTTCTGTAAACCCATACCACCTCGTTCAATTTTTAAAGTCACTAAGGTGGTAGAACTTTTCTGAAAAGTTCGTCTAGGTAGGTACCACCGCTTTGCCAGTTATTCTGCTGCCAAGAAGTAGTGTGCAAGCACTACTGTATTCCGGTTTGAAGGGCGGTGACACAGCAACTGTTATGGGTGGCCGTGTCGCTTAACATCAGGTGAACGCCTTGCTCGTCACGTCATTCATTCTAATAAAAAAAAGAAAAAAGTATATTATCAGCAAAATTAAAGTATTCCTATTATGAAAGAAAAGGATTATCAACACCTAATTAAAATGTTTGTATCGAATATAGCCATCAAGCGAACACTGGGAAATATTTAATATACCTAGGTCAGAAAAAACTTCTCATCACACCACATGTTTTCCTTCATCGAAAAAGCTCAAGATTTAAGTCCACGGCCATATTATGCTAATCCACGTCACTACCAAAATATCATCACCTTGATGATGATGATGATGATGATACGATAGAGATAAATATGTCTGTTATAATATATATAATTATATATAACTATACTTGTATAACTATAATGTGTATTTTTACTCCAAATATTCGTTAATAGTTATAACTACGAAAACATTGCGAAAACATAACAAATAAAGACGTACGAGCAATCGAGCATAGCTTTTATTATATAGTAGGTAGATAGTAAATAAGAAAAAACATCAAGATTTGATAATATTAATAGGGGTACAACAGCGTTGTCGCGTTTTTGTTCTTATGAACAGATTCTTAAAACTTAATTAGTAGAATCACGATGCGAAAATATCGATGAATGTAGATAAAGCGAAGAAGCATCCCAATAATTACGTGGTACGTCTTTTCACTACCAAAATGAATTGCGTTTACGAAAGTTTTAAATTATATAGCCCCTTCCATTGTTTACATTTAAAATCAATACGTTTTCAAACAAAAAATAAAGTTTAGTGTTTGGCCCAATCTGTTTTAAATCTACTCAATTCCTTGAATAACAATAATTAAGTAAAATTTTAGTATTCATAGGTACAGTAAACGGTTGTATGTCATTTTATCCATAATGACAAAAGTGAATTATCATTTACAGTATTACAAACACATTAGATTAAAAAACACTTTCAGCGCATTGTTCCAATCCAATTAGTCATTAATGAAGACACGAGAAAATAATATAATAAGATATAAATGTTCAAAATTATTCACACACCCTTCAAATCAATTATATTGATTGTAAGTATAAGTAAACAATTATAATTTATATTTTGTATATCTATCTAATATTATTATCGTGTTATCAATACCAATGACGGGCCGGACAGCTCAGTTGGTAGTATCCCTGCCTTCTGAACTGAGGGGCTGTGGGTTCGATTCCTACCCGGGACAAACATTTGTGTGATGAACATAGATGTTTGTTCTGCGTCTGGGTGTTATATTGTATTCTATGTATGCATTTACAAGCAAAAAAGTATATAAGTATTATATCAGTTATTTACAAGCTATGCTTAGTTTGGGGCTAGATGGCGCTGTGTGAAATGTCCACACATATTTATTTATTTATTTAATTAAAGCGATTTGTCCAAAGTGACTGACTAACTCAGGTTGTTAAGAAACATAGAGTCCAAATTGTTGGACATAAACTTGAAAATTGTCTTCTGTTTACAGTACCTAAGTACAAGCGAGTTTTTGAAAATGCTTCCCAAAAGTAGTTCAAAATGCATTATAGATTGTAAGAGAAACGCACAAGTAAATCCACGCATCTCCTCTATTGCTTTTTACTAGAAGAATGTAAATGTATAAAATAGTTAAATAAAAATTAAATGTCATAGATTAATAAGCACCTAAGGCGCTTTTGTCTCCGTTTCAAATTAGGTAATTCAATAAAACAGGTTAGTATAGTTTAGTGGAAAAAAGAACTGATTCACATTTATAAAAACAAGAAGAACTGAACAATTTTTAAAGGTCCCTTTGAATAATTTATTCTCAATTGCTTATCTGACAACGTTTCACCCGAGCATGTAGTCACGTGGGCCACGTGACTCTACACTATACAAACTTTTTTCTCGGATAACATTCAAAACATTTAGTAATACTTATAGGTATTATATTATCTGGGCTTATATATAAAAAAGGATCGCCAGTGTTCGAAGTATACTATTAATGTAATATAAATTATGAATACACACAATAAATATATGATGTATTGACAGGTAGTTATATTGTTTGCAGATATGCATTGGACATTTTATGATGCATCTCTAGGGATTATGGCGTAGAATATGGCAATAATGGCAGTAAGTGTGTTAAAATTTATGATGATGAAAAAGAGTGAACATGAAAATGCAAGGATGTAAAAAAAATCTTTTAATTGACTAGAAGAAAGACATGTGCGTGCAACTCTGAAAATTCCGCCCGCCGCTGCCGTTGTCGCGTCATTGTGGTCACGGCTGACTCATAAATTCATTTTGAACACGATATTACCTGGCGATCATAAAATTTTAGAACAAAACTGAAGTGTTTCTTTAATACAAACAATGAGGCTACTGAAAATTAACGTCTAATGATATTATCATCATTACTCTATTCGTTTGTAGGCGGGAAAATGAAAAGTTCAACGTAAATGCACGGAAAATCGTTGTAATGTTTTCATTATATTGTTAGAGTTTTAATAACAGAAAGATATACTTAAGTGGTTAACCATTAGTGCATTTTAAAAGCATTATAATAATATCGGTTTATTTTCATGAAAATTTGTGAGCGCAATTCGTAGCGGAAAATTGTATGAGTCACAGGCGAGTTCCCTCACGTGTCGGACCTACCTATAGCGAATGCGTGCAGTACAGGACGGCGCAAGGGCTCGGAGGGCGCTCAGCTGCCGGGAGCGGCTTGCACAAACACTCACTACCAATTATTCGTCTAACCTTGATGCGAATCGGCGCACTCCGGGTTCCATCCGACGACAGTCGTCGCTACAGACAGGCTGAAGGGCTCGCTTCAGGCGTAACAGTGAAAGCGTCACAGGTGAGTTTGGGCGCGCGTGTGGCTGTATCGCGGCGCGAGCGCGGGCGCTGCGGTCGGCTGCGGGCCGGGCAGCAGGCGCATCGGCGCGCCGCCACCGGCGGTGTAGTCGCGGGGCTGCGGCGCGGCGGCCGCGCTACATGTCACTGTGCGGCGAGCGCGCTCCTCGCGCCGTGGTCACCGACTCTCAGTGGCGTCGCCGTCCTACTGTCTGCCCGTCGGCCGGGACCGCGGCGCGCGTTGCACCGCCCCGCTGCACTCCGCCTGCCCCCCTGCCGCCGCTGCTCGCCCCCCTACCCCCCACCTCCTGCCGCGCGCACCCGCCCCGCCCCGAAGAATTTTCCGCATCGGGCGGGAAAAATCGATTGTGCAGCGAGCCCCGAATAATTTCGGCAAGACGCACGGCGCCCTTGCGTCCTCCCGTCGCTGCCGTAGCAGCGGTCAAGCGCGCTTGCCTTTCACTCCGGCACCCGCGCCTACCGACGCTGGCGGCGCACGGCACCGCTACTCAAACTATTAGTTGATCTGTGCTCACTTAATTTTCTCACATACATCAGTATTAACAAGTTCTACGTTACATAACCTACTTTTTAATGCAACATATTAGACAAATCAAAGTTATCATCGTTTATGATTATGATACAGCAACCATAAAGATTTGTGATTGTTTCATTATATCATATCATGTAATCACATTGTTCTTTAATATCTCAACTAATTTACACCAAATTTCAATAATAACAATGCCATTAGTCATGTTTGTCTTGTTTTTCGTTGCACCCATTCAATTAACAGTAATTCAGAGAAGTACGTCGTGCATGAAACGCAAATAAAAAGCGACAGGCGCCCTCCGGGACTTTCTTTGTAAAACGGAACCTCTTTCAAGAGCTTTAAATGTAAAACTAACAAATCACACTACGCTGCATAGTGCACGCAATAAATTAGATATAATAAACAAAGACGAAGACCTTAACAATTTTAAAAACGTGACAGCAAAATGACAAAAAACATTTGTAAAGCTTTATTTGATAACAAAAGCTTTTTCTGTGTCTGAATTTACTTTTAGTAAAACAATACTCTTAGACTCATCGTACATGAGAAATAATATTATATCAAACGAAAAGATAATATCTCAATGCTTTCAAAGCAATTTCAAACTCTGTTCCAATGAAAACGAATTGTTGGTTTTTATATTGTTTCATAATTATCATCGCAACAGAAGTTGGTTGGTAAAGTCTATAATGAGCCTGAAAATTGAACGGCTGTTTTCACATCTATAGTGTCTCAACTAGTGAAAGTAGCAAATAAAAACAAAAGTTTAATTAGTGTTAGTCAACTAAATTGAAATTGCAATGGTCTGGTCATATCGCTTGGCGAACTGACATGGCCGACAACCATGGGGAAGAAAGGTTCTTGAGTGGCGATCAAGAAGACGAAATCCGGAAGACGTAGCGTTACGGCCGTATATGGGCTGGCTTCCACTAGTTGGACCGACGAGGACCAGGTCACAGTTTACTGAATATGTTTCACCAGGTGGAGACCACCAAGAGCCGTTGGGTGAAAGGGGTATAACCGGTCAAAGTAACGCTCTTATAGGAGAAGTTTTCAGTGAGGACGTCTCCTACCTGATGATGATGATGATGATGAATCAAATTGGACGGAACAAAATTCTTCGTTATTTATGCAATAGGGCTTATTTCAGGAGAGAATATACATGAGTGATGGGTCAATGCATCTCAACTTCACTGTAACACCCACCTATTAAATATTGATCAACACCTAAACTTGAATTTTGAAAAAGACTCACCTCAAATTTCACAATTCACGATCGAGACTACACATTTACTATCATAACATTTTAAGCTTCTGTACTTTACTTTCTAATAACCCCACTTATTAGAACCGAGTCATATAAAATACCTTAACATTCTGCGTCTAAAATTCGTTATAAGTAGTTCATAACTCAACCAAGCAATTTCTAATTCTGAGAATGTTTCAACAGTTGTTTCTCTGGGTGTTGTGTTACTCCAGTTATGTGTAAGCGAGGTGGTATTTTACTTATTAAGAACTTTTAGTCGCTGAAGATGATCCCTTGGAATGAAGCTACGTTATGTCCATTCATGTTATTCAGGTCAATGATGGAAATTATATTATAAACAGAGTAACGAAAATATTTTCGGTCTGTGCATCAAACAGATAAGGACATTAAAATTAAAATCCACGCCATAACGATTCAAATTTATGAGCAACAAATTAGGAAATCCTAATTTTATGACTCCCCAATGCCTTTTCATTTATTTATTCCAACGCTAATAAAAAACAAATTTTACTCAAATTACAACCACGAACAGGAATATTTTTAATGATAATTTTATATTGTTGATCAGCCACAAAGTGACTTAATCTGCGAATTTTAAGACACTAATAATTAAAAAAATATATTCAAAATTCCAGAAAATATTAATAAAATAAAAATTAAGTGGTAGTAGGTAGTGTAGCTAGTAGCTTATAGTGCATAGTGTAGTTTTTATTACGGTGGTAGTTATTTTGAGGAAAAAAGGCAGATTTCCCGACAAAAAAATTAAGTTATACTTACATAAAGTAAAAAGCATTATAGGTATGAAAAACCTATCTATTTTATAAAAGTTTCATCCCCTTTTATAGTACAATAAATAACAACACAACAGCTATGCAACTGTTATTGGCAACTATGACGCTTAATATCAGGTGATCGACTAGCTCGTCACGTAGGCAAGGTGTAGGACGCCCTGCGGCCTGATTGAAAGCTTGGTGTTGTTGCTGTTGAAAGCTTAAGACAAGCTGCTGGAATGAATGGAAAGACCTGAAGACCGAGCTCCGAGGCATTCTATTGGAGAAGCTACGTTCAGCATAATGTAGTTTATATTGGTTCCATTATCAACTTAGCTTCGACCTAAAAAAATTGATATCATATATATTTTGAGTCAAAGATGGCTGCTCTAAAAACATGCAGCAGAATAGGCTAGATGACTACTATTTTTTTCCTAATTAATAATAGTTTCAGAAAATTAACAGCTGTGAAAACACAAATTATATTTTATACCTTAAAAAATTTAAAAGAAACAAGTATTTTAAAATGTAGGAAGAAAAAAGACAGCTCAAACATTCAGTGATGTCAGTTCTTGGTCCTTTATAGTACCTCTATAAGCTGTGGTAGCTTTTCATACGATCTCTTTCGCATATGACGTCAGGATATTTGTTTTCATAGTAACTGTGGGGAAGCTCCACACGATCTCTGTTTTGCGAGAAAAGAACAGGCTATCTCCTTCCAGAAACTTTAAAAGCTTATGTTTATTTAGTTACCAATTGTACTTATTTTTTCTATTATTGCTTTCTTTTTCAACTTACTTTATGAAAATAATAGTTACTTGTTCATTTTTAATAGCAGGCAACTAGCCTATTGAAGACTCTTTTGTTATGTCACTTAAAAATAACCAAATGCACTTAAAACATAAATTCCACGTTCAAACCTCTACTGCATAACAATTTATTTGCAACTTTTCAGAACAAATTGGTGTTTTTACTTTTACAAATCACATACTCTGAATTGCATCTCATTGCAACTTACGTAACTAAGTCGCGGGAGGTTTCGCGAGATCTTTTCATCAAAGTCTAGATGCAAAATCAGCAATACTGGCGTGGATTCCACGAAGGCTCTACGTGAGAAATGCCCGCCAGACACGGATTTGGGTCACAGTGATTACAACTTTTCAATTTTGAATTGTTAGATTGATTGAGATGAACGGAATAAAATAGTTGAACGAGCAAAAGTGGGTCGATTTTCTTAAGAAGCTATTATAGTAATTGGCTGATCATACCACTCTAATTCTAGAGTTCTAGACATAGGTAATATGTATTACATACAGGTACCTACAGGGCATTCTCTCATATACACCATGCCACTAAGTACTTAATATGTATAGGTATACCGCTCAGATCAAAACATTGTAGCGCTCATAGCGAAGCACGACTAGCCGTTCCTAACCGATCGGTAAAGTTATAAGCAACGTTCGCTGCGGTCACTACTATGATGGGTAACCGCTACAGCAAAAAGTTGGTATTGAGAACTGATCGCTACGGTCCCGGCTGTTGTCATAAGACAACCAAGCCAACACAGAAGCCTTCGGGCGGCCTAAAAATTCTGACACCAGGGCTGACCACTTGCCTACACGAGAAGAAGAAGAACACATATACAGGGTTACAGGAAAAATTGTGCTAGATCCGTTAAGGGCGTGGAGTACCCATCATTTCTGACTTATTTCACTATGAAACAACCTAGCCTCAACTTAATATTTTATTTAGATATTCCTTAGAGAAAAATACAGTGTCTAATATTTTTTGTATTTCTTAACTTTCACTTGTCTACTACGGTCTATTCAATTAATTAACTTATGTACTATTTTAATGATTGACGTCCTAAAACATCTTAATACACATGTAAAAATGCAATAATCATAATAATAAGACACACAAAATAAACAAAATTAAATTTTGTAGCCTAAAAATCGGCAATTTTCACAAAAAATATTAAAAATCGAATATCTCGAAAAGGGTTAAGTTTAGGCTAGGGTGTTACATAGTGAAATAAGTCAGAAATGATGGGTACTCCACGCCCTAAACGGATCTAGCACGATTTTCCCTGTAACCCTGTATAGTAGATTGCGTCAGTGTGATTGCTTTAGTACAAGCGTCCCGTCTGTAAAGATCGCTAAAGACCAACAGCATTTGAGCAATGTCATTTTAGCTCGATAATTTATAAAATAATAAGAAATTATTGTAATTTAATAAATAAATCAAAAGGTCTTCATTTCGTCGCTTTGTGAATAATAAAATAAATAAATTTTCTAATAGATACATTTAACATAATTATAGTGGGCATTCTAATATTATGCAAATAAAATAGGTTTTTAATAATTACTTACCTTCAATTTTGAGCTCTATTAATAAATTAACTAGTAAATCCAGTTTTGAACCAACTCTATGTAATTAATTATTGTAAGTGACAGTAAAATATGTAGCACATTTTTTTTGCAGTAGTACATAATGCTTTGATTGATAGTAATTCATACCTATGATTACCGCGCAGAGGCAGAAGGTCGCAGTTTCAAATTGTGCCAGAATAACAACTCTTTTTAAACAGTATGCGTTTGTGAGCCTTTCTGTCCAAAGTCAGCCCCTGTGGTGTCGGACATAGGACAGGAAAAGTTTTGTGCCTATGATCTATCTTAAACGTTGGGTGTCTTTATTTATTTAAGAATAAGAATAAGAATAAGAAAAATTTTTATTTATTTATTTCTGAATTGTTCCACTATAGTAAATATACAATGCAATAAGCTATGGAGAGAGCTATGTTCCGTGTTTCCCTGATCCGGAATGAGGAAATTCGCAGAAGGACTAAAGTGTCCGATATACCTCTCAGGCCACATCGCTCGCAGAACTGACAGCCGATGGGGAAGAAATCTTCTCGAGTGGCAACCACGAACCGGAAGGCGCAGCGTAGGCAGACCTCCAACTAGGTGGACCAATGACCTGGTCAGAATTGTGGGGAGCCGATGTATGCAAGAGGCAAGCAGCCACTCAAAGTGGCGCTCTCTGGGGGAGGCTTATGTTCAGCAGTAGATATCTACGGGCTGATGATGAAATATAATAATATGTTTAGGCAGTACGTGTCGTAAGGCAATATATTATAGTCTCTTGCCATTAAAAGTAGACTATATGTTAGTTAGTCTAACTCCATACGTACCAACCAGAACTTTTAAGTAAAAGATTCGCATTGTATTAATAATGAGCTTCAAAATGGCTTTAAAGCTTTTTTGTAGAAAAGTATAAGAAAATTTATAAGATACTTATATAACTATCGGGCCCGATAGCTCAGTTGGTAGTATCCCTGCCTTCTGAACTGAGGGCTGTGGGTTCGATTCCTACCAAGGACAAACATTTGTGTGATGAACATAGATGATTGTTCTGCGTCTGGGTGTTATATTGTATTCTATGTATGTATTTACAAACAAAAAATTATAAGTATTGTATCTGGTTCCCATAGTACAAGCTATGCTTTGTTTGGGTCTAGATGGCGCTGTGTAAAATGTCCACACATATTTATTTATTATTTATCTATTATATAAATTATATTAGTAGGTACCTACTGAGATTACACTAAAATTATTTCCTCTAAAATCGGATAACGTAACATATGAGTAATCAAGTACACTCATTATCTTACCCGGATTTTATGCATTTTACTTACAAACCATCATAAAAGTGAAGTTTATTTTTCATTTCAGTTATTCACATAGGCAGCGCGGCGTGTCTGGCGCACTGGCGCACTAGAGCTCGTGGCTCGGAATCCTAGCACTGCAGCCATGTCTATGTCTGAATCATTTTTTGTGGCGCGTCTACTTTTTATCGCTTAAAAACCGTGTTGGGCATCGTTTTTTCATCAAGCCCGTCGCGTTCGTGACCTCGACTGACATTAAAAATATTTATGCTTAGCACACATACACCGTTTTGCTACTAAGCTTAGTGCAGACCAACTTAATGGTGGGATATATATTGTGAAGTTCATCGCTGACATTCTTATTGCTACCGGGTTTATAATATAAACCCAAGGATGTCATTTTTACGGTCAAAAATGCTTTATGAAACAATGCTGTATAATATAAATTTTTGGTAAATAAAATTTGTATTTTGTATGCTTGAAGAATTGATGAATAGTTGTAAGTGAGTGCTATTTTTTAAAATAGTAATCATGCATTCAATATGAGTCGGAGGAGCGAAGACATGGTACCTTCAACGGTGAAATATTCAAGTAGGCGTATGCCATTACCACCTTTATTAAAGGGATGAAACAAATGGCTATATACTAGTTACAGTTTATGTAGCTAAGGATAAACATAGGTAGGCTTATATTATTGTTAAAATATCAAAATTAAAAATTAGGTTAATGATATTTAAATGAATTGCAAAATGTATATAAACAAACGTGCATCGATTTTAGTTTTCAAAATAGATCTAGTTATCCTTCGTGACAGAATTAATGAAAAACTGACCTACGACATCTATGTATAGCTTGAAGGTTGGTCTGATCTAATTTTAGAAAAACATATTAAAGCTCACCAGCAAACTAGGCCCAATACATAAAATTAATGAGAATAATATGCATCATATGATTAATGTGTGCATTTTGAATAGATTATGTACCTAAACATAACAGTTTAGATGGAACTCTAAATTAAAATGACAAACATAACAAACAATGACTGAATTTGCAAGTTCTTGTCAAAAGTATCTAAGTACGTTTTACTCAATTTCAATGACGTCTTATGTTATAATATTCGATACATTATGCAAGAAAGTTACTAAAGAAACGCGAGATATTACATAAAAAAGCGATATCACTGAAGAAAAGTTTCTGATGCCTAAAACAAATAACGCACTTAACTGAAATGTCAATGCTTAACGTAAGTTAATAACGGTAGTTACGATAGAATCAGCTGAATTGATAAAAGTGCATTACCCGTAAATCATCCCAAATGTTATCAAAACACTAGCGTGGGAAAACAGTTAGATAGGGCCCAGATTAAGCCAAACTAGAAGTCAATGACATATTGAGGAAAACTCTCCGACGTTACACTATAAAAACCATTAAACAGACGTGACGGCTCTAATGATTTGCACTATGCTTTCAATTCTGTCGGATGAATCATTTTATTTAGGGTAGCGCGGCTACCTATTCGTGTTAAGTATCTTCGAGCACCAACACGCCTAAGAAAACTCAAACATTGGCATTGAAAGACGTTACAAAATAATTGGTATCGTTAAAAAAATATATCATTATAGAAGGCGAACCTTTCAGACGCATGCACACACAGACAAGGCCAGACTGTCTTTGGTGGTCAACGAACTCCTATTTCGACGTCTACGAGCCAGCCGTCTAGTAAAAAAGAGCTCAAAAGCAGGAGTTAAAAACCTAAACAGGACCTTAAATATTCCATCGTTGATACGAAATGTATCGAAGGTAACTGAACTTCAGATTCTAATTAAATCGTTAGGCATGAATATATTTTTATATTAACAGCCGCTCAAGTTGAGCTGTACTTAAGGGGGAAATACTTAGATAGGCCTATGTTCAACAGTGGACGTCTTCAGGCTGATAAGCGCACAAAATGGAAATAAATAAAATGAAATCTGATGTCTAGAAAGTATTGTTTGGAGTTATAAGGCATTTAATTTGGTATATATTTGATGTTTTTAGCATAACTTGATAGTAAAATTATAATATTTTAACAGTGCAAGGCAGTAAAAATCATGTTTATTTATGATAATCTGTTTCACTGCATTTAAAACTGCATTTTTGAAGGTAGTTTCTATATTTAGACACATTTCAATTATTCATTATATCTTAATTTGAATTTATCTGTATAGGCACTGGATTGTGACCGCTATCGATGAGTTCAACGATTCGACTTATATTATAAAATAATTTAAAAAAAGCAGTCTGCACTACAGTACAATCTTAACAGTACACAAAGTCATCTGTATTATTAAACGCACAGATTTACATAGGATTTAATGTAGGGTTCACTATATCATCATCATCGACTTTCAACCACATAATTTTCATTGAACCTAAGCTTAAATTCATTATGTACTAGTACTCTCTGTACTCTATACTTACCTTTCGAAATCCATCAGATGGCAGCTAAGCATGTCAGCGCATGTTATATTATGAAAGAAAAATAACAAATTGCCACTCTTGGGTGAAGTTAGGTTAGGTATAAAGTCATCACTGTTCACGCACGTTTTGTCGGAGTGCTAGCTTGCCAAGCTTCAAAGTGGTAAAAGTTTCGTTGACATTTACTTCCTCACTAAGTACATTGAAAAGAAAGATATTATTATCACTAATAATTTAATTAGCCACTCAAGCTTATTATTTCTAGTGACTTGACATTATTATAATTTTATTAGTATAAAGTATGTAGATATAAATATATATGTTAAAGTAAAGGCGAACTTACCATACCGCGTATGCTATATAGGTACCGCCTTCAAAGTATCCAAGTGGGTCGCCAGACGCATTAGCGTGAATTCCTAAAACTGACTGGTCTGGTTATTTCTTTTGTTAGGTTTCGGTCTAGACCTCACAAGCCTAGGTCTATTAATAATACTGGCAGATGCATCCGTGTTAAGAATATAATTTTAATTTTTGTTATAATATTAGGTTCTAATTTTAAGTAGGTGTGGTAAGCGATAGAATGCTTAAAATGTTGTTTACAGTCTGGCCGCTAGAGAATGCGTTTGACATGACTGTATACTTACTTACATTACATAGGATACAAATTTTTTTGGTATATTTTGTTTAAATGTTAGCTTATTAACAGCCGGAAGATATTCACTGCTGAACAATGAACATACATTTTCTCAGATACTTGCTTCTTGCATCCAATGACTCCTTGTGGTTCTGACTAGATCATTGGTCCACATAGTGAGGGGCCGACCTATGCTGCGTCTTCCGGTTCGTGGTCGCCACTCGAGATCGAGAACTTGTGATCTGGTGTGGTCTGCCCACTGTCATTTCAGCTTAGTAATATTGAAGGTTATGTCAGTGACTTTTATTCTTCTGAGGCGAATCTCCTTATTTCGGGTTTTACCACACACAGAAACCCTAGAGCATAGCTCTCTCCTTAACTTGTTGCATGACTTTGAACTTACTCAGGGAGTCATGAGGAGGATTGTGATCATAAATAAAGAGTTAAGCAAGAAGCATAGCACCAAACGAGCTAGTCGTTCACCTGGTGTTAAGCATCGCGCCTGGCCATAACAGAATGCAGCGTCACTCGTAAATTTGTGACGCCATCCACCCTGAGACATCACGCAGTCTAAGTAGTAGTATAAAATTTTTGAGATCGGATACAATACACCACTATTATTAATTACCAACAATAAAAAATTGGCAATGCAGACGAGGCAAGGCATTGTATGTATGCAGTCAAAATTTTAGAATACCTAATAATGTAAAAGTTATTAAAAGTTGAAGGTTCCGGAAATCTTTCCATAAATTATGGTTACTAACAAAAATACTATGTACCTACAATAATAATTGTATTAAATGAATGGACATAATGGGTGTGAGCAGTGGCACCTACTCTATCTCGCTTATCCGAAACCTACACCTCTCCTTTTCGCATGTTTGGTTCAGATAAAAACAATGTGGGTAGATAGGAAAGCAATTCTAAAAAAAAATATGAAATGTAGTTTTAAAACAAGTTAGAATAAACTTAAAGTAAGTACAACGATTGATGGACACAACACTGCTTTAATTTACAAATAAACATATGTACAAATCAAAAATGTGTACGTTTCCAGATTCCAGATCAGATACTGCGTAATTACGTTAAAATTTCACTTCGCTCTTTCAACACTACACTTTCCCACTGGCATAATCCCGTACACCACTTAAAAAGAACTGTACGTAGGTAAGGTACACTTCTGCCTACGTTACATTACATTAAAATTAAACAATTAACTCTAACGTCGGCGCGAGCGCGTTTGATTTGTTTACTTTTGGTTTGACATCGACACAGACCGGCGGCGGGGGCGCGGGGGCATTTATAATGGTAATTGTTCATAATCATTACCTATGTTGGATGAAACATTTTCCACGTGAACCAAATGAACATGGTCTGATTGAAAATATTAGCCCGACGTGAGTAACAAAACTTATCAAATACATAATCAATTAATCACATTAATTATGACACGGTAGCTTATTACCAAGGCCCATGACACGTGTAAAGAAAGATTACAAATAGCTAACTTCCATCGTTATTGGCCGTGACTGACAGCAGACTTTCCTAAATGCCGCTTTTTGCTAGACTACCGCTTGTTTGACCTTGAATTTCCAGTTAATGTATAGCTGTAATAGGATGCTATTAATACTTTGTTGTAGGTACCTACTCACTGTCTTGCTAGTCAGATGTATGTTTCTCGATAGATATAAAACAATATTATTAATTTATTATTAATTTATTTATTTGTTCACATAAAAATAAAATAAGGCAACTGTGATCTTATTTCGATTCAATGCTAGTGGATGCTGGAATCTAGCAGCCACTCAAAGAGGCGCTCTGTGGAGGAAGCCTATGTTCAGCAGTGGATGTCTACAGGTTGCTGATGATGATCTGAAAACCATGTGTTATGGTTCATCATCCTCATCATCAATAGCCAGAATTCGTCCACTGCTGAACATAGGCTTCCTCCAGAGAGCGCCACCTCGAGCGGCTGCTCGCCTCCTGCATCCATCGGCTTCCCGCGCTTTTTACCAGATCGTCGGTCCACCTAGTAGGGGGCCTGCCTACGCGAATTCCGGTTCGTGGTCGCCACTCGAGAACCTTTCTTCTCTATCGGTGGTCAGTTCTACGAGCCATATGGCCTGCCCAGTGGCACTTCAACTTGCCAATCCTAAGAGCTATCGGTCACATTAGTTCTCCTGCGGGCCTGCTCTTTGTATATTATGGTTGCTTAAATGGAAATCTAAAATAAAGCCATTAAGTATTTATAATTCTATGAATTTCTATGGTTGCTTCACTACCGTGACCTATATCGCTCATTAGTAGCGTAATCTGTGACAAACCCCCGGTAATATAGCAGATTACGATGCAGACCACACATAATTTTTTTGCAGCCTTTGCAAAGTTACCGCCTTTTCATAATCACCACAGAGCAAGGTCCATTATAAAGTATGTCAAAATATCAAACTTACACTTTAACATTACATACAATCATCATAATCACTCTAAGGGCACCCACTGCTGAACTTACGTATTCCACATAGAGCGTCCATTGAGTGGCTGCTTGCCTCTTGCATACATCGGCTCCCCACAGTTTTGACCCTCGTCGGTCCACCTGCCCGGTTAGCATGCACACCGCAAGAAAATTTTCTCGACATTTTTTCTCGCAAGAAAAGAAAAGAAAGAAAAGAAAGAAAATAACATTTATTCAGGACATCACACAACATTACATTATTTTACCAAGAGACCGTGATAAGACTACGGTAGCGCCTAATTGTGTCTCACTCTAACAACACAACGACGACAAGTTTTCTCGTGGTGCGCTTGCTGTATGGCGAAGACCGCGATGCCTACTTTCCGTCTTCCGGTCGCTATTCGAAAAGCGAGCGATGTGTTTATATTTCATATATACATGATCTTCATATTAAATATATGTAAGCTCACTTGTGCTGAAACTAACGAGGATAATTAGATTAAAGGTACCGCGTCGGTTGATCAAAGCGGTGACTGAAAACGCCCATCCGGTGTCGGCAGCTGAGACCATCATAATAAATTGGTTTATAATATATTTTTATTCAATTAGACAACTAATATGGTCCATCATTCTAATATTACACATATTCAAAACATAAAATAAAATTAAAAATATCTCAATATAAAAACTAGTCACAATTTATTGTTCGTTGACAATAATCCTGACCAGAATTTCAAAATGTCAAAACAACGATTCCTTATTATTTCGATCATCGCGTTATCAGATCTAAAGAGAGAAGCTCTAAACCTGGCAACACGATGTCTAATCAGAGCATCGAGAGCCGGCACGCGGGCCTCGGCGAACATCGTGGACGCGCTGCAGTACCGCGGCAGGCGGAACATTATACGATAGGAGTCATTGTATTGCACCTTAAATGTGCGATAGCTTTCTACTTTATACCGGGACCAAAGTTGTGGAGTATACAGGCAGGTGCAATAAGTTTTAAACAACAAAATTTTCGCTTCTCGGGAGCACGTTGAAAAACGTCTACTAAGCATATTGGCTCGAACTGCAAGAGAACGTCGTTCTCTGTCGACGTCCTGGTCGTCCCTCAGATCCACAGTCACTAAATGTCCCAGATATCTAAAAGTTTAGTAGAGCCTATCGATCTTAAACATTTTGATAATATATGTACACACCACAGTACCTATAGGTATGCTATAAGCATGTCGAAATCTTTAGTTGTTTGAGACAAAAGATTTTATTCGATTAGTTAAGTCTTTAAGAATGCATGCACTTGGCCATAGTGTGATGGAATATGATTCCCAGCGGTCGTAAAGTACTAGGTGGTAGGACTTTTCTGCAAAGTTCGTCTAGGTAGGTACCACCACTCTGCCAGTTATTCTGCCGCCAAGCAGTAGTGTGCAAGCACTGCTGTGTTCCGGTTTGAAGGGAATTGTAGCTAATGAAATTACTGGGCAAATGAGACTTTATGACCTGATTACACAGAGTAGTAATCTGATTACTAGACTGTGTGATGTCTCAGGATGACGTGCGCAGTGCAGTGTCACACAAAACTATATTATTTTAAAGTTCCGGGTAACACTGCATCTGTTATGGGCGGCCGTGTCGCTTAACATCAGGTGAACGACTAGCTCAAGGCTATCCACCAATAAAAAAAAAAGCTCGACACTTCATTCATTCACATAAAAAAAAGTAGTACCTATTAGGCCTTTGACAATGACGATAATCCTGAATATCAGATAGGTACGCTATTAACTTATTTAAACCTACTAATCAATTTTGTTTTAGTTTTATATTGCGTACTGATAAGCAACTCGTTGCCATCTTCTGTATTTCCTGAAACTTACTTCAGGGCTACAGAGTAGACAAACGTATACCTAGACTGTAGTAACTATCTAGATTTACGTGCACCACCTTCGGCGAAACCGTTGCTATTACCATCAGGCCATTGGTAACGAATAAAAAAAAGTAAGTTGCTTGAATTTAGGGGCTGAAAATAGATCTCGCTTGAAAACTCAAGATCTGTGAAGCGGGGATTTTTATCTGTAGGTGTATGTAATTTTAGCCAATGCATTTTTGCAGCAACATTCTGCAGATACGTGCGTTATCTCTAGCAAGCTATCTGTCACTCACTAAAATAGCCGCTCGAATGATAACAGAGACACCTGTGCTCGAGAAAATACTAAGAAAATATTGTTTATAACTTGCAGCAAAACTTATACAACAGAGTCTCTTCTTGTCTAATTTCTTATTGTAAATGCCGAACGTTTTCGACGGTAAGGTCATCTACAACCTGGTAAGTAGATAATATACCTATTTAATTATCATTTCTGCGATCACTAAGTCATACTACTTATTTACAAAAAATACGTGGTGATAAGAGAATAATGAGAATTTACACGTTTTTTTTGGGATGGTTAATCCAAGAAATGTCTGATAATCGGACACCAACTTTTAATTGTTAACCAAATATTATGCAAGACGTCATTCGACTGATTAAAAATAGCATCGATATGCCCTCAAATTTACCTAATTAACCTAAGTATTTGTAAATTAAAACTGCAGACATTACGCATCGTAATTTAAACAGCTGTTTCAAATTGATAACGTCTACCGACTAGCAACACAATAGCTTTTAAATAAGTCGTTCTATCAGAATTCTTTTCCTATCTCTTTATACTAACCCACCCTGGCTTAATATGGGTTAATTCGTTTTACGTCCTAACCCTATTCATGGGAAGAGGGAAGCGAAAGGGAAAAAGACAGGGGAAAAGGATGTATGGATGGGACGGCAATCTCACCGTTGTCTCTTTCCCTCTCGAAGTGCTCTTCCCTTTTCTTCCCTTATGTATTATATTTTATTCCATTTTTTAGTATTTGTTGTTATAGCAGAAATAGAATTACATCATCTGTAAAAATTTAAACTGTTTGACTATCTGGTTAACAGACGGCCGACTCTAAGTAATAGGGTCCATTTTATTCTTTGGGTACGGAACCCTAAAAGTGAATTAATCCGTGCAAAGCGGGCAGGTCAGCTAGTTAATAACAAAACAGACTTACTATTGAATGAGCTTCTGCCGGCGGTATTTCCTACGAATTACAACTTGTAGCATTTTAAAAGGAGGGTATAAAAAGTATTACAGGGTAAGCAACGCATTAGTAGCGTATCTAATTTTACAGAAAGATGATTGGCTACGGTGACCGTTTACCATCAGGTGGGCAGTATTCTTGTTTGCACCATGGGATGGCAAAAAAGACAAGACACCATTGTTCCTCATTATCCGACGGGCTTGATAGCTCAGTTCGTAGTAACCCTGCCTTCTGAACTGAGGGCTGTGGGTTCGATTCTAACCCAGGACAAACATTTGTGTGATGAACACAGATGTTTGTTCTGTGTTTGGGTGTTATATTGTATTATATGTATGTATTTACAAACAAAAAAAGTATCTAAGTATTATATCCGTTATCTAGTTTCCATAGTACAAGCCATGCATAGTTTGGAGCTAGATGGCGCTGTTTGAAATTTTCACCCATATTTAATTATTTATTATCGGCTGGAAGATAATATAAACCTCGTCCATTGAACGTTATGAATGGTGTGTCGTGGTCTGGTGTTGTATGGTTGGGCCTTAGAGCGCCATCACGCAGATAGTGTTTGCCGCCCCTCCCCCCCCCCACTAGGTAGACCAACGATCCGGTGAAAGCCGCGAGGAGCCGATGAATACAGGAAGCGAGTAGCTGCTCAAAATGGTGCTCCCTATGCGAGGCCTATGTTCAGGCTGTTAATGATGATGATGATGGAAGAGATGGCTTGGTCCTATTAACACACCAGGATAACCAGGTTATAACTATATAGGATAGTATACAACTGTACATTAGTTAAGTATGTAAGTATAATACTTATGCTTATAACACTTTTGCCCTGTCCTTGTACTTGGGACAACGTTGCTGCCATCATGCAAATCGTGTACAAACGAGACCTACTCTTGTTTATCGCATCGTGACCACAACCTTTACTGTAGTGGCAGCATGCATAATAATAATGGATGTAGATAACGCTATTACTTACATTTAAATATACAACCTTGGTCAACTTGTATGTTTTTTTAGTTACAAATGAGGCTGTCTAAATCAATAAGATCCAAAAATTATAATGAAGTTTCAATTTATTTTTATCTAGACAAAAATGTGGCAACTATAGGTACTACTACTAACTATCTACCGAAAAATTTTAGTATGAATAGAGTATTTAATATTTACGTTTCTGTGAGAAATAATATTTAGGCCTTTTTTAGGCCGGGTTTTACCAAAGTAAAATAAATTCCAATCCAAGTATAACGCTGTTTCTCTCAGATACAGTTGATTGACAAATGAAATGATGGCAAAAAAGGACGTCATTTTGAGTGTATCCAAGGAATAAGCTTCATAATTGGTGGTATAAGGGTTGTATTCGTGTAAATCGGTTGTTTTCGGAAAGTATCTAAACTTATAATATACACTTATAAATAAAAAACTGCGTTTAAGTCGCTGTCTGCGGGTAAGGTGCCCAAAAAGCTGGCGACATTACCTCGTTGTATGCCAGCTCTTTGGTCACCTGTAGTTTCTATTAGGCGTCTGGACAGCTCCTTTACGAAACCACGGGCGGAGTGTAAAGTTATAATTGAAATAACTTTATTCTACTTTAGTAAAATAAGGCCTTAGAGATTTTGAATTCATAGGGCAAGATATTTTTGCAACTTGCTTGACCTAAAACCACCGTTTTCTATTTGAGATAATGATCAAATTAAATCCGTTCCTAATGAGCCTATTACCATACGACTATTGCCTCATCATTGATTAACACGATTTTTTATAATTATGTGACGATGAAGCCTGATAATTTACTACGTGATACCACAGAATAACTAATAGTACTATCATAGTGATATTGCCTTAAGACAAGATTAGATTTTAAGCATTGATTAAATTTAACTAACGTTTATAATGAGTACAAACATAAGATTATAGGTAGGTAGGTAATGAATCTGGGAAAGAAGGTAGGTATATAACTAAGTTGCGAGAAAAACTGCGGAGTGCTCTATAACCTGGGTTAGTTCGCAAATCCATAATCATTAATATTAATAGTATTAGATGTCTGTGTAAATTATTCACTTTCTCCATCTCCTATTTTTTTTTTTTTTCGTTTTTGAAAATAAGTTTATTTGCACAAAACAATTGGTACTTTTGTTTTGTTTTTCTGATACAAAATCTATAAATGTTTTCAGTTTGGTTTGAAGACCATCTGTAAAGTAAGTGAAGATAGCACACAAAGTTGATTCAAGCGTTTCCGTCCCGTCTAAAATGCAAGTAAGTTCCTTACATTCTATTGAGTTATCAAACAATAATAAGAATAAATTTTGGTGTAGGCGATGAGTTCCAAATTCTAGATTTTTCATCCCCGAAATATGATCGCTGTTAAATTGAGATACCTTTATGTTGAACTACTTTAACAAGCGTAGGTAATATTGTTGAAAAGTGCTCATGAATCGTATGACGTCATAGTGAAAAAAGCAGGAAAACAAAATGCAAAGCTGAGCATGTGAGCGGCTCGTATGGAAAATGAAAGTCTTTACGCGAGGTTCATTCAGACAAAGTTGGCTGGCTCGCGGCTGCTGGGCTGGCACAAATGTTGGAAGCGAGGGAGCGAACATGGTTGGAGGAGGTTTATGACATTTTAAGTACAGGTTAATGGCTGACCTCACCCTAAGTCATCATTAACAGCCTGAAGACGTCCGCTGCTGAACATAGACATCCCCCACAGAGCGCCACTCTGAGCGGCGGCTCGCCTCTTGCATCCATCGGTTCCCCGCAGTTTTCACCAGTGGGCCGGGCCTATCATGAATATTTGCGCGGAAGGAAGTGTAACGTTAGCGTACGTCAGGTTGTATGGCATTTGATTATCATCTCATACAACTGGCTTACGTTAACGTTACACTTACTCGCGCGTAAATATTCGTGCAAGGCCTACTTATCATCGGTCCACCTAGTCGGCCGGCCTACCCTGCGTCTTTCGGTTCGTGGTCGCTATTCGAGAACCTTTCATCCCCATTGGCTGTCAGCGCTACGAGCGATGTGGCTGACCCATTACTATTTCAACTTGCTAATTTCTAAGAGATAAATCAGTCACATTAGTTCTACTGCCGATCTCCTCATTTCGGATCTTATCTCGCAGGGAAACACCGAGCATAGTTATTTCCATAAGTACTTAGCTCGTTGCGCAACTTTGAGCTTACTATATGAAGCCAACTACTGAAATCTCAAAATCCCATAACAGGATACGATACCATTTTTGGCATAGAATTAATTAATTTACCTCTACGAAATTAAATACAGACTCAGCTCAACCTAAGTGTAAAGTTCGGTGTCTAAGCTTTACAAACTTTGACTTAAAATTTATAGCCAATCTGTATGATTTGAATTAAGTATGATATTAATAAGAATTTAATATTAAAACGCTATGATAGTTATAATTTATGGCTAAGAGATTATACGAATGACTTTAGAATAGGCCCGATTAGAAAACTAGAGATTAATGTCGTTTCGTCTCGGTTGCTGCAATATACCTAATAAAAATATATATTTAATATATTAAACTAAATAATAGTGTATTGTAATATGATTTTATAATAAAAGCATATTACATAGTATACTTACTTATCCTAAAATGGAAACCTTATTTATCATGCTTTTAGTTTTCATGAAATTCATTCGGCCTACGTACCTAGGTGACAAAGAGTATCAAAATAAAAGTCTACGTAGGTATCGGTAGAATGCGATAGAGAACCTTCAACGCGTTCTATTTGCACGTACTAAAACTCGAAATGACTGTGCAGTCATCACCACGATTTCTCTAAAACAGTTTTGGTTCAAAGACACATTGCAGCTACCATTTATGATGTTTAACTCTGGGAACATGCCCACCGTACTTTGGGAACATGCCCACGGATATAGCAGTTTAACGAATGAAAGGACGACTTAAAAGACGCTATCTTGATTGTATCTAAGGAATAATCTTTTTCCTTCAAAATTGGTGGTATAAGGCTATAAGGGTTATAATTGTAGCTCGGTAGTTCTCATAAAGTTGTACTTGGAATGAAATTTATTCTACTTTGGTATAATCGGACCTAAGTGTCACAAATATCATACTTACCACAGAGTACATTGGTAAAAACTGAAAGTACTTACCCATGGACATCAGCAGACAAACTAACGCATGACGTAAACTTCCGAAACAAGTTGCATTTTTAGTGGTTTCCCGTCGACACACAGTTCGGGAGAAAATTTAATGGCATACACAAATAATAACTTATATACGGGTAGACTTAATACATTTTTTACATTGTTCACTATCTAATTAGGTCCCCATTATTAATATCAATAGTACTTGCCTAAAAGCTCATAATTATGTTCCGAATAGTCAGGTCTTAGTCTAAAATAATCTAAAGTTACCCTAATACGGTTCGCTCATTCTTGGCGTCAATGCTTTTGTTATAAATTTTATTGCCACTGAATCTCGAGCTTTGAGAACAATTAGGTTTATTGAAACCTATAATAGTGATACGAGAAGTTAACAGTTTAAATGTAACAGTTTAATAGTAACAGTCACTTCGTCAACAAGTCTGTCTGCTGTTTTGACCTATAAACAGATAACGGAAAAAACCATTTATCCAAAATAAGCTTTTTATGTATAAAAAGAACAAGTCAGCATAAAAAAGTTAAACTAATAAAAAATAAAAATAGTCCAGTCCTGAATTGAATCTTTTCAATCTTGCAAATTTGATGTGGCCGTTCAATTTTGTATTCAAGTAATTCTTAGGTTCAAGTAATTCAATGCACCCAATCTAAAGACTAGTGCAATAAAGATCAAACTGCAACGCTTGTCTCATTATTAGCTCATACCGAAAAATTTTTGGTTGCTTCCTCAACTCACAATTTAGCAAAAAGTACAAATTATACGTCTATTGGTATTTACGCTTTCACCGCTAGTAGTTAAAGAAGAATAAGAGATGTTTAGGCAGCGCTTGCGGTTTTGTGGTCTAAAGCATGAGGAAAACTTATAATTTATTTGCAAAAAACGATGCTCTCTCTGTTAATATTGTTCTGCGGCGCTCTGGTTTGAGTTGGGAAAGTGTTTAGATGTTTAATAACCCAGCAAGGATTTAATATACATTGGTGATTTCAATTTACGCTATTTAAAGAGCGGCTAAATTATCCAAAGTAATAAACGCAGCACAGGTCGAGGAACCATTCTACGTTTATTTACCTTAGATAATAACAAACAAACTCATGAGGATAAGGTTTCTCCCTCGGTAACCATTGAATTAAGAGAGACATAATTTATACAACAAAATGCGTGGCAGAGATACTGACACGTTTTTTGAAGGACTATTTGTTATGTTGTATAATCCCTGACAAAAGACTGTAGATGGTAGGTCATTCCACATTTTAATAGTCCGGGGTAAGAAATAAGGGGCGCTACTGCCACGGCCTTGGCATTTGCCGAACTGAATGTACCATGCACCTACGTATAGCATCCCTAACGCATAAAGTAACTATATAAGTAGTGTTGGATTTCCAAAAATGTGTAGGTGAGCTTAGGCTACTATTTTAATATCTGTGGTTTAGGTCTACGCTCAAGAAGTCAGCTTCGTAATTTGATACACGTGCGAAAATATCAAATAAAAATACCGCATCGTCTTTTTCATGCATCCTTGTGCTTAAACTTCGCCAGACTCTAAACTTACTGCTTAATAACGCCAACAAATTATAGCTATGCCGAGAATGCTACTGTACTTACTGCCCTACTGCTCCATTTGTACTTAAAACTGTATAACTGATATAAACAATAAACATTGGATTGGAACTATTTCATTGAATTATTAAGGAAATATAAAAATATCTATTATTGTTATTATACACCCTCTAGGTGGACCGACGACCTGGTCAAAACCGTGGGGGGCCGATGGATGCAGGAGGCAAGCAGTACGCAGTGCAGTGCAAGACTTTATTTTGGAGTTCTGAGTGGCTCTCCAACTGTTATGGTTAGCCAGGTGAAGAACTTTGCCCATCACATCAATCGTTACATTAAAAACACATTAAGAAATTGTGGCTTCTGAGTATACGAAACTCGTTTCTTGTACTATTTTAACGCATAATGGTGTAAAAAAGTGGCTGCAGGTCAGGTGTGGTAGTCATAAAAGCCTATAAGAGGGATATATAAAAAAAGCTTGTATAGCCAACAATAGATCTTGATAATAAATTACCAGTTTAATTTTATTACTTTTCCATAAAAAGACATATTTTATGCCCACGGAGTGGAGTGTCTACCGAAACGTTGTGATTGAGTAAGCACAATCTGTCCAGAAACAGAACTGACGTGACGCGATGGTAGCGCAGAGGCACAGAATGGGCAGTTTAAATATAATTACTTATATAATAATACTTACTATGGTAGTGTAATCTTGAGGTCATGGGCTACTCTCATAAAGTATCGCACTTAATAGTAAATATACGAACAAGAATAATAACAAAAATTATAATGCATGAGCTTAATTTAGCGCTTTACAGCTAAGTTTATTAAAAATATGCTATCAATCTATACCTCTATGCATATCTCTTTAGGTATATCGCTATTTATTTATTTATTTAATCTTAATCGGGATACTATTAAAGTAATTATAATATACCCCGTTTAATGCTTAAGCTGGTCATTTCATAATCAGGATCTATCAAATCGGAAGATGATACTCAAACGTAAAAATGTTTAAACGATAAAAATAAAATAAAAAAGTTTCAATGTCGGATGATTTAACGAACAAAATTTTACGATCAGCCGTTAATGATCGTCAAAAGTGCGGAGATTTTAAGATAAGATTAGGAACCTAATTAAACTACATGCCTGTGCAATTATGCAAATCCTCTATAGGCATAATGTCCAACATGTCAGGTTTGTGTTGCTTATTAGTTATGTTAATATAACATGCAATAAGTCACAAATTCGAAGGTCCGGTTATTTGGCGGTACTTGAGCTATTTTAGTAATAATTATGTAAATAAACGTAGATGTCAATCTAAAATATTTTATACCATCGCGATGACCTTGTTGATATAAGTTGAGTTTATTATCATGGTTTTGTTTACTAACATTTTGCACTGATTTTACTTGCGATATTTTTATGTTGTGCTCTACTGTGGTAACAGTAGAGCACAACCCACGAACCCAATTTTAATTACTGACAAAAAACAGGGAAAAAAGAAATGGCACAATAATATAAAAAAATGTATTGTAAAATTGTGATGAAATAAAAGTAACAATTTAACCATTATTGGTACATAACTAAAATAATTGTTATAAGTACAAGTTTAATATCAGTACTTGATACAATTAAATGTTCATGTAGGTACCTATTATTAAGTAATAAATATGTGTGGACATTTCACACATCGCCATCTAGCCCCAAACTAAGCATAGCTTGTACTATGGGAACTAGATAACTGATACATTACTTATATACTTTTTTTTTGTTTGTAAATACATACATAGAATACAATATAACACCCAGACGCAGAACAAACATCTATGTTCATCACAAAAAGGTTTGTCCCGGGTAGGAATCGAACCCACAGCCCTCAGTTCAGAAGGCAGGAATACTACCAACTGAGCTATCGGGCCGGTCTTAATTCAAACGATACACCTAATTATTATTTTAATAAGGCTCGTAAGTAAATTTTTGTACTTAATGACAAACAGACCCACCTATAATTTTGTTATTAACAGTAATAGAATGCGTAAGTAATGTTTTTAATTTATGTTATTTATTAGCCTCACCTCAATTGGCCCTTTTTAACATAGGCGTCTAAATAAATTTAAATTTATTTTTCGTTATTAGAAACATAGATGTTATCTTACTGATATGGCCTTAATTATAGCACACAAATAGATTTCGATAGGTTTTACTTTAGTTACACGTGGTCGGCCGAGGTTAAATTTAAATAAAATATGCATTCCTAAGACATGATCAAGGGATCATGTTACTGATTCTGTCCTAGAAAAGTTGTTACGTATAGTTGTATATTTAACTCGAAAACACTTGTGCCAAGGCGTACAAGACTAGCCATCGGCTTTTAACGTCAGGTACCTATAAGGGTAGTACAATCATGTTGCAATGTCACGGTTTAGGGTCTGCTATTGCACTATGTACCTAAGTTATGTAAGGGTATATAGTAGGGTACATAGCACTATTTCTATGAGCGCACCCCGCCGATTGTAATCTTTGCGAGGGGCGAGCGTTTGAGGCGAGCGGACCAATCGCTGTGCTCTCGTGACCAGAAAAGGGGGTGGAGTTTCGCACCCCTAGTTTTCTAGGGGTTAGTGTGCTTCCGCGGCCAACCTAGTTTGCAGTTACCCCGCACGCCGCGCTCCCCTCACCCTCTAATTTAGGGTTGATCAATCGGCCGTGCGCCGGTCTTACGTAACGTAACAGACACCAGTCACCAGACGAATTTAGCAGCCGAGAGACGCACCCGCTCTCCGCTTCTCTTCACCTTGCATCGCAGAACAATGCAATGAACATATCGATCGAAGGGATGCGACAAAGGTCTTTAGGGCAACTGGGAGCATTTCACAATGGATTATGTGTAACATAAATAATAGCAGTTTTATTGTCTTGAACATCTTGGCTCGAGAACTGGGGTATGCTGAAAACCAGCCCTGCATAAAATTTTTCCACGCAGCATAGTACTGTGCCTACTCCTGTTGCCAAGCAATTATTATAATTGTTAAACAAATGTATTGTTTTATGTATTCTGTTTTATTCTTTGGCAATAAATAATATTTATTCTTATTCTTGATGGTAATACATCATAAGAAAAAAGTTTCTGGTAACTACCTGTATAGGTATATACTTAAGACCCATACTACAACGAATCTTATAACGCAGGCTCTAAATATTTTTAAAAAAACTTCGACTTCCTGGTATAATCAACAAGCTTCTTTTTCATTTCAGAAAGAGATCGCGTCTCTCCGTTTATTTGGACCGATTAATTCATTCAATAAAGTTGAAGAAGCAACCGCAAAAAGTTAACTAAGTGGAAACCGCACAACGGGAAAGGGGTTTTACGGTTTTATCATGCCGGATAAAAACCTAGTTAGGTCTTAACTATTTTCTAATAAACCTAAACAGTACCGTAGTAGATAGGTTGTCTCAAACAAGTAACATCATGATCTTATTGGAAGCTTTTTTGTATGCCATTGAGTTCGTAGACTTGCGATAGATTTCCAGCACGATCAAAGTGCAAAGGAAATGTTCTCAGTCAGTGAAAATAGATATCACGCAAGCACTTGCGAAAAGCTTTGCTCTCAATGAAACACATTAAATGATAACATCAACTCTTTCAATTATTTATGAAGTGCTTTGTTAAGTTTTAATTATTAGTTTTAATCTTTTTAATGCTTGCATAATAATTGAGCTTTATTATACCGGAAGACGCAGCGTAGGCAGGCCCCCACTACCTCTAGTGGAGGGCCGTCCGCTGTGTTTTCCGGTTCGTGGTCGCCACTGGAGAACCATTCTTCCCCATCGGTTGTCAGTTCTGCGAACGATGTGGCCACCCATGCCATTTCAACTAAATAATTCTATGAGCTAGCTACTTAGCTAAACTAGCTACTTTCTTTAATATTTATAATATTTAGTGAAATTTTTACTTGACAATAAACACCCTTGCATAAGAAGTAGATTGAAGGTAAATATTTTAAGTTAGTACCAATACTTAAAGAATGAGCACATGTTCATAATGAAAAAAACCACCAAAATCCTATAACTTAGGTAAATCCAAATGTCTTCCTATTATATTCTTCTATTCTATTCTATTCAAAAGAAAAGCCCAATTAAACAATGATGTTACTCATATTAGATACGCACGTTAATCCCTCTTGGCATTACGTCTACCTACTACAATACAATCACAGTCTAAATATTCCTAAAATAGTAACAGGTTACTGGGTTGGTGGCTGACACGGTCATTCAGTCATGTCCTCGAATTATTGTAATTATTAGTCATGCCACATTTTCCACGATGATTTCCTTCTTTCCAACTGCTTTCATGTGCCTGTTTAACTACTTAATGAAACAAACATAGCTGTTGCTGTTGAAGATGGTAGTTTTTAACGTACTTATTTAGATTTATAATTATGTCCTTAATTAACTGTATCGAGTAAGTAAATATACTTACAAAATTAGGTGATACAGTGACGGGCTTTTACCGAAACTACTGAACCCTGACTTATAGCTGTCTCTATTAGCGACTTTGAGCTTACCTACTCATAAAGCCAACAGTAAGAGACCAGCACGTAACGATGGCACTGGACCGTACGTACGAAATGTATGTACGTTTCAGTGCCATTGCACACACATGCACCAAGCAATGTGCATTTTTTGTATGTAAAATTTATGAAAATTGAATGCATGATGACATAAATTAAGAAATTCTTATTTTATTTGACTAACAAAACATTGGATCCAAAGAAGTTCACCCAAAAAATGTTTACTTGCGTTTCATTACTTTCAGCTTTTTACCAAGCACCAGTTCCGCACGGCTGCGTTAGGATTTCCCCCGATCGCGATCTAGAGCCTAGGTCAATGACTGTCTACCATAATCTCATCTCAGCGGACCACAATATAACTAAAAACAGTGATGAAAGTCAGCATAAAACATGTCTGTCACAAGGTCCTTCTGAAAAGAGAAATTAAAAGACTTCAATCGCCCGAATTGAGAACTTCTCATCAACAACGGAACTTCTCAATTCTATGTTTCTATTACCAAAGAGCCATCGATCCGGAAATCAATGGAATGGCTTCCATTTCTACTTTTTGTAGGTAGGTATAAGTCTATCTCTGAAGATCTTCATCAGATCTCTACCAAATTTTAGCCCTATGTTTAGCAGTGGGCATCTTCAGGCTGATGATGATGATGATGAACCGTATGAGCTTAAAAACACTATGGGGTTTTGCTTTATTTCTAATTCGGTCGCAATTTTAATCATTGTATTTTTGAATTTCCTGAAAAAGGATTCCGTTTTTAAAACGTGCTGTGATCCTGAAATGCGTGTAGCACGAACAGCGCCATACTGCGATTATTTTTTCATAAATAGGTAGGTACTTGTCAGTCACTGTTTTATAGTGCACACTTTAAATGAGGAGTGAAGCTTATGCTCATTTTAGCTCATCTCGCCATATAATTAGAGAGTTTTTTTAAGATGTACTTTTACGTATGTATGTATGTATCTAACCATATATTATGTATACAAGGTGAGCTTGAATTGGTATTTCATAATTTTATTATATTTATTTATTAATCGATTACTTATTTTAGTTAATTTGTCTAATGTAATTTTTATATTGTTATAATTAATTTTTCCTATGTACCAAATATAAGTCTCATCGTTACTTGAAATAAATTAATTTTATTTATTTATTTATTTTATCCAGAAAGTCTGGGGTCTACACGCGCAAACCACGCGTGTAAACGCACGCCGCACACCATCTTAAAACACGCACACCGTTATATATAAACTAGCGTAGTTACGCAGTGTCCGCACGCACATTGTGATATTGTAGATTTTTTTTTATGTGAATGAATGACGTGACGGTTTAGTCGTTTACCTGATGTTAAGTGACACGGCCGCCCATAAAAGTTGCAGTGTTACTCGGAACTTTAAAATAATAATGTTTTGTGTGACACTGCACTGCGCACGTCATCCTGAGACATCACACAGCCTAGTAATCAGATTACTACACTGTGTAATCAGGTATAAAGTCTCATTTGTCCAGTAATTTCACTAGCTACATGCCCTTCAAACCGGAACACAGTAGTGCTTGCACACAACTGCTTGGCGGCAGAATAACTGGCAGAGTGGTGGTACCTACCTGGACGAACTTTGCAGAAAAGTCCTACCACCTAGTAGATGCCTTGCTACCTTCTTTTTTAAATGCTCTAAACCTTAGCCGGCTCTTACGGCCCCCACAGGAAGGCTTGGGAGGCGTCCTATTCTATGAATCCATTCTAGTTGTATAAATAAATGAACCGACTTTAATCAAACGTGGTTAGTTAACTTTTTACACGGCATATTTAGTAATAATAACCTTTTAATACCTACATTTATATCTTACCATAAATCATAAAAATAGAAGTATTCGTTTTATTCTTAAGTATTAAAATAATTTTGAAGGCGATTTCTTTTTCCAAAAATACGTTGGCGGTATTAATTCACGTTCTTAGGCGACAAAGATGCATTTATTATCACGAATGTTTATCATTTCTATTTAATCTGATAACATTTCAGTAAATTACCTAAATTTTATATCCATAATGCTTTATCTTGTAACCATGCACTTTCTGGCAACGCATTGCACGCTTATCAGTGCAATTTTATTGAGTAAGGCAAAGGTACAATTATCACATCCATAATATGTAATGATAACGCCAAAATCAGACATGTAAGGTCACCGTTCTCAATATACGCATTATTAATTTCTCTTGGAATTTAATATGGTTTTACCACAATTTTGAGCCCTGGAGAAAATTATGCTCGGTGCTTCCCTGCGAGATAAGATCCCGAATGAGAAAATCCGCAGAAGAACTAAAGTGACCGATGTAGCCCTTAGAATTATCAAGGCAGGTCCTATTCTATTATCCACATTGCTCGCAGAACTGACAACCGATGGGAATGAAAGGTAGTCGTGTGGCTACCACGAACCGGAAGGCGCAGCGTAGGCAGACCCCCCACTAGGTGGAACCGCAGGGAACCGATGGTGCAGGAGGCACGCAGCCGCTCAAAGTGGCGGGCTATGGGGAAGGCCTATTTTCAGCAGTGGACGTCAGGCTGTTGACGACCACAATTACATGACGCAAGCAATTTTTTTCCAACGATGTTGATCCTAATATTGGAAAGTACGGTCAAAAGTACATGTGCCTATAATGAATAGTATAGCTAGAGTATAATTATATAAGTAGGTTATTATTTTGGCATAGCTACTGAAATGGGTGTAGAATACAGACGCTAAAAAACTAGTCACATAAATATGTGCCTTAAGTGGTAAACCGGTCTAATATCTATTAGAAAAAATAAATTATACTTAGTTACTAAATAATCTGAAATAAACCACTCTAGGCCTTAAATATAAAAAATCACTCGCGGTTCTTTCATTGACTATTTTAATATATGTTAATGTTTTTTATTAACACTTAACATTTAATTAGGATAATTTATAAATAAATAACAATGAGAGGATCTAATCACCAAATATCCAAACCGACTGATTATTTATAGATACTTATAACAACAATAAGATTAAAATATGACATTTTAGTAGTTCTACGGAATTACGGTAATACACGCAGTGCTTATTTAAATAAGTAGGTATTATTTAAATACAGATAGACAGACATCTTTTTGGGAAATATAGCTGAAATGTATTTCAATTATTATCGTAAAATTCATTGTTTCATCAAAATTGTATGGTAGAAAGGGCTATCCTCGCGTGATAAAATTTGAAATGAAGTGATCTGCAGGAGAACTAAATACATCGACGTAACTTTCAAAATTAGCAAGTTGTAAAGACGATGGGCTGGCCACTTCGCTTGCAAAACTGACAACCGATAGAGAAGAAAGGTTCTCGAGTGGTGACCACGAACTAGAAGACGCAGCGTAAGCCGACCCACTAGGTGGACTGGCGACCGGCTCAAACCGTGGGGGGTCGATGAATGCAGTAGGCAAGCAGCTGCTCAAAATGGTGCTCTACGGGGGAGGCCTATATGTTCAGCAGTGGACGTTTTCCAGCTCATGATAATGATGAATATTGTGAAATAAAATCGGTATGTGCAGCACAAAAAATCAGAAACTAAGAATAAAAATTATTTAAGCAAGTTATAGAAAGTATACTCGGTTGAGCCGCTTGAGTTGAGGGTGTTCTGCCACATTGTGCACCAAAATATGGGCAGTGCATGCAAGATATATATATCAGACTAAAATTGAGGATTTACATTAATTAACTATTATCGTGACACTTTCGTTAAAGTGCCCAACATTTTTTGCATTAATTCGAATGATATATGCTAATTTAAATTCCAACCTTGTCCATTACTAATGCATTAGATATCTATTTAAACTGACCTGCATGTTGCTGAAGTATACGTCCTAGAATAGGCTTGTGTCCTACTATATTTTATAGCATAAATTAATAATATTCCTCAAAAAATGAACAGTCGTGAAAACAAAAATTAAATATTTCAAAAAATTACAAAGTTACAAGCATTTTAAAATACAGGAACAGAAACAGACAGCTCAAATGCGCAGTGACGTCACTTCTTCCACCGTCATAGTACCTTATTACTAAGCTCTGGTAGATTTACATACAATCTCTTTAGCATGTGACGTCATATCCCAAAGTTACATAGTAGCTGTGGGGATGCTTTGTTCTGCGAGAAAGGGACAGGCGATGCCCTGCCCAGAAACTTTAAAAGCTTATTACTGCGTGATTCATTAACCCGATTTTACTAATTGTTTCAATTATTGCATTAATATTTAACCTACATTATTAAAATAATATTAACTTGTTAATTTTTAATAGCGGGACGCAAGCCTATTCTAGATACATCATGATCATCATCCAGTGTTATTCCAGCTAAGTAGATTTACGCTGATCCTTGTTGGGGGAGTGCTCGCCAACTGTAGAGTGAACGGCGGGTTGTATTTAATACTTATGGACTTTATAGACTATATCGGCATCGGAAGATAGCGAAGATCGTGACGCGGCGACTGCGATGCGCCTTATCGCCGCATCGGCTTCGTCGTAAATAATGTGCAAGTTTTCCCTCCACGCCCCTCATTGCGGACAAGAAAGCTGTAAAGTCGTAACGTAGCATCCTATTATTACTCCGGTCCAGTGCACACGCATGAAAAATGCAATTTACATATATTTGCTTCAATTGCATTGGCACCTCATTATTTTAAGTAGGTACACGAGTTTTTTTAAACCTACCGTTTTTACGTAAATTTCTAAATAGTCTCGGAAAATGGGTGTATTTTTTGACAAGCAATTAAGGTGCTGAAGACTCCTAAATCGACTATTTTGAACGTGATTATCTCAAAACGTATACCATTTACGGATTGAAAAAAATACACGTTAATACTGGTCATATCTTCTTTCCATCTGCCGAAACCGAAACACGTTTACGAAAAGTTTTTTCGATAGAAAAAAAACGTGAAATGACCTCTAAAAAATCATTCAAACGTCTTAAAATGTTACATTTTAATAAGACACCCCATTGAAATAAATCATAGTGATAAGTTATGTTTCAATGCATCCGTCTATAAGCTAAGTTTTTTTATAACAATAAGCATGTCGCAAGTCGAAGTGCAACATAATCGCCATATTTTTGCTACGCATAAAGCGACCCTACAAGGTACAAAATAAGTTTCAAGTTCGTCTGCTGTAATAAACGTGCTCGCATTGGGTCCGATCAGCGTATTAACTACCTCGTTGATATATGGTCTGTATTATGTTATAGCTCGATATTCTAGGCTCATTGATTCCTATTACTGATGAGTGTTAAACTTAATATATATCTTTATTGTCTACTTATTTGTCTAATCGATAAGTTTTTTTTTTCTAAGTTTTACCGTTACACCTACTGCTTTTTGTGACATAATAATAAGACAAACTATTGGGAGATGCCACTTATTACTGAAATACCGTTTAAGAACTAGTTCGTAAATGGGTTCATTAAAATTATATAAGTACTTCATCATCATCATCATCATCAACAGCCTGAAGACATCCACTGCTGAACATAGGCCTCCCCCAGGGAACGCCACTTAGAGCGGCTGCTCGCCTCCTGCATCCATCGGCTCCCCGCGGCTTTCACCAGGTCGTCGGTCCACCTTGTGGGGGGCCGGCCTACGCTGCGTCTTCCAGTTCGTGGTCGCCACTCGAGAACCTTTCTTCCCCATCGGTTGTCAGTTCTATAAGTACTTAATTAAGTAAAAGTATTTAGATGTGTAAATAAACACTTTTTAACTGTTTTTTTTTTCATTCAATAATCTTATTTTATCAATATCCCAAGACTTAAATTTTATTACATTTTCTCTTGCGAATAGTATAGATACTACTGTTGTTAGAATCACAAGACTAAAGCTTCCTCTTCGTAGCTTTCGACTTCGAAAGTTTTTTAGGAAGTTTAATAAGCTTCTTAAAAATAAATATAAAAACATTCATAAGAAGAATGTTTTTTTAAATTTGTAGATAAAAAAGAGGTGGGAGATATTTTTAGATGCGAAAATGCAGTTTGTGCTTGGATTATTGATTACTATTTTTATAATTGTTTCGTCTAGTAAAAAACCGGTCGAAATTTATCTTAAAAATGGCTGAGACACAGGAAACCCGATAATAATGTCAGTTTTATTATAATATAAATAACATTTTATTTACCAAAAATGTTTTTTAAATATTTATTAGTATAATAAATTTAATACTTAATGCTATTTTGTATCTTAAATGCCGGAATTAATACAAATATACTAAACAACGACCGTAAACTTCTCGTGTCATGTTAATTTAGTAATATTTTCGTGTTTTTTTACATATTAAAAATGTTGTATTTTGGATGTAAGCAAAACGGATTTGGAATTAAATTTAAGAGAATAAATTTAAAAACTTTCAATTATCATAATACTTACTCATATTAGCATAAGTCTTTGTGGAAAATTACCTTCAAAGTTTTGAAAAAGAAACTCAATATCATTAACGCCCTCCTTATATTTTTTATTAATTAGTGGGAACGTATTTGGGTAGACGTATAATATAAGTACTTTAAGTCACCAACAAATTAAAAACTCCATAAAATATTTATTTCTGCATTCCTACTTTAAAGAAAATAGTTATCAACAAAAAGAGATCTATTCGTAGGCGAGAGTCTCAACTGCTTTCTAGGCTCGCACACCTAGCCGATGCAGCGGTCTCCAAACTGCGGCCCAACACTATCGGAGTCGTGGCCGCAGTGTTGTTTTTGACTGAAAACGGTGCACGCGCGCTTCGTACCTCACACAGGTGGCCCCGAAGTTTGCGTTCAAAGCTACTTTACACTAACGATACGTCATACTATTACACTAAGTGACTAATTCTTATGATATATTTGCATATTGAGTTATTGTTTATTACTTATTTATCAGTATTTTTTAATTTTGAAAGGCCTGCTTTTGACGTATATTCATACCTACAATGACCTACATACAATATGAAACATACAGCAAAATTAATTAACTTTGTTGGGTAGTAAAATTACTTTAAAAATACTTTACTGTGAAATAAAGTTACAATAATATAAATAAAATAAAATTATTCTAATAAGATGTGGATATTTGTCGGGTAAGGCTGTATATACCAGAGGTACAGATGTTATAATAGTATACTACTACCAGAGGTATCTAGAAGTTATTTATTTACCCGAATTACTCAAGATGTAGTAAAGCTACGCTCCCTCTTACCTTTGAATTTGTTTAAATAAATAACCCTTCGGGTACCTATAGCATCTAAAATAAATGGTGCCATGAAAGCTAACCTACTGTTTGTCTATACAGGAGAAATACAAGGCGAGACGCTTCGCATCTTCATCAGCGTAGATACTTTTTTTTTTTTTGAGGGGAGGGAAATGCCCCCGCACTTCCCTGCCACCACGGGGGTGATAGCAGGTGGGACTCGAACCCACTAAAACCCCCCCGTGATCCGTCCGCCGCCGGGACGGGACGAGATAGGGTCGCGCTGGCATTCACTATCTCGCCCCAGCGGTAGGCACTTCCGGGCCTCTGCGCCAGTGGGTGGGTAACCTTTCACCTCAGTTACCCACCAGACGTGTGGGGCCGTGTGAGCGCAGCGGAGAGTCCCCCGACCCTCCGCCGCCGGCCCCACTACGGAGGACGAAGAAGGCGCCTGAAGCGCCTCCTCCGTCCCCCTCTCCGTCTGCGCCGGAGGGGGTCAGAGTTAGCATCGTCCTCCCTGACCCGCTCCGCAGCCTCCTTTTGCGACATCACCACCTCGCAAAAGGAGACCGTTGCCTGCCACGCTCTCTCGCTGTCGAGCATGGCGTTCACCACGCACGGCAACGAGAGATCCCGGCCAACGACCGCTGAAAGTGTGCGCCGCTCAGACTCCCAAGCAGCGCACACCTCCAGCGTGTGGGGCGCCGTATCTTCCGGCGCCCCACATTCGTGGCAGGCTGGGGTCGCCTCCCGTCTCGCGATCTGGTGCAGGTACTTTCCGAAACATCCGTGCCCGGAAAGCACCTGCACCAATCGGAAGGTCAGCGACCCGAATGGCCGCCGCACCCACTCCCGGAGGACCGGGCGGATGGCCTCCACCGTCCTCTGCCCAGGCACCGGTGGAGCCAGGTCCTCCGTCCACCGCCGCAACAGGGCGGATCAGCGTAGATACTTGTTCCAATATAATTTAAACTCTGTCTATATACTCCATCCAATGCCTTTGACAGCTACAATAAAATAGTCAAAAAACCTGTATTAAAACATTTAAATGTTTCATTATAGCTAATGTATAATCCACTACCACCCAACCGATAGAATTATTACCAAAAATTACCCGAATTTTCGGTTTTCGTTCAGCATTTTACTATTTCATTATAGCTGTCAAATGCATTCTTCTATGAGACGGGCGTTAGCTACAGTTATAAAAATAATATATCCATACCCATACATGCATAAGAAGTTACCTAGATTGTAGTTTTTAAGCTACTTGACTATAATTATTTCACCAATCTATCAAATTCACCGGTTCACGGCATTCTGAAAAGATAATCCACCATTTAATTTCTATACTGGCTGGAGTCTGACTAGTAGAAATAACAACTAACAAGTTTGACCACTGTGCTTACCGTCTAAAAATAGCATCACGTTAGGCCTAGAATGAGAACCGGATCTAGAGTAAAACTTTCGGAACACACCGCTATGTATTTGATAACAAATTTCACCTTGAGGTTGGACAGACCAACCAAAGTGCGCTTTACCACGATACGTCATAATATTTTGATTCAAGGAAAGTTCAAACACATTGAACAGGATTTGAATGTCACATGAAGTGTTTCAAATTTTATCATAGCGACAAATTCTATTATTATTATTTTTACTATTCATTTTTATTCGTTTGTTCATTTTCGTTAAGTTAATGGTTTTTACAGTATTTTTATAAAAATACATTACAAAATACTTATACAAAACATAAACCTAGAGTACCGCCCCAGAGTGACCCTTTATTCCCATTATTATTGAGTTATACATAATTGTAACGTAAGCAGATTTTCCGCCGATGTATTGGCCCCACCGTGACCCGTAATACCCATGCGGCCGCGCTCTCGACTAAACGCTCCGTGTTTACACGAGATCCCGACCACTAGCCCGCGGCCACGGGCTAAATCCTATGCGGATATTAAATTTATATCGACCACCGCATGTACTTTGATGGTGAGGATACATTATACAACCTTATGCGGGCCCCGAGCTACAACGGTTTAGCAGATTTTATTTACCTTTTTTTATTTTTTTTTATTTTTTATGTGAATGAATGACGTGACGAGCTAGTCGTACGCCTGATGTTAAGCGACACGGCCACCCATAACAGTTGCAGTGTTACTTGGAAATAATAAAGTTTTGTGTGACACTGCACTGCGCACGTCATCCTGAGACAGTCTAGTAATCAGATTACTACACTGTGTAATCAGGTCATAGTCTCATTTGCCCAGTAATTTCACTAGCTACAATGCCCTTCAAACCGGAACACAGTAGTGCTTGCACACTATTGCTTGGCGGCAGAATAACTGGCAGAGCGGTGGTACCTACCTAGACGAACTTTGCAGAAAAGTCCTACCACCTAGTAAAACCTATTACAACTATAAAACAACCGATGTTTCTATACAAAAGTTAGACAAATCAATCATGCCTTGAAATGCCGCGTTTTCAGTCAGTAGAAATAGGTAGTCAGGGTCTTTTTATAAATGCTTATTGTTATGAAATAAGCTTCTAATGTCCCAATTCAAATTCAATACCTAAGTAACTCATAATAATTAAAGTAGCAAAAATCTTTCTATTTTCATCATTATTTTTAGACAGCCCGGTAGATGAATTCCTTAGTTTTTAGTTTAAGTTTACTGCTTTTTGTTACATAATGGTGAGTATACTAAAAAACTATCAGTTTGTGGGTAATAAACATACTTAATTAAAAACAAATCCACCATCACCGTAACGCATAAAATATCTAGAATTAAAATATTAAGCAAAAACCCACTTGAATAGATTATTTGTATCTTATCGTGAATTTGAAAAGACCTTGAAAATAGTGACATTTTAAAATGCAAATGGCCGTCTGTCTGAGTCTAACAATAATTGCGGCGAACGTGTGAATATCTAACTGAATTTAATTTTTTAACGCAGTTTAGCTTTGCATTACTATTCCAGTACACATTCACGGTATTAAGGTTCCCGATGTTCCAATATCTAACCGTACCAAAAACAATTATCTAAAAAAACAATAAATTTCATAAAGTTCCTATAACAATATATTAATTCTTGGATAAAAATTATTTTATGTGTTAATCCAGAGTATAAGCTATCTGCTCTTGAAATTCTATCAAAATCGGTTCAATCGTTACGGCGATTTATGGTGACGAACATTCTCACACACAAACCTTTGCATTTTATATTATTTATAATTATAATAATACTAGTTATAATATTAGTAGGATTATTAGGATAAACTAGGAAACCTATCATCATCATTAACAGCCTGAACACGTCCACTGCTGAACATAGGCCTTCCCCAGAGAACAGCACTCGTATATATCTCGTATATATCGTTCTAGCCATTTGACGTAACCACGTGTTACGTGCGTGTTGCATAGCATGCTCCATCATCGACCGCGTCATCACTTACCATCATGTGAGGCTGTGGTCAAATATAAGCCTATTGATGACATTTTTTTATTAAAATAATACCTTGGTATTACGTACTGAAGAATAATTGAATGAAAATGCGCACTTCACTCTTTTTAGCACTGCATAACAACGCGTAGTGTTACCCATCGGCTACATTGCTCGCTTCCCTTTAGCCATAGGTATATAATGCTTGTTTGTATCCTTTACCATGAATAGCATACTTAGGTATTCTTCAAAATATAAATTAAAACGCATCTCTTCATTTGTAAGTCAATTTACTTTATATCTTCAAAAATAATTTACTTATAAATCCGTTTTAAAAAAATGCTAATTTAATCATTTACAACGTAATTCACAATTATACTAAGATCGGGAATATAATTAATATAAGCAAATTTGGTTATAATTCATTTGACAAATTTATAGAAAAATAAATGGTATTTATATATCTATGTACTTATATCTAATACAGTAATCGACAGCTAAAACCAAAATCGAATCATAGAAATTGAGGACGAGGTCAGAATACTTTTAGAGATTAATATTATTTATTCACTCTTGAATTGTAACGGAAGTCAAACCGAAATCTATTTATATACTATAATGAATTGTGTTTGCATGCAAATCTATTTTAGTATATTCTTCACCTTGATCCTTGATTATAACTGCTTATAGTTTCATCCAAATAGGCGATAGCCTTCAGTTTATTCAGACGCATAATTATACTATCAGTTAAGTATATTAGTTAGTCATAATAAATCTTAAAATATATCTGAGTGTTTTTATCAGTTCTAAATCATGATAACTATATTAATTCTTAGATCAGATATAAATCAGATAAAAAATGTTTAATATCAAGGTATGCATGCTCAATGCAAGCTATATAATTATCTTGTCCATTTCCTTATTGCACAGATTATAAATATAAAAGAAAAAAAAAATTAAACTTTAAAAAATAATGTAAAGTTTCAAATAACCAGTCCTTATTTATTTATTTATTTAATTCTTTATGCACAAAATGTGTACAAAGGTGGACTTAATGCTAACAGCATTTTCTACCAGTCAACCAAGGTGTGAAGAAAAGGAAGTAGATTAGGCGTGCACAAACGGATATGAGCAAAATTGCAGATCATACTAAATATAAATAATATACTTAAAGTAAGTATTAACTATTAAGATACAAGACAGTATACATATACATATAATTTTATGAATTTAATAAAATACAAACTAAAATAACCGGTAATGTTTAATTAAACAACTAATATATAATATATAATAATAATATATAATATACTACATAATAATAAATAAATACATATTCCTATATTCAGCTATATCAAGTTTAGAGACTTAAGTAAATGTTCTTTTACCTGGCGTTTAAAACTGTCCTTTACATTACACCTCTGAATCGCATCTGGTAACGAATTCCAAAGGTGCACTGCTGTGACTTGAAAGGAGTTGTCTAAGAAAGATGTTGTATGTCATGGAGTTGCGAGAATAAGGGTGTTAGAAGAGCGGAGTTGTCTTTCATGTGTGTCTGATAGGTAGGTAAACTTGTTTTTCAGGTAAGTAGGAGCATTTGGGTCTTTGCCATGTATAATACAATATTAGCATTAGGCTTAGATTAACTACCATTTATTAATTATTAGTAACGCAACTCAACTTGGGGTACTTTATTTATTATACACCACTATTTTTTAATTACCAAAAATAAAAAAAATGGGCAATGCAGACAAGGCAAGGCATTGTATGTATGCAGTCAAAATTTTAGAATACCTAATAATGTAAAAGTTATTAAAAGTTGAAGTTTCCGGAAATCTTTCCATAAATTATGGTTACCAACAAAAATACTACGTACCTACAATAATAATTGTATTGAATGAATGGACATAATGGGTGTGAGCAGTTGCATCTACTCTTTCTCGCTTTTCCGAAACCTACACCTCTCCTTTTCGCATGTTTGATTCAGATAAAAACAATGTGAGAAAACAATTCTTAAAAAAATATGAAATGTAGTTTTAAAACAAGTTAGAATAAACTTACAGTATGTACAACGATTGATAGACACAACACTGCTTTAATCTACAAATAGGTACAAATCAAAAATTTGTACGTTTCCCCGACGTTTCCAGATTCCAGATCAGTTACTGCGTAATTACGTTAAAATGTCACTTCACTCTTCTTCTTCTTCTTCTTCTTTAATGGCGCTCTATCGCTTGTTTGCAATAATTCTGCCAATGTCAAGTGAGTAAAATTTGTACGGTTATGTCAAGTCAAAGTCATATTTTGTCAGTCAAAACGCCAACAGTAAAATGGATGGATATTTTACTGAAGGCTCTAAAAAGGCCTTTGAAGCAAAAACGACAATGCATGGTTTTATGATCTTGAAACCATTTGTCAACACTCGTGCACGTTCACGAACACTCAACGGATAATAATCCACCCTTATTACACATTAAAGTTCAAGATACACTAGTTTTAAAAAATAAATTCAAAATTCACAACCGCCATTGTCCGATTTTCTTCAAAAACCCCCACTTCACTCTTTCAACACTACACTTTCCCACTGGCATAATCACGTACACCACTTAAAAAGAACTGGACGTTTTTTTTTTAATCTGCCTTACCACAGACACCTGGATCCGTGCTCTTTGTTAATTTATCATTTTTTGTAATTTATTTTTTATTTTATAGAACAAATATCTTACATGAGAGGACAATGAAATACTTAACCTATTTTTTTTTTTTTTTTCGATTTGTGCATACACCGCAAGCAGCGCCCGTTCACGAGCTTGACGCATGCGCCAGCCATCGCCATTTTTGAGGGAAGAGAACGATCCGACGCACGACGCCGCCGCAAGAAGAAGCTTTTTAGTGAGCGTGAGTGCTCCCGGTATACACACAATAATCATTTACATTCTACTACTATTTTGTTCATACGAGCGGGATAATTGGCAGGCTCTATTGAGTCCGTCAATGATCCCGTTCTATAGTAACTTATTACTACCATATAAATCGGAATAACTATAAATACTCGTTTTATTTATAAATTCGACCGTCAATTTTATTTTTAGAAGTTAGCTGTTGATATCAGAAAGTAGTCAAACTTGTATACTACAGTCATAATGAGCACCAGACTAGCCTACTTCAAATGCTAATCAGCTACAACCAAAACACGAGTTTAAAAAACTCATTCATTTGATAGACATATTATTTTATTGATAAACGAATGCTCCTTGATTATTAAATATAATTCTACCAATCGTCTAATTACTCTTGATCAATTATGCATGCATAAAATTTTAATAGCAATATACCTAAACTTCGATCTTACAATCATGTTATATGTCACAAAAAATATTAATAACTTTTTAAAAGATGGGTACCTACTAATGCTATGCTCGATGTTTCCCTGCGAGCTAAGACCCCAATTGAGGAAATGCGCAGAAAAATAACGGTGATCGATAGACTTAGCTCTTATTAGAATTAGCAGGTTGAAATTCCAATGGGCAGGCCACATCACTTGCTGTCGATGATGAAATAGGTTCTCGAGTGGTGACCACAAACCAGAAAAAGCAGGGTAGGCTGGGTGGACCAACGATCTGGCCCGAGCAGGAGGCAAGCAGCCGCTGAAAGTGGCGCTCTGTGGGGTAGCCCTATGTTCACCAGTGGACATCTTCAGGGTGCATGTGGAGAATAAAAATGCGCACCATGTGGTCCAAGTTTGAGATAGTATTTATAGATTTAGATAGTATCTACGCTACGACTTCTTTTCTTCCCGTAGGTGCTGTAGGAGCATCCTCCTCGGTATATACTGAGATCGCCCAGCATGGTAAATATGGCTACACACCCCCTAAGTCAAGCATCCATGTAGTGTTTTATGGTGTTCAGGGTATTTACGAATTTTGAAGTACTAGGGGGTTTGACTGGGTATTAGAGTTTTCAAGTGAGCATGGGCGCTCGAGCCTATTTGAAAAATAAAACTGCGTCATTGGATTTTTGGAAAATCAATTGTGGTCCGTGAAGTGGGCCCATTAAGTGAATAAAAAAGCCTCATCTTCTATTGTAACACAATTTGATAGTGTCGCTATTGAGGATCGAATTCTGAAAAGTAATAATAATGAAAGTACTCATTAAAAGACCAGTTAAGTTTGCCAACTGGTCTTTCAATTAGTAGTTTCACGTAATGGCTAACCAGCCTTCAAAGTTTTGTGTCTTTAGTTCAACAGATCTCCTAATCGGTAATGTCAGTCGTTGAATTTGATTAGAGGCCCGAAAATAGTATTTATCTATACAAAATGTTAAGCTTTACTTCCGATGCAGATAACAGTTGTAATCAAAAAACTTAATACACATGAATCAGTCTAGATTTCCTTCAAAACCGGCAAATATTTTTGTTTGTTTTGCTGATTTTAGATAGCCTTATCTTATCTACTAATTTTAAAAGACGGAAGAGTATTTAATTTGTGGTTAATTTCCTGTTTGACTTATATTTAATACTTATTTATATTTTAGGATCCCGCAAGGAGGTGTATGGTGGCCGAATACATAGTAACACACACTTTTTCTAATGATGGCCCTGATATTGTGTTCAAATTCCATATCTTGGATTTTTTATGATTATGATTTGCATTGGAAATAAAAAAAAAATGGTGATGCAGCGTAAGCTCTCGTCACGATAATAATATGTCAGACGGCTAAACCTTTTACACAATTTTTAAAATAAAACCACTTCTTTAACTTAATAATTCTAAATATTATGGAGTTATTTTAGGGTTCCGTATCCAAGGGGTATAAGGGGTATATTATTAAGGCCCCGCTGTCCGTCCGTCTGTCTGTCTGTCAACAGGCTGTATCTCATGAACCGCGATATAGACTATGGAAATTTTCATAGATGATGTATTTCTGTTGCCGCTATAACAACAAATAAATACTAAAAACAGTATAAAACAAGATAAAATAAATATAAGGCTTCCATACAACAAACGTGACTTTTTGCTCATTTTTATAGATAATTGTACGGAACCCTTCGTGCGCGAATCCGACTAGCACTCGGCCGATTTTTTTCTTATCCTTTCTTTTTTATTAATACGCGTTTGTCGCTCTTCGCGAGTGGAGTGACCCTATCTTGTATAGAATAGAATCTCCATAAAAATGTGCCATCACAGTATAAATACTATTCATATTAGGCAAAAACGGAGAGTAACGTAATGACATAATTTAGAGAGGACTGCGTGGCCTTTGACAAGGACAATCGAACTTGTAGCTACAATTTTTTCTGTTTTCATAATGTATGTTTTGTAATTATGCTATACTGCAGCTGTTGGCAAAGGCCATTGCCATTCGAGTTAACGGTCCTACGCACGCTTTTGGTGAAATGTTTCAATTATTGCCACTGGTCAAACCTATCAGTTTTGATATCCGAGTGAACTGTCATAATCAGCATCATCAGCCTGAAAACGACCACCATTGATACCATCAACCATTCTATAAAATGAACCACCACCAGGACAGGTCCTGTCTATTGTCTATTGCAGGGGTGGCCAAAGCGTCGACCGCGGAGGCATTTGTAGGTAGCCCGTGGGGCAAAATAAAAACAGAAAAAAAAGTTCAGTTTAAATAATTTGAGCGTTAGTCCAAGCAAAGGTGCGTCAGTCTCATCAATTTCTTCTCTAGCAACCACGAAACAAACAGTTTCTTATTAATTAGGGGTCCAGCAAAGCTCCTTTTCCATTAGCGTTACCTAATCCCAAACGATAACTGGAAATGTATGGAAATGACATTTCAGTAATTGCTTACTTTTCCGCAGCTAATATCATTCCAATATGAGCTACAGGCATTTTTACACTGGCATTGCATGCATGCGTTTTCATGCCAGTTATTAAGATTGGGAGCCCTATATAATTTTGAAATTAGTTGAGGTTTTGCGTGTTTCATAGGATTTACTTTAAAATAAGTAGAATTTCGGCGCTCCCATCGCTCGCGCTTTGTTTACCATTAGGTATAGATTATTGCTGACAATATTGATTTTGTAGACCGCTGGGTTATTTTGAATTATAAAGTAGACTGCATACTTCAAAAGTTTGGCCACCTCTGGTCTATGGGGATGATCATGAAACCACATACTAACAAACTCAATTATTATTCTTCATGACAATATACATAACAAAATACCTTCCTTCTTTGCCTGTAAGTTTCAAGTTTTGTTTCAGGTACCTATTTTTATTTTGTTAGATAAGAAGCACCTAATACAGGCTTCGGTACAGGAAAAAGAAAATAATTAACTTGTGTTTTGTATTCATGATTTAATAATTTAGAAACTTTATTGGTTTAAGTGTAAGTAAGATTAGTTAATTAAGCTAAATATTGTACTGTCTTTTTCTCTTAAACATTAAGAAAATAAAATAAAATAGCTGTAACACAAACACCATTACATTACATTACCAAAATACAACGAAAAACTTGATTGACTTACTTATAAACACAATGAGGACCCGTAACGTTTTTAACTGTGAATGCAGATTTATAGCGCTAAGAAATCCTTAACATACAGTGCAAAAATTTTTGTGCTGCAACAAAAAACTGACGAAGTTATGATCAAATTACTAGCGAAGTTCACTGAGTGGCCGACGTCATTGTGAGGGTAGCCGCCAGTTAGCCGTAGGTCGTAAGCGATAAGGCGCGCAGTGTTTTGTTTGGTTTGGTTCCGCCGTCACAGTGACATCACACGCATGATTTTCCCGGCAAGAACGGCAAATCTTTATCACTTAATATCTTCGTAAGATTCAGATAAATCAAAAAGATTTATCATTCTTATGTCGTAAAGAATAACATGGATCATGGATACTAGCTCTATTAAATTTGCTATAAGTAATATGACTTCCAAAATGCCTTCAAAATATAATCAGTAATCAGCGTTTTGGCATTAAAATTCAACAAACCAAAGAGTGCCTGATCTTTCTGCTATCTGAATCCAGTCAGCGCAACGAGGATTCAATGTTGTAAATAACTGGCTTAAACGTAACCTACTAAAACTTATATAAGTTTTTGCATGCGTAAAATACAAACTCTTGATAATCACGATCAATTACGTGCACACTCCTGTGATATCTCCCTGCTTGATGCGTGCACGTGTCCATTTATTGATAAAACGGATTCTATAAATATCTTGGTGTTATAGTTGATGACACTCTCTCTTTCAAAAAACATATTTCCGCTCTAGCTAATAGAATACGTAAGTTAATATTTGTCTTCAAAAAAACTGCGTTATATTGCAGATAAAAGATTAATTATACAAGTCTATCAAGCTTTGGGCCAATCTATCATTCAATACTGTATTACTTCTTGGGGTGGTGCACCAAAAACAGTAATGATCACTATTGAACGAGCCCAAAGAGCTATCCTGAAAGTGGCCACTTCCAGACCATTCCTTTTTCCTACACCTCTCTTTGTCTATTGTATGAAAGTTGTAATGTACTAACAGTCCGCCAAAGTTTCATAATGTACACGGTTCTAAAACAGCATGCCACTTTAACGCATAATGCCGACCTTACTAACACTAAGAGACGGAAAGATATAGTATGTACCTCACTTTCTGTGTCAAAGTTTGTTTTCACAAACCGGTTTTTCGCTTTTCTGGGCCCTCTTCTGTATAATAGACTTAATGAGACATTGTCAATTTACGCCCTAAATTATTTTAGGACTTAATTAACAGTGTCGAATCATTTGCAGTCTCTGTCCTATGATGAGACTGAACTATTATTAAATGTTGTTAAATAAATTAGGTTAATAAATTATATTAATTAATTAAGTAGGTAATAATATAATTATTAGCTACTATTTGTGTACTATTGTATGTAAAGGTGTTCCTTAATTGTTATTTTTATTTTATTTTAAATATTGTTAATAATTCTGTTTTGCCATGTATCCCTTATTATCAGTCAGCTTATGCCGCCTGCAACACAGATGTACCCTAGTGCAGGCACGCTACAGTGTAATGAATTCTATTATATTCATAAGACACATATACCTATGGTATGACACTTACCTACTGTAATTTTTGAATAAATTTTATTATTTTATTATTATTATTATTATTATTATTATAGTCTTTGGCCAAGAAAACGAAAATTTGAAAACCTCCGTTTTCCAAAATATTCTTACATGACAAGGAAACAGCCTGTTCTTGAAATCTATTCTTTTGTCTATGATCTCAACAAAGATAGCAAGGCCTTGTGTTTAAAAACCATTTAAATAAAATGCAACGCATATATTAGTTCTGCATGAGAAATTTAGTATATAATACGCTATCTATTGTTATTATAAATGTCTCTATTTCAATGGTTTTATGTCATGGTTCCGCTAAATACCAGCTTGCTGCTCTAGACTCCATAGAACGTCGCGCCAAAAGACTCATCAATGACGAGGTGCTGGTTATGGGTAAACTGCAGAGCCTAGAGCACCGACGGAGGGTGGGATGTCTTGCGATTTTCTACCGGTTGTACCACGGGGAGTGCGCACAAGAGCTGCACGAGCTAATACCACCATCTCCATTCCGTCACAGAACTACGAGGCGCGGAGAGTCGTTTCATCCCTATGTAGTAGATTTGCCAACATGCCGCACCAAGCGTTTCGCAGAGTCCTTCATTATGCGGACTGCTAGGGAATGGAATTTGCTCCCGTCGGTCTTGTTTCCCAATAAATATAATCTGGGTCTTTTTAAGACAAGAGTGAATAGGTACCTCATGAGTCTGCGTGCTACACCTTCGGCTACATCGTCGCTTTCCATCAGGTGAGATGTAGTCAAACGCAGGCTTATTCTACATAAAAAAAAAAAAAAAAAATACATGATGTTTGCAAATAATACTGTGTTATTTGCGATTCGTGAAAATATGAAGAGCCCTCTTGTCAACTTCCACCACAATTTAACTACTACCGACTAATGAACCTCATTACAGTGGTTCTATATAGATATTATGTCATCATGACTCTTACAGATGCAGAAATGATCATTAATCCTAATGGTGGCATTAAAGATAATGGCGTCCTTAAACTTTTGGGGAGGACAACAGTTTAATGTAAGATTAAGATTTAAAGTTGACTTTAGAAGTTAAAAACTGGGTGTTACTCGGTAAAAAAGTATATCTAGTCCTAATAATAATAATAATAATCTTAATAAAAATAATAAAAATCCTAATGCTCTTTTCTAAAACATACAAACATAGCTTAGTTAGGACAGCGCCAAATCCAGTAATACTTAAAAAAATCTTCATAGGAAATGTCGAAGTGTAGGGACTATGTTCAGCCATGTCTGTTGATACCTATTTTGTGCAGAATCATTTTCAAACGGTTGTACGGAACGGCTACTCCCTACTCCCTAGCGGTGGGATTAATGCGATTTTGCGTAAATTTCATAAACATGCTAATTCACGAGTCTTAGCATGCTAATTGCTATTGCTATGCTATTTGCTAAAAAGAAATGAAATGGAAATGAAAATTGAAATGAAAATTGAAACGAAAATTAAAATGAAAAATTATATGAAAAATAAAAAATAAAAAGAAATGAAAAATGATATGAAACTTTATATTAAAAATTAAATTCAAAATGAACTAAATTAATTGAAATGAAGTTTCATATTTCACAGAATTTTGCAACTACATTTCATTTGCGAAATGCTAATTGAGTTTTCACATGCTAAAAATGAATGTGAATGCTAATTAATCCATCACTACTAATCCCTACCTACTCGATGCAAATTTTGCAACAAAAAACTATTATAGCAAACATATATGTACATAAGTCTATTTTAGTGTGTGTTAACGTGCCATGACCACGATTTTAATATTATCTTAATATTGATAATGTTGTGCATTTTGAGAGTATCAATGAAACTGAATGAAGGCTTTATATCGAATTATTTAAAGCCAGATAATATAATACCTACAGTATTAAAGTAAACTCTTTTGTTTTTATTTTATTTTTTTCGGAAGCTACGTTTCCGATAATAATATATGAAGTATTCACAAACTAAGGAGTAAATAAATATTGTAACCAATTAGGTATTAGGCATAATTATGTAGCCTTTTCGTAATATTGCTTGGTTAAATTATATAAGTTGCAGTTTAAAGTAAAACATACCATACTATACCTATACGTAAAATAACACAAGAAAAAACAGAAATCGTGATAAATAATTAAGATGCCAACAGCCTTCTACATTCATTTTGCATGTGTTATTTGTAGCCTGCGGTGTGTTATTATTGCTGGCATTGCAATTTAAAAATAACTCGCTATTTATAGATTTGCACAAGAATGTGTCAGTGATAAGGTCAAGATTATGTAATAACATCCACTTGAAGGTTTTATTGATATGCTTATTAAAATCCAAGCAATCACGTAACATATCAGTACCTAACACTATTTTAACTAATCATTTTTATTATTTAAGTAAGTAATTACATTTTAAACAAAATAATAATGATTAATTTTAATAGAAAACCCATTATTTATTTTTTATAATTACTAGCATTTAACAAAAAAATCAAGAAAAAGAGGAATATTCATATTGTTGCTAAATAGCTTTTTTCTTATCACTCAAGGTTGTCTGGCATCGATAGGTACGTACTCCAAGAGTCTATTTATAAATATGTGTGTACATTTCACACAGCGCCATCTAGCCCTAAACTAAGCATAGCTTGTACTATGGGAACCAGATATCTGATATAATACTTAGATACTTTTTGTTTGTAAATACATACATAGAATATCAAATGGGTGGTACATGTACCTGGGTGTTATATTAACATTATAACACCCAGACACAGAACAAACATCTATGTTCATCACACAAATGTTTGTCCTGGGTGGGAATCGAACCCACAGCCCTCAGTTCAGAAGGTAGGGCTACTACCAACTGAGCTATCGGGCCTGTCAAAGTCGGGCTATAAGAATGCAAAAAGCCAGAAGTGAACTTACATTACCTTCTATTCGTATTATCCTAAGAAATTATTAGAAGTCATGCGCAGTTATTCAAAGATGAACCAGAATGTGGGGCGATGATTTTGGGGTCTGATAATTTGTACATAATCGTACATCGTTCTATTTAGTCGAATATCTTTTCGTCCAAAATACCGCAGAGCCTGAAAACGAAAGTTTTCAACCAGTGTGTGTTGCCAGTGATGACTTATGGCACTGAGACGTGGTCTCTTACTGTTGGCCTGATGAGTAAGCTCAAAGTCGCACAGCGAGCTATGGAGAGAGCTATGCTCGGTGTTTCCTTGCGAGACAAGACCTGAAATGAGGAGATCCGCAAGAGAACTAAAGTAACCGATATAGCTTTCAGAATCAGCAAGTTGGGGTGGCAGTGGGCGGGCAACATCGCTCGTAGAACTGACAACCGTTGGAGCAGAAAGGTTCTCGAGTGGCGACCACGAACTGGAAGACGCAGCGTAGGCCGGCCCCCTACTAGGTGGACCGACGACCTGGTCAGAACCGAGGGGAGCCGATGGAGGCAAGAGGCAAGCAGCCGCTCAAAGTGGCGCTCTTTGGGGAAGGTGTTTGTTCAGCAGTGGACGATTTCAGGCTGATGATGATGATGATGACAGTACTTAGGTATTGTTTGTATTAATCTTTTCAATAAATTTCAAGTAATTATTATTAATATAACAAATTCTTATTAAAAAATATAAACAAATATGTGTGGACATTTCACACAGCGCCATCTAGCCCCAAACTAAGCATAGCTTGTACTATGGGAACCAGATGACTGATACAATACTTATATACTTTTTTGTTTGTAAATACATACAAAGAATACAATATAACACCCAGAAGCAGAACAAACGTCTATGTTCATCGTCATCATCATCATCATTAGCAGCCCGAAGACGTCCACTGCTAACATAGGCCTCCCCCAAAGAGCGCCACATTGAGTGGCCACTCGCCTCCTGCATCCATCGGCTCCCCGCGGTTTTCACCAGATCATTGGTCCACCGAGTGGGGGGCCGGCCTAGCCGGGCACCTGCCGGAGATTGTTCGCACCCCCTGCTCTGCCGTTACCGTGGCTGCTACCGTAGCCACGGGATAGCAGAGCTGCCGGGGACTGGGGGCTGTTATTGTGTGTACTTGTCATTAGGGGAGAGGGGGAGTTGCTATAATCACCAAGCTTGGCAGGCGGCTGTAGATTAAAATAAAAATAAAAAAAACCAAAGAGTATGCTGCGACCCATACCCTGGATATTCCCTTAGCTGACTCTTACGGTCCTATTCTACAGCCCGAGACCACACGGGGATGCATAATTTCCGGTACAAAATACCCTATGGGATAGATTCTTCAATACTCCAGAACTCTGATCAATGATCATAAGCTATAGTCCTATCTACTTATTATTACAAATCATAATTTTTCTGGAATTTTTACGCTTATCGGTAATAAACTACACACACACACACACACACACACACACACACACACACACACACACACACACACACACACACACACACACACACACACACACACACACACACACACACACACACACACACACACACACACTCACACACACACGACAACACACACACGCACACACACACACACACACACACACACACACACACACACACACACACACACACACACACACACACACACACACACACACACACACACACACACACACACACACACACACACACACACACACACACGAGAACATTTAAAATTGTTGAACGCCAAGTTTTATTGCTTTATCTCAAAGTTAGTACAAAAAGAACAAACAATACGAAATCTTCTTATATTGTTTTAATGCAATATTTAAATAAGATATTTTGATATTTTTTAAATCTATGCTTACTGTGCGGCTAAATGAATATTAACTCTATATTAGACGAAAAAAATCATTGCTATTGTTTAAAAGTTTTTTATGGCAGAATTGTACTCATTAGGCTTCACACGTCGATTATCATCATCATCATCATTATTAATTACTTAGTTTTTTAATAGTGACTAAATAAATACTGGTTATAAAAATTCATTAGTTATATAAGTTCTTTAAAAATACCTTGAAATCGTTTTTGTACCTGCGAAAAATGAATCCATAATCCATAATGGAGTATCTACTTACTTCAGGTAAGTAGGATAGAAATAAAGCTAGATAGATAAGAAGATCAATTTTATTGTACACCATATAGGAAAGTTACGGATAGAAACAATTAACTTATACTAGGACTATATGCGGTCTTATCGCTTAAAGCTATCTCTTCCAGACAACCTTTGCATGGATAATAATTTTTAGCTTAGATTTTAGGGCTGGTTGATTCCATTATCTTGTATAACGACGGTCGTTTCAAGTCAAGAGAGAATAGGCATCTCATGGGCAACCATGCTCTACCATGGTGAGTTGTTGTCAAACGTATGCCCATTTTAGCATAATAAATCTACAGATCATTGTTTCACTAGTGTGTCAGCGCTTGCATGCTAGGCTCGATCGACCGGACACGCAGGACGCTGCGGCTTGCGTGTGCCTAATGTTTGCATTTAGGTTGGAAACGGGTCAAAGATGGATTTTATATGCGGTAATTGTCCGCTTTTCAGTTATTTACGCTAATAAAATTGATGGTGGATAGTGCGACGAGGAATGAACTTTTACAATATTTTTTTCCATTGGTTGTTATTTTTTGTGGGTTTACATAAATCGTCATCAACAACAGCCTGAAGACGTCCACTGCTTAACATAGGCCTCCTACAGAGAGAGCAACTTTGAGCAATTGAGCAGCTGCTCGTCTCTTGCATCCATCGGCTCCCCGTGGTTTTCACTAGATCATCGGTCCACCTGGTGGGAGCTTACGCTGTATCTTCTGGTTTGTGGTCGTGCGATGTGCTGGTCTGCCTAATCCCATTGCCATTACAACGTGCTAATTCTGTATAAGAGCTATGTCGATTTACATAAAATACAAAATATAATACATAATAAACTTTTTACTTTAAACTAGAAGAAAGTTAGTGACGTTTACAATGCATTTAATAAATAATTTGCGTATTTACAAAACTACATAATCTAAAATAAGGTACCTACCTATACCTTAAATGTTAGTTTTTGACTAAGACAAAACTTCTGGAAATTTCTATCCGATCACCTTTACTTACTCTGTATACTTAGCACCTATTCCTCCTGAGAATTGGTCTGGGGGGTTATTCGCTATGACACATGAGATTCCTTGCCAATAACGCGTGACGTGTAACATGCTCCAAACGTAAACGCGGGCTTTAACGCGCCACGACATGGAATTAACATGGAATCAAAAAATTGTATTCTGTATGCCACGCGTTAGATTGTTTGTGCCCACTGTTTTCTGTTTTTTGACGTGCGTGTATCGTGTGTTGTCGTGTTTGTCAAATTTGACAACGGCATACAGAATAGCATTTTAAACCCAAAACCATTCCACGAAGGTATCGTAACGCGCTGCGTTACGCACGTGAATGGTCATACGGAATAAGGGCCTAGCTCTACGTTGCAGAAAATGTCAAAATAATGAGACCAAACGTCAGCAAATATTTGATAGAACATTTTGAGCATTGATTAAATTTAACATCCAATTATTCATCAGTATGAATATAAATCGACTTACAACATGTCTCATTTATTCATTCATATTAGTTTTGGGACTACGTGACCTAATTAGCATGATTCAATGAATTTAGTTGGCTTGCAATCATTAATGTGTCTTATAATATTGCTCACCTAACAAGGAAATTGTGGTCCTTAACTCCCTACCTACAATACGTAAAGTTAAAATGTATTTAACTCAAACTGTATTAGTATACATGGTGATAAAGGCATACATACATTATTGTTATACGTAAAAGTGGTTATTCCATATAGATTTAATTTTAAATACTTTAGTTTTCTCTTTGGTTTAGGTAAATCCGTCTCCCATGATTCATTTTAACAATTAATTATATGCTCCTATAACGGCTTATATTACACTGTAACATTTCATCATCATCATCATCATCATATAAAAAATAAACCGCCTTCCAACATCGTATGCTACCTTGGAGCATTTATAAGAGGAAGGCAGAGGGGAAGGCAAGGCCTTCCCCTCTGCCGGTCATATGGCGGTATTTGATCATCTACACTATCATGGTGTGCGTGTAGACACTGCGTAACTGCGCTAGTTTATATAACGGTGCGCATGTTTTATGATGGTGTGCGGCGTGCGTTTACACGCGGCTCGCGCGTGTGCACGTTGTTACCTCGTCCCCGTAGAAATTGGCAGAAAATGGTGCTTGCGGATTATAACGTTAACATCTCCATTTATACAAGGTGACCTTGAATTAGTATGTTATCCCAAAAGGGGGTTAATCTACACCCCAAGGAGACAAGGTTTCTTCTACAACATTAGTAAATTAATACTTTTCATAAAAAAAACGCCATGTAAAGTTTACGTTCGAAAATAGCCTTAGCGTAGCTAGGTGGTTGAACTTCGTCCTTGACTGAGTGCACATAAATGAGTTTAACGACCTGTGTTTCAAAATGAATTTATAGTATCTTGTTAACTCTCGTCGCGATCACACGTGCAATTTTGCGAGTGGATTTATTTTTTACCATGGAGGTTTCGAAACACCCAGTTTCAAGTGAGGCTCTCACAACTTGTAGGGTATCATAGTCCCAGTCCCCCCATTTCGGGATAACATACCAATTCAAGGTCACCTTGTAGATGCTCTAAGTATGCTACGCAAACGGCGTCCTCGCATATAGCACCTGTACTCGTACTTTCACAGCTAAAATTGGTCACATCAGCCATGCGAGGACCCATTAAACCTGTAACTGAAGAACAGAAAAGGTCACCGTAGCCGATAACGGCTAGGAAGAATCATTGTTATGAGCAAACTTCGTCTCGTCTGCAATGTGCTCGGCTTAGGTGCTGTCTCACGCTTGCTCGTATAAGATTAACCAGCTGAATATATTATTAAACTTGACTAATATTTTCTTATTATTGTGCAAAGATCTAGTACATGTCATAAAATCGACATTCCTATATATTCTAAAATGTTTTTGTCAAGGAAAACACTTGTTTAATTAAATCTGATCTCGTCTTGTTTAGTAAGGCGCCTAACGAAGGTCAGAATAGCTTAACAGTTTTTTTCCTATTAAAGACAGTGTTACGACGACGACGACGAAAATAACAAGCCCGATAGTTATACATAATGAACGTGCCTTATTAAAAATATTAGACCGGTTATTAATCCAAAGAATGTTAGATGAACTGACACCAGTACAGATTTTAATTGTTATGCATAACGCCAGGAACCGGCTAGTTAAAGATAAAATCAAATAATCTTAATACAAACATTAATATTATCAGGAATATTAATTAATTCTATGGGTAAGTACTTTTACCAACGATGCACCTTTAAAGTTTTTAATATGAACAGGTATATCAGCTGTAACAATTATCAACCCCACGCAAGAAAACATTGGAAACCATCAACATGTTCAAGAATCACAAAAATTTAAAACATGGTGTCTCCTGACAACCCGCATTTGGCAAGTTTAGTTGGCCTTCACCCTCTCCATATCAAAGAACCCATTTTTTAGCAGTGAGAACTGGGAACGCATTGGGCTGATGCGACGCGACAAATGTCAATGCAATCAAACTTTATAGAATGAGGTTGGTAATAGTAAAATTACAACACAAAAGCGACAAAGCTTTGAGACAGTTGATGAGCGATTCCCATGGCGCATGCGCGCGCGTCCGCCGCCATTATCAATTAAGCGGTGCGCGTGCGGCCTGTCATTACATCGAGCGTACGACCACGCACGCACCAGCGTTTCTACAAACGACACAGTGTAGAAGTGCATTGAAATCATATCAACTTTGTTCCATTAAAAAGCCAAAATGACACGGTACTTACGTACGGTACTTTTTACTTTGAATTCCGAATGTTACTGGGAACCTAATACCGTTACCTACTTACTATAATTAGGTGAGGTACCAGCTCTTACTTGGTTCTTAAGATTAACAAGTTGTTCAGGCAATGGGCAGGCCATATCGCTCGTAGAACTGACAACCGATGGGAAAGAAAGGTCCTCGAGGGGCGACCACGAACCAGAAGACGCAGCAAGGCCGTGGAACGACGATCTGGTGAAAGCTGCGGGGAGCCGATGGATGCAGGAGGCGAGCAGCCACTCAAAGTGGCGCTCCCTTGGAGAGGCCTATGTTCAGCAGTGGACGTCTTGAGGCTGTTAATGATGATGATGATGACTTACTTAGTTCTTTGTAAAGGAACCTTTTTAAAATTTAGACTTCATTAAAGGCTAAATCGGAGCTTCGTTTTCTGCCTTGTGCTGGATTGACAGAGAACTTCTCTTTATTCAAGTCATTGGGGATCCGTACCCAAACGGACCCTATTACTAAGGCTCCACTGTCCGTCTGTCTGTCTGTCTGTCACCAGAAGAAATCTCATGAAACGTGATACTTAGACAGTTGAAATAGGCATGTTGACTACTTTTAAAAATGAACAAGTAAATAATACTTTCATAAAGAAGATTAAAAATGAATGCAATAATTGAAAAAATAAATGGCGCTCAATATCAGGTGAACGATACGTCACCTGATGTTGAGCGTCATTTGACGTCAAGTCATTCATTCTAATAATATTTTTTTTGTTACACAATATAGTACTAATAAAACCCGTCAGCAGTTTGTAAATACGCATCCAAGAGGCTGAATGCAAATGTCGAGATCGCTAGATACGTTGCGAGTTGCGACTTGCGACCCGCGCGCGTTCGCCGAAACGTGTGCGGTGGCCCTTACGCTATGTTCCATCAGATATGACGGGTAACTATTTAAATTAAAAAGCTCATTTGTTTTTGACAAATCTCGCTTTTCTCACGAGGCCCTTGCACCCGACTTCAAAAAATTATAGAAAGATACAGTGTGGTTGTTGCCTTGCCGCATCGAGTGCATTATGTACATCATTATACTTATTTAAATGCATGGCTATTACCTAACAAGAACTCGTAATTATATACCCACATAGTCATTTTTAGGGTTCCGTACCTAAAGAGTATTATTAAAGCTCCGCTGTCAGTCTGTCTGCATGTCTATCTGTCTGTCCGTCCATCTGTCACCAGGCTGTATCTCATGAAATGACGGTTGAAATTTTCGCAGATGATGTCTGGGTGAGGTGGTTTTTCTCTCCTGCTCGTGCAGGCAAGTGGTCAGCCTTGGTGTCAGCATTTTTAGGCCGCCCAAAGGCTTCTGACTTGGTTTATCGATTATGGTGGTATGTTGCCGCTATCGCAAAAAATACTAAAAAAAAGAATAAAATAAATTTTTAAGTGGGATTCCATAAAACGAACGTGATTTTTGTTCGTTTTTATAGATAATGGTACGGAACCCTTCGTGAGTCCGACTCGTACTTGGCCGGTTTTTATCTTAATTCAATCCGCATTCCTTAAAGTATTTTGACAAAAAAATTAAATAGTATAGCTACCTAATTGTTTTCACAGTTAGTGTATAAAAAATATATATCTAGTTTTGATACTAATTTTAGTCGATGTCATGGTTACCTATAAAATAGCTAAAAGATCAGCAAAAAAAATGGCGAAGATTTTTTCGGCATTGCCAAATTTTTCACTTAATTTTCCTGTTGATCTCGATAGTGAAGTTTCCTGATTTTATAGCTGTACTTACTATTACATAACCTGCGGCACTTGGTACGTATGGTTCCTATTACTTATAGATAATACCTAAGATGTTTTTACCATGCCCAGTACACAAAAAAATTATAAGTAGGTCTAGGTACCTACTTGTACTTTTTGTGGTCAATTGAAATCCATTGCGTGGTGAGTAAAAAATACATTAAGAGTGTTTATAGCTCTACAAAACTACATATTTTTTGGGTTTAAGTATAGGTACCTAGTAATGAATTTATGTGTGATAAAGTAAGCCAAGAAATTTTGAAGCCAAGAATATTTATCTTGCGTGCGTAAGTTTTTTATGAGTCGCTTGCCACTTATACCTACTTGAAGGTACAGTTATGTGGTGTAATGTCTATCCGCAAAATTTGACAGGAAGTAGAACCTACTTTACGATTAATATATTTGTATAATTATCAATCAATCATCCATCATCATCATCAATATATACATACATATAATAAAACTGTAACTGGTCTAAATCTGTACATTAAATATTTTTGGAAAATTTTGACTGCAGTATGCTTCTTCATCGATATAGAAATAGAAACAATTTTTTTTTTAATTTTTTGTCTGTCTGTCTGTCTGTCCCTTTGAACACGCATCACGCTGGAACTACTGAACGGATTTGGCTGAAATTTGGTATGGTTATAGCTGATTATGCAGAATAACATTAAGTATACTTTTTGTTTTCGAAAACGGCCAAGTGCGGGTTGCTCAAGCAATCAGGATGTAATTTTTTGTTGGTATATTAGAAATATATTTGTTTATCTATTTTAATTTCGTAAAAAAATAATAATAAAAAAAAAAAACAAAAAATTAATAAAAACAAAAACAAATAAAAGTTTAAAGAAAAATTATTCTCACCCTGTCGATAGATGAGAAAGGTAAAAAAATAGGGCGAAGGGAGGCAGGCGCAGCCTGCTTCCTTTCTATTGCCGTCCCATCCATTCATCCTTTTCCCCTATTTTTTCCGTCTCTCTTACCCATAAACAGAGAACTAATTAACCCGTGCGAAGCCGGGGCGGGTCAGCTAGTTATGTATAAAAGTATGTTTTTGTTTCGTTTCAGTCAATAGGTCTTTCCAAAAATTACATGTCTGTTCAGACTGAAGAATTTGTAAAGTTCAATTGCAGTTAATTATCAAAAGCAGCTGTCTCCGTCTGCTTAGTTTAGCACAACTCAAAAACTAGTTGAACAAAAGATAATCGCACACATCCCACACTCTCCTAAGTCCCTAGTTAGGTCCTCCTTCGGAATACACATAACGAAAGCATCAGTCGTGCAACGCGCTGCGTGGTCGTGAGAGCGAGCCGAGATAAGTGCGAGGTCGCCAGGACTCACGAGCCACGAGCTAACCCTATCCGAGGAACAATACTACGCCTTCGACACTCACAAACAAAACCAAACCTTCTAAAGAAATAAACAAGGCTCAAACTTGGAGAAAATCGCTTTAGAGTCATTCACATTAATTTATTATTGAGCTTCCTATTCGGTTAGCTTTGCCTACTGCACTGTTTTGTTTTTAATTGAGAATTTTTCTACGGAATTTAATATGTTTGCATTAACCTAAAAATAATTGCACTGTATATTTTTATAAAAATTATACAGTGGTTATACCACGAAAAAATTATAGGTCTGCGATCATACCTAAAACACGTGCGCTGAAATCGATAAACTAAATTTAAATTAAGTTGGTTCTCATTATGCATGCGGATGTTTAATGTTTTATACAAATTCTATGAACAAAAATACGCTCGGCTTAGCACATTCCCACCTGCACCGGTTCATTTACCTCTATTGATTAAACTTTAAGTGAACTCGTTTAATTAAAATGAATTAATTGCGTACAAATATTTTCCATTGAAATCTAGAATGGGTTTTTCAATGTCAGGAAGTAAGGGCAGTTATAGATGCACAATGAACAATTACTAATGTTCGTAAAAACGTCTGTGTCCGTCCGTCCGCCTGTCAGGCATTTTACATCTAAATTGGAGCGCAATTTGTAGACCTTTCGTCGTTGATGACCATTTCGTAATTAGCGCTGACTTGTTTATTTGCTACGCATGCTCTATAAGAATCAGATGTTTATATTGTCTGTTCTATGGCGTAAATTTACACAAACAATTTGATTGTTCAACTTGTTTCGTTTAAGTATTGTCATGAGTCCAACACGTTGCCACTGCTAGGACACGTACTTATATTGAGAGAGTATCCTGTACTTAGTTTGTGGAGAGCGTAGGCAATAATTAAATATTGGCTGTAAGAATATTTTTAAATCATTCCATAAGAGTCACGGGATGTCATATAATGAAACTAACGACCATCGTTTCGTATCGATCAAAACACTCGATTCATTACGTACACTATAATCAATTGTGTTTTTGTTGAACTCTGATGACATCTTCACGTTCTAATATCTCTACTAAATATATTAGGAAAAACAGCTTGTAAGTAATTCGTAATGTTTCTTTAACTTCGACCATCAACTTATTGTTTATTCATTGCAACATTACATCGCAATGAATAACAGATGAGCTGTCATAAAATAATTACAGTTTTTGTGATTCATTTTGTTACCGTTAGAACTTGTGTGGTAAAAGCATCTAGTTCTATATATACCTCCAATTTCGCCCGCGTGCAGGCATAAGCAATTATAAAAGACGTGTGCGATCCAAAAGGTCATATTTTTTTCAGTTCAAGTTGCAATTATGCGTGTGCGCATCCCTGTGTAAGGAGCAATTAAAAGAATTAGACTTATTACGCTTAATGCACATGTGAAAGATTAAGATAATAAAAATATTTCCGTTCGGTTAAGCATTAAAACGGCTTACAGCTCCGGCGGCATTTTACGACATAACTCAAGTTAATTTAATAAGTTTTGCAGCATTATATTTTGTGCTGTTTAACTATCCAAGTTTATAGCGTTTCCGTTTTTCATCCTATCTTCAAACTGAACATGTTGTTGTTATTTATAACTTGGAGACGAATTTTATTTTAGTGTAAGTAGTAGAGAGTACCATATTCGGTCACAATAAAAGAATAATATCCTCACTCAATCTTCGTCCGTTATTTCTCCCGGATGGTCTTAGTTTATTTCGCTGTAAAATATTTTACAATCGTATAATTTGTATACGAATGAAGTGGGCAAAGTGTATTAATCAATATTACGTATTATTAGGATTCCCTGATAAGTATGACATTGTTTAAACGCAGGTTTAGTAATTACACACTTAATTACTTTAGTCGCCCACATAGGTGGACCGACGATCTGGTGAAACCCGCGGAAAGCTGATGAATGCAGGAGGCGAGCAGCCGTTCAAAGTGGCGCTCTTTGGGAGAGGCCTATGTTCAGCATTGGACCTCTTTAAGCGATTGATAATGATGATGATTCTTTTTATTACCCATTTTGAACACGATATAATTATTAAACAATATTTCTCAATATAATTATTAAACAATAGTTAACTATTCAATCAATGGACCTAGGGTCGCCGGTCGTCACGATTCAGAGAACTCGGCTATTCGAGTAGCTCATTGTGATCGGAAGCCAATATAGATCACTCAAAATATTTGCCGATGGATCATCTACATAAATTGCAATTCGATTCTTCGGTGCGAGTGCGAGTGTCAATCGCGTGCGGTGGGTTCGGGCCTACCACAAGCATTTATGTAAGGTGTCTGCAAACTTTGCGTTCATACATTGCGCCACAAGGCAGTTCTCATTTTATGACGAAGAAGTTTCCCATCGATGTATAACGTTTTTAAATAATGAAAAGTTGAAATTTGATAACCATTTAGTGTCGCATAGTATGCCGCATTGGTACCGTGAATCGATTGTCCACTGCAGTTACGGCCTCGACCACCTAGAAGGCACGCAATCGTCTCATTTCAAAGCGCCAAATGACACCGTTTTTTATTTTATTTTAAGAAGTTGTTTGCCTAAATCCAACTAATTGTCCTGAAATCTTTGCACTAAAATGTACCTACTATTAAAATCTCTATCTACTAAAAAAGTAGACTCGAAACGGTTATAGTACCTACGTAGGTATTGGAGGTATTTTGACTACAAGAGGCTGGTTGAATGCCTAGTGGTTTTATATGTAAAAAAATCACCCTCCGTAGGTACTCTCTGCCTCTATATAAAATTTCCCAAAATATCGCGCATTTTTTAAAACAGCCTCAAACATTTATTAACTCAAGTAAACATTATCTGGTCGTTTATCTTGGTACGGACAATAACCATATCATAACATTGTTAAAAGGCGCCAATTTAAGTGAAGTACAATTTATGGCTTATGAGGTGGCAAAGTTAGCGCCTACAGCATGGCCATCTGCATACAATGAGGCAGGACTACGCATCTGACTTATACCAAAGAATAGATAATAGTACTACATACTTACACGTCGATTCGTGCCAACTTATGTGAATAATAATATTCTTACACCTGCGCATCTATTTTAAGTTAACATCATGTTTCATGCTGGGTTGCACTACATGCAGGTTAAACTTTAAACGGCAGTCAAACATGCAGTTTAAACTCCAGGCTAGCGAAAACTTTATTTTAACCATTGTCAAAAAAATGTCATATTAATTTAGCTGTAACATTAACCCCGCAGTGGTTGACCGTTAGCCGGTCGAAAGCTGTCAAACATTGAAGAAAATGTGAAGCATTTAACTGCTACATTACAATGTAAGGACAAAATAATTATGATGGTCGATTAAACTAGCATGACATTTTACGGATACGTTTGAGTTATTTTCAACTCTATAAGTAGTTAAAAATTAATTTACGCGCAGTAACAGTTAACTTTAACCGAAATTTCGGTGCAAACCAGCCTTTAGCATTTTTGCGAAACAATTGACAATCTGGGCCGTCAGGTAATGCTGATGCTGGCTCCTGCAATGATGCGCTCCGGCTTCGCATGATCCTGCTCCCCCAGTCTCTCTAGCCTCTCTATCATGTCTTTCTTTATACAGTTCTCTATTTTTCTTGTTTTTTTTTCTTTTTTTACCTTTTTTTTTACTTCTTTGCGTGGTCCCCTGGAGGCTCTTATTTAAAAAAATGTCTAAATCGATTTGGAATCAATCGATTTTGGTCAACTGCAAAGCATGCATTACAGTAAATGGCATCAAAATTCATTTAGTGGCTTATTTTTGATAACTCACAAACCGACATTGCGATAACGGTCGGCGTTAGTTTAGAAAACTGTATTTGATATGAGATTTTATATATTTTGATTACGAACCTCAGTAAAGTGCAATAATTGCAGTATACAATAGGTAATCATGTCCATCGCAGAATCGCAGCGCGATACTTTCTTGGCTTTCGTATGCCTAAAGATCGACAACTACAAACAACGTATAATGATGAAAGTGTCTCGACTGACGTAATTTATTACTTATACATATTCATTTTATTATATTTATTTTAGTCTATTAAAATCACTCACCTGCAAAAAAGCTCGATTAGTTGTTTAACCAAAATAGTTTCTAGAAAGGCATCTATAAAAAGCTCTAAATGTATTTAGCTTTAGATGAATACTAATAGGTTGATATTACTTCAAAAAAGATATTAAACCCATAAAATATCGTTATTTTATTATTGTTATCTATGCAGGTATGCAAATGTCGGCTATAATTTAAATATTTAAAAAAAAAAAAAAGCTTTTATTCGGTTTGTTTTTCAAAATATATTTTTATTCAGAATAATTATATTGGTAAGCACTACAGCTTCTATTTTATTTTTTCTCTTAAGATAATATTTAAAAGCGAAAAATTGTCTAACATTTATTTGTTTGATTGGTTATATTGTGTGGTGTGTGTTAGTTCCCATACAGACTTTTTTCTTGATAAGTGGGAAAGATCATCATTAGCAGCCTAAAGATGCCCCTGCTGAACGTAGGCCCATCGGCTCCTCGCGGTTTTGACCAAATCGTCTACATCTAGTGGGGTGGGGAAGATGGGAGTTTAATTTTGCATTTGGTACAATTAGTTTAACACAACATTTGACATAACATTGAATAAATATGCAGTACTAAATGCAGGTGTTTGCCAACCGAATCCACAGGCATCGGAGAATGTAGGGAGTCAGCACTCTTGTACGGAGAATCGTGTGTGAACCGCCCGCACATGTGGCTGACTCATAATGAGATCGAGTTTTGTCAACTTTTGTCAGTTTGCGAACGAGGTGCCTAAAATAATAAATAGATTACCGTATTAATACATGCATATTAGTAAAGTAGTACCTATTGTAATTAAAGCTGATGCAATACTTAAGGTCATCATAGTTGCGTAGGTACGTGGGTAGGTATATAAAATTATAAAATCATTTTATTTGGCTTTACTTAACTAGAACGCAAAAAAGAATTTTTATATGGCGTAGATGGTAACTGGTACGTAAAAATGTGGCACTAGTTAGTGCTAGTTCACTCCTTTTTGAAATAGGTAGTAGGTTACCGGATGAGACCCCATGGAGGTACTTAAATCCGTCTTTAATTGCATTATTTCCACACTGAGAAGTATGATATGACAAACAATTTTTTTTTGTTAATTATTATGATTTGAAAACTAAACTATAAGTACAGAACTAATTCTATATGGGACCAATCTGAAAGTATAATCATGAAAAAAAAACATTTTTGAAATTTAATATTTCTATTTTAGACAAGCGTCTCTATATTTTAATTGCCAATTTCCTCATACGATACCACCGCAACTTCTGTGTTATTGAAAATTAATTAATAGAAGCTTTAAAATCGCTTTAGGTCGAACATATTGCACAATGTAGGTATGTGCTCATAACCGAGATTTATAACTTGATGTTACTATAAAAATTGCGCCTTACTAAAACGAGATTCTAAAGAATTCCAAAGAAGTTTCAGATTAAAATAGCTCCTATACTTACATTGGCTCAAGAAAAAAAGAAAAACAAATACGCGCGTTGAAGAGCTGTTGATTTCAGCTAGACGTATAAAAGGATAATTAATTAAATAATTACGCAAGAAAGTTACTCGTATATTACCTTTACTTCTAAACGACAAGCGGTATTCAAAAAAAGCTTTCATAATTGAGCCGTAAAGGTCGTAACCGATCATAAAGCAAAAGCTATGTGGTAATTAACAATCAGAGCTAACAAAAGTTAATGTAACAAACCGTTTCAATTATTAAAAGGCGTGTTTGCAACGTAAAAACAGTCAGTATGGATTACGCACTTATTATTCACAAGTTTATCATTAAAGAGAGAGAGTACAGTAGAGCTTTAATAAAAATCACACAGAAAAAAATAAAAAAATTTAAATCACTTTCCCATTTTTGATATTGTTCTCCATTTTCAATTAACGTACAGTTCCTTACTGTTTGTATAACTCTTTCATAAGTGTAAGCGCCGCCTGCGTGGGGCGGCGCAGGCGCATCGCACGCAAATGCGTTGAAAAAACACACTTTTCATTCACCCACCATTTCTTTGCGCGGTGAGAAAAAAGACGGCACTATTTATGTGCCTTTCATAATTCAACACGATAGAAAGTAGTGCATACATTTTATTGCTGACATGGCACGATAGTGGGGCTCACATAGCGTTGTAGTCAATACCTACTCTGTTCTATACTAAGTACCTACTCTACTGTCGTGTAACAACGGGAAGCTATAATTAAATTTATTGCTCTATAATCTATTGGATGACTTTAATTATTTTTTAATAATCTTTGTGTGTCCACATTTAAAATTTTATACCAGCATAGTTTAGGTATTAGCCCAGATAATATAATACCTACAGTACAGATGCCTCATCCCATACAACGGCATAACTCGGGCTATTTTACGAAATGTTTTATTTCTGCATAACGCAAGATTATCAAGCGACATTTATTGCGTGTTGGCGAAGTATTGGGCCAAGTGAATACACTGGACACTTACTAGTAAGGCTCATGACACGATCAATACGTTTTTTTTCACGTTCGGGCTATTTTTCATTACCTGATGGGACCCCATGGTATTAGGTTCTAGGTATAGATTAGAGTTGTACACGGGAGCGTGGAAGAGCTGTTGTTATAAGTTTTGACGCGAGGCTTCTACGTACTTACGTATAACCCACCTACTTAGGTTGTTGTCTCTAGTACAATTTAAAAATACTTTTTATTATTACTTGGCAATTGGCATGAAAGCTAGCTATTAAAAGTAAGTAGTATAGACTACTTAGTAAGTATATAGTCTAAAATTCATCAAAAAACCGTGTCAATAGCATTCCAAATGCAACATCCATAGAAGTAGAAATAAGTGCGTGAGTGCGAGCAGGTTGTTAATAACATTTATGGTGAAATGCGAAAGGTTAAGCTCATTACAGTCGAGCTATGTTTTTTTAATGGTCATAAGCGCACTAGTAAGCGAACGGCCTTTCTCAATCAGCAATTAAGCGTACTCAATTTACATATTCTTATCGGGTTCCCCACATATACTGTACGTGCATTCACATATGAATTTGGTATTTGTCAATGTAATTTGAACCATTCGAACGTGACCTTTTGGTGGGAAAAATGTAACGGAGTGTGATAGTAACTTACATGCGAATGTTTACCAGCTTTTTGGCTCTTTCTTTCGTTTTTTTGTGATCGTGTCATAGAGTTTTTTAAGGAGGGTGTTAATTCTTCCATAAGGGTAGACAACGCATCAATAGCGGTCAGTGTTGTACCTAGATCTCTAACAAGTATATCTATACCTAATGATAGGTGATGGTGACAACAGCGGTTATGTAAAAAACTAAAGAAAACGTATTTTTATATTATGTGTATTTTAGTTGTATTAATGGGAGGATATAGAGATAAAGATTTTCTAACTAATAAACAAAAATTACATGTCCCCAACCCAGTCAGTCAGTTACGCAAATGCCAGTTCCGTTTATCTTTGGTTTATATCCCCAGTGGAACAGTAAGATTTTTTGTTTATTGCCTTTTTAACATTAGCACAAAATATCAAAAGATAAACAATGGAAAATGGCTATAGTCTGTATAGGATTTTTTTTAATAAATTGGGTAGTAATTATCTAGTCTAGTAGGTACTTTTGCTTTTTCCATTAGAATATCAAGAATGCTATTTTTATAGGCACTATTATTCCTAAGCAAACTAAAGTTGGTAGCTATACCAGCACAGGATATTTTATGAAATGTTTTTATGACCAACTAATACAATTATAATGTATCACCACTGCGTTATAAAATTGTATACCTATTACTTTACTAAAAAGTTTCGTTCATAAAGAGATCATAGAACCAGCTTATCCAGTTTCAAACCAATTATTCCGACTGCATAGCATTAAAATCTGTGACCTGAAATATTAATGAAAGCCAAATCCGTCGAAGCTGCGAACGCGAACTCCGCAGTTTGCCCACCTTGCCAAAATTAACCGTTGCCGTTAGCAGATCAATAAACAGACTACTGCTGTTGACCCATTGCACTGAAACTGGAACGTAAGTCTATAAATAAAACAACCTCGTCTGCAAGTTTTATGCCCCTCAATTTCAATTTTAGTTTTGATTATTCCGTACAGCGATAAGCTTTTACTGGAAATACGTATACTGGTTATATTCACGTACGGACCGTAAGGTTCCACCATAGATGTGGAAGGATGAGTAAGGAGGAATGTGTTTGTTAAAAAAACAAACGGTAAGCCATTCTGTATCTTATTCATAAACGCTGCTTAAAGTTAGCCAATGCTTAAAACCTTCTGTCAACTTTTGACTGATTTGAAATGTCACGCGCACGGAATGAGACGGAACATTTTAAACACCGGCTAACTTTAAGCGGCGATTATAAATAAGGCCCTATTTTTTTAAGTGATTCTCTTGTTGCTTAACACATCTCTCGCTACACATCCTTGCCACACCTTTGATGGAAACGTATGCTATATACCCTTACGGAATACTGATACCTACGCCTGCATAAATACATTTAGATTTTAACTAACACCTAAGTTTCGTGAAACGAAGCAACTAAAAACAACCTGGAGAAATATTTAGTAAAAATTACTTATTGATTTAAAATAAGTATCATAAAATACCCAGTGCTATATCATACAAACGTATTATAAGGACTTAAGGGAGAATCACAGAATAAGTGAAATTTATCTAAATTAAAATTACCTAGTTAAGTACCAGTTTACCCACGGGAACTTTTAATTTTCCGGGATAAAAACTTGACCGCGGTAATATAGGTAGGTATAGGTACACAACTCGTGTGAAAATTTTTATACATATCAGCCTATTTGGCATGAGAAACAGACAAACATACAAGCGACCAGGTAACCATATACTTTTAGATATTAGTAAAGATAAAATAGCAATCGGCGCGGAAAATTGAAAAAATATATAATCCCCTTTTGAAGTTTGTTTACAGCGCTCGCTCGTTTAAGTAACGAATCGCGTTTCGCATCCACACTGTCCGCTTAGGTGTGTAAGCATTTTATTGGAAAACCCAAACGGAAAACAGACCAATAAAATTTTAATACAATCACTTAATGTGCGCGACACGTAATACCATTTCGTATTAATGACCGTTTTAAACAAAAATCGGTCTTATTACCTACTATTAATTAACTAAAGTATGGTGTTTCTAAATTTTTATTGATACATAGCATATAGTAAAACAGCCTTGACAAACACCTTGACTAGCTATGGTACGCGTATTATTAGCGAAGGAATTCATTATGTAGATATCTACGCCTTGATGACTCACCTAGGTAGGACCTATAAGTATACCTATTACGTTATATTAAATGCCCATGTGTTTTGATATTAACAATAGTAATGTTAATATAAGTTAAGCTTAGCTAAGTATAAGTTAAGCCCTGATTTAGCCCAGATTTTTTAGAAAGGTCGACTCCGGAGCTCCTTTGTGCTCAGCATGTGTATTGGAAATAACCACTTTTTGTAATGACCGCGGCGAGCAGTGCTCAAGCGGTTAATAAGACCGGATAATCAAGCGTCTCTATGACCTACCATATTAGATACCTATTTTAATAATAAAATATCATTAGTACAACGACAAAATCATAGTCAAATAAGTATTTGCCTTGAAGACTGCATAGAACCTTCATCCTACCCACGCATATTTACAATAGCCCACGCACGGTCAGAATATTATGATATTATAATATTATACAAAATATCTCCGATGTGTAGTGCAGTTTTTCAAAAACTTAGATGTCAGAACATAAGACAGAACTTGGAAGAGATAAACATTAGGAATGCACATCTCCTGGTGTAATAGCTGTTTCTTCTTTTTATGAGAAACTTAATGCCCCCCACTACCCCTACCCCCCTCCCTTGGGGTCTAGGTACCCCTTAGTAATAATTTCGTTAGCAAAAGAATGTGATGCGAACTCCAGCGTAGGCTCCTTACAATTAAAACTTAGTAGGTAGCTAAGTACACCACTTCCCGCGGTTTTAGCCAAATCGTCGGTCCATCTTAGTAGGGGGCCGATGGATTGAGGAAGCGAGCAGCCGGTCAAAGTGGTGCTCTGTGGGGGCCTAGGATCAGCAGTGGACGTCTTCAGGCTGTTGATGACGTAACTCTCTTAATATCATCTTAACATTTTATTAACTCTCTCGCAGTATTTAAACGTAAAATATTCATTTATTCACAAACGCATAGTTCTCCGTGTAAATTGTAATTTTCTTTATTTTCCAATTTTGTATCTGATTATTTTTTTTAATATGTTTTTATGTTTTGGATCATGAGTACATGTGGCCAAAGCTATGCACGCCGTACTTGTCACATATATCAGTCCTATTTGTATTAATTTTGTATGTGTAGTTGGTGTGTTAATATATGTGATGTGGCTGTGCTATTTATAAATAAATAAATAAATAAATAAATAAATAAATAAATAAATAAACATTTTCAGTACTCTGTGCCAACGTTTCATAAACTAAAGATCATCATCATCATCATCATCACCCATCCCGTAGACATCCACTGCTGAACAAAGCTAGGCCTGGCTAGTGCCCATTGCCATTTCAATTTGCTAATTTTGAGGGCTATATCTTTATTAGTCTTTCTGCTTCTGCTTCAGGTTGGCCGCAGCAAGGGTAAATGGGGATTCTCGGCAGACCCCAACCATCAATGTTTGTGCGGAGCGGCTCAAACCATGATCCACCTAACAACGTGTCCTGTATGTCCCGCCGCGCCGCTTGCTCGATGCAGGACCTTATGGATGCCACCAGCAACGCAGTTGACGTAGCCAGGTTCTGGGCCGCAACTATATAGGTAACAACATTTGCCATCGACTCGCTAAGAAGAAGTCTTTCTGCGGATTTCCTCATTCCAGATCTTATCTCGCAGGGAAACACCGAGCATAGTTCTCTCCATCGCTTGTTGCGCGACTTTAATAATGAGGCCAACAGTAAGAGACCACGTTTCAGTTCTATATGTCATCACTCTACAAACTAAAGATACTGTCATTTAAATACGACTCGTGGACTGAAGCAGGGCTCACCTGATTGATTAAACGCGCATCACACAATAAAGGCTTCATGCACCTTACACTACAAGTGATAATTGATACATCTGTGCCGCTAATCGGATGGAAAACCGCTTCACTGGCCGCTGCACATTTCGATTTTTCTCCTTTGATGTGTTTAATAATTCATGAGCCGGATCGGCGGGTGCTCACGCGGATATCCGCCTCGATTACCGTGGTCATCTCTCGTGGTCATTGATAGGCCCCTTAAATTATAACTAAAATAAGTAGGTAGGTACCCTACATAAACTCCATCTCAATTAGATTTTTTAACTGGCAATGTGCCTAAAAACTACACTGCCATCATACTAACTCTACAATGCTTGTAGCAATAACAATATAAGAAAAAAATCTTATTTAGTTGTTGTAGTAGGTATACCAAAAATTGAAATAAGTATACCTAAGATTCTTTCATCTTCAATTCACAAGGTGCGCATTGGCGCGATTTTCAAAATCTGAGTTAAGGAGCCAAATCGCTTTGTCCAAGTTATTTAAAGTTTTTTTGACAGCTCCACGCCCATGAAGTTTCGTATTGTTTACGTTAAAATTTCATAGAAATAATATCATACTTCATGGACCCTTAGTGATGTGCCACATATAAAGATAACTACGAGTTTTGGCGGGAACGCGGAAGAGTTCACGTCGTTGCATTGTATTATTTTTAAAAACTTTTGCTTTTTCCAGTGTTAATGTTTAAAATTGGTGGCGTTTTACGCATTAAGTGCTGAATTACGAGCAGGAGTGAGGGGAAGTAATATAATGTGGTGAAACGTGACTTTTCGTGTTGCTTCCAAAACTCCATAGAAGCTTCTAGTAAAGTTGCCACCACTTTGCTGGAGCACGACTTAGACTGGACTATGACTACCTGACTTAGACTGGACTATGACTATGACTAGGATATGACTTTACGTGAAATATTTTATAACACGATGAAAATATAATACTTGACACTGGCTAAATACACTATGTGTGGAGCCAAAATAAAAGAAAAAAAAAAGATAACTACGAGTTTCGGCAGGAACGCGGAAAAGTTCACGTCGTTGCGTTGTATTATTTTTCAAAACTTTTGCTTTTTGCCAATTTAAGGGTGAAACCAATAAATTAAGTATTAACATAAATGCGGTCTTTATTGATTTGACTATGGGCGTGGGGTGCAGTAAACAACCCATAGTAGCTATGTCAACAGCTTGCCACGGGCGTTACAATACTAAAGATGCTAATACACGGAGTTCAAAGAGAAGGAGAATCAAAATGTACATTTATCGATATCGATTATTACCTTTACGTACCTAATTCGATTAATGATAATAGTACCATCGGAATGGTATCACATTCGAGACTCTTTAGGACATCACTAACTTGTCAGCCGTCGAGCTGTCAAAAAAACCATAACAACATGGAAAAGGATAGAATATTTTCGCTACGGTACATTGTGAACACTGACATATTTACGTAGAGTAACTGTTAAAATGAAATACCTTCAAAATTAAAATTTGTGATTAGTTATTAAATAACATTTGCACGTCTGCTTGCAGACTAAATACATGAGCAAAACTTTTTGTAAGACCTATACTATACATGTATTTTAGCAAATAAACGATTTGATTTGATTTGATTTGATTCAGCTTGTTGGTTTAAATATCGCTTTCACGTTAAAATAAAAACTAATAAAATTAATCAAACTAAGCTAAAAAAAAACAAAAAAGCCAACACATCAAATCAAAACAAAACAAATTAAAAAATAATTACTTCCCCCCTTTCCCGTTCGTTTGATAAAGTTAAACTCATGTATACTTAAAAATCCTGAACGCTCATTGGTGGACGACAGCCGATGATCAAAAGGCAACCAATGAACTTTCAGTATTTTTAAGTTGGTAATTACTATTGTAAATAGTCTACGGTCCGTGGTTCGTTGTACTTATAACAAAATTAAAACCCTTCCATTTATTGTCTTGATAACCTGATGAACATTGTAATAGTAATTTAGGGACATAGATATACGTACAATATATTATTAAATGAAATTACCAATCAATACATCATCGTTATCTGCGATACCCGATACCTATCGGTTTCTTAGTAAAGGGTTTCAATACGTTGTGACTAACTAAGTAAACAAAATACCAACATTCCAACATTCTTGACCTGTAAATTGCCTTGTCTGTATTATTTACTATAGTAGTTCTGCGAATGGCCGACCTCGCGAGCACAAACTTTTTTGTATTCATTTATTGTGTTTGATTTGTGCATAATCACAGGTCAACACCTGAAACTGCTGGAAGACGTCCACTAATGAGTACAGCAGGTCTATCTCATAAAATGCCACTTCGGATGATTTTATACGGCTATTTATACGGATTATGATTATGGTATAGGTACCCCTATACCATAATCATAATCACCTCGCTTGGTACTTGACACAGGAGAAGGCTACTGCACCAAAATGTAACGCCTTACCACAAACTAATACCACCGTCCTTATTATTGTCGTTTCCTTTCACTGTTTTCTGGGTTGTCTGGAAGAGATCGCTTTAAGCGATAAGACCGCCCGTTGTGACACTTAGTTTTAAGCTTGTGCGTGTACATTGAGTGTTTCTGTAAATGTGGTGTTTCAATAAAGAGTTTTTATCTAACTATCTATCTATCTAATACAAAACTATCATGGTTCGTGACAGTAATGCTTCAAGGTTACAATAATATTGTCGAATTCGTACCATGAACTTATAAAGTATTCCTGCGTGAGGACGAGACGTCTACATTTTTTATAGCGTTATCACTGTCGCACGTCGGTGTCAACATGATGTATTTGAGGGAACGATTTAACGAGACGTCATCAAAACTGCTCTTCGTCAACAACATTACAGTATTCTTACTTTTATGTCATTTTTCAAAGTATGATTGAAGTAATAATGCTATAAAATATTGTGGTAAGGCGCGAGTACGTAAAAAATGAAACGAAAAACGAAAGCAAAAAATGCCGAATTGAAGCAGATACTTTCCCTCACTTCGATCGCTCTGTCAAATAAGGTGTCATCTATTTCAGATATCATAATTATTTGTTTCTAGATTAACAGACGATCAATAACGAAAGCTAATATATAAGTGGCATGCAGCTTACTTTTCGTCGATATATATTAGTCTGTCTAACAAATGAAAAGCTCCGTGTTTTAGTTTATTTAACCGGGTGTTGTGGAACCATGGTCCTTGTAGTTACTAATAGTTAGAGTTCTAGATCTGTGTAGATATGTGAGCGTTGTCTATTATTTATTTATTTGTATAATAACGAAGACACGCAGTTTCAACTGCCATGCACGGGAAATAAAAATCCCATGGCACTGGTACCTGGGTATAAAATACAAGTATTACGGTTAGTAAGCTATCTGAATCACGAGTTCAAGTAGCTTGCTATAGATAACTAAACATACCATTTGAGTTTGTAGCGTTTATTTACGAAATGGTACAGATTCTAAATTTCGAGTAGGTACAAATTGCACTTTTCTTTAAATCTCTTGTTATTGCACTCTTTATATTACATTACGAAATGGCAAAGAAATGTATATGTAGGTAGGTATAGCTATATGCGCTTACGCGTAATATTATACAACCGTTATATGGGAACCCTACACGCGGGTGCAGTTGCGTGCGTCTCGTGCGTGCGTGCGCTTGAAACCAGCACGCCTATTCAATTACTGAAAGGTCACAGCATTGTAGGCGCAGGCGCAAGATTATCGCTCTCACCTGTCCGTGCGTGAGCATTGGATTAATAGGCAAGCGGCTGCCGATGTGTCAAAGGCAAGTCAATAGAGTATAGGGAACTCTTTTATAAGCTTATAACCACGGAAAGGGTTTTCCATGATTCTGCACTTTGTGGTAATAGGCATAATGACTACTATTAAAAATGAACTAGTAAATAATACTTTCATAAAGAAGATTAAAAATAAATGCAATAATTGAAAAAAATATGTGAAATCGGTAAATAAATCACGGAGTAATAAGCCTTTAAAGTTTCTACAGAAGGCATCTCCTGTCCCTTTCTCGCGAAACAGAGCGCGCCCACTGTTACTATGAAAAATCCACTCGTGACGTCACATGCCAAAAAGATTGTATGAAAAGCTACCACAGCTTAGTAATGAGGTACTATGACGACATTGCTCTGACGTCACTGGCCGTTCGAGCTATCTCTTTCTATTCCGGTTTTGAAAATGCTTGTAACTTTGTCGTTTTTGGAGAAATTTTATTTTTGTTTTCACAAATATTTATCAATTGAGGAACATTTTTAATTTAAGCAAAAAAAAAATTTGTCATCATGCCTATTTTAGATGAAAAATGCTCATTTAGATAGTTAAAGGGTAAGAAAGGTTCCTCGAATGGCGATCATACCGAAAGACGCAGCGTAGGTGTCAGAACCGCAGGAAGCCATTGGACGCAACAAGCAAAGCTATCCTGCCCGACATTTAAAAAAATAAATATTTAACTTCCGCAAGCTTTCGCATTAAATTACCAATACTTGTAAAAGCAAGTCTTTAATAAAGCGAATATACAGGGTGTAAATTCATCGTGGATAAATCGTCTATACTATTTCTAATGGAAAAAACTGTCAAAAATGTGAATCTTTAAAACCTAGAACTATACCGAAAAAATATATTACTTACGCATATTTAACTAATCTCCTACGTCAAAATAACAGTGGTAGGCATATTAGGACAGACTCAGAGTGCTTACTATAATTATACAAATAAAACATGACGTGCTTATCATTAATTCAACCATAGTAAGTTTATCGATATCGATACTCTCAAAGTTGTCGACATAAATGCCTACCTGTTACAGACTGCTCACTGAAAGCCTAGGTCACTCTTCGAAAAAGAGGTCGCACAAAGAATCCGGCTAGGTAGCGTTAGGGACCGGGAACCTTTGACCTATTTTTGGTCCAAAATACCGTAGAGCCTGAAAACAAAAGGTTTTCAATAAGTGTGTGTTGCCAGTGATGATTTATGCCACTGAGACGTGGTCTCTATACTATTGGCTTTATTAGTAGGTAAGCTCAAAGTCGAGGAGAAAGAGCAAGATAAACAGGGTACATTTCTTGCAGAACACCCCAATGAGGAAGCCGGCTTCGCACTAGGTAGACCGACGCGACGTCCAGATGCAAGAGGCGAGCAACCACTCAAATCGGCGCGGTGCTCTGTGGGGGCCTGTGTTTAGCATTCGACGTCCGTCGCCTGGCTGATGATGATGACGATGAAGTTTATGGAAAAGTTCACTAAAAAGGATAAAAAATACAATTTTCATCCTGTAGGTGCAACACCCACACACAAAAACTGCTCGTGCATAAATGTTAAAGCTTTTTTAAACGAACGAGTTTTTCCATTTGTAAAATTAATTATTATAATATGTATATTGCATGTTTAATTTATATGTTTTTTTTACTAAGAGCTATCTTGATTTAGGAATATTTTCGTATAGTTAATATTATTCAAATACATTATCATAAATAATTGTGATAGAAAAAGGAAGGTACGTAACGTACCCTATATTATAGGCACATATATTTAATAAATATTTTTCGTTTTAATTTGCAAGTTTCTGAGCAATGCCATGAGTTATTTATTAGTTTTAGCATAGATAATAGAAAGAATAATGAGTACTCTATTCTTTGAGCATTTAAATGTGTATATAGGCATTAGGTATATTTGATTACAATATCCACATATCTTAGAAAGAATGCAATTCGTATTCACGAGCACTCCTATTTAAAAGCTGTTTTCACAGTAAATTGTTGTCAACATGGAGTGCAAATGTCAAGACAAATCATGTCTAATTTTTTTTTATGTAATGATTTACAAACAAGCAGGCGGCCCACCTGATGGTAAGTGGTCACCGCCGCCTATGGACATCTGCAACACCAAGGGCATTGCCGGTGCGTTGCCTACCCTTAATAAATTAATTAATTGATTTAATTAATTAAATCCATTGAAAAGTAATGAAATAATTATACAGTCATTATAAAATTAAATAAATAAATATGTGTAGACATTTCACACAGCGCCGTCTAGCCCCAAACTAAGCATAGCTTGTACTATGGGAACCAGATAACTGATACAATACTTAAATACTTTTTTGTTTGTAAATACATACATAGAATACAATATAACACCCAGACGCAGAGCAAACATCTATGTTCTTCACACAAATGTTTGTCCTGGGTAGGAATTGAACCCGCAGCCCTCAGTTCAGAAGGCAGGGATACTACCAACTGAGCTATCGGGCCAGTCATTATTATGCAAGACACGCTAACAATTATTTAAGGCTAGAGCTACTTATAATTCATGAAGTTAAAAATAAAATAACACTCAAGTTGCTTCAAAAATCAACTTTGGTGTGGACCATTGTTGATTTTCCCAGGGCGATTATGAAGTCGCCCTGGGAAAATCTGCTAAAAGTCTTATATACTTGGCATTTAAGACTTTTAGCAGTTTAGGTAAAGACCTACGTAATGCCGAGCAGCTTCGTCATTTTTCGCCTTCTATGACCAGCTATTCCAAACTGGTTACCCAAGATTATAAAGCCAGAAAAGAATAATCCAATTGTAGTGGTGTCGTATTATAGGTAAGACAAAAACGCATGCACACACAAACTGAGAACAAACCTTTTGTCGAAGTCGTGAAACCTATAATAGATAAAGAAAACTAGATAGAGTTCAAAAACTAATACCAGACTACCTAATTATTTATGATGGCATTTTTACCCTCGCCCATATGAAGGGGTGTTGTATTTTATTTATAACTAATGGTTACACTTACCTATGTGCAAAAATGTGTGCTTACATGACTAGAAATTTTAATTTTTTTTTGTTAATTTTTTAGTATATTCATCAGTACACTTCTAAGTATAACTGTGCCAATTTTTAAGACTACACGAATGATTTCGGCTCTTTTCCTAATGTTTAGCGAATTTTCTTACTATGTGGTGGAATGGATAGGTCATAAGATCCGCCATATTGGGTTTAGTATAATTTAATGTATCCTATGTCACCCAGAGTGTCAATACGCATCGATTGATATCAAATTTAATAAAATATGATGAGAAGAGAGCACAACCAGGGAACGACAAAACCAGAAAACTGGCGCCTATTTTTATACGTAGGCTATACATGGTTATACCAATTATACATATTCTAAACGTACTCATAAAAACGTTTCATTTGATACTACTACGTTTGTTTACTAGGTGGTAGGACTTTCCTGCAAAGTTCGTCTAGGTATAGGTACCACCGCTTTGCCAGTTATTCTGCCGCCAAGCAATAGTGTGCAAGCACTACTGTGTTCCGGTTTGAAGGGCATTGTAGCTAGTGAAATTACTGGGCAAATGAGACTTTATGACCTGATCACACAGTGTAGTAATCTGATTACTAGACTGTGTGATGTGTGATGTCTCAGGATGACGTGCGCAGTGCAGTGTCACGCGAAACTTTAATATTTTAAAGTTCCGAGTGACACGCAACTGTTATGGGCGGCCGTATGAACGACTAGATCGTCCGAACGACATTCTCATTAAAAAAAATACTAAACATGCCATGTTTATCGAAAAAATATATTTTTTTGTCCCCGAATTTTTTTCATATAATCCGCCATATTGAATTTAATGCAAATTTATACAGCCTATCACGCAGAGTGTTAAGATCTATCGATTGACACCATGCTTTTTGAAATAGGATAAGTAATTTAGGAGATACGAGGGAACATATGAACATACATACATACATAGACAGTCAAACTCGTAACCCTCTTTTTTGGTAGTCAGGTAACAACTATTAAGAGTTTCGACACATAAGTGAGTTATTTCGTGCCTAGATTAAATACGTATTTGGCAGCTATCCGTAATTTATTTAGCACATTAGATAGATTAAAGTGGTAATGAGAACGTTGAAGCGTTTTTAATTAAGAAACCAAGGATGCAACATTTTTATTCGGGTCCTATGGTCCTAAAGACGGTATATCAATATTAAGTAGATTAAAAACTAGAATTAGAATTTATATTAAAAATTTAAAACATGCGAAACAGGTTAAAATAATGTAGATTAAGCTCTATTTATATTCAGTGCAGCTATTGAAATTATCGAATAAGAAATTTGCTTCTTTATTTCTGAAGTAAATAAGTACATAAAATTTCAATGTTAAGATAATATTTAAGTATTTATATTTTTGACAAATTCATATTTTTTTGTAATACGCACACACACACACACACACACACACACACACACACACACACACACACACACACACACGCACACGCACACGCACACGCACACGCACACGCACACACACGCACACACACGCACACACACACACACATTACACATTTTTAAGGTAGTTTCTACTCTTTCTATCTATGTTGTCATCTGCACAGATTTCATTAATTTGTCCATCGTAATGTAGTTTTTCAAAGCTCTACGATTTAAAACCTAGCGCAAACCTTGACTGCACTAGAAATCGATATTAATAGTTATAAACAAAATGTGAAATCAAGGAAAGTTTAGACGTTTCCTTTGTTCACTACCAACATGAAAGCTGCAAAATATTGAGAGGGTTGAAGTCGTGAAAAATAAAAAAGCGCATGTTTGCGTCTAATCAGGCGCGCTGTGCACTGAATTAGTTATATCCAGCACTTTGTTTAAATTAGTAATACAAGATGAAAAGTTCATTTTGCAAGGCGGTACTGCGTTCGTTGGTTCAGGGGTCGGGCTCGATGACCCGAAATAAGGCTCAAGGGGGTGGTATTGCCCCCTTTTGAGCTGATGGCAGCCACTCTCCGCCTGCGGGCTGGAGCGCCGACCTCTCATTCATTACGCAATAAAAATGTTCCGTTAACTTCTATACACTGTGTTTAGGTACAGTACCTACCTACTGCAACGAAATTGCCAGATTATCTGTACGATCTTGGAGGAGACGTGTTAGCAGCTCCTAGCATTTTATGTTTACACAGAGATACGTATACCTATACACGTTTACAAGTTGCATAATTCAGTTTTAGTTTTAGCCCAGATAACATAATACCTACAGTACAGATGCCTCATCCCATACAACGGAATAACGCGAGCTATTTTACGAAGTATTTTATTTCTGCATAACGCGAGATTATCAAGCGACATTTTTGCGTGTTGGCGAAGTATGGCGAGGGCCAAATGAATACACTGGACACTAACTAGTAACTCTCTAGACACGATTACTACATTTTTTTAAAAGTTCGGGCTTTTTTTCGTTTGTACCGGATGGGAACCCCATGGTTTTAGCTAAAATATTGTCCTAATATTTTTTTTTTATATTGTTTATGCAAACGAATGACATGAAGAGCTAGTCATTCGCCTGATGTTAAGCATCACCACTACCCATAAAAGAGTGCAGTTATCACTTGGACCTCTAAACACGTGACACTGCACGGCGTTCGTTATGCTGAAACATCACACAGTTTAGTAATAAGATACCTAGATTGTGAGATCAGATCATGAAACCTCGTTTGCCCAGTTATTTCACTAGCTACAATGCTTAGGGCCTACTATGGAACTAACATAACGTACATTAAAGTAGGTATGTACTGCATCATAAATATGAGTGAGTTTCAAATTAACTAGCCTGAAATCGCTCGGGACCGGTGCAGTGGGTTGGGAGACCAGTAAGATACCACTGTTCTGGTAGCTAATAATACCTACACTCAAACAAGGCAAACACCAAAATATTAACAATATATATATTTCGAGGAATGTCGGAGGAATGGATGCGGCATTCGAGAGTGAATAGGTATAGGGAAGCGCGTTACATCCTAGACCGCATCGTCGCTTACCATCAGGTGAGGTAGTGGTAAAAAAATCTAAGTTAGATAGAATATCAATTATCCATATTTGCGTTTTAAGACAAATCATGCAACAAAATTAATAGTTATGCATCATGACATTGCGCGGGTCACGGAGTTGCAAAAAATCTGTGTAAATAGGCATCCAGACAACCTTCAACGTTCTAACAAATTAACAGCTTATACACTAAACACTAAAATAAAGTGCCGAGAAGTATTAGTTTTGTTTAGAGATTTTCCAAACATTTGCATTTGCATGAGAACTGGGTAGTAGATAGGCTAAGGTAAATAAAGAGTTGTGACGTTGTAAGTATTTGTATTCTCTTATGTTATGTTGTTCTGTATAATTTTATGGACGTAATAAAAATATGAAATATATTATTATTTCTCATAGGCTCTTGTCACTAAAACTAATGAACGTATATTGTAGGGTATTCGTTATATTAATTATAGCATTACCACGGGGTCCCATCGGGTACAAATAAAAATAGCCCGAACGTTAAAAACATGTAGTGATCGTGTTGTGGGCCTTACTACATAGTGTCCAGTATATTCATTAAGCCTAATCCTTCGTCAACACGCAATAAATATCGCATGATAATCTTGCGTTATACAGCAATAAAATAAATTGTAATATAGCCCGAGTTATTACGTTGTATGGGATGAGGCATCTATACTGTAGGTATTATATTATTTGGGGCATTACTAACTTTTTTGTATAAGTAATACTTTTTTGTAGAGCCAAAATGAATTATTGTTCAAACCTTTTTATTCTTTGCTAGCTGATGATCACACACCACACAGGCTGATGATGATGATGAAGAGCTGGTGATCAGTGGAGAATTTGCGTTTTATTGTTTTTTAAGACTAAACGTTCGGGTGCCACTAACTTGCATAATAAGTAGTAAAGAAAAAGTACACCACTGTCGTGCGAATAGCAGTCGATGACAAAACGTAACCAGTTTCAGTGGAGGATCGAAAGTTGTATGTTCTAATTTTCACAGCATTTTACATATACATATAAAAGTAAGATAGAATATCAGACAGTAAGTAATCTACACTTACCTTAGAATATTTACTCTATAGAAGTACATAATCTCCGCGTGTCCCGTTTAGATAGCAATAGTTTTACAGACATTTAAAGACACAGTCAAGTCACAAGTAACTTAACGCTCGCTTTTTGTCGTTAGTGCGTAAAATATAAGTAATAGTCATGTTGTTGTCCTTTTAAGGCGGGCGCAGCCAAACAAACCTGTGTGAAAACAAGTAAAAAGATGTTTTTTTTTATAGTTCCTTGCTCCAGTCGACCCTAACAGTAACGGCTCACGCAAATCCATAACGACTGTAGGAGTGCGCACGATGCGTCAGACCCTGCAATTTGCGGTGATCGAAGCGCACTTAGAAAATCATAGATCTACCTGCACAGCTCATTTTAGTTTATCTATACCATACAATAGAAGCTGTACGTTCGTCCGTAAGTTATTGTTTGTGCAATTACATTAAAGATGTGAACCTTCAGACCAGATGCACATAATTTTCTGTTAAGTAAATGTAAGATATCGTGAAAATATCGATAGCATTCCTGGCGACCAAAGTATTGCTTTATTTTAGGAAGGCTTTTGGTTTAGTAATTGCTTACTTAATAGGAATACTAGTCACTATTAGCACCTATTAGGTGCTCTCTTCTCTGCTATTTATTAGGAATGTCACCTATTACATATTCATTTACAATTTCATACGATAGGATGATTAAGAAAGATGCAAAATGCATGCGTTGACCCCCCAGAACTCGCCCGTTCAGTAGCCTTGAAACCTAAGCGATTAATATCAAGTTTATACCCAATAATAATCTAATGATTATCTACCGCAGACATCGCCCAGTCTCCTGTTTGACAACTCTGTTATTATGTAACCTAGGTGACAGAATGTCAGACTGCCAGACTTGCCTAAAATCCTAAATGCTAATAGAGTACATTGACTGCAGACATTAGGCGTCGTTCACCTCGCATGCACAAATTTGAAGCCCCATCTATGTCAACGCCTTTATAATCAGCGCTTTACTTACAGGGTGGTCACTGAACTTTTTGGTTACGTAAGAAGGGATTGTTTACTTCTACTGATACAATAAGATTCTGAAGGAGTTTTGGCGGGAACACGGAAAAAAATCACGTCGTTGCATTGTATTATTTATCAAAACTTTTGCTTTTTCCAGTGCTAATGTTTAAAATTGGTGGCGTTTTACGCATTAAGTGCTGAATTACGAGCATGAGTGAGGGCAAGTGATATAATGTGGTGAAACGTAATTTTTCGTGTTGCTTCCAAAACTCCATAGAAGCTTCCAGTAAAGTTGCCACCACTTTGCCGGAGCATGACTTAGACTGGACTAATACTTGACACTGGCTAAATACACTAAGTGTGGAGCCAAAATATAAGAAAAAAAATCTGAATATCAATTTTTCCTTTATAAAGGAAAAAACCACAGCATAAACTCAACTTATCCTATACCTAATATTCAATTTATTCAATATACTTTCTTTAGCGTATATTCAATTTATTATTGGTCACATCAATAGCCGGAAGACGTCCACTGCTAAGAACAGACCTCCCCAATAAAACGTCACTTTGGACTCTAACATAGATGCGTGGTGATCACCTATGGAAAGGAGTTTGCCATGATCACCACGTTTGGCAGACGTCTTTGCGATCGCCGATTTTAATGTATCGAAGAGAATGCTGCGGTTCATTCTCTGGGTAGGTAGTAGGTACCTATTTCCTTGGCTGGCATTTATGGCACCCACGGGAAGAGATGGGGTACTCCTTATAATTATTGTTACCGCCGCACCGAGACTACACTGTTTACGGAACTATGTTTCTGCTACAAAATAAACATCTCATCATCATCATCATTATCATCATCATCAACATCAACAGAAGACGCCCACTGCTGAACATAGGCCTTCCCCAGAGAGCACCTCGAACGGCTGCTCGCGTCCTGTGTGCATCGGCTCTGCGCGGTTTTCACGAGATCGTCGGGGCCTGCCTACGCTGCGTCTTCCGGTTCGAGGTTGCCACTCGAGAACCGTTCTTCCCCATCGGTTGTCAGTTCTACGAGTGATGTGGCCTGCCCATTGCTACTTCAACTAAATAAACATGTGTTGCTTCTCAATATAAAATTTGAGAAGATAAAATACTATTAGAATTATTAAATTTACATGTAATGTTTATTAGGTAGGTTTACATAAAATATATCAATGCATATCGTTTATTTTATTATTGCCGTCAAATCCGTGTAAACGAAACTCTCTCTACCCAACTAAAATAATAAGCAAACAATCTAACTAAGTAAAAGCGTGTTCAAACAATAGGTGAAGCTGTCGTGCAGCGCGTGGAATCTTATCTCAACTTTTAATAACAGCCTTCACCTCGCCACGGTTATAAAAAATAATGTAGAAACTAACATGAAACGGGGATGTAAAAATCGCAGATAATTTATACTTTACCTATTTCTTTTGTCATTTAACTTGTGTATAGTTGTAATGACTGCACCAGGCAGTCTTTTTTTGGAGTGATGACGTTGTAATAGAGAGATTCAATTAGAGTTTATTGCTTTTACTTCAAACGACCAATAAAAGAATGCCTCATGTTTAGTGAAACTTTTTATTTGTTATAGTAGTTATTAATTTTTTTGTTTTTTTTTGTATTCATTATTATCTAAAAGAAGTATTTATAATAAAAATGTTAGGTAACTTGGTCATTCTTTTTCATAGATTGTATAAAATGAAGTATAGAGCTGAAGGCAGCAGATTCAGATTGGATGCGGTCGTGCAGTAGGGTCGTGGACCCTACGTCCTCGCTCTCGATTCAGGTTATCAACACCACCCCAACCCTCCTCCCTGTGGAAACGCTGCAGGGATTTTCTGGAACATTATGGAAGACGCTCCAAACGTTTGAGTGCGTTGACTTCAAACGAGCTCTTCTGAACTGCACGTTATTATTTTTTTACATCGTTAGTCAGCAGCTCAGACAGACAACCCCACTTTTTATACTCTTTTGTACATCGATGCGTGAGTCATAGACATGTAATTAATAAGTGAATTTATATTAAACACATGACACTATCGTTAATGGTTGTTATATAAATAAACTCACAGCATAAAGCTTATGCAGTTATATTATTAAAACTAATAACCGTAAAATTATGTAAATCCTACACATTAAATAAAGTTACAACTGTATTTTTCGACGAACTAGATTTTTACTAGTTCGTCGAAAAATACATCGCATCTTTGTACAGCAGTAACGAACACTAGCGATTGACATTAAATTAATAAGTAATTATATTTTTATTATAATTATATACCAGATGGTAGAATTAATTTAAATATGTTTATAATGTTGCAAATTTGCTTGAATGCTTTTTTATTGCTCACGATCGATGAGATGACCCATACGCATAGATTTAATATATATGTCTATGCCCATACGTTTCTGAGACTTACACAACACATGATGCTATTGATTATGATTAATAATATTTAACATACAGCGGAGCTTAGCAGATTAAAAAACCCATCTGGATTAATTATTAACCCAAACCAAACAGCGTTATAGTGTAACAAGTGTCTGTGGCATCGTAGCTCCCATATTTTTTTTTTGTATAAAGGATGTTTGGTTGAGAAATTCATGATTCAAGAAATTCTGGTCTGCTATTTGAAGATCATCACTGTCAATAGCTTGAAGACGTCCACTGTTGAACATAGGCCTCCTCCAGAGAGTGCCTGAGTGGCTGCTAGCCTCTTGCAACCATCGGCTCCCCGCGGCTTTCACCAGATCGTCGGTCCACCAACGGTGCGGTTGGTAATTACAATGGTTATTGGAACTTTTAAAAATATTAGGTACTTTTTAGGTGCTCTATTTTGGCACTTTTGTAAAATATTATCTATTTCTTTTGTCTTATATTTTTTTGTACCGAAGCTCATACCATACTTAAATCTTTAGCGGTTTTAGCTGTTAAAAGTGTGGATATATGAAAATTGCTGTATTGCATGCCATTAGTCGGAATGCTCCGCGTGACAGTGCATCGTTCATAACATGGTAACGACACCCACGTAAACAAGTAAAAAGCTTCTAATCAATTAAAATAATGATACCTTTTAAAAAAAAGTTTAACGCAGTTTCGATCGCCTTAATTAAATTGATACGTCTCCCCTGTAGGTACTATTTTACCTGGGGTACCCCTTAGCTCCCTAGGGCATCTTGCTCTTGGCCAGGTCTGTTAAACTATGTAGGACTCAAAATAGCGATTCCCCAGTGATACCCAATAAAGAACCAATACTTAGCAGATGCATTTGCTGTCATCCATTGAGGAATTTTCGGTTTCTCCATCATCGGATCCTCACCTTTATACGAGACTACGCTGGAAGTATATCACTTGACAATCACATACGTGTAAAATAGAGTGTGTTATATGTATCGATGAACATATTATATACCTACATATACCTATATCAAACCAATATACAAATATAGAACCTCTTCCTTCTTTGGATTCGGTTAGAACACCTATACATAATATACCTGCGTTAGACGCTACCTATGTAATAGGGGGAATTCTGTTGCTACGACTATCGTTTTAGCAGGAACGCTGTACAACGCAAATTCTGATAAGTTAACGATAGGGACATTTTTCATGGTAACTAAAGTCTACAATAGGGTTGCCGCAGCAGCCTGAAAACCCTTTTAACCTATTAATAAAAATCCATATGCGCTAGTGATGTCAAAAGATAGCTATCACCCATAATGACTGCAGGTCGCAGTATCATTATTCAATACACATTCGACCTGTGACATTTCAACAGCGCGCCGGCCGCGGGCCTGAAACACGCGACTGTCGCGTGACGTCACGACGCTGCGTGACTCACCGGGCCGAATGCACACAGAACTTTGCGCTTTTCAGCTTTTTATTTCACCTCTGTGGACTTGTACTGGTACAGTCAGTACAAGAGGTCACTGAGTGATACGCTAGATTTGACTGTGAATATAACATGCAAAAGTTTCAGTGCCATGAGTGCATTTTTTATGATAATGAATGACGTGACGAGTTAGTCGTTCACCTGATGTTAAGCGATAGGGCCGCCCATATCATTATTATCAACCTGCGTTTGTCCATTGCTGAACGTAATCCTTTTCACTGTATCTTTCTTTCCTTTTATTCACTTTTGCTTGTGATTACCTAGATGTTACGGCACCAAGTCACAGAATACTTAATGATACGCCCGCTTGCCTTCAGCTCGAGTAGTGTCGATTCTGTTGTCCAAAATCCTGAACAAAACTTTATAGGTTCTAAAACTATTGCAGTCTTGCTTTTTGTGATCTTAAGAAAGAGACGGCAACATTTTATGATTGTCTTATTATATTTAGGTTGCCAATAAATGAGTGATTTAAGTTGCCATCGTGTAAAATAACAAGCTAAGATACTGCGCTACACTGACCTTCTATCGCCATTGTAGAACCGTGGGTGGCACTAAAGTGCTTAGATAATCTTTACCGCCTTTGTTGCTTGAAGAATTTAGGTGTCTGAAGTCTTTAAAGTTATGTAAGAGCGATGTGAAGCCTTGGTGCATTATGGCTGTCATAAAAATAGAATAAAACCTTGAAAGGGGATGTTATCCCAAACGTATTATGTTTTTAAAAACTTGTAATACTAATTTTAAGAAGGTACTTTGAGTCCTCCAGTCTCTCTTATAGGTAGCCTGTTATTGATATTACATTTAAGTTAATTATTAAAAACGGATCTGGGTTTTTTGGCGGGAACGCGGTAAAGTTCACCTCGTTCCATTGTATTATTTTTCATAACTTGTACTTTTTCCAGTGTTAATGTTTAAAATTGGTGGCGCTTTACGCATTAAGTGCTGAATTAGGAGTATGAGTGAGGGCAAGTGATATAATGTGGGGAAACGTGATTTATCGTGTTGCTTCCAAAACTACATAAAAGCTTCTAGTAAAGTTGCCACCACTTTACTAGGGCACAACTTAGACTAGACTATGACTACCTGACTAGACTGGACTATGACTATGACTAGGACATGACTTTGCGTGAAATATTTCATAGCTCGATGAAAATTATAATACTTGACACTGGCTAAATACACTAAGTTGTGGAGCCAAAATATTAAAAAAAAAAAATGGATCTCTATTCTGTGCATGCAGATCCGATGAAAGTAAGTATCAAGAAGGGTTTTTGGCGCGAACGCGGAAAAGTTCATGTGGTTGCATTGTATTATTTCTCAAAACTTGTGCTTTTTCCAGAGTTAATGTTTAAAATTGGTGGCATTTTACGCATTAAGTGCTGAATAATAACCATGAGTGTGGGAAAGTGATATAATGTGGTGCAACGTGGTTTTCCGTGTTGCTTCCAAAATTCCATAGAAGCTTCTAGTAAAGCTGCCACCACTTTACTAGAGCACGACTTAGACTGGACTATGATCTGACTTAGACTGGACTATGACTATGAACTATGACTAAGACTTGACTACGTAAAATATTCTGAAACTCTAAGAAAAACAATACTTGACATGGCTAAATACACTATATGTGGAGCCAAGATATAAGAAAAAAAAAAGTATCAAGAAAGTAGTACCATGGGGTCCCATCAGGTACAAACGAAAAATAGCCCAAACTTGAAAAAAATGTAGTAATCGTGTCTAGAGAGTTACTTGTTAGTGTTCAGTGTATTCATTTGGCCCAATACTTCGCCAACACGCAATTTATGACGCTTGATAATCTTATGTAGATAACGTTATGTAGAAATAAAATAATTCGCCCGCGTTATTCCGTTGTATGGGTTGATGGTATGGGTTGTATGGGACTGTAGGTATTACATTATCTGGGGTAGTACCTAACCTACTTAATCCTTTATATTTCTTTATATCTATTTCTCCTCATACCGTACGGCACTAAAGAATGTACCTTTAAAAACACACACATTAACGGTAATTAAAACATGTTTCATTAAAAAAAGTATTATTAATGTCCTTTAATAAATTTCATTTTCCAGTAGAGAACACATCAGTGGTTCGCTGCACGACATGATTGCAGTATTGCATGACAGGCTGCGACACCCCGTTACTGTGCGATCCGCGCCGACAAAGGACAACGTGATTGTTTGAATAGTATAACAAACTGTAAGGGAGTTTTGGCGGGAACGCGGAAAGTTCACGTTGTTGCATTGTATTATTTCTCAAAACTTGTACTTTTTCCAGTGTTAATGTTTAAAATTGATGGCGTTTTACGCATTAAGTGCTGAATTACGAGCATGAGTGTGGGCAAGTGATATAATGTAGTGAAACGTGATTTTCCGTGTTGCTTCCGAAATTCCATAGAAGCTTCTAGTAAAGTTGCCACCACTTTACTGGAGCATGACTTAGACTGGAATATGACTACCTGACTTAGACTGGACTATGACTAAGACTTGAATTTACGTGAAATATTCTATTAACATGATGAAAATTTACAATACTTGACACTGGCTAAATACACTATGTGTGGAGCAAAAATAAAAAAAAACCTGTAAAACAATATAACTATATATTGTTACAAAGTTTTCTGTTTTACAATGAGCCATAGATTAATTTATGCGTCTTTGGAAAAGGACGTCGGTGTACACTAATTGCAAATTTTCAGAACCACCAGCCGCAAATACCTACGTCCAATGAACATATTTTATTAGATGTAACTGAATTCATTATCATCCTTTGAAAACACCTGACACCAATAAAACTGTAATGCCACACTATGAGACTACGTAGTGACGGTGTCGAATAGGCATGATGGCTAAAATTTTTATTTGCATAAATTAAAAATATTCCTCAAAAGATATCATTTGTGGAAACAAAAATAAAAAATCTCATTAAACGACAAAGTTAAAATCATTTTAAAAACCGGAATAGAAAGAGATAGCTCAAACGGCCAGTGCGTCAGAGCAATGTCTTCAAAGTACCTCATTACTAAGCTGTGGTAGCTTTTCATACAATCTCTTTGCCATGTGACGTCACGAGTGGATTTTTCATAGTAACTGTGGGGGCGCTCTGATCGCGAGAAAGGGACAGGAGATGCCTCCTGTAGAAACTTTAAAAGCTTATTACTCCGTGATTTATTTACCGATTTTACTTATTTTTTCAATTATTGCATTCATTTTTAATCTTCTTTATGAAAGTATTATTTACTTGTTCATTTTTAATAGTAGTCATCATGCCTATTAGCGTGATGTCGCACTAGGGTGTTGTCGAACTTTTGTCGAAGTAGCGTGTGTCGAAATAACGTGGTTTCAAATCGTAGTAATTCACAACTCAGTGTGGTCGCGCTTTGATGATTTGAACCTCAGTTCTTTGCACTTGCGTAGGGCACTCGACTATACCTATTACCTATATGTGATAGCAGGTCATTCTCTACTTATGCTTTAAAGGGTAATTCTAGCATTTCTAACTTATTTTTTAATTTAAACGTAAACGAAGAATATATATTTACAATGGTTATGAGTGTTGAATGGTTATTTTATGGCTATTAATATAATTGAAATGTGAGTGAGGATTGCCGACGAACTATAAAGTTTGCCCTTTCCCAATAAATAGGTAAATATAAGAAGGCAGTGCTCATTTTCTTAATTATTTTTATTCTTTATAACGGCCGACCTTTTGCTCTCTGATAAATAGCTCTATATCATTCAACAACTGTTTTAACATCTCGCCTGTTAAAAATTTAATGTCGCATCGTTTTGTTGAAATTGCCTTATTTATTTTCATAAAAGCCAATTTTGCGGTATTTGTAGAATGCCCTGTCTTTGCCTGCGGCTTGCCATTATGATGGGTCTCAGTTACACCGGCACGGTTAAATAACACAGGTAGTAGGCTAATTCTTTTTTTTTTTAATTTAATAAGTCAATTAGTGTATTTAGCGTATTACCTTGTTTATTATCCCTCGTGTTTTATATTTTTCACCTACCTTACCTATACTTTAGCTTGAACGAAGATCGAGTTTATGGCACTATTTCCTAATAACAAATCAGATTTAGACTGTGAAAAACTTTGGTTCCTATAAACAAAATTTTTTTAAATGTTGAATTTTAAAAGTATAAAATAAGTTTTTTTTTTTTTCTTATATTTTGGCTCCACACATAGTGTATTTAGCCAGTGTCAAGTATTATGTTTTCATCGTGTTACAAAATATTTCACGCAAAGTCATGTTCTAGTGATAGTCCAGTCTAAGTCAGGTAGTCATAGTCCAGTCTAAATCATGCTCCAGCAAAGTGGTGGCCTTTCCTAGAAGCTTCTATGGAGTTTTGGAAGCAACATGAAAAATCACGTTTCACCACATTATATCACTTGCCCTCACTCATGCTCGTAATTCAGCACTTAATGCGTTAAACGCCACCAATTTTAAACATTAAAACTGGAAAAAGCAAAAGTTTTGAAAAATAATACGATGCAACGACGTGAACTTTTCCGCGTTCCCGCCAAAGCTCTATAAAATAAGTTCAATGGGCATCAAAAACATAAAACCTATTTGTTATGCATCAGTCTATCCAATTTGTTTAGGGAATTAATTTACGTTAGTCAATGTAGACGTCTAGATGGCGCCTCTATGAATCTACGCGCGTATTAGTCAGTTTAGGACTTAGTGAAAAGCTGAGGTGTAAAAAGATTTATATGTAGGTACTTAATTGAAGATACAGTAGTACATACGTACATAAAATAAGTTATACTATATTGGCTTCTTAAGAATCCTGAAACAAAAAAAAATACGTTAATTTTCAATACGTCACCGTGAAATAGTATGTTGTCTAAGGTTTTCGCCGCCTTATTAATGACTAGCTACTGCCCGCGGCGTTGCCACACGTGGACTACATTACTTTTCAGGTTTCGGTTTGGGTAATGGCTTTATTTTTAAAAACTGGTTTTCTATCAGCCACACTGAGTTTTCTGCTCGTATAATCACTTCCACGAAGTAAAAATGACATGTCTTAATCATGGATGAAATAATTAATTATAATATTTCCCAAAACAGCGCAGGCACGCTAATTATTATCCTTGATATTCCTGGACCAATTTTGATGAAATCTCCATTCATGGCTACTTAACTATAGAAAAATTTTCGGTGATATTTCGATAAGTATCATCGAACTCATGATTAATTAAAACCTATATTATATTAAAATCTAGGCTTTCAAAACATTTTTACAATAGGGAAAAGTCTGGGGGTCTAGCAAAGATACCAACCGCTAACGCTAACGCCAAACGCTAACTCCAAAGCGTACTGAAATGACTCGTATAATCACTTCCACGAAGTAAAAATGACATGTCTTAATCATGGATGAAATAATTAATTATAATATTTCCCAACACAGCGCAGGTACGCTAATTATTATCCTTGATATTCCTGGACCAATTTTGATGAAATCTCCATTTATGGCTACTTAACTATAGAAAAATTTTCGGTGATATTTCGATAAGTATCATCGAACTCATGATTAATTAAAACCTATATTATATTAAAATCTAGGCTTTCAAAACAGTTTTACAATAGGGCAAAGCCTGGGGGTCTAGCAAAGATACCAACCGCTAACGCTAACGCCAAACGCTAACTCCAAAACGTACTGAAATGACGTTTCGGAAATCGCTAACTTTTCCGTAGCGAATGTCATTTCGATACATTTTTGGAGTTAGCGTGAGGCGTTAGCGTTAGTGATTGTGATCTTTGCTAGACCCCCAGGGCATTTTACATAACATGTTTCGTACACAGATTAGAGAAAAAAATCTACTTCGTATCATTCCAAAGAGTATTATTATACTTCTGTATCATTCAAAGAGTATATAATTTATATGTAACGTAAGAGTATTATTGGCCCACTGCATTAGCCTATGGTGGTAATAGTATGCATTGGCCCTCAGACCTGTGGGCCAAACATAAACGTCATGTAATGCCAAAAATAGGCGTAGCAAGGGTCAAGATTATACTCCCAAGGGTAAAACTCTAAATATCACGGTTCATGAGATACAGCCTGGTGACAGACGGACAGACAGCCTGACAGACGTCGTCAGTCCGTTTTGGGTACGGAACCCTATTACTAAGGCTTCGCTGTCCGTCTGTCCGTCTGTCACCATCAGACTGTATCTCATGAACCGTGATAGTTAGACAGCTGAAATGAAATGAAATGAAATGAAATGAAATGAAATGAAATGAAATGAAATGAAATGAAATGAAATGAAATGAAATGAAATGAAATGAAATGAAATGAAATGAAATGAAATGAAATGAAATGAAATGAAATGAAATGAAATGAAATGAAATGAAATGAAATGAAATGAAATGAAATGAAATGAAATGAAATGAAATGAAATGAAATGAAATGAAATGAAATGAAATGAAATGAAATGAAATGAAATGAAATGAAATGAAATGAAATGAAATGAAATGAAATGAAATGAAATGAAATGAAATGAAATGAAATGAAATGAAATGAAATGAAATGAAATGAAATGAAATGAAATGAAATGAAATGAAATGAAATGAAATGAAATGAAATGAAATGAAATGAAATGAAATGAAATGAAATGAAATGAAATGAAATGAAATGAAATGAAATGAAATGAAATGAAATGAAATGAAATGAAATGAAATGAAATGAAATGAAATGAAATGAAATAATTTATTTGTAAGAATTTTGGGTTACAGTATTGCAAAGATGGAAAAGTACATAATTCTTCCAACAAAATTCTGCCTATAGGTGCAGGCGTACAAATATTTAAATTGGATTTAACTTAATTTAATTACATAATTATGTCAGTGTTAATAATGAGTTGGAATAATTTAATTATAGTTATTATTATTGATTATTGAATTTTTAATTATTAACAAAATGTATTATACATTAAATTGGTCAGACTAATCTATATCTATAATTACTAATCGACGCGTCATTTAGAAAGTCTTTAACAGAGTAATAACATTTATCCAGCAGGAAGTCAAATATTTTTTTCTTAAATTCATTAATGTCGTGCATTTTGAAAATGTCAGGTAATTTATTGAATACTCTAATTGCCATACAATTTACATTTTGACTGTTTAATTGGAGCCTTTGTATCGGAACATATAGCTCATGGACATTACGACTTCGTTTTATTACCTCATTTTGTCTTTTAAACAAATATGGGTGCTTTTTTACAAATAGGCATATTTCATACACATAGAGCGAAGGTAAAGGCAAGATTTTATGTTTTTTAAAAAGTGGCTTACAGCTATCCAAAAATCCTGCGCCACAGAGTGAACGTATGCACTTTTTTTGCACGAGAAATGCTCGTTCTGCATCAACGGAAAAGCCCCAAAGAATTATCCCATACCTAAGGCAGGATGAGACATAGCCATGATACGCCAACAGAGCAGCTTCCTTAGTTGCAACCTGTCTGAGCCGATACAGGACATATACAAATCTGTCTAAATGCTGAAATCTTCACAGATGATAAATATATTTTTGTTGCCGCTATTACAAAAAATACAGAATAAAATAAGTATTTAACCCCTTAAATACTTATTTTATTCTGTACTTTAGTATTTTTTCTCTCTCATACATCAAACGCTTTTTTGCTAGTTTTTATAGATAATGATACGGAACCCTTCGTGCGCGAGCCCAACTCGCACTTGGCCGGTTATTTCTCTAATCTGCGGGCACTAAGTATAATTAACATGTTTGTATCTTGAATGCAATCGATTCATACTACTTACATATTATTTTATGGTATATCTATTATACTCCAAAAACCCCAAACAACCTGCAAGGGCTTAAATAGAAAAACTAATAATGGTGTATCAAATCTAATAAATTGTAAAATTTCATTCCACTGTTTAATGCATATTTACTACCGAAATTAACTCCTATTACTCTTTGTTCATGGCCTTACACACGTTTTTTTTTCTTTAATCTGTGCCTCCAGATGGACTTTACGTGAAACATGTGAAATATTCAATAACAACACGACGAAAAATTACTATACTTAACACTGGCTAAATACACTATGCGTGGAGCCATAATACAACATAAAAAAAATTACTGTGACACAAACTAACCGTCAGTAGCCAAAAAAAATTCACCATAAAGCGGCCATGTTGTATAAAATTCCGTCTGGTTTCGTAATGATATTTAATAATTTTGACCAAAAATTTTTAATGATATTTGTATTTTAATATATCCTATGTTGTGCGCTGGTTATTTCTAAGCATATTAGTGCAACCCGCATGAAAATCAGTTCAGTATCTAGGGATTTGTTCAATAACAAACAAACAAACAAACAAACAGCTACAAATTATTGTCCCTAGATGGCGTTAGATACGATGATGTTGATGATGATAATGACCTAGATGTTGTCAAACGTGAGCCCATTTAAGTATAAAAAAAAAGATACGATAAATTAGAAAATGTATGGAGAAGGGCAAAAAGCCTTGTAGTCCTGCATCACGGTTACGATATTTTTTGAACAATAGAACCTATGGGATAAATTAGATTAGACATCATTATATGTGTGTTCCGTAGCGCATCAGAATTACACATTTATTATATGTAGGGAGGGATGTAGGGAAAAAATGACCATTCTAGGGTTGACTTTAGGGTTTTTGGTATTTTGTAAAAAATCCATTTCGTTTTCATTTATAAACCATCATCATCAGCTTGAAGATAGGCCTCTCCCAATACGGAGATACTTTAAGCGGCTACTTGCCTCTTTTTATTCCAACGGCTCTCCGGCGATAGTAAGCAGTACCTAAGTACCTACCTACCTTTAGTATGTATGTAAGTAATATACAATGTAGGTACACGTTCTGTTACCAAGCAATAAGGACACGTGTCTAGTCCAAACAATGTGTTAAAAAATAATAAAGAGCACAATCACGACTCACGAAGAAGACGCACACGTACTTAAGTCATAGGTACATAACACAATCTGAATAGATTCGCAATACTTGTATATCTTTGTGGTCGATTATATTTTATGGTTAGAAACACACGTTATGAAACTGAAAGATAAAATATTCAAGGTAAAGTCGCTACAGATAGGTACATAATAATAAGTGTATTTTGTTTAATATAGGTACTCGGTCTCTTGATAAGTTATTACACTTCTCTACACACACTCATTGCTCATTATATCATTTGTATCACACAAATCAACAGCCTGAAAACGACCACTGCTGAACATAGGCCTACCCATAGAACGACAATTTGGACGCTTTTTTTATGAGAATGAATGACGTGACGGGCTGATGTTAAGCGACACGGCCGCCCATAACAGTTGCATTGTCACTCGGCCCTTTACAATGATAAAGTTTCGCGTGACACTGCCCTGCGTACGTCATCCTGAGACATCAGGTCAAAAAGTCTCATTTGTCCAGTAATTTCACTAGCTACAATGCCCTTCAAACCGGAACACAGTAGTGCTTGCACACTACTGCTTGGCGGTAGAATAACTGGCAAAGCGGTGGTATCTACCTAGACGGACTTTGCAGAAAAGTCCTACCACCTAGTATATATATATACGCTTATTATAGGGAGGGATAGCCATAATCACCATCGCTTGGCAAGCGGCTTGGTGATCGCAGAAGATCTTACTGTACCTAGGAGAACGTTGCTGCCCATTCTCTGGATATTCTCATAGCCGGGTTTCCTGCCTGAAGACATCCACTGGTGAATATAGGCCTCCCCCACAGAACACCACCTACAGCGGCTGCTTGCCTTCAGCATGCATCGGCTCCCCGGCAGATCGTCGATTCGTGATAGCAACCTTTCTGCGCCATCGGTTGCCAGTATTATTTGAAAGTATATAGGTATAGCCACACGATAGGGCTCGATAGCTCAGTAGGTCCCTGCCTTCTGAACTGAGGGCTGTGGTTCAATTCCTACCCAGGACCAACATTTGTGTGATGAACATAGATGTTTGTGTCTGGGTGTTATATACTGTATTCTATGTATGTATTTACCAACAATAAAAAAGTATATAAGTATTGTATCAGTTATCTGGTTCCCATAGTACAAGCTATGCTTAGTTTGGGGCTAGATGGCGCTATGTGAAATGTTCACACATATTCATAGGAATGATTTTTTAAAGTGTAAACCATTCTTTAGTATATCTGTAAAGATAGAGGATAGATAGGTATAGGTTTTTCTCACACATATTTATTTATTTATAAAAAAAAAATCTTTCGCTAAGCGCCATTGGTTTCATAGCTCTGTAGGTATAGCTGTCGTAATAGGATAGGGTAAAGAGGTTGGTACGCTTGGCTGGTAATAATTTAGAAGCGACTTATAATTACTAATTTAAAAAGTATTGGTACATAATTACTTATCTTTAAATAAGTGGCTGGAAATCCATAAAACTGCTTATTTTACTGGGTAAGTATATTGTAGATTAACGAAGTAGATAAGTTTTTTAATTATGTGTGGGTAGATAAAATACTTATAATAAGTACAAGTAGTTAAATCATTTAACTATAGTTCGGTTTACGTAGCAAAATCATGGGTCTGAGAAAAAGTATTTTCATGATTTCTATTATGTAAGTATTGTTTTTGATACAAGAAGAAATATTGTAAATATAAATCACGCGACTTTTTGTATTTTCTCTTTGTCGTTTGACTTTGTAGAGCAAAATTAAATGAGCCAAAACAACGCGGACTTTCTTAATTATGTCGTCATGATTCAGTTATTTCCAGTAACAATAGCTGAAAACTAACCAGCAAAAGGATAAAGGATAAAAGGCAAGAAAAATTATATAATAATACATTTAGGTGAATTAGCTTAAAAATATTTTTTTAAGTAATAAAATCAAACATTAAAATTTTATCGCGAAACATAGGTACTTTATTATTCACACTAAAATAGTTAAATCAAGTATAAACATCTCAGTCTTGATGATAATAAACGAATTTATTAAATTAATTTTACTTAATACAGATACCTACCCGCCTAGGTATACCTATAGACCGTCAAGACATTTCTGAGGTAAACTTTTCCGTCTGGCATCTGGTATAGGCGTATGGGCAATAGAAAATAATTGTATCGGTCGTTATTTATTTTGTTAGCTCGCTACCGCCGACGGTAATTAGTGATTTGCATGTAGTCGATGGTCTATTAGCCGTCCCCGCTCAGCTCCGTTCACCCCTTACCGCTCTAGTAAAACAAGCAATGTTCAAACTACGCTACCAACCGGACATCATTTCCAATAGGTATGTCACTGTAGAATGTCGCTGGTGGCGTGTGGTAATTTCCCAAACATGTGCATCTAAGTCTCGTTCATTATAATAAAGTTATGTAAATAAAACATGTAATAATGCTTTTTATTTGGGAATTTATTTCTCTTATATAAGAATTAACTCAAGCGTTATATATTACATATAACTTCCTTGTAATTCACCCCAAAATCAGTTTCCATTTGACAACATTGCGGATTTGGTATTGTTTTATATTACTGTTCAAAAGTTTGCTACATACAGTAGCATATTTTTTTATGGAGTGATAAATATTATAGCTAGGTACCTATAGCTAGAAGAACGCAAAAAGAACTTGCACTAATACTGGCCTTTCTGACCGCAAAAAAATGAAACTACTATGTAAATGTGGTAATTAACGATTTGCGTGTTGTCCATGGTCCATTTGTCGTTTTCACGCGTCCTTTAGAATACAAGTACCTAGTCAGTTATAGTAAAGTAAATAAATAGGGACAATTAAAATATTTCGAAAATATTTCTTTATGCTGGAATGGACTCACGTTTGACAAAATCTCTTATTTAATGATATATATGTATGTATTATCATCAGCCAGAAGACATCCGCTACTTAACATATAGACCTTCTAAGCCAAATTAAGTAAGTGCCATGTGATCGGCTGCTTACAGTGAGGAATCACGTGTTTTTTTTAATGCGTGAAATATTATAAATTAATATTTATAGTGACCATGATGACATTTTAAACTCTAGTCTCCCAGTATGAACCTGCCCCAAACCACTGGATTTTACGAGCGCTAGACTTCTAACGACATTCGTCTCCCATTAAGTAGGGAATAGGAAGGATAATACCCAAAGCGCAGTTTGCGGATCCAAGTTTTGGTCGGTGCTTACCTACGTAATTGATGGCAGATTTCGAGAAAGCCTCACGTTTTATTGCGTTTGTTATTTCAGAAGTTAATGACTGCAGACAGGACTGGTGCGGACTATTGTAAATAAGAACGACGTAATATGCGAAAATTCGATGTTAAGCCGGGATATTTATTTTCAGGCACCATTTTAAATACGATTCATCTACAACCACCCATCTCAACTCACCAACTCAACTCTCAAGTTTTAACGAAACCCAAATAATTAGTACCTATGTATAAGATAAGCACAGCGTAGGCCAGCTCTCACTAGGTGGACTGAAGATCTGGCGAAAACCGCGGGGAGCCGATGGATGTAAGATGCAAGCAGCCGCTTAGTGGCGCTCTCTGGAGGAGGCCTAAGTTCAGTAGTGGACGTCTTCAGGCTTTTTTTTTATGTAATGAGTGACAAACAAGCAGGCGGCCCACCTGATAGTAAGTGGTCACCGCCGCCTATGGACATCTGCAACACCAAGGGCATTGCCGGTGCGTTGCCTACCCTTAGAGAGGACTCTTTTAACACTTTTCTCGAAGCTCTCCATACTGTAGTTATGCGGAATAACCTCAGGAGGAAGATCATTCCACATCTTGCAGGTTCGTGGAAGAAACGACCGCAAGAATCGCGTCGTATGAAATTTGCACGTGTCTACAATATGTGGATGTGCTTGTTCACGCTGCCGAGAAGTTCGAGAATAAAATTAGGAAGGCGGGATGAGGTTAAATATTTCTTCAGAGCATTCCCCATGATAGTAACGGTAGAAGAGACTCAGAGAACCGATATCTCGTCGCAAGCTTAAAGGCTCTAGCTTGTCGGTGAGTTTGGGGTCGTCCACAATTCCAACGGCTCTTCGCTGTAGGGAGTCAAGGGGAAGCAATAAGTACTTCGGTGCCCCACTCCAGAGATGAGAGCAGTACTCCATGTGCGGCTGAACCTGGGCTTTGTATAACAAAAGACGTTGGTTCGGCGTGATGTACCGCTTAGCTCTATTGAGTACACCGAGTTTTTTGGCAGTAAGACTAGCCTTGCGTTCCAAATGACTCCGATACTGGACCTCGTTAGTAATGTCTACACCTAAGATCCCTGTTGACTAATAGGTATAAGTAGTTGACAATCTCAACTTACCACGCACTTTTTATCGCATTTCGTCATAAGTTCTTTGTTCTCACTCATTATATGCAAAGATCATATAACATGAAGCTTCGGGACACGTATAACACGATAAAGATGCAAGTGCAAAGTTACAGGTACCTATTTACGTAAGCGACACGGATGCGACACGGTCACCACTCTCCTCTCGCGTCATTTGTCGCGTCGCGTCGTGGTATCGTAATTTTCACTCATTTTCCCTCACACTACTTACGCAGTGGAAAATGGAGCCAGTACAGTATCTCTCCTCACAATTCTCCTTATTTTAGCTTAAGCAGTCGATCGCCAATGCACATGCATAACAATTTATTGTTATAGATATACTTAGGTACTTAGACAGTAAAAGAAGGCACATGACTTTCCTTGGATTAAAGGACGCTAGGTAGGTACTATATAAGTACTATAAAATTATAGTGATCATAATGGCCAATAAAGGTTCTCGAGTGGCAACCACAAACCGGAAGGCGCAGCGTAGGCCGACCCCCCACTAGGTGGACTGTCAATCTGGTGAAAACCGCGGGAATCCGATGGATGCAGGAGGCGAGCAGCCGTTCAAAGTGTAAATAATAAAAGATATTATTCCTAAAAGAACATCAGTGGGCCCCTATATACAATTAGGTGTACTGACGATCTCGTCAAAACCGCGGGGAACTGATGATGCAAGAGGCAAGCGGTGGCTCAAGGCGCTCTAAGGGGAGGGTTACGTTCAGCAGTGGCAGTTTTCAAGCTCTTGATGATAATTCCTGAAATAAATCCGTTGGTCTACGTATTCATCGAGTTGTTTGTTTTAAACTTACAAACTGGTTTACAACTTGGCAGCGGGTTATCAGGGGAAGTCGGGCAAGTTAGGGCGCTCGCTGATGTAAAAAGCGCGCCGCGTGTCGAGGTGCTCAGTGGCGCCATCTAGACGTCTACATTGGCGCCACTCACCGCCCGCTAAATTAATCTTGTGAGATTGTGAAAGGTGCAGCGTTTTCAGGATGACGCGAAATCGTTTTTCATCAACCAACGTCGCAAATTTCTGTTCTTTGTGCGTCACGTATAAGTTTAGTTTAAAATGTTTCGTCGAGATTATGGAGGATAAAAGACTGAGTGAGCTAAAATATTATGTATAAAATCAACTTCAAAACCATCATTTTTTTCTTTAATGGACAGCAAAGTTTACGTGTCAAATGGGCATGACGAGAATAACATTATAATTTTATTTATTCGGTAGTTATTTAGGTTACTATACTATTAAAATCAAGTGCGATCAAGCATACTAAGTATAAGTGTAGATATTGTATTATCTGGGGTATAACTATGTATTCAATGAGATATATTACCAAGGTCTAGAATAATGATTGCGTAGACTACGTGCCCCATACATATTCAAAGTCATATTCTAGTTGGCAACAATTGTCAATAGCTCTCATAAATAATGAAATAATGCAACGTGACGTCACAACCTATAACTTTACACGTGTTTCTAATAAAGTTTTATGTTCGCACCTCCATTCTATAGGTCTATAACTCTAAAATTATATAAGCGATTCTCGCAATATGCGTAGGCAAATAACTAGCTAAACAATACATTGTATCCTAGTGATTCTCACCTATTGTGATGTGAAGAGTTAGATCACTCGTACATATACTTTGTCATGTGACATAATAATATTAATTTACGAGTTGGAAGTCAGGGAAATTCCCAATTACGCATAGAACAATTACACATTTAAAAATATGTTTGCTTATCAATTTTCCTCACACTCACAAGGAAACAAACCAAGGCATTTTATTGTGAGTATAACTGTAATATGGCAAAAATTACGCTTCCTATAGATACCTAATATTACATACATATGTGTGTACATATTATGAGTGGCGTTTTATGAAGAGACATGGTGTTCAGCAGTGCACATCTTCTGGTTGTTTAAGTAGAGTTGTATGTACCTACTGTGCTAAGCCTACTGTATAAGGTAGACTTTTAAAAATACTTTCTCCTTGCATATTTGGAAACCATCTAATATGATGGTCGTTAATTTCGAGTTGAATGCTGACGTTTTGCAAATAACAGTTGATTATAATAATTATTCAAGGTTTGATAGCGCTTTTTGTATAGACGGAAGATTCACCAACAGCCTCAAGACGTCCACTGTTGAACATACTACCTCGCACTCCTAGGCCTCCCACAGAGTGCCACTTGCTTCATGCATCCATATATACGCTCCCCGCGCGCGATCCACCGGGATAAAAGATTAGGTACAGTTAGATGGAAGATTACCTCCAAATAAAAAGGCCGTTAGTACAAGCATTTCCCCCACTATTTCTCCAAGAACTCCACAACTCCCCTTTCTCCCATAATCCCGCTGTCCTGCAGTCTGCGACGTTGATTGATGCAGGTGCAAGAAACGACTCGCACAAGCATTCCTTCCTGCTCGCCTCAATTAACTTTGGAGCGCTGAAATGTTTCAGTAGTTTTTGTGCAAATATTTAGTGTGAGTTACCGGAAATTAAAGGGACTAAAGCCGCTGTAGATAACTTATATTACCTGTGTCAGTAGAAGAGTAAAAATAATATTAGGTAGTTACGTCATACGATACAGAACAGTTCCAGCTACCATGGCACAAAATTGCACTATAGAAAATTTCAGTAAATCACAATTGTATTTGAATCTCCAATCAACCAATCATGTATGATCAATTTATTGCTATAATATTATACCTAACACGTAACCACCTAAGCGTAATATATGCCCTTATAATAGTAACAGATGAATGCACTTTCCAAGTAAATAATTGCGGTGAATAAAATCTGGAGAGACGTCGGAGATTCGATAACGCTCTGCGGCCTATTCACAATATCTACAATATAATATCATACGTGACGTGGCACTAGAACCTTGTGAGCTACAACCCACAATTGGCCGGCAATATTACCCAATTTTTACATTTTTATTTTGAGAACATTTACCAATAGTAACCACGTAAAGGTAGATTCACCTACTTAGTACATGATAGGCTCTAACGTTAGGTAAGTATGTGAGTAGGTACATATGGTGAATAGAATCAATTTCTGCAACAATATTATACAGTGCCTGTTTTTATAATTGAAGCGATATGGGAGCCTCTGCCAACGTTCCACCTCAGAGCTACCTACATCCCATTCACAAAAGGTCCTCAAAAGCTGACCTCGTCTCTACATTGCATTTATAAGGAACCATATCGTAACAAATGTTACAGCCTTCATCCGGTTTAGGATATTTGAGGTCATATTTTATAATATCTTTTGTGATACGTTGGGATGACTTGAATAAGGTACAAAGGTGGTAAGGTGGTAGGTAGGTAGGTAGGTTGGAGGTAAAATATACCATCAACCTCTCAATATTTTTTATTCAAACGGAAATCAAGACAGCCTTCATTAAATTATTTTACTATTTGACTCTATTATAAAATTAATACTGCCATTAAAATATTTTAGAACTACCTACTCCAGTAATCATAAAATTTTTTCCACGTGATGTAGGTACCAGCCAAAAACCATAATATTCAATGAAGCTTCGTAAATAAAGCGAACAGATTTCGTGTTCCTCCACAACATTAATTTTAACTATTCGCAGCGTTCCAGTGGTCTGACCAAGTCTTTATAGAGCCCAAACACGCTCCCCTTTTTAGCTTAATTCCTTTTCACTTCATCAACCAAGCAAACAGCTTTAAGCTCTGTAAAGGCAGGACCAAACTGGACAGCCCCGTGAGAAATCGTTTTAATACTCAAAATCCGCTTGCAGTTTCAACGTTTAATGAATTACGTCGGCGGCAGCCTCCGGCGCAAGACGTACATCGATCAACGTCGCACGCCCACTTCCCCCCGTGGGTGCATTTCCCCCTGAACCTCTTCGCCCCCCAGTAGGGGTAGGCGCAGGGGGCAGACGGCCCCGCACTGCCCAAATAAAATATTCGCACGAGCGCTTGCACTCACTAGTTTAGATATGACAGTTGCTGTCGTGTCGCAGTACCTAAAATGTTTCGTGGCGTTGCTGACTGAAGACAGGTTACATAACCTAATAAAGAAGTTAACGTTCAACCAATGCATGGCATCGAGGTAATACTTTTACCAGCAAGAATTTAGTTTTTAGTTTATTTTGTTCATTTGTCAAACCGTGTCTGTTATTTTCAACAAGCCTATTAACCTTTCATTAATATTTGTATATGTGTAAAATATTTTACTGCATTTTGTCAATGTACTACATGTTTGTAATTCCTATTTTATTGTAGGTACATCTGAAAACCGTACGTATACAAGTTAATATTGCATTCATTATATCGTTAAAAATGATGAAAAATGATTTTTCATTAGATATTGTCTGTAATATAGAAAAACTTCCAAAACACAATATTCTATTCGATCCAATTTTCTTATCCGGTTTTATGGGTTCGGGCGTGAGATAAAAAGAGGTAACTGCAAATTCGCCAGCGTTCTTGTGTTGTAAGGTTCCGCTCGAGGCTGCACTTCGTTCGTGGACGCGGTGCTACACTGCTCCGGAGCCACGTTAGGTAGAGCTACGTTACGTAGAGCTACGTGACGCTTCTGAATTATAAGAAAATGCATTTACGGCGTTGCGCCGCAAAGCGGTCGGTGTCGTGCCTAGTCTACGACGTGGGTTTATTGGAGTGATTACATTTGAGGCGTACATTTTTAAGTATCCGAGGTACATATTTCAGAATAGATTTTAGTTTAAATGTCATCGTTTCTCGGTGAAAGCACTGAATATAATTACTGCTATTATATGAAGGAATATGAGCGTTGGTACAAGGCTAAACAATCTGTCATAACGAGAATCTGCCTAAAACAGAATCAGTCCAAAGACGAATAAGCGATTTAATTAAGTTCTTTGGTACTATAATAATTAATAACTAATGAGCAACAGTGACCATGAAATGGAAAGCCAATAATAATTGTTAGCAAATAATTTTTAGCACGTAGTTACTTATTTACTTTATACTCCAAATTTATACGAATGAATCTAAGAGACAAAGATAGTTATCATTGTATCTACCTATTAGTTCCTATTTTCTAAACTATTTTACACTTAAATAAGATGACAAGGGCTATTAATCCAATAAATCTAATTCGTCAACTTTCTAGTCCGCTTATAAATCTATCTTATAATTTCCCCAAACGTACCTTTAATGTTTAACTACACTAATTAGTGAATGAGCTACATTTAGGCAACTACACACAAACGAAGTTGAGGCGGGGTTGTTTGTAACGGGCTCACGCGGGAGAAGGGAGGTTCAACCCCCTCCTCCCCTTGCGAACAAAGCCTTCCGTGAAAGCCTTCGGACGTTGATAGATGCGATAAGCTCGGATGCAAGTAAGCTGCATACATTTCTTGCAGGGTGTAATCATCCCAGGGCTCTGAAAGTTTCCGTCTTAGCGGAACGTTTTCTTAAGATATTTCAGTTTAAAAAGTATCCTTTGTAGGAATTTTCATTGTTTTTATTAGCGTGGTTATACCTAACTTTTCTATTAATCTTATGAAGATTAATAAAATTATACGTCGAACACAAATTTTTATTCCAAAAACAATGCAGTGTCACGCGAAACTTTATTTTAATGTTCCGAGTGACACTGCAACTGTTATAGGTGGCCGTGTCGCTTAACATCAGGTAAACGACTAGCTTATTACATGTAACTCTTGGGTTATTCCTGTTTGTTCCTTCGTTCTGTCCCTTCGAGGGGACAGACAGACAAGAATTTCATTAAATAATCATAATATAATTACTTAGGTACTTCATTATACTTAAAGTTTGTTTCGGTAGATGTAGTTGGGCATCGAGCAAAGTCCGCTGCCGATCGGCACTAATGGCACTAAACCGAGCACAGTTGTGGCTAGGTTGCTTGTCCCACTATTATCCCTATCCCTACATATAATAAATGTGTAATTCTGATGCGCTAGGGAACACACACATAATGATGTCAAATCTAATTTATCCCATAGGTTCTATTGTTCAAAAAATATCGTAACCGCGAAGCAGGACTACAAGGCTTTTTGCCCTTCTCCATACATTTTCTAATTTATCGTATCTAACGCCATCTAGGGACAATAATTTGTTGCTGTTTGTTTGTTTGTTTGTTTGTTATTGAACAAATCCCTAGATACTGAACTGATTTTCATGCGGGTTGCACTAATATGCTTAGAAATAACCAGCGCACAACATAGGATATATTAAAATACAAATATCATTAAAAATTTTTGGTCAAAATTATTAAATATTATTACGAAACCGGACGGAATTTTATACAACATTGCCGCTTCATGGTGAATTTTTTTTGGCTACTGACGGTTAGTTTGTGTCACAGTAATTTTTTTATGTTGTATTATGGCTCCACACATAGTGTTTTTAGCCAGTGTTAAGTATAGTAATTTTTCGTCGTGTTGTTATTGAATATTTCACATGTTTCACGTAAAGTCCATCTGAAGGCACAGATTCAATAAAAAAAACGTGTGTAAGGCCATGAACAAAGAGTAATAGGAGTTAATTTCGGTAGTAAATATGCATTAAACAGTGGAATGAAATTTTACAATTTATTAGATTTGATTAACCATTATTAGTTTTTCTATTTAAGCCCTTGCAGGTTGTTTGGGGTTTTTGGAGTAAAATAGATATACCATCAAATAATATGTAAGTAGTATGAATCGATTGCATTCAAGATACAAACATGTTAATTATACTTAGTGCCCGCAGATTAGAGAAATAACCGGCCAAGTGCGAGTTGGGCTCGCGCACGAAGGGTTCCGTATCATTATCTATAAAAACTAGCAAAAAAACGTTTGATGTATGAGAGAGAAAAAATACTAAAATACAGAATAAAATAAGTATTTAAGGGGTTAAATACTTATTTTATTGTGTATTTTTTGTAATAGCGGCAACAAAAATATATTTATCATCTGTAAAGATTTCAGCTGTCTAACTATCACGGTTCATGAGATACAGCCTGATGGTGACAGACGGACAGACGGACAGCAAAGCCTTAGTAATAGGGTTCCGTACCCAAAACGGACTGACGACGTCTGTCAGGCTGTCTGTCCGTCTGTCACCAGGCTGTATCTCATGAACCGTGATAGTTAGAGCTTTACCTTTGGGAGTATAATCTTGACCCTTGCTACGCCTATTTTTGGCATTACATGACGTTTATGTTTGGCCCACAGGTCTGAGGGTCAATGCATACTATTACCACCATACGTATAAATTATATACTCTTTGAATGATACAGAAGTATAATAATACTCTTTGGAATGATACGAAGTAGATTTTTTCTCTAATCTGTGTACGAAACATGTTTTGTAAAATGCCCTGGGGGTCTAGCAAAGATCACAATCACTAACGCTAACGCCTCACGTTAACTCCAAAAATGTATCGAAATGACATTCGCTACGGAAAAGTTAGCGATTTCCGAAACGTCATTTCAGTACATTTTGGAGTTAGCGTTTGGCGTTAGCGTTAGCGGTTGGTATCTTTGCTAGACCCCCAGACTTTGCCCTATTGTAAAAATGTTTTGAAAGCCTAGATTTTAATATAATATAGGTTTTAATTAATCATGAGTTCGATGATACTTATCGAAATATCATCGAAAACTTTTCTATAGTTAAGTAGCCATGAGTGGAGATTTCATCAAAATTGGTCCAGGAATATCAAGGATAATAATTAGCGTAATAGCTATATATAATGTAGTCCACGCGTGGCAACGCCGCGGGCAGTAGCTAGTAATATCTATGCCTGTACACGTGTGTTGGTATAAATACATGTACATGTATGTGAATCAGGTCAGCATAAGAACTATAGCACCACTCCTTCTCTTCGTAATCCGGGAAATGGTAATAATAATACCCAGGGAATGGGAAGCATTCTCATGGACATCTCCTGGCTGGTGAATAAAAAGTTATAGGTAATTAAGTATACTTAAACCTGCTGACAAAAACTATTCTGGCTTGATAAATTAGCTTATTAGGTATTAAAAAGGCCCCTGTGGTAAATGCATGTGTTCACGAAGACCCTTTTGCAAATTAAATCACAAAGAACTCTGACTCTCCACCTTCAACTTCCCACTAACTACAGAAATATTACAATAAGTAATAATAATAGCCTCCAAGGAAGTTCTATCCAGAAATATTTTTGAAACCTTGCCTAGCCAGTCTCACTCCGATATTTATCCTACTAATATTATATATACAGCAGTACAGAAGCTTATGGCTTTTGGTAAAAAGTAAAGAAAGTCAATACAGTAATAAAGCTAATATGGTCTAGATGAGCCAGCGCGATGCGTTGGAAAGGCGGCCGATACCATCGCCTGCCACCCACCACCCGACGCTGATCACACGCTCACAAATATACATAGGTATATACAGACCTCAGCCACCATCAGAATCAGAATCAGTATAATCCTAATATCCTTTATTGATAAAACACAAAAACGAGGTACGAATGGGTATTTAGATTACACAGTTTGTTTTTAAAATGTGGCGTATACCTACTCCGTAATTGAAACTAGATCCAGAAGTACGATTAGCCAATTGTTTGACAAAACTTCGATCCAAACAAGTTTCGGCCAAGTCACGTCAACCACTCGATACCGTCGTTCGTATAGATACCTAGTTCAATACACTGCACTTAACTGCATAATGGTATAAAGAAAGATGGCTCGAACCAATCATTTTGTAACCGAAGCGAAATTGGAGCCGCGATAAAGACACAGACAGATAGCGGGCTCTCCGTCAGAGGGATCACCCGTTCTATCCAAACGCTCCATCCTTCCACGTCGTCGGGGACCTAGAACGTTTAATATCCGAACCTAGCGCTAGCGGTCTTCAGCGTCTTCAGGGTCTTTTTACCTCGTCCAAGCGAAATATAATTGATCGATTCCATTGCGCCACAGCTTAATGGTAGCATGACGTAGACGCTAAAGGAAATCTCTACGGATATTCTGTTTCACCTGCTTTTCACCCGGAAAACCAATTTGGGCGCCGGCCAAAGCGATTTGTCGTGAACGCATGTTCTGTGAGATAGTCCGGATTCCTTGGCAAAGGGAAATCTGGTTACACTGTTACATGTCATTATTATAATACTTTTACCTACGAACTGACATAATTAAAAAAATATTGTACGGTACATAAATCCTCCCCTCGATAAATCTTTCTATTGTCCACTTCACAGAATATTCTCATAATAGCCCTACGTCAAGATTGTTCACGATTTTTCAACATTATCTGTATCGTTAGACGCGAACAAAAGCTTCCACGTTGCTCGATGGTAGTGAGCAAGCTGTGAGACTGCGAGACCTAGGTCGGGGGCTGGCCTTTAGAGAGATACGGCCATTGTCGGCCCATTGTCAGGGAAACAATAGCCATTTCAACACCTTACAATGGGTAGAGTTGGCTCCGTGAAAAATTCAAAATCAAACTGCGTGCGATGAACGCACGAGCTTCCTAAACTTTGGCTTGACGGTAATTGATACTATTATTTACGGTTTTCACACATTATTCCAGACCACGTAATATATGAATAATCTAGTGTGTAACTGCTAAGTACGTGCAATCGTGCAGGTACTGTAGGTATTATATTATCTGGGGTGCAATCAATTATTTTGATAGGAAACTAACCTTTCCTAATAAACCGTTCTATAGGTATTATATAATCTTGGGTTCTATATAGCATATAGCCAACTGAATGGCTTCAAGCATCTGTGACCTATAGTGGTTTTCTTTGTGTGTTCACGTATCATCCCGTACGTAACAGAATAACAAGAACTGTCTCCACCCCTCCTCAAAAGTAGAACAAGGTTACGATTGCTATATACCTCAGCACCCGATTGCCATCTAATGACAAAAGAAGGACTCGATAACTACGTGTGTTAACGTACCTATTAGATTTTGTCTGAAAGCTGTAAACTTTACAGTGTAGTTTATCAACTGTTTAAAATTATAGTTCGTTCATTATGACTCCGGTGATTCGATTCGATTTAAATGAAGCGTCGTATAGATTATTTAGTTTTCACGTTTGGTGGATGATGATTTTATGTCATTAATCTTCATCTTCATCTTCATAGTCATGTGATCGAAAATATACTAATCGACGATTTGTAAAATGATTTTCGAAAAGCGTCGCCTTGGGAACTGTTACCCACAAGCAAGTAGGTAGATATTTCAATGAAACAGTAATCTCGTTTAAAACTAATTAAAGCCTCTTCACGTTAGAGAACGACCATCCGTAAGTCATTATTCGAAATGCCAGGTCGCCGAATCGTACAAACCGAATAGGACACCAGCTCGCAAAATCGGCCATATCGATACGACAGCGGTGCGGTCTCAATACGGCCCAATTAGTCGGCCCAGACTTCCGCACGTTTTTGCCCCAACACTAATAGGCAAGATCTCCGCTAAAAGGACCTTTACAATGCCTTACTATGCATACATTTTCGTATTATTAACATGATTTATGGAACTGCTATTCATAACAGCGTAAGGAATGGATAGAAGCGGAATTTATGTAAATGTTGTTGAAGAAAATGGTAATAAAAGTAAGTTGAAATCTCTCTATATTTCCATATTTCGTTTTAAAACCCCAGTTGTTATCTAGGAAAATAAATCTTTATATCTGTGAATGTTACATTGGAGTCAAGGTTGTTCACTGACGTACTGTGTGCAGTGCTCATCGTATATTAACTTATGATATCAATGCAAAAGACAAAATTTCTGAAGGTAGCTATGCATAAATAAACTGTTATATTTAATATATAATAAACTATTAATCCATACTTATTATAGTTTTTAATCTTTTGTAATTAAGTGGTCGTTTAGCAGAAACCTATTTATACAATATAGATTGAATTCTTCCGCAATTTGATTCAATCAATTAGCAGCCTTTCAACATTTTGTAGTTCCGATACATTCTTACTTTTTTACCTCTACCTTACCAAAAAAAAAGGCGAAATCCTACTCCTAAGCCTATACCTACTTGTAGTACCATGGTAAATAAATGTGAGAGACAAACCGGCAAAAAAATACAAACAATCCCTTTATTTTTATTTAATTTTTTTGTGTTTGTGACTGTCTGTTTTTACTGCTTTTTATAAAATTGTATAAGCAGGATCCTCAGGATTCTCAAGAATTTCAAATATGTTAGGTAAATATGTGGTGTAATAGTTCCTGTATTCTAACCCTGCGTCGCAAGTCGTACAGTATGAAGGGGCTCGCAGGCCGCAGCAGCTATTGAAGGGTCGGCTCAGCACACAATTACGCAGGTCAAGCGTGCACTCGCACACTATCACAATTCAGCCCCGACGCCGACGCTGGCTGTGCAGCTCTTTTAATAAACACGCTTTATTTTAAAGAGAGACGAGAGATTAAATTTGCTGATTTTTTATTTTGCAGATAAGCTTGATATAGGGGTACATACAATTTAATTAAATAAAAATGAAAAATATTGGTAAAAGGCAAAATTACTTACATAAAATGTTAATGTAAAATTGTTATTTCATAGTTATGAATTCACTAATTGCCTTAACTGCAGGGCAACCAGAACGTCTTATAGTCTTGACTTGACTTCTTGATTATGGCCTCTGCGACGGAGTGATGTCGCAATTTTGCCAGTGTCACGTAGTCTTATAGTCTTATAGCATTATTATTACTTCAATCTTACATTGACAAATAACATAAAAGTAAGAATACTATAATGTTCCAGAGCCAGAGCAGTTTTGATGACGTCACGTTAAATCGTTCACTCAAATACAACTCTCATGTCATACCTTTACATCATGTTGACACTGACGTGCGACAGTGATAACGCCGTATAAAAATGTAGACGTCTTGTTCACACGCAGGAATACTTTATAAGTTCATGGTACGAATTCGAACAATATTATTGTAACCTTGAAATATTAATGCCACCACAAGTTACTACAAAACCATCATGTTTCATATGATGGTTTTGTAGTAGCTTGTGGTAGCCCAGCTGGTCTTCAGAATGCCAGATTTGATAATGTTATAAAGGACTTATTGATGTTAACACTGCTCTTAATAGGCAGGTAATAAAAAAGTTATTTTAATAACATACAAAGTTACCCATTGACATAACTCAAGGCACTTGCCAATATATAATAATTATTTAACACAAGAAACTATAATGGTGTGCCAATGAGTAGGTAATCAATTAGATTTGACAATAATTTTGTTTAATTGAGTATTTTAAGTAACCTAACTTCATTTGACTTGTAAAACAGCTATGAATAGCCTATCTGCAGCAGTAAAACATTTTGTTTTTGCCTTCCTGTATTATAGGTGCTTTATCAGTCGCTAACTGTATTACTGAAAAAATTTTACACATATCTATTATAGCCGAAACCCCAAATAATAATAAATAATACCTACAATACCGAAACCGACCAAAAATATTACCTACGTGACGGGAGAGCCCAATCAAGATATTTTTGGTTTGTGGGATGATGGAAACCTTTGTATGGAGTTTAATGAATGGTTCAAACGGTATTGGACTGGAAAATGATCAGTTTCAATCTACACAAACAAATATGTACTTAGGAAAACTTCCATTTCTAAGACAAATCGGTACAGTTTGCCGGCGCCATTACATACATTTGTTAGTGGAAACGACCTATTAAAACCACCGTTACTCGCAATGATGAGTTTCATAGAACTACGTGATAATCTTAACGTGGGAAAGCTGGCCAGTTTACGGCAGCACACCGAAGACTAATGAACAAACGACACATTTACTTAGCTGTGCTGAGTAACTTAGCTTAAGCTGTATCTACCATATCTGACCATAATATGGAGATGTTATCTCTGATTCATAGTTACTGAATTACACTGGCATAGAAGCAAATTTAAAGTGACATTAAAAATTATAATAGCAAGACTTCGGATGATAGTCGCGAGAAGCCATAGAGGGACATATTAGGGTTCGGACGTTCGGACGCTCAAGGGTGAAACTGAGTACTTGTGTTAACAGTGGACTTCTAGATGTTGACGATTACTGAACTTTCGCGATAATAAAATAGGAGACATGCATAATATTATAGGTTTAAGATTTTTATGTAAATTTCAAGTAGTTGGTGTCGCGACGTTTCGCGATGCCATAGACAATATTATGAAGTTGGCAACACTGAGGGATTGGAAAGTCTGCTAGTGTGCGCAACCATGTGAGTCATTTTGTTCAGTAAGTTTAAATATGGCGGATATAGAATAAGAGTAGCTCAGTTCAGTTTAAATCGTTGTGCGATCCTGAGGAACTCTGGACCAGCGGATAAATGTTAAGTACCTAGACTAATTTCTTTACCTAAAAGACATTAATTTGCAATTACTAATTAAAGAGATAACTTAAACCTTTTATAATTGTTTTATAACAGCTTAGCCCATGTGCTACAGGATATTCTGTGTGGGCATGTTGAAGCCTACCTGCCTAGCCCATGAGCTCATTATTTATGATTCTATGCGTGTTTAGCCCACCTAGGTACCTAGCCCATGTGCTCCCTGATTTACGTACGGGTGCAGCCCACCAACCTAGCCCATGTGCTCTATCATTGGTGGGTGCAGCCCACTGACCTAGCCCATGTGCTCCATGATTTGTGTACGGGTGCAGCCCACCACCTAGCCCATGTGCTCTATCATTGGTGGGTGCAGCCCACTGACCTAGCCCATGTGCTCCATGATTTGTGTACGGGTGCAGCCCACCAACCTAGCCCATGTGCTCTATCATTGGTGGGTGCAGCCCACTGACCTAGCCCATGTGGTCCATGATTTGTGTACGGGTGCAGCCCACCACCTAGCCCATGTGCTCTATCATTGGTGGGTGCAGCCCACTGACCTAGCCCATGTGCTCCATGATTTGTGTACGGGTGCAGCCCACCAACCTAGCCCATGTGCTCTATCATTGGTGGGTGCAGCCCACTGACCTAGCCCATGTGCTCCATAATTTGTGTACGGGTGCAGCCCACTTACCTAGCCCATGTGCTCCATGATTTGTGTACGGGTGCAGCCCACTGACCTAGCCCATGTGCTCCATAATTTGTGTACGGGTGCAGCCCACTTACCTAGCCCATGTGCTCCATGATTTGTGTACGGGTGCAGCCCACTTACCTAGCCCATGTGCTCCATGATTTGTGTACGGGTGCAGCCCACTTACCTAGCCCATGTGCTCTATGATTTATGTGTAATGTTTGCTTAATAGGATGCAGCCACTTCAGCCTAGTACTTAGGGGTCACTGCTTGGTGGTGGAAGCCTTGCGTGATCCCCTTTTGCCGGTGGCACCACATACCGTGGTGTCACCGGTTCCAACTTTTACAGATTGCACAGCGGTTCCAGTCTCTCTGTCCATTCAAATCATATTGCGAAGCAGATATATTAAGGGAAAGGAGGAGGAGTACGAGAGAAATGAAAGTCCTCTGATACAGCAGGCATTTTGGTAAGCTGGATACACACCCAAATAATTCAATATATTTTTAAATTTCCCCATTATATACCATACGACTTTATAATCAGATCGCGACTATGTCGAAGCTGTATGTCTTGCCAGAGTATCGGTGCCTTCGCGTGAGACTATAATACATTCCTTTATGTGACGTAAATAGTGTTATGGCAGGCAAACCGCTAAGAATGGTCGCGACAAGAAAATGGAGATGCTGTGGGATCTACCCCAAAGAAAAAAAAAATGATTTAATAAAACCATTAAGAATCAAATTCCATTATTCTAGCGACATTTGAGTATTTATTTTTATGTAATTAAGTTGGGTGTGTGTCTGGTTTGCCAATAAAAACAATCTTTGTGCTATAAGCAGCGATTTGCTTTACTTAGATACGTTTCGTTTGAAAATAGTTGAGCCAGTTTGACAGAGACGGCGCTTTAACAAATTTAATCCTATATTGTGTCTTTCGCGTTTGACCCATAATAACGAGATTATTTTGAGGGTATACAAATGGATTAAAATGTGAAGGTTTTTAATTTGTAATTTGATTGCGTATGTGAATCTACCGATCACACCGGAAATGACAAGTGATTCCAAACATAGAGGAATCTTGCTATTCAAAACTAGAAAAATCATTTCGGCTCCTAACTAAAAAGAGATAAATTCTGTTGTTACGATGTGTTGCAGAATGACGATAATATTAAGCATAATATTTTCGTTATTTAGCTGTCTAATAATCATTATTTTAGGCATTGATAATATTATTAGTTTGTTATTTCGTTCGTTTTAGACTTTGAATTGACTACTAGTACTGACTAGTACCGTACGCAGTGTTACCATCACAATTAGTTTCTCTCAGATGGAAGAAATTGAAAAATTTTGGTAGTTATTTCCCGAGATGATAAAAAATAAAAGAGGATAAAGTAGATGTCAAAGTAATAGCAGCTGTCATAATAATCTCGAAATTGGTTTTCATGGGCATATGCTTATTTTTATCTTTGTAATGTTCATAAATATCCAATCTTGTAAAACCAAGTGGAATTTTTCAACATAAATACTCACGATTTGGTAGATTGTTCATATAGATAATGGTAACATTTGTGTTTAGTTCTCGTGTAGCGCTACATCCGTTCTTTACTCTTTGGTTTTTGTTTGTTGTTCGAATTTCAAATCAAATCTGAAAACTAGTGAAAAGTGGTTTCCACGACATCGAAAAGTTTTTAAAGGATTCCAAAGTTACAAATACTTATTACTGTGCGTGCATTGATTGTGAATAACTAGTGCTAAGGATTAAGAAAAAACATAAAGGTGAGTAATTTAATTTTCTCTTTGTAAGCTTGGTTTATGTTGTTGAATATGATTCGCCATTAGCGTGGGTTTCGAATAATTTGCTAAATATTTACTTGATTTGGATATTGCAAGGGACCTGCCCTTTGATTTCGATAGAATAAGATGAAAAAGTGAAATACTAGTCATTGTTTACGCTCATTTGAGCATAATTAACATTTTTCTGAACAGAAATGTAAGATTTTCGGTACGATGGACGCCATTGAGATACCTTGTTGTAACTAGGAAAACTTGATAAGATGATAATATCGTTACATAGAAGTCTTTATAATATCGCAAGTTTAACGCTTATAAGGGCTCCTTTATTATGGGATAACGATGCCTATAGAACTGGGGTCAAAGTTCATGGAATTATGAAGCAATAATGTAGGTATATCTAAGTTGGTACCGGAGTACCTACCTACAAAATTACCTAAAGAGTCTCATTTCTATTCTTGGATGTTCCTCTTCATTGTCTATTATTTGGGTTTAATGCTTTCCAATAAGGAGTTGAAGTTTAGTAATATTATTTAATATAGACATTCCTTGAATCACTGGAAACGTTATTTCTTATTGTGTCAGAAAGAATGACTGTTTTTAACTTACTATTTTTATAACTCAGGTTGTGGGGAATCGTAAACCATATAGGGTTATTTATTAACTTTGAACTATTTAAATAATAATGCAATGCTAAGTACTTGTTTAACTTTGTGATTGTATTGAATTTCAGAAACAATGGAACAAATTTTAATCTCACGGTTGCAAGCTATAGTGACTAGCTTAGACTCATTCACAAATGAAGCATTAAGACTCCTGAGCGCTGTGACAGAACAAAATCTACAGGAAGCAGAAATTATTTACAAGAAATTTGAAAACTTTAACACACGTTTCTCCACTGAATTACATAACTACTTTAGATTAAGTGTGGAACCTTCAGCGGATGATATTTCAAATTTTAGTATGATACAATTGAAGGCTGAAGAAGTTTTCAGCGAGTTAGCCTGTAAGATTAAAGCATTGAAAGACAAAAACCCTGAAAATGAAACAATGTTGTTGAAAAATCTTCCTAAGCTACAGCTACCAGAATTCTCAGGTGACATTTTGCAGTGGCCATCTTTCTGGGACCATTTCTCATCCAACATTGATAGCCGAAATTTACCAGCAGTTGATAAATTATTATACCTCAAATCTTCCCTTCGAGGAACGGCCAAAAGGGCTATTGAAGGCTTGGAAATGACAAGTAAAAATTATTCTATTGCTGTGACCACCTTAAAGGAGCGTTATGGGAAAGAGAACCAAATCATTGATGCACATTATGCAGCTCTGTATGCAGTCAAGACTGCAGATAAAACGGCAATTGATTGTAGGAGAGCCTTAAATGAAATTGAACGGCACTTAAGAGTGTTAAATTCACTCGGAGAAGACACCACACACAATCATTTACGATTCATGATAATAGAGAAGTTTCCTGAGGATGTGATATATGAAATGAAGTTAGCATTGAAAACGGACACCATTGCAGATATGAGGAAGCAATTGGAAGTCATAATATCTGCGCGAGAAGATTCCAGTCGGATCACAGACAAACTTGAAAAGATAAGTGACCATTACACTGTAGAAACGCTGCATTCAAGCCAACAGGCTCGACTCAATCAATCAATTGCCCAATTTGATTTAAGAAATAATGGATTTAACAGAAGAAAAGATGTTACACCAGTACCAAGAGCAAATGTTATGAACAACAGATATAATAGTAGGTCTAGCTTTAATAAAAGAAGATTTGATGAGCGAAATGGAAATAAACCATTTGTAAAAGAATTCAACGAACAAAATAGGCAATTTAACACTGGAAACAATTCAAAAGAGGCACCCATACCCAAGAAAAGCAAGCAATCATGTTTATTTTGTGATGGCCCACATTATAATGACCAGTGCCAAAAGGTAGCCACGCTTCATGAAAGAAAAGCTAAATTGAAGGATCGTTGCTACAATTGTTTTCAAACTGGACATATGCTAGCAAAGTGTGATAAAAAAATAAAATGTGTACATTGCTCTGCCTACGGTAAACACAATCGGGCGTTGTGCCCTAGGTTTCTAGGGGACATCACAAAACAGTAGGTAATGGGAAAAGAACCTTCTCTTTGATTTGATTGGATTACTTATAAGGCTAAAATCACATAGAATTAAAACTCAAAGTATGGACTTTTAGCCACTATAGTGAGGTATTTTCAAGACAATTTCCTCTCTATATTATTATGATCCATGTGGATTTGGTGTACCAAAATTATTACAAATGAAATTATTTATACAAGATTTATGAAAAATGAAGGTCAAATGGGATGAGCCTTTGTCGGAAGAAATGGTGGAAAAATAAGAAACCATTTATGAAGACCTTAGCAATATTGTAGTAATGTTACCAAGATGTTACATACAGACAAAACATTGTGGGTGTAATGTTGGGGATGCCCATTAGACTTCACTTGCTGAACAATAAGGTTCGAAGAAATGAAACAACACAAATATGTAAATTTGAGATTTATTGGCTCGGAGTTAAGTCTAGCCGATGTAGCACAACACATCATAATAAAACAACCAGATTTTTTGCTGCTACCTTCTACAATGTGGCTGATGAGCAGACGGATAGAACTTTGTTTCTTGACTCGTGAGGGTCTGTCCGAGACAGATGAAATAGAAGTGCAGACTCTCAAGTACGCCACAGAAGAACTCGATACCTGAAAAAGCAAAACAAGAACATGAGAAAAATAAAGATAGTAAAATAGGAGAAATTAAAATGTCACAGAAAATTCTTTTCCCGGGTAAGATAAACAAAGAGGACATCTTTGAGCTAAAACCTTTGATAAATTATTTATTGATGAAGATGGATTATTACGATGCAAAGGCAGAGTGGAGAAAAAAGAATGGTTACTGTAGAGTGGCGAAAGTTAAGATAGGAGACAAGGAGTTCACCAGATCCATTAGCCAGTTGTACCCACTGGAAGTGGAAGATAATGCAGAAGAAACTCTTGTGGGAGATCAAGTAAAAAACCAGTCCCAAACATATTATAATAATTATTTCCGTGTACCACCAGCTATCATAAGGAACACTGAAACGTTAAATGAGTCTGAAGATATTAACATGGATACACCGCACAGTGCTGAAGGTCATTCGATATGTGTACTGAAAATAAACTTTCCAAAGAATTTACAGAGAGTCTAGAAAATAATGAAATATTTGAAACTGCTGATTTGAGTCAAAATGCAACCTGTGAGAACTTACCAACGCGGTCTCTGGAGCCGTCAAGGCCGAGACGCGATGCAGCCATGAAAGCCTTGGAGAAGATCCGGGAGTGGACACTTAACCTGGTCACCATCAACACCTTTTCGCCGTCGGGTGTGTCGCGACGTTTCGCGATGCCATAGACAATATTATGAAGTTGGCAACACTGAGGGATTGGAAAGTCTGCTAGTGTGCGCAACCATGTGAGTCATTTTGTTCAGTAAGTTTAAATATGGCGGATATAGAATAAGAGTAGCTCAGTTCAGTTTAAATCGTTGTGCGATCCTGAGGAACTCTGGACCAGCGGATAAATGTTAAGTACCTAGACTAATTTCTTTACCTAAAAGACATTAATTTGCAATTACTAATTAAAGAGATTACTTAAACCTTTTATAATTGTTTTATAACAGCTTAGCCCATGTGCTACAGGATATTCTGTGTGGGCATGTTGAAGCCTACCTGCCTAGCCCATGAGCTCATTATTTCTGATTCTATGCGTGTTTAGCCCACCTAGGTACCTAGCCCATGTGCTCCCTGATTTACGTACGGGTGCAGCCCACCAACCTAGCCCATGTGCTCTATCATTGGTGGGTGCAGCCCACTGACCTAGCCCATGTGCTCCATGATTTGTGTACGGGTGCAGCCCACCACCTAGCCCATGTGCTCTATCATTGGTGGGTGCAGCCCACTGACCTAGCCCATGTGCTCCATGATTTGTGTACGGGTGCAGCCCACCAACCTAGCCCATGTGCTCTATCATTGGTGGGTGCAGCCCACTGACCTAGCCCATGTGGTCCATGATTTGTGTACGGGTGCAGCCCACCACCTAGCCCATGTGCTCTATCATTGGTGGGTGCAGCCCACTGACCTAGCCCATGTGCTCCATGATTTGTGTACGGGTGCAGCCCACCAACCTAGCCCATGTGCTCTATCATTGGTGGGTGCAGCCCACTGACCTAGCCCATGTGCTCCATAATTTGTGTACGGGTGCAGCCCACTTACCTAGCCCATGTGCTCCATGATTTGTGTACGGGTGCAGCCCACTGACCTAGCCCATGTGCTCCATAATTTGTGTACGGGTGCAGCCCACTTACCTAGCCCATGTGCTCCATGATTTGTGTACGGGTGCAGCCCACTTACCTAGCCCATGTGCTCCATGATTTGTGTACGGGTGCAGCCCACTTACCTAGCCCATGTGCTCTATGATTTATGTGTAATGTTTGCTTAATAGGATGCAGCCACTTCAGCCTAGTACTTAGGGGTCACTGCTTGGTGGTGGAAGCCTTGCGTGATCCCCTTTTGCCGGTGGCACCACATACCGTGGTGTCACCGGTTCCAACTTTTACAGATTGCACAGCGGTTCCAGTCTCTCTGTCCATTCAAATCATATTGCGAAGCAGATATATTAAGGGAAAGGAGGAGGAGTACGAGAGAAATGAAAGTCCTCTGATACAGCAGGCATTTTGGTAAGCTGGATACACACCCAAACAATTCAATATATTTTTAAATTTCCCCATTATATACCATACGACTTTATAATCAGATCGCGACTATGTCGAAGCTGTATGTCTTGCCAGAGTATCGGTGCCTTCGCGTGAGACTATAATACATTCCTTTATGTGACGTAAATAGTGTTATGGCAGGCAAACCGCTAAGAATGGTCGCGACAGTTGGTAACCTTTAGGGATCCTATATCTCCTATATCGGGAGGAGGGGGGGAGAATGATAGGATAGAGAGGATAGGATGTTTACATAAGACGTTATAATACCATTAGCGCATCAGCCAGGACATCCACAAAATATTGTCTTAACCGCATTATAAAAAAAAATCATATTCCTCTAAATTGTATTATCTTTCAACGCAAGTGATTAAATTAAGCTAGATCAAAAACAAAGGTATTGTTTGATCCAGAAACGTATAAATGTAATGAAAAAGAATGGAAAAGCATTACCAATAACCCAATTTCAAATGTCATTATTCTTCAACTTTCTTTCCTATACCTTGGGAATTATCTATTTTCAAAATTATATTTTCCCAGTAAACAATACGGCTGGCAATGGCATAGATATACAGTACTGTATAATAAGTAGGTAAGTAAGTTAACCCTCGTGATTTTCAGAGAAGGTAGTTGTAGCCAGTGCACGCATTAGCTGGCGTTCTTGAAATATGCAAAGCGCACTCACGACCGACCCGACCCACTATACGAGTTAAGCAGATCCTTAACTTATGCAAGTTCTATATTCTATAGAGCTGGAAACAAAGGTAAGCAAAAAATACCATGAATGGTTCAAATTACCATAGCTGCACCAGCTAAAGCATCTGAAATTCAGCACCAGTTTTGTCAAATTACTTATACTGATATCTACTTCATCATCATCATCATCAACAGCCTGAAACGCCAATTGCTGAGCATAGGCCTCCCTCAGAGAACGCCACTTTGAGCGGCTACTCGACTCTTGCATCCATCGGCTCCTTAGTTATGTTTTGAATGTCAGATTGACATTATATCATAAAATACGCATAGTATCTAGTTAGATAGACGGACAGATATTGAAAACAAGGTATATTATGTGCCTACGTAATAGATATTTTCATTTTTGGGGCTAGATGGCGCTGTGTGAAATATCTACACATATTCATTTATTGATTTTAAATCCTTCAAATTGGAATCTAGTAGACCTTCCTCACTATTTTCCATTGACTCGTGCCGCTGGTAATAGCGCGTGAGATGCTCGGAGCTAAAATCTCTTTGCTTTTTAGAAACCTAACGTGGGTCATGCATTACAGGCTATTTTGGAATAACGCACTTCGCCTCTCTGACAGCGTTTATACTTAGAAAATCTAATTTCGATGCAGTGTTAACTATTCTTCGTTATCTTCGTAAGTGACAATCAATACATTATTATGTCTGCTTTGTTATTATCAACTTCTGTGGGTACGTGTTGAGAGCAGTTATTTTTGGCGTGATTATGGCGTAATATGAATATTACGGATAAAAAATATAAATCGTGTAGGTAAAATACGAAAACTGCTAAACATAATTTATTATGTGACCTAATTGAAATAAATTATTTCGAAGTTGACTTTGAAATACGAAATTGATAGTAGATATATTATAATGTACTATAGCTATTACGAATTATGGTAATAACCATATAGGTCTATGATTAACTGCGAGTTAAAATATCGTAATGTTTTATGACTTATTATAAGCTTGTAGGTAATGTTGTTCAATTAATTGGCCGTGTTGGTTACATTCTAAATTTTTAATTAAATCTCTGCGGTAGGCCTGTCTAAAGGTTAAACATAACTATAATAATTATGAATACATTAAAATCTCCTATTTTACATTTGAAACTAGCATTGTAACTAATAATAACACATCTATATCGACCTAAAGGCCTATAATTATGTTTGGTTTGACATTGGAAACTTTTAAACCAAATAATTCCAAAAACCATGACTGTAGATACTAGATACATTAAAAAACTAGTATTAAACACAATGCACAATCATGCTTACAGAGAAAAATGTTAGCAATATGAACAGGTAATCAGGTATGTAGGTACTACTTAGGTACTTATGACGTTCGTTTATTTTTGCATCGCAAAACATTGCCTAACACTGATTCTCTTTGCAACGGACTATAGAAAAAAGGTAATAAAGTAAACTAGGAAAGAGTAGAAACAGAATAAATTGCAGAGCATAAATAAGTTAACGGGCAAGTTAGTGCGGCACGCACGGCGCTCGGCGTGGGTGCTCCTCTCCGCGCTATATCTAGGTTTGTACGGGAGGGAACTCAGGTCTGTGAGGTTTTGTTGCAGAAGAGTAGCTTGCACAAAATTATGGTTTACAAAACAAATGCAATCTAATTACGAATTGGTTGAAACTGTTGGTTACTCGAAAGCCTCCCAACTCCCAACGAGACTATAGAATATAGGTAGGTACCTACTATTCAACTGCCGTGATTGCAATACAGAAATCACAGAGTATAAAAAAAAATACGAGCGAAAATGTTCGAAGGGCTATTTTTTTAATGCTCAATTTGCAATTTTTATTACTGTTCAAAACGTCACCATTCGACTGCTTAAAGCTTATCGTCACTGTCCTGCAAAATCGTAGTCCATGCCTGTGTTTAGGATGCGATGTAAACAAATGGCTAGATTCTGCGTGCGAGATCCACGCTGCGTGAGTCGTGACAAGCCCGCACAGCGCACACCACTCTGCAACTTTCACTGATGATGCTCACCGCACATGCAGCCTTATAGTTTAAAAAAAGACTCATGCATAAAAATACATTACTTAATTTAAAATGTCAAAGAGTAAGTACGTATGAAAAAATGGGTTTTCTCTTTACTTGGTATATTACGTTTTGACTCTATTAAATTATAGCGTTTTCATTCGTAGTAAAACTACGAACGTAATAATAATATCGTTCTAACAAATAATGTTTCTTCACCATGTATTTATTTATTTATTTATTTATTTATTTAAAAAATGTCTTTAAAAATAGTGATTGACTTTGGCGTGTTTATATTGTCAATTTTGTAAATAATGTTTTAGCTGTACCTAGTTTTTATTTGATTGACTTTTGGTAATATATTTAAAGATCTTTCGATGGAAGAAAACAAATATTGTCTGATAAATATCTCAGTAATAGGAATCAGTAAAGATGAGTGACGGGGTGGCACCCGCGCTAAAAGTTATGGCCTTAGCCTCGCGCCACAAGCAAACCAAACTTGCTTGCAGCTTGCGGCACAAGGCTCAGGCCATAACTTTATGCGCGGGCGCCACCCATTCACCGATACGATAAGCATTGTAACTACCGAGTGGTGAGCTGTATTTGATTTGTGGCTTGTAAGTCCACAAATCAAATACGTAGACGTACGTATTAAGTACTTATAGATATTTGATGGCGAGCAGCCGCTCAAAGTGGCGCTCTCTAGGGGAGGCCTATGTTCAGCAGTGGGCGTCTTCAGGCTGTTGATGATGACGACGATGAAGTAAATAACTCTTAGCACGATCCAAAAGGCCTATATTGGATCGCTTTGTTTTTTTGTGTATTATGAGGGTTTTGACAAGCAATCCAATATAGGTTCTGTTTTGAATCGCGCTAAGAGCTCATAGTACGGCCCCAGATGTCCATTGAGTAACGGTGACTCATTAGGAAGGCTGATGTATGGTGGTTTGTCCTCTATAGGTACAGTACGAATTGTAATATAAACATAGTGATTATTATTATGCTTCGTGGAGAAAAAGGTTCGAAATATATGTATAAGAGACGAGCTTTCGAGTCTTATGCTTTTACAAAACTTTGAATCCATGTTTTAGAGAAAAAAACAGGTTTGTAATAGAATAGAGTATGATGATAAGATGAAGGGCGCGAAATATATTTTTGCGCGATCTCCTTCAACGGTGCATCGCCAGTAAGGTGTTATTACACGTCTGGCTTAGGTATTATTTTTAATAAGTATCTCTATTTCAACTATATTCCTGTTCCATTAACTTTTCATTCTATTTCACCTGAGAAACACGCAATAAAAATGATGATTGAAAATTACACAGCGAAAAGATAAAATGCGCAAAGGTACTTATTTTAAAAGGCAATAAAACAGAACCTATTAACACCCTTATGCAGCAATAAAACACTTTTTTTCCTTATCTATAGTAATTACAAAACTCATACGTAACTCTCAATTAATAAAATTTACATTGGCGGTTAAAAGTTTTATAGTTACCTATTTGTGTAAATTACATATACCTACGTCATTAGCATCCTTAGGTACTCATTTCTATTTATATTATTAATGAAAAAAAAGCACATCTACAATTCGACATAATGCTTTTTGATCTAATAAAACCTACCTACATATAGAAGAGCGCTTTAGCACTACACTTTTTTAAATATAATGCAGTGAAAATGGGAGGGTCAGCAAAAAACTGTTAATAAGCTGTTCTTTTTCCAAATTCACAGTATTTAAATTTGCAGCAAAAATGAGCATGTTTATAAAATTAAGTTTGTTATGTAAAATCACAGCGCAGCCATTAAAGTCGTTAGTGTTCAAATTGCCAAGTTGTGCGGAGAGTGCACCATTCGGCAGCTATTACCTCAACTGTTTCAACTGATTATATTTTTAGAGAAGTTGCACTTTCCCGAAAAATAGCCTTAGCGTATACCACAGATTAGAGAAAAAAATACACCTTTTTTCTTATATTTTGGCTCTACACAGAGTGTATTTAGCCAGTGTCGTGTATGTAATTTTACATCTAGTTATAGAATATTTCACGTAAAGCCTTAGTTACAGTCTGGGTAGTCATATCCAGTCTAAGTCAGGTAGTCATCCAGTTTAAGTCATGCCCTAGTAAAGTGGTGGCAACTTTAGGTGCTAGTAGCAGCTATGGAATTTTGGAAGCAACAAGAAAAACCACGCACTCATGCTCGCTTAATGCGAAAAACGTCACCAATTTTAAGTTTATTTATCTTGTATATGCGGTCATCACAAACAAGATAATAAAACGATTCGTTTCAACGAATTATATGATTTATATTACATTCAATTAATTCAAAGCTCCACGTGCTCTAATTTCGTCAGGAAACGTGCCAAAAACACATTGCTTGCCCTACCCTTCACCTTAAGACTTCTAATCTTATCTGCTCTGCTAGATACTGACGACCAATGTTTCCGTTATATCAAAACGATACTTATTGTTGGACACTATTGTTTATAGGTTGGACGTCGGTGTCCGTAACGAGCGGGTAGGAACACTGTGCGTTCAACCATTGCCGTTATAACAGAGAAGAACAACATTTTGTCTTTGCTTTCTTATAACTAACAAAATTTATAATTGACAACATAGGTATTTGAAATATTTCTCACCTATAAGTATACTTATTATTTTTAGCTTGATCTAGTTTATGAAGCACCAATATAATTAAAATCGATAATCGCCCAAAAAGTTTAAGTTCCAAATTGAGTATCTAAATCTATTATCTACCGCGTCTTTGAACAAAGGAATTTAAAGGTACAGTTTGGTTTTCTGTCTGAAGTCACATTTTTCGTTATAGGTACTGTCATCATCATCATTAGCAGCCCAAAGACGGCCACTGCTGAATATAGGCCTTCTCCAAAGAGCGCAACCTTGGGCGGCCACTCGCCTCCTGCATCCATAGATACTGTATCGCGTTGTATTATATTAAAAGGTTGAGCACCTCGTCAAAGAAGATGTTATATAAAATAGCTGTCATTAGAAAACGTAACCTGTTGTTAGTCATCAAACAATCGTCTAGAGTATAACTCAACATACATACTCATACTCATACTCGGGCATTTTTAACTCATTAAAAGTTAAATTCATGGAAAATTTGAAATAGTAGGTATAGGCCCAGATAAAGGTACTAGTACTAAAATAGCACTTTTTACTTATAAAACAACCTCTTATGTAAGTATAAACAAATGAAATGCTCTAGGTAAGCCTATATAATTATCTAGTATGAAAAAGGTACCTAAGCGTTTTGGTTGCGGACATTTATACAAAACATTATACACACTTTGCATCCAGATAAAATTATCTAATAAATATGCTTACCTACTCTATCACAGAAAAAAGGAAATTCGGCATCTAAAACAAATTCCTGCATTTTTAAACCATTTCCCTAGTTGGGATATAGCCAACTTAAAGAGTCAAGTCGCGATCGTGGCAAAACAAACTCGGCCGCGAGCGTGGGCGGTCCAAACGATAGCGCAGGCGAGTCGGTGCCGGTGGTAAGGCACGCGCCGAGATCACAGAATAAATAATAGTGCACAACCCGAGATATTGCTAGCATCTGCCATATACCTATTAGATATTCTATACGGATAAACCTTGCTTTGGAATCTATGGTTAGCCTTGATTGCTCCATTTGACTTAAAAATAAGAAAATAAGAAATAATTAATAATGTGACAAAACTAAGCTAGAACACTTCAACGCCTTCAAAATCAAAACAGCTGTTTTCTAATGTAATTGCAGTCATGTAATGACTACAATTACATTAAAGCATTCACGCCTAGACACGCATAAGGCGTTCCGTAAAACTTTTCGTGGAAAGCGTGTTAAGATTACAAAATTTAGTGAGTACGCTGCGACTGAAATTTTTACATAGTAGCGATACAAAGTAGTTCTTGCAAAGTTGTTATCTTACCAAGGACATCTTCAATTAGTAATTTTACACAATACGTAATTATATCATTAGTCACTCGCAGTGTCGTATCCATCATCGAGATAAACATACCTATGAAGAACTAGGCAAAAACAAGCGGTAAAATCATGCTTTTAACATAGCCATAAATCGAATAGAGTGAAAAACTACAGGTATCCTTTTGATAATCATAATTTTATATAGTCGGTCTAAAAATGACAGTCAAGATAATCGCACAGGGCGCTGCGGTATCGCCTTTGCGTAGTCATTTAATTAATTAAAACCACACATTTGCTGATATGCAATTATTAATCCTGTGTGTGTCAAGTCGAAGCTGTCGAAGGAGCTAAGTGCTATCACTAATCAAGATGCAGGTGTCTCTCACCTGCGCAGCACTCATTTTAGTTAAGTGCTTCTAATTAGAACGTATCAGTAGTCGTGGTAAACAGTATTAGCGTACCGTTTCATTTGATAGACCACTATTTGACTAATCTATCCACGTCTGTACCTAACCTTGCTTAATTATTATATCGGCTCACCCCTGTTTCTTTTTGCACACTTCGCACTTCGTTGTAGCTTAAGGTCACGTTATTTGCAACAGGTAAAGATACTCTACTAAGTAGATAACAGCATAATCAGCATCAAAATGTTATCCCTACTTATGCATCTGTTACAAGATCAACGGCAAAATTGTGTGAAGTGTCGTAAAAATCTGTTACGGGCGGCCGTGTCGCTTAACATCAGGTGAACGAATAGCTCGTCACGTCATTCACTCACATAAAAAAAACTGCTTTATAATAAAAACAAATAATACCAACAAACCCGGCTAGTTCAAAAGCCATTAGATACGCCGTAATCTAGATAACGTTAGCTTATTACTCCAATCGTTTTAAAGGATCTGCCAGCGTTTTAAAATGAAGCCCTCGCGAAAGGAGCGATGAAGACGTCCCGTAATACATCAGTTAGGAATCGTGAGCAAATCGAATTAAATCACTCACCGGCTGAAAAGAATCGTTTCTTAGCACGAATCGGCTACAATGCCTGTTATTAAAAAAAGAATTGTGATAAAGAAGGTATAATTTATACCGTAATTAATGCGGAGTGGTGTGACGGGGCGTGTGGAGCTTCTCATTTCGCATGCGAAGCCGTGTTCACTGATTACCGGTTCAGAGGAAAGCTGATAGCCGGAGCACTTTTGTACAATTAATTGTGGCTAATTGAGATGTGGACAGACACATTGTAATATTTAAATGGTTGGTAAATTCAATTGCAGTCATTGAAGAGTGCCTTTAAATATTATTACTGGTGCACACGCTAGACAGGCGGTTAAAAATCCCATCTCGAACGGAACCGCAGGCCGACATGTGAATTGAATTGCATTGTCACGTGTCACGCGGCCCTACACTCTACTGTTTGTCAGTTTTGTCTAGGTACAATGTACAAATTGAATTTACGGAAGTCTGTTTTTCGGTGTGAGATCTGATACATATATTTTAAGTATTAGGTTCTTCGTAAAAGAAACATTGGTTAAGGTTGTCATATATTTATTTATTACATAACATTAAATAATATAAAAAACACTCAGATACTAAACTATTACACTAAACAACTAAACTAATTTATAAAACTAAACTACTACCAAACTAAAACTATAAAATTAACAATACCTATAATACAAAACTAATCTAGCAAACCACTACCAGTAGGCAAAGTGCCCAAAATGCTGGCAGCATTGCCACGTTGAATGGGAATGCTCAACCTTTGGCCAAAGAAGAGGCCAGCATTTTGGTCACGTGTTGCCTCGACCAGACGTTTGGACAGGTCTTTGAAGATTTGGTGGGCACTCGGTCCCCAAGGCCCCAGCGTCTCTTGGTTAAGGTAAGTCAAAGTTGTTTTCAGCGTTATACGCACATTGCCAAAATTATTACATACCTAAGTAGCGTTACATAGAGCTTAGTTAGAATGCTCGGGTTCAAATCCCGCGGGTTGCTTTAAATTTTTAGAGACTATAATAGCGGCAATAGTTAGTGCTAACTGTTCCTATGGATTGAATCGTGCCTACTTAATTAGCTGGCCTAGTTGTAGTTTTAGAATGAAATTGGTACCTACCATCAATTATAATTTTAATAGTCAGTATTTAAGTAGGTAGTATAATTACATACTTATACAGGTACCGTCATACTGCAGTTAATGTCACGACTATACGTCACGTTTACAATAAAGTAGCGCTGTATAACTGCCGCCAAATTAACAGCTGTAATAAAATTTCCCCATTAACTTTAAAATATTGTGCCTAAAGCATTAATTAAGGCGGTACACACACGCAAGATCAGTTAAGGCCTATGCAGACGTCGCATCGCTTCGTGCATCATTAGTTGCAGAGAGTGACGTTCAATAGCAACCCTCGAGTGGTCGGCTGTCTGCGCTACGCCTTACACTTTTATGGGTGTTATGAATGAATGCGTAGCCTTATAATGAAAACTGATTTAAAGCAGATGCAAAAAACAAAAAAGCAAGCTTTATTTGAATTCAGATTTTTAAAATAGTAATTGCTCCTCCCTCTTATTTTTGTTTTTCAGCAGTAGGTATGTAACTTTTATAATTATACTTTTACGCTTGTTACGTTGCCGCCGGGACGGAAGCACCACCTTAGATTGTAGGACTAGTAAAATACGTACATCGTCTAATATTTCAAAGTCAAAATATAGATTAATTTACCATAGAAACCATGAGGAGGCTGCAGGTGGAGGATGCTAAAGAGAATAGTTTCTCTTCAGCATCCTCCACCTGCAGCCTCCTCCGTAACTCGCTTACACAATGATAATTGTCTATATTTATAAATGGAAACTAATTAATTTAAAGATTTGTGTAAAGGTGTTTATTTTTGTGATTTACTTCAATATTTAAAAATAACCAATCAACAATTAACAGAGTCTCTATTAATTGTTAATAGAAACAATTATCTTTTACGGTAATCATAGAAGGTACTAAATTAACCTACTTATAGGTATACATTACGAAATTACCATAAAATAATTTTCAAACGCCTCTTCAAACTTTGATCCTCTCTGTGGTAGGCAGGGAGGTCGCGCGTGTGCTCCTCGCCACAGAATGGATAACAGTTTTCCGTACCCGCGCGCATGCGTCGTGACCGCGCACTCGCTCGCGTCACGCGCACCGCTGCGCCTGCGCCTATAGCCCGCCCGCACTATTTTATCGCATTCATTATTTGAAAAAGGATTCTTAGACTGGTAGGGCTGCTAAACCAATCCTTTATTAATCCGGTTGCATATTCTATTGCTACACATCTGCAAAGGTAAAAAAATATAAATCTATGGAAACCTTGAATTATTTTATACTAATAACATATGTGTAATAAATACTACTTTATTACACATAATAATATGCTAATAATCACCTAATTCATAAAATCTTAATCCTAATTGGCCAGTAACGGAAGTAACCTACTAATGTAGTTAAATTATTTTTTTATTACGAGAAATATTAACATACGTCCCTGTACGTTTCCTCTCCGTTATAAATAGTAGATAGTAATATAGAAGTTCAGTAGCCTTACCGGCTTTCTTTGTAATAATATCCAAAATATATTTTATCATAGTAGCCCTAGGACAAAGCCAGCATTCTTGATAAGCCTGTCAGCCTGTGGGAACGCTTCTAAGCAACCTTTGCACTATGAAATTATTCAACAGACAGATTTTATTAGTATAGGTATAGGTAGAATGCGCTTTACCTCTACACATATGTAAGTATGAACTTTCAGATACATTCCAAAAAAGAATATGACAAACTTTATATAGAGTTCTTCCTTAGAGCATTTAGAATTTCTAAAAGCTCTAAGAGTTCTTCAGAACTTATTGGATAGGATATTGTCCTATTTCGAGCGGAAAAAAGTGGTTAAATATTTAATTGAATTTCGGAATTAGATAAGCGTGGCGCCATCTATTAAATCTCGTGAAAGTGTCATACTGACAAATTACAACTAGAATCTAGGAGTTTTGGCGGGAACGCGGAAATGTTCACGTCGTTGCATTGTATTATTTTTCAAAACTTTTGCTTTTTCCAGTGTTAATGTTTAAAATTGGTGGCGTTTTACGCATTAAGTGCTGAATTACGAGCATGAGTGAGGGCAAGTGATATAATGTGGTGAAACGTGATTTTTCATGTTGCTTCCAAAACTCCATAGAAGCTTCTAGGAAAGGCCACCACTTTGCTGGAGCATGATTTAGACTGGACTATGACTACCTGACTTAGACTGGACTATCACTAGGACATGACTTTGCGTGAAATATCTTATAACACGATGAAAATTTAATACTTGACACTGGCTAAATACACTATGTGTGGAGCCAAAATATAAGAAAAAAAAACTAGAATCTAAATCAGAAAAAAAAACTCAATGCTTATTAGTCTTATTACTCTTTTAAGTATAGACTACTATCAGTTTCCAGCTGTGAATGCGAATTCAGGTGTGCGACTTTAGTCACGGTTTCAAATTAATCAAATTATAAGTAAGAAGTATGCGTGTTTCGATTCCCGGAAACCTACGTACCGGGCTTGAATTATGTAAAATTAAATGGCTAATTTGTTTACAACGATATAACAGGAAGAACGGTCTTTTTGTAGATCTGTTCCTGTATATAATAAAGGGGGTCAGTGGTTGATTCGACCGAATTAACTAATTATAATTTTTTTATTAAACAGAATTGTTTGGAAGCCTGAAAACGTCCACCATGGTGTAAAAGAACATTTGCTGCTTACTAATGCACAAGCCATAAGGCTGCAAATAATAATGAATAAAAAAAACGTTGCATAGACCTCGTTCCTCGATGCATAGGTCTTAGAAATATCAGTAACTGAATAATGAATAAGCTTAGAAAAGGTGACAAAACAAATAATAAATTCTATAATACTTACTGAGTTTATGAGCAGAGCAATTATCTTGTTTGATGACGCAGCGCTCGCTTCAATTTATTGAACGAGTTTACTAATAATTAGTGTAGTGTATGGGTCCAAGGATAGAGAATACGTTATACTGATTGTATTGCTTGGGTACCGAAGAGACCTAAGCGGGACTCGTCTCGTGCGCGCGAGCGTCACGGATCACTGGTCATCAGTGGTCAGTCTCACTGGAGCCGTCGACCGGAGCGGACGTGTCCACGTCTCTGAGCCGGTGTCGAAGAGACACTCAACAAACACTACAATTAGGTACAAATAAGTACATTCCACGCGGGGTTGAGATAAAATTAGGGCTGCCGTCTGTCAGGATTTTACTCGATTAGCAGCCCTAATACACTTCAATCGGCCAAGGTAGGAGGTATACGCAATTACCCGTAGGGTTACATTGCATTGTTTTGGTTTTAGATTACTTAATAATAGAGAGATAAGAAAGATAGGGAAATTATATATTAGTTTTTAATAGTTTTTGCTATAACTCACTTGTCTGAAACTAATAGATTTCACCATTACAACCTTAAAAGTGGCTGGCTCATTGTAAATTACAACATGGTAAATTAGTAAATTACTTATATTAACTATATATATACCTATTAATTGTCAATATTAAATCACTATAATATTTAATTCTTACAATTTAATTTACACGTTATTATTTCAAAGCTCTTTATGTGGCTGAACTTACACAGCAGACGCGTAAGATTCATAGCTGGATTCGCAGTCATTGTTACTGAAACCGCTATAGTTCAATGCACGCATATTTCACTACCACAAGGATTATAGATATTTGATATTAGGGAAGTCGCTAGTCGGTGCGATGGTTTAGGTTCTTCATAAAACCGTTCGTGTGTCCCAAGTTTACGGTTATCGCCGGGACTTGGCGGGTTATTTAGAGACGGATGGCTTCAATGGCTCCGGAATATTTTCAAATAAGTCGGAGGAAGACAGGTTATGAGTAAGGGAAATGATCCGAAACGTTTGAGTTACTCTCTATGACTATGTAGACGGACTATAGTATCTTTTGTCGTGGTGTCATACATTTTCATTTATTGTGATACATGCGAGGATCGTAACCACACTTACTATTTATTATTTTTTGAATGTTAAGTGTAGATGTAGATTGTAGATGTGTTTTATTTTGGTTTAGATTTAAGTAAGTTCAGTTGTTGAACTCTAATTGAAAAAGCTTCTCTATGTAATGTGCGTGTGGTTAAAATAGTACTTGGTCTATCTAAATGTTGTTTTTCATATTAAGTATGACCTTTTGAATATCGTGTAACATGATTATTATGATGTTAATCGAGATTGTAATAGTAGATAGTGTTATCTATAGGGTTGCGCGACCATCATTCTTAAAAACTTTGTAAGCTAAATATATCTCCAGTTTTATCTGTAAATTTTCCGTTGCCTTTTTTAGCTGAGGGTAGGTATAATTTCCTGTGCGGCGCCGCGGTGCAGATAACGAGGAGTGGCGCCCCCACTCAGGGCCCAGAGATAACGCGCTGCTGCGCCGCGCTCGCCGCAGAATCAAGCAACGTTTCTAGAACACTTTTCAACTGTTTGCTTTAAAAATACTTAGTTTATTTTTGAAATAATTCTGGGGGTTTTCGAAAGATACTTCAATGATAGGTAAGTATTTACTATTGATACAAAGCTTGCGCTATCTACTCTACGCACTTGGTATTAAGGTTATAAATAAAATTCAAATACCTACATTGTGAGATTATTTTATTATCTGTATTTACTGTTTTAAGCATTTAATTTAATAGCAACTTTATAGACTGATCTGATTTAAACTAGCATGGATGTATGACTAGTAAATAATAAAGTTCAAAGACCTCAGAACCCAAATTTCATAATTAGTGCCTGTAATATAGGCATCAAAATATAGGCAACGAAACGAAAAAAAAAAATAGGTTAAGTACTTAATTGTCCTCTCTTGTATAATATTTTGTTCAATAAAATAAAATAAAAATATAACAATAAATGATAAACTAACAAAGAGCACGGACCCAGGTGTCTGTGGTAAAGCAGATTAAAAAAAAAAAATATAGGCATCAGTTCAGCATGACAGTACAATCTGAAAGCAACGCTACAATGAATTCTGTAAGGCAATACAGTCCGTTTCTTTTATAGTGTAACTCAAATACGCGCAGACGTCCACTCTCGCTGACGGCTCACAACGAGTAACATGATTGCGACCTCGTAAGCACCCCATGGGGGGTTACCCGATGGGGATGAAAGGTTCTCGAGTGGCGACCACGAACTGGAAGACGCAGCATAGGGTAGCCCCCCACTCGGCGGACCGACGATCCGGTGAAAGCCGTGGGGAGCCGATAGATGCAGGAGGCGAGTGGCCGCTCAAAATGGCGCTCTATGGAGGAGGCCTATATTCAGCAGTGGACGTCTTTGGGCTGTTAACGATGATGATGATGATGAAGTACCTACCTTAGCGCAAAGCCTAGGTATAATTATTTATTCGTATACAAAACCAAATCTAATAATTGAAGGTTTTAAACATTTCTTGTAAAACTCAAATTCACCAAGCTATCTTTATAAATATACCAGCTTCTGAAAGAATATCTTTTTAGCCTGAAGTTGCGCGGAGATCGCAGATAGGTGTAAGTTGCACGCCCGCCGCCCGTACCTAGATAACTTGGCTTTGTTGTACCCGCATTTTGTAGACACGTTCTACAGTTGCGCCAATTTTCGACGACGTGCTTCTGTTAGTTTTAAGAGAGTAAGATTAGTTTTGAAATGAAAGAAGAAATATCCACCAAAACATAGTGACAAGCAAAGAGGCTATAAGATTTTTTTTACTAAAGGTATTGTAGGTATTAAGTATATTAGTTGGGCTAAAGGTAAGGTTTTGTGATAGCTCGCGCATTTCGTTTGAAGATACTTATAATTAAAGTACCTACATATGAAAAGTCTGGCAACCACCGGCCCTCTGGATAACCTTTATCTAAAAATATTCTAGGCGAGTCACGTGCTTATCAATAAGAAAAATTACAGATTTAAGAAAGCTATAAAAGAAGAGAGAATTTACAAACTAATCGATCTAGAGAATTTATAATATTATATTTAAGATCATTATAAGATAATATAATAAAGTATATAATAGGCATAACAAATCTTTGAAAAGAGCCACCTTAACGTTTTTACACCAAATTTTTACATAATCAAGAACTTAATTAAAGAAGAAAATTTAACAGAAAAATAGCAATACCACAGACCTTGATTTTTTCGTTACTCTCGAGTCCATGAGCAATGCACATGTAAAACTGCCAAAACAAAACTGCTTAGTTGGGGTCTTTTTAACTTAACATAAACATCTTTTAAAAGTGAAACCTACTACGTGACTGCCGATTTTCAATACAAACCCAATTTACATTTTAAATAGAAAATCAATTTACCAATACGATTTATTTGCAGAAAAATATAATGAGGCAGTAAAACGCATATGAACTGCAGGCTTGCCACGAACTAATACAAAGCCATCATGTTTCATGGCATTAATATTTCAAGGTTACAATAATATTGTTCGAATTCGTACCATGAATTTATAAAGTATTCTTACGTAGGAACGAGACGTCTACATTTTTATATGGCGCTATCACTGTCGCACGTCATTGTCAACATGATGTAAAGGTATGACATGACAGTTGTATTTGAGTGAACGTCATTAACAGTGGTATTCATAGTCAGGGGGTGAACAAAGCCACAAAATCTATCATTCAACTTTCACATAGAGGTAAAATGTTGAATCATTCTTCTTTCACTTTCATAGCATCCTGCCTTTGACAAAGTCAGAATTGTCAGTTTGGGGGCTACTTAATTTTGTTTATGAAATGCATAAAACTAGACTTCGCCACACAGCGCCTGAATCATCCCCTAGAGGAGCCCCTGCCTTGACCATGAACTCCAGTGTTAAACTGCTCTGGCTCCTGGCTCTGCAACATTACAGTATTCTTACTTTTATTTAATTTTTCAATGTATGATTGAAGTAATAATGCTATAAGAGGTTGTGGTTGTCCTGCAGAGCACCTCCCCTTAATAGTCGAGTTCACACGGCAGTTAACGGTCTACGGCGTAGCTGCGTAGCGCGTAGGTCTACGCCCGGCCGATGAACTCTCGTCGAGGAACGCCGCCGAATTCTACGCGCCCTATGAACTTATAAACGCCCACCTTGCCAGGTCAGAGAGCATTGGACTAGGCCTTTTATGAGCTTTTAGTTAAAGAATTTAGTAAAATTAAGTTGGTAAGTTTTTGCTCTCGTCGCCGCGGCTGGACTTGCACTGACTAAATAAATAATGAGAAACATTCATAGTGCTCGTCATGAGCCCAATACGTTCTCACTGCTGGGACATAAGCCTTCTGTCACATGTAGAGAGTAGAAACCATAATCCACTACGCTGGCCAAGTGCGGATTGGTGGATAACACATAATTTTCTCGACTTTTGTGTTTCTTATGATGTTTTCCTTCACCGCACATAACATGAAAAGTTATTGGTGCAGGGCCTGGCGGTATTCGAACTTGGGTGAGTGTTTTAGAAAGTTGCACAGTCTACTACAGAACTACACTGACCTCCAAATTTCATAGAGTTCATTCGCAAAATATTTTAAAATAAGAATATTTTTATGAGACCACCGGCACCGTCTGACTAGAGCAAGATTCCTAATGAGACACTAACATTCTAACAGGATTTACTATTCATTACATTAAGAAAATACTACCTATTATTTATAAGCAACTAACGACACCAAACAGTAATTAATAATCAACGTTTAATGACTTATTACTTAGTGTAGGACGCCCTGCGGTCAGGTGGCGTGACGCGTGACGCTTTGAATGCGGCTGGCACAAACTGGATGCAGAGAACTGAAGACCGTGCTATTGGAGAGGCCTAAGTCCAGCAGTAGACGAGGATAAGCTGATGATGAAAGATTTTGTGCTGAAGTTGTTGTAATAAATACTGTAGAATTTCATCGTTGAAGTACCAGTTGCCATTGGTAAAACTAAAATGATGTGAGCAGTAAGTTAAAATTATATATACACTCTATTTAAGGCTTGGATACTAGTTTCAAATTAGGTTCAAAATATTACGGTAACTTTCAGACACCCTAATTTATGACTGTAGATGGCAGATATAATATTGTATAAACAAAGGTTTAAAATACGGTAAACCTACCGTAATAACGGTGAATATGGCAACCCTGAGAAGTACTACAATCACGCTGAACAAACCACTCAAAGAACACCCAACCCCTTTTTGCCAGCGACAGCGAAGCACCAATCATCCCACCAACTTGAAACAGCGACCAGCACGAACTCAGAAACCACAGTTCTGAGTGCGCTCTAATCGTTCATTTTTATCGAACCGGGCCTCGGGCGTGATAGATTATCCTTTAGCTTCCTTTTTCCTTTTAGAGAGCGTCGACCGTCGGCTATGAGTGAGGGGGTGAGACTGGCGGGGTGGTACTGAACCACCAACGTCATTGCCCTGTCAACTGAACAATACTAAGCAGACGACGTTACGTGCACCAGCCATAAGCCAATGCGGAGTAGGTATTATTGTTGATAAATGAAAAGTTTTTTTTTTATTTCCAAATAATGGGAAGAATATGGGAATCAATTTTTGAAAGCCGAATAAAGCTAAGAACGACCACTTTAAACTCTCAAACACCATCATTTAGATGTCAATTGAATAATAATGCATGCGTGTTCGATATCGGGTCACCAGGAGTTTAAGAGTTTAACAACTCAATTCGTAAATACTTTAAAAATATATTTCTTTAAACGCAGAAGCGTAGTCAAATAGCAGTTGCTTTAAAATACTAGGTAACGTCTCTAGAAACCTATTGCATGTACATATTCATTTTTAATTTCATACAGCTAATTACTTGTCATTGATCATTCAACGCCATTTCAGATTTTTTATACAAACTTAAAACGTCGTTAAGCCGCAAAGTTGTTTATCATGTGCATAAATTATTATGAAGTGATAAGCTATTAATTAGAGCTAAATGTTAATTTAATAACAAGAACCGCGCGTGCGCAACCATGCGACACAAACTATGGGAGTTATACGTATTATTTATTTAATTATTAATCTACCAATAGATTGCGGTATAAGAAACTAGAGTGGGAACTTATTACTATATAATTATCTAATTTTGCATGAGAGCTCTCAATTTTCCGGAATAAAGGTGTCCTATTTCGATCTTGCTAGAAATAGCAACACGTTTTCTTTTTGCTTCATTCGCAAACTGTAAAGCAGTTGGTGCAAATGCCACACTAACAAATAAAAAATGGAACCATTTCACACTTTTATAATTAAAAATAAGTAATAAGCGCTATATCTATAATCCCTACATATAATAAATGTGTAATTCTGATGCGCTATGGAACACACACATAATGATGTCAAATCTAATTTATCCCATAGGTTCTATTGTTCAAAAAATATCGTAACCGCGATGCAGGACTACAAGGCTTTTTACCCTTCTCCATACATTTTCTAATTTATCGTTTCTAACGCTATCTAGGGACAATAATTTGTAGCTGTTTGTTTGTTTGTTTGTTTGTTATTGAACAAATCCCTAGATACTGAACTGATTTTCATGCGGGTTGGACTAATATGCTTAGAAATAACCAGCGCACAACATAGGATATATTAAAATACAAATATCATTAAAAAAATTTGGTCAAAATTATTAAATATCATTACGAAACAGGACGGAATTTTATACAACATGGCCGCTTCATGGTGAATTTTTTTGGCTACTGACGGTTAGTTTGTGTCACAGTAATTTTTTTTATGTTGTATTATGGCTCCACACATGGTGTATTTAGCCAGTGTTAAGTATAGTAATTTTTCGTCGTGTTGTTATTGAATATTTCACATGTTTCACGTAAAGTCCATCTGGAGGCACAAATTAAAGAAAAAAAACGTGTGTAAGGCCATGAACAAAGAGTAATAGAAGTTAATTTCGGTAGTAATATGCATTAAACAGTAGAATGAAATTTTACAATTTATTAGATTTGATTAACCATTATTAGTTTTTCTATTTAAGCCCTTGCAGGTTGTTTGGGGTTTTTGGAGTAAAATAGATATACCATCAAATAATATGTAAGTAGTATGAATCGATTGCATTCAAGATACAAACATGTTAATTATACTTAGTGCCCGCAGATTAGAGAAATAACCGGCCAAGTGCGAGTTGGGCTCGCGCACGAAGGGTTCCGTATCATTATCTATAAAAACTAGCAAAAAAACGTTTGATGTATGAGAGAGAAAAAATACTAAAATACAGAATAAAATAAGTATTTAAGGGGTTAAATACTTATTTTATTCTGTATTTTTTGTAATAGCGGCAACAAAAATATATCATCTGTGAAGATTTCAGCTGTCTAACTATCACGGTTCATGAGATACAGCCTGATGGTGACAGACGGACAGACGGACAGCGAAGCCTTAGTAATAGGGTTCCGTACCCAAAACGGACTGACGACGTCTGTCAGGCTGTCTGTCTGTCTGTCACCAGGCTGTATCTCATGAACCGTGATAGTTAGAGCTTTACCCTTGGGAGTATAATCTTGACCCTTGCTACGCCTATTTTTGTCATTACATGACGTTTATGTTTGGCCCACAGGTCTGAGGGCCAATGCATACTATTACCACCATAGGCTAATGCAGTGGGCCAATGATACTCTTACGTTACGTATAAATTATATACTCTTTGAATGATACAGAAGTATAATAATACTCTTTGGAATGATACGAAGTAGATTTTTTCTCTAATCTGTGTACGAAACATGTTATGTAAAATGCCCTGGGGGTCTAGCAAAGATCACAATCACTAACGCTAACGCCTCACGCTAACTCCAAAAATGTATCGAAATGACATTCGCTACGGAAAAGTTAGCGATTTCCGAAACGTCATTTCAGTACATTTTGGAGTTAGTATTTGGCGTTAACGTTAGCGGTTGGTATCTTTGCTAGACTTTGCCCTATTGTAAAAATGTTTTGAAAGCCTAGATTTTAATTTAATATAGGTTTTAATTAATCATGAGTTCGATGATACTTATCGAAATATCATCGAAAATTCTATATTTAAGTAGCCATGAGTGGAGATTTCATCAAAATTGGTCCAGGAATATCAAGGATAATAATTAGCGTAATAGCCATATATAATGTAGTCCACGCGTGGCAACGCCGCGGGTAGTAGCTAGTAATATATATAACTGTACCCACCTACATGAAGATCGCTAGAATTCACTATGACATGTCGTAAAATTTCATATAAAATGCGTGTTACAAACTTCTTAGTGTCTACTAGCAATTAATGTACTATTTATTGTCTAATACATGACTTTGACCCATAGGTATGCCATTGTAATCAATCATTTCCTGACTTTCATTTACTTTAAAAGTGGTATATATATATGTGTTTATCGCAGTAATATTATTACCTACATTTCCACGAACATTGCAATATAAATCTGGTTAGATTCACCCAGAAACAACAAAGGACTGAATCAAATTAATATGGGAGTCGCGAACAAAAACCAACGTTCACCATAAAATATAAAGTCTAGACTGCATGCGTCACCCTTCGGTTCTCACGCAACGTGCTTTCAAGCTCGCCGCCTTTTTGTGCACTCCCTTTAGGCACGCTTACATACAAACACCAGTAGGAGATATCACTTTTTACTATTACACTATAAAGGGACCAGCGTTTTCCGATTTTCCGCAATAAATCTTAATTTTCCGAAACAAAAAATTATCCTCCATTGACGTCGTGCGTCGTTAGGACTAGCAATGACAATCTATGTGAAAAATGTCATTCAAATTGGTACAGACATTTTAACGTGAAAGCAACAAAACCAAACCTGGGCCATTATTCTCTATGAAAACACAGATTCCACACGATACGAAACCATGTCGTTATCGTGTCTTGTTCAAATCGTGTCACAGTGTTAGAAATACCTTCACTTTACATCAAAGTTATTTTTATTTTTAATAAAATATATTGACATAAGTGGTGGTAGCTTTTGATGTGTTGATGTTTCGGAACACGTCTCGGTAAAACAAATGATTTTTGACATTTCAAATCGCGCCAATTCCAAATTCATTTCGCGCGGTTTTGTTTTTGTTCCATAGAGAATAGACTTTTGCACATTTCTTATGTAAGACAAGGAATTGGCGTGGTTTCGAAGTAAGGAATCGTTACGGAATAATGGCCCAGATAATGTTTCATTTTTGTATCTATTATCAGTCGGAAGACAACGTATAATTCTGAACAAAGGCCACCCCCATAAAAGGCGACTCTGGACGCTGATCATAGGAGGAACTTGCCATTATCACCACGCTTGGCAGACGGCTTGGCGATCGTATAAGATTTTAATTCACCAAGAAAATGCTGCTAGCTATTCCCTGGATATTCCCTTAGCCGGCTCGTACGGTACCCACTGGAAGGGACGGGGTGGTCCTATTCGCAAACCGGGGCCATTTTTGTATATTAGTAAGGATTTATAAATGGAAATAGTGTTATAACATTTTAAACTAATATCAAGTGTCTTTACTGACACCTTAACGTAGTGTGCCAAGAAAAGTAAATAGAGTGAAATAAATTATTCCTATCTATGAAGTTATACTACTTGAAATATGGAAACCGAGTCTAATGAGCGGCTTTATGCATCGGAAATTATTGGAAAATGATAATGAAACCTATAGGTAAGTAGGAAAGTATCTATTGGAAAATTATAACGGAAACTGTAATTGCATGCTTTTAAGCAAGGTCATAATCCCTATAGTATGTAGGTATTGTCCCTAGTAATTAGGTACCTAAGTCTGACAGCCTGGTTTGTTCGTTTGGTAATGGAGAATACTTGTTTTCTCTGGGTGTTGTGTGACCATGGCCGCATGGTCCTCGTATAGTTCCTGGGTCCCTAGATACACGGAATCCTGTCCGGATCCAGGACTACAGGGATATGTACCTACTTATGTGATCATTGGGCGGCAGATGTTTATATTTGTATATCGTCGTCAGCCCCATTCATTCCAAATGCTGGAACACGGCTTTCTCCCACATGAAGAGAGTATAGACCATAATTCACCACGAGCGCTGGTTAAATGTGGATTAGTGGGTAACACAATTTATGTAATCTAAGACCAGCCTACTTTATGATACTGTGGCGTGTGTACGCGCCACTATATTGTAATAATTATATTCTCTGTGTTTCTCATGTGTAAATGTGTATGTAGCTTAATATTAAGAACGAACTATGGAACGGATTCCATAGTTCGGCAGCGCCCGTCTGGCGACACTGTGAAACTCTTCTGGTTCCTCATGGTCGCGAGCGCACATGTCGTGTACAATAGTATTTGTAATTAAATTGTATAAAATAGCTCGTGTGGCTGGAGAGCCAAATTGTGTGGGGCAATTATAAGACTGTTCGTGGAATAGATCCGGTAGTTTTACTTCGACTACACCCGGCATCATCTCCTCGCTCGCCACCAAGACGAGCTATAATACATGTTAACCCCGGAAAATTAAAGTTCTCTGTGTAAAACGGGTAGTTTGCGAGTGTATATACGATATACGTATACATTTTCTGATAGTGCAAATATACCGTACGAGAAAATAAGCAAGCCAAAGCTTATCAGCATTTAAAACATCAAAGCGAATACTTGTGTAAACTGAAATCCCGCAAGCTTGGTATCTCCGAAACGGTAGACAAAACCCGATGCGTCATAACAAATTTCTCGAGCTGTAAGCTCGGTTCGTGCAAGCCCACGAGACCGAGGGGCGGCCCACCCCACACCACCCGCCGCCCCCTGTTTCCCACGCAACGACCTTTGTGCCTCCACGTTGCACTTTGACAGACTTTACTAATTCAATAGATGGACGCTCCGCACACCGCAGATCTTTACATTACGTAATTATACGCTTTCCATGTAAGATGAGGAGAATAACGTTGGAGATGCTGTATTTGAATTTGAAATGGGTACGAGATAAAACAGGATGATTACGTAAATATTGCAGCTACGATACTTTTTGTAACGGAGCATAATATACCTAGGTCCTATCTAAGTATAGCCACAAGTATAACTATCTCATCCAATTTCAACTCAAAGTTAAATCAAATCATGTCAGTCAAGTGTAATTTTCAGTGAAGTAGTGATATGCAGACCAACTAACAACCAATGAATTATTAACATTGTCTTTCATTGTTTATGTTTGTTTTATGGCTGTATAAATGTTTTCATGCGAGTTGCTGTACCAGGGTCATGTCATGATAGGTACCTTTTATCCACCCGGAAAATCGAATTTCCGCAAAAAACTTGAAAGCCTTAAGTACGGGTGAAACCGCGGGAAAAAACAAAAAGTTATGAGTTGCTGATGCTGATATATACCCAGAACCAACGTCGAAGTGTTGAAGTAAAAGTGAACTCCAGAACCGCTATATAGGTGGTACCTACTAGTACTACCCTTTGAATATTCTGCCACCATTTACAGAAATAAATGTACGCTGTAGGAACATCCCTATTAGCGCAACATCCTGGAACCCCCGCTCCGCACAGTGTTTACGGAAGCAAATTAGTGTAGGATACCTTGTAAGCGAGTAGGTAAGTACACGTCATAGGAAACTGTCTAGGTTGTATCGGAGAATGCCTGGTTTTCACAGGCTCAGTTTCTGACCACCCAGTAGTCTGCTGTCTATAGGTACTGTCTCTTTACCGACGTGTTCTCACTACTGGGTCTGCATAGGAGACAGCAGTAGGTACCTAATTACACGCCACTGTTGTTACTAGTTCTGGCCAGGTACTTCAGACCCATTCGTTTAGAGTGAGTGACGACCCAGCAGCTGTCCTTGTGGGAGTTAGGAAAGGTCAGTGACAGTACTTATAGAAACAATAAATGTTTGCTAAAAATGCTTTTTTACGCTTGATAGGCTTGCATTTGGCCACTATCACACCTGGTGGGAAGTGACGTACGCTTGCCTAGAAGATACCCACTCTGACTGTTCGCATGATAAGCGCGTGGAAGCAAAACGCTTTGTTCGCACATGTGGGATGGGATACCAATCATGTAACTGTGACGTTTTTGTACATCTGGTTAACCGACAGCGACTGACCGGTCAGCACTGGCTCAACTTTGTTTCCAAGGACCCAGTAGCTGCCAGACAGTAAAGTAACTATCCTTCACTGTCCGCCAGCTACTGGGCCCGTATAAACTAGGTTTAGTTAAATCAACATTTTACTATGGATAACATAAAATGGCTACATTCACTTCGCAATATATTACGCTTAGTACTTATATTTTTCTATATTTTGTTATCCTCATCAGAACATTTTGTATACCTGTCACGTCGTTGGGTGGCCTTGATAAACAAGTTGGTTAATATTGTCTGGATGAGCGAGAACACTAATAATGACACGAAATTCTAGTCCTTCTGTTAGTGCTGGTACCATATACCCGCTTTAATAAATAAGTATATAGACGAAGTACCTAACATGGATGTTTGATTATTTTAAATTAGAGACCTATAAAAAATGAACAGATTCGCATAGCTTATGACAGTAATTTTGAATCAACAAATTGTTGAGTGTAACTAACACCGGTTTAATTACTAACATAGTGTAGTTATTACTACAACGTAGCTGGGTACCTAAGGGATATCTAGAAAGCTAGTGTAGTGTTGCCCTAAATAAAGTAATTGTTAGAAAACCTTGGTCCTGTGTTGCCTTGCGGGGTCAAAGAAGTCTGTATAATGTCCAAGGACGTTATGTACCCAACTTGTGTCGAGGATAATAGCTTTTACTCAAGGTTTAGATTTGCTAGTGGAAATAGTGATACGCCCACCTAGATTTAACGATACAAAATGAAACAAGAATATCTATTGTAATTCCGCTAAAATGAAACTATAAGATTATCTATATTGGGAAAGCTGTAAGGGATTGTTGCTGGTAAATGTATGTGACAAAGAATAAGAAAAATATTTGTTATGACAGTTTTATTACAACAATCTGGGAAGGCTATTAATATTGGTCCAACATTTGTTGCGCAGGATTAGGAAAAACCCAGAAAGACCTAATCAGACCAATGACAAATCGGAAAGCTTATAAAAAATTAAATAAAAGTAAAATAATTTAACTTATAAATAGTCTTAAATTAAATGACAGTAAAAAATTTTTTACAAAACAAATATTTTAATTATTTAAAAATGTATTCTAGACTCCAAACATAGTACTTAAAAATTGTTATTATTATCAGTTGATTATTCGGTTAAATTACTTTTTAGAAACGATGTTTTGTAAAAATTTTTTTACTGTCATTTAATTTAAGACTATAATAAAGTTAAATTATTTTACTTTTATTTAATTTCTTATAAGTTTTCCGATTTGTCATTGGTCTGATTAGGTCTTTCTGGGTTTTTCCTAATCCTGCGCAACAAATGTTGGACCAATATTAATAGCCTTCCCAGATTGTTGTAATAAAACTGTCATTTCAAATATTTTTCTTATTCTTTGTCACATACATTTACCAGCAACAATCCCTTACAGCTTTCTCAATATAGATAATCTTATAGTTTTATTTTAGCGAAATTACACTATAGATATTCTTGTTTCATTTTGTATTTAAGATGAACTTCCGCGAGGTCACGCCTGATTCAATCAATTAGATTTAACGATATTATTGAGTAAAATAGGTGCATTCTAATTTTAATCTAATTATAGTAGCAAAGTAACATAGAACCTTATTCTAATATGTTTAATTCCACAGGCTACCACCCTTACTAATATAATATGGACCGACGATCTGATGGAAGCCGTGAGGAGCCGATGAGTGCAGGCAAGCAGCCGCCAAAGTGGCGCTCTCTGGGGGAGGCCTATGTTCAGCAGTGGACGTCTACAGGCTGTTGATGACCTATCTCATAGTTGAGCATTATTAAATTGTTTCATAAACATAAACAAAGCATATTTTTTAACTTTGTTTCTAAAATAAAGTGCTTATACATCTTATACTTATAAATAAAGTCTTGACAACCCTATCATATTGTTTACAGAAACAAATTAGTATGTACGTGCCACGTTGCACCGGGGGTGTACCTACGCTAGTACAGTGAACCCAATAACTATATAACCTGTGTCACAGCTTCTGAGGATAATACCTATCTAAGCCGGTGGGAACTTATTAGCAGAGGTGTGCCATCCAGTGTGCGATCTAACTCACTAATTACAAAAGCAACACTGCCGAATATTGAGATTAATGAATTTGCTGCACAATCGTTAATTAAGGTTTGTAATTAGAGTATCTACTACTACTTAGTTGAATACCTATAATACCTATGGTATATATAGTCTGCGGTGTTTAGGTGTATGAGGGGTGATTGACACTTGCGTTTAAATTGGTGGAATGCTGACATTTTGCAGCACAATTCATTAGTAATTCAAAATGGCCGTCCTTTCGTTTTTGACATTCCTCGTCTCAAAATTTCATGAAAGTACCTATCCTACACTCTGAAAGCTGCATTGAAAGTAGGTACCTACTTAATTATAGATTTACAAAAAAGACAGGCAAGTATCTACCTAATACATAATGGCACACAAAGATCATTAGGCGCGAAAGGCTTAAACGAAAACAGCTATATAAATCTAATGATTTATGTCCATCGTCTAATACCACGAGCCTCACAGCACTAGCCACTACGTATACGCACGAGCACGGAACTGCCTCAGAGCTTCCCGATCAAATAATAAGTAAGTAGCTAAGTATTTATGACACCTCTTGGTTGGATGGATAAAACCGATAAAACCAATTCTCTGAAACCATGTCGGAACGAGGCAGTACTTGTCTAGTTATGATTAGGAACACATACCCTAACAGCTAGCCTAGAGTTGAGTAAGCAAACATTCGCAATATTTAACATAGAACAAAACGTTTTAATTATCAGCCCCCATCGCTAGGTGGGTATGAAAGGGCGAATCGGGGTGGTGCACTATCGATCTCCTTTGAATTAGTGTGCGGATCGACCGTCGTCTTTGTGCGGCCGTCCTAGGGCCAAACAGACCAAAACAAGCCTGGAGGTGCTGGGGGAGGCCCCCCTACCACCACCCGCCTGCCAGTCGTTACCTCATTCCGGAACGTTCATTTCGTGGTACGGGGGACACTTTGAATTAAAATTGGTTCGTGATGATAAAATGAAGTGCTTTGAACAGTTGATAGAAATAGGCACTGCAGTGTTTGTGCTTATGTATATCTGATTAATTTTACATAATTATACTTATACCAAAAGGCGGTGTAACTAATTCAACACTAAGTACTCGTTTACTTATAAGGCCGGCTATGTTTATACTTACATAATTATATCCCATATCTACCTGAGTAGGTAGGTATACCTACGTTGTTTGGTGTGATTACGAAAACTTTCAGCGTTTCAGTTTTTAATTCAATCTTTTGTTACTAACGGCATACAGGAATTACGCTTCTTCTATGACTAACGGTATATTCAGGAAAAAACGAGCAGGAAGATCGCGAATAATAGGTAATCCGATAGATAAGTAATCCGAAGTAACGGTTCGTGCAAAAAATTACAGCGAGTTTCTTGTCCTTTTTGGAGTTGATTCTTGTTTTTTTGTTTTATGGTCGTTTCAGACGGCCGCATCTATTCTTTATGAAGAAACGCGCGTGAATGAAATAGTATTTGTGATTTGTTTTTAGGGTTCCAAAAGAGGAAACCCTTGTAGTCTTCCTGTGTCTATCTGGCTAGCACTTTTTCTCAAAAACATCTATTGAGCTGTAACCATACGAAATACTAGGTCTGTGGCTGTAATATCAATGATATGAAGTCCCGTGTTTCTGGCTGACTGATAGACAATCCAACATAAAGCTTATACTCTAATATTTAAGATGGTTTGACTAAACAAACGTTTTTGAAATTAAAACTGCTAACAAATGCTAGCTGTTAAAATTAGCAATTTGAAATGGCAATGGGCAGGTCACATTGCTTGTGAATGGTTCTCGAGTGGTGACTTCAACCCAGAAGACGCAGCGTAGGCCGGCCCTCCACGTAGACAACCTAGTGAATACCGCGGGGTGTACCGATGGATGATGGAGGCGAGCAGGCGCTCAAGGTAACGCTCTATGAGGCCACAGACATGTCTTTATAGACTACAGAAATGTCTGTGGCCTCATACCTAATCCTGTGAAAAATTAAGAAAAGTTTTCATTTACCTATTTAATTTTTCTTAACTATTTTTATAATTATCGAGTTCATTTTTAACCTACTTTATGAAAACAATATTTAATTGTTCATTTTTAACAGCAAGAACTAGCTGATTGTAATATAGGAACCCTGAAGACCTCACGCGATTTTGACACGCTTTTTGTCACTTATCCTATCCGTTGTGTTCTGAAAATAGCTCGGTAAAAACTTTAGACATTTTTAGGTGTACTTAAGTAGGCAGACACTTTATAAAATAAGCGAAAACAAATTGTTTCGCAAAATCCGTCTTGTAAAATTCCAAGTGTGTGTATAATAATAAAGTACTCCTTCTTAAATAGGTACTTAAGTTGAATACTTACCGGTTATTCAAACGAGATAATAGTTAGACAAACGGGATTTTAATCTCTATATAGCTTACTAATCACACTCTACCACACTACCCGCCCGGTGACGTTGCAAAGGTAGAGACCAACAGCATCAACACTAACAGCATCAATAATGTTTTTAGAGCGATTAAGTCCTGTGTGAAACGTAAAACTAAGCATCAACACGTTCAAAAATCAAACCACTCCAAGGCGGTTATTCTCTATGGAAACACAGATTCCACACGATACGAAACCACGTGGTTTCGTGTCTTGTTCAAACCGTGTCACAGCGTTAGATATACCTTCACTTACCATTAAAGTTATCTTTATTTTGAATAAAATATATTGACATAAGTGGTCATATCTTTTGTTGTGTTGATGTTTCGAAACGCGTCTCGGTAAAACATATGATTTTTGACTGTTCAAATCGCGGCAATTCCAAATTCTTTCCCCGCGGTTTTTTTTTACGTTTCATAGAGAATAAGACTTTTACAGATTTCTTATGTAAGACAAGGAATTCGCGTGGTTTCGATGTAAGGAATCGATACGGAATAAGGGCCCAGCACACTAATATGAAGAAGGTACCACTAAGAAAGTTGAAAGTAGAAGGAGACTCCCCCAGCAGTAGACTTCTTCAGGCTGTTGATGATATGATGATGACTGAATCACAAGATATCAGGTATAGGTACTGTACCCCTAGTACGAGTTTCGATAGTTTACTAAAATTTGATTCGTTTACGTTTTCTCCCTTTTCTCCCATACATTTCTCTGCAGCGCCCCTAGCGGACACGTTGATGAACTAAAAATGGCAGTACAAATTTTAAATGGATTCGCGCGTATTCACGTATTGGAAAACTCGTACTAGGGGTACTGATAATAAAACAATGTTATTGTAAAATGAAAGTATTTCTATGCAGCAGATTTATATATTTTAAAATAACTTTTGAACGACCTTCGCGTAGTGGGAGGGGTTACTCAAGTTTCAGTTTCAGTCCAGAGAGCGCCACCCACCCATCTTGAAAAATTTGCATGATTAGACGCGTCACGAGATGCATAAAAGAACATGAGTAAAGTAGGAGAGGGTTAATTCCCTAAAGTAATCTCACATACCTATCCTATCCTATAGCTATACCTACTTACTACTACCTACCAACAATTTGGTTTCAATGAATACAATATATTTTCCTAAGTGTTTGCGCTACTCTAAAACGTTACCTATAACCCCCTATAACCTAGGTAGTTAACTACTTATGTATACACTTACAGCGACCTCATCATCATCATCAGCCTGAAGACGTCCATCCACTGCTGAACATAGGCCTCCCCCAAAGAGCGCCACTTAGAGCGGCTGCTTGCCTCCTGCATCCATCGGCTCCCCACGGTTCTGACCAGGTCGTCGGTCCACCTAGTGGGGCCGGCCTACACTGCGTCTTCCAGTTCATGGTCGCCACACGAAAACCTTTCTTCCCCAACGGTACGGTAACGGTAGCGACCTAATTTCCTCGAATCTGAAAATCCGAACTAGCGGAATCACCCACCGCAAAGAAAACAGCACTAATTCTATCATCAATCATCATAATTATACTAACCATCTATTTATATCTATTGAGAAGAAGATAAAGTAAGTAATAGGAATATCTCCCTAGGTTGCTAGATGCAGCAGCCAATACTATCGGCACGTAACGTTACGAAATTGGAATCCACAACAAAGGGACGTCAAAGAAACTAGCAAGTGCACGCGTGCAAGGCAGCATAAAGAGCGACCGGCGCAGGCCGAGAAGCCTTCAGCCTCGTGCGTCCATTACCCCCTCCCCCTGGGTGGTGGGGGCTGCCAAAAGTAAGCAGGCTGGGTGTTGGGTGGCAAGCGTCTCGCTCGCACTCAAAGATGCATCGAATTTCTGGACGAAACCACACTGCGCACCTAATGGTAATGAATTTCGTATCTATTTATTTCTACCTATCTATTGATTCTGCGGGTCTGGCTTTGCTTTTACGGGCGCACTAATTACTAACGTGCACAGATGTTGCAAGGGTATTGGCGTTAGGTTTGCTTTAGCTTTGTGTTATCTCGGACGTAGTTACCTATGTAAGTATAGGTAAGTATAAGGTTTCTTTTTTACCAGGCCCAAAGACATCGCACTTTGGTTATAGCTTCGTTTTATAATGGCAATCAGTGGACGTCTGTTGTCTAGCTTTGATGATTATATTAGTAAAATTAATTAAAAATTATAGTAAAAAAAAGGTCACGCGAAGAATCGAACTCGGCTGGGCAGCACATACTATACTAGCACTACAATACCTACTACATCTTTTCATTCAAAATACCGCAAAGCTTGAAAACAAAGGTTTTCAACCAGTCTATGTTGCCAGTGATGACTTGGCACTGAGACGTGGTCTTTGACTGTTAGCCTTATTATGAGATTAGCCGAGGATCGGAATATATGTGGCGTGCATTAGGAAAGGCCTATGTTCAGCAGTGGACTGATACGGGCTGATGATGATTATAAGTAAGTAGGCCTAATAACAAATAACTAAACACCTTAACCTAGCCTACGGTTTATGTTATACATAGGTCTAAGGAGTTACCTAGGATTTAAGATCTTTACACCGATAGTGATATCATAATACTTTCACCCATTAACTATAAATCCGGGCTCTATAGTCTTTGCGTTCATTACATTACCTAATTCATCCACAAATCTACATAAGTACCTACTTACACCATTGCAGGTTTGCATCGTAATCCTCAAACATTTAATACAGATTTCAAAATTGATTGGACCGTACCCAATATCTGTGAACCGTACCTTAACCAAAGAGTAAACACAATAGCACCTATGATGCATTTTGCTCAAGCAGGCAGGTACATACCCCAGTCACGACATACCCTGCACCGATAAATCGCATTATGGCCCACGTGCAGGGAATACATTTTTAATCTTGTTTCCTTTATATTATCCGGCTTAGAAAAGCTGCAATGTGCCTCTAAAACGTACCTATCTGCACGATACTCTTTAGATATTTACTTGTGAGCCGATTATACCTACGAACAAAAGGTTAATGCGCTTTGCTGACCTGGCATTTTCTTTCGTTCAAACTGAAAGTTTATTATTCACATTAGTTTAATTAAAGAGAAATTTTGTTAATGGCATCTCTCTGGGCTGCCATTTTAAAGGGAACGAGATGAGAACGCATTTAATATGTGAACATATCGTCGAGGTAGGCAGAGAGCTACCAAAAACAAACGGGAAAACAGCGCGGTAACGTTAATAACGCTCACGTTGGCATCCATAGGTCTTTTCATTCGGTGTGAGCCCGTGCAGCCTGTGTCAAAGCACGTAATTAGTATTTAGGAAGGTGGTAAGAAAGGCGAGGTCGTGGGCCAGACGTCGGGTATCGATCCGACCTGCCCCACGCTGCCACCCGAAAGGGAGGGCGGCAGGAGCCACGCACATCGACATCGAGCCACCAATTGACACACTTAAGGTAACTTGGCACTTACAACTACCCGCTTGATCCTGGTCGGAAAAGCCTTTCTTAAGATTTCCCGCGGTGGCTAAGTTTCGAAACTACTACCTACTACTACTTAGTTTTAACCGCAGAATGTTGGAGAAAAACTTTAATTAGTTGGTTTTCATCATGGTAAGGTTCAGTTGGTAATGCGATGCTGGTGTAGACACTGATCTGCCAGAGATGCACAACAGGAAAGTTGGAAAGAGCCCGACCCAGTTGGCTCGTAGCCCGCCATCCGGTTCTCGTATAAACTAAAGAATAATTTGTTTAACCTTGTAGTGTTGTAAACAGACTTATGGAAAGTTTTTATATGCCTATTGCGTACTTTCGTTATTAGTTTATTTTATTTAAATTTATAGGTTTGCCAACAATAGGCATGATGACTACTATTAAAAATGAACAAGTAAATATTACTTTCATAAAGATTAAAAATGAATGCAATAATTGAATAAATAAACAAAATCGGTAAATAAATCACGGAGTAATAAGTTTCTACAGTAGGCATCTCCTGTCCCTTTCTCGCGAAACAGAGCGCTCCCACAGTTACTATGAAAAATCCACTCGTGACGTCATATGCCAAAGAGATTGTAAGAAAAGCTACCACAGCTTAGTAATGAGGTACTATAACGACCTTCCTCTGACGTCACTGGCCGTTTGAGCTATCTCTTTCTATTCCGGTTTTTAAAATGCTTGTAACTTAATCATTTTTTGAGATAGTTAATTTTTGTTTTCACAAATGTTTATCTTTTAAGGAATATAATTAATTTATCTAAAAAATAAAAATTTAGTCATCATGCCTATTGTAACCCTAAAAGTAACTTACAAAACATGACCATAGTTGGGTATAATAAAGCTAAATTTAGGTACAATTAATTACAGGTAAACACTGTTATTGGTGGGTTTATATAATAATAAGTATGAAAGTGGAAATATAAATAATAGGATAGTTAGTATTAGCCAGGTACAAACGAAAAATAGCCCAAACTTGAAAAAATTTTAGTAATCGTGTCTAGAGAGTTAGAATAGAATAGAATAGTAGAATGCTTTATTGCACACCAAATATACACATAGAGACATAACAACACGAAAAAAATATACACAAGGGTAGTACAATGGGCGGTCTTATCGCTTAAAGCGATCTCTTCCAGACAACCTTTGGATGGATAGAAACATATTATGAATTAGGGAGGTTGGCGATGTACAGTAAATACAAATATTAGAAATGAAAACGAATCCTAAAACTACTAAAATACATATAATACAACATAACATACATAAACATACACATATTATACATACATACTATTACAAAATAGATATATATATATAAATACCTACGCATTAAACATACATATACTTAATTAAAATATAATACTAGCTGAGATTGGATAAGTAGTGCGTCTTTACCATAGTTTTGAAAACTGACAAGGGTTGCTAGTTTTACAACAAAATACCCAAATCTATTCGAGAGCTAAACACTAACATATTTGAAATTCAGCTTAAAACTATTCTAGCAGAAAAATGCTATTACAAAGTAAACGATTTTCTTAATGATAAACAATTGAAATAATATCCTTGTCCGCTTTTTGACTGCCATGTGACATGCGTTGATTGAATTTTGTTTATGTAAATCATTTATAATATTTTGTTGTGTGCTATTTATTTGAATGCTTTAATACTTGCAAGTGACGTTAAATATTTAATTAGTGACTATTTTAAAATTTGGCATCTCTCACCATTTGTACGCCTACTAGGGCAAAACATGTAGAACTTTTTTTGTTTTGTAAGATCTGCATGCATTGTGTATGCAACAAACCACATGTTTATACAAATAAAGAATCTTTATCTTTAGTTAGTGTTCAGTGTATTCATTTGGCCTAATACTTCGACTACACGCAATAAATGTCGCTTGATAATCTTGTGTTATGCAGAAATAAAATAATTCGTAAAATAGCCCGCGTTATTCCGTTGTATGGGATGCATCTGTACTGTAGGTATTATATTATTTGGGGTATTCGAAAACCCCTATACTAGAAGTAGGTAGGTAGGTACTACTTGCTGGTATCTAACCAAGTGAAACCAAGGGATACCTCTAGCCTTCTAATACATGTATAGGTACCTGCCCTATACTTACGTTCATACATTAGGTATATATACCTACAGCATTCCTACGCGTTTTTGAAATAATTCGTTAAGTATTAAATTCAAGTTAGATGCCAAGGTTATAAGCTTTCAGCTTTAAAAGCATTAGGCAAGGTAAGATCGTAAATAGTAATGAACCTTATAAAAATTAAGACCGCTTTTATTATTCCGCTTAATATCAAAGAAATAAAACTACGTCCAATTCTTTTATCACGCTTACAGTGGCATTTCTCTCCAAAACTAAATTCTTCGTTCTTTATAAAGGCAATTTCCGGCAAAGGAATTACGGGTGAAAATAAGCAGAGCACGCAGATTGTCCGGAGCGACGTCGCGTCGGCGCTGCACTTGGGGGTGCAGAGGAGTTAGACATTGGGAGGCCCCCCTCTCAGGGTGGTGTAAAATCACCCGCAATCATTTATACCCGAACTGCCTGCAGAATTACTAGCCGTCACTGAATTTGCGACACCTACCGCCTGCGCTACTTACATTGCTGCTCGTGATATTCTGCTAAATTTTCAGCTTGTACGAGCAGCAGTGTTTGTTGTTTGTTACTAACAAAATTACCGATAACACAGCGGATTGGATGGGAGCACCCAACTATCTTCGGAGCTTCGGTTCGGGTTAGGTTAGGTATGTAGGTATACCTACTATACCTATGTTTATATGTTCTTATGATTAGGTAGGTAGGTACTCCAATTCTAGAGTTAAGATAGTCTACGACGGGATAAGTATACCTAGGTACCCAAATGAAAACCTAACTACTTAGGTATTGTCTGTTCCACAGGGAAATCACAAATATTAAAATTTAATTGCCTAGGTACCTACCTAATTCCTAACCTACCTACCTAAAAAATCTGAAACCTAAAATTCCGTTCTTCTATGGACTCCTTCTTCTTCCGTCGACAAATGTAAGCCTAGTACCTATCGCAGATAAAAAAAAACATTAAAAGCTGGGGCGCCGATGGCGTCAAGACAAGACCAAAATTATCAGAAGACATGAAGACAACCTCTACTTTTCAACTCAATTAGAATCTAGATGATAAGATGATAGCTTGCTAGAAATCATTTTTACCTATATGCTATTAGAGTTGAACCACTGCCCTGAAACGAATGACGCGACGAGCAAGGCAAGATATTCGATTCGCTTGATGTTTGATTCAATAAACCCTCTCGTTACAAAATATAAGTAGGTAACTACTTACATCACGCTGAACGTGCCTATATGTGTGTATGTGGGTACTGTACTTAGTATCTTACTTATATATACTTACTACCTATAACTACCTAAGTATACCGAACTACTAACCGACTATCAAGACAATCTCTTCTTTCTGAGTAGATAGGTACACATTGTGAGGGAATTTGAGAGGCGCCACGAGGCCACGTGGCGAGAAGCGACGCAGCTATTTGTGTCAGGAGCCTGCATCCGTGACCCAGTTAGTGAACACCCCTTCGCAGTCCCCCTCTACTGCCATATATTTTGGTCTAGGTTATGCCAAGTTATATTGCCGACATGTAACTGGCTATTCGTTACCCTGGTAGTTAAGTGTGGCAGTGTCTGCTGGGGTTATTTAAAATTTATGGTTAGCTTTATAAAAGTACATGTCTAAATAAGGGGTAAGAAAAGTGAGCCTCTTTCCAACTCACTGAGCCTCCAACGATTTGTCTACACAGCAAACATGGGAACGCTTAGCTTAGTGGGAAATTACCTGGGCCTGAGTCTGCTATTTCAATTTTGTCATAATGGTTCATGAATCGTACCCTAATGACAGATTATGAGACTAATGGTGGTCTAAAAACTAGTGTCATGATGACAGATTTGGATACTAATGATTGTAGGATTCAGGCCTACTGTAGCGGTATTTTAATTAATTAATTAGAAGAAGCTACACTAATATGATTCAGGTAAGTACTTTCAGTTAAAAATAAAAGATGTAATTTACTCACTTGTATCACTCACTCATATACTTTCCCTTTTTTCAATAATTTACACGCATCACCATTCAGGTACGTAATTGACGACGAGTAATGGATCAGTTACTACTTTTCGTAATGAATACATTTATATTATCGTTTCTTCAAATCCACTTGCCGCGCGATCGCGCCGTCTTGCTTTCTGAGCCCATCCATTACTTGTAGTCAACCACGTACCTACTTACTTCTAAAGATTCAAAATAATATCTATTACCATAATTAATATGCTTTTGACGACAAATTATTAGTAAAATAATAAGTGATGATGACATGATAGTGTACAAACCATAAGTAGACTACCATTAGTGTCAAAAACTGTCATTATAAGGTACCATTCATGAACCATTATAACAATTGAAATAGCAGACTTCGGGCCCAGAATAGTCGTCCATACCATATCTTACCACAATGGAAAACAATTATTGTCAAATCACACTCTCGTCTCTCGTATGCTTTTATAGGTGTCTACCTCACGCAAATAACAAGCTTTGACTGTGTTTAGGTAGGTAGGTGTACTTAGATATTTCTCTCTAGATAAACGAACGCGTAGGGTAGCCAACGAATTAGCATTACTAATGAACGGTTCGCAGTGGCGGTGTCACGATCGATATCTAAGCAATTAAACGGAATATCATAATAATAGCATTGCAATCTGCCGCAAATTAGATGCATTCGCTGCCTCTTCATAATGGATTTAATGAGTGCCAGAACGAATCGCCACCGTACACCGTGCGTGCGAGATGATTCTACTCATCTAACTATGCTTTCAGTGCCATCGGATACCGATCAACAGATAACCCACTCTGTTATTTCTGCTTCATTGTATTAATGTAGTTACTTTCTTCCACTTAGAATTATCTAAGTGGAAAATCGATCCTATCAACGCACTCCGCCTTCGAAATCAACACGATTATCTGATAATGTTGCTATAACGATATCTTATAAGTCTGCAAGTTATACTGTATTCCGCAAAATAGAAAATGCCTAAAACGCTGCTTTTACGTGAAAATAGGTCAAACGATTGGACTGATTGCACAGAAGTTATTTACACAAGGGTTTCGCCAGTGGGGTAGGTATAGGTAGGTATGTAAAGCTGTGGTATAGGGTAAGTTTGCTTCATAGGTAAACCGCTTTAATAAGTCGTCGTATCTCGCGTCATTGTACCCCGTGAGCGTAACACACAACATTATTGATATTGGTGCCTGCATACTGCCACATAGCGAGCGATCCGAGCGATAATAGATAATCGGCCCAGTGCGAGTCGGAGTCACGCACGAAGAGTTCCGTACCATTATAAAAACGAGCAAAACAAACCACGTTTGTTGTATAAGAGCCCCCTTAAATATTTATTTTATTCTTTTTTAGTATTTGTTGTCAGAAATGGGCAGACAGATGGACAGCAGAGCCTTAGCAATAGAGTACGGAACCCTAATAAATCATTGGCCTCGATGACGTTTAATATTTTACGAAATATAACTTGTATTCCAAAGTGTAGCGCAAAAAGTTTTTAAATAAAACAGTTTTATTTGCAAAATATATATCTTTTAATCAGGATCCCTGCGTCTAGCGCATCATGACATGATTTGCCCAATATTTACAACTTTTTTTTGTTCCTATATCAATATGTTTTAGTAGGCAGGTAGGTACTTGAATGTATGTGTCTAACACATATAAATGAAAGATCTTTAATACTAACAATAAGAGAAGTGGTATAGAAAATTTGGATCTTCTGCAAAAAATAGATCCTATGGGTGTCTTAACGTATCTTACACACAAACTAAATAAGAGCTTAAACTTATACATTTTTACAACTACACTAATGAGAACGCTAATGGCCATGCAATTTTGTGAGTACTGTTTCGATATCAATATTTTGAATATTAGCAGCTTTTAATAGTAAATCTGCATCTGGTTTAGTTCGCTTACTACTGCTCGTAGGTGCGTCTGAACTATTTTGCAGTCTTTTTCGTTTCTTTGACTCCGTCTTGCCTTTAGCCTCTGCTTCTAAAACTAATTCCGTCACACTAGTATCACAGGTTTTTACGGGACTTTTCGCTTTTAACGGTGTATCTAAACTTGTTAACGTTGAGTCGAATATCTCGTAACATTGCGCCTTTTGAGAATATTTGAGCGGAGTGCTTATTCTGTCTATATTGAGGATAGAATTAACAGCTCGTTCAGTTTCTTTATAACTATAATCTATCTCGTCCACGGTAAGTGGATCTTGATCAATAGTTAGGGTAAGTGGAGTCGCTTTCAATCTCATAGTAACATCATCAATACATATTTCCATCGTGAAATTATCTTTAAGTTTTATCGGTGGGCCTTGAGAATATTCTTTGGTATTGTCATGTGAAAACGCAAAGTAGTTTTTGCTTCCTTCGCCACATTCATGTTCGGTGAATTCTATGGCATCATCATCGTCGGTATCATCCTGCACTATAAATGATTCATTTGTATTACTACTATTCGTTTCAGGTGTTTTTTCCAATAAGTCAGCCTTCGGAGTTGGAACTATATTAACTGATACGGGAACAGTCCTACTGCTATTAGATTTAGTACAAGGAGTGTCATCCAGCAAGTCCCGTTCAATAATTTTAGCTGTTTCCAAATCGAAACCCCGATTCATCAAATCCCTTTGCAAATCACCATCAGCTTCTATCTGTTTTTTCGCCAAGTTTTGATCTGCGGGCTTATGAATTTGACCAACTTTGTCCAAATCCGATGAATCAATAAAGTTCTGTATTTTAGTTATATCTTCAATCTCATTAGTCGAATTGTTTTTCAGACTTTTTGTTTTCATATCCTGAGACCCCTCATCTGACCAACGAAGAGCCAACTGCTCGTTATCAGAATCTTGTGGATTAGTAACAACATTCTCACAATTTGCTTTTGGCTTGGTATTGGATAAGAGATCTGGGGAATTGTGACCTGAACTTTCAGAGTTAAAAGTCTTTGTGCAATGGAGTTTTCTAGGTGTAGATGATTTCCTACGCGATTTAGTTGTGACAGCGACTATCAATGATGTCGTATTTACTACATTTTCTTTTGTGGCAAGTTTTCCTTGCAAACTGGCAGATGCTTTTGATTGTGGAGATTGTAGTATATTTTTCCTGTTTCTCGCAGAGGGAGTACTTTTTTTGGGCGTATGTCTTGGTTTAATCTTTATGAAAGACGTCGTTTTGTCTTTAACTATACAGTCTTTTGGTGATTTTCTTATCTTTCGCGAACTGTTTTTTTTCTTAGTATCCGCTATTTGATTTTGAGTACGAGATCTGTCTCGGGGAGTTTTCGTGGTTGGTTCTTTCTTACTAATAAACTCAAATGAACTATTAGCACTTCTGATCTCGCTAATCGAAGAAGTATCATCAACATTATCTTGATCCTCTTGTGTTTTCATAACTGCACCAGTGTTCTTATAATACGAAACATTTTTAGTGCATTTTCTTACTGGTCTAGATTTTTTTTCATCGTTGTCTTTTGCAGCGGATTTTTCAGCGCTTACGCTTACATCTTCTTTAGATGATGTTACAGGACATACCATTAAATCAGGAATAGGCATGAAATCTTGATCATCGGGTTTATAATAAGATCCTCCGCTAGAATAATCAGTAGGGCGAGATGAGTATGACGAAGGTGTGGCCTGTAGAGGTTTAGGAGTATCCAAAAAACGAGGCGTAGGTATGTTCATTATCTTTATGTCAGAAAGTGGCACATCTGGTAAGTCAGGGCCGAAGCATTTAGGAGTTTCCATTTGGATATCATACAAAGCCTGTTTGTAAGGAGTTTCCAATAAGTCGGATAAGTTTAATTTAGCTCCAATAACATTTTGCAATGAAAGCCTTTCTGCTTCAGGTGTTTCCATATGCTCGTCTTCTTTTTCGTGTGATTTATTTTTTAAACTATCAGAATTGTTTTTGTTTTTTGGCAAATCCGCCTTTTCACGGTTTTTACCACATATTATTTTTATAGTTGGTTTAGCAGGGACCTCACTCACTTGGTCCGTATTTGGCTGATGTTCATCTTCTTCTTCAACTATTTCCTTCTTGGTTTTCTTAACTCTCGGTGATTTTTTACAGCGCGTTTTCTTTTTACTTTCGGTTTTATCACCGTCAGTAATTTTATCAGTTGGCTTTTTCTTCTTCGAAGTTTTTGGTTTGGGTTTTCTGTGAGTAGTAGTGTCATGTTTTGCTTCATTTGCTACAATAGCACGTAAATCAGCGTCCCAGTCATATCTCTTTGCTGGCTTGATTTTTTTTGACCCATCATTTTCTTTTGTGGATCCATTATCATTGTTCACTTCCTCTTGTACTACAACAATAAGTTCGCTTTTGACGACAACACTTTCGGAGGTTGTTTGGGTTCTTACTTCATCCGAATTACCAGTAAGAATAGTATCACCTGGGGCATCAGAACTTTGGCTTGAGACTTGCTCATTAATAGTTTCATGCAATATTCTTCTTGGAGTTGTGAAATCTAAAACTCTTACATGTGAAGAACGCCTCGGCGTAGACGATGACTTTCTCATGGGCGGAAAAACTTGAGGTGTATTAGATTCTATAGATATAACATTATCTTTGGGAACAGATGCGTTTTTGATATCAACAGTTTTAACTAGACCATTGTCTATGGTAGCTTGGTGTTCACTTAGGTCAGGCAAATCTGCAATATTTGATTTATTTGGTGGAACATCAATAACCAAAGGTCCTAAAACATGAGGAGACATACGTTCTTTTGACATCATTTCACTGTTTTGCGTCGTAATAGATTCACATTGAGCACTCGTTTGAGATGGTCCTGAAAAATTACTTAGATTATGAATTAGTACTTTTATTAACATAGCTGTTAGATTTCACAAGAAAGCTAAGTATTAAGTTTATATTAATATTTACCTGATGCGGGAACAACTATCAGTGTGGGCATTGCCATTATTTCATCTTTAGTAAATGTGTGTGAATCAGGGGTGTGCTTGTAAACAGGTGTGCCATTAATCATAATAGTCTGCATTTGCATCAACGGCGTTGAAGTCGCGTTTTTCAAAACCTGAGGCTTCTTTTGCATATCTTCATTGTCATCGTATTTAGTACCAACTTTAACATCAGAGATTATTTGAATTTTTTTCTCAGTAGGTTTAGGATGAATTTTAGAAAGTTTAGCCGACTTTGGCGGCTTCAAAGATTTAGAGGATTCTCCTCGACAAGTTTGTATTTTAATGTTGTCATTCACATGGCTAACTTGCAGCAGCAACTGATGCTGCAGAGGTCCCTTACTGTTATAGAGATCTTGAGTTATGGGAGTCCTAAAATTATAAATAGAATATTATACCTTGTTTTTAAAGTGAAGGATAAGCAAATTAAAAAATCACCCTTACCTAGCATTTAAGTTTTCTGAAGTACTTGAATCAGGTACATTGTAGGTGGCAGCTTGACTTTCACCACCTAAAAAATGTAGATTTAATTATTATTCAGTGTTTCCCAACTATGTCTTCAAGCCAGTTTAGAAACTCATGATATGCTTCATATTACTGAAAACACGTCTAACATTACGTTTATTTTCCTTAGCAATGACTCCGACCAGGTTTCGAACACATTTAATGTTCTTTTTCTGGGAACCTTTTACGAACGCAAGCCGCGACGAGCGTCGGAAGCTCGCAAGTACCAGCACGTAATCCAAGTTGCGTGCTAACGCCCGCAACGCTCGCCGACGCTGAGTGTCGACGGCAAAATAGACGTGAGATTAGCCGTGTTTTCATCAATATAATGTTCAACAAGGGTTGAGTAACTGAGTGTCTGCACCAAAATAAAAGTTATATATCTTTAGAATACAATTAATAATTTAACACCATATTCGAAAACACTTCTTACTTGATACTCCAGATGCAAAGTCTTGGAATGTGCTTGCATTGGATATTCTTTGGCCAGGTGGGTATTCCTTCCCTGAGAGAGTTTTATTTCTGTACACAACAGATTTCAATACGTTGTTGAATTCTTCAATGCTCTGTTTTGACTTTGATGGGTCTACTACCGTGTTAACCTGTAATTTACAAAGGATTAGGTATTCTAGTTGATGAAAAACATGGGTGAATATGGGACATTTGCTGTGCATCTGGTCCCATAAACTGCCAACAGTCAGGAACAATAACACTTTATTGTGCAAAAAAATAATCCAAATTAGAACATTAAATGAGAATTTAAAATTTCATGTAGTTGATAAGGTATACTTAAGTAAATACAGACTCCTGCTGCAATGCAATAAAGTGTAGTTCAGCTTGCACAGCGCTACAAAACTACCCTAAACAGTCGCCTCTCGTTCTATCTCTATGACGTTACTATTCTGACGCGTTAGGGTAAATTCGGATCAGGCGGAAAAACGCTCAAGCAATTTTTAAGTAGCACTAGGTGGGACGGGTAGGACTTTTCTGCATTGCTGCTGCATTCTGCAATTCGTCTAGGTAGGTACCACCGCTTTGCCAGCTATTCTGCTGCCAAGCAGTAGTGTACAAGCACTCCTGTGTTCCGGGTTGTAGGGCATTGTAGCTAGTGAAATTACTGGGCAAATGAGTCTATATGACTAGAAGACCGTTCAAAGTTCCGAGTGACACTGCAACTGTTATGGGCGGCCGTGTCGCTTATATCAGGTGAACGAATGGCTCGTTACGCCATTCATTCTCATAAAAAAGTAGGACTTATATATCAAACTCTTACCATATAGACAATATTGTTATATTGCATAAGATTTTAATGTAGTGAAAGTAATTCTTCACTTTATAGTTACGCATAATGAACTAACCCAAGTAGATAGGTGTACTTATACACAGACGGTGCAAAAAATAAGACAGGGGCAGGTTGCGGCTATCATTCGCCGGAACTTAGGATCTTGGATTCCGGAGCCCTGCACAAAAACACCTCAGCGTTTCAAGCAGAGAACATGGAGCTGTTAATGGCGGCCAGAGAAATCCTATCATCAGATGTACTAACTGTCCCACAACGACCTGATGAGAAGGGAATTCTTATGTTTACCACTGATAGCGCGGCAACAGTTTATGCACTCAGAAGGCCCACAACCAGGTCTAGGGTTCTAGCAGAGTGCCACGCGACTCTACAGAAATAGTCTCACAAATGTAGAACAATAGTAAGATGGATGAAGAGCCACGGCTCATGCCCAGGTAACCTTAGGGCAAATTTTCTAGCCAAAGAGGGAACCAAGAAAGAAGTTAATGCTGACGTGGGAGGACTCTGCAAACCATCAGCGATGGAAGTGCGGGACTCACTACGTCGGCACACTGAAAAAGAGCAGCAGAAAATCTGGGACAAGAAAACGGACTGTAGACAGGCTAAAGCCGTGTTTCCAACCATTGATAGAAAGATCACTAATAACTTGCTAAAGTTGCAACGGCAGGATCTTAGGCTTATAGTTGGCCTCATCACTGGCCACTGCAATTTAAACTATCATCTGTATAAGACTGGGGCCACGGATAGCCCCCTATGCAGAGGGTGCCTGATAGAAGACGAGACTGTGGAACACATACTGAGACACTGCACAACTACAGAGGAAGCCAGATACACATCAGGAATGTTAACACGAGTAGACACACAACAGTCTACTCAGGACATTTTGAATGCCTCATCATCATTACTCCAACACCCATCATCAGTGCCACTGGAGCAGTTGTGCCAGCCACACTCCGTTATTTTAAGGAGTTGAGGTGGCTTGGTTAGATGCTGGCAGGGGGAAATGCACAATACACCACTAGCGAGACATCAGTGCAGGACTTTGCACCCTCATGTTGAATAAGAATAAGAATAAGAATGCGTGTACTTATACCTTCATACATACACCATGAAGATGAGAGGATTCATCCTTTTTCCCTATATTTTCCCCTTTCGCTTCCCTCTTCCCATGACCAGAGGGTTAGGGTGTAAAACTAACTAACCCATGCTAAGCCAGGGTGGGTCAGCTAGTTTAACAATAAAGTTTAATGATATAAGCAGGAAACTAATTACTCACAGTTGAATTTAAACTTAGACACAAATTATCACTGCTCTTGGAAACCGGACTGTTCTCACATCTAGCTAAGTATTCCTCCGGACTGATATGGCTTGAGAATGTTTGTTTAGCACTAGAGTCACTGTTAGGTCCGCTGCTTAAAACAGAGCTCAACGGCATGCTATCCTTATCCATAACTTTTACATGCTTCTTCTTCGTTGTGATATGATTTCCTGTAACCGGTGTTTATCATTTATTGGGATTAGAATGTGGATATGTCATTAATTATTAGTTTATAGTAGTGGGAGAGCAGTCATCAGTTCTCTGCAGATTTCTAGAATTTTTAATAAAGGTAAATAATAGTGAAGCAAAAAATGAATTTTATGAAAGTATTAGATTCATATAAATGTAGGTACCTGGTAAATCAGCCAAAGGTGTTGTTTCAACAGAATTCTGAAGTGAATTTGGTTGTTCATATCCAGGCACATTCTCCGACTGTTGAGTATCTGTCTGTCTGCATTTACAGGTGGTGTTAGCAGGTTTCAGTGTATGGCACACTTCACAAGCGTTTGGTTTTGGTGTGGTGGTGATGTTATGCTTTACTAAACTGTAAAACAAAGTTTTACCTAAAGTTCCTCATCCATAATAGGTTATTAAAAACATACCATACTAAATAAAAATCCAATAAGAAACCTAACCTAAAATTTTAGTTGATTGTGTAATACAAAATACAATACAAGGCAAATGCTGCTTTGTACAGTCCAAATATGTGTTCCAAATATTGCCTAGTTAGCCCATTGCTAGGAGGCAGCATAAAAAACAGTTGTATGTTATAAATAATTAAATATTAGAGAGAAAATCAGTTAAGCCCTAGCTGAGGCTAATGGCATAATATATACAAAGGCACAAGCCCTAATGTGGCTAAGACAGGGGCGGCTTCACTGTTAGCATTTTGATCATGCAACATTTAGTCCAAGTAATTTTTAAGGCATTATTTCAAGTGGTGCTCAACGCAAAAATATCATCAGCCTAATTATGTTCTCACTGTAAGGACACAAGTTTTTCTCATAAAGAGAGTGTAAGTTATAACATCACACCACAACAGACTGGCCAAGTGCAAGTCCACAGCTCCTAGAATATTGAGATTCATTTTAAATGGGCAAAGAGCTATTACAGTAATAAAAACTACTACTACTTATGCCTATATAGCAACACTATCTACTATAGAAATTATTTGGACTGGATACTAGCTGCTATCATCATTAACATCCTGAAGACATCCACTGCTGAACATAGGCCTCCCCCAGGAAGCGCCACTTAGAGTGGCTGCCCACAATGACCTATATACAGTCCAAACACCCCAGTCCAGTACCAGTAGGTAGCATACTCAGCATGTTGGTGAGATTGAGATTCTTTAACATGCTGGTTTTCTCTCAAGGTTTTCATTCACCATTGTAACAATTCAAACAATGACTGTGATAAGAAAGATACAATGTTAGGCTAGTCTAGGAAATGAAATAACTGTTAATAAAGTAAACTTACCTGGTCTTATCAATGGCATCCTGCAATTGTATTTTATTGATATCCACATTATTTACCAAAAACTCGACAACATCAAGCAGGTTTGCACACTGAAATATCTTTTTTCTCAGTGCGAATGGTTTACATGTATCCACTGAAAAACAATATAGTTTCATAACATTATCGACTTACCAAAAATGTGCTAATAGTGTGCCTTCACTGTAGGTATGGCAGATAGGAAACTGCTGATTACTGCAAGACATGATCTAAGCAGGATGCTTTATTTGAAAATGAATTGGTGGTGTTGGGCATGTGCCATTTTATAGTTAGCTACTTACATGTTGGCAAGTTAGTTACTTGCCAACATGTAAGCAGCCTGTCTAGTATGGGTTGTAAATAAATGATCTTTCCTGAAGCATGTGCCCTTTTAAATACCTAACTGGTCAACTTGTGAACACATGTAACTACTGCAAACAAGTTATGATCAAGTCAATGTTTGCAACAGCTTTACATGATCGCCGTACAGGACCTTTCAAACCAAATCACAGTAGAAGTTTTTGGTGACATAACAACACTCAAGTCTTCCCTATTTAGGTACTTACTTCTCAGGTATTATTTCTTAAGAGTTTAGGCTTCGGTTCACATCTAGCACATTGTATAGACTAATAATGTAGAAATAAGGCCGAAAAGCATTACGTACCATATATTTTTACAGCCCTGTATTCAGCCAAAATACTCTTAAGTGATGTCATAAAAATCCTATCATACTCATTCCTGAGGGCATCCAAATACGGGCTCGCCTGTAGAAACTCATCATATGCAGTCATGAGCTGCTCCTCCGCCAGATACCCTGGGCAAAAAACAAAGGAATTGAGCGTCCTTCTAGACCGTTACGAGGTGTTCATTCCCGCCATGTATCCCATCATTTACCAAGCACAAGTTTAGCTAAATCCTGGGACGGAAATGGGGGTATCGTCATTTTTTACTATGCTGGTCACTTTCAGAATCAAAGTAATAGTGAACACATATAATTCGTAACGACATTTATACTCAAATAGCAAATAAATAAACACGAATATTCAACACAAATCCACGCACAAATTTATAATTGTAGTTTTTTTTTTGTTTTTGATATTTGCCTTTGCGTCCGCATATGCAATAATGCACTAAATCTAATATAATAATATGTATTTCTCTGGAACATTTTTATTTAGTCGATTATTCGAGTATGATTATCGATTTTCCAAGCACATCACTAATGAAAAGTATATCACTTACGTCAGCCGTCCGCTGTCACCTGACGGGATAGCCAATCCCAAAACCGAAAGCGACGCCATTGGTAAAATAGCCAGCCATTTTTATTTTGTCCATGTCATGTCAGTCAGTCGTTCAATTTTATGAATTACAGTCTGCAATTTCAGCGTCGTAAATTTATTTTCCTCCATATCATTTTCAAGCGTTAGTTTTTCAAAGTACCTAACATTTCTTTTGGCTTTAAAGTCTGTTGAACAATAAGATCAATATGAGTGCCACTGCCTCCACTCCAATGTTTGCGTGTTCCCGTTGTTTCTCAAGACATCCTTTCGAGGAATTGTCTCCTGGCGAACAACTCTGCAAGGTGAATTGTTGTAATCTTTACGTCTGGAGGTGTCAGTGAAAGTGCTTGTACATAAGCGGATGTGGTCTTTTAGTTGTGCGTCTCAGTGACGTGATTTCCAATGACGCCAATGTTTGATGTGTTCCAGGAATGTCGCGGGTCGTTTCCCGTCGTCAAGTGCACGTACTGTCGCTCTGAGTTTCAACAAACAAGGTCAGTGCCAGCAGCTGCCAAGGTTTGCTGAGAACTCGACAATTTTATACATTATCAAGTCAATTATTTTGATTGCAATGAAGCCCTGCTCTATGAGTATGAAATGCGCTATTAAGGTTTTGTAAGAACCCTGCACCATGTCCTTATTAAAATTGCGTTGTATTACATTATTTTGAATTAGTATTTTGAACCAGACAAATGCTTGATACAGAGTGTAACCTCTCAATAGTGTTTAGTTACAATTAACTAGGTCAATATTGAATGAGTAATGTTACAATGACTTCCTTGTGCCAACATCCTCATCCACAATGGAATATAAATAATGTTTAGGCTAGGATCGTTGAATAACTTTTACCCCTTTCATGTTTCAGCAAGTCCAACACTTCATCCATTTGCAAGAAATGTGAAGCAAATGTGAAAGCTTATGGCAAGCCTTCAGCATGTGAATATTGCAACATCATTGCTGCATTCATTGGTGAGAACAATGTCAGAATTTAACTATGATCCTTAGCCCTACAGTGAATATGACCTATATGACTTTTGAAACAATGAGGTTTCTTCTTAATTCTTTTTGAAAGTAGGTACATGAGAGTAGGTAACTCACAATACAAATGTGTACTGTTTGTTATGTTATAGCTCAAATCTTGGGTCTCATGTGTAAGAAAACTACTCTCCTACAGCAATATCATTTTTCCATCTTTTTACCAAATTCAATGTCACAGATTCCCTTTTTTTTGGTTAATGTACCATAGTGTTTTCATCTGTCACCGTCATTCACTGGCTTCGTATCTTTTACATTTATAGCCAAAGACTAATAATCCAGAGCATTTTCTCGCGTATTTTGAATGATTGCTAACACATGTTTAATTCTAGCTTCTATAAATGTATTGTGTTTCACAATGTCACTAATTTATCTGTTTATGTTGATTATTCACCATGTTTTTCTAAATAGTGCAATGCCCTTATTAATAAGAGGGGTCCGAGTATTTAACTGAACAGATAAATTTGGTGGCACTTTAGGTGTCTGATGCATGAGCTTTTCAAGAGTATTTTATGCATACTATGGTTATTGCTGTTATTGTTGAATAGATTGTACTCTCAATCCCTACTAAGGTGACTGGGTAAATTCCCAAAACTTCAACAAAAGTCATAAAATAAGAAAAATTTGAAACCTACAAGTATCTGTGACTCACCTACTTTTGTTCTTGTCCCTTAAATATAGGTTTACATGACAAAGACAGAACTACTACTACTACTACTATTAGAACTGTAAAAGATGTGTTACGGATAGTCCTAATATATGAAAGGTTATCTAGCAATGTCTTAATTTTACATTGAATCTTGCTCTCAAATTTAAACATTACAGCATCATCAATATGTCAAGACTCATACCAGCAGTCCGTAAAAGTGGTAGTAAGCTTAAATTTTCCTTACTATGATCAAAATAGGGTAGTTTAACATTTGGATCAATCTCAGAAAAATGGACAAATTCACGTATTGACAAATTTTGACCAAATAAGAATTATAATATATCAGAATTTATTACCTTCATACATCTAAAAATACTCTACTTTTATAATCCTAACTCACACGCAGCATAGAATTAACCGAAATAAACTATTTTCGCAATATTTGACCTTGAAAATCATATTCCTGACATGTAATGCCCCCATGTTGCAACTGTTTACTCTAAGAAGATTACTTAAAATTGGTAATACTGTTAGTTTTATTGTTTTAATTGATAGTGTAAACATTACATGACTAAATATTTTTAATAGAGCACTACTATAACTTATAGATTTTGTGAAAATGTCGTGTAATGGACTTCGCAACCATAACCCCGCCAAAACATTAAACTCAAAAAAAAGGCGGGAACGTGTTATGCATTGAGTCTTAAGTATTTGTCTATAAAGCGGCCGTTTCACGTTCTTTTCTATGATCCATTCAATTCCACACTCCATTCTCTCAATTGTCCGTACAGTCTTGTTTAGAGCTGGAGGGTGTGTCTGGTCCAGAGAAATTATCATATAGTCTGGCTACATTTATTTACCGAATGCGTAATAATTAACTAGTGATAGTCTGTGCAGTAAATATACAACAATAGGTAAGTTCAATAATATATATCTCTTATACCTATGGGTTTTCTTTGTATTTTTATCAAGTGTTTTATTACGAAATCGTCATTATCCTGCCGTCATTAACCTGTGAAATCGAGGAGAGGCAAATGGCTGGGTACTAGGAAAATGGTTAAATTGTCTGGCCAAGGGTGTTAACAGTAGCCGCTTGTAGTAAATATGCTGTTCCACAATAATTTTACCAATTATGCAACAGATTTTTCAATAATTTTTTTCATGCCGATTTTGTCCATTTTTGGGAGATTCACCCATTTACCAGATAGAAAAATTATGCTGACAACCAAACTCAACCCAGCGATTGTAAAACAAAATGATTATTTAGTAATTTGTTTCATTTTCTTAGATTAGATGTAAGTTTATTATAATATTCCTCTAAAAATAACTCACTATTATTATTTGTTTTCTAAACACCATCAAAATTCCATAAGATCTATTCACAAGTAGCATTAGCAAATAGTTTTTTTATGTCATTATCATCATCATCAGCCTGAAGACAGCCTCTGCTAGACATAGGCCTCCCCCAAAGAGCGCCATTTTGAGCGGCGGCTTCCCTCTTGCACCCATTGGCTCCCCACGATTCCAACCAATTTGTTGGTCCATCTAGCCCCCAAAGATGGACGCCCCCCGGGCGGCTGCGCTGCATCCTGCATCTTCCAGTATGTGGTCGCCACTCAAGAACCTTTATTTTTCTTTTTAAGTACCTTTAAAGTTTTAAAAAATACACTGTTCTGATTCCAGGCAATAAATGCCAGCGTTGCACGAACTCCGAGCGCAAGTATGGCTCAGCGGTTACATGCGAGCAGTGTAAACAGCGGTGCGCTTTTGACCGACAAGACGACAACAAAAAGGTGACTGAGGTTAACTATGCTTTTTTCTTTTTATTTTAATTATAATTTAACAATCAACTAGATTTAAGATTCATAGAACAATATCTCATCAACTGCTACCACTAACATATCATCAAGCTTAGTACTGTTTTGAGATAGAATAGAGGTTTGACCACTTTGGTTATCATGGACCACTTTATTGCCGGGGTGTGCCTTTATATTTATTACATCACATCACTATTAAGAAAAGACCAAAAAAATAACTTTGGGACTATCATTACAATTTTATCAATGAATACCTATAAGCATAAAGCCTATTCTTCAATACCTTTCAAAAGATAACACCTACTGGTACATACAAAGTACAATATCATTAAAAATTACAATCATATAGTTCCTCTAATGAAAATGTATCGTCAGTAACACAGTAAGGGCTTCGCTTAGAATATTATGTTATTGTTTTCATATTCTGACATGCAAATGTGTTAATTATAGCCTACTTTCACTAAATCATTGAACTGTAATTTTTGCATACAAATTATATTTGACAGCTGGTCGCTACACTCATAATTGTTATGATGCAGGTGGATGGCAAGTTACTGTGCTGGCTGTGCACGCAGTCCCTCAAGAGAGCACTAGCCCGAACAAAGCAACACATGTCTTCCGTAGACAAACACAAACACAGGACTCACAAGTTAGTACTCAGACCTCAAATTTAATAGTTTGTAAGTTTTAGATACTTGACTGAGTCTCACTCCTTTCAATCGCTAAATATAAAAATTGTTTATATAATAATATAATGTGGTCTGTTAACTTCACGCTTTGCCCGCTTTCCTGCGAACAGATATAAGTTCTGTGGGACAATAATACTTTTTTGATTAATTAAAAAATATTTCATTATAGCTTTAACCTATGAACAAGATTTTATCAAAATTGGCTGTAGTGTGTTGGCGTGAAAGCCGAAAAAACAAAACTTTGTTTTATATAATTTTGTAGGGATTCTAAAAGATTACAAATCACCAACCAAAACCAATCTCAAAATTTCAAGTTTGACATTATGTGCCTGTTCTCTCGACCAATTACAGAACAGCACATCAACTAATCAGAAAAGCGCTTTTGCTCAACATTACGAACTGCACGCAGCACGTTGGTTAGACGTGATTTTAGCTTACTAAAATCTAAAGGATTTCTTGGATGAATTAATTCTTTGGAGTATCACCAAATTGTTGTCTATGCATTAAAGTATAAAAGAAACTATTTAAACAATATATTTTTATATTTTTCAGATCAAAGAACAACCACAAAGAGAAACGCAAGTCAGACATGATGAAATCTATGAACTCCAGTGATGGCTCGTTAAACGATTCACAACCACTCGAGAAGAAATCCAAAATGAATCCAATGCAAGGTAAGAAAGCACCAATATATTTTAATTCCCATTAAATTTTTTTTTATGAGATTGAATGAGTTGACGAGCTGGTCGTTCACCTGATGTAAAGCGACACGGCTTCCTATAACATATGCAGTGTCACTCGGAACTATAAAATAATAAAGTTTCGCGTGACACTGCACTGCGCACGTCATCCTGAGACATCACCCAGTCTATTAATCAAATTACTAGACTGTGAGATCAGGCCATAAAGTCTCATTTCCCCAGTAATTTCACTAGCTAAAATGTCGTTCAAATCGGAACACAGTAGTGCTTGCACACTACTGCTTGGCGGCAGAATAACTGGCAGAGCGGTAGTACCTACCTAGACGAACACTGCCAAAAAGTCCTACCACTTAGTAAAAAGTATGGAAACAATTCATTTTGTATTTGGTGCGGGGTTCAATACAACCAATATCATACAGGAAGCCAAGCAGATCGGAGAGTTTCTCTATATTTACTCGTGATCCCGGCGTAAGAATAGAACCATCCCAAGTTTTCCCATGGGAGCCGTGAAGAGAACCAGCAAATGAGCACAGCACTTTTCTCAAAGGCGAGCAGCCGCTCAGTGTCTCTGTCTGGGGTAGGCCTATGTTTAGCAGTGGACGTCTTCAAACTGTTGATGGTGATGACTTTCCTCAGGACAAATCTTCTGCAATCACCAAGCCGCCTGATTATGACAATCATAAGGGAGGACCCTCATGATGAGCATCTACAATGTCGTTTTATGGGGGAGGCCTATGTTCGGCAACGAACGTCTCCCGGCTCATGATGTCTGCGAAATAAAAGCAAGATAGTATAAAATGTTATGACAATGATGAAGCTCAGTAGTTGAAAAGACAAAATTGCTTAATCATACAAATCATGACGATCGGTAGGTTTTTCGGCTATTGCAATAAGTAAATTATTAAATATCACCGCATCTCGACATCGCCTCATCGTCATTTTTAATTTTTCTTTTTTTTAATGCGTTTTCTAGGTTACAACTACTTATTCATGAACCGTCATTTTCCAGGCGAGTTGGATCCCAACAGTTCCGACCATGTCGTTGCTATGACACAACTCAAGGAAACTATTGCTAGTCTGCAGAAAAAAGTTCAGCAGAAAGATGCTGAACTGTTATCCAAAGATAAATTGGTAAGTTAGCGCGAAATAATATGCAAAAATCAATTTTCAAAATAGAAATTTTACTCAAGAAAAGAATAATTACAGATAACGGAGCTAAAAGCTCAGCACCACAACAATACGACGGATCTGCGTACAGAAATGAAAAACAAAGAGAGGCTGAACGAAACACGGTTCAATCTAATGAATACAAAAATTCAAAATTTACTAAAAGAGGTGGCAACGCTCAGTAAATCCGCTAAGAAAAATAATAAAACCACAAAGGGTGCACTCGCTAATACAGAAAATAGCGGCAGCGGTACAGACAGTCCAAGCACCAACTAACCTAGCGCAATTCACTCACTAACTTAATTTCTAGTAATATTACAGAAAGGAAAATATTTCCCGGTTATTTTTTTATTCTACAAATGATTTTATTTGTAGACTTTTATAATGTTAAGTGTAAGTAGGTTTGAAAATAATGACAATTCATTTGCTAATTCATTGAAAAAATAGTTTGTTTTTACAGTTTTACCGAAGAACATATTTGTTTATCTATATAAGTAGCTAATTTCATCATTGGATCTTACAAAATATCACACACGCTAATTTTAGTAAATCCTTTCTATTTTCAGTTTTTTTTTAACGATCGTTCGTTTAATCCTATGGTCATTGAATTTTACTAGTAGCAAGTGCTGTAATGTGTTCGTGTAGAACCAATGCGGGTGATAAAGGTATTAATGAAAATAACAAAAGGAAATAATGCTGGAGATTATTTTTATATAATTTTTTTGTTATTTTAGGCACTTGTTTTGTATCACTAGCTTTAGTAAATCGATCTTATTTAAGTGTACTCTTCAGTCAATCGTAGCAAAATCATTTCAATTAATTTATTTGTATTATTTTAATAGTATTAGGTAAATGGATTTTAAAAAATGGAAGTGATACAAAAGAAAAAATCGTGTTTAACTTGACTGTAACAAAACTAAATGAAACTAGAAACAATTCAATTTCGTGTTGATTAATTACTTACAACAATATTATGTGACGAAAGCGCTTTAAAATGATACAAAATGATTGCAATAAAAAAAATCTAACTTGTCAGATTTATGGATAAAAGAAATTAAAGCAACAGATATTTTTCACAAATAGAATAAGTAGTTTTATTCGCAGGATCCTCACTGTTTAGTGACGTCAAAAGCTTGTTGCTCTCTCTGAAACCACTGAATTATAAGTTAATCATCCAAGACCCAATTACACACGACTGCAGTTCACGCGGTTATTGCTGCATTATTTACAACCGTCTCTTATTACTCAACTAATCAAATAATTACTGTGTATTTTTCTTTTCAACAATATTATTATGCAAGTCATGGTATATCTATACTTATGATCAAACTGTAACCAAAGTAAATCTGTACATGACGATAAAAACTTTAGTATACAGCGAGGTTGTGGATTAAAATGTAAAAATATAATTTTTAGAAATTTTGGGCACTGTATCTGAATTCATCATAGCGGTTAATTTGTGTAATCCTGTTTGGCCTTCTTTTAAGTCTGTAAATTTGTTAATGTATATTGTATTGTAAACGCTGTTGGATTACCTTAATAAATAAATAAATAAATAAATAAATAAATAAAACTACGGGATGGGTTTCGATGCCGTGTGTGCAGTGGAGTTATGGTATGGTTCGTAGTTCTGGGCGGGGTTTTTAATTATGTTCATCAAAATCGGTGAATCTAAAAAAGTTATGAACAGTGAAAAAAGCGCTTTACTACCACCACCGGCTGCCAAAGATTTATAATTGTTACTTGTGCCAATAAAATCAATAATGTATTGTATAAATTTTTTCCATCATTATTGTTGTGACTACTATATGTAATAAATAGTACCTATATACGGATAGAACTGCTAATTTTACCATTTTTACTACGCAAAAGTACAAAATAGCAAGTGTGGTGTAGACATTGGACAAAAACGGTAGACGCAGATTTCAATAACGAAACGGGCTGTGGTTTGGATGAAACGAATGGATAACAATATAATATACAGGTACTTATATAACAAAATTATGTTTGTGAACGTGAAACGAAGAGGGAAGTATGGCAAAAGAGGAAGAGAAATTACGGTGGAGAGGGACGGGGCATAAAATTAACCTTTGCGAAAGTTAGGAAGCCAGCGCGGATCAGCTAGTAAATTATTGTCTATCTAATAATAAAACAAAACATTTTGAACAAATTAGTTTTCTATTGAGTGCAATCCATGGTGCGATTATTTATTGCTTTGACACAATGTTGTCTCTTAAGATTATATTCTGTGCCTAATTTAATATGTTGCAGAACTAATAAAAAGACTATGTAGCATTATATAGGACCGACCCATTCATTCATATCAGTGTTAACAATAATTAAATTATAACTATGTCAGTTTACTCTTTTTATTATTTGTTGTTTTGTGTGGTCATTGCAATGAGACGTAAATTAAGAAGAAGCATACTGTACTATAACAAATTGTGATAATAATTGTAAAGTAATACACAAATTTTATTGAAGGATTATATACTTGAATGCAGGTTCTTTTGTAAATGATTACTAAGTAGAATCATTTAATTTAAATAATAATATTTGCTAAGAAATATCAACCATGTTTAAGTTATTTAGTTTGTATTATTTATAATTCGTATACCGATTACAACCGGTTGAAAAATGGCAGTATTGCCAATGGTTCTTAATATAGATTTAAGTAGCGTTGCTATTGAATTATTTGAACAATAAATAAATATTTTGGAACCATTCATATTGTAACAGATCTTGTACTACACGCTGTGGGATTAAAATATTCCAATAGAATTACACGTGAAATAAGTAACTTTGTTAGAATGAAGAGAATAAAATGAAGAATGTAAAATATTTATTTTTTTACTATCGTTTATCACGTTTGTTATTTACGTCGGTAATAAACGAGTGACGGAATTTGGCGAATTTAAAACATCGTATAAGCTAACTACGTTTACGTAAATGACAGTGATATGATGGGACAAAACATGTTTCCTTACGCTAAGCAAACAATTATCTATTGTATCAAAGGTAAAGCGGGCACGTTTGAGCCATTATGTTAGTTCGTTTGGTGTCTGTTTGACGAGTCGCTGCGCTTTTCACGTCTTATATTATTGTAGTAGCGTCACGGCTTATGCTTTCTATACCGGTGATGGACAAGCAATGGTGCAAATCAGGGTTGCCAAACTTAGTTTCTGTTATTACCTATAAAGTAGATGTTTCTTTGTATCTACATGTGATAGATCAAGGGTCTAAAAGTGAATAAAAATGGTCAAGTTGCATTTTGAAAAAAGATTTCATTTGGTCAATACTAATGGTTTTCTTAGACTAAATCGTAACTAGTTGTATTTTATTAATACGGCGTTGATATACATTTTAGAAGACATGCTATACTATTATTAGAAGAAATTCATCTTTGTTTTTGATGAATAAGTAGGTACTATCATCTTACTGATATAACATAGTTTTATAACGTCCCTACATACCAGAACATTGTTATAAATTCTTATCACAAATACGTGTTAAAGTAAGAAAAATAGATTAATACGTCACCATCCTGTCATACGTTTAATATCAAAATGCAAACATAAGCTCGGTACACACGTAATAATAATAGAGGACAAATGTGAATGGAACTCGAATCCAGAGAGTTCCGCTGCCTCCTAAACACCTACTGTTTCTCGCCTGATAAAATCATTAAAAGGAGTACTTTAATAGTATTTTTTTAATGCAAAATGTATGAAATTTTAAATTACCAACAATGATTTGTCTGGGAATAGTTCGCCTGGGAATAGGAATTCATTAGAATTTTATTTATGCCATATGCTGCAACTGCATTTGTATTTCAATGTTTTACGAGTCAAAGGGAAGGGTCCCCATTTCCTTAAACAGTTATGGAACCCTAAACCTGTAAAATAATTTTAGTTAAATATCGTGGTTATAATTATTATAATATCTAATTTGTCTAGACGATAAGAGTTTACAAGTTGTTGTGAGAGTAAATTTTAGTGAATATGACTTTTTGAAATATTTTTACCTACTTACTTATTTAAAACAAACAAGTGACAACCGTACAGTTTTTGGCACAATACGGTACGAAGACATCATATTCGTTGAAAAGCAGGCATAATCGGAAGTCCTTAAAGTACCTCTACTAACACAGAATGTTTTCAGTTAGTCATTCGTAGGTACCTACGCGTTAGACGTGAGTACGTGCCATATTCTTCATAAATAGCAAACACAGTGGAGTCGCAATGTCAAAAGCAGTAAGTTTTGCTTTACTATCGTTAGGTCTGAAACTCTGAACAATGGACATGCGCGTTGTTTTCATTTTTGCGGCGTTGGGAGTTGTTCATTGCAAACGTAAGTAAACCCATTATGAAAACTTCGAGTGTTTTTGATGTACTAGTTATTAAGTAACGTGTTATGAATCCAATTCATTTTACAAACTAAGTCTAGATTAATAAGATTTTACGAACTTTGTTTTGTTGAACTTTATTTAAAAAAATCTTTAACATAATCAAGACGGGCCCGATAGCTCAGTTGGATCCCTGTCTTCTGAACTGAGGGCTGTGGGTTCGATTCCTACCCAGGGTAAACATTTGTGTGATGAACATAGATGTTTGTTCTGCGTCTGGGTGTTATATTGTATTCTATATGTATGTATTTACAAACAAAAAAGTATATAAGTATTGTGTCAGTTATCTGGTTCCCATAGTACAAGCTATGCTTAGTTTGGGGCTAGATGGTGAAATGTCCACACATATTAAAAAAAAAGTACTTAATAAAAAATGTCAACAGTTTCTTATCCTTTTTGACAGCCTCCGTGGTGTGGTGGTTGAGCAGGTCGGCTCATAACCCGGAGGCGGCGGGTTCGATTTTCGTGACCGGACAAGTATTAGTGCACAAGAAAAAAAGTGCAAATACTTGTTCTGTGTCTGGGTGTTGTAGGACCATGGTCCTCGTAGCTCCTGGGGCCCTAGGTACAGGGAATCCTAGTTAAGGCCCTGGATCTATGTATATCATCGTTGGGCGTTATTTATTTATATTTATTTATTTATTAATTGCAGTGACGTGCAGAGAAATTAAAAGTTTTGTGAACGGCCACAACCTAAGACGTGTGAAGCTGGCTGATGGAAAAGTTCCTGGGCAACCACCTGCTTCGAAAATGACCTATCTCGTAAGTAGACTTGCATAAATACCACTAACTGGTCGGGAATTTTGCTTCTGTTGCTTGTAGTATGACTGCGAATGAGGTTTCATCAAAGTTTTAAGAAAATAGTTTGCATTTTATTATCCATTTTACCCACTGTAAAATTATAACCGTCCTTAAATGACTTGAATGACGAAATCCCTTTCTCGCGGAACAGAGTGCCTCCACAGTTACGATGAAAAATCTTGTGACGTCACATGCCAACGAGATTGTATGTAAAGCTTAATAATGAGGCACTATGAACGACCTTGCTCTGACGTCACTAGCCATTTGAGCTATCTCTTTCTATTCCGGTTTTTAAAATGCTTGTAACTTTGTCATTTTTTGAGATATTTTATTTTTGTTTTCACAAATGTTTAATTTTTGAGAAATATTACTAATTTATGCAAAAAAAAACTTTAGTCATAATGCCTATTGTTGGGAACGATACTCTCAAAGTGTAGTGTAGATAAATATGTCTACCTAGGACAGATTATCCAATTGGGTAGGTCCAACTTCGACAAAGAGGTCCCACGAAGAACCCCACTCGGCTGGGCAGCGTCCGGGAAACTTCGACCTATCTTTTCGTCTAAAATACCGCAGAGCTTGAAAACGAAAGTTTTCAACCAGTGTGTGCTGCCAGTGATGACTTATGGCACTGAGACGTGGTCCCTTACCTCCTGTTGGCCAGATGAATACGCTCCATAGTCGCGCAGCGTATGCTCGGTGTTTCCTTGCGAGACAAGATCCGAAATGAGGACATCCGCAAGAGAACTAAAGTCACAGATATAGCTTTCAGAATCAGCAAGTTGAAGTGGCAGTGGGCGGGCCACATCGCTCGTAGAACTGACAACCGTTGGGGAAGAAAGGTTATCGAGTGGCGACCATGAACTGGAAGACGCAGCGTGGCCGGCCCCCCACTAGGTGGATCTACGACCTGGTCAGAACCGGGGGGAGCCGATGGGTGCAAGAGGCGAGCAGCCGCTTAAAGTGGCGCTCTTTAGGGGAGGCCTATGTTCAGCAGTGGACGTCTTCGGGCTGATGATGATAATGAAAAATGACTTAACATTAACACAGTCTCAACAGTCAAGTCATGGTTAATTTTTAATAAGTAAGTACTAAATTATTTCAACAAAAATGCGCTCTATCCCAGTATGTTTATTAACGTGATGCTACGTCGATTATATCCTTAATGGGCTACATGCACTAGCGATAATAGGTGCGTAAATATTTCTATATACCTACTCATAGAAGTTATATCCGCACTTAGCTTGTTTGAAGTTTATTACTACTGTATGCGCGGCAAAATGAGATGTACCAAATAGTTTGGCAAATGCCGAACCGAATAGCGAATAGTGTTCTTTATTCTGTTTACTTTGTAGGTTTGGGACGATGAGATAGCTGAAAAAGCATCAAAATGGGCAGCCAGAAAAAAATATGGTGAACATAATTCAGACCGGACCCTTCGTAAGTTGACTATTGTAATTATTTAATGATACTTTTTAGTCACCTGGGTGTTATATTATATTCTATGTATGTATTTACAAACAAAAAAAGGTATATAAGTATTATATCAGTTATCTGGTTCCCATAGTACAAGCTATGCTTAGTTTGGGGCTAGATGGCGCTGTGTGAAATGTCCACACATATTAAAAAAAAAAAACATATTAAAAAAAAACCTCTTTTTTCTATCACATGTCTCCACTCCTCTCCGTGCCTTTTCGCATACGTAACTTTTACGAAGTTTTCTCAGTTTTATTTCGTATGGCTTATCCATTTTCACCTTAGCAGTTCGAACAGGCACCCTTTGCTGCGAGGAAACAGTGTGCTAAATCGTATGTTGCTCACTGCGTGAGACAGAGATTTTTAATACTTATTATGACGCGGTTAGTGTGAGGTGAGTGTTAAGCCAGCTTTAGGTTACGTTTATATGGAGTTTTGGAGAGACTATCCCACTTGAGATGGCGTTCATTAGCTGAAAGGCCTCCACTGCTAATCGTTGGCCTCCTACATTAAACGCCATAACGCCAATTGGACGCTTATCACAGAGGAAGTTTCCCATAATCACGACGCTTGGCAGGAGTCTTGATGATCGCAGAAGATTTTAATAGGTAGAAGAGAATGCTGCTGTGATGAATGTGTGTGTGTGTGTGTGTGTGTGTGTGTGTGTGTGTGTGTGTGTGTGTGTGTGTGTGTGTGTGTGTGTGTGTGTGTGTGTGTGTGTGTGTGTGTGTGTGTCTCTATATATGAATGAGTTATTTTACCAAAGATATTCATTACTAAATATATTCCAGGTCTCTCTTTTATTTCACGTAGAGTTTATAAGTACCTATCTCATATGTTTCATATACGATTTCCAGCATCTAAAAGGTTTGACGTAGGCGAAAACATCTTCTATTATGGCACTTCTGATATGAATTTCAATTTCGACCCGGAGCAAGCCATAGAAGCCTGGTGGGATGAACACAAGGATTTCACTTACCGTGAGCTATCTGGAAGGGACTTCAGTGGCCCAAAGCAGATCGGACATTATACACAGGTATGTACTGCTACTTATAAATAATTACTACCACACTACTGTTACCTACTTATTAATAATTTATAAGCATGGATGAAATAAAAAAAAGAAGGATTGAGTTTTGATTGACATCGAACTGAAGACCAAAATGGCGGACATATTACATATGTGTGTCAGATGAAAGTAGGGCGACCGGCTGCATATGATGAGAGTGTGTGCGTGCCCCGCTCGTACGTACGAAGCGTTCTGGCTTCCTAAGGGTGCTTCAGTTTCGGATCAGACGGGATTCCCTCCTTTTTTTATTAGCTCCATGTTTATAAGTATTTTTTTTTTCATTTTGGCTCCACACATATTATTGAATCCCGCTGGTTGCTAAAATTTTAAGGACTATAATATCTTTAATTGATAATAGATATGTATACCTTAAGCGTGGTTTACACTTTAAAATCATTTCCACACGTGTATTTAGCCAGTGTCAAGTATTGTAATTTTTCATCGTGTTATAGAATATTTCACGTCATAAGTCATAGTCCAGTCAAAGTCAGGTAGTCATCGTCCAGTCTAAGTCATGCTCTAGTAAAGTGGTGGCAACTTTACTAGAACCTTCTATCTATGGGATTTTGAAAGCAACACGAAAAACCACGTTTCACCACATGATATCACTTGGCCACACTCATGCTAGTGCTCATACAGCACTTAATGCGTAAAACGCCACCGATATTAAACATTAACACTGGAGAAAGCACAAGTTTTGAGAATGAATACAATGCAACGATGTGAACTTTTCCGGCCCAAACATTAATTTATATTGTTGTTAATATTTGTGTTTTTTTGTTTATTTTTTGTTTTTTTTTTAGTTTTCCTTTACAAATTGATCTATATTGTTGTTATAAAATATAAATCATTTAAAGTTTGCACAATGTATAATAATTATGCCCATTTTGCCCATATTAACAGGATACAAGTGCATCTAATGTGTGTAAGTGAACGGTATAGCTCTTTGAATTAGCAAGCTGAAATGGCAATGGGAAGGCCACATCGCTCGTAAAACTGACAACCGATGCGGAAGAAAGGTTCTCGAGTGGCGACCACGAACCGGAAGACACAGCGTAGACCTGGTGAAAACTGTAGGGAGTAGATGGATGCAGGAGGTGAGCAGCCGCTCAAGATGGCACTCTCATGGGGAGGCCTATATTCAACAGTGGACGTCTTCAGGCTGTTAATGATGATTATGAAAATGCATTTCTCAGTGTCAAATTGCTCACGAATGACAAAACGTAGCAACTCGGGTTACCCTTTGCTGATTGCTGTGTTTTTTCTCTTCTTCTCGTGTAGGCAAGTGGTCAGCCCTGGTGTCAGAACTTTTAGGCCGCCCAGAGGCTTCTGACTTGGCTTAACGACTATTGTCTTACGACAACAGCCGGGACCGTGTAAATTGATGTGTTGATCGGTGATGATGTGCGCAGTACAGTGTTCACAAGACTTAATACAGTTTTGAGATGCACTGCAACTGTTATGAGCAGCCGATAGCTGGGTCACGTGTCGCTTAACATCAGGTGAACGACTCGCTCGTTATATCTTTTGGTTAAATAAGAAAGTTTTCTTATTGGCATTATATTATTGGGTTATATTATTACATATTAAGCTAACCGTTATACTATATTACAAGGAACACAAGAAGGCTTTCATGAAAATTATTTTGGTCCGACAGATGGCGTGGGCAAACACAATAAGGATTGGCTGCGGAATCTCCAACTACCATGAAAATGGCTTGAATAACTTCATAGTTGTCTGTAATTATGGACCTTTGTAAGTTAACTATATGTATAGTCATGTTCATATGTATAATAATACAGGAGAAGCTCTGATAAGGTACCTATGTGTTGACATAATAGCGATGGTAATATCGCTATCTAAGAAGAGCCAGCTCCGAAGGTGGTCAGGTTCTTAGAGTTATGAATAAAAAACGTGGTCGGTACTTCGGTAGTACTGCTGTATATCGAGGCGTCTACATGATGCAAGGCGTGAGCTTTGCAGGCTTGTTCTTACAAGTTCTTCGGACGCATGTTACGCGTATTAATTAGATGTAGCGGTGCAAGTCCGAATTGGTGTACTACACGGTAATAAGCAAGAAAATAAGTAATTTTATGTGTTGTATTCGAATGTATATCGGCATTTTTGTTATTTTTTTGCGGCTAAACGAAAATTGCTAATACAGATTTTCGTGTAATTTGGTGGTCATTTCAAACAGCGTCATCTACATCTCTAAGCCAATCTGATAAAGTTCTCCACTTTGTGACGGTTTCATGGTTGCATAAAGTTGTATTAAAATTTAAATCATAGCGAACATTCAGACTTTAGTAACATAGCTAGATTCGGTAGAGTTTGGCGGTATTATCTGATCAGCCAGGCGATCATGTAATTTGTTTTTTTTTTTTTCAAATTAGGAATGAAAGATGTCCGTTGCATTTTAATCAAAGTTGAACGTAGTCTACTCCTTCACTGGCCGTAGTTTTCTCTCTATTAGTTAGTTGCCTCTCGCTTTGTCGGCTGGGCACCTCGTGCAAATGCTCAATCGTCCAGTAAAGTCCATGAAAATTTCGGTAGTTGGACAAACAACACTATTCTTCCCTGCCCAGGTAGCAAGAGCTGCTATCACGAGGAACCCGCCATAAACCTTTTGTTGCGTTTTCTTTGGTCTCTCTCTCTCTAAAGAAGACATAATATATCGATTTCATGACGTGTTGGTAACCATAGATTTCATGCTACCGGTGTTGTTGTTTTTTTCTCCATGCACCATCGTGGTCAAGCCTCAAAGTCCCTTGACCACGATGGTGCATGGAGAAAAATCCCGTCCCTGTCTCGTCGTCATCGTCCGTCTGTCTTTCGTCCCGGGGTATAGAGAAATAGCGACCACTGTAGGTATATTCCTCTTTAGTGGTGCGATTGGAATGACATCTTTATTATGCGGTAATTAAATAGCATTTTATTTTATTTACAGTGGCAACTTCTTGGGCCAGGCTCCATACAAGAGCGGCTCTGGGGCAAGCCGCCGTTTAGTCTGCGGCGAATCTGATTGCAGTCATATGTATGGCAACGAATGTTAAACAATGAACACTTATTTAACGATATATTATATTGAATAATACATTATACAGGAAATACATGTAGGTGCTGTCACGGTACTGTGTTGGTTGAAACCAGTAATAAATGTATCTTATCTTACATTATTATTGTACAATTTTTCTGTTTTTAGTTTTTCTTTTTAAATATATAAATGATAACATATCGGGATATTTACCATTTAATTTATTTGTTTCGAGTTGCCGATATTTCGGTACTGTTGCAAGCACCATGATCACGGATAATTTATAAGTAATGTTAGTGACCAAGTAAGTTTAAAGTCTTATATATTAAGTTGTCGGTAACTTCACATATTTTTAGTAATTCTCACATGATTTCACAATTGACTTTGGCAGCACTATGCTGATTCGTTCTTCAATATATTATGTATTTTTAGTATTTGGTGACGGCAAAACAGACTACTTCTGGAAAACGACATCACGTGATCCTATCCACAGCACACTGCAAGCGATGCAGTAATCAACCAAGTAATGCACGCAAATGGTAGACGGGTCTGAATGTTTTAGTAGGTACAGGTACCTATTTCAACACAAAAGCGATTTTAATATTCAAATCAATCTACCTACTATTAGCTCCTAAGCCTTAGGCTGTCACTAATGCGCAGTTATGTGGTTGATAAGGAAACTTCATCGCCTTATAATTGTAATTTGAATGTTGGCACATCTTTAAATATCGTCTAAATGAGAATGGCAATTATGAAAACATTTAAATACCTACTTGTTCAGCTATCACGTAATTTGAAAAATAGGCACTTAGATAGGTATATTATTGTTCATAATGAGAGTGAGCATTAGTAGCTTTTATGGCTCAAATTCTATAACATTTTCAGTACATTAAGTTTTAGTTAGTTATAAACTTTTATTCGTCTTTAGGGTTCCGTAACCAAAGGGTAAAGCGAACTACTAAGGCTCCGCCGTCCATCTGTCCGTCCGTCACCAGGCTCTATCTCATGATCCGGGATTGATTTGAGGTCACAGATGATGTAATTCTTATAGGAATGATTTTTAAAGTGTAAACCACACTTTAGGTATATCTATTTCCAATCCGGTGAGTTGGAGGGTGCGGGTTAAAATCCCGCTGGTTGCTAAAATTTTGAGTACTATAATATCTTTATAGATATAATTCTGTTGCCGCTACAACAACAAATACTAAAAACCAGAATAAAATAAATATTTAAGGAGCTCCTATTACAACAAACGTGATTTTTTGCTCGTTTTTATAGATAATGGTACGGAACCCTTCGTGCGCGAGTCCGTCTCGCACTTGCCGATTATTTACTATGAGGTCTTAGTATAATATACAGGGTGTCCATGTATTGAAGGATATCCCTGTAACTGCGGGTAGGTCACGTCATGTCCGACTATATGGCAAATTTTTATTTAAGAATAAGAATCACCATTTAAAAAAATCCTATTAATACATTTTTCAAAAAGATTGTATCTGCCCATTTTATTTCACTCCATTTCTACAAATGTTGACTCATTGGGGGAGGCCTATGTTCAGCAGTGGACGTCTTCAGGCTGATGATAATGATAAAGAAAAATAATTCAAACTCAAATATCTCTAAAGTACATCAATTAAGAATTTTTTTTGGAAAACTTTTTGTTTCCTATATTTTCCTTATCGATTGACAATTTTCATCAGTGGCCACGAAGCCACAAAATCGTGATATATTTCCAAATGGCGGAAAGTTAGACAGGCCAAAAGGTTAGTGCTCTCTTGGGTTAATTAATAAATAATAAGTATATAAAATAATAAATGTTGTTCCTCAATAACAAGCTTGAAAAATAAATCTATGATACAAACTGATAAAATTGGGGATGTTTACCACTACAGTTACTTACTGGAAGCTTGTACCTGACTGCCAGTTTGTGTAAGATTATTGAGATAAGATCCGGAATGAAAATCCGCAGGAGGACTAAAGTGATCGATATACATAGGTAGCTCTTAGGATTAGCAAGTTGAAATGGCAATGGGCTGGTCACACACCATTGAGATATGATATGTCACCGTCTTTTTGTAAGAACCGGTGGCTTATAAAAGACGTGGTTATTAATAAATTGTCGATTTATTTCAAACGGGCAATGTGTCTCATATTAAAACAGTGCATTTTTCGGTTATTTATAATTAATCGGAATCACTTCGTTTTATTATAATTGTGTACTTCTAGTTTGATCAAAACTAACCTACCACGGGGGGGGCGGCCCACGCTGCGTTTTCCAGTGGCGACCACGAACTGGAAAATGCAGCGTGGGCTCCCCCCCCAGGTGGACCTTTGGGAAGCCGATGGATGCAAGAGGCAAGCAGCCGCTCAAAGTGACACTCTTTGGGGGAGGCCTGTGTTCAGCAGTGGACGTCTTCAGGCTGATGATGATGAGTACTTACGTTCGCACCGAACAACCCCCACCAACGCCAAAATAACAACAACGCGAAGTTCAGTTTATTTAGACGAAGGCACGGTTCAGAGTTTGACTAAGTTCTGAAATAAGACCCCACTGCTTTTGTTAGTTTATACAGTATGTATGTCACCATATTTTTGTAAAAGCAATTTGTTTTTAAAAAAAGGAAAATCAAACCGGATGTTTATAAATTGCCGATTTAATGCAAACTGACAGTTTGTCTTACAATAAAACGGATGATTTTTTTGATTATTTATGAATAATCGGTGCCAAGCGCAGTTTTTTTAGAAAAACGGGGTTTAGTAACGTTTAATTGTGTGAACAATGCAACAATTTTTGTTGTAATTTATTGTTTTTTTAGAGTCACTAGTGGCTAACCAGTAGGTCACGACGACGAGCGAAGCGATTAGGAATGTTAGGTTAGTTTTGACCACACTAGAAGTACACAATTAACGTTATCTGGTTCCCATAGTACAAGCTATGCTTAGGTTAGGGCTAGATGGCGGTGTGTGAAATGTCCACACATATTTATTTTTTAATTACAATAAAACGAAGCGATTCCGAATAATTATAAATAACCGGAAAACCAACCGTTTTATTGTGAGACAAATTGCACGTTTGCAATAAATCGACAGTTTATAAATAGTCGCGTCTTTTTTATAAACAAATGGTTCTGACATAAAGACGGTGACATATAGATAGATATCTAGATAGATTAGTACACCGTATTTCGTAACCGTAACTTCCTGGCGCAACAACCGTAATTTCTTAAAATCTACGGTTTTTTAAGTTGGTTTCATCGTTGTCGTCCCGAATTTTTAACGGGCAACACTGGTCGGGTCTGATGTTTTAGGCATAGGTAATAGGTACCTCTATCAAATCAAATGCGATATTAATATTTAAATCAAATTATTATTAGCTCTTAAAGCTTGTGGTTGATAAGAAAACTTTATCGCGTCATAATTGGAATGTAATGCACATCTTCATTTAAGCTAGAGAAGACCGTGTAAATGAGAATGGCAATTAGCTATCACGCAATTCGGAAAGTACTTAGGTAATCATATTACAGTTTATGAGAGTGAGCATTAGTAGCTTTTTTGTTTGATATGGCTAAGGTACCTTCGACATCAACTTTCGAGGATTCCATTTTAAAATTAAATGGCTCAAGTTTAATAAAATGCTTATTAGTACTTATATTCATCGTCATCATCGTCCACTGCTGAACATAGGCCTCCCCCAGAGAGCGCCACTTTGAGTGGCTGCACGCCTCCTGCATCTATCGGCTCCCCGCGGATTTCACTAGGTCGTCGGTCCACCTAGTGGGAGGCCTGCCTACGCTGAGCCTTCCGGTTCGTGGTCGCCACTCGAGAATCTTTCTTCCTCATCGGTGGTCAGTTCTGCGAGCGATGTGGCCCATTGCCATTTCAACTTGCTAATTTTAAGGGCTATAGCGGTCACTTTTATCCTGCGGATTTCCTCGTTCCGGATTTTATCTCGTAGAGAAACACCGAGCATAGTTCTCTCCATAGCTAGTTGCGCGACTATGAGTACTTATATTATTTTAATTTTAGTAATTAAACTTGTATTTTTTTTACTTTGAGGTCTTCGTATAATATGATATCAACAGCCAAAGATAAATAAATAAATAAATCTTTATTACACACACAAACACTTAACAAAAAATATACAATTCTAAGATATATGTACTAATTATTACAGAGGATATTTATTGCATTTTAAGTTAAGAAAAAGAAGGTTGCCTGCATGGCATTAGGTAGGACTCGCGGTCAACAAAGTTGGTATGCTTTATGGTTCTACTTTTTAAACGAGTTTCAAACCTTAATTTAAAACAGCTTGAAATAATAGTAGTAAGTCCAACACTCAACATCAGTGCCAACAGGCTCACTCCGGTACTTCAAGGAGATGGCTCGGCTTCATCGAAATAATACCCAAATGGGTATTATTTCGATGCTCGGCTTGGTAAACGCTGACATGACGGGAGATATGAACAAGACACCCCCAGCGGGGCTGCGGTTCAGAATTTATCATTATCACTCCCATGTATAGTATGTATCTTATAAGAATGAGAACGTCGACAGTCTTAAGATACCCATACCAAATTAAGTTTCACCTAGAATAAATAATAAAAAAATATATATAAAGTACGTACTTCATCATCATCATCATTAACAGCCTGAAGACGTCCGCTGCTGAACATAGGCCTCCCCCAGGGAGCGCTACTTAGAGCGGCTGCTCGCCTCCTGCATCCATCGGCTCCCCACGGCTTTCACCAGGGCGTCGGTCCACCTAGTGGGGGGCCGGCCACGCTGCGTCTTCCAGTTTGTGGTCGCCACTCGAGAACCTTTCTTCTCCATCGGTTGTCAGTTCTACGAGCGATGTGGCCTGCCCATTGCCATTTCAACTTGCTAATCCTAAGAGCTACATCGGTCACTTCAGTTCTCCTGCGGATCTTCTCATTTCAAGTACGTACTTAATTGTTAGAAATTATGTCAGTTCAAAATACATCACACAAAGTGATGGATTTCGATGTTGTTTGCTCTGATGTAGGTATTGGATTTCTAAGCAGGCTCATATCTTAAGTACCTACGTTTGTTTTATCAAAATTGGTCATCCATAAAGGGGTTACTTTACATTTTAAGATAAGGGCTTCAGAACTGTACCACCCTAGTGGACGACCGAAGAGTTGATTAACAAATATTAAAAACAGAAACGGAAATTTTAGAAGAAAATGCAGAGAAAAGACAAAATTAAATAGAGTAAGAGAGGCAGATAATTACCTAAAATGGGTAGTGAGAAACCGACGCGGTCAACTAGTAGGTACAATTCAGGTAAATATAGTTACATAATACCCTTAATAGGGTCATTAAGCCACGAAATGTATACCTACAATATTCTCTATAAATAGAAAAAGCAGTGGGGTCTTATTATCAGAAGTCTATCTAACTCTGAACCGTGCCTTCGTCTAAATAAACCGAACATGGTCGTTCGCGTCGTTGTTCTTTTGGCGTTGTTGGGGGTTGTTCGGTGCCAGCGTAAGTACCCACCTACTTAACTGTAAAGTAAACTCATCATCATCACCATCAACAGTCTGAAACCGTCCGCTGCTGAATATAGGCTCCCCAGAGAGTGCCACTTTGAGCGGCTGCTCGCCTCCTGCATCCATCGGCTCCTCAAGGTTTTCACTAGATCGTCGGTTCACCTAGGTCGGCTTACGCTGCATCTTCTGTTTATGGTCGCCACTCCAGAACTCTTCTTCCCCATCGGTTTTCAGTTAGGTATGCCAGCGATGTGGCCTGCCCATTGCCATTTCAACTTGCTAATTCTAAGAGCTACCTATATCGATCGTTTAGTTCTGCGGATCTCCTCATTCCGGATCTTATCTCAATAATCTTACAGAAACTGGCAGTATGTTTTTTTTATGAGTTTGAATGACGTGACGAGCTAGTCGTTTACCTGGTGTTAAGTGACACGGCTGTCCATAACAGTTGCAGCGTCACTCGGAACTTTAAAAAGTTTCGCGTGACACTGCACTGCGCACGTCATCCTGAGACATCACACAGTCTAGTAATCAGATACTAAGACAGTGAGATCAGGTCATAAAGTCTCATTTGCCCATTAATTTCAATAGCTACAATGCCCTTCAAACCGGAACACAGTAGTGCTTGCACACTACTACTTGACGGCAGAATAACTGGCAGAGCGGTGGTAGCTACCTAGACGAACTTTGCAGAATAGTCCTACCACCTAGTGCATAATGTCGGTTCATAAACTAAAACTAGTTATTTAAATAGGTATTGATTAAAATTGCTCTGACTCATAATGTACAAGCACGCAAGATATATAAAGGTTCGTCCACTAACTATGTTATTATGGTTATTTATTTGAATTGATTTGTTTCAGTCATCCCATCGTGCGAGAACATTAAGATATTAGTGGAGTACCACAATATGTTGCGTTTGAACCTGACCAAAGGTTTGGTTCCTGGACAACCTGCTGCTGCAGAAATGAAGTTTATGGTAATAAGTACTTACATTATACAAAAGTAACTACCACCTAGTCTAATAAACTAATAAATATTCTCTTACAGCATCTAATTGAGTAACTTAATATATTTATTCCATGTTTTAAGATCTGGGACGACGAGTTGGCTGCAAAAGCAGCAAAATGGGCGGCTAATAAGGTTTTCCAACATAACCCAGACAAGACCATTCGTAAGTTCCTAATTTAAATTTAATTTTATATTATAAAAAAATCGAATATTATAAAATAAATATTCGATTCGTTACGTAACCAGGAAATAAATATCACCTACATTCAACTTTTACAAAACATTTACCAGAATAGCACTGCATCTATAAAACTAGACACAACACAACACCAACAACCATCCTTCCCCATACAGAAGGGGTAAAACAGGGAGACCCGTTATCTCCCAAGCTCTTCACAGCAACATTAGAAGAAGTATTCAAAACTCTGGCACCTAGTTGGGAGGACAAGGGCATTGTTGTGGGTGAGAAGAGGCTCACAAACCTCCGATTTGCTGACGACATAGTCCTTTTCTCCTCCTCAGCCACAGAACTTAGCTTAATGATCAACGAGTTACACAGCGCTAGCCTCGAGGTGGGCCTAAAGATGAATATGTCAAAGACCAAGCTTATGACGAATAACGTGCGACGTAGGTTAGAAGTTTGGGGTTGAGATCGAATATGTCCATGACTACTTATATCTGGGCCAATTAGTCTCTTTCCAGGCGAGAAGAGCTATTGGTTCATGAAAGACCTAATGAAGGGTAGGTAACCTTCCGCTAACCCTTAAAAAGAAGCTCATGGACATATGCATTCTCCCCATCCTCACCTACGGCGCTCAATCTTGGTCTTTGACAGAGCATCAAAAGCACACACTTGGGGTATGCCAGCGAGCAATGGAGCGCAGCATTCTGGGGGTCAGATTAACCGACCGCATCAGAAACAGTACACTGCGTTCCAAAACACAAATCGCCGACGTTGGTCAAAAAGCTGCCAGCTTGAAGTGGAACTGGGCTGGTCACGTCTGCCGCATGTCGGATGACCGTTGGGCTAAACTCACTACTGAGTGGAGCCCACAGAATGTTAGACGACGTCGCGGCAGGCCCAGAAAGAGATGGTGGGATGAACTGGACTTTTAATGTAAAGAATGGCAAGAAATAGCAATACACCGTGATGCGTGGAAAGAGGGTAGGGAGGCCTTTGCCCAGCAGTGGGACAAGACAGGCTAAATAATAATAATAATAATAAATGAAATGCAAACCATCGACGTCAGGTCCAGGGATAGTGTGACCGTGTTATAGTTATCTTTATATCCAAAAAGGCCTCTTGGTGTTAGCTTCGGCCCAACCAATGCCTCTCAAATGTCCGGGCTAGACCCGAGAATGGAAATGGATAAGAAAATAATAATAATAATATAAAAAAATGTTTAATCTTGCACCAACTGATCACGCTGCCTGCATGCCTCTCCAGCCTTACAAACTCTTCGAGTTATAATAACTAAGTATTTCAAAATTTATTTCCGGTTGTTTTTATGACTTATAGCAGCATCGCCTGCTTAACATAATTAGCAAATTAATTTTGATGTCAATGAAACCCTTACTAAGCTGGCGGCAACGCATCGACAACGCCCGGTATATTTCCAGCCCCCCATGGATTTCCCCGGGTGGCAATTGAGAATTAAATTCCCAGTTTTTCCCAGTAGCTATTGGGGCCCTAGTGTTGCAGATGTCCATAGGCTATAGAAATCAGCCAGGCCACTAGCTTGATTATAAAATAACATAAAAGAAGGAAAAATATACTATAAAAGAAAAACTTGCATCATAAATAGATTTTTATTTTTTCATTTAAATTTATCCTCCTGTTAGTTTTTAGAATATGCCTTTAAATTTATTAGTTCCTATTTACAGCTGATCTGACGGTAGGGTACTTTTATTCGTAATCATAGCTTTTATTACGTACCTGGCTAGCTGGTTTAGGTATTATAGAAGTCCTTCTTATAAATAAGTGTAGGTAGAAGCAATAGCAATGCGCTACACAATAAGCTTTATTAACTGTATTTGTTAATAATATAAAACTAATAGGTACTGTAGATAATAATCTGTAATCATTTTATATCACTTTTCAGCTTCTAGAAGATTCGAAACTGGTGAAAACATGTTCAAGTCAACTAATTCTGACATGAGTAGTCCTTTCGACCCTTACGTAGTCATGGACTCCTGGTGGGACGAGCACAAGGACTTTAAATACCACCCGCTAACTAATGCAGACTTCGGCGGCCCAAAGAAAATCGGACATTACACACAGGTCAATTATGCATTAATATTAATATTTTCTTTAATTTTGTATGTAAGTATAGAATATTAACTAGGTTCTGAATTATGGGTCGGGGAGTTGGGAGGTACCTAGCCTAGCAGTAAAATCCGTATAAAGTACTAGAATCCACCAAAGTTTTTGGGTTAAAACTACCTCATTTGTTACTTCAACCAAGACCTGAAGTTTCCACTTAAGCAATTTCAGTTGTTTAGGCGCTGGTGGGCAGCGAATTCTCTTGTACTGACTAACTGTAACTGTAGTGGTTAAACATCCTTACTTTTATCAGTTTGTACCATAGATTTATTTTGTAGGTAGTATGGTATATCCGCGAACGTCATAGACAAGAAGTAAAGTACAAGACTTTAAATTTCTTATATTTTGGCTCTTGGCACCACACATACTGTATTTAGCCAGTGTCAAGTACTATAATTTTTCATCATGTTAATAGAATATTTCACGTAAAGTCAAGTCTTAGTCATAGTCCAGTCTAAGTCATGCTCCAGTAAAGTGTTGGCAACTTAACTAGAAGCTTCTATGGAGTTTTGGAAGCAACACGAAAAATCACGTTTCACCACATTATCTCACTTGCTCACACTCATGCTCGTAATTTAGCACTTAGTGCGTAAATCGCCACCAATTTTAAACATTAACACTGGAAAAGCACAAGTTTTGAGAAATACTTAATACAATGCAATGACGTGAACTTTTCCGCGTTGCCGCTAAAACTCAGTAGGTACAAGACTTATGCATGACTTATGGAATAAAAATAGGAAGTATAATGTACATAACATATTATCTAAACTTTGTTCCCACAGATGGCGTGGTCAGACTCAACAAGAATAGGCTGTGGTCTAGCTGAATACGTCGATAACGGACTTAAAAATGTCCTCGTTGTCTGCAACTACGGTCCTGGGTAAGTATTAAGCTTCGCCCGCGTATACTACCTTCAAGAACTATGTTTAATCCTTTGAGGGATGAAATTCAACAATCATTGAGGCCTGTATCTCTTTATTTTGTACTAGCTGCGCACTAGTTAACTCAAATATTTATATTTATTTTAATTCTATTTTGGTTTAGCTGTTGCACCGTCAAGCGGGACCTTACATTTGGCATATATATATTATTAAGATTACCCGCGGAAGGCCACACTCCTAATTTCAAGTCTATACGTTCAGCGGTTTGGGATGTGCGTTGTCTGTCAGTCGCTCAGAACAAAGCCTTTTATTTAATAGATTATACAGATTATATATAAAACTTATGACACGGTGTCCGTCTGTACTAAAGTTTGACAGCTCTTAAGTTTGCACTTATTTTTGTTAGGCGTACACAAATGCATTGCAATAGGTAGGTAGGTATAGGTGGATAAGTGCGAATGCGAACTTAAGAACTGTCAAACATTACAATCACATTTATCTATGTCAAAAATTATTAACTGCGTTGTAGCTGTGAGTTAGATCGCCACGATCCATTTTGCGAAAAAGAAACAGTACCTAGTTCCAGCGTGATGCGTGTTCAAAAGGACAGACAGACAGTCAAAAAAATTGAGACCCCTTCACTATTTATATCGATTACGAAATGCGTATTTGCGTAATGCGGCCAAAATTTTCAATAAATATTCATTGTCCAGGATTTATCCAAGTTATTATGTAGTATTGATAGAGTAGGTACATGGTAAAACAGCCTACCTGTACATTTTCTTTGTTAAAAGCGGTTAAAATTATATTTAAAATGTGTGGCTTACAATTTTTTTTTTACGGGAAATATGCCTTTATTACTCAAGCTAACTACTACAATAATAAAAACTAATTACAATTAGATATTCTACGTTTTTGCCATTCCCTATAGATTTGTAATTGGTCAGAAAGAGCTGCGTATTCAAACACCTTTGGGGTATCCAAGACTGCTTGAAAAATTCACTTGCAACATTTTTTTTTTCAGTGGCAATTATATGGGCCAAACTCCATACAAAAGCGGCAAACCAAGCGGGACTTTGATTTGCACAGGCGATTGCAGTAAGCGGTATGGTGCCAAATGTAAACCACCATCCAACGTGAACTAGCGCTGCACGCTGCTCGGCTAATATGTACTGCGAATGTATAACGCATACACTGCCTTTTTGTAATAAATCATTTAATGTACTAATAAACTTTTTTGCATTTACTACTTATTTCTATTTGTTAATATAACAGCTATATAACAACTAACTATAACAACTACAGCTAATAAACATCAAAAGTTGTAATCCCTTAGCATTGAGATAATCATATCTCAATGTCCCTTAGGCCGCGTTTACTCATACACGATAACTTCTGCAATAAGTGTCGCACGCTCCCAGACAGCAGCTTGCATATTGTGTAAACAACGTAACAAGTGCACTCGCGACAGATTTTCGAAGGTAGGTATTTAATGATTGTTGAAATCATGCAAGACATCCGCGAGGTTTCTTGCATGTACCTACATGTGTAAACACGGTTACATATATAACTTAGGTACAAAAAAGGTTTATATGTATGTGAAAATAAGCATATAATAATATAATAAAATAACAAAAATATACAAAAAAAACTTGCACTTGGCCTCGGCCCGTGCTCTGCTTATCCCCTAGTTGCGGGAGAGAAACGTTATTCGTTACAAAAAAATAATAATAATAACCATTTATTTCAGGCAACAAGCTTATGAAATAAACATAACCCCATATTATAAATACCTTACTAACATACATATTTTATTATACTAAAACTAAATTTCATTGGGCACGTAGAGTCGGCGTGCTGAGCTGGCTGGAGGTGTCGCGTAACCTTCCTCGGAACTTGCGGTATATTACACCTCATTTAAAATCTCTCAACGGTAACCAATTTAAACATAATCTCAAAGAGTGGTTGATAGGTAAGGCTCACTACAATTTAAATGAATTCTTCGATGATGAACAATAAAAGACAATCATATTATGTAGGGACGCCTATTGTACGTCCGGAATGGATAATACTGTTGTGACAAATTTTATAGTTTAAGACCTTTGTATGTACACAGTTTTTATACAATAAAGTTTATTCTATTCTATTCTATTCTAGGCCAAAAATCCTCCTGAGTGAACACGGCTAGGTTGGTAGTAGGAACTCGCACGACAAAAGATTTAAAATTGACGCTGTGACGAGAACCCAGAAGCTGCACCCTCAAGTTGAGCTTTGTCTTCACCAGCATGAACTGCACTAAGTCTTCTTCCTTAGTTGTTAAATGCAGCTGCGACACATAGGTACAGTAAAGTCGTCGGCTCAGCGGGACGCAACAGATGGTTACCACTGGTTGCTCCGGTACCGCACTGGTTGCGGTTAGTCGGTTTCTGCTTTCGCTCTACCTTAGTGAAACCATCTTTATCCGTCTTAGCGCTGAGTCGTGAAAAATACTTAGGTATAATGTGTATAAACGATATGATGACATGCATTCATGCAAGCCACAGGCATTTTATGAAGCCGTAGCTGTAGGTACATCAAATTTTAAGTAGAATTTCAATATCGCGGCATCTTCCTATAGTTTTTATCACTAGTAGTAGGTATCAGCAGTAGTTTAAAAATATATTTTCAGCCAGCTTGTAGGCACTTGCTTTGTATATTTATAAAAAATAGGTAGAAAGTTGCAGTAGGTAAGAGGTTCCAAAAACGACTACGAAAACAGCAGTAACAGTTGAAATTGAGTCAATCTGGCTATTTTCTTTGAAACAATAACTAATAGTTATTATGGAGTCAATGTAGGTACATTATGTGCCGGTCACATAGCTCTCTATTCTTATCATCATCATCATCATCAATACATATATATAATAAAACTGTAACTGGGCTAAATCTGTACATTGAATATTTTTTCGAAATTTTGACTGCACACTTCTTATCTTATAACTAAGTACAATAACAACTCAGCACCCATAATAGATTCTCATTTCGTACCGATCGTGCGGTCGCTGCTGCGGCTCCCGTATAGGCTTATTTAGTCATGGGCGGAGGTGTCGTTCTAATTATTGACGCTGTTTTAATCATCTGAAATAGATGTGATGATATAAATGGAAACAATTTTTTTATGAAATTTTTGCCTGCCTGTCTGTCTGTCCCTTTGAATACGCATTACGCTAATGAACGGATTTTGCTAAAAGGTATATTAATAGCTAATATTCCAGAATAACATTACCTAATTAAGTTATGATAGATACATTTTGTTTTCAAAAACAGCCAAGTGCGGGTTTCACGAAGCATTAAGGATGTATGTTTTATGCGAGACTGTTTGCGTATTGTTTATTTTATTTGTACTCATCCTGTGGAAGGTAAAGGAGAAAAGGATGAACGGATAGGACGGCGAAGTCTGCCTTCCTTCTTTTACATATCTCTTACCCATAAACAGTCCGTGCAAAGGCGGGGCGGGTGAGTTAGTAAACAGTATAGGTAGTGTAGGTACGTTATTAAAATCAATACCTACTTATCTATTTCATTAATTTGCCTAATGAACTGGCTAATCTTATTACTTACATGGATTTAAAGAATTATCTAAAAATTTATGATAACGGGATTTTTACTTTTGATATGGAGTACTTAGATAATCAACAGAATAGATATGATACTTACATGTACCTACGTAATGGAACCATTTAAAAAAAAATAACCAATACATTTTTTCTTCTTAAATATTCTAAAGCTAATAGGTAAATTCGGTTTTTAAGAAGATTCGTTCTTAGTTTCATTATGAATTCAATGTAGATGTAAAATTTTCGTAGTTAGTGATTTGGATAGGCGCTTATGGCTTTATCAGGCTGTCTGTAAATTCTGTATTTATTAAGTAGGCACTCTTTGTTTTGATCGCATTCTCTTAATCTAAGTAGGTATTGATAGCGATATTTATCTTTATTCGATTATAACAAAAGCGTATTAGTAACATAATTTAAAAAAATCACGCACATATGCCTGTTGAAATAGTGAATTAGTGTAATTTGTAGTTTATTAAACATAATGGTAAGTTTTACGAAATTTCGAACTAACAACAACCACCCAAAAAAACAGAATAAAATAAAAATTTGAGAGCGCTCCCATACGACAAACACGACAAACGTATTTTTTTTTGTTTGTATCGTTAATGGTACGGAACCCTTCTTGCGCGAATCGGGCCAGGGGGTCTAGCAAAGATCAAAATCGCTAACGCTAAAGCCTCACGCTAACTCCAAAAATGTATTGAAATGACATTCGCTACGGAAAAGTTGGCTATTTCCGAAATGTCATTTCAGTACATTTTGCAGTTAGTGTTTGGCGTTAGCGTTAGTGGTTGGTATCTTTGCTAGACCCCCAGGGCCCTTATTCCGTATGACCATTCAGGCACGTAACGCGGCGCGTTACGATATCTTCGTGGAATGGTTTTGGGTTTAAAATGCTATTCTGTATGCCGTTCTCAAATTTGACAAACACGACAACACACGCATGTTACACGTCACGCGTTATTGGCAAGAGATCTCATGTGTCATAGCGAATAACCCCCCTGGCTAATATGAGATTCCTTACCAATAACGCGTGACGTGTAACGTGCTCTAAACGTAAACGCGGGCTTTAACGCGCCACGACATGGAATTAACATGGAATCAAAAAATTGTATTTTGTATGCCACGCGTTAGATTGTTTGTGCCCAGTGTTTTCTGTTTTTTGACGTGCGTGTAACGTGTGTTGTCGTGTTTGTCAAATTTGAGAACGGCATACAGAATAGCATTTTAAACCCAAAACCATTCCACGAAGATATCGTAACGCGCCGCGTTACGTGCGTGAATGGTCATACGGAATAAGGGCCCAGTTATGATTATAGCTCATGCTACTCTCCTGGAGGGAATTTCATATAGGTACTTATTGACAATTGCTCTTTTCAGTTTCTTCTACTACTATTAGTCTGTGTTCCCTTATCATGGGCGCTAGAGCCGAGCGTTATAGAACCTCCACTTCGGGTAGAAATGCCTCCGCCACCAAGTTCGGAAGGGAACACGAGGGATGTTTTCCAGAGCTGGATGCCCATGCCGTTAGACCACTTCGACCCTCAGAATACGGAAACTTTTCTTATGGTAGGTTCATTTGATTGGGTATATAGATATTTCTAACATAACAACTGGGCGCCCTTTGTGTGGGCGGGGAGCCGATGGATGCAGCAGACGAGCAGCCGCTCTCTGGGGGAGGCCTATGTTCAGCAGTGGACGTCTACAGGCTTTTGATGATGATGATGTTGAACTGGGCGCCATAGGTATGCGTACTTCTCGCGTGACGCTGATGTAAATGTCGACAGAAACCGTAACCCCTAAAGTCCAAATATATAGTTCCAAAAAATTTAGCAACCATCGGGATTTCCCGTCTAACACAAGTGCTATAGATGTCACCACGATTGCAGCCACTGGGCATGTGACCATAGCTCATTTGGAAGAACGCAACAGGGAGTTGGAAAAGGCCGGGTAAAACCTCCCAGCTGTGTAATTAAAGTTTTAGGAACTATATATTGGTGTGGCTGTAGTAGTAGTGTGTTACACTTTACACTTTAAAACATACACAACTAAATACTGCAGTCTCTCTGGTGCCATTAATTTGCAATAAACTGTGCAAATAACAGTCGAGCTCTCTCTTAGCCTTAGTAGCAACTTCAGTAAATGCATTCATTTCTTGCAATACTTATCACTGAGAATGTTTGCGTCAGCAAATGTGAACATCACGATAAATGCAAACATCTCTCTCTCTTTCTCGCTTGGCCAGCTATTGGTAGGTAACACCAATGTCATCTTCAAGTTAAAATCAAAGATAAACATCTTGCGGTGCGTTCTGTCAGTGAAGCCGAAGTAGGTAATGTAATCGCGAGATCGTTATTGCCAGCCACCCGGTACCTAAATGTTAGAAATCCTAGCAAATTCAAATACAACATTTTTCCAGCGGTTCATGTTCAACGAGGAGTTCTTTGGCGGCGTCGGTTCTCCAATATTCATCCTTATCGGAGGCGAGTGGGCGATCGCGGCTGGTTGGCTGCGAGCCGGCAACATGTACGAAATGGCGCGCGAGAACCACGGCTATCAGATCTACACTGAGCACAGATACTACGGAGAGACTTTGCCTTATTCGTAAGCATCATAACATGCTTACAACTTTATCAATCTAAGTATTTCTGTTGATTTTAGTTCTTCAAATATTAGCCGGGATTATACGGAAAATGGTATTGATTGATTTGGACATATTAGGAACAGACTTCCTCATCCTCACAATGGTTTTCGTTCGCCTCTTTCGAAGCTGATGAATTCGCAAATATTCGCAATAAATGCCTAAATATCATGTAGGTATATTATATGCCTACCGACTACCAATCCACCAACCAACCAACCCAACCATTGTGCCAAAAAACCACTCAACCAACCACCATTTAACCCAATCCTACCAACAGTACCAACCAATTCACCAATTTTTTTTTCTAAATAGAATAGACTTTTCTTCAATGTCCTTTTTTTATCATCAAGTAGTATAGAGCTGCTGATATAGTGAGCGTCGAGCACTGCCTATATATAGTTAATAGTTATACTATTTTGTACATTTTCAGAAACTTTACCACTGAAAATCTTCGTTTCCTAAACGTGGACCAAGCGCTAGCCGATCTCGCGTACTTCATTAACGAGCTCAAGAAAGTGCCCCGGTTCGCTGAAAGCAAGATCATACTATACGGAGGTTCCTATGCCGCCAACATGGCTCTTTGGTTCAAACAGCGCTACCCGCACTTGGCCGTTGGGGTTGTCGCATCTAGTGGGCCTATAAAGGGAGAAGTGGATTTTACTGGTAAGTTGAAGAATGTTACCATACGAAAATGTATAGCTATGCTATTGAAGTGAGACCTTGAATGAAAGACATTTTAGCATGACAAAACTATTTCATGTAAACTCAAAAGCTAATGCCTGAACCCTCTAGGTGCCGATGGATATAAGAGGAAGCAACTGTATCAAACTCTGTGGCGCTTTATGGTGAAGGCCTATATTCAGCAGTGGACATCTTCAGGCTGATGATGAAGATAATGTATGCCAACACCAACGTCTACTTCTCGTCGACGAGGAATCAAGTGAAACAGAGATAAAACAGTTTAAAAACGCTTTGCTAATTATTCTGCCGCCAAGCAGCAGTGTGCAAGTACATACTGTGTTCCGGTTTGAAGGGCACTGTAGCTAGTGACATTAGGGTATATGAGATTACAAAACCTGATCACACAGTTTAGTAATCTGATTATTAGAGCTGCTGTCTCAGGATGACGTGCGCAGTGCAATGTCACACGAAATTTAATTATTTTAAAGTTCCGTGCAACTGCAACTGTCATGGGCGGCCGTGTAGCTTTACATCAGGTGAACGACTAGCTCGTCACGTCATTCATTCTCATAAAAAAATCGTATCATTTCAGGATACTTGGAGGTGGTCCACGAAGCTTTCTTATCTGAAGGTGGCGAGCAGTGCATATCGACAATACAACAAGGGATTGCCGACACAATCGCTGCTATGAATTCAGAGAACGGACGACGGAGTTTGGAGCAAGCATACCGGTTAGTCATCTTCATCCTGAAGACCTTCACTGCTGAACATAGGCCCACTTTGAGCAGCTCCTTGCCTCCTGCATCCATCGGCTCTCATCGGTCAACCTAGTAGGGCCGGCCTACGCTGCGTCTTCCAGTTCGTGGTTCGTGGTGGTACCGGTTAGTATTCTGCATAGTGTTGTTTTTGTTTGTTCGAGGGTAGGACTACCTTATCTCATCCCGTGGTTGCCTGCATGCTGGCCTGCGTGGATGTAAGAGCCGGCTAAGGGAATATCCAGAGAATGGCCGGCAGTATTCTCTGAGGTATATTAAAATCTTCTGCGATCACCAAGACGTCTGCCAGGCGAGGTGATTATGGAAAACCACCCTCTATGATAATCGTCCAAAGTGCCGCTTTATATGAGGCCTATATGTTCAGCAGCGGACGTTTTCTGGCTGATGATATCATGTTACCGTAAGCAATTTTCATAGCGGTCAACAAAGAGTTTTGTATTGTATTTAGTTCGTACACCAAAAACAACAGCATCATATCGTAAAAAATTTATTTGTTTAGAAATGACTTTGTTTGACGGGCCCGATAGCTCAGTTGGTAGTAGCCCTGCCTTCTGAACTGAGGGCTGTGGGTTCGATTCCTACCCAGGACAAACATTTGTGTGATGAACACAGATGTTTGTTCTGCGTCTGGGTGTTATATTGTATTCTATGTATGTATTTACAAACAAAAAAGTATATAAGCATTGCAACAGTTATCTCTTTCCCATAGTACAGCTATGCTTAGTTTGGGGCTAGATGGCGCTGTGTGAAATGTCCACACATATTTAAATTTAATGATATACCCACCTACTACAAAATATACACATTTTCTGTGAATAGATCATTCAATAAAATCAAGGCGTTTTGAATCCATATTATGTAAGTTTTTTTTTATTACAGTCTATGCCAACCACTCGACTACGAGAACCCGTTTGAATTAGGCTACTTCTCTGGGCTGATCAGTTGGACTTTCTCGACATCCGTGCAGACCGCGCGACCAGGCTCTCTGCTGACTATCTGCAATAACTTCAGTGGCACCACATACGGTAAGATTGACAATATTAATATTGTTAAGTACCTAATTGCTTACCGAAATAATATATACTTAATACAAATATAGTGCTTATTTACTTAAAGAAGTAACGAGTAGTAGTAGCAGTTACTAATTCCATGTTATTGACTTTTGTAGGTTTAACTCCGATGGACAAAATAGGTGGATACATAGCTGCGATCCGCAATTTGCAAACTTGTTGGTTGATAGACTACGAAAACTATGTGGCGTCATACTCTTCAACGGTTCCGTCCATCTGTAAGTACTTACCTACTAAGATAGATCGAAAAACATTAAATAGTAAATACTATGCGCACCATTCAAACAGAAATTCTCGCTAAAAGCGATCGTTTGCCTTACTTGTCCCGTATTACAGAACGACGCTCAGTCATCGATCGATGATGTGCGATCAAGTAATATATATGTCTATGGATCAAGTCAAGATTTCATAGGATTTCACTCAAAAAAACATCACTTCATGAATGAAATCTTGACTTGAGCACCGACCGATTTATTCTGTGATAAGAGTTACAAATTCAATTATACTTCAAGCACCACGATTTTTTTGTAAATCTTGAATGTTATTATTTATTTCCCATAATACCTAGTACTAATATGTACTTATACATTATACTGAATTTATATTATCTGATATAAACACATGTGTTTGTTTGTGTTTTGACAGACCTGATAGCTCAGTTAGTAGTAGCTCTGCCTTCTGAACTGCAGGTTGTGGGTTCGATTCCCACCCGGGACAAACATTTGTGTGAACAACATAGGTGTTTGTTCCGTGTTTGGGTGTATTCTATCAGTTATCTGGTTTCCATAGTAGGTACAAGCTATGCTTCAGTTTGGGGCTAGATGGGGCTGTGTGAAATGTCTTCACATATTTATTTTTTGAGCACAATCAGGTTTAATTTTTTTACTTACTACTGAGACCAATGAAAATGATTTTGACCCTGGAAAATTAAGTTAAGTTTCCATACGAAATTCCATAAGAAATGTAAACTGCTGGCCGCTTTGTCTAAAATATATTTCTTTGTGTATATTTCAGCACGTGCCTGGTATTACCAGACTTGCACAGAGTACGGGTACTATCAGACCGCACCCCGCATCGGCACCGTCTTCGACCAGTTGAAGTGGCTCAGTGTAGAGTTCTATGTAGATCTTTGCAAGAGGATTTTCGATGAAAGGTAGTGTTTTTACATTTGTATGCTACTTTTGTAGCGTAGGCCGATCCCCCACTAGGTGTACCGACGGTCTGTAGGCCTAGCAGGAATATTTACGCGCGCGTAAGTGTAACGTTATCGTAAGACAGTTGTATGGGGCGCTGATCAAACGCCATACAACTGCCATACGTTAACGTTACTCTTACGCGCGCGTAAATATTCGTGCTAGGCCTACTGGTGAAAACCGCGGGGTGCCAATAGATGTGGTTGGAAGTGTTCAGGCTGTTGATATTAATGACCTAATTAAAATGATAAAGATCATAAACCTTTGGTTAAAACTTTAAATTGGTGTAATAAAAACCTCTATGTAACCTTGTATTATTTGGTTTTTAGCTGCATGTTTTCCAAAAAAAGTTAAATGCACATTAACTTTTTTAGGGTTCCGTGCCCAAAGGGTAAAGCGAACCCTATCACTAAGGCTCCGTTTGTTCATTTGTCACCTAGCCACAGTGTCGGTTCATGAAAGAAAGTTGAAATTTTCACAGATTATTTATTTCTGTGTTAGTATAAACTAAATACATATTTAAAGGGGCTCGCTCCCATACATAAAACATGTTTTTTTTTGCTCGTTTGTATAATGGGTCCGAACCCTCCGTGCGCGAGTCTGACTCGCACTTAGCCGGTTATTTTTGGCTACGGTGACTCGTATGCTGGTTTCCTACCAATAAAATCCCACTTTAGGTTCGACGAGAAGTTTGTGTACGAGGCCGTAGACCGCGTGAACCTGATGTTCGGCGGGCTGCAGCCCGACGTCAACAATACTATCAACATCCACGGCACCATTGACCCGTGGCACGCGCTCGGAGTTCACGACCGCGACTTGAAGGACACCTCGCCTACTTACACTGTTCCCAGGTACAGTGAAACAAACTCGATGGCGGCTGTGTGCTGCAAGCACCCCGCACGCTGCGCACTTCTCATTTTTGCTACTGCGCAGCGTTTCGCGCCGAGTTCACAACCGTCATTGAGTGTGAACACTAGTTGATTTGATTACGGGTCCTATCTACCCCTATTCCCAACCTATCGGAAGCGTTTCAAAATCTACACTCTCCGTCTGTTTTATTCTAAATGTATATGAAGAAGATGGAGAATGTAGATTTCGAATCGAAAGGTTTCCGATAGTGGGAATAGGGGTGCTGGACTTGTATCTCACTCGCGTACGTATGGCGACATTTTTGAAGATATGAAATGAATAATGCTCGTTTTCACCAAAGCCCCCAAAATTTTGAGGGATCCGGATAAATATTAAGGTGACCTCGATTTTTTTTTCACCAATGGTTAAGAGACACCTAACGTGGGGAGGGCCTTAACTTAGGGGTATCCTAGATATGGCATAGTTTGGGAATCTGGTGAAAACTGGCAATGACCTGACAAAAATCGGGCTCACCGGCCGGGCTCTCGAAAAATAACTTTACAAATCAACATAAAAAGAATTGAACCAAGGTTTTTTAAGAGCCTTTTAACCAGATTTTTCGTAAGTAAATTCAGTCATGTCACAATGCGCGAGCGAGATACGAGAATCCAGGCCCCTAATATGCGCACAGCGAGAAAACTAATTGTCGTCGTTGTTAGTGGCACAAAAAATTTATCAAGTTCGTGTTCTTTCCCGGGGTAATTTTCATTGGTGGGCAACGTATTTTAGCGGAGTTCGTTCGCCATGTTCGGTTTTATCGGTAGAGTAGGTACCTTAAGAGTTTACGAGACTACACTGACTGCATTCAGTTTGAATCCACATTTCACCGTTTGATACAACACCTGGGCCCGAAGATACAAACTATGTCCCACTGCCTAACTACTCAACTAGTTGAGCAATTTAGTTGAGCATAGGGGAAGTACTGGCCATTTTGTGTCATAATGGTTCATGAATGGTACCATAATGACAGATTTTGGCACGAATGTTAGTCTACAAACCATAAGTGGACTACCATTAGGGTCAAAATTGCACCATTCATGAACCATCATGACACAATTGAATTAGCTTCTAGACTTCGGGCCCTGTTGCCCCATTGCAATGCACATCAGGCAGCATCGAATCATGTCGAAATAGTGACGATAACTATATCAAGATATCAGGTTATCATAGTGGTCACTGGTCAAGTTATCTATGACGCAAGACCAGAGTTCAAATGATACCGGTTACTGTTAGTTATAACTAAAAACAACTTTTTATATTTCAAATGTTAGGAAAACATGATAGAAGAAAGCATTGATAGTGAAAAATTGATAGTAAAGCAGAAACAAACATGCCTTATCTTGTTATGTGACCTGCTTCGACTCATGTAACATGTTATACTTTAATCTTTAGTTATATTATTGCGAGTTATTTTATTAAATAATATTACATATCGCAACTATTATTTGTTAACCTTTAATCAACAGTTTTGCTTGATAAACTGGAACGGCAAAGTTTATCTTTTATCTAGTTATGTATGATGTAGTCCGTGAACATTTCTATTGAAGGATTCTTTACATGGATAATAATTTGCATGAACCTGCTTATATGAATTAAAATATTTTATCGGCAGAGCTTCACACTGTTTCGACATGCAAGGCTGGCTGACCACCGACACTATCAGTATGACGAACGCTCAGCAAGCGGCGAGAAGATTAGTCGCTTCGTGGCTCTCCTCTTCCTAACTAGTCAATAATTTAATTTAACCTGATAATAAACAGTAAAATAAAATAAAACATGCGTTTCATTCCCGGCCATAAACCGGACATAATTTATTAATTAGTTTAAAATTCCACAATCGATAATCCACAGAAGTTAATCGGAAACATTAACAGGTCGAAATTGAAATAGATCGAAAAATATAATCACAAGTAGATACATATTCACTAACCGACCTACGTCATGCATAAAATTCGCGTCCTAAACTGTACCTATGTGACGGCTACGTAGGCATCTCATTTAACTTACTCGTAGGATCACAATTATTTTAAATAAATGCACAGTGCACTACTACCCTGGATTAGTCGGTGTGTTTTCAAAATGGCTCTTTTCCACGTCGCTCCTTTTCGGAAACACAACACAAATTGTGCAACGCGGGAGATGATAGCCGACATCGTCTTGATCTATTTACAGAGCATACAATGTACTTACATATTGTAAAAGCAACTACATTGAGAACAGCACAAAATGTCAGTATATAAAAAAACACCTCTCCACACTGCACCACAACATTTGCAGTGAGCGAAGGCAAGCGAGACGCCTGCGTCTTGGGAACATTCGCTGCACTGTGACGCACCAGGGGAGTAGTCTACTCTACCTAATTGTCATAGCACTTACATGTAATTGAAAAAACATTGAGATTGATGGCAGTCCATATTCCAGGATTTTGTCAATACATAAAAAACACATTAAAACCAATCACATCTGAAAAAAATATTCATCTTACAAATAAGGACATTAAATCATTAAAAAATAGGCAGTGTAAACTCAATCTTAATGAATTCATCGGATTTAAAATATTAGGACTGCCGCAATAAACCCCTGAACTAACTCAAATTCAGAAACGACGGTACCTCTTTAAACCTAAGTCTAAATCTAGTGAATACTTAATAATTACTGGGAATCTCGCAAATGCAACCGCCTTCAAACCGATTCGCGGATTCCATGCGCGAGATTCGAGTTACGTTTAAAACATAATTGTCTAAAGCGAGCCACCGAGGACGGCCCTCTCACTACGACACACGTACAATAAGAGTTAACATACTGGTGGAATATTTACAATGTTCTAAGCTCAGGTCTTGAGTCAATCTACGACGAGCGGCTTGGGAGACTCCCATGGGAAGCCCTCTCGCCCGAAGTGGCCGTATGTGCTGGTCTTCTGGTATATGGGGGCGCGGAGGTTTAGCTCCCTGTCGGACAAACGGCATTTTGAAACAATCACTACTCAAAAGATTATTGCGTTGAAGCCTGTCTTTTGCCAGGGTCAAAGTTCAAACACTCTGAACCAAAATTTCATCAAAATCTGTTTAGCCGGTATTTGTTATTTGCGAATGGTACCAAATATTGGTAGAAAACCCAGAATTGATTTTTTGCTATGTTAGTATGAAATGTGCGCCCTACAACCTCATACACCTTAGATGTTTGTATGAATGATTGCTTTCCAAAAAGGTTGTAAATTTTATGATACTCACTTGACAATTTTCCCCGGTCGAAGATCGAAGTTGTTCTGTACAATGGCTAGCAGCTGCTTATGTGTTTTGTGCGAGGTGCCGTAGTCGAACACGGTGATGGATAGCGGCTCGGCTACTCCGATGGCGTAGGCCACCTGAATAATAAGACCATTTTGTTTAGCAACAAATCGCAAAAAACGAATTTTGTCTCGGCTTTTCAATCTATTACCAATTGTTGCTAAACCAATGTTATTTAGGTGATACTTTTAATCCTAATTTGTTGATGCATTCTATTTATTAGCGGAAAACTAGTTTTCATGTAATTGCGTTGAGTAATTAAGCTGTAATTAGGAAAAAAACGCAAGAAAATTAGAATTTGGCGCGCTGATATGGTGTCTAACCTGCACCATGCAGCGCCTGCAGAGGCCGGCCTTGACGAGCGACTTGGCGACCCAGCGCGCGGCGTAGGCGGCGGAGCGGTCCACCTTGGTGAAGTCCTTCCCGGAGAAGGCGCCGCCGCCGTGCGCGCCCCACCCGCCGTACGTGTCCACTATTATCTTGCGCCCCGTCAGCCCCGCGTCCGACTGGAACATTACAATATACATCCAACACTATACTTTGTTTTATTTTTTGTTTTATTGTAGCCCTAAAAAATGTACTACTGACTAAAAGTTACTATACGCTAGACGAATTCCTTTCGGACAAATTAACTATTTAATTATAGACTAGATCGATTCGCTCCGCACAATATTGCTATACCCAAGCTGGGTCATTATGTAACATACTTAAATATGCTATTTAACACCTGCATGTAACCAATAATGTTTGCAATAAATGATTGAGTATTGAGTATTGAGTATTACTATTACGTTTTTTTTTTAATTTTTATTACGCCTGTCGCGCACGCTCGGTTTCTTGTTCAGGTTTCCGGATTCGGAATGAGGTGTTTTATTAAAAAAAAGCTGTAATCTTTTTTTTTTTATATTTTGGCTTCACATATAGTGTATTTAGCCAGTGTCAAGTATAGTTATTTTTCATCGTTAAAGAATACATCACGTAATGTCTAGTCATAGTCCAGTCTAAGTCAGTCGTAGTCCAGAATAAGTCATGCTCCAGTAAAGTGGTGGCAACTTTACTAGAAGCTTCTATGGAATTTTGGAAACAATACGAAAACTCACGTTTCACCACATTATATCACTTGCCCACACTCATGCTCATAAGTCAGCACTTAATGCGTAAAACGCCACCAATTTTAAACATTAACACTGGAAAAAGCACAAGTTTTGAAAAATAATACAATGCAACGACGTGAACTTTTCCGCGTTCCGCCAAAACTCAGTTATAATCTTATAAAGACCCGATAATAGCACGTATTCCGGCTTACTTTACGTTACCTTCTATAATATTAAAGACCCGATAGATGGCGTTAAAATGGGGGGGGGGGGGTTTTACGTTCTGTCATTGTTAAGATAATTATGTATCGAATTTAGTATTCTATCCTTATTTCTGGAAGGCATAATATACTCCAATGGCTTTCTATCGACAAATCGACATCGTACTCTGTGATCCACTCAACTGAAATTGACTTTTCCTTGTTCTCCTTGGTTTGAAACTACGCCATCTAGTAACAGAAGCGGAACTAATTTTTTTTTTAAATAATACGTCTCATTTAGGTTCTGATTTCCGTAGACGTATGCAGCCGGCCGGAAACCGAATGTTAGTGTTATTCCGAACGGAAAAAAATCTAACTAAATAGCATGAATTACACGGCTTCGTTACCTGAGGTCCGCCAATAATGAAGAGACCGCAAGGGTTGATGTGGACGACTGTTCTGTCGTCAAGGTAGTGAGCTGGAATGACCTCCTTGATAACCTTCTCTCGAATTTCCTCACGAAGGGTCTCCAAAGTGATCTGCAATCAAATGGCAATAGTTACATTCTAATGCAGTTAAACAAGCTCGTTTTGTTTCTTTACACTTACACTTTTTTTTTATAAGAATGAATGACGTGACGAGCTTGTCGTTTACCTGATGTTAAGCGACACGTCCGCCCCTAACAGTTGCAGTGTCACTCGGAACTTTAAAATAGTAATGTTTCGCGTGACACTGCACTGCGCACGTCATCCTGAGACAACACAGTCTAGTTATCAGATTACTAGAATGTGAGGTCAGGTCATAAAGTTTCATTTGCCCAGTAACTTCACTAGCTACAATGCTCTTCAAACCGGAACAAAGTAATGCTTGCACACTACTGCTTGGCGGCGGAATAACTGGCAAAGCGGCGGTACCTACCTAGACGAACTTTGCAGAAAAGTCCTACCACCTAGTAACTTATGTTATATGCCATAGATAGATAGAAAATGCATAAGTGGTCATATCTTTTGATGTGTTGATGTTTCGGAACGCGTCTCTGTAAAACATACGATTTTTGACAGTTCAAATCGCGCCATTTCCAAATTCATTTCGCGCGGTTTTGTTTTCGTTTCATAGAGAATACAGTTTCGCAGATTTCTTATGTAAGACAAGGAATTCGCGTGGTTTCGAAGTAAGGAATCGATACGGAATAATGGCCCTGAAATGATGATGATTATGATCTAGTTCCTATAGTCCAAACTCTGCTTAATTTGGAGCTGAGTACAATATCCACATTACAAAAAGTGTGCCGCTATTTGTTCTTATTATAATATTATTGATTATGTAACCGTAAAACTAAGAATGCGTATTAGTTAATACATCTGTTGATATAAGTGAACGATAATAATTTAACCTAAAACCTTTTATCACGCACATGTAAGGCATTAACTACGCCACGGTCGCGGTCGGCTCAAATCACACGCATTCTTGGGCATTAAAAGCTGTTTTGATTACATCACAAGAATAAATTCTGATGAAACCATCTGAATCATAACATGAATGATATGTTATGATTCAGATGGTTAAGGAAAAATGTGGGCAGATAACATCAATTAACAAAATACGTTTAAAGAAAATGTAAAATAGCTCTAGTATCAATCGCAAAATCAATTTTGTCCCGGTTTTGCCGCGGGAAATCTTAATAAGCGTATTTATTTAATTACCTACATCAAAACATGGATGAACTCAACGATGGACACTCTTTCAACTACCCTAGACAGTAAAAGTATGCCATGTTGATCTCTGTCATTTAGTGACGTCACAGAAACTTAGGCGCTCGAAAATTAAGCGTCGGAACGATAATTTCAAACCACCTTCAAAAAAAGGTTTTTGATTCGGTATTTTTTCTGTTACCTCACAGATCCCGTCATACCATACATAAACATATTTAGATTTTTTATTGCTAAAATTGGTCTCACATGATTTCGAAAAATATCGGTTCAAAAGTTTGGTTTAAAATCAAAATAGTAGGAAATATAAATGCAAAGTACTTCTCACTATGACATTTGTAGACTAACAGTCCCAAAAAAGAAGAAAATTGTATGAATTTTAGGCGGTATACGCCTTATTTAAAAGGATATTGATTAATATTATTATAGTTCATAATTATTGTTATTAGGTAGTTGTATGAAAACTATCACAGCTATACTACCAAATTTTTGAGTGACAAAATATTATTGAAATCACTGTAATAAGCAACTTCATCTAAATCTGTTTTGGCGTAAAAACAACGTTTCATTTTTACATTTGTATGGATATGGATGAGTTGACAAAAAAAACGAATACTCTCAGGACTGGATGGGAATGCATCAGGTCAATAGGCATGATGAATAATTTTTTTTTTTTGGCAAATTAATTATATTCCTCAAAATATAAACATTTGTGAAAACAAAAATTAAATATCTCAAAAAATTACCAAGTTACAAGCATCTTAATAACCAGAATAGAAATAGATAGCTCAAACGGCCAGTGAAGTCAGAGGAATGTCGTTATAGTACCTCATTACTAAGCTGTGGTAGGTTTTAATACAATCTCTATGGCATGTGACGTCACGAGTAGATTTTTCATAGTAACTGTGGGAGCACTCTGTTTCGCGAGAAAGGGATAGAAATGCCTCCTGTAGAAACTTTAAAAGCTTATTACTCCGTGATTTATTTACCGATTTTGCATATTTTTTCAATTATTGCATTCATTTTTAATCTTCTTTATGAAATTAATATTTACTTGTTCATTTTTAATAGTAGTTCATCATGCCTATTGACGCAACAAAACAAACACGATATGTGCGTTATTTGACTCCAATAGTTCTACATTTGAAAGCGCACGTGTCTGTAGCGTGTGAAAAACGCAAATTACGTAAAAAATAAGCTGTAATACCTTTTCAGAATGCTGAAGTGAGACGACAACTGTGTGTACTCTTTGTGGGACGGTTGCACCGCCAGCAAAGGTGTACTCACAGGTCACCTGGAAACAAAACACACATTCATTATCATTACACAATAATCTATAGTATTTTGACAGCCTCCGTAGTGTGGTGGTTGAGCAAGTCGGCTCATAACCCGGAGGTGGCGGGTTCGATTCCCGCGACAGGACAAGTACTTGTGGCCGAAAAAAAAAAGCGCAAATACATGTTCTGTGTCTGGGTGTTGTGGGACCATGGCCCTCGTAGTTCCTGGGTGCCTAGATACAGGGAATCCTAGTTAGGGTCCAGGATTTATGTACATGATCGTTGGGCGTTATTATTATTATAGTATATATAAAGGCTAATGTTAAAGGAACGACTGTTTGTCGTGTTAAAAATATCCTTATGTCCTTCCCCAGGTTTATTTTATTTATTCAGGCACAGTACAGCGTTACAGTCAATTACAGAATTTAATCATCACTATCAGCCTGAATACGTCCACTGATAATCATACGCCTTCCCAAAGAGCGCTACTTCGGCTGCTTGCCTTCAGCATCCATCGGCATTCTGCTGTTTTCACAGCTGCGTACATAATTGATATTAACTTGAAATAAGGCCAAACTACCTACAAGCTATTAAGGCTTTCAGTCTCGTCATATTTTCGAGTCCCGGGAAAAAATTTCGAGACTCGGCGCGGTCTCGAAATTCCCGAGAAAAACGAGACTTTCGAGACTACATCAGAAGTAGGTTTAATACCTTGAACTAGGTATTTAGGCGGTAAATACAAGCTAATCATACTGTTAAAAACTCAAATACAGCTAAAATAACAACTCTGTGAGACTTTTTTTCATTTGTGGTTGTAAATTTTAAATTCATCTGCTTTCAAACACATCCCTACCATTATTTTTCTCTTATGCAAAGAAATTTGTGTTCACTTCAGTAGCCAGAAGACTCACTGCTGAACATAGGTCCCCCCCATAAAACGCGACTTTGGACGCTTATCATGACGTGTGGATTTACCATAATCACCGAGCTTGGCAGATGGCTTGGCACAGAAGATTTTTATGTACCAAGAACCCTCTTTAATGGGGCATCATTAAGAGCCTATCATCATCATCATCAACAGCCTGAAGACGTCCACTGCTGAACATAGGCCTCCTCCAGAGAGCGTCACTTCGGCTTGCCGCGGTTTTCACCAGATCGTCGGTCCACCTAGTACCGCCTACGCTGCGTCTTCCGGTTCTGGTTAAGAGCCTATAGGACGCCAAAATGCTTAAAAATATTAAGCGTAATCCCGTATCCCATTCATAATATTGCAACAATAACTTTGAATTTAATAAATGGTAAAGTTCAGGACTAATACTAAGTCTTATGTATATTATGTAGTGAACACACGAATTAATAATATTTTCTTGATAGAAAAAAATATACAAAGTTACCTCCAAACCGTAAAAATAAAGCGCGATTATTCAATGAATACTTTAAATAAGGTCATGAAACTGTGGAGTAGTTGAACTAAATATAATGGAGGTCTAACGTAAAGTGGATTTTAAAAATACCCATTATATTCACTGTAATAATATATTGCCTACAATCATTATCATGCGTTGGAGCCATTATGACTTAGACCGCCCCTGCTGCTCAGCCCCCCCGACTCATCCCTGCTTTGGCTTAGTACTAAATATTATTAGCTATTCTGTGGCTTTCGCTTGGATTCACGCTGGCCTACCACAAGCCCTTGATAGGTCTTTTAAAATGAAAGTAATGTTTCCTACATAATTATTTTGTCAGATATAGGTACTGCTTGCGAGATTATGTGTCACAAATTAGCTTGCAGCTGGTAGTTTGCTTATTCTCTGTTGAAAGCCACGCTAGAAGACTTAGGTACAAACCAAAAAACATTATTATTTTTAAGCAGCCGCCTCGTTCTATATTTAGCAGTGGACGTTACCAGGCCGATGAGGATGATGATGATTAGAACTTAGATTAATATGCCTGTGATCAAGGCCCTCAGACTCTTTGAATATTGAATAAGCATGAAAACTCAGACTAAAAACCATGCTAGAACCGAATATTATCAAGATTGATACTATTTTTCGAATAGGCTAGTTGAAATCTCTATAGTTTATTTAACCAGAACAAAAATTTCCGCTGATTTAGTACATTTTTGAAAGATTTGACTCAAGTCTTAAAAGTCTCGTTATTCCCGAGACTGGAGGTCGCAGTCTCGAGTCTCGAAAATACGAAAAAATCGTCGAGACTCTCGAAATTTTCGAGACCGAGACTCCCGGGATGAAAGCCCTACAAGCTATCCTTTAGAGATTAGAATCAGCTCATTCCTAACGTCTTATCTGAATCTCTGATTTAAAAATTATAAAAAGTCATTTAATAACCAAAAGTTAAAATAATATTTCATCAAATCGGTAAAAAAAAATGCTGCATTCTCGTCACTGATTGCGAGCTAAAACTTGTGAGAAAAGAGATAAAACCCAGATTAGATAATAGTTACTATGTAAGGTAAAATAGGTAAGTATATCGCTGAATGCGATTTTATCTAGTACAAATAGGTACAATACAATAAGTACAATGTTGACCTCAAGCTAGAAACATGTGGATCATGAAAGATAAGTATTATGTTGCCGTTTTCATGCTTACAAAATGTACACAAGATCATCTAATCAGGTTTGGTCATCACATTATAGAATAGAACTAACTATAGCGACAGCAACACGTCCTTTGACTTTGCACATGTTATAAGCAAACTGGCGCGTTATAGACATATAATACGATATTATTGAAAAGTCGTAACATTTAAGCTAAGTAAGTACCTAAATTACGATATAGCTGAGTGTAACCAGGCCAATCCTAGATATGAGCTAATGTGGACTGGGGACAAATACGACAAATCTTCAGGGCAAACCTAACTTCAGTTTCAGAGGCCCTAGCACGAACATTTACGCGGGAGTAAGTGCAACGTTAACGTAAGCCAGTTGTATGGCATTTGATCAGCGCCCCATACAACTGACTTACGTTAACGTTACACTTACTCCCGCGTAAATGTTCGTGCTAGGGCCTCTGACCTCTGGCAGTGTTCAACCAACTTCAATCGTCTCGTAAATCGAGTTTTACCGAAACGTATTATCTCAGTTTATATCATTTTAGTAAATATACCCAACAACCTGTTGCCCGCAGCTTTGTGCAAGTGAAAGCTTAAGTTAATTGCTAAAAAGTATCCTTTATTCAATCCATACCCATACATAGCAATCAAACATCTCCGTAACAAATCTAAATCGCTTTTAACATAAAACCGACGCAAACAGACAACGCTTCATTTTTTATTTTTTTTTACCTAGTGGTGGACCGACGACCTGGTGAAAACCGCGAGGAGCCGATGAATGCAGGAGGCGAGCAGCCACTCAACGTGGCACTGTCTGGGGAGGTTTATGTTCAGCAGTGGAAGTCTACGGGCTATTGATGATGTAAAACAAGGAGTTAACAGAAAAACTAATACCCTCAGCACTGGATGGGGTCGGGTGAATCGGGTCACTAGACCTAACAAAACATAAATATAACGTGTGCGTTATTTGATTCCAATAGTTGTACATTTGAAGGCGCACGTGTCTAAAGCGTGTGAAAAACGCAATTACGTCAAACAATATCTATAAACCAAAGTCAGAGACTTTGGTTAGGAGTCGAGACTCTGGACAGATGCCATTTAATAAGTTTAACGACACGACATGATGAGAAGGACGTACCATTTACGTTACTCTGTATATTTTGCCATTCCTATTGTTTTTCGTGTGCCTTTTGTCATGAATAAATTTTTATTCTATTTTATTCTACCATCACGTAATAATGTAGAGGTTGTAAGGACCCAGTCCGTGAGAGTACACAGACTCACTAAGTATAGATTAAATTTTGCTGATGTAGGAATAATACAAGGTGTCTTCAATCTAAATCAGTTTTGCCGTTACTAAAAAAAAGGTGACAAACAGACATAGAAGCAGACAGAAAGAATTGCATATTTTAGTATTTATAATATTTATTTATGATACCTAGGAGTGGATTATCGTTTATCACTGTGGCCCTAGTTACTGTTGACATTTGTTTACACCGTGTAACTTGATTACAGACAAGAACTAAACGTCTAATCTCAATCGACTTCAGACTGTATTGTATATCATCTCTGAAACGGAGCTTTGTTTGAACATTTTCAAGCAAACAAAGCATTGAAATTTATTGGACACTCATTGTGTTCTGTCTCCAGCATTAAATTGGTGTCCAATATCACTTGACACGGGTGTCGCTTTATCACTCTATCGTCAAACAACCCAATAGAGCTGACGGCGGCAAATGACGACAATCAGTAACCTAATATGTTTGAGCTCTTGCCTATGTATACTCTAAGTTTGAGTTCAGTTAGTCTGTTAGAGTAAAGCTAAAACATATCAGATTTCGGCCTAGCACCCTATTGATAAAGCGAAACATATTACAATCCAATCATTGTGTTAATTGCGACGATTAGAACAAGTAAAATATGAGATAAATAGTTTTAAAATTTTATCAAACGGCATGCAGTATTAACATAATATTTAACCTTGTACATTTGAGCCAAATTCCAGATAAATCTACATACACTTGGGTGCAAAAAATTCGCACGTATGCAACATTTTGACTTTCGCTGCATTTTTATTTTTGCGATTTTAACGGTACTGCAATATGTTACTACCATTAAAACAAAATGCACACGTAGGCTTTTGAGTGACACATCGAGTGACCATCAACCTCTATAAACAATACAATAACAACAATACAATAGCATAACCCGAAATCGCTCGTTACAGGTAGAGACGCTCGCACTACTTGTCACAGATATAAAATGGTGCATTTTAAGGGTAGTGATCTCATTCGCAACTCATCAACCTTTTCTTTGAACAGTCGTCAATTGATAACATCGTAACCCAAAATTAGAAAATGAGTTCCGTCACCAGAAATAGCCGCTCAAGTGGTGGCCCTACTTCAAGCAGGGAAAAACCAAATTGAAGTGGCAAGACCACTGAATCTAAGCCGGTTCTCTGTCCGTCGAGTATGGCAGAGGTATCAAGAGACTGGCGGCTTCAAACGGCGCTAAGGATCTGGCCGACCCCGTGCCACAACAAGGCGTGACGACCGCTTTATTGTGACGACTGCATTGCGCAATCGGCATTTGAATGCAGTTCAATTGGGACAGCGTCTCCAAGAAACACGGGAAGTCGATGTCAGCCGATGGACAGTTAGAAGACGACTACGGGAAGGGAATCTGACTGCGCACAGACCAGCAAATGGACCGAAACTGACCCCAGCCCACCGACAAACCCGCCTTCAATTCGCTCGAGAGCATTTGGAATGGACTGAAGACCAATGGAGCGCAGTTCTGTTCTCTGACGAGTGCAGGATGTGCCTACATGGCAACGATGGAAGAGGAAGAGTCTACCGAAGGCCAGGCGAGCGATTTCACCAATGCTGCATCGAAGAACGAGTCTCTTACGGCGGTGGATCATGCATGTTCTGGGGAGGCATATCACTGGAGGCAAAGACTGAACTTATTTTCATCTCCGGAGCGAATCCTGGCCGCCGATCAAGGGGATTCACTTCTCAAAGGTACATTGAGGAAGTACTCCAGGACCACGTTGTACCATTTGCGGGATATATTGGAGAACACTTCATCTTCATGCAAGATAATGCAAGACCGCATACGGCTCGTATTGTGTACCAGTACCTTGAAGAGGTTGCGGTGCCTGTCATGGAGTGGCCAGCTCGCAGCCCGGACCTCAATCCGATTGAACATTTATAGGACGAGCTAAAAAAAACGAGTTCGGGCCAGAGACACTGCCCCAACGAGTCTCCAGGAGCTGCAACATGCGATTGAAGAAGAATGGGAGGCCATACCGCAAGATTTTATAAAAACTTTAGTTCAGTCAATGAAAAAACGCATGGAAGCAGTCATTCGGGCTAGGGGAGGGAACACCCCTTATTAATAAAAAAGTTTTGATGCTGATTTTTATGTTTTTAATTTAATTTCAACCCCTAACTTTTATGTTATAAATACACAAAAACAGGTACTTCAGACATTTACCCAAAACTCACTAAGTAGACGTGGTATAAGGACAAAAAAGGTACTGCTGGATAGGTTTTGAAATAAACTTTAATATTAGATACCAAAAAAATAAAAACAAACATGTTTTTTTTTTATTTTTGAAAATTTGATGAAAATTTATACATGTGCGAATTTTTTGCACCCAAGTGTATTTTAGTGAGTGTGGCAAAACGGCATCGAATTCACTGATATAAATTTATCTTGGGCTTTTTTGGTTGTATTGATTTAATGGTAACGCTGAATAATATATTGTTTTATCCACAGACATGTAATACTATGTTTTATCAAATAAGGTAAACTTATTTCAAAACGAAGTACCAAAATGAAGATTTTATGAATTGTTTTCTGTGTTATCGATTCGAGACTAACATTATATAAAAACAAATGGTTTGTCTACGTGACTCGAAGCCAAATCTACATTTATGCCAATTTCAGATCTTTCTGTTCCAGAACCAACTTTGAATAATCTTTTATACAGACTCTCCCCTATGTATATAGGGCAAAATCTGAGGACTCTCCAAATACTTTAAAAAAGTTTGCAGTGTACTAATAATAATTTATGGAATTGTTGATATTCTTATTTAGGCTATCTTAAATTTCAGGCACAGGTCCTCCCGACGGCTTTCTCGACGGCGTTTTTCTGGATAATCCTTTGTAGGCATTCGTTCGTAAACTAAGTACATACCTACCTCGTATCTTAATTTTATTGTCGTATTAGAGACCGTTTATCGAACCTTACTAATAAACTCTGCATATCAGTGGAATAGCTTCTCAGTGTTTTCTCTTGACCTATTTGAAACTTAGTAGAGATAAACAAAACGCATAACTATTACTCCACTAACAATGTTATACTAAGGAGGTTAATCTAGACACTATTAAATCTTAAAATATAAATAATTGAATATGGCCTATATACACAGACTAAAAAAATAGACTGCGCTTGAACTAGAAATTACAATGGATCGATATCACACGTCATAAACCATTCTTGTGTTGTCATTGGTCAAACACTAGCTTTATAGAAGAGATAATGTCGATTTTTATAGCTCGTGCTAGCCCTGCAGTGTTATCAACCACTTTGATCTGAGAACCAGAGATCATAGGTCTAATCGATATGACTATGCAAACAGAATGCCAATTTAATAATTATTTATTTGTAAAAAAAACTGTTTGTTAGTAGGTAGGTACTTGTAATTAATTTACCTGTGTCTTGGAGTCAGGGCGGGCCCACCAAAATTCGCCATTTCGCCGTAAGTCGGCTATTTTCTGGTTCAATCGGTGTGCAAGCACTACTGTCAATGGCATGCATTCTTCGGTTTCATCTGTCGCGTAGCCGAACATTAAACCCTGATCAAAAAAAGCAATCATCAATAAAAATCAAATAATACTTTTGGATTCTGAAATCATCATAACAGTCACGGAAAAATTTAAAATATGTAGGTACCATTTTTTTTTGTAACTGTTACTTTTGACTTTGTAATAGTATTTTTGTAAAAAATGTGATTGTCATATAGAAATGTATAAAAACGTAGGCTTACAAAAATTACAATAAACGACAGAATATATTCTAAATTATTATGTATAATAAATTAATGTTTTCATTAGGCACTTTAACAATAAGGATGCTTGTAGTTTGAAATTCATAATACTATAATATTAGTTTTATAAATTAGTTCAGTTGTTTAGTGTAATAGTTTAGTATCTGAGTGTTTTTTATATTATTTAATGTTTCGTAAACTATCCCTTAAATAAAAAACAAACATACCTATAATCTATAATCATTATGTACTATATATAGTGTTTTTCATCCCCTGTGTGATGTAATCATATGAAACAGCCATGATGTAAACATTACAATAAATAGTGAATAGAGCAATTTCATCTCCTCACCCTCCCATCCTGACTACATTGTAAAAGGCAGAATACAAATCTGCATCCCAGTAAGATAGCTTCTCAGAGGAGAATAATTGCACAGTTGCGTATCTACACACTTGCATCATTCAATTTCCTGTCAAGGAGCAAAGGAAACCTCAATTGAGGAGCAAGAAAATGCTTCTAACTACAATGACTGTATGTATCAGTAACACTGATTCTGTGTTATCACTTATCAGTTTATTTTTCAATGTTATTCTTCAGACTAAAAGAACAATATAAACTCACAGACTAAAAATTGAAGCTAAAAAAGGGAATACCAAAATGGTAAATCATACCATTACACAGAGCCACAATATATCCTACTTTATTTTCTACTTACAAATCAGGAGTGTAATTATATTGTAACTCTTTGCAGAGTAAATAAATTTTGAGATAAATGTTGGTGAAATGGTGTGATTTTCGTTTTTTGACTCACTTTCTTGTTCTGAGCACTCCAGTTTTTATTATTCTTTTGATCTAAGTGATTTAATTCATAGTTTGTATTATAGATGTTGTAAAACTTAAAACACACAGAAAGAAATAACTTTGCAGAGGTATTTATTACTCAAAAGAAAAATGATTTATGATACATTAGTACCCCAATTCGCGAATCTACACTGTCCATCCCTTTTACTCTTGAGTGTTGATAGATGAGATGGTGTATATTTGATATGGTACCTTTCTGAGCCGGTGAATTAAAGTTCAGAGTATGCCTATTTTTGTTTGATGTCTACCCATGAGTCCCATGACATACCTGGTCACCAGCCCCAACTTCTTCATCATTTCTGTTCTCATGCACCCCAGCGGCAATGTTTGGTGACTGCTGGTCCAGCGCAAGCATCACGGAGCATGTCTTGTAATCAAACCCTGATCCCAACATGCTTCTTATTAGTTAATGGAATATTTTAAACATGGTAATAGAAGACAGTTTAATTATATTTTTGAACATCTTTTATAAACAGTAAGCAAGTGTTATATGGTAAATCTTGATGAGCAGCCAGTTTTTGTTCTGTAGATTCAATATTGGCCTTTGCACCACCCAAATTGTGAACTACTTTATAACGGGGTTGGATTTAAAATGTAGGATTCAAATAGTGATTTAATTTGACCTATCCCAGTAATGTACATTAGAACCATGGAGTCACTTGTTTATTTGACATTAGATTTTGTATGATTGAAATATGACATGAAACCCAGTTTACTAGCCAGTTGAAATATCTTCATTCAAATCATATCAGCTCCCCTATTACGAAGGAGGTAGTGACGCTGCTGACACGCATCTGCCGCTGAACTGCTGTCAAAATTGTATGAAAATTTTCAGCAGTTGAGCGGCAGATGCTAGTCAGCAGCGCTGCTAGCTCGTTTGTAATAGGGCCCCTGGTCTTAAAATGAACATTTCATGCACGAGTTATTAATAACTTAATTAAATTGCAAGAAGGGATACATTCACGTTACTAATAACATTTTATTGTCGTTTTCAAATAATGTGACTGTATAACTTCTACAAGATGATAATATAACTTATTATTATGTATTCCGTTAAAATTACAAAAGTGGTAGTGAGTCTTTCGTTTTGTTTTCCTATGCCTAATATTCTCTCCATGCATACTACATGTCCCAATGTACCAGATTATTTTTGTGTAAAATATCCATTTGGACCTGTGTTTTATCCTCTTGCAAATATTTTGTCCATGCATATTATTATCTCCCAATGAATCAGTTATTTTTTGTAATATATCACTTTGGATCCCATGTTTCGTGCAGCAGGCTGTAATTCAGTTTGTACCTGGTCTCCAGCCCCAATGTCTATTTCCTCTCGGTCTAAGTACACCCCACTGGCAATGTTTGGACTCTGCTGTTCAATAGCCACTAGCAAGTTCAGTGTACGCCAATCAAAACCTAGTATACGGAACAATCTTTAAAACCACCAGGTAATATAAAATTTGGAATAGTTTGTCTAGACGCTGTATCTGGCTGTATGCCAGTGTACATCTAATGAATGTGAGCAAGTAACTCAAGGATTTTAGTTACATACCTTTGGACGAATCATCATATCCGATGTGCTTGACAGTGTCCCTCACAACTTTTTGGTAATCAACATTAGCTTGTGATGTGATTTCACCGATCAATAGCACCATGCCGGTTTTAGTCACCGTTTCTGTTGATAATTTGCACTTTTAGCTCACACACACAACCCAGTTCTGCCAACATTAGCAGCTACCGATTGATAACTTACCGCATGCTACTTTGGCATTAGGATCCTGTCTCAGGTGAGCGTCTAAGATAGCATCACTTATTTGATCACACATTTTGTCTGAAAACAAAAACATAATTGAAACCTGCTGTAACCTCTCAGCCTAATCATGTCCCTTCAATAATTTCACCATAATTTCATATACACCACGTGCTGGTTATTTAGACAAAAGTGGATCAATCGGCTGCCTCCCGCCATGATGTAACAAAACATTGATCTCACAGGGACCATGTGTTTTGACATCACATCGATGGTAACACTCAAGATTTACATTTGGCTGTAGCGATTCGCTTTGCTTTGAATGGAATTCTATATCGTACTTTATCTGCGCACATGTTTGAGGCGGCCATTTTTCGTATCGTATAATTCCTGCATCAGTAACATTGAAAGAAACTAACCTGGATGACCCTCGCCAACAGATTCTGATGTGAACAAAAACACTGATCCATCTTCCATATCATAACTGTGTCCATTAGTTTTTGCATATCCATTCATTTTTGAGGTCTCCGGCATCCTGAATTTAGAGTTAGCTCACAAAAATAACCCGAAATTGCCCCTTGAAATAACACTGTGGAAAAGAGGATCGGCGCGATGCGGCACTGATATTTATAAGGTCGGCGGGGCGCCACTGGTCATTATGTGTTGTCCAATAGAAAAACTCGACAAGGTAGGATTGCCGCGCTATGATTGGTTAAACTGTATTGTTTTGGTTTTAGAACCTGAAATAGATAACATATTTATGCCCGCGAACTTTAAAGTTGTTCCCAGGGAAAATATTATGGGAAAGTTATTACTAAATAAATATTTTATTAAGAATTCCATTAATATGAATGGCTTTATTGGGTAGAGTCAACAATTTATTATTAGAATATGCTAACGCACTATGTTTTCATGTATACATTTAGCCATAAAAACGATGAAATACTTGCTGCCTCTAGTTAGCTCGACTGTACCAAATAAAACCGAAAAAGTAACTAAATATTGCGGCGCGGCACAAACACTATAAAGTATCAGTGGTGCAGCTGTTATTTGCTGCGTTATTATGTTTTAGTGTATAAAATTACCTTTAGGCAAATTGTTCCAGTCAATCAATTATACGAACGTAAACTTAACTGAAATAAATCACAGCTAATATTTGTGTAAGCATGTCACTATTCACTATTATTCACGCACTTATAATCTGGAAACCAATGAATCACGTCCGACACTTTCACACAACTTAACGTTAACTAAGACCGTTTACCCCGTGCCGTGTACTTAAAGACTTGGCCTATTACTAATCGCATGATCCCAGTATTGAAGAGCAGTGATCTCAAAATTCAGGGTACCGTGGGGTTTTTTACACAGCTAACACAAAATAATCTTACTGGTCTTTTTATCTTTATAAGTAGGTACTCACTTAATGGAAGTTCCAAAGGCTTTAATAAAAACTAAATATGTACCTATAGTATATTACTACAATATTATGCTATCAAACAAGCTCTATGATCATAATATTATGGTGGCGGGGGTTCTATCTACTAACTTAATTACATTGAATTCATTAACACAAATTAAGTACCTAGTTACTGTTAGTAAAGCCTTTTTGATAAACGTGTTTTTAAATAATTTATGTTCTCTGCCACTTTTTGATACCTGCCTTTGTACGTCATCTTTTGATTAGAAAACTTTACAGCATTTACATGGTTGTTTTACTATTTATCTTTTTATTCTCTTTACCAACATATACAAGTTATAATAGCCGCCACTTCCACACTCTGCTGCGAGGGCCGTAACCCTAACAGTTACTTACCTACATGATAAGTATCTCATTTATTGATAAAGCGTAAATACCCCAAATAAAAATATTTTTTATGGAATATTATGAAGAATGCCGCTGCGATGAATGATTTTAGGTAACCTACCAAAACTTAATAAGTAATTTTTAAATGTTTTTTTTTTACTTTTTACGTAATATTTGCACGAACCGGAAGGTGCAGCGTAGCCAGACTAGGTAGACCGACGACCTGGTGAAAGCCGCGGGGAGCCGATGGATGCAGGAGGCGAGCAGCCGCTCAAAGTGGCGCTCTTTGGGGCAGGCCTATGTTCAGCAGTCTATGGGCTGATGACGATGATGTAATAATTTAAAAAGGTCCCTACTTAATTATTTTAATTTTAATTCTATCCTGTAGCTGTGTGATTCAATGCCTGTAATTCAGATTTTTGGAGTCATTATCAATACCAAATCGATGCATTAGATTTAAATATTATTTTCTATTATGTCATGGGCTTTGTCGCTGTGCGACCACATGGCCCAGTATGATTACTTATGGGTAATCGGTAGATAGTAGGTTGAAAGCTCGAAGTTATTTTTTCTTTCGATGTCTCTAGGTATGTCAAATCCTATAAGTAGGTACTTAATTAGTTAATGCATATTTTATTAATGAATTGTAGGCGATATATAAATAAATATGTTAAAATATATAGGTACCAACTAATAGGTAATCGCAGCTGAAAGGAGTACCTAAAAGGTAAGTATAGGAGTCCCATGGAGAATACGATTCAACCTAATGATTTTTAGGGTGCCGTACCCAAAGGGTAAAGCAAACAACCTTATTACTAAGGCTCCGCTGTCTGAATGTCGTCTGTCTGTCTGTCTGTCCGTCTGTCACCAGGCTGTATCTCATGAACCGTGATAGTTAGACAATGGAAATTTTCACAGACCGTGTATTTCTGTTGCCGCTATAACATCAAATACTACAAAAATGAATAAAATAAAAATTTAAGTGGCTTTTCTGGCTCGTTTTTATAGATAATGGTACGGAACTCTTCCTGCGCGAGTCCAACTCGGCCGGTTATTACTTACATACTATAATTATTTATAAGAAACCCAGACCACATTTTTACTCCTCTTTTTAATATGATACCTGAACAAATTTAATATAAGATAGGTACAAGTAGGTTTTACTTACCCTCTGAACTTTCAAATAATACATTCGTCAGATAGTGGTTATTTTGATCCTCTATCAACACACAAGTACAAATGACGCAATGATCTATTTGCAATTCAAAGAAGAATTCAGAGCTTTCATCTTTCTGTTCAATATCTCTGTTCTTGGGTTTAACCACTTTTATTCAACAATGATAAGTACTTACTTATTATAATTACAATTTAAAATTTCATCTTATCATCATCTGCATTAACAGCCCGAAGACATCCACTGCTGAACAGACCTCCCCCATAGGGCGCCACCTTGAGCGGCTGCTCGCCTCCTGCATCCATCGACTGCCCGTGGTTTTCACCGATTTAAAATTTAGATTGGATTAATAAAAATAAAAAATAATAAGAAATAATAATCATCCTTTGATCCACCCTCCGCTCTTTCCGGATGCTTCTAGCGAGAGTCTAAACTAAAATATACCTGTATACACATTCTGCAACTCTAAACTAGGATTTCATAATCCATTGGAATGTTTTTATGTTTTTGCAATGATAAACCAATTTGGAGCAGTTGTTTAATTAAAATGGAGATAATACTACTTAATTATATTATATGTATCTACTTACTTAATTTTGTAAGGATTTTTAACCATTGAAAAACTCACCCACAAAATATGATAATAATGTACTTACATGTGGCGGTGTCTAATAAATAAATAGGTAAGTAAATGCTGACGAAACACTTCTATTAGGTATACCTTACTCTACTGTCTTACATCCATCCATTGTTCATACCATCCATCAAGGTTGTGTGGAAGAGATCGCACTGAGCGATAAGACAGCCAATCGTTACACTTTTGTTGTTTATTCAGTAAGCTTTTAATTATTTTGATGTGATGTTTCAATAAGAGTTTATCTAACATCACAGAGCAAAAAAAACGCTTCCTCTCTATAGGCGAAACGTCTTTTGTGTCATAACTCTGTGTCTATCATCAATATCAGAGCCAGTCATCAATACCAATCGTATACTATAAGTAATGCAAACAACAAGATGGACGAAAAAAGGTCTGTGGTGTAATGAAACTCGCACATCATCACACCATCATTCATTTTAATCAAATCAAATACTTGTCCAATACGACCATTTGGCATACCAACAGTCCATAGATTATAGCTAATATGATTTTACTTTAACTAACCGGAACAGATAGTATAGGTTATCGGTCAGAGCAATTGCGTTACGTTACGTAGGTATACTGCATGTACAGTTTTTATTATTTTATCAAATATCGATACGTAAACGGCACGAGCGTTGTGTGATATGAAAATCGTTTGGTCACTTGACATGGGGAAACTACTGTTTCCACATTCCTGGTTTACTTGTACTTACATAGGTAGGTATTTATAGTTACGTTTTATCTGACGCAATGTGACCTAGGCTGTCGTTAATACAAAAATGGGTAACCTACTACCTCGCGCATTACTTAACCAAAAAATAACCGGAGAAGTGCGATTGTAGTATTTTATTGTTTTCTCAGTATTTGTTGTTATAACGGCAACAGAAATACATTATTTAATTTTGTATAAATTTCAGCTAACTATCATGGTTCATATTAGGTATTTATTCACTTCACTTCATCACTCTTATATAAAATTAAACACCCATGAGATAGTGACTGATGATGATTGACATCATTGTTCCCGGCCCTGTGAAGGTGGTCTGTCAAAAGTGAGTATGAGGCTGTATAGGGATTGGTCCCGTGACCCCGGGAAAAATATGACGTTACCAGAAAGTCGTCTCCGAGATGGAACAGGTCAACGGATCTCGGAAACTATGAGTCGGATGGGTGTCCCGTTTTAACTAAAATTGAAGTAGACCCTGGGATGTTTACAGAGAAATAAAAAAAAATGGGGTTGCCATACAAAAAAATAAAAATCCCATACAAAATGGAAACGCTTATAAATCGAAAACGGTAAGAGATGTGGGTAGCGTTCGACCAAATGTCATAGCGGATGACAGGGGCTGTCAGATGGTTGTCATGAAAATCCAAGATGGCGGATTCAAAATGGCAGCCATTTTGAAAGTTGGTCCGATCGGGGTGATTTTTTGCATGGGGAGGTTTTCGGGGCCGTAGATTCGATATTTGACAAAATATTTTGAAAGATTCTTTCTCGATGCCTATGGAAAATTTTGTCCACTTTTATGGACATTCGTGTCAAGGTGTACCAGTTGTTTTTAGTAAATGTCACGACTTGGTCTTTTGACCTTCCGTCGTTGGGACGGTCAACGTCCTGGCTAAACGATACGTAATGGGTCATGTGCGTTTTAAGGAATGTTATAGCAAATCCTGGGACGATTTTGGAGCTGTCAAAAAAAAATTCAAAATGGCGGAAAAAAAAATCCGTCATACAAATTTTAACCGCAAATGACGGCGAAACTATGTCACTTTAGTATAAAAAGCTCAAACTAATATTGTTTGGAGGCCAGAGGGGCAGATCGGCAAAAAATTTTTTTTTCTAAATGGCGGAAATTTTGTTCTTGGCTGAAAAAAAAGTTTGTCCGATCCGGATGAAAATCGATATCTGGGGATCCCCGGGGATGCTGATCAACATTCTGAAATCAAATTTTGACATTTGTCATTTTTCATCGGTGCTGCCATACAAAGGTACTTTTATCAAAATATCAACTTTGCTTATTTGCGCCTCCGTTACGAGAGATTTAGAAATTTCGGTCCTGGGGATCCAGTATAGATGTTGTAAGGGTCAAAATACAATAACAGCGAAATTGATATTTTTCAAGATGGTGTGTAGACGTACCGACTCATAGTAAAAGTTATCCGATCCGAATGAAAATCGATATCTGAAAATCCCCCGGTATACTTAGTAAGAATGTATCAAAATTTTTTTGATACCGCCATTTTGAAAAATTGCATACAATCAATTTGACTTTTTAGTATTTTTAATTGGCAATTATCGCTGAAACTGTGAGATTTTTGTAAGGGCGATTTGTTTTCATATTGTACGGTACTGAGAGGGGCAAACGGTGATTAAACATTTTTTTCAAAATGGCGGTCTATCGGTGCGTGACCGAAAAAAAGATGCTCCGATCGGGATAAAAATCGATATCTGGGGGTCCCAAAGGATGCTGATCAGCATGGTTTGGTAAAATTTGGACATTTGTCATTTTTCAATATGGCCGTCATGCAGATTGGTGTTTTCCGTTCATCACCTACACCTTCAGGCCAAGATATTGCCAGATGCCAATTTGACAGATGTCAGATTGACAAATGTCAAAGTTTTGACCCGTCAAATTTTTGTTAGATGTCAAATGTCAATTTTTTTTTTCTTCCTACAAAATGTGACGACGCTCTTAGCGAATTGTCGTTGGTATAAATGGTCGGTCACGATCAACACTTGCAACTATACACTTGTACCGTGTGCGGGCCGCTTGCGGGCCTCGCACGGTGCAAGTGTGCCGCTTTCATTCTTCGTACGGTTCTAACACCACTGTCAAGATTAAATGTCAAGTTTTTGACAGATGTCAAATGTCAAATTTTTCACAGATGTCAAATGTCAAATTTTTTTTTTCAACCAACAAAATGTGATGACGGACTTAGCGAATTGTCATTGGTATAAGTGGTCGTTCACGATCAACACTTGCAACTGCACACTTGTACCGTGTGCTGGGCCACTTGCGGCCCGCGCACGGTGCAAAAGTGCCACTTTCAACCTGCACACGGTTCTTAACACCGCTGTCAAGATTAGACAGATGTCAGATGTAAGTGTCAAGTTTTTGAAAGATGTCAAATGTCAATTTTTTGCCTGATGTCAAATGTAAAATTTACGACATATGTCAAATGTCAAATTTTCGACAGATGTCAAATGTCAAGTTTTTGACAGATGTCAAATGTCAAATTTTTCACAGATGTCCAATGTCAAATTTTTTTTTCAACCTACAAAATGTGATGACGGACTTAGCGAATTGTCATTGGTATAAGTGGTCGTTCACGATCAACACTTGCGGCCCGCGCACGGTGCATGTGTGCCACTTTCAACCTGCACACGGTTCTTAACACCGCTGTCAAGATTAGACAGATGTCAGATGTAAATGTCAAGTTTTTGAAAGATGTCAAATGTCAAATTATATCCTGATGTCAAATGTCAAATTTTCGATATATGTCAAATGTCAAATTTTCGACAGATGTCAAATGTCAAATTTTTTTCAACCTTCAAAATGTGATGTCGTTCGTACCGAATTGTCATTCGTAGTTGTCGGTCATGATCAACACTTGCAACTGCACACTTGTACAGTGTGCGGGCCGCTGGCGGCCCGCGCACGGTGCAAATGTGCCACTTTCATCCTGCGCACGGTACAAATGAAGAAGATGGCCGCCATGCTAAAGTCAGTTCTATTATCATTTTCTATGAAAAATACCGCCGTTTTGTACTTGTACTTGCAAAATTTAAAGTTAAGCACCAAGTATAACATTTTAAAAAATACAACAGCCACGAAAACACCCACGCGGGCCGCTCGCGGCCCGCGCACAGAGCAAAATACTAGTCATAATATACAGCCTTGGTGGTGACAGACGGACAACGGAGCCTTAGTAATATAGTCTTATACTAAAATAAATAAATAAATAAATATGTGTGGACGTTTCACACAGCGCCATCTAGCCCCAAACTAAGCATAGCTTGTACTATGGGAACCAGATAACTGATATAATACTTATATACTTTTTTGTTTGTAAATACATACATAGAATACAATATCAATAAAAGTCTCAATACAGATAGGTAGTGATTAATGTTGAGGTGTTGGACTACGTAAGGAAAGCCAAGGAAAACCCATAATACTTAGATGTAACTTCTTTTTATGAGAATGAATGACGTGACGAGCTAGTCGTTCACCTGATGTTAAGCGACGCTGCCACCCATAACAGTTGCAGTGTCACTTGGAACTTTAAAATAATAAAGTTTCGCTCGACACTACACTGAACTGTAGATGTAACTACTGATACACTCGCTCATTAGTCAACGAAGTAAGAATATACAAACTATAATAACTGGTACAGAATTAATAAGTGCAGTTAATAGTTCGAGGACAGTATTAGGTACCTACTTAATTAGGTAATTTTCTATGTCCAAAGAAATATTATTCCTACTTACATTATTTCATTATATAGGGTGATGCAATGAGGTTTTGTCTAATGAAATAATATATTAATTATGGTTTTGCTTAATCTTTCGATTGCTAATAGGTATATATACCTACCTAAGCAATCATGAACGTTGGCTGGTGTAATTTTTGATTGATTTACATAATTTCCTTACATTTCTACGAAAAAAACATTAAGAAATACAAATTAGACACGTTGCATTTTAGGTAGTATCTAACAACAGGAGTTATTACGAATTATGTAGGTACATTACATACCTATAATTTCCTCGTAGCCTTTGGAAATAATTAACGTTTATTTCATCCATTACCAATATTTAATTAATATTTTTAATGAAGAAAGGTATTACGAGAATTTGTAAAACTTGTAAATGTAATTATTTAAATTAAAATCAAAAAATTTTTGGGAAATATGGGCTATTTTTATCACTTTTATAAGTCAACATGAGATTAAGTACTTAATGTAAGGTATTTAGGTAATATTTGTGATTTTTAAAGCAGTTTCGCCTGCTCAGCCTAATCTACAGATTAATAATGGGCCTTACTTATAAACGCTGCTTAAAGTTAGCCATTGCTTAAAACCTTCTGTAAACTTTTGAATGATTTGAAATGTCACGCCGTGAAACGAGACGGAACATTTAAAACACAACTAACTTTAAGCGGCATTTAAAAGTAAAGTATGTAAATTTGGTTGTAAAAGGTGAAGAAAAAATCGGACATGAGACCACTTGTCACCTATCCCGGCTTGAGGTATGCATGCATGCGGGTTCAGTTCCCGCTCGTGATTCTAATTTTTCCTTTACAAATTAATATAAAGTATTTAAATTCAGATACTATAGGTATTACCTATAAGCATTCAGAATTACAACTGTCAAATATTATAATAGGAGGCTAGCTATTAGGCACTTAAACTGTGAGACGGTCAGTTGGAAAAAAAAATGTTCTCCACTACTGGTGCAAGATGCAAGTAATCTGGCAGCTACAAGTAACTTTACAGTGACGTCATTTGTTAATTAATCAATTTACTAAGTACCTACATGCCTACACTTTCACACGCTAGGTATATTTTACAATATTAATAATTTATTAAAGCTTTGAAATTAGAATGAAGCATATTAGGTACCTACTACAAAAGTAACGTGTGGAAATGTATGCGCAATTCACTGCGATGTAAGAAGAATATTGCAATGATTTTAATATAAATTACAAATAGAAAACTAAAATTATTATTACAACAACCGGCATTTAAAATGTTAAGTTAATGATAAATTAATCGATACAATTAATAATTAAGTAATAGGTTTTCACAGGACTATCTTAGTTATATAAGTACCTAACCTACTCAATACTCTTATTATACCTACTTATAATTAGTTAGGTATTTTGCGACTAATATATTTTATATAAATTATTTAGGTAGTCCCAAAGAGCTTCAGTCATCTCTGTGTCATTTGGAAGTAAAATAGATCGCAATAAATAACTATAATCATAATATGAGTACCATATGATATACTAGTCTAAGATATGATAATATAAATAAAATAAATAAATAAATAAATATTTGTGGACATTTCACACAGCGCCATCTAGCCCCAAACTAAGCATAGCTTGTACTATGGGAACCAGATAACTGATACAATACTTATATACTTTTTTTAAATACATACATAGAATACAATATAACACCCAGACGCAGAACAAACATCTATGTTCATCACACAAATGTTTGTCCCGGGTAGGAATCGAACCCACAGCCCTCAGTTCAGAAGGCAGGGATACTACCAACTGAGCTATCGGGCCCGTCAATGATCATTACGATGAGTACCTACCCACATCTCACCCAAATCACACCTACATATAAACTTATGATGGGTATTCATTTGTTTCAGAGCTTTTAGGAAAAGATCTGAAGCGCGTAAGTATTCGTGGTTCAAAAACTGACCACTGTTTTGATGAAACCACTATCTACGGGTTCGTAAGATATCTAAGTAATAACAACGCTTGTACGTGATAAATAAGTAAACTATTATGAAACAAAAAGTGAAATCATTACCTATAGTTTAGATATTATTTAATTGTTATCTAAGCAGCGAGGTCCCGCGGGTTATTTGTCGTAAGAATTATCATATGGCATGATGACTTCAGAGGCTTGGACATTCACGTATAAGTAGGTTACCATACCATACCCACCTATATAGAATTACCTATAATTAGATACAATATACCTACAATAACATATTCCAAAAAAAAACAATATAAAGGAAATGCAAATATCGAGTAAAAATAAAATTAAAATAATAAAAGGACCACATTACTTTGGTTTACTCATCCTCGCCCGCCGTCAACCCGTCGCTGTGTGCGTAATGCCGTGCGCGTGTACTAGTACTGCGCCAAAATATCTACTCATGCGCGTAGGGTCCATTTGAATTCTTGAGCATTAATTGAGTACCTACATGATAGTATAGGTACTTAAATCAATATTGAGTAGAGACTAGAGATAGAGAATAAACGCAATATTTCTTATAAAGATTTATAGCGCCAACTCAGTTGGCACAAACGGTTATAATACTTTTAGAAGTTTTTATTAACTTAAGTAAGAATGTTTTACTTACCATGGTTATACCTAATCAAGAACAATACCTACTAGTAGGTACCTACTAGAGATATTACCAATACCAAAACGATGCGTTAAAATTATTCATGAATTCAAAGATTTGTATTACAAGGAGATGAGAGATACTTAGATACCTATATGCTTTTGATCAGATAACGGAAGTTATCTATGAATAGATACCTTGCTTAGTATACCGCGACCGAGTCTATTTTAATTCCCAATCCGAACATCAATGACGTCTATGTTGACTGTTTCGTTTACATTGTATTTATCCACCTTGTATTTTTACAGTAAATTAGATATCTACCTGTATGGGTACTACCTACGGACTATAGAGTTCAACAGGTATAGAGCAGTCGCCTCATGTTAAGCCAAAAACATGAAAGCTCGAAAGGTGGTGTGATGAAAAGGTCTTCAAAATACCTATTACCTACTATTTGCTTTTTTAATAAAGACTATTAAAACATAATGCAACTATTTATAAGTATTTTTATCTTCTACTATAATATAGGTACTTTACCTATAGGTACCTACCTAGTTGTTTAATTTTGAACCGTAGACTGGGGGGGTTAAAACTCATTCATACAAATATCATAGCGAAAGGGTAAAATAGTACTTATTATGTGACACCAATTGCGACTTGGATTTCGAAAAGCGTTAAAAAGTTACATAGTATAAACAAATGTGTAAATAAACTATATAATTAAATATAATAGAAAATTGCCAGGACATTGCGAACGAGATTATAAAACGAGTGTGGCTCAGCTGTAATTCTTAGCGACTTTCAAATTGATTGACTTGGTTCAAATCCCGTTCGTCCCTGCACCAAATGCGTATAATTTTAAAACCTAAAACATTGAAGGAAAAAATCTCGTTAAGAAATCTCAGAACCACAAAATTGAAGGATCTGTCTAATTCCTTCAAGCTCATTATATTTTTTCACAGATTAAGAAATAAAAATTGTTTTTTTCTCTAATAGCATTTGTCTTCCTCGCAGGGTGTGCACAAAAGTGAGTAGGTCCACGAGGACATGTATATCCTCGTGGTCCTAGTTGTAGGACAAACTAGTAGGACCAGAGGATACACTGTAGTGTCATTCACTAACCCGCACTTGGCCAGTGTGGTGGACGATGGTCACTTTCGCCATGAGAAAACCCCACAATATAATAAAAAAACAGATGCATGTAGGTAGCTAAGTAAATAAAAATATTTTATGGTTTTTATAGCAGTATCACCTGCTTAGCGTATTTTATCAGATGCGGTGGAAGCGGGTTCAAATCCCGCTCGTGATTCAAATTTTTAAAGCGCCCAACGGTCATGGGTACCTACGTACGTTGTACGTTGTAGGGTAGGCCTACCTTTTTTTTATTATTGATGGGTTTGCGTTTTGCAACATCTCACCTGATGGTAAGTGTAGATGAAGCCTACATAGATTCTTTCTTCTCCTGTATTTTTTTAACACTTTTCGTGTTGGTAGATTAACCGAGAATTATATTTCCTACTTGTTCTATTAGTAGAACAGGAAAGACAAGTATTTACAAGTCGCAGACAAACTACTGCATAAGTGCATACTATACGATGCTTAGGCTTATTATGGTTTTAGGCAGGTACGTTATTGTTAATTACCTACATGCGAGATCGGCAATTTAATGGAAATGCAGTTATAGGTATAAGTAGTAGGTACTGGTACTACATTATAAGGTAGGTACCTATACCTACCTAGTACTTACTATTGAAAAATATTATCTTGACTAATTAAGTAATCATGCAGACAGTTATTTTGTCTTAATTATGATGTTATCGTAAAAGTTATCAATAAGATAATGACGGTTAATGAAAAAATTCGACGACTATTTTTCTCAAACCCAAAAACACCTATATAGTTTCACAAAGCATTTCTTATCCGACGTCATGTGAATGTACACAGAGGTAATTAATCTAGATATCGTTTTGATTAGGTATGGATGTAGATAATTTGTAAACATGGTGTTGTTTAGCACAATAATCAGTGCGGGACGGTCGCGAATCAATATACATACCTTTCAGTCCTGAACACAATCGACAAAAGTTGTTGTGGTTGTCACGCGCGCTGGTATGCTCTGTACCTACTAGATACGCCACCGTTACTAAACACGCGCATCTTTGCTGTTATTGAGTGCGACTTCTCTGAAATGAGTGTCTTTACCCAAATTTGTGAGCTTCAATATGATTAACAATGTGTCAGTGCAGTAAGAGTGCCTTCAAAACATGTATGGACAAACCGCACTAGTGCATTTCGTGACTACGTGCTTTTGTGTTCTTTACGGAACACAGGTAATGTAAGCTTTTACTTAAACATGACCAGCTTAGTAGTTCAGCATTTCTGTGGTGACCATTTTGTACTTTGCCTCCCCCGGTGCCCTGCCTGTCCAGGGATCTTCATCTCAGGTTCACTGTTTTGAGATAGGTATATAGGTATATACAGGATGTAATTTAACTCATTAGCATAAATCGAGCCCATGATAGTACATTATTTATAGATGATTATTAAAGAGTGTGAAAGAAATAATTTTTATTGAAAATTATGAAGATTTCCGCGGCGCCTAACGCAGTAGGCACGGATGATTTTGATACATTTAAACGTTTTTATACCTTGTACGTACTAATTAAAAACAGTACTTCATTATTTTAATTAAATTTTGTATTGTAGCATTTGATTAAGTAAGTTATTCCATTTTGTGGAGTTATTATTATTACCAAACCAATGTATTAGAATTCAAAAATTTTGGTCCACACGTGACCGGTATCAGGAGTAGATACCTATTTTCAAAGGATGCTAATGAATTCAATTACACCCAGTATAGAACCACAGAGCACGAAAAAAAATACGATTCGCCTCTCCGAAGCGTAAATTATTTTTCAAAGCTCTGTGTATAGAACTTAAATATTATTAAAGCTGCGTAAGATCGTTTACTGAAAATAGTTAAATAAATAAATACAAACATTAATTAGACCATTCCAGTTTGTCTAAGTCAGGACTAAAGAATTAAAGGTGGTACACCAACCGTACACCAACCATAGGTACAAGTTACAACCAACTATAATTAGTGAGTTAGTACCCATCGGTCACGGTTATCTTCCTAAGTAGGTAAAAGTACATCAATAGTTTCCCTATTTTTCTTTAATTAGCCTGCTCTTGCCTGGCTTATTTAATCGATACTCCCTTGAAGGAATATCGCATATCACACATCATCAAGCGGAAGACATCCACTGCTGAACATAGGCTTCTTCCACATACCGCCACTTTGGACGCTTATCATACGAGGGAATTTGCCATAATCACTACGGTAGGCAGGCGGCTTGGTGATCGCTTTTAATGTACCAAACAAGGTTTTTTTAATAGGGTTTTTCGTTAGGTGTACATATTTATTAAGCAAATTATTAAAATAAGTTGTTTAGTTAAGTATATTATGTTATTTAAGTTTTTGAAATAAAGAAAGATTTTAATAGACCGAGGAAAATGCTGGGGCCCAATACCTGGGGGTTTAGCAAAGGTCACAATCGCTAACGCTAACGCCTCACGCTAACTCCAAAATGTACTGAAATGACATATCGGAAATCGCTAACTTTTCCGCAGCAAATGTCATTTCAATACAGTTTTAGAGTTAGCGTTTGGCGTTAGCGTGAGTGGTTGGTATCTTTGCTAGACCCCCTGAATATTCCCTAAGGCCGTGCGTCCACTGAATACGGAGCGTCGGTACTTATAAAATGAAGGCGCAGTAATGCCGATCCAGTGGACGCACTCATACAAATCAATACAAAGCAACAAATCCGTACGCTCTGTACGCGCCGATTCCGATGCAGTGGACGCACGGCCTTAGCCGGCTCTATACGGCTACCACGGGATGATGATGATATTAAAATTGATAAAGAGATGGGGTGGTCCTTTACGCAAACCACACGGTCAAATAAAAATATACCTATCGTTCCGCTAAAATTAACCATATTAACAGAAGTTGTTACTTACCTACATAGGTGCAAGCGTTTTTCTACGATGCCCTCGATCCAACGAAAGCGGAATTCGAAGAGTGGCATCAGCGGGATCCTCGTGTTGCTCTTCGAGATGGCAACGACCGGTACATAGGTTGCAACAGGCCAAACATTTATATATGTGAAGTAAGTACCTACCCTGTTAGAATTATTATCGCAACCTTTTAGTTAAGGAGCCCTAAAAATCCTAATAAAGCGTAGTGATAATTAGGGTTACTTATGCAGTAAAACACAGAGAACCTTTTCAATTCAATCCTTGTATATTCTTTCTTCTATAAATATTCAGTACACACTCAGTACACAATAAATGAACAGAAGCAATAATACGTCTTGACGCTTCGGCTGCTTAACCAGAATTGACTGCTTGCTTTTTGGACCTTGTCGTCCCTCCAAAACTTCCCTCCTAAACCTCAATATTATTTTACCGGAACCACCAAGGCGGCCATCGTAATTGACTGATGGTTCAGCGGACGCTCCTTCCGCCAGTGTGGCCAACCAAAATAGTATTTTTAAACCGTCTACCAACCTCTTAATATTAAAAAGAAAGAATAAATTATAAAATTCACGACACTTATAGATTTTTAAACGGGCTGGCCAAACTGGTGGTTTCAAGAAATTCTGATACAACGACCTTTACCCACGGCGTCAGAGCCGGTGTGCCTTTTGCATGAAAATACGGGCCAAGTGAAGGAGTAGATACTTACTCTGTTTTGTTAGAATTATTTTATATTCTAAATATTATTTCCAATTTGATGAGAAGTAAAAAATATAGTTCAGAAGTCAATAACCCTACTTTTTACAGTAGTCGGGTAAAAAGGAGAGTATAGAGTCAAAGATAGAGCTGCCAACAAAATATCTACATCATGATTTTAACTTTCAAAATAGGCAAATTAATTTACTTACTATTTAATATACTAACATATCTACACCTTTTCTCTACTTATGTAAAAATTAAGGTAAATAATCCCGTTCATTATGTTGTCTTCCAAAACAATGGATATCAGACCAAACCATTGTCTGGTAGTCCTGTATTAGTAATATTCTATTAGTAAATAAGCTACATTTCCATTAAATATAGATTCGGCAAACGCGTTTCCAATCACTGATAATTTACATTAATCGTTTGTTTTTGCTCGGCTTTTTATTCTTATGTGAGAGTTGGTAGCTATAGGAAGGTACTCGTCATGGTGTGCATCTTCATGCTTAGTGTTTAGTACTATTAGTCTGTGTCTTTTTTTAATTTAATAATTGACAACTGACAACATCTCACCTGATGGAAAGTGATGATGCGGTCTATGTTGGAGCACATTTGCCCGTGAGGTGCCCATTCACTCTTGATTTGAAGAAACCCAGATTGTAACTTGTCGGAAACACTGAAGCAGGAAGTGCATTCCATTCCTCTGCTGTTCGGATAATGAAAAATTTAGAAAGTCTTTGTACGGGCTCGAGGCACGTTCACGACAAAGGGATGCAACGACTCGCCAAGCCTAGTAGTCCGATGTTTAAATGGGGATGATGGGATTAGCTGATGGAGATCCTGCGCACATTCCCCAAAGTGCAGCCGATAGAAGACCGACAAACTAGCAACCCTACGTCTTCTTATGACTTTTTCAACTGTTTTAGACCCTATCGTATACCTATACTTATACTACCGCAGTGCTTATGCACTGCAGTAGTATAAGCTGGATCAGATTCACCGACGGTAATTATTGTAATCTTATTTGCTGGTATTATATCAAATAATACCTATTTCCTATCGGGATGTTCGATAGATTAGAGACCTATTTTATTTAATGTGTTTTTCAACTACCTAGGCCTAGGTACGGTCAGTCTATTTTCGTGTACCGCCCGTGCTCGCTACGTAGTACCTACCTACTATTATTACCCATTTATATTGTGCCTCTGTATGTAAATCATATAGATTGTAGTTCTACCCAATACATTTATTGGGTTGGCCTAGGGCAGGAACTCAACTGAGGTGGGTTACCCACCCACTGGCGCAGAGGCCCGAAAGAGCCTACCGCGCGCTGGGGCGAGATAGTGAATGCCTGCGCGACTCTATCTCGCCCCGTCCCGGCGGCGGCGGCGGACGGATCACGGGGGGTTTAGTGGGTTCGAATCCCACATACCCCTGCCATCACCCCCGTGGTGCCAGGGAAGTGCGAGGGCATTTCCCCCACTCATGAAAAAAAGGGCAGGAACTCAAGAAGTTAGGATAACTACCTAATACGTACACAGGTACGTACATTAACATTTTCTACCGTTGTTCTGGAATGTTGCGTTTTTGAAATGTACGTAACATTGTTTTATCGGGCGTTGAGCTTTCCCTACTAAGTATTCATGTGGTTTTAATAATCGTAGTTTGCCTGCTCAGCTGAATCTTGCTTTTCTTTTTCAAACTCGGTCTGTGATTCAGATTATTTTCAAATCTTATCTATCTGGTAGGTAAGTGGGTACCTACTTAACAATTTTAAATTATTGTAACTATTTATTATTCATGAATCAGAATTATCATAAAGAATAAATGACGTTGTTTTTTGTCGTCCATATCTTTTAAAAACAACAGATACTGAAAAATATTTGTTGTAAATGGGACCTATTTAGACCATCCTACCTATTTATAGTTTGTTAACAATCTTCTTGTTTATATAGGAGCCACCACAAGTAATCCCGGCAGAGGCAACCAAGACATGTAACTACAGAAGCGTTCGTTACCACGAGCAAGTGTACAAGTGGGTAGCTGGCCGCGGTTGCCTGCTCTACACCCCTGACTTCCTGTACACCAGCGGTTACAACAACATCAATTTGAACGCAGCTTGTCTTTACGGAGGACTATTCGCACCATGTATAGAACTGGTTGGTCTATTGTCTTTGATTAAATACCGAAGTATTATTTTGTGACAGAAATACTGAAAGTTAGTAGGTAAATCGTTTCTTATTTATTCAGAGTCAGTCTTTGCTTATGTTACTTCTTTATTGCATAAAACAAGGGTAAAACATCTCAACCGTTTAGGTTTTCTAGAGGCCCCTTTAGGCTTCTCGATCTTTTTTGTTTCAACAAGTTATGAAAATACATTTAGATATCGGTAAATTATCTAATCATGCTGATTTTGATTCGGGCTGATACGTTGATAGTGGATGCAATGGAAGGTCGCAATGTTACCGGCATTAAAAAAGTCGTCTTCAATTAAGTACTGATCATACTAACTTAATTTAACCTCTTAAGCAAGCCTTCTTAAATATTCAAAAATACCTACATTATTGTTTTAGTAGACGGTGCTTAATCTAAACAATAAAGATAACTTGTCCAAAAATAATAAAACAATCAAGTGCCAAAGTATTTTTTAAATCTTATCTGTTGTTTTTCTGCTATGTATTTTCCGCGTATTAGAGTTGCACTATTTATTTATGGCCTTATTGAAAAATACTTATCTGTTAACGATAGTTCATTGAGCCATAAAACTATCGGTTAACAGCTGTGTTAAGTACTAAACCATTTCTCTGATTGATGACATACCAGCCTAATTCATGTAGGGGAAAAATGCTTCGTTCTTTATCAGAAATTGGGTGGTCAAACAATGTGGTTTACTGTGTGGTCCCAGGTGATTGAATATCCTGAGAATGGGCAGCAGCATTCTCCTAGAGGTACACAAACGATGATACTTAGATCATAATCGATGTAAAGACAAGACAAGATAAGATAAGATAAGATAAGATAAGATAAGATAAGATAAGATAAGATAAGATAAGATAAGATAAGATAAGATAAGATAAGATAAGATAAGATATAGGTGTATCTACTTACATACGAAATAATTACTTACAGCCCAAATCAGACGGCACATGCGGCTGCTTTCCATTCGACCCTGCGTTCCAAGAAGTAGCCAACATAGTGAGACAAGCCATCATACCGGCTGCCCACGGTCGGTGGGAGAACTGCTTTTACACAGCCAGTGAATGCTGCAGCCACCACATGGCTGAGAATGTTACAAGTAAGAAAATGGCATAAAAATAAGTTGTTTAGAACTAGCAATACAGGGTAAATTGCTTGCGGTTTATCCTTCCAACGATCCCAAGTAGAATCAGAAAGTCGATAGTGCTACCTACCTACTAAAATGCATTGACGTGCTAGTTATAATAATTGTACCTAATAAGTTACCTCTACTCCAGATAATATAATACCTACAGTACAGATACCTCATCCCATACAACGGAATAACGCGGGCTATTTTACGAATTATTTCATTTCTGCACAACGCAAGATTATCAAGCGACATTTATTGCGTGTTAGCGAAGTATTGGGCCAAATAAATACACTGGACACTAACTAGTAACTCTCCAGACACGATTACTACATTTTTTCAAGTTCGGGCTATTTTTCGTTTATACCTGATGGGACCCCATGCCTCTTCCTACCTATTCAATGCATTTTGCGTAGATATTTTATGCTGCCAAAAGGCCAAAAAATACTTGGATCTCGTGGGATTGCATTATAACTGTATAAACATGCTTATGCCAAAGCATAGTACCTAGGTACTTACGCAACATCATGCAGGTGTATTAATTTATACCCGACGAGATGCAAAGATTTATTGGGTCCAAATGGGTCCAATCAATTCACTTATGACAGTATTGATTGGCACTTTACTGCCAGCCGTCGCTCTATTGCGTTTTATTGCCCAATTTACATAAAAAAATTATCACGTTGGTACCTGCATTGCAGAATAGCTAATAGTAAGTACTAGCGTAAGTAGGTACCTGTATATAAGCATGTATTTATAAATCGCTTCCTAGGAGTTGCGATGATGTTGCCGATACAGCGGAATACAGTTTTTGTACCCTATATTAACTATTGCTGACCACAGAACTACATGAGCTTATTGATGGAAATTACTAATAGCAATTCATCATTGCGCTTTTACAGTTACAAATCACTGTGAGCCAACTTTCGACGGGTGGACATGTTGGGATAAAGCCGAAGCAGACACCGTGACGACCAATGTCTGCTCAGAATTCGCATATTCCAACACGGGACCTTCTTGTAATCGTACGTTGTGTCTACATTTTTCTTTCTTCATTCTTCACAGCATTTCTATCAAGGACCTTCTTGTAATCGTACGTTGTGTCTACATTTTTCTTTCTTCATTCTTCACAGCATTTCTATCACTTCTTTATTTAAATTATCATTTATTTGGTTTTATATTTTCCAGATTACAGCACCAAACAATGCTATAGCAATGGCACATGGGAGCTGCAAACGGATTACAGCACTTGCAGCATTTCTCCCAGACTGTTGCGCCGGTATCGCTTCCACATCGCAATCCTCTCCTTCTCCATCGCTGCGTGTCTTCCTGCTGTGTTCATCTTTTTCTTCTACAAACGGTTGAGGGTCACAAGAGTAGCTTTGCATAGGAATTTGTTGATTGCTATCATCACAAGGAATATACTGGTCATAATAAGCAGAAGTGCGGTGAGTGATGTTACGAAGTGGCAACTTTCTGAAAGAAATGCCAACGCATTCAAAATTTTTTGCTATAACCACTCCACTTTATGGTAGGTACTTGGCAGTCAAAAATAAATTCAATTTGCTTAGTTTGGTGGCAAATCCGAAAGATTGACCTAAAACTTAATGGTGTTTGTCATTACAAACATAAAAAGCCCTGCCACAATGGATTTTGCATTTTTGCACCCATAAAATCTAGATAACTTGGTGAAGAACTATAACAACCGTTTTCGAACGTAAAAGTCCAATCACAGAAAAGGGAACTGCTTTGCAACTCAAATGATCAAAAATGTTAACTGAAAACAAGATGTATGTTTCAGATCTACATAGACGAGCTCACAAACGCTGGAGATACAGTAATGTCTACCCACGGAATGCCCTGCCGGGTGCTCGCCATTGCAGAAAGAATCGCAGCCAACTGTGTCTTCGTAGCCATGTTGGTGGAAGGCGTTTATTTACACAGAACTATAGTGGCTGTGTTCCGTCAAAAGCTTAATATCTTCATGCTGTACGTAATTGGAGCATGTAAGTCATATAACTTGAAAACATTTTTAGTACCCATGATTTTCACAAATGGTTTTCTACTCTCCTGAGTAGAAAACCACTTTTTTTTAATGAAACACTGCAGCTGCGGTCTCGGCTAAAAACCAAAACGCAGAAAATTGTAATGTTATAGTTGCTTTTAGTTTTTTATTTGTACAATATGTTTGATGTTTTCAGTTATTGCCATAATTCCCGTAGTGGCATGGGCCGTGGTAATGGGAGTACTAAACAACCACTCCTGCTTTCTGGTTTATACGGTAGACAACATTCAATGGATACTGGACGCACCGAGGATCGCCATCTTGTTGATCAACACTGGGTTATTTATTGATGTCTTGAGAGTACTTCTCACCAAGCTCAGGAATAGCGAGAATGCCAATCAACTGTAAGTATGGAATACTTAAAAATACAATCTAATATTTAAATTGTTTTATTTTGTATAAGTACTTTCACGTAGAGGATCTTCGATGTAATTATTGTAAGTCTATCAGTTAATCCACATAGTCCTATATTCTACGCAATTCATAATACATTCAGTAATAATAAATATAAATACCCGCGTTTTATCTTAGTCCACAGTATCATGCGACTGATCTCTAGGTACTACCTCCAGACAGCCTTATAGTATTTACTTCTTTGCAGGAGCACAACAAAGGCCACCCTATTTCTAATGCCAATTTTCGGAACACAGTTCTTCTTTACGGCATTCAGGCCAACGACGACTGACTGCACTGGTGAACAAATCTACTACTATATATCTTACACAATCGAAGGTCTGCAGGGATTCATAGTGGCTATGCTGTACTGCTATGTTAATAAAGAGGTAATCAATTATGCTGGATCAGGATCGAAGTATTTAATAAGTACTGCGATGACGACAGTGATAACAACTTTTTCATTTTCCAGGTTCACACCCTTATCAAAGCAACATACAAGAAAACAGAAAACGCTTTTGTCTCGCGCGTTAGAAAAGATTCCAACAACCCTCGCAGTAGCAATGCTCAATCAGACAGACGACTCACATGCAGTACTGGTGTTCCTTCTTACTGCCAAGAAGAAAAAGAACAATACACCATCCAACCGAAACTACACGTCGCTGAAATCATATCAATACAAGCCAGTGAACGACTTGCTGAAATACTCGAACCTGTATATGAAACTATACAAAACGGCATAGCAAATGAAGGATATGATTCACTGGATAGGTCTGAAAATGGCTCTAGCTGCGTACCGCATAGATATTCTAAAGATGATTATTATGCATTTACGAACGCTTCGAGCGTTTCTATCGATTGTCAAGACTGGATAAGATGTGTTTCTTCGCCTTCCAGTAGCGTTTACAATAATTCGCTCAATGATTATGAAACAAGGTATTTGGAAAGAAAGTTTCCCAATCATCCAAAATTGCAACATATCACCTCAGCTAGAGACAGAAATTGTGAAAAGGAAAAAGCTAACGATGTCGTAGAAAGTAGTGCTGAACCAAATAATAATGCTAACATAATAGAAGGTACGTCAGCGGGTAATAAGATAGATGTTTTCAATACAACAGATACTACAGCAACTAACAGTATAATAGAAGAAGAGGAAGAAATGATGCCAGACAATGAAGCTGGTTCAGAATTAGGAATACAAGACAGTGAAATGCTTGATGAAATAATGCAGTACATAACACAGAGTGAACTAAAACCAGTTGCTTTGAATCCGGAACTGCTTTGTCCGAATAGGAAAGAAGATGATAAAGTTATTTTTGTAGATGAATAATTCGTAGGCACAGATACATAATACAGAGTACATACAGGTAAATCTGTGTATTTGAAAACTCGACTTTAAATACCAATTTTTATATTATATAAACATAGATAGGTATGTACACATAAAACCTTGCAGCGGGGGTAAGTCTTGTGGATAATATAGGTACTGAATCATGTATGTAGGGGGGGGATGCGTTATGAATAAGCCATCAGTAGCACTCTTTACAACAAACTAATAAAAATACTTTTGAAACACATTTTGCTGCTGAGATTTTGAGGCCATCTCTGAAGGGGTTGAACCCGAGCCCGTGTTTAGTTGTGATAGTTTCAAGATTTATGTTTGTTCCACTATAAGTTAGGTACGTTACAAAAAATAACTTAAAGTAGACAACACTACGCACCTATATAAAATATATTTTAATTATACGTGTTTTATTTGCCTCCCTAATTTATTAGACCGTAGTTCTTTCATTATACTCAAACGAATATCTCGAGGAAACAGCGAAAATAACCTACCTGGTACCTACCTAACTACCAGACTATGTGCCTAATTTTAGCTGTGGCGGAAGCAACCAATAGCAACTACTAAATAAGTACCCACCTGTCTATTTTATTGAGCTGTTAAATATTATTACAACACATCCACAAAAAATTAATATTCTCAAACCTTTTGGTCTTTACAGAGCATGTCACCCTCATATGGGGGCATTAAACGGTTCCAAAGAGTAACAAGACGTTTAGATGACTAACATATCAACATACAAAGTTGCACAACCCATAAGCAGTACCCGTACGGTTATTTCGGCACACCTACTGCCGCAGTTTAGGTAGCAGCCGCAACGAGGCTGCAACTAAACCTCTTATATGAACATTTAATTGATCTGTCAAGATCTATATCCTTTCGGTAGGTTACAAAAGTGAGCGGAGCAGCGGGTCGCGCACAGTTGTGTTCGGGACCTAAGACTGACACCTTCCAAAATAAATAAACGATATAGTTAACAGATTCATAGGTCAATATTTTAGTTAAACAAACAACAAGGCCTACAAATTTTCCTAAAACTATCGTCAAATCATTTGAGATTATTTCCGACCGTTGTTCCGTCTTGCTCTAGTCCAGACTCTGTCCAGAGGGTTCGAAAAGTTCAACTACAGTAATTTTAGGAAATGTGGTCAAAACTGATGATAGGTTTGGTGCTGTGTTGGGGAGTGCAAAGTTTTCCGGACGGAGCTCCAATTGACACGTGTGTGCGGGACAGGCCCAACCAACCAAATCACGGGCAGCACAGGACGCAGCCTTTGTCAACTCTACCCTACCGGGTGGTGGCTTCAGCGACTGCTTACGAGCCAAACGCACCAATTACAGGTTTGTAACTTTAATTTACTTTCACTTTGAGTATCTTTTATTGAAACAAGACTATCAAAAAACGATATAAAAGAGAACTCAATAAAAAGTGTAACAATGGGCGGTCTTATCGCTCAGATCTCATTTAGTTGTCAGAGGAGTATACCGAACTGCCTGGAGTTGGAGAGCTCTATATTTTAGGTGAGATAAATGAACATAAACCTTTTATTTCCAAACGTGTAGATACGAACAGATTGTTGATAAAACTATAAGCATTGGATTATTAAGAAAGTTAGGGCTAGTGTGACTGTTAGAAAAATATTATTAATACCTTTTTTTATGAGAATGAATGACGTGACGAGCTAGTCGTTCACCTGATGTTAAGCGACACGGCCGCCCATAACAGTTGCAGTGTCACTCGGACCTTTAAAATAATAAAGTTTCGCGTGACACTGCACTGCTCACGTCATCCTGAGACATCACACAGCGTAGTAATCAGATTACTACAGACATCACACAGTGTAGTAATCAGATTACTACAGACATCACACAGTGTAGTAATCAGATTACTACAGACATCACACAGTGTAGTAATCAGATTACTACAGACATCACACAGTGTAGTAATCAGATTACTACAGACATCACACAGTGTAGTAATCAGATTACTACAGACATCACACAGTGTAGTAATCAGATTACTACAGACATCACACAGTGTAGTAATCAGATTACTACACTGTGCGATGTCTCAGGCATTTTTGGATAATGTTCACAGTTTGGCATAGCCTTTAGATAATAATGATTTCTAGACATATTGGGCCCCAATTGAAGGACAATAAAATTAATGCTAACTTTTTTTTGGTCAAAACCGCGGGAGCCATTCGGTGCAAGAGGTAAGGTAGCGGTCAAAGTGGTGCTCTATTCTGGAACGCTTATGTTCAGCATTGGACGTCGATGATGATGATGATGATGACCTTTTTAAAACCAAGCTTTCTGAGCCAACCGTTGTAGCGACTTTGAAAAACAATTCGAAATGAAAGGTGGGATGTGGTTACTTTTAAAGATATTTTAACAAAAGAAGATCCGTTCTCACCGTATACGTACTCAGTTCGGTCGTATTTTTTAAAGCTCTTTTATAAGCTTTTAATTGATTTATTTTTATTTAAGTAATTAATTATAATTAATTTAAAAAGTTATTTCTTGCAAAAAGAGACTAAGCAATAAGTTACCAATACTTCTAGATCACAGGGGTGGCACATATCGTGGGAACAGAGATTTCGAGAGGGCGTCAACACAAGCAATATTGCGCAAGCATCCTGACACAGCATTGTAGGTCACTAGCCTGTACTAGCTCGACCGGTTCACTCCGATGAACTAATAACCACAGCAATAAAAACAACTTGCACCTTGAAAAATTTTCGAAATAGATCTATAAAGGGTGGATTATGTAACGTTGCCTTGAATTATAATGCTTTTCAAACGATCAAGCTTCACCGACATGCCGCGTGCATGCATGCAGTCTGCGTATGCGCATAAGTAGCTGAAACACGTTTTACCATTCATATCTTTCGAACACGTGCTGTGGAACCGAGATTTAGATCTCGTTGCGAGCTGGCACAGGTTCTCTAGTACATCGTATATTATCCACTAGTCTAGTATTAGCCAAGAAGTTTATTTTAAAATGATATGACTATTATACATGGAAGAGAACTAATAATTTAACTACTACTACTGTAGGTATTATATTATCTGGGCTACTACGTACCTGCTAATCAAAAGAACTCATCGCTGACAAAAAAAGCAGCAAAAGCAGTTGACCTCCCCACTTCTATCTTTCAGTATCTATCGAAGGATCGGAACCATTCAAAGGGTTCTTCATTCAAGCACGGTCTGTGGAGACTAACCAGTGGCTGGGCGCGTGGGAAAACGCGCCGAATACCACGGTACATCCAGAATGTGCATCCGTAACGCACGGCGACCCCGTCGACAAGGTTAGGGCGACCTTGCTGTGGAGAGCACCTTCGGATGCCCATGGAAGAGTTTATTTCACGTAAGTGCAAAATAATACTACAAAAAAATTAAAACGTGAAAAAAACATCCTTTTGCCTACGTAAATATTTACCTACCTACCCATTCCCAAAAACCACTCTCCAAGCAGAAAGTTGCAAATATAGATACTTCTAAAAAATAAAATAATATTATACAGTTTACTTCTCTAGTGGAAATGACAATAAAGTTGTACAACTGCAGTTTTCCTTTAGGTAAGACTATCTAAGGATTCATGGAACCTGTAAGTCGGAAAACTGAACCCGCTAACGAACAGTGAGCCAGTGATACCGACTATACTAACCGTATCTCCATTTTCTTAAGGTTAATAATAACCGTCTATGCATGAATTACTCAGCCCAAATGTGCCGCCCTTAGCACGCACGCAGTACAAGATCGGAGCGACCTCGTGAAGGGTACTGACCTGTAAATAATATAACCCCTTTAGGGCTCGTTATACATGATATCCACTCAAAACGAAACTTACCGCGCAGCTATGTCAGAAATGTACCTACATAGTACCTACCTACAACCCTTATCTTGAACTTAAGAATAAGCAAAATCTTGAAGTATTTGTACAGAACGTTTATACGTGATTCAGGATGGTGATTTTTCACTTCTACCCCGTCAAAACTTTGGTGATTATTAATATTACACTAGAAAAATCAGTTTCTATGGTATATTACAGCCTCCGTGGTGTGTTGGTTGAGCAAGTCGGCTCATAACCCGGAGGTGGCGGGTTCGATTCCCGCGACAGGACAAGTATTTGTGCCCGAAAAAAAAGCGCAAATACTTGTTCTGTGTCTGGGTGTTGTGCGACCATGGTCCTCGTAGTTCCTGGGTCCCTAGATACAGGGAATCCTAGTTAGGGTCCAGGATTTATGTATGTGATCGTTGGGCGTTATTTATTTATTTATTTATTACAAAATACAAAACAAAAAAAAATATTATGCTAACCACAGATGAGCTATATAGACATTTTACGAGGCACAAGGTCATTCTACAGACAAGTTAATAAATTAACGCAATATATGTTTTAAATTTCCTGCTTAGGTGTAATTAAGTAACTCCTAAGGCTACCTTTGCAGCAATCATGATTTAATATCTAAATTTGAAACAGCTTATTATATCTAATTGGGTCTCATACGGGGTTTGAAGCAAGACTTGATAATGCGGTCGTCGAACCGAACCCTAAAGTCACACAGAATTCAATAAACAGTAAGGAAACTCGCTTTCAATAGATAACAGATTATTCGGGTCATTGTCAAGAGGTAATGTCGGTCTACTTTCATTTTGCTTGAAAGTTCAAAGTGCATAATATCTGGTGGGGACAGAAAATACAGGTTTCAGTCAGCAGAGTATGTCAATGAAACCACATGTCAGCAATCAAGAACTCTTAATACCACACCGAAAATGAAAATAGACAATTAGATTAATTTGTAAAGGAAAAATTAGAATCACGAGTTGGAGTTGAACCCGCATCCACCCACCCCTTAAGCCACAGGCGATACTGCTATAAAAATCATAAATATAGACGATTAGATTTACATGGCTCATTTTTTTGTGGATAAATGTTTGTAATCAGGATAAAAATAAAATGGGTGCAATGCATTCTCCGTGACTTGGCTCCCCTAACTCAGATCTTTTGGAGGATTCAATTGAAATTTCTGCAACCTTTTGCTGACACTGTTGAGCAAGTGATTGCTTTGTATTTAGTGCTCTTACTGTTATCTTTGCTAGAACACTCCTTCCTTTCACTAGAGCGCATGCTTGCGTAATGTATGTATGCTCTCATGAGTGCCTTAACATGTGGCGTGACCTTAGATAAACGATTGCGCTAACTGTGCTTAATGAGATCTTCTGATCCACAAATCATTGCGTTGATTCTGCAAATCATTGTCACTTACTGGTTATTTCATAGGGGTATGACATGGTCGTGAGGTTATCGTAAATATTGTTTTTGTACACGAGCCTATCTGCTTGACGTATTTTACGCAATAATATGCAAAAAATTGTTGCTGTTGGACAAACAATGAGAAGAGCTCTATTTTGCCAGATTTTTCTATTATTTCCGAGGTGTATGCCAAGGAAAAGGATGATGGCGATTTTACTGTATAATATCGGACCATCAAAGTGCCAACGATTTCGAGTATAGTTCTTGAGTAATAAACTAATTTTGTTCGACTACACCAAAAATGTGCTGTATTCCTCTCCGTCCACTTGGCTCCCCGACTTGGATCTTTTAATAAGTAGACTAAAAAGATGACAAATATTTTCAGAAGCCGTTACTTAAATAATTATGCCTATGGGAAATACTCTTTTACGCATGTTTTTTATATTTTTTGCAGGGGAACAGTCCTGAAGAACTACAGAACGTTTTGGGCGGATGTGATAGCAGAGGTGCCGCAAGATCCGTCGCAATTGCAGATTCTCGGCTGAATCGCTACGACCTTCAATTCTAAATTTTACAAAAGTAATATTAACATTGCGTTCTATACTTTAAATGTTGTTTTTGATCGCATTTTGCGCCACTTGTTTATATTGTTATTTCTTTGCAACATTTGCAAATGTGTTATTGTAAAAATGTACTATATGATATCTAGGTGCAATGATTTTAGTTATTAAGTTTCTTTTTTTCAATTTTATTAAACATGTAACATTTTAAACTGCCCGTCTTTCCCTTTCTTATTTTTAAATAAATAATAAAAAAACTAGTTATAAATAAATAGTGTATAGTTTATTAGTATTACGTTAAATAACATAAATGCGTTCAGTCATACATTATTTCACGGAAACACATTCGCGATCTAAAGACGCAGTACTTATTAATGTGATTAATACTTGAGATAATTGCTCGTTATTATTGCAACGTGACAAAACATAAATGGCAAAGTTCATAGCGACCATAGATAAGCTTAGATAAGCCATAGATTTAAAAACACAAATCACAGTTTTTCTAAAAACAATGACGATACTGTTATCACAATTAATATGCAGTAGAAAAATAAAAACTTTTCTAGAGTATTCAAACCGAATATGCCTATTCGACATTGTTATTCCTTCAAGCAAATGATAATAGAAATTAAACCTTGTAGTGTTATACTTAAGCTGGATTTTTCTGCTTCATCACGGGCCTTTTGATGTCCATTAGATCGCAGAGTTCGTTTCTGAGAGGCCTTAGTTCTGACACGTCGCGTTCCCAATCGGTGTCTGCAAGGAGTGACATCACCTGTGGATAAAAACTTAAAGTTAATATTTCCGTTATAGAATTAATTTAGCTACATATGTGGATTTGGATTGTTTCTAATAATTTTTAGCTTCTTGAATTTAATTACAAGGTATTTTGTCATGATATCTACATCTCAACGAAACATTTGTTAGCTATTTGCAGAGTTACCTACTTTCACTTGTCTCGGACAAAAAACAATAAGTATTTATAAGAATAATAAAAATATTTATAAAAAGCCCTGTTTAATCAATTTGTTTTGCTTCAAGTTGTTTATAAAATAATAAAGCAATTATGATATGCAGTATCGAATATTGCATGAAAAGGGATTGATAAAAACCTATTACCAGAATTTTAATGCTCTCGCATGTCAATTTACTGATGCAACACCTTATCATGGAAATAAAAATATGGGTAAAACATGTGCCATAGTTTATCAGAGGTGGGTAACTACTGATAATATTACGTAAGTCATTTAATTAAAACAAAACAATAATAGTAATTGTTCGACCTAATGACCCAGTCCAATGCGATTTTAAAAATCCGATGACAAGAGATTATTGGTCGAGTGACTGGCAAGAAAATGATGGCTTTTTAAGTACGTACGGGTAACTTCGCAATACTACGAAATAATTACATACAAATAATTATTAAGTATTCATGGGTTTCAATAAAATATAGCAGTTACACCAGAAGGCGTGGTTGGAAATGGGAGAGGCCTAAGTGCGTCCAGAAATGGACTACTAAATCATAACGAAACAAAGAAAAGATAAACCCCAATTACACGTACGTTTGTTAAAGAATACGCTCATTGGTTGTAGACAGCCGATGATAATTTGTATCTATGTGCATTCTTGTTTATTGGTGTTCAATAAAGTATTATTGTACTGTACTGTACTGTACTGTACTGTACTGTACTGTACTGTACTGTACTGTACTGTACTGTACTGTACTGTACTGTACTGTACTGTACTGTACTGTACTGTACTGTACTGTACTGTACTGTACTGTACTGTACTGTACTGTACTGTACTGTACTGTACTGTACTGTACTGTACTGTACTGTACTGTACTGTACTGTACTGTACTGTACTGTACTGTACTGTACTGTACTGTACTGTACTGTACTGTACTGTACTGTACTGTACTGTACTGTACTGTACTGTACTGTACTGTACTGTACTGTACTGTACTGTACTGTACTGTACTGTACTGTACTGTACTGTACTGTACTGTACTGTACTGTACTGTACTGTACTGTACTGTACTGTACTGTACTGTACTGTACTGTACTGTACTGTACTGTACTGTACTGTACTGTACTGTACTGTACTGTACTGTACTGTACTGTACTGTACTGTACTGTACTGTACTGTACTGTACTGTACTGTACTGTACTGTACTGTACTGTACTGTACTGTACTGTACTGTACTGTACTGTACTGTACTGTACTGTACTGTACTGTACTGTACTGTACTGTACTGTACTGTACTGTACTGTACTGTACTGTACTGTACTGTACTGTACTGTACTGTACTGTACTGTACTGTACTGTACTGTACTGTACTGTACTGTACTGTACTGTACTGTACTGTACTGTACTGTACTGTACTGTACTGTACTGTACTGTACTGTACTGTACTGTACTGTACTGTACTGTACTGTACTGTACTGTACTGTACTGTACTGTACTGTACTGTACTGTACTGTACTGTACTGTACTGTACTGTACTGTACTGTACTGTACTGTACTGTACTGTACTGTACTGTACTGTACTGTACTGTACTGTACTGTACTGTACTGTACTGTACTGTACTGTACTGTACTGTACTGTACTGTACTGTACTGTACTGTACTGTACTGTACTGTACTGTACTGTACTGTACTGTACTGTACTGTACTGTACTGTACTGTACTGTACTGTACTGTACTGTACTGTACTGTACTGTACTGTACTGTACTGTACTGTACTGTACTGTACTGTACTGTACTGTACTGTACTGTACTGTACTGTACTGTACTGTACTGTACTGTACTGTACTGTACTGTACTGTACTGTACTGTACTGTACTGTACTGTACTGTACTGTACTGTACTGTACTGTACTGTACTGTACTGTACTGTACTGTACTGTACTGTACTGTACTGTACTGTACTGTACTGTACTGTACTGTACTGTACTGTACTGTACTGTACTGTACTGTACTGTACTGTACTGTACTGTACTGTACTGTACTGTACTGTACTGTACTGTACTGTACTGTAGTAGTGTAGTGTAGTGTAGTGTAGTGTACTGTACTGTAGTAGTGTAGTGTAGTGTAGTGTAGTGTAGTGTAGTGTAGTGTAGTGTAGTGTAGTGTAGTGTAGTGTACTGTACTGTAGTAGTGTAGTGTAGTGTAGTGTAGTGTACTGTAGTGTAGTGTAGTGTAGTGTAGTGTAGTGTAGTGTAGTGTAGTGTAGTGTAGTGTAGTGTAGTGTAGTGTAGTGTAGTGTAGTGTAGTGTAGTGTAGTGTAGTGTAGTGTAGTGTAGTGTAGTGTAGTGTAGTGTAGTGTAGTGTAGTGTAGTGTAGTGTAGTGTAGTGTAGTGTAGTGTAGTGTAGTGTAGTGTAGTGTAGTGTAGTGTAGTGTAGTGTAGTGTAGTGTAGTGTAGTGTAGTGTAGTGTAGTGTAGTGTAGTGTAGTGTAGTGTAGTGTAGTGTAGTGTAGTGTAGTGTAGTGTAGTGTAGTGTAGTGTAGTGTAGTGTAGTGTAGTGTAGTGTAGTGTAGTGTAGTGTAGTGTAGTGTAGTGTAGTGTAGTGTAGTGTAGTGTAGTGTAGTGTAGTGTAGTGTAGTGTAGTGTAGTGTAGTGTAGTGTAGTGTAGTGTAGTGTAGTGTAGTGTAGTGTAGTGTAGTGTAGTGTAGTGTAGTGTAGTGTAGTGTAGTGTAGTGTAGTGTAGTGTAGTGTAGTGTAGTGTAGTGTAGTGTAGTGTAGTGTAGTGTAGTGTAGTGTAGTGTAGTGTAGTGTAGTGTAGTGTAGTGTAGTGTAGTGTAGTGTAGTGTAGTGTAGTGTAGTGTAGTGTAGTGTAGTGTAGTGTAGTGTAGTGTAGTGTAGTGTAGTGTAGTGTAGTGTAGTGTAGTGTAGTGTAGTGTAGTGTAGTGTAGTGTAGTGTAGTGTAGTGTAGTGTAGTGTAGTGTAGTGTAGTGTAGTGTAGTGTAGTGTAGTGTAGTGTAGTGTAGTGTAGTGTAGTGTAGTGTAGTGTAGTGTAGTGTAGTGTAGTGTAGTGTAGTGTAGTGTAGTGTAGTGTAGTGTAGTGTAGTGTAGTGTAGTGTAGTGTAGTGTAGTGTAGTGTAGTGTAGTGTAGTGTAGTGTAGTGTAGTGTAGTGTAGTGTAGTGTAGTGTAGTGTAGTGTAGTGTAGTGTAGTGTAGTGTAGTGTAGTGTAGTGTAGTGTAGTGTAGTGTAGTGTAGTGTAGTGTAGTGTAGTGTAGTGTAGTGTAGTGTAGTGTAGTGTAGTGTAGTGTAGTGTAGTGTAGTGTAGTGTAGTGTAGTGTAGTGTAGTGTAGTGTAGTGTAGTGTAGTGTAGTGTAGTGTAGTGTAGTGTAGTGTAGTGTAGTGTAGTGTAGTGTAGTGTAGTGTAGTGTAGTGTAGTGTAGTGTAGTGTAGTGTAGTGTAGTGTAGTGTAGTGTAGTGTAGTGTAGTGTAGTGTAGTGTAGTGTAGTGTAGTGTAGTGTAGTGTAGTGTAGTGTAGTGTAGTGTAGTGTAGTGTAGTGTAGTGTAGTGTAGTGTAGTGTAGTGTAGTGTAGTGTAGTGTAGTGTAGTGTAGTGTAGTGTAGTGTAGTGTAGTGTAGTGTAGTGTAGTGTAGTGTAGTGTAGTGTAGTGTAGTGTAGTGTAGTGTAGTGTAGTGTAGTGTAGTGTAGTGTAGTGTAGTGTAGTGTAGTGTAGTGTAGTGTAGTGTAGTGTAGTGTAGTGTAGTGTAGTGTAGTGTAGTGTAGTGTAGTGTAGTGTAGTGTAGTGTAGTGTAGTGTAGTGTAGTGTAGTGTAGTGTAGTGTAGTGTAGTGTAGTGTAGTGTAGTGTAGTGTAGTGTAGTGTAGTGTAGTGTAGTGTAGTGTAGTGTAGTGTAGTGTAGTGTAGTGTAGTGTAGTGTAGTGTAGTGTAGTGTAGTGTAGTGTAGTGTAGTGTAGTGTAGTGTAGTGTAGTGTAGTGTAGTGTAGTGTAGTGTAGTGTAGTGTAGTGTAGTGTAGTGTAGTGTAGTGTAGTGTAGTGTAGTGTAGTGTAGTGTAGTGTAGTGTAGTGTAGTGTAGTGTAGTGTAGTGTAGTGTAGTGTAGTGTAGTGTAGTGTAGTGTAGTGTAGTGTAGTGTAGTGTAGTGTAGTGTAGTGTAGTGTAGTGTAGTGTAGTGTAGTGTAGTGTAGTGTAGTGTAGTGTAGTGTAGTGTAGTGTAGTGTAGTGTAGTGTAGTGTAGTGTAGTGTAGTGTAGTGTAGTGTAGTGTAGTGTAGTGTAGTGTAGTGTAGTGTAGTGTAGTGTAGTGTAGTGTAGTGTAGTGTAGTGTAGTGTAGTGTAGTGTAGTGTAGTGTAGTGTAGTGTAGTGTAGTGTAGTGTAGTGTAGTGTAGTGTAGTGTAGTGTAGTGTAGTGTAGTGTAGTGTAGTGTAGTGTAGTGTAGTGTAGTGTAGTGTAGTGTAGTGTAGTGTAGTGTAGTGTAGTGTAGTGTAGTGTAGTGTAGTGTAGTGTAGTGTAGTGTAGTGTAGTGTAGTGTAGTGTAGTGTAGTGTAGTGTAGTGTAGTGTAGTGTAGTGTAGTGTAGTGTAGTGTAGTGTAGTGTAGTGTAGTGTAGTGTAGTGTAGTGTAGTGTAGTGTAGTGTAGTGTAGTGTAGTGTAGTGTAGTGTAGTGTAGTGTAGTGTAGTGTAGTGTAGTGTAGTGTAGTGTAGTGTAGTGTAGTGTAGTGTAGTGTAGTGTAGTGTAGTGTAGTGTAGTGTAGTGTAGTGTAGTGTAGTGTAGTGTAGTGTAGTGTAGTGTAGTGTAGTGTAGTGTAGTGTAGTGTAGTGTAGTGTAGTGTAGTGTAGTGTAGTGTAGTGTAGTGTAGTGTAGTGTAGTGTAGTGTAGTGTAGTGTAGTGTAGTGTAGTGTAGTGTAGTGTAGTGTAGTGTAGTGTAGTGTAGTGTAGTGTAGTGTAGTGTAGTGTAGTGTAGTGTAGTGTAGTGTAGTGTAGTGTAGTGTAGTGTAGTGTAGTGTAGTGTAGTGTAGTGTAGTGTAGTGTAGTGTAGTGTAGTGTAGTGTAGTGTAGTGTAGTGTAGTGTAGTGTAGTGTAGTGTAGTGTAGTGTAGTGTAGTGTAGTGTAGTGTAGTGTAGTGTAGTGTAGTGTAGTGTAGTGTAGTGTAGTGTAGTGTAGTGTAGTGTAGTGTAGTGTAGTGTAGTGTAGTGTAGTGTAGTGTAGTGTAGTGTAGTGTAGTGTAGTGTAGTGTAGTGTAGTGTAGTGTAGTGTAGTGTAGTGTAGTGTAGTGTAGTGTAGTGTAGTGTAGTGTAGTGTAGTGTAGTGTAGTGTAGTGTAGTGTAGTGTAGTGTAGTGTAGTGTAGTGTAGTGTAGTGTAGTGTAGTGTAGTGTAGTGTAGTGTAGTGTAGTGTAGTGTAGTGTAGTGTAGTGTAGTGTAGTGTAGTGTAGTGTAGTGTAGTGTAGTGTAGTGTAGTGTAGTGTAGTGTAGTGTAGTGTAGTGTAGTGTAGTGTAGTGTAGTGTAGTGTAGTGTAGTGTAGTGTAGTGTAGTGTAGTGTAGTGTAGTGTAGTGTAGTGTAGTGTAGTGTAGTGTAGTGTAGTGTAGTGTAGTGTAGTGTAGTGTAGTGTAGTGTAGTGTAGTGTAGTGTAGTGTAGTGTAGTGTAGTGTAGTGTAGTGTAGTGTAGTGTAGTGTAGTGTAGTGTAGTGTAGTGTAGTGTAGTGTAGTGTAGTGTAGTGTAGTGTAGTGTAGTGTAGTGTAGTGTAGTGTAGTGTAGTGTAGTGTAGTGTAGTGTAGTGTAGTGTAGTGTAGTGTAGTGTAGTGTAGTGTAGTGTAGTGTAGTGTAGTGTAGTGTAGTGTAGTGTAGTGTAGTGTAGTGTAGTGTAGTGTAGTGTAGTGTAGTGTAGTGTAGTGTAGTGTAGTGTAGTGTAGTGTAGTGTAGTGTAGTGTAGTGTAGTGTAGTGTAGTGTAGTGTAGTGTAGTGTAGTGTAGTGTAGTGTAGTGTAGTGTAGTGTAGTGTAGTGTAGTGTAGTGTAGTGTAGTGTAGTGTAGTGTAGTGTAGTGTAGTGTAGTGTAGTGTAGTGTAGTGTAGTGTAGTGTAGTGTAGTGTAGTGTAGTGTAGTGTAGTGTAGTGTAGTGTAGTGTAGTGTAGTGTAGTGTAGTGTAGTGTAGTGTAGTGTAGTGTAGTGTAGTGTAGTGTAGTGTAGTGTAGTGTAGTGTAGTGTAGTGTAGTGTAGTGTAGTGTAGTGTAGTGTAGTGTAGTGTAGTGTAGTGTAGTGTAGTGTAGTGTAGTGTAGTGTAGTGTAGTGTAGTGTAGTGTAGTGTAGTGTAGTGTAGTGTAGTGTAGTGTAGTGTAGTGTAGTGTAGTGTAGTGTAGTGTAGTGTAGTGTAGTGTAGTGTAGTGTAGTGTAGTGTAGTGTAGTGTAGTGTAGTGTAGTGTAGTGTAGTGTAGTGTAGTGTAGTGTAGTGTAGTGTAGTGTAGTGTAGTGTAGTGTAGTGTAGTGTAGTGTAGTGTAGTGTAGTGTAGTGTAGTGTAGTGTAGTGTAGTGTAGTGTAGTGTAGTGTAGTGTAGTGTAGTGTAGTGTAGTGTAGTGTAGTGTAGTGTAGTGTAGTGTAGTGTAGTGTAGTGTAGTGTAGTGTAGTGTAGTGTAGTGTAGTGTAGTGTAGTGTAGTGTAGTGTAGTGTAGTGTAGTGTAGTGTAGTGTAGTGTAGTGTAGTGTAGTGTAGTGTAGTGTAGTGTAGTGTAGTGTAGTGTAGTGTAGTGTAGTGTAGTGTAGTGTAGTGTAGTGTAGTGTAGTGTAGTGTAGTGTAGTGTAGTGTAGTGTAGTGTAGTGTAGTGTAGTGTAGTGTAGTGTAGTGTAGTGTAGTGTAGTGTAGTGTAGTGTAGTGTAGTGTAGTGTAGTGTAGTGTAGTGTAGTGTAGTGTAGTGTAGTGTAGTGTAGTGTAGTGTAGTGTAGTGTAGTGTAGTGTAGTGTAGTGTAGTGTAGTGTAGTGTAGTGTAGTGTAGTGTAGTGTAGTGTAGTGTAGTGTAGTGTAGTGTAGTGTAGTGTAGTGTAGTGTAGTGTAGTGTAGTGTAGTGTAGTGTAGTGTAGTGTAGTGTAGTGTAGTGTAGTGTAGTGTAGTGTAGTGTAGTGTAGTGTAGTGTAGTGTAGTGTAGTGTAGTGTAGTGTAGTGTAGTGTAGTGTAGTGTAGTGTAGTGTAGTGTAGTGTAGTGTAGTGTAGTGTAGTGTAGTGTAGTGTAGTGTAGTGTAGTGTAGTGTAGTGTAGTGTAGTGTAGTGTAGTGTAGTGTAGTGTAGTGTAGTGTAGTGTAGTGTAGTGTAGTGTAGTGTAGTGTAGTGTAGTGTAGTGTAGTGTAGTGTAGTGTAGTGTAGTGTAGTGTAGTGTAGTGTAGTGTAGTGTAGTGTAGTGTAGTGTAGTGTAGTGTAGTGTAGTGTAGTGTAGTGTAGTGTAGTGTAGTGTAGTGTAGTGTAGTGTAGTGTAGTGTAGTGTAGTGTAGTGTAGTGTAGTGTAGTGTAGTGTAGTGTAGTGTAGTGTAGTGTAGTGTAGTGTAGTGTAGTGTAGTGTAGTGTAGTGTAGTGTAGTGTAGTGTAGTGTAGTGTAGTGTAGTGTAGTGTAGTGTAGTGTAGTGTAGTGTAGTGTAGTGTAGTGTAGTGTAGTGTAGTGTAGTGTAGTGTAGTGTAGTGTAGTGTAGTGTAGTGTAGTGTAGTGTAGTGTAGTGTAGTGTAGTGTAGTGTAGTGTAGTGTAGTGTAGTGTAGTGTAGTGTAGTGTAGTGTAGTGTAGTGTAGTGTAGTGTAGTGTAGTGTAGTGTAGTGTAGTGTAGTGTAGTGTAGTGTAGTGTAGTGTAGTGTAGTGTAGTGTAGTGTAGTGTAGTGTAGTGTAGTGTAGTGTAGTGTAGTGTAGTGTAGTGTAGTGTAGTGTAGTGTAGTGTAGTGTAGTGTAGTGTAGTGTAGTGTAGTGTAGTGTAGTGTAGTGTAGTGTAGTGTAGTGTAGTGTAGTGTAGTGTAGTGTAGTGTAGTGTAGTGTAGTGTAGTGTAGTGTAGTGTAGTGTAGTGTAGTGTAGTGTAGTGTAGTGTAGTGTAGTGTAGTGTAGTGTAGTGTAGTGTAGTGTAGTGTAGTGTAGTGTAGTGTAGTGTAGTGTAGTGTAGTGTAGTGTAGTGTAGTGTAGTGTAGTGTAGTGTAGTGTAGTGTAGTGTACTGTGTAGTGTACTGTACTCCACTGTACTGTACTGTACTGTACTGTACTGTACTGTAGTGTAGTGTACTGTACTGTACTGTAGTGTAGTGTAGTGTAGTGTAGTGTAGTGTAGTGTAGTGTAGTGTAGTGTAGTGTAGTGTAGTGTAGTGTAGTGTAGTGTAGTGTAGTGTAGTGTAGTGTAGTGTAGTGTAGTGACTGTACTGTAGTGTACTGTACTGTACTGTACTGTACTGTACTGTACTGTACTGTACTGTACTGTACTGTAGTGTAGTGTAGTGTACTGTACTGTACTGTACTGTACTGTACTGTACTGTACTGTACTGTAGTGTAGTGTAGTGTACTGTACTGTACTGTACTGTACTGTAGTGTATTGTACTGTATTGTATTGTATTGTATTGTATTGTATTGTATTGTATTGTATTAACAAGCAACTTCAATATCGCTAGGCGACTCTAGTATCTTACGAGTCTCGGAGACAAGTCGCCGCAGAGTATAGCACATACATTTGTATCGGTGCTTGCACACCACGCTACCGGTATATGTATGTGCGATACTCCGCGGCGATTTCTCTCCGAAACTAAAGTCTGGCTAATGAAAGTAGAGACTGAAAATCCGCGGCAAATTTAAAAAATATCAGCATAGCAGCCCAAACTAATACGAAAGCTTGGGACGACTCACTTTTATTCCTTAATTAACTTAATGTTTACCGTTTTGTTTAAACATTTTCAAGTTTTCTTCTTAGTTTGGGGCTGCCAAGCTAATGGTTTTCAATTTGGCGCGCGTTTCTCAGTCTCTACTTTCATTAGCCAGACTCTATTTAGATACTAGAGTCGCCTGGGTGTGTCGTAATGGGAGAAGGGCTTAATGTACGCAATCTACCCGTTTCAAAGATTTTGCATTGGATACCTAATGCGCTAAACTAAAAGCTTGGCTTACGAGAAAATGTTTACACCAAGAAAATGCACGCGGTAAACAGACCCACATTACAGTGTATATTGTGTGCATGGCTTCTTCTCTTCTTCTTCCTGGCTATTGGAGAAAGCATAAGCATATTATGTGAATGAGTGAGGATAAACAAAAGGGGAAGAGAGTGAGGAGAGGGGAAAGAATTAGAACTAAAAAGAAGAGAGGGAAGAAGAGAAGAGAGCAAAAGCAAATGAAGAGACAGGGAAGTGTGATCTCTGTAAAGCTGGGCTATTTTACGAATTATTTTATTTCTGCATAACCCAAGATTATCAAGCGATATTTATTGCGTGTTGGCGAAGTATTGGGCCAAATTAATACACTGGACACTAACTAGTAACTCGCGACACGATCACTACATTATTTCACGTTCGGGCTATTTCTCGTTTGTACCTGATGAGACCCCGTGCCTCTACTCACGCTATCCAATTTTTGCTACTGCGTTTCGCGGCGACTTAACAGCTGCTATTGAATTTGAATCGCACTCTAGCTGTCCTCACCTGGTCGAGATTGTCCTGCGGCACAGAAGTCTCGTCTCCGTAGAGAGTGAGCGCCTCGTAGAGCCTCGCCGCGGCACAGCGGCGCACGTAGCGGTCCGCGTAGCACAGATATATCACCAGCTGGCCTAGCGACTTGCAACACACCGATCCTCCTACCTAAAAAAAAAATCATTATTTAAAAACGTAGCTTCGTATGACGGTAGACGGTTCACTCTAAAGCGAGACCAAATGGCAAAACTCATTCGTATTATAAAATGTCTTTAGTAACTATAAATAATAATAAATAAATAAATATGTGTGGACATTTCACACAGCACCAGCCAGCCCCAAACTAAGGATAGCTTGTACTATGGGAACTAGATAACTGATACAATACTTATATACTTTTTTTTGTTTGTAAATACATACATAGAATACAATATAACACCCAGACGCAGAACAATCATCTATGTTCATTACACAAATGTTTGTCCTGGGTAGGAATCGAACCCACAGTCTTCAGTTCAGAAGGCAGGGATACTACCAACTGAGCTATCGGGCCCGTCACTATGCACATAAGCTGCGTATTGAAACTGTCAAATCCATACATTCATGGTCCCATCGGTTGCAACCAAGTTACGCAAACAGCGGGTCCAGCTACAAAACCAAAAGCACAGCTAAAAGACAATGTGACCTATATTCACAGTTTTACAGACCGCGGAGAACCGATGCATGCAAGAGGCAGGCAGCCGCCTAAAATTGACGATCTATGGGAAGGCCTATGTTCAGCCGTGAACTTCTTCAGGCTGTTGATGATGACGAATTTTACAGAAGCATCCAACTTGTTATACTGGGTGTAATTGAATTCATTAGCATCCTTTGAAACTAGATACCTACTCCCGATACCGATCACGTGTGGACTAAAATTTTTGCATTCTAATAATAATTTGGTAATAATAATAACTCCAAAAAATGGAATAACTTACTTAATCAAATGCTACAATACAAAATTTAATAAATTACTGTTTTTAATTAGTACATACAAGGTATAAAAACGTTTAAATGTATCAAAATCATCCGTGCCAACTGCGTTAGGCGCCGCGGAAATCTTCATAATTTTCAATAAAAATTATTTCATTTACACTCTTTACTCTTTAATAATCATCTATAAATGATGTACTATCATGGGCTCAATTTATGCTAGTGAATTAAATTACATCCTGTATAATAATATGACCGGTCCGTGACTTCAAAATTATCTTAAGACGGTACTTAAAAACAAAAAAATATGTTTGACATTTTTAGCGTGCAAAACAGATAAAGCACATGTACATGCATTATCGAGAGAGCAAACAAGTCTATTGACCTAACCTGGCCACAGTGGCTATAAAGATTATAGACTGAGTTCACGTTTCACTGACCTGGATTAACTGACACAACACGTTGATCGAATCCAGAAGCTTGTAAATGTTCTTGCCTCCTCTAAGTTCTAGCTGTAAATACTTCAACACATCATTCGCAAAACTCGACTCTGGATCTGCTAATATTGGTGTAATGGAACCTGAAAACGTATTGCTAAATTAGTATTTTCACTTAGGATGATGAACAAATTCATAGCCATTGTCATGTGACAATGGCGACCACTAGCCTCCTGCATTTATTTATTTTTATTTATTTATTTCATCATAGGAAAACTTACAGCCAAATAAACAATAGAAAGTAACATAATTATAGAAAATAAACTAGGCCAATTACAAGTTTCCACCTATAGAAAAAACATAAAACATCCATCGGCTTTCACCAGATCGTCGGTCTTGAATGGTGGTTATTGAATGAATTGGTTATTAATTACTATTTAAGTATTAATGAGTAAAAAACAAGCAGTGTCTCCCCCTGATGGTATGCAATTGCTGTCGCCTATAGATATACCTTGTACATATTAATTAAATTTTTTTTTAAGTACACCCCATGAGAAGGACTTCTATGAAATCATAAGCCCATTGACGTTCACACTGTTGGGACCGGGACATTCTTTCACAAAGAAAGATGTAGGCCATTCATTTTGGTGGTAACCGTTAACCTACCCTTAGGGACCATCCTTAAAAACAAGACAGCAACACTAAGAGGTTGCTGATGCTACTGTTGGTTACCATCTCATCCTTAAAAACTGAACACCCATCTTAAGACTGCATTTTGTAGTCCTGCGTAAAAACTTGTGGGAGAAGCTCCTTCCACATTTGGTTCTCCACACGTTTATCTCTCCACTATAGAACACTAACCCGAACTAAGCAGCCTGTCCAAAAAGTTAAACATGGGTCCAGTAATCCGCTTCACGTGCAAATTGTCGGCAAACACTTGTATGATTGTATCGCATATAGATTTCAGCATTGCCGTGTTTGTATCTAAAGTATTCAAGTATGCATATAGAGATTGCGTCGTGTGTTTTACCTGCGAATTAAAAAGTTACATGAAACACAAAGTTACATTTTGCCATTTATTTGACAAGACAAACAAAAATATTTGAAAAGTGTATATTAAAGCAACTGAAAATTAAATGTGCACCAAGATAGGTTTTGGCGACGTGTTACTTACCAAACTTTCAGTCAACTCGCCCGCACTGACGACCAACCCTTTGATGATGCTGTATCTATAGTCGTCGTAGCCCAACAACTGCACAAATCTCGGCATAGTATGTCCAGGGAACAGCCACAGTACTACGTTAAAGTTTTCACTGGTCGTGGAGTCTAGTTTCTTAGTGCCGACGTCAATGTCTTCATCGTCCTTGTTTATGGGCTTAAGTTCTACTTCTTCGGAAGGGAAAATGCGTTTGAGAGCGTCGTGGTGAGGAATGTTGGAGATTACTGGCTCACTGTTGAATAAGCTCAGTTTTAGGTTGACGTGAAATCACTTTTTTATGTAAAACAGGTTAAAGGACACAACTGCCCATCATCAACCTGAATACGTCCACTGTTAAACATAGGCCTTAGAGCGCGACTTTGAGCGGCTGCTCGCCTCCTGCATCCATCGGCTCCCCGCAGTTTCTACCAGATAGTCGGTCCACCTAGTAGGGGCCGGCCTACGCTGCGTCTTCCGGTTCGTGATCGCCACTCGAGAACCGTTTTTCGCAAATAAACTCATTCATTTCTTACCCATCAGTAGACGTCCGATGCTGAACATAGGCCTCCACTAGATAGAGCTCCACTTTGAGCGGCTGCTCGCCGTCTGCGATCATCGGCTCCCCGCGGTTTTCACCAGATCCTCGGTCCACATAATGGAGGGCCTACGCTGCGTAGCTGGGCGTCTGCCGTTGATTCTTAGCACCCCATGTTAGGCCGTTATCGTGGCCACTACTTCTGGCATAGAAGCCTAAAAAACATTATAAGTTTAGTACTCACTTGTAAATCAGAGACGTGAATATTCTACCCGCATGGGCGCGTGTCCGGTCAATCTTTTCAACAGCTTGCTGCGCGATCCCACACATAATGTTCCTCACGGTTTCTGGAGTATTTAGATGTGGCGCTTCTATGGCACATTGCCGGCAGATTGAAAGTAAACCTTTAAAAAATAAATATAATTAAAAAAATACTTTTCAAAATGATATAATAATCTACAGTGCTTGAATACATTATAAAAATGAACATAATATCATGTCTTCTCTATAAGCTCATGCTAGCTTTCGTTGGGGCTGGAATTTGCTTAAAAATCTACAAAAATATCTCACCAGTCATGCTCGCTTCTCGTACCCAAGCTCCAATATCGCCTCGCATATCGATAGTATACTCCGAAAGGCAGGCCAACAATGCAAGCATAATTTCCTCCAAATAATCCTCCACTCCACCAATGATGCCTTGCGTTTGACAGACTTCCGTCAATCCGATGACGGCGTCGCGCCGCGCTTCCGCCCACTTCTGAGTGTTTTCAGTCACTTTGGAGCACTCGATTAGAGAGCGGATGATTATCGCTAGATGCTCGGTCAGCACGTATTTTGGGAGAGACCCTGCGAAATGTGTTACACCAATTTTAAATTAAGATATTTCCTTTACTTAACCGATAAGAAAGAAAGAAAATACATTTATTCAGGACATCACGCATTACATTGCAATAGAAGAGACATACATTATAATAACGATGTAGCTCTAATTAGCATGTTGAATTGGCAGTGGGCAGGCCACATCACTCGAAACCCGACCACCGATGAGGAAGAAAGGTTCTCGAGTGGCGACCACGAAATGGAAGACGCAGCGTAGGCCAGGCCCCCACTAGGTGGACCGACGATCTGGTGAAAACCGCGGAGAGCCGGTGGATACAGGAGGCTAGCAGCCACTCAAAGTGGTAAGCTATGCTTAGTTTGGGGCTAGATGGCGCTGTGTGAAATGTCCACACATATTTATACTTTATTATGGGGGAGGCCTATGTTCAGTGGTGGTCTTAAGGCTGTTGATGATGGCCAAGCAAGATATTTCAATACCAACTTACCCACAGCCCTAGCATGTCCCATCCGCAACACCAGTCCATTAACACCAGTGTTGCCCAACTGTTCACAATATTTCTCCACCAACATCTTGCGTTTCTCCTTCGTGCTCATATCGCCGTATGTGGTGTTATCATCACGTAAATACTGGTCAAAGACCAGCGGTAGTGCGATGATCGCCTTCTCTCGGATGCTTTGGACTTCGTGTGAGAGACACTCTTCTATGAGAGCCAGCCATTCATCTGAAAAATGGGAATTTTATAAATAACACAAGTACAGTAAGTACTAGGATTGACAATTGTTAAGTCACAAAAAAGTTCTTTATTTGTATTCAGTCTGGCTGCTATCTCACTAGACAAACGACAGCATGGCTGCGCAGTGCACGCCTCTAGGCCCTTGTACAGTAAATATTAAAACCTGGTACAGTAAATACCCTAACTTGGTACAGTAAATACTAAAACTAAAGTAGTAAAGTTACCAATAAGTCAGAGCCGCATTTCGCGCTATACAAGCGACTGCACGACTGCACACCTACTCAACTAGGTAAAACCTGGTACAGTAAATACTAAAACCTGGGACAGTAAATTTTAAAACTAAAAATGGTAAATTTACCACTAGTCAGCGCAGCAGCTCTCTATGGCTAGCAACTGCACGGCTGCACACCTATTAAACTAGGCACAATAAATGCAGAAACCTGGTACAGTACATACTAAAACTTGTTACATTAAATACTAAAACCCATTACAGTAAATACTAAAACCTGTTACAAAAATACTAAAACCTGTTACAGTAAATACTAAAACTTGGTACAGTAAACATTAAAACTACGAATCGTAGTGTGGTATCCCAAGATTTGCCTAGGACAGGTTATCTATGGCCGGTAGTCTTCGCTGTGACAGCCCGCGGCGGATATTACGTACTCTGTGCACAAGATCGTGTGAAATAAACTCCACGATAGTAGAACATATTTGGTGTGTTTTAATTAATAATACATCTAGCACGTAGTTACCAATAGTCTGATGATCATGGTAAGGCGCGGCAGCTTTCGCCAGACAAGCGACAGCGTGGCAGCACGCCTGCCGCATCAGTTCCCCGCCGAGCCCGCGCAACTGCTGCCGCGAGCGGAGGCGCGGGACCAACGCTCGCACCGCTTCCGATACCGAACTGGGGATCAGCGAGGCCGCTTGTTCACCTGGACATGGGGGAATTAACAAGCTGATGGATTCATGGTCACTCTCATGGTCAAACCGGAAGGCGCAGCGTAGGCAGACCCCCCACTAGATGGACCGACGACCTGGTGAAAACCGCCGGGAGCGATGGATGCAGGCTCAAAATGGCGCCCTCAGGGGGAGGCCTGTGTTCAGCAGTAGACATCTACGGGCTAATGATGATGATGATTTATATTAAATTAGATACTTAATATTAAAAACGCGATGAAAAAATTAAATGAAAAATACATTTATTTGGATCAGGCAATAAGTAGTTTTTTTTTTATGAGAATGAATAACGTGACGAGCTAGTCGTTCACCTAGTGTTAAGTGACACTTCTGTCCAGTGTCACTCGGAACTTTAAGTTTCGCGTGACACTGCACTGCGCACGGCATCCTGCGACATCACACAGTCCAGTAATCAAGTCACATAATAATATTATGTTACCTGATTACTAGACTGAATGATGAGTTACACCACTTTTAGAATGAACAACACACAACATGTTAGATCATCATCATCATTATCAACAGCCTGAAGACGCCCACTGCTGAACATAGGCATCCATGAGCTTCCCGCGGTTTTCACCAATAGGCATGATGACTAAAATACTTTTTTTGCATAAATTAAAAATATTCCTCAAAAGATAAACATTTGTGAAAACAAAAATAAAATATCTCAAAAAAAACGACAAAGTTATAAGCATTTTAAAAACCGGAATAGAAAGAGATAGCTCAAACGGCCAGTGACGTCAGAGCAATGTCGTCATAGTACCTCATTACTAAGCTGTGGTAGCTTTTCATACAATATCTTTGGCATGTGACGTCACGAGTGGATTTTTCATAGTAACCGTGGAGGCGCTCTGTTTCGCGAGAAAGGGACAGGAGATGCCTTCTATAGAATCTTTAAAAGCTTATTACTCCGTGATTTATTTACCAATTTTACTTATTTTTCAATTATTGCATTCATTTTTAATCTTCTTTATGAAAGTAATATTAACTTGTTCGTTTTTAATAGTAGTCATCATGCCTATTGTTGGTCCACAATTATTGAATATACAAGTTCTTGATGACACTGGTATCTTAAAATTAAAGTCAATTAGTCTTCATAAAGTCTGGTATACAGAACATTCAGCAAACACTGTATTTTACTGTGTGTAAAATAATTGCTACAAATAATACTGTAATACGAAAAATGTTGCCTACTGAACTTTCAGACTCACCACTAGCCAATTTGGTTTGAGATAATCCGTAAATAACTTCGCCTATAGCTAAGATAGCACCGTGTCTTATATTGAGATCTATGGATTCAGTCTTCTCAACTAGTTTTGGGAGAACGCTCGTCGCGACGTAGTCTGGTATCTGTAACAAAAATACAAGGAGGCAAGTTAATATACTGGTCTATTCTGGCGTAGATTTGAAGACTTATTGTTATATGGCCAATATCGACCACACGTGACTCTCGGTTAAGAGATTCAAGATAAAACTAAGAGGAAAAGTAAAAGAGGCCTAAATGTGCTCAATGATAATGGTGATAATAATAATAATATTAAAAAGTTGAACGCTTTGTTGAGCTAGTTTTGAAACAAACATGAAGAAAATTTGTAAGCAATGCAACAAGCCATAGCAAAAATACAAGTACTGACGATCTGGTGAAAGCCGCGGGAAGCCGATGGATGTAGGAGGCGAGCGCCGCTCAAAGTGCCGCTCCGGGGGAGGCCTATGTTAAGCAGTGGACGTTTTCAGGCTGTTAATGATGGTGATAATAAAGTACAAGGAGTTAAGTCTGCAATCGAAGAAAAACTGTGTAACTTACTTCTGACATATTGTAGCCTGAGCCTATTGATTAAACTGGCGTAAAATTGCAATAAAAGATACATAAAACAAAATTAAAAGAAAACTGTAAAAATAAACTAGCCTAACTTAGCCTATGACTTATACGGAACTGAAATGTGTCACAGTGACAATAGACGCATTCTAATTTCAAAATACTCTACCAGCCAGTTACAGAAAACTTCAAATCACAGCTTCAAATATAAAAAGTTTAAATGACTCTTGTTCAAGAAGGATTTCTTCTTTATTTAAAGAGGTTTCCCGCATGTAATATGCTCATAGAGGTTCAATTAGATTTATAAAGAATGTGACTGAACTGAAACCTAAAACCAGAATCATACCTTTTGCGTCAGCTTGTTCAGTGATTTAGCAGCCAGTTCTCTTATAGCACAATCCCAATGTTCAACTTTCAAGTCGACAAGGTGGTCTATCATCGGTTGCGTGTATTCCGGGTAGGAAGCCACTTGCGGTGCAATAATGAGGTAGGCGTTGTTCCGTGGACCGACAGACTGGAAGTCCGCTGTAGTTAGTATGTCTATTCCGTGGGGAAACATGCCGTGCCGGCCTACATTCTCCTGGTAAGCTGCGGAAGCAGCGCGTCGGCAGTTTATCTGAGAAAAGTACAAAAATTATTGCTAAACGTTTGTAAAACGTTCGCAAGAGCAGAGTTAAATGAACTGGTGGTCTAGCAAAGATCCTTTCCATTAGCGTTAACTCCAAACGATAGCTCCACAATGAATAACATTAACTGTGAACCCCCTGCACACCAATCCCAAAATTAAAGTCCAGCAGTTGCAGTTTTTACCTACTGGAACTGCTACTAGAAATATTTCCACGGGAAAACCGATAGACAGCGAGTGAAACCGCAGACCTTCAATAAAGATATCATCATCGACAGCCTGAAGACGTTCACCATTAGACATATGCCGCCCCAGAGAGCGTCACTGCATCCTAATGCTGGAACTCTAATTTTGGGAATAGTTGAAGTTTTACGTGTTTTATCTGAATTTGTGTTAACACACGCGCAAAATTTTTACGATTCGCTCTCACCATGATGTGCAACTGTATTAGCATGCACACAGCAATTTTTTTTTTGACTGTCCCTGTAAACCAAATCCTGTCTTCGAAATATATATAGCGAAAAATAGCAATTGATTTTTATACATAAGATTAAGAAGAAGAAGGACGAATAGTTGAGTGGGTAAATAAATGCTGGCGGGGGCAATTAAGAATAGACCCCAAGCAGGATGTCAGTGCAAGCCTTACCGTTACCACAGCAATAAAAATAGTAGTTTACCACCTCAAACCGATGACAACCGATGGGGAAGAAAGGTTCTCGAGTGGCGACCACGAACTGGAAGACGCAGCGTAGGCCGGCCCCCCACTAGGTGGACCGACGACCTGGTGAAAGCCGCGGGGAGCCGATGGATGCAGGAGGCGAGCAGCCGCTCTAAGTGGCGCTCCCGGGGGGAGGCCTATGTTCAGCAGTGGACATCTTCAGGCTGTTAATGATGATGATGATGACCACCTCAAATTAGAATTAGAAGAACAAAGAGTGACTAACCTCCCTATCAAAACAAGCGGTCGCAATGAGCGCGTTTGCGAGCGTATTAGCGTAGGGCGCCAGAGCGGTCGCGTCGTAAGCCCGGGCGAAGGCCCAGGCGGCGTGGCACGCCGCGTCCCGCGCCGCCCGCCCGCCGCTGCCGGCCCCGTACGTGGCTCGCGGCTCGTCTCTGCCGAGCGCCGACACTACCCCGGCTATGCCGCGCCCTACTTGCCGGGGGGATAGTAAGCCGCGACGTGCTGGAAGAACAAAACGTCTAAATGTTATACACATTCACGTTATCATTTTATACCTAAGAGAGGAAAAACAAGCTTCTGGGTGCGAAACGTCGTTTTTAGTGCTGTGTTTTATACCTTTACATCATGTTATCGTCAAAAACTAGCATCTCAGTCTCAAGAATATTGCGGGTAGTTTGACAAGCGTTTCTGTTGAAAATTCATATTTATATTTTCTTATGGCCAATATCGTGCGTAATATCATGGAGGAATTCTTCTATAGTAACATTTACTTTTTTTTAGCACGTCGGGGGGTACCTATTCACTCTTGATTTGAAGAGACCAAGACTGTAACATGTTGGGTAAAAGATAGCAGGAACTTTTAACCCCCTTTTTTGGGCTTAGCAGTTCAAATCATGAATGAGCTACCAAAATGTTTTGTACAGGTTCGAAACACGTTCACAACAAATTATATGTAACGACTCACCACACTTAGAGGGAAAATGGGATGATTAACTGATGGGTCCTGCGCAATCCCTAAAAGATAGAAAATGGATAAATAATTTAGCGTTACTAGTTACCAAGTTCAGCCAATGCCATACAGCCGCCATGCCAGGCGGTCTCGCGCTCGTTCTCCGCGAACAAGGCCAGTACACACTCGCAGACGTCGGCGGCGGCGACGGCCGGCAGCCGCGCCCCGATGCGGCCCACGCCCTTCGCGGCCGACCATCGCACCACTGTGTCGTCATCGCGGAGGGAACAGAGGAGCAGCTCTACAACATCTTCTACCTGATCGAAAGATAATTAAAAATAAATTAATGTCATCTTTTTAAAAAGTAGATAGGGTGCGATTCAAACTCAATGGCGGCGCGAAACGCTGCGCAGTAGCTAAAATTTGCTAATATTAGATGTGCGCAGGAAGAGGTAAGCGTAAGCGGTGTGCGCATGCGGAGCGTGCGGGGCTTGCAGCATACTTCACAGCCGTCATTGAATTTGTTTCACGCTCTACCTATGTATTGTTAAATTGGATTAGAGTGTCATTCTGTAAGAAAATACAATTACATGAAAGATTCTTTATTCAATATTAAAGGAAATGATTTTGCTTACAGGCAGTCACACATCCATGTCCAGTGACACTACAATTCGAACTAAGAATTTAACCGCTAAAGGCTCAGGAGGAAAAATTAAAGTAGCAACAATATGAATATAAAATCTGCGATATTTCATTTGCCAAGAATGGTCAGGAAAAGACAAATATTGGAAATGGATGCGAGTAAAACAATCACACCCAATTAATCCTAAAAATGTCTTGACTTTCAAAAACTTGTAATATGTAAACAAGTGAAAACAGACCTCTTGTGGTATATCCTGATCGTCATCATCATCAGGAGGCGCGCTGACGGGCGGTTCGGTGTCGCCGGCGGCCGCCACTCCACCCAGATTCGTGGCGAGGGAGCGCGAGCCGCGAGTGTACCGCCATGACGCCACGCGCGGGCGCAGGAATGTCAAACCTAAATAATGTAAGATAAAATGAAGGGCATAGGGGAAAAAAATGCAATGTCACAAAGACTGAACTGAGAAAATCGCAAATTAAACTTTAGAACCCTGAAAATAGAACATTTTCAACACATTTGCTCAACAAGATAGAGTTCAAAAACTAATACCCGACTACCTAATTATTTATGATGGCATTTTTACCTTCGCCCAAATGAAGGGGTGTTGTATTGTATAACTAATGGTTACACTTACCTATGTGCAAAAATGTGTGTTTACATGACTAGAGTTTTTTTTTTGTGTATTATACTTTTAAGTAGGTACCTACTTCTATCATCTATGCTACAACTTTACAAGCGCTATACAGTTGCGCGTTATAACGAGGTGGGAGGCTACTTTTTCAAATTACAACATCGTTTAATTCCTAAAGTATTGAACCTACATAAAAAATGAATAGAATCTTTTTTATGGCGGATGTAATATAATTTAATTTCACAGAAGTAATTGTAATACTAATTCTAAAGATATCTGAGATATAAGCAAATATCCGAAAAAAGTGATATTCAAACCCTTCCCCCTCCCTCTACTTACCCCCCACCCTCGGAAATTTTTAGTATATTCATCAGTACACTTCAAAGTATAACTGTGCCAATTTTTAAGACTACACGAATGATTTCGGTTGTTTGCCTAATGTTTAGCGAATTTTCTTAATATGTGGTGGAATGGATAGGTCATAAAATCCGCCATATTGGGTTTAGTATAATTTAATGTACCCTATGTACCCAGAGTATCAATATGCATCGTTTGGTATCAAATTTGATAAAATATGATGAGTAGTTTAGGCACAACCAGGGAACAACAAAACCAGAAAATTGGCGCCTATTTTTATACGTAGGCTATACATAGTTATACATAGATATACAAATTATACATATTCTAAACGTACTCATAAAGACCTTTCATTTGATACCAAACATGACATGTTTATCGAAAAAATATTTTTTTTGTCCGCGAATTTTTTAAATATAATCCGCCATGGTGAATTTAATGTAACTTTATATAGCCTATGACACGCAGTGTTAAGATCTATCGATTGACACCTTGTTGTTTGAAATAGAATAAGTAATTTAGGAGATGCGAGGGAACATATGAACATACATACATAGACAGTCAAACTCATAATCCTCTTTTTTGGTAGTCGGGTAAAAAATGCGTTTACGAAGCCTGTTCTTATGTCACCGTCTTATGGTAAAAACCGTTAGTATATAAAAAACGCGCTTATTTATCAACTGTCGATTTATTGCAAACGGGTATTGCGTCTCACAAATAAACGGTCGATATTTCGGTTGTGTATAATTAATCAGCATCACTTCGTTTTATTGTAATCGTGTACTTCTAGTGTGGTCAAACGTAACTTAACATTGCTTAAATTACAGTAAAAATTACGGGATTGTTCACAATTAAACGCTACTAAAACCCGTTTTTTTTGTAAACTAAGCACCAACTGCTTATAAATAATCGAAATAACATTCGTGTTATTGTAAGACAGCTAGGCGATTATGTAACTTGATTGCAACCAATAGAAACACAAAAATGTATGGATTTGACAGTTTCAATACGCAGTTTATGTGCATAGTTACTATGAAAATTTTCATATTCGGAATGAAATTTCTCCTGTTGCATTGCTGTCAAAGTTATGTAATCACCCCGCAGATTGTCAGTTTGCAATAAATCGACAGTTTATAAATAACCGGTTTCATTTTCGTTTGTTTATAATCAAACGGTTTTTACAATAAGACGGGCATACACATTCTTCATTTTATTTTGATTAATTTGTCGTACAACACGACAAATTGATCAAAATTCTAAGTGATATAGGCCTTGATTCAAAAGATCTGACCATTATCAAAAATCTTTATTGGCAACAGAAAGTGAAAGTTCGAGTAGATCAAGAACTAACAAAACAAATTGACATCATGCGGGGAGTGCGGCAGGGATGTGTTCTTTCTCCACTTCTGTTTAACATCTACGCAGAAACAATATTTGCCCAAGCTCTTGAGGACGCTGAAGAGGGAATCATTGTTAATGGTTACGCCATCAATAACATCCGGTATGCCGATGATACTATCTTACTGGCATCTACCTTTGAAGATCTGCAAAGCCTGCTAAAGCGTGTGGATGAAGTCAGCGCAAGTTATGGTCTGAGCATTAACATTAAAAAGACTAAATTAATGATAGTCGGGAGAACGCCAACCACTTCCCGTAACCTGGTTGTCAGAAACCAGATGATACAGAGAGTTCACACTTATAAGTACTTGGGCTGCATTGTCAATGACCAAGGTGACCACAGCGTAGAAGTCAAGTGTCGGATAGAGCAAGCGCGAAACGCATTTCTGAAGATAAACCATCTCCTCTGCAATAGATCTCTCAGAATCTCTACTAGGGTGCGTTTGGCACGGTGCTATGTGTTTTCTGTTCTTCTGTATGGAGCTGAATCATGGACCCTAACACAAACGATGAGTAAACACTTAAGAGGCTTTTGAAATGTGGGTATACAGAAGAATATTGAAAATATCGTGGACGGATAGAGTTTCAAATGTGGAAGTTCTAAGGAAACTGAACAAAGAGGTGGAGATCTTAAATACTATAAAAACCCGTAAGCTGCAATACTTTGGCGTCGTTATGCGAAATGACAAATACCACCTACTCCAACTTATACTGCAAGGTAAAATCCCAGGAAGCAGAAGACCTGGGAGAAGATGTACCTCATGGCTCAAAAATCTTCGCACGTGGTTTAAGATCAGCACGAGATCAGCAGCAGCATCCAAAATAAGGATTGCCCTAATGATAGCCGACCTCCGGTAGGAGATGGCCCCATAAGAAGAAGAACACATTCTTCGAAAGTTAATTATGACGCACCATACAACGGACCGTGCCGTGCCGGTAGTGATAGTTGCTTGGTTGTGAACAAACCCGTATTAATGCACTAACAATAGTTAGTGCTGTAATTTATTGTTTTTTAGAGTCACTAGTGGCTAACCAGTAGTGTTACGACGACAAGCGAAACGAGGAGTGTTAGGTTAGTTTTAACCACACTAGAAGAAAAGAAGAAATTGTGTACAATTACAATAAAATGAAGTGATGCTAATTAATTAAAAATAAACGAATCGATAGTTTATAAATAACCGCGTTTTTTATAAACAAACGGTTCTTACAAAAAGACGGTGACTATGCATTGATTTGATATCTCTTAGTAAACTAAAACAATGTAAGAAGTCTCTTACCAATTCTTTGCACAATTTTAACACCATACTTCCTCACTAACATAGCTTTATGGTTTTGATACTGTTGGTTAGTGACCCATTCAAGTAATTTTGGTGCATAAGGCAACAAGTCATCTCTTTTGCCATGTTTCAATACTGCAGCCACAGCTGCCAAAACTCCATAGCGTATTGTTTCCTCTTCTTGTATATTGGAATGTAGTTTACATGCCCAGTCAAAGAATGGGCCCATGTACAGCTCCTTAACATCTGATCTGGAATAATAAGGTACAATGAAAACCCCATCCCAAACATGTCACACAAGTATTATTACATTTTTTTTATGTTATGAATGATTTATCAAGCTAGTTGTTTGCTGGTGTTAAGCGTCATGGCCGCCCATAACAATGGTGTCACTTCTAAATTAATGTTTCACATGATACTTCCCACTGCAGAAGTCACCCTGAGGCATCAGTCTAAAATTATTTCTAAACCTTCTAAACTGTGAGATCGTTTCATAAGTCTCATTTGCCAAGTAATTTCACTGGCTACAGAGCTGTTCAAACCGGAACAAAGTAGTGTTCACACACTACTAATTGTCGGCAGAATAACTGGCAAAGCAGTGGTTTTGCAGAAAAACTCACCTGATCAAAAACTTAGAAGAAAGATAAGCACTAGCTTCTGCACAAGAGTCTTTACTCATAGCATAGGTCTTGCAAATGTTCAATATTCGTTCCATTACAGTCAGTTTTTTAGATGAGTCAGCAATATCTAAAACACATTTTTTTCTAACAAAATAACCAGTACTGATCATTTAAGGTTTATTTCTAACATTTACATGTATCAACATTAAGGTAGTTTGTTACCTTAGGTACAAAAGAAGTTTAATTAGATCAGAAAAAAATATTATAAAAACATTATTTCGTTTTTCCAAACATTTGTAACTTATCTAAGAAGCATTTGTGTTTTTAATGTTATGGTTTATTAGATGTATTAATGGTTTTGTATGCCTCCCAAATATTATATAATTATATTATGTATACCTTTGATGTACAAAAATTATACTGGGTGTAATTAAATTCATTAGCATCCTTTGAGACTGGGTACCTACTCCTGATACCGGTCACGTGTGGACCAAAGTTTTTGAATTCTAACACATTGGTTTGGTAATAATAATAACGCCAAAAATGGAATAACTTACTTAATCCAATGCTACAATACAAAATTTAATTGGAATAATGGAGTACTGATTATAATTAGTACATAAAAGGTATAAAAACGTTTAAATGTATCAAATCATTTGTGCCAACTGGGTTAGGTGCCGCGGCAATCTTCATTATTTTCAATAAAAATATTTTCATTTACACTCTTTACTCTTTGATAATCATCTATAAATGATGTATTATCATGGGCTCAATTTATGCCAGTGAATTGAATTACATCCTGTATAATCAAAAACATCTTAATCCATAGAATAATGGACATACAACACCAATACATATTAATTTTTTATCTAATGTTATGCAAAATATATTATACCAAGCTATGACTGGCCTCATAGCTCAGTGGGTAGTAGCTCTGCCTTCTGAACTATAGGTTGTGGGTTTTATTCCCCCCTGGGACAAACATTTGATTTTACTTTGTGATGAGCATCAATGTTTGTTCTGTGTCTGAGTGTTATACTATATTCTATGTATTTACAAACAATAATGTATCCAAGTAATAAGTATTCTATCAATTATCTGGGACTCAAGCAAAGATACCTTTTCATTAGTGTTATCTTTACTAGACCCCCTGTTTCCTATAGGGCAAGACTTAGTTTGGGGCTTGATGGCGCTGTGTGAAATGTCTACATATAATTATTTTATTTACTATTTATGTCAAACGACTTACTTGGTTGACCAGGAGCAAACCCATCAAGACGGCTCATGTGAAAAGGAATGATAACAACAATAGACAGCCACAACAACAGGACAAATCTGCTGCGCCATGTCTCTTTGTCATTCGGGTCTTGAGCTTCAAGGTAAGCTAACACAGTAAGCAGATCTGAAACCTATAAAGAAAGATTACTATTAACAGAAACTTGGAGCTAGTACATCATCTCTAAATTTATAAAAATAAGTATTATAAAATCTTACCTCATGTGGTAGGTGCCTTACAACCACTTTATATCCTCTCACTCTAATAATCTGGTACATGTAATTGAAGACAGCATGCTTAATTTCAAATGGAGATTCCTTGTTTTTGATCAAGCTCAAAAACTTTGCTAGAATCTTGTCTAAGTGAGGATCGAGCAAGTGTGGTTGTTCATAATACTGCTTTAAGATGCTGTAAAGCTTTTCATATTCTACTTCAAACACAGGAGTGTTATATATATTTTTCACGTTGTCAATCATAATCAAAACATCTTCAACTTCTGAGAAGTGCTCCAAGGCACATCCCAGGCCAATGTTGTCGCAGTCTTCCTCCCGGTTGTGATCGGTATCGAGACCAACCATTTTCGACACTCTCAGTCACGACTTAATTCACAAGAAAATATACTTTTGAAATATACTGAACATTTGCCTTAGCTTCACTTCACACTTATTAGATAAAAATAAAATATCTGAATTCGGATGCGGATTAAAATCACATTAAATTAAAATACAAGAATTATGAAGATTTTGTTTTTCTTATATTTTGGCTCCACACATAGTGTATTTAGCCAGTGTCAAGTATTGTTATGTTTTTTCATTTTTTAAATGTCATCATCATCATTAACAGCCTGAAGACGTCCACTGCTGAACATAGGCCTCCCCCAGGGAGCGCCACTTAGAGCGGCTGCTCGCCTCCCGCATCCATCGGCTCCCCGCGCCTTTCACCAGGTCGTCGGTCCACCTAGAGGGGGGCCGGCCTACGCTGCTTCTTCCAGTTCGTGGTCGCCACTCGAGAACCTTTCTTCCCCATCGGGTTTTAAATGTAAAATCGAACAATTGTTATGATCGTTACAAGTATACAGTACTACAAGTTGTAAAAATTTTTACAACTAAAGAGCTAGGTAAAATGAACTACAAGTGTAGATTTTACTGAAATTGGGTTGTATTTATTGTGTCACGTAATAATGAACTACTGAACTACTATATACTGAAAACTACGGGGGGCTGAATGATGCAGGAGGCGAGTGGCCGCTCAAGGTGGCACTCTATGGGGAAGGCCTATGTTCAGCAGTTGACGTCTTCGGGCTGTTAATGATGATAACGCAGAATTCCCCCTATTACATAGGTCCAGAACCGAAGTCTCCGTACTTAACCTTGTTTGAACATGAATTAAACCATAGAGCACATTTTTTTTTTTTCTAATGTCAGTTCCTCTTTCAACATACCATATAAATAGTATTACCCGATTTAGTCGGGTACCTAAATAAAAATCTAGCTAGACGTAAAATGTAAATAATAAAAATTATATAACGCCTACATTAAAAAAATATAAAATAATAAAATTAATTACCATCATACTGCTATCTATAGACAAGAAAAAGGTTTATAGATAGCTCATGCAATCTTTTAATAAAAAGGATTCAAATTAAGTAAAACCAGCAGTTTAACCAACATTTCCTTTAATAACTCACGAGTTTTTCAATATTACCAAGTTAAAGGGATTAAAGAACAACAGTTATGTAGGTACAGGGGGTCTAACAAAGATACCAACCACTAACGCTAACGCCAAACGCTAACTCCAAAATGTACTGAAATAACATTTCGGAAATCGCTAACTTTTCCGTAGCGAATGTCATTTTGTTACATATTTGGAGTTAGCGTGAGGCGTTAGCGTTAGCGATTGTGATCTTTGCTAGACCCCCTGGGCCTCAACAAAAATAATGTTTCATATTTTAGGATAAACAAAAATAACTTTAAAAATGGAAAAACAGTGGGCGCGTGGAACTTTTATAGTTGACAATAAAACTATCATCAGTAATTGCACTTCTGTGTTCTGTGTGTTATTTACTATAGAAAGGCGCTGAACATATTGTTGAGCGAGTATTAGGTTTCCACCAATCTTCATTTCTACTTTTTCGAACTACTTTTATCCAACGATCAGCTAGACATGGATCTGTTGGAAATCCATACAAAAGAAATCGGGTAATTATTCAGATGTCGTGTGGCAATACTGATTATGACATGTCAACTTTTTATTGTAAAATGGTTCTAAATCTTCGTCAAATAGAAATAATTAAAATAATATTATAAAAATACACGATTAAGGCCACTTACAAGTGAAATGTGATCGTGTGCTTCTGTGATTCGTGCCTCGAGTGATTTCGGCACAGTTTTATCACGCAAGACGGCATTTTTTTGGTATGTATTCAAAAGCACACCTAAGTAACGACTGATTTTGATTTTGACAGCTGAGAATCAATGACACCCAAAGTGGTGTGTACGGTTTTGCCCTGGTTTAATTTCGTATTAGTGGTCTGGATAAAAAGTCTTTGGATGATAATGACCCTAGTAAAAGTATATTGAAACATTATATGAAATAATGTTTGTAAGTAACATTTTTATACGTGTGTTACCAGTGATGACTTATGGAACTGAGACGTGGTCTCTAACTGTTGGCCTCATTACTAAGCTCAAAGTCGCGATGATGATTCTGGTTTTCCTTCGACTCCTCGGGTTACTCTTGATGCACAAAACACAGCACAACACGACACAATTTCACTATTGATACAATATTTAGCCCTAATAACAATATAATTACTAAATTTTCACGTTTTATGCTCTCGCATTTAATTTCATGACACACCAAACTGTCAGAACATGACACGCGGTGTCGGTAAGGCGACGTTGCCGTACCGACATTCGCTTTCTCGCATACTCTATGCGACGATTCGTGTATTAGACAGAGATACAAGACAGTATGTTTACACGAAGGATGCGGAGCGGCAACGCCGCATTGGCAGATTTTGGCTCTCTCCATAGACCTCCATGGTTTTACCTAAGTAAAAGTCAAAAGTAATAAACGTTAGGGAATCATAGAGTACGTATTTATAGGTAGGTGGCATACCTAAGAACAAGTAGGGTCATAACTCATAGGTATGGTATGATAAGGCTAGGTAGGACGGACTTATCAATACATATAATAAAACGGTAACCACCACTGCTCCACGTAGGCCTCCCCCATAGAGGGCCACCTTGAGCAGCCACTCGCCTCCTGCATCCATCGGCTCCCCGTGGTTTTCACCAGATCGTCGGTCCACCGAGTGGGGCTGGCCTACGCTGCGTCTTCTGGTTCTACTAATATCTAATTTTCTTTATTTTATTAACAGTAAAAAGTATCGATATTCTGCAGCACTGTTTAGTTAGGTTTACTATATATCTATACATTGTGTAATAGGGGTCACTTCCCTACTCACGCATGCTAATGCATATTTAGATACTCACACCAACAGAAAATGGACATGCATTTTGTGTATGTCCGCCGTCCATTCTGATTCTATGTTGATGCGTAAGCGCGACAACGAAATCTCTTGTAAACATCATGACCGACGACATCTTGCGATATCGCCGTCCGTGATTGGTTGTTCTCAGATTCATTGACAGCGGTCAAAGTCGTGAGCGCAATATCTGAATCGGAACGTTGAAAAATCAACTTGAACGCTGTAAGAAATAACAGCGTGAAACGGAATACGGGGCAAGTTTAAAGTTACAAGCAGGGTTGCGATGAGTGAGAATGTATTAACGTATCAACCTATAGTATCTCTTACGGCACACTCGCGTACGGAGTGTTTCGTACCATTATCAATAGAAAGAGCAAAAATAAATCATGTTTGTTCATAGATTTATATAAAAATAAATAAAGTCTTACAGGGCGGACAGATTATATTTTACTTATGTACCTAATAAAACACATCCAACGATGTTAAAAGATGTACTGTAGAAATCCATCATATTCGACCATTATTCATAAAATGGCAGCACTGGTACAAACGCAGCGACGCTCTTCAGTTCACAGCCCCCCTATTACGAAGGAGTTAGCCTTGAGTTAGCAGCGCTTTTGACGAGCGTCTGCCGCTCAACTGCTGTCAATTTTCATACAATTTGGCAGCAGTTGAGCGGCAGACTCGCGTCAGCAGCGCTGCTAAGGGGGCAGATAAGTACATTATTATTTTTTTTTTTCTTATATTTTGGCTCCACACATAGTGTATTTAGCCAGTGTCAAGTATTGTGATTTTTCATCATGTTATTAGAATATTTCACGTAAAGTCAAGTCATAGTCATAGTCCAGTCTAAGTCGGGAGTCATAGTCCAGTCTAAGTCATGGTCCAGTAAAGTAGTGGCAACTTTACTAGAAGCTTCTATGGAATTTTGGAAGCAACACGAAAAACCACGTTTCATCATGGTTTCACCACATCATATCACTTGCCCACACTCGCGCTCGTAATTCAGCACTTAATGCGTAAAACGCCAACAATTTTAAACATTGACACTGGAAAAGCACAAGTTATGAGAAATAATACAATGTAACGAGAACTTTTCCGCGTTCCTGCTAAAAAAAAAAACTACATTATTGATATTTTTTTTTATATTTTGGCTCCACGCATAGTGTATTTAGCCAGTGTCAAGTATTATATTTTCATCGTGTTATAATATACTTCACGAAGTCATGTCCTAGTCATAGTCCAGTCTAAGTCAGGTAGTCATAGTCCAGTCTAAGTCATGGTCCAGCAAAGTGGTGGCAACTTTACTAGAAGCTTATATGGAGTTTTGGAAGCAACACGAAAAATCTCGTTTCACCACATTATATCACTTGCCCTCACTCATGCTCGTAATTCAGCACTTAATGGCGTAAAACACCACCAATTTTAAACATTAACACTGGAAAAAGCAAGTTTTGAAAAATAATACAATGCAACGACGTGAACTTTTCCGCGTTCCCGCCAAAACTCCTAGATTATTATTATATATTATAATTATGTAGTGACGTAAATTACCTACTTTCAAAATAACTTCCACTTATTGCCGCGGGACAGCTTTCGTGACACGGAGTCTAACGCCAAACGCTAACTCCAAAATGTACTGAATGACATTTCGGAAACCGCTTACTTGTCCGCAGCTAATGTAATTTCATAGCATTTCAAGAAATTTCAATGCATATTTTAGTAAGCGTTTGGGAACCCCAGCGGGTCTAGCAAAGGTCCCTTTCCATTAGAGTTAACGCCAAACGATAACTCAAAATGTATGGAGAATGTAATGTCATTCTCCATACATTTTGAGTAATGTAATGTCATTCTCCATGCACTTCGACGGGCCCGATAGCTCAGTTGGTAGTAACCCTACCCTGCCTTCTGAACTGAGGGGCTGTGGGTTCGATTCCTACCCAGGACAAACATTTGTGTGATGAACATAGATGTTTGTTCTGTGTCTGGGCGTTATATAGTATTCTACGTAAGTATGTATTTACAAACAAAAAGGTGTATTATATCCGTTATCTGGTTCCCATAGTACAAGCTATGCTTAGTTTGGGGCTAGATGGCATTGTGTTAAATGTCCATACATATATTTATTGACGTTAGCTGCGGAAAAGTTTTCCACAGGGGCTCTCATTCCAATACATTTTGAGTTATCGTTTGGCGTTAACGCTAATGGAAAGGGCTTTACTAGACCCCCTGTACATATTGGAGTTAGCGTTTGGGATCTTTGCTAGACCCCCTGTATATTTATGAATGATATCCCCTGAAACAAGAAAAACAAAGAGAAACGTCGCATTGCTCGCAAAAGTATTGGCTACGTGCCCTTTTCCTTTTCTCCATGCGGCACCACACGCACGCAGAGTCCTTCGATCTTCCCTTCGCAATATAATGATTTCCCTTTAAAACCGGACGCTCATTATGTTTCATCCGTATTGTGCGTACAGTCTTAACCTGCACTGGCACTGATGCAGGCAAGCTCGGTCGGCTACAGGCAATCAAAGCCTCAGCTAGATTTTTTCTGAAGCTCCTGTGGTCAATATTGAACTTACATTTATAAATAACGTAACAGTTCAATATCGAAACATTCAAGAGCCTCAAAAATAGTTTTTTGTACCAGACTTGGTTCCGGGTCCGCTCCATAGGATATGCCGACAAGAGCCGATCTTTCTTGTCAACGCCCCCCATGAGCAGATTGTAGTCGTGTACAGCTCGAGGTTTAAATGTCATCTCGCTGTACTTTTCCTTCGGCTCCACCACCATTTTGTGAAAAGTAGAGACCATGCAGACCATATTTGAGTCGCACCATAATAACACCGCTAGGTCTTCAGTGTTACAAGTCGCAATCTCCCCCACTCGCATTTCTGGCTTCGTCATCGATTTGATTGCGTCCGGGACGAATTCTCGATTGACACGAAGGGTCCCGAGCACATCAGTTTTTTGTAGCTTTAAGTAACGCGCTAGTAATGGGGAATTATAATAATTATCAATTACTAGCGTGTGGCCTAAATTTAACAAGGGTCTTGCGAGCTCATATATGACACCAGCTGTTACGCCCTCTGGCTCTGGCATCAGATGGTTGGTGCTCTGTGTAACTGTACGTGAGTCTATTTGTCCATCTATGTGTGCGTATAAATGGGCGTCTGTCTGTGCATCTGTGTGTGCGCCTGTCTGTATAATTTTATCTGCACCAGCGTAGATGAAAAAATTCCAAAGGTAGCCTGTCGCCGACTCCCATAGCTCAAAAGACTGAATGCCTAATTTAGCGGCTTTATTGCTCATCTTTTGAGCAAACGCCAGCCGGCCCTTCCACAGCAGTAAGCTTTCATCTATGGCGATGCTTTGGCCAGGCTTGTACAAAGACATAAATTTGTGGGTCAGTCTGTCAATGATGGGTTTTATTTTATGTAACCTCTGCTGCGGGATGGATAAGTTTGCGGGAGAATGGCTAGCAAAACGAAGGAATCGCTTCAATAATATAAAGCGATCATATGACATTAAGGAAGCTAAGTTTGGTAATGCGAAGAGTCCAGATGCTTTGAAATAATCTTTCTGATCAGGGAAATTGATTAAGCTGTGCATCTGGTATATACCAAAAAATAGTAATATTTCTTGTCTATCTGTCGGCTTCCAAAATCTGAGTAGCAATTTCTGTTGCAGAGGACCTGTCGCGGCAATAGTAGCAGCCGCATATTTGTTTGTCTCTGACACAATCAAATCAATCATAGGGACATCCCAGATTTTAAAGAATACATCCAACGGGCACGTCAATTCTGATATCGGAAAAGTTGGACCAGCGTTACCCGTGAACTTTTCCCTAGCCCCTTTGAAAACTTGGGAATCGCCCGACCAATCGAAATGCAAGAGCTCTGGTGAGACTAGATTTCTGAGCGCCATGTCATCCCTAGTGTCGGCTCTGTTGATGGCTTCTTCGGCTGCAGCATCAAAAGTAATTGGAAGTACTGCTGGAGCGAGGGACGCCATATCTTGCACCTCTTCCGGATCTTCATCGTCATCGATTTCTTAAAAAAAAAGTGATTTAGGTTTTGAATTGAATAACTGACCACCATACTTTTTCTGATTTCCAAAAAGGAGGTTCTCGATTCATTTCGGTTCTTTTTTAAGGCTCTCGAGTGGCGACCACGAACTGGAAGACGCAGCGTAGGCGGGACGCTGCGTCTTACAGTTCGCTTAGTGGGCTAAGTGGACCGACGACCTGATCAGAATCATGGGAGCCGATGGATGCAAGAGGCAAGCAGCTGCTCAAACTGACGCTCTTTGGGGAGGCCTATGTTCAATAGTGGACGTCTTCAGGCTGATGATGAAGCAGGTAGTGCGATTCGAACTTAATGGCTGCTGTGAAGTCGGCGCGAAACGCTGGGCAGTAGCAAAAATTAAATGTGCACGGGCAGGGGTAAGTGGTGTGCGGGGGGCCTGCAGCACACTTGACAGCCGCCATTAAGTTTGACTCACACTCTAGACATTTTCGCAATTAATATTTAGTATAAAATGTATATCTTTTATAATTATGGTTCCTAGACTTGTTTTGAAATTTGCTATTAATCTGTGTTACAATAAAGGCTTCGTTCTCTATATTCGATTAAAGTTACCATTACCCTATGAGATACTGATCGGGTCGTACACCCCGACAAGGATATTTTGGCGTGTGGCGAAAATTGGAACTACCGCTGACATCTTATCATGCCTTGGCCACACCTACCTAAAGTTAAACGGCGAAGGTTCGCGGTTGAACGCTTGTGTGTGTGCGTACAGCGATGCATCGGGCGCAGACGAATTATTTGTGGCCAAGGAATCTGTGGCATTGTTGACAAATCGCTCCAGTTGCAGTGCTGCTGCTACCGGTAAGTGATATCATCTACGTGAAGTCCCACCCAAATTGCCTTATAATTATAAATTGTGTGCCTAAGCTTATTTAAGAGCGTTTCCCATTACGCTCAATATATAACAACTACAATAAAACGAAGTTACGCCAATTTATTAGCAATTTTAAATAACCGTCCGTTTTATTGAGAGACACATTGCCCGTTTGCATTAAATCGACAGTTAACGCGTTAGTTTTATAAACAAACAGTTCTTCTTACACACAGACGGCGACATATTATGTATTGATTTGATGTTTTTATTTAACGCTCTATCGCTGCTTAATAACAGCTTTCGCGTACTCAAAAATAAATATAAATATCCAGGGAATGAGCAGCTTATGCATTCTTGACTGGTTCATTAAGTTCGGTTTCAGAACCAGTCTCAGTAAAATGAATCACTTGCGTGTTTTAAGGACGTACAACGCCATCTAGTTTCTTTGTGATGAACCTATTATAGATAGGTGTACGACTGTATGTGCACTGACCTCTATTATACTTGTATAACAGAGATCAGTGTAGGTGTAAGTAATGTAAGTATACATAAGTAGCTTGCTTATGTATACTCTTAAGATGAAGGTTGACTTCCATTATTCTAAGCAAGCTTCTACTACGCGGAAAAGAGCATGGCCCTGACTGATAATTAAATACTTAATACACACAACAAAACCAAACAAAACATTGAGTGTAATCAGCACCCTACTACTAAGACTGCGCTGTTCGTCCGTCTGTCTGTCTGTATGTCCGTCTCTCACCAGGCTGTATCTCATGAACCGTGATAGTTAGGGCATCGTTCTCTATATGCGATTAAAGTTACGATTACCTAGCCAGTGAGTAATACTGATCGGGACGTAAAGGCGGCGAGTAGTTCTTTTCAGTTTCACGAACGAAAACAGAGTTTCGACCAATTCAGTGAGTAAAAATTTAGGATGGTCTGTAGCAACGTCAAATGTTCATTATGTTCGTTCAATAGACACTCTGACAGCTGTCAGTGACGTCATTTTGGGTTCGTTTTTTGTTTTATTTTTGACTTTTTTATGTGCCAGCTATGTGCTGCGGTGCGGTAGCTGTCCTTCAAATAGTATTTATTCCCTATATAAAAACAGTAAGTAGGTAAGGATTTACCTTTACAAAAAGGGGTATCAACTAATTAAATTAATGTAATGAGGAATGTAATACGAATTTAGATTACATTGTTTAGTTCAACGGGAAATGTAATAAGTAATACCTATAGGTACCTGAAATATAGTTTTATCTCAGCACAATAATCAAAATTAAAACAAAACAAAATAGCCTGAAGACTTCCACTGCTGATCATAGGCCCCCTCCAAAGAGCACCACTTTGAGCGGCTGCTAGCTTCTTGCATCCATCGGCTCCCCACGGTCCTGAGCGGACTGTTTTAGTAATTAAATGCAATAATTTCTATATTCACAAGGATCTCGTAATAGAAACAGGAATGGTAGTCGATGTTTTTATAGCAGTATCGCCTGCTTAGCTTATTCAACAGGATTGGTAGTTTTCTGTTCCGTAGATCTCAATATTTGTGGCATGCAAACTATAATAATAAATTACAAACACATGCGAGCTTGTGACAAGTTTTGCTATATCGGCAGCTGGTGTGACCTGTAAGTAATGCCCCGGTTTACGGGTCGGTTAGCGCTACTCGGACATTCTGAAATTCGTTACTGCAGTTACAAGTGACATTACGCGGTGATTAGCCAACTCGGAACTTTACTCGAATATAGATAACGAAGCCCTAAGACAGATAAAATGTACACACAATCATGATGATGATTGCACAAAACAGACAAAGTAATGTTTCCGCTAGATAGCGGTGACCCGCAAATACTTGGAACATAATTTAAGAATTTGGTTTTCTTAATTTTTATGTATGAAAAGTCATCAATAAATTTTAATATTTAATAAAGAGCATAAAGTTTAAAGTCCAACTTCTTAGGTATTTTATTAATTTAAATTCTACATCGCGTATACGCTCTTTTCCCGCGTTTAGTATGTAAGAAGCTTTTCTTTCTACGAACAATTGAATAATGAAAGTGTCTCCTATTGGGAAAGTTGCGGATTTATTACAAGTACCTATAGAATAGATTATTTGGTGCACTTAACTGGACAGCCGCCGCAGTACATAGGTATACTTATTTACCACTGCAGAGAAACACTCGCTTATGTCATGTTTACCGCTTCCATTTTCATAGAAAAATATTATAACGGGTTGGTAGTTTTGTGGTTTTTTGTTCTGTGGATCTCAGTATTTGTAGCATTCATATTATAATAATAAATTACCTACAAATACGTGCAAGCTAGCAACGAGTTTTGCCGTACTCGCCGGTTAAACATAATAATCCACAGCTGATGCAGCCTGTAAGTTACAGCCTGGTTTACAGGTCAGGTAGCGCTACTCGGATATACTGCAATTCGTTTCTGCAGTTGCAGGCGACATTATGTGGTGATTAACCAACTTGGACCTTGACTTGAAAATACAGAGAACGAAGCCCTAAGTGTTATACCATCAAAAAACCACTAGCCAGCCAGTAAAAGTACCAAAAGTATTAAAAGAACCAAGGTTCAATTTTTAAATACCAGTTTCATTTCAAAAGTACCAGGAGTTCTCGGTCCTTATCCCGGTAACCCTAATGGATACTGTAACAGCAGGTTAATGGGTATATATAGAGAACAGGCTGTAACATTCTCCTTGATAAATTTAAAACTTCTGCAAATACCAAGCCCCCCCAACACACACACCCAACCAAGGGATTATGGCAAACCCCTCTACGAAAAGCATCCAGTGGTGTTTTACAGGGTGTACTGTGTTCATCAGTGGGCATCTTTTGGTTGCGGATTATGCAGAGATTGAACACACAATAATTATTGTTGCAAAAACTACTAACCGGCAAATGTTGTTGTTGTGGGTGATGGTGATATTTGTGGCATCGGGATGGTGGGGTGGTTGCTGAAATAATATTTAAATATCAACTCACATGCATTAAGTGTAACTATTCAGTATTTCCATGACAATTTCTCCGTCTTCTTCTCATGTGGCCATGGGCACCCGGTGTAATGAATATCTTACTGTTTATTTACATTGTCTCATAAGTCTCATAAGGTCACATGCATGATCTACAATTTTTATGTTGGTGAAAAATCAATTATAAGTACATAGGTAATGTAGGTACCTACAGGAACTGAGATCACTAAAGATCTATGGGTCACACATGATCTTATGAGACTTGAGGCAGAATTAAGAATAAATAGGTACCAAAATTCAGATTACTGTTTCATTCCAAGGTGGACTCCTTGTTCTAGCTTATTTGACTGGGCTAATACACCCACATGGAAGAAAACGCTTACTTAGCTCTTTTAGCTAACAAATAGCGTAATTCCTTTGTGCCCCGGAACATATTATTGTCATATTGTTCCTTGGCTTGGTATATTTCATCATCATCATCATGAACAGCCTGATGACATCCACTACTGAACATAGGGCTCCCCCAGGGAGCACCACTTTGAGCGGCTGCTCGCCTCCTGCATCTATCGGCTCCCCGTGGTTTTCACCAGATTGTCAGTCCACCTAGTGGGGAGCGGAGGTCTGCCTACGGTGCGCCTTCCGGTTCGTGGTCGCCAATGAAGAACCTTGGCCCCAGTCAAATCAGAAAATATTAGATCTATGTAAATAGGGCGAATTCTGTGGAGAAGACAAACATTACCGCTTATTATTTTGCTCAGAAGCTTCCGGCTTATGGCACCGAGAAAGTCGTTTTTTTCGTTTCGCCTCAACTGTCTTGTTTATTAGAGACATGACTTTTCTGTTTGCTTGCAACAACGCGCGGTAGGTACCTATATATTTACAACTTTGACTTAGTATGTTTGTGCTTGCTTTATTTAATATAATATAATAATAAAATTTTAATAACCGAGATTTCATGCATTTGTGATTTCATTGTATTTTTTTTTTCTTATATCAAAGAAGAGTATATAATAGTCAGTGTTGCCAACCCTGACAGCCTAAAAACAGTATAACAGCCTAAAAAACAGTGGAATTGTTATTTCAAAACAATAAATCTGCTGTTTTAATAAAACACATTTAAATTCATAGAAACGGTGTTTAATATACATACATTATTATTATTCCAAAGAAAATTTAAGAAGTGCTCAAAGGAATTAATTATATTTTTAATCTTCTTTCGAAAGTGAGCCGTGAGATTCAAAGATAGATTATGCAATCCATTTTGACTTTACTTTCTTTTGCTTTTTGTTTTGGACCTTATGATTTTTGGACTTTTAATCCTAATCAATCACTTTTTTCTTTTTAGGGGGAGTTTGTTCATATAATAAATCACTTCTTATTCGTTGTTTTAAAATGACCACTTTCGAAAATACGTAATAAACAAAATAATTGATCTTGCTTCAACTTGACGAAAACAGAGAAGTGAAAATAATGATTTACAGGACTTTCCCCTATAATAATGTTTAGTAACTTAGTAGTAGCAACTTTTGTATGCGCTATGTTGAATGTTTATTGCAATTTGTATTAGATGGCTCTAAAATTATAGAAAAACAGTAGAATTTGTGCCTAAAACAGAAAACAGGGTTACTAATGAAAAAACAGCAAATCTACTGTTAAAACAGTAGGGTTGGCAACACTGATAATAGTCTTATATCTTGGCTCCACACATAGTGTATTGAGTCCTCGGGGGAAGTAATAGTATTCTGTGATTGAGCCAGTGTCAAGTATTATATTTCATATTTCAATATTTCACGCAAAGTCATGTCATAGTCATAGTCCAGCAGTGTGGTCAACCTAGGCGATATATCGCCATTTAGGCTACTCAGGACTACGAACCGGCGACGTAAAAATCTGATTGGCGACTGGTCGCCTTTTAGGCTGACATTCAGAGACGAGTTCGAGTTCGAACTCAAACTCCGTTATGTCAAAATTGGAGTCTAGACTCGTACTTCGATCGAATTGGCATTCACAGTCGAGTTTAGCATTATGGAGTACGAGTATATGCTCATCTGAGCATGAGACGGGCTGAGCCACGAAATCGGTGACTCGAGCCGTGCTCAGGCACCGCCTTCTTTATTATCACGCATGTTTTTAAAAACAATGCTGCTTAAAATCAATTTTAAATGTGGTTTTTGTCTTCAAATGTATTTAGTATTGAATAAAACGAATAAATTACGAAATAAAATTAGTTACTTCATAGATTTATTTATAATGAAAATAACAATAAAAAAAATCTAATAGTAATTTACTGGCAGATCCTGTGTGTTTTCTTTTCTTTGTTGTATTATGGATTTTGCTTCCCCGGCTTGTGTCTTCACATTCACATTATTCCATGCCTTTTTAAGTGAGTAGGTAGGTACCTAACCTATAATATAGAATTAATCTTAAATTAATGGTAGGTCTTGGTTTATTAAATAAAAATCAATTCATATGGTACCTTTTAGGAATTACCATGCACATATGAAGAAATCATCAATGCTTTGCAAGTTGGCTCCATAGTTCTTCTTATCTATTATTAAAATAAAGCATTTATTTTTATTTAGTTTCTAGAATTTATATGTATGGGAGCTGTGAGCTCCCTCAGATTTTGTGAACAAGTAGGTACTGTGATCACTGTAGAGACGATTTATTTTCCATTGCTATTTCCATTTCCATTGTAAGTTTTAATTTCACTCGTTTTTTTATTATTTAGGTAAATAACAACATTCATAATAATCATAATAATTGAAAAAACAAATAAAGAGAAATAGCGCGCTTTTTAAAGTCTCCTTCAAAGAGTATATAATTATCACCAGTTTTTTCTCTAATCTGTGATCAGCAGTAAATTTGATCTCCTGTTTCAGTTATTCATACAATATTTGCTATTTTTTCTCCCTTTTTAGCATAATACTGCCAAATAAAAAAGACTATCTATGGCCGGAGTTTACTCGACGGAGTGAGGGCGGAGTTTACGTTGGAACTCGACTGTGAATTTAAAAACGCGGAGTATACTCGCCGTGTCCGGAGTTTGAACTCGCGTGAGTTCGATCGGAGTAAACTCGATGCATTGTCTCTGAATGTCAGCCTTAGGCTACCTCAGGGACAAGTCACTTAAATTAGCCAAATCGTAAATAAACACCTTTCATGAAAGTTAAGCCACCTTAAGGTCTGAAATGGAGTTTTGGCGGGAACGCGAAAAAGTTCACGTCGTTGCATTGTATTATTCCGAGCGTGAGTGTGGGCAAGTTATATAATGTGGTCAAACGTGATTTTCCGTGTTGTGTCCAAAATTCCATAGAAGCTTCTAGTAAACTTGCCTCCACCTTACTGGAGCATGACTGAGACTGAAATATAACTACCTGACTTAGATTGGACTTTGACTATGACTGAGACTTGACTTCACGTGAAATATTCTATTAACATGATGAATACAATACTTGACACTGGCTAAATACACTATGTGTGGAGCCAAAAAATAAGAAAAAAAAAGGGTCTGAAATATCAATAAAGAAGAAAAAATTTAAGATAGAATCACAGAATTCCCCTAGAATGTTGATGTTATGACGTGAACACGACTAAAAAATCTACAAAAAGTAATTTTATTGATTTTGTATCGTAAAAACTATGTAAATAAAGCGAATTTTGTGTAAAAGTAACTTGAACGACTGGAAAAAGTCAGTCGTTCTGTCAACATAATTCACAGTATAAATCATATCGCCTTAGCCTACCTATTACCTGTAATATGTTAAAATCTTTAGTAAAAAACTAGCCAAAACTGGCCACGAATTAAAGAAAATCAACCAAAATCCACCATTTTCCACTAACACAAAATTAAATAACGTTGACGAACGCCTTGTCTTATTATTGCTGGTGCCTTGTCTTGTTATAGGTAGCTGGTGGACGTAACATTATTGAACTATACCCCATTCCCGAATCTAAGATAATTACTTTTCCTATTATACTGAGATAAGGCGTAAAACTAATAAACCCGTGCCAAGAAGGGCGGGTCAGCTATTAAAAAATAAAGATCATCAAAAACTACAATTTTACTTCATTTTAACATTATAACACGATATTTTAACGTTTGAGGCTTAGGCCTTCGTTCTCTATATTCGAGTAAAGTTCCGAGTTGGCTAGCCACCACGTAATGTCACTTTTAACTGCAGTAACGAATTTCAGAATGTCCGAGTAGCGCTAGCCGACCCGTAAACCAGGCTGCTACTTACAGGACACATCAGCTGCCGATTAGTACGGTTAACCGACGGCTATAGCAAAACTTGTTGCAAGCTCGCATGTGTTTGTAATTTATTATTATAGTTTGCATGCCACAAATACTGAGATCTACGGAACTAAAAAGTACCAACCCTGTTGATTACGCTACTGCTATAAAAACATCGGCTATTGGTTCTATTTCGAGATCAGATACTTATGAATATAGAAATCATTGTATTTAATTACTAAAACAGTCCGCTCCGAACCGTGGGAAGCCGATGGATACTGGAATCTAGCAGCCGCTCAAAGTAGTGCTCTTTGGAGGAGGACTATGTTCAGCAGTAGACGTCTTCAGGCTGATGATTATGATGATGATGACTATTAAAAAAGTTTTGGTTCAATTATAATGTTTAAATACTTATATAATATTATGATATTTTTGTTTTGTTTTAATTTTTATTATTGCGTCAAGATAAAACCATATTTCAGGTACCTAAAGGTATGTAATCTAAATTCGTATTACATTCCTCATTACATTAATTTAATTAGTTGATACCCTATTTTGAAAAGGTAAATCCTTACCTACTTACTGTTTTTAGGTAGGGAATAAATACTCTTTGAAGGGCACCTACCGCACCGCAGCATATAGCTGGCACATAAAAATGCCAAAAAAAAATGACAAACCCAAAATGGCATCACTGACAGCAGTCATGGTGACTATTGAAAGAACGAAATGAACAGTTGACGTTGCTACAGATCACCCTAAATTTTAACCCACTGAGTAGCTGATCGAAACTCTGTTTTCGTTCGTGAAACTGGGAAGAACTACTCGCCGCCTTTACGTCCCGATCAGTATTACTCACTGGCTAAGGTAATCGTAACTTTAATCGAATATAGAGAACGAAGCGCTTAGGCTACTTTTTTAGGCGACAGGACCTAAAATTCGGCTACTTAGGCTACTTAAGCCGGGAAAATGGCGATATTAGTTCCGTCGCCGTTGGCAACACTGTTGTCCAGTCTAAGTCAGGTAGTCATAGTCCAGTCTATTCTAAGTCATGCTCCAGTATAGTGGTGGCAACTTTTCTAGAAGCTTCTATGGAGTTTTGGAAGCAAAACGAAAAATCACGTTTCACCACATTATATCACTTGCCCTCACTCATGCTCGTAATTCAGCACTTAATGCGTAAAACGCTACCAATTTTAAACATTAACACTGGAAAAAGCAAAAGTTTTGAAAAATAATACAATGCAACGATGCGACGTGAACTTTTCCGCGTTTCCGCCAAAACTCGCGTGTGATTTGTTAGTTTTTATACCAGTGTACTCACCACAGAGTACATTGGTATAATTTTGGTACTCTGTAGATTTGTTGTAGTAGCGACTAGCGATGCACGATGCGTCGATCCGTCCGATCCGATCTTTTCGAAAATCGGATCAAGGGCATACTATGCCCTTGATCCGATTTTCATACAATCCAGTCGATTTTCAGATCGGACTGAAATCATACGATACGATCGGTGGAAATCCAAGCATTGTGGCTTATACATAATGTAATGTAGCTCTGTAATCTGTGTATGTTATTAGGTGGTTAACTTTGATAAGGGGATGTATCAAAGTACGATCTTTACTTTATTTATGTCACAAAATGTCGGTATTTTACATCGTCTTTCAAAATTGTTGTTTCTCAAAAGCCTAAAAATTGAAGATTGGGATCCTTAAATATCTACTCGTATACCTTCATTTATAAATTGTTGTTTGTTAATCCAAGTCGTCGCATTTTTAATGTTAAATTAATCACACTCAAACCCAATCATTCTTTGTTTGAATTTGAAATAAATGTCGTATACAAGGTGACCTTGAATCGGTATGTTATTCCGAAATGGGGGGACTCCACAAGTTGTGAGAGCCTTACTTGGGTGTTTCCAAACCTCCATAGTGAAAAATAAATCCACAAGCAAAATTGCACGTGCGATAGCTACAAGAGTTAATAAGATACTTTTAATACAGGTCGTTAAACTCATTTATGTGCAATCGGTCATGGACGAAGTTCAACCACCCAGCTGCGCTAAGGCTATTTTCAAACGTAAACTTTACATGGCATTTCTTCAATGAAATACTATTAATTTAGTAAAGTCGCAGAAGAAATATTGTCTACCTTGGGGTGTAGATTTACCCCCTTTCGGGATAACATAGCAATTCAGGGTCACTTTGTATTATATTAATGTTGTATTTATGCAATTTTTCGGATCGATCTCTTGAAGATCGGATCAAATGCATACGATCCAATACGCGGTTCGGATCAAGGCGTTACGATCCGTATCGATCCATAAAATCAGATCGAGCCTTGAAATAAGCGCATCCTTAGTGGTTTGTTGATTTGTGATTGTTTGTAAGTCAGTGTTGCCAGCTAGCGTAGAAAAAAATGGATTATTCCCAATTCTACAGATTTTCAATTCTGCAGATTCCCAATTCTACAGACTCTCGTTTCTACAGATTCCCGTTTCTACAGATTCCCATGTCTGCAGATTCCCATATCTACAGACTCCCATTTCTACAGATTCCCATTTCTGGAGTCCCATTTCAACAGATTATCATTTTACCATGAATGAAATAAAAAAAAGAAGGATTGAGTTTTGATTGACATCGAACTGAAGCCCAAAATGGCGGACATATTACATATGTGTGTCAGATGAAAGTAGGGCGACCGGCTGCATATGATGTGAGTGTGTGCGTATTTCTCTCGTACGTGCGAAGCGTTCCGGCTTCCTAAGGGTGCTTCAGTTTCGGATCAGACGGGATTCCATCCTTCATTTTTTAATAGCTCCATGCATTTTGCCAATTTTTTTTTTCAACGGGCAATATGCCTTTATTACTCAAGCCAACCACTACAATAATAAAAACTAAACTAAAACTAACTACACTACATACTAACTAGCTACACTATACCTAATACAAAGAACATATGGACTTTATAATAGACCGCGATCGCCTATAGACAGTCCAAATGCTCCAGCCCACTGCCAGTAGGTAGCGTACCCAACATGCTGGCAGCATTGCCTCGTTGAATTGCAATGCTGATGCGTTGAGCTAAATAAGTGCCAGCATTTTGGTCGCGCGTTGCATCGACCAGGCGCTCTGATAGACTTTGGAAAACGCGGTGAGCTCCCGGTCCCCACGGACCCAGGGTCTCAACGCCAAACGGCTCAAATATATAACCGCTACCGAGGTTACTATATTTGCGCCGCTTTAGCTGCTCAGCCGAATCAGCCGTGGCGCCGGCCCTAACGTGCGTCTCGGGAAGGTGTGACGGCGCCATACTGTCGACGCAAGTAGCGTCCCACACTAAAGGCCGTCCCATCTTCCAGGGAACCAAAGTCATTCCGTCAGGTCTTTTACCATCGTCACGCATGAGACCATTCGGTTCGAGAATGGCTGCAACATTGGCGGTGGTAAAAGCCCGGCGAATGATGTCATTAAGACTAGCGTTGCGCGAAATTCGACCAGCACTTTTCGAACACGAGAGACCGTGATGACCGAGCTGATCAACTGCAGTACCACACTGGCAGCGATGGGCTACACAGCATCTTGCTCCCAAACGTAAGCTGATACCTAAGCGAAAAGCAGTCGGATCTAAAAGGCTACCGGTGTTGAAAGAAGGCATGGCCTGTAACCAAAGTCCTGACTCCCACGCAGAGACTGCGAGAAGCCGAGCACGATCTACGACGCTAGGACACGTATCTAAAAGATTTTTCCGTGCTAGTTTGCAGAGCGGTCGGTCCCACAGCCTCTGTGAGGAAAGAACCACCGGGAGATCAGAATTTGGACAAGCCAAGCCCCAGGCATTCTTTGCCTCTGACAAATGAACTACTTTGAAAGTACCTACCTAAAGACAGAGCAAGAATTTTTTCTAATAATTTATGTGTACCATGTACAGAGGATAAAAATGCCGGTAATGCAACACTCGAAATTTTGCGTATCCCTAGACCTCCTAAACGCACAGGTAGAGAGGCTTGCGACCACGTCCTGTCATCCATATCAACATTCAAAACCGAAACCAGAGTATTCTTTACAATGCTGTCTAAGCCCGTAAGGAGCTCACTGTGTCTCCACAGTTGACAACATCGTAAAATATAAGTAAATTTTGGGACAAATAGACAAAATCAAATAATTGTAAAAACCATGTGGGCGTTAATTTCGAGTAACCTGTCCGATGCGTTATTGAAATTTTGAATTTTTTCTTCTACGAAATGTGAGAAAGACTCATCCAGAATCGGCGAACCCAAGAGACGAAGAGAACGCTTGTCTACTAATTTGATATTCGGGGCAATATCAAATTAGTAGACAAAAATATTAAATTTTAGAAAAACCATATCTTTATCAGGACAAGTATCGCAAACAAAGAGTTCGCATATAGAAAAATTTAGATCCAAACCAATGTCGCAATGAAATTCGTTAATAATGATACCTAGATCATTAAAAACAGTGTTCACGTCGCCTCCTAAGGTTCCGTCATCCAAGTACCAAACGTTAAGTTTGGACCGAAGACGTTAAATAATTGAATGGATGGCAAGGCTAAAAATGGCCGGACCTAGAGGGTCGCCCTGCTGACACCCGACCACAGAATACTATTACTCCTAGCGGAGAAGAATGGCATCTTCATACAAAAAAAGTGGTTATAAAATTCAGTACTAGCGCCTTTAGTGGGACACTTTGGAAACTTAAAAAAGGCGGAAAATTCAAATGTCCTATTCGTATATATTTGAATTGATAAAAGGGGCTGTTCCAAAATTAATTAATTACTATTGACATTAATTTATTAATGTCAATAGTAATTAATTGTAGAGCAGCCCCATTGTATTATCAAATAAACTATCTTATAATAGGGACAAAACTACATCAATTCGCAAAAATAAAAGCATAGGATTTTATAATTTTTTATATTTATTGCATACATGACATTGTGAATAAAAAATCGAGAGCGATTATATTTTTAAAAATACATAATACAATAATACAAAATACATAATATAAAACTTTGCCCATGATAGCATTCTGCAAAACATAATTAACATGTTTAATTCCAAATCCACAATGAACTCAATAATAAGTACATAACCTCAAATTATAACCTCAAAATCATTTTGTTGCCATATCTAAAATAAAATAAAAAAATATTTTTTCATACTGGGATCCCTATAGCATGCCCACCTACTATTACCATCCAATGTATGACGAGTTCAATGGGCCTGCACCCGACTGAGGATAGGATCGCGTTATTTTGGTAATTTAATTTTGTTGGGTTGCCATAACACTTAAAGGAATTTATACAGTTCCGGAATATTTGAGCGGAACCAAAGCTCCAAAGTGTTTGCAATGGATTCGTCTATTGGGCAAAGCCAAATGACAAAACTGAAGACTGAGAATCAAATATATTTATTTCATAAAATAATATTACATACAGCGAGTAGAAGGTAGAAGTTTCATGAACTAAAGTATATATAGGTACCTATTCAAATATTTGGGCCGTTATAAATCCTTACACAATAATCCAAAAACACACCATGTCTAAAAAGGTACCTACTGCGATGCACGTCCGCCTGAAACTGCACTACCAGGAGTAGAGTCCGTCCCCGAACTAAGAACGAACTTCTGTCTCAGGGTATGGTATTAGTATTATTTCATCCAAGCCTGAGATTCTGAAAGAGATTGAGATCTTCTATGGAAAGTTATACACCTCGAAACGTGAGCCCGCTTCTAACACTGCTCAGGGCACCAGAGCTAAGTTAGTCCGACATTATACCGAAGATATCCCGGATGTCAGCCTGTACGAGTTTAGAATGGCCCTCAAACAGCTTAAAAACAACAAGGCGCCAGGTGAGGATGGAATTACGACCGAGCTTCTGAGAGCGGGTGGTAGACCGGTACTTTTAGTCCTCCAGAACCTATTCAATTTTGTCATCCATGAAGGTACAACGCCAAAGGCGTGGCACAAGTGCGTGGTGGTGCTCTTCTTCAAAAAAGGTGATAACACCTTATTGAAGAACCAGGCCCATCTCGCTCTTGAGTCATGTGTATAAGCTTTTTTCCAGGGTCATTACGAATCGTCTCGCACGCAGGTTTGATGAATTCCAGCCTCCCGAACAAGCCGGTTTCCGAAAAGGCTTTAGCACCATAGACCACATCCATACGCTACGCTAAATTATACAGAAGACCGAAGAGTATAATCGGCCGTTATGCCTGGGTTTGTGGACTATGAGAAGGCCTTCGATTCAATCGAGACTTGGGCGGTGCTGCAGTCCTTACAGCGATTACAAATATGTGTACCTAGGACAGACTGTTCAATTGGGCAGGTCCAACTTCGACAAAGAGGTCGCACGAAGAATCCAACTCGGCTGGGCAGCGTTCGGGAAACTTCGACCTATCTTTTCGTCCAAAATACCGCAGAGCCTGAAAATAAAGGTTTTCAATCAGTGTGTGTTGCCAGTGATGACAGTCATATGGAACTGAAACGTGGTCTCTTACTGTTGGCCTCATTAGTAAGCTCAAAGTCGCGCAACGAGCTATGGAGAGAGCTATGCTCGGTGTTTCCCTGCGAGATAAGATCCGGAACGAGAAATCAGCAGAAGGACGAAAGTGACCGATATGGCCCTTAAAGTGAGCAAGTTGATATGGCAATGGGTAGGCCACATCGCTCGTAGAACTGACAACTGATGGGAAAGAAAAGTTCTCAAGTGGCGACCACGAACCGGAAGGCGCAGCGTAGGCAGACCCCCCACTAGGTGGACCAACGACTTGGTGAAAACCGCGGGGAGCCGATGGATGCAGGAGGCAAGCAGCCGCTCAAAGTGACGCTCTTTGGGTGAGGCCTATGTTCAGCAGTGGACACCTACGGGCTGATGATGATGATGATGATGATGAGCTGCAGACGCAGTCGTAATAGGGGCGTTTTACGTTAACGTTACACTTAAGCGCGCGTAAATATTTGTGCTAGGCCTACTGAATCTGGTGACGAAGGGGTCTAGCAAAGATCACAATCGCTAACGTTAACGCCTCACGCTAACTCCAAAATGTATTGAAATGACATTCGCTGCGGAAAAGTTAGCGATTTCCAAAATGTCATTTCAGGGGGTCTAGCAAAGCTCTCTCACGCTAACGCTATCGCCTCACACTAACTCCAAAATGTTTTGAAATGATACTTCGGAAATCGCTAACTTTTCTGCAGCGAATGTCATTTCAATACATTTTTAAAGTTTGCGTTTGGCGTTAGCGTCAGCGATTGTGATCTTTGCTAGACCCCGAGGTAGTTAAATCGTTGGCAGCACTGACTCTGTGGTAGTCACAGAGTACATTGGTAAAAACTGAAATGGTATATCTTGTTCATAAGACTTATAGATATTTTATGTAAACAAAGGGGATAACAGTGCAAAAAATATGTTTTATAATGGTAGATATTTGACCAAAAAAATATTAAATATCATTTTTATAGTCATAATCTAATCAATTACAAAATAAAAACCATTTTGCACTATTTATTTTAACAGAATATCGTATCTATACAATTTTATGATAAAGTAATCGATTATTGGCAGAAAATATTGTATTATACTGGTAGTACTGTAGAGAAGCTAAACATTTCTCTTCCTAACAGTTCCCGATTCATTCGTTTTTGTTTTCTAGAACTCGAATGTGCTCTCCCTGCGTTTTGTGCTAATTGTTTGTTGTTAGACTTGTTGTTATTGCCATTAGTGTTTATCTTGTTGTTGTTACGTTACCAACTCGATGGTGTTTGCGATAGATTTATCATAAATGTCAACGAACCGGGCTCTGAATTAGACAGCTTTTCAGAACTGTCAGAATAACTTATTTATATTGCGACATTACTCCGTCGCAGAGGTCATAATCAAGAAGTCAAGTCAAGTCAAGGTTGGTCGTTGAAGAAAATCCGATAATGGCGGTTGTGGATTTTGAATTTATTTTTCAAAACTAGTGTATCTTGAACTTTAATGTGTAATAAGGGTGGATTATTTTCCGTTAAGTGTTCGTGAATGTGCACGAGTGTTGGCAAATGGTTTCAAGATCATAAAACCATTCATTTTCGTTTTTGCTTCAACGGCCTTTTTTAGAGCCTTCAGTTAAATATCCACCATTTTACTGTTGGCGTTTTGACTGACAAAATATGACTTTGACTTGATATAACCGTACAAATTTTACTCACTTGACATTGGCAGAATTATTGCAAAACAGCGATAGAAAGCCATTAAAGAAGAAGAAGAAGAAGAAGTCAAGGTTTCTGGTCAATTAAAAAACTTTAGTAATGTATGCTAATCTTTTATTTACAACTGCCTAAAAATCTTACTCTAAGAATTTTGGAATTAAAAAATCCTTGGTATTTCACATCTTACTAATATTTTGTATGTAAAATTTGTACTTGTTAATCAGTAACAATAATACTCTTAAATTCTAATGACTTATTCTTTTTTCATTAGTGGTCTTTATACATGTCTAATATTTTAGACGCTGTTTTGCGTTTTACTGAAATACTATTCAAAAAAAATATTTTTCACAAGTAAAAAATGTTTTTAGCAGCTGGAATGTCACTTTGACAGTGACGTCGTGACATTACTTTGTTTACATAAAATATCTAAGTCTTGTGAACAAGATATAGTTCATCCTAGACATCAACCACAGAGTACTTTGGTAAAAACTGAAAACATTAACATAGAATATCCTAGAATAGGTTTTATTCAATCTTTACCAATGTACTCTGTGGTGGGTATTATATAGAGGTGGGTCGTACTAGGTAAATCGAGATACTAGGTGACTCTGTGACTGTGACTCAGCCATACCTGTGACAAATACCTGTGAATAAATACTAGCGAGTATTTTTTACTCGCGGCACAAGTCACGGTTACAGGATGTAGATATATAATAGGTGTGTCTTTCTCTGACGCCTATGTGGAAAAAGGATGCACCTATTACTTTTGAATTGACGGCTGGCAAAACATGTCACTGTCACAGCTCCTGTGAAAAAAATACTAGGTTTGTCCCTCTCTGGCACGCTACAGACGCCTTCGTGAGAAAAGGATGCACCTATTACTTTTGAATTGACGCCTGGCAAAACATGTCGCTGTCACAGCTCCTGTGAAAAAAATACTAGGTTTGTCCCTCTCTGACACGCTACAGACGCCTTCGTGAGAAAAGGATGCACCTATTACTTTTGAATTGACGGCTGGCAAAACATGTCGCTGTCACAGCTCCTGTGAAAAAAATACTAGGTTTGTCCCTCTCTGGCACGCTACAGACGCCTTCGTGAGAAAAGGATGCACCTATTACTTTAGCACGCTCTCATAGATTCGCGCGCAAGTCACAGTGTCGCTGCTTCCGGAGGTATTTTGTCGCTGTGACTGACTGTGACTTTCTTTTATCAGCGACTTTTACCTGTGACGATAAATACGCCTCACGCCTAGTATTATATACTCTTTGGTAGTTCATGGTTGCTTTGCTCATTGTTGTTTTGTTTTTGATAAAATTTGGATAAAATTAATATGTGAAATAGCATTAAATTATTTATATCTGTCTGTGAAAATGAGTACTCGTAAGTATTTTGCTATGAATTTTCTAGTAAATATGACCGCTTGGTGGTCGTCCCATCCCAATAGCGAGGCGGCGGGCGAACGAACGTTGACCATAATAATAAAATGCTAGACGCAGGGTGCAGCGTATGCTGTTGCCATAAAAGCTGAAATTTAAGCTAGTAAACAATGTGCCTTGTTTATTGTTATAGCTGAAGTACTTGTATAATGTATTAGTCTCTGAAAAATTTTGTTTTTGCAGAGGGAAGAGGACCGGAAAAGCGCAAGGTAAAGCCGGTAGAACCACAATCACTTCTTGATTTTGATCTTGGAGAGGGTGAGAGTTCAGATGATTCAGACTTTCGAATTGAAGATCATGCAGAGGAAAGTGATGATTATTCTATAAATACTGATGATGAAGAGAAACGTAAGTAACACAGCATTTTTGTGCTTTAGCTAAGGCCAGAAGATAGCTTTAGTAACTACAGGCTGCAGGCTGTGCATTTGGTTGATTATTATTATATAATGGAATATTTTTTAGGAGCAGCTGCTAAAAGTGGATCTTCTGATGATGAATCAGGTTCAGATGATGATAATGCATTCAAGAGTTCTAATAAACTCGGGGAGTCAATATCCATCAAGGATGTTCTTGAAAAAGCAAAGAAAAATGAGTTCAAGGTACCTACCTATTTGAACTATATCTTTTTATGTATCAAAATATATCTTATTGCAGCAAAGTTTTGTTAGTACTTTGACTAAACTAGATGCCGAGATTTCGAGGTGTTCTGGCGTGAATAATTAGGCATTCGAGTACTAGGATATGTATGAGAATGCATTCAGGATATATTATTTGACATTATTCAATACAAGTACTTTCTTTCCAATATAAGTACTTTCATCCCATAAGGAGTATGTATTTTGATGATAATGATCACCCATGTTGGAACACTGAAACTTGAAACTAAACTCTCCTGTATGGGTTTAGCTGATTTACGATTTGTTTAGTTAAGTAGCGAGATAAGTTGTGACATCAACGATTTAGTTGGATTAAGTAGTAAGTTGTGTCCATCACATACACGTGAGTTTATTTGGTTAAGTAGTAAGTTGTGTCCATCACATACACATGAGTTTATTTGGTTAAGTAGTAAGTTGTGTCCATCACATACACATGAGTTTATTTGGTTAAGTAGTAAGTTATGTCCATCACATACACGTGAGTTTATTTGGTTAAGTAGTAAGTTGTGTCCATCACATACACATGAGTTTATTTGGTTAAGTAGTAAGTTGTGTCCATCACATACACGTGAGTTTATTTGGTTAAGTAGTAAGTTGTGTCCATCACATACACATGAGTTTAGCTCCATGTTTCAGTGTGTTGCAACTTGAACACATATGAACTACTATACTCATCTGTCCACATGTGTGACAAGATTAGTGATTTAGTTGTCGGGGTATGGAAGATGCACGGAAGGGGTGAAGTTGCACTTGCAGAAAAAATAAAACCTATAATAATAAATATGTATTCACTGTACTTAATCGTCAACTTACTACTAAACTCATATTTTAAAGTTAAATCGAGTATCTTTTCACACAGAAATTTATCAAAAATAAATTTTAGATTTCTGTGCATGACTTAACTAAACAGAGTGTAAATCAGCATAAAATACTTACATAAACATTAACCGTCTTACCACTAAAATAATTTTAAACATCGTTTAGACACATGTTTAGTTAGACAGCGTCTAAAAGTTAAATGGTTAAATGGTCCGTAATAAGGGGGCTGGTGTGCATGGGGTGCTCCAAAAAAAGAGCAGGTCAGGTATGCCTCGCGCGCCCCGCCATTAGTATTTCTGTATTCTTCTTTGATATGGTCACTGACAAAGTGCGACGTAGGATAATAATATGTGTGTTCAGTTCAGTTATAGGATGCATTTTTAAGCCGAGCTTATCACAATCCAAAAACTACATGATACTTTTAAAAGTAAGTAGTTATTTTATTCAAAATTAAGGTAAGACGACAGTTAAACACCTCTTAAACTATGGATGATGATTAAATTTTAGCATGTCTATCTTGAACGAGTGTTTGACACGGATTTGTGGTATGGAATTTATGAAACAACTGTTTAACAAGTCTTTAAGGCGCGTCTAAATCTTTTGTGATAAGACGGAAAATTAATAAATGGTAATAGATCTCATCCTAAGATGAGTCAACCAATGTCAAAGTAAAGTGCAAACTATGGAGGTAAAAACATTAAACCAGATATTCTGTGGTTTTCATAGTACAAGGCTTGCTGAGTATATGGCTAGATGGCACTGCTGTTTGAAATGTTTGCTTATATTATGTATTATTTTTGATACAGTTTCCAGGTGAACTGGCGAATATGTTAATATGTTCTGGCTGCTTGGGATCTAGGAGTGATGACTTTAATGAAATTGTTGAATGTGATGGCTGCGGAGTGACTGTCCATGAAGGTAAATAAATAAACTTCTGGGAAGGCTGCAACTCTTTGTGTTACTTAACCATCTACTATGTAAAGTAATAGGCATGGTGACTACTATTTTATTATTGCATCAAGTAAAAAATAAACAGTTGTATAAATAAAAATAAAATATCTTAAAAAATGACAAGTTACAAGCATTTTAAAAACAGGAATAGAAAGAGATAACTCTAACACACAGTGATGTCACAGGTTAACTATTCATAGTACCTCATTGCTAAGCTGTGGTAGCTTTACATACAATCTTTTTGGCATGTGATGTCACAAAGCTGTGTTTTCATAGTTTTGTGAAGATGATCTGTTTAGCGAGAAAGGGACAGCCGATGCCCCCTCCAGAAACTTTAAACGCTTATTACTTCGTGATTTAAATACCGATTTTACTTATTTTTTCAATTATTGCATTAATAGTGAATCTACTTTATGAAAATAATATTTGTTGTTTATTTTTAATAGTAGTCATGCCTATTGTTCCAAAGCACATTAGGTACTGGAAATTAATATGATTTTAAAAAGTACCATTATATAGTAAAATGGTTTGTATGTATAAAAATAAGTTATTCTAGCTATTATTTTTCAGGTTGTTATGGGGTATCTGATAACACTAGTGAATCGAGTACAGTCAGCTCGGCATCAACTGAGCCTTGGTTCTGCGAGGCCTGCAAAGCTGGAGTTACAGATCCAAGCTGTGAACTATGCCCTAACACGGGTACTGACATGACTATTATTATGTATAGCTATATAGTATTATTATTAATGCCTCACTATTTCACCTGCAGTTTACTCATTTTCATGACAAATAATCATGTGAAGTATTTTTAAGGTATAGTCATTAAAGTTTTATGGTTTTTAGGAGGTATTTTCAAAGAGACAGAAGTAGGAGCATGGGTGCATCTGGTATGTGCCCTGTATGTTCCTGGGGTGGCATTTTCAGAGGTGAGAATGAACTTTATTTTTAGCTAAAATATAGTTTTAATTTTAATGACGTTTTATTTGCACTGAGAGCTATGGCGTCCTCCCATTCTAGCGCCCGTGGTTCTACTCGCCCACAGGGAGAGATAGGATGGTCCTTTTCATAATCGGGACCACGCGGCAAAATTACATAGACGGCACATGGCAATTAGTCGTTCGCCTGATGTTAAGCGTCACTGCTGCCCATAACAGATTGCAACGTTGCTCGGAACTACAAATTAAAAAAAATGTGGCATTGTGCACGTTATCCTGCTACACAAACGGATCAGAAATTAAAATTAGAACAGACAAATCAGATCATAAAGTCTCATTTGCCCAGTGATTTCACTTGCTATACAAATAATGCCCTGCAAACCGAAACACAATAGTGCTAGCACACTACTGCTTGGCGCAGAATAACTGGCTAAGCGATGGTACCTATATACCTAGACAAACTATGCAGAAAAGTCATCATCTTCATGTAGGCGACTAGCCACTCCTAACCGATCGGTAAAGTTAAGCATCGTTCGCAGCGGTCACTACTATGATGGGACACCGCTACAGCAAAACTGGTATTTACAACTGAGCGCTACCGTGCTTCAGAGGGCACGTTGAGCTGTCGGTCCCGGCTGTTGTCGTAAGACAATAGTAGCCAAGTCAGAAGTCTTTGAGCGGCTTAAACATTCCGACACCAGCCACAATGTATTGGATCGCTTTGTTTTTTTTTGTATGAATCTTTTGACAAGCGATCCAATATAGGCTCTGTTTTGAATCGGGCTATGAGTTCACAGTATGGCCCCTGGGCTGACTTCTTGCCTGAGAAGCAGAAGAAGATTATCTTCAGCTTGAAGATGTCCACTGCTGAACACAGGGCTTCCATAGAGCCATTTTGAGTGGCGCCAGAAAAGTCCTACCACCTAGTTAAACGTTATTTTACTCAGCGTTATGTTAACGTTATGTCTGTAGGTGGAGCGTCTATCCGGGGTGACGTTATTCGAGATGGCGTACTCCCGTTGGGGCGCGCGCTCGTGCGGTCTCTGCGAAGACGCGTCCCTAGCCCGTACCGGCGTCTGCGTGGGCTGCGACGCTGGCCTCTGCAAGACGTTCTTCCATGTTACTTGGTATGTTTATTGACTATTGTACACACGATTTTTTTATAATTTATATAAACTAAAAAAGATAAGAAAGAAAAAGAAAAAAAGATTAAATGAAAAAAGGAAAGGAAGAAGATAAGATTTAGGGTTCAAAGACCGAAAACGGAAACCTTCTGGCGAGGCTTCCGGCTGTCTTTCTATTCATCATCATCATCATTAACAGCCTGAAGACGTCCACTGCTGAACATAGGCCTCCCCCAGAGAGCGCCACTTAGAGCGGCTGCTCGCCTCCTGCATCCATCGGCTCCCCGCGGCTTTCACCAGGACGTCGGTCCACCTAGTGGGGGGTCTGCCTACGCTGCGTCTTCCAGTTCGCGGTCGCCACTCGAGAACCTTTCTTCCCCATCGGTTGTCAGTTCTACGAGCGATGTGGCCTGCCCATTGCCATTTCAACTTCCTAATCCTAAGAGCTACTTCGGTCACTTTAGTTCTCCTGCGGATCTCCTCATTACGGATCTTATCTCGCATGGAAACACCGAGCATTGCTCTCTCCATGGCACTGTTGGCCTCATTACTAAGCTCAGAGTCACTCAACGAGCCATGGAGAGAGCAATGCTCGGTCTTTCTATTGGTTTGTCCATTTTTTATAACTGAATAGACCCCCATTTGACCGCAATACTGTCTATGAACTTATTGTCTATCAAGTTTTTATACGGTTTGTGGAACATCTGAAGATATTAATTTGAGATCGATAACAAATACAAAGGCACATTACATGCACATTGTCTTTACTTTAGAAACTTTGCAATTGAAAAACCATTTCAGGAGCTCATGCTCACGTAAAGTTTACGCTTCTACCAACTCACCACAATAAAGGATGCACATGAAATATTACTACACATGCAAAGCAAGTAATCTATAAATTACCCTAATATTTTAGCGGACAACGTGAAGGTCTACTAGCCGAAGCACATTCGGAGGAAGTTGAACAGGCTGATCCGTTCTACGCTCACTGCCGCCTACATTCAGATAAAACTTTCATCAAAAAACGCAAGCGGAACTGGCTTGCTTTGCAACTACGTACTGAGAAAAGGTATACTATAATATGCTAAGTATTATTAAGGATTAAAAAGCACAGATACAGAATATTCAATCCACAGAGACATTAAAATATAGCATCTTTTGCTACGACCTAATAAAGTGTAACTCAGTGCAGATGGTACTGCAAGCTCTATATCATGTTCAACTAGTCTACTCTCTTTCTAACGCATGTCTCTTGTCTCTTCTGAACGCATTATGTTTAATGAAAATGGACCAGTTATGCTGCTATGTAAACTTTTGTCACCAAATTAAAATCCGTGCGATGTATGTGCAATGATGATGATGAAAAAGTGATTGATTTTTGGTTATTATTTAGAAAGCTTGAACTGCAGAATAATCCAAACCCCGAAGAGAAAGCAAGAACGCAACGCAAGTTGATAAAATACAGACGAAAGTACTTGCAGCAGAAAGAAAACCGAAATCCTCCATGGGGTGAGTTCGATCGAAACTAATTTTTCTCTGTACCTAATATTTAAGTATGTTATATAAGTAGGCATAAAATCACTCAATTTTGTTTATCTAACAGTACCAACGCAGAAGATGGCTCGAATGTTGTATAGCAGTGCTTCTGCAATGAGGAAGTTCAAACACAAGGCGGAATGTATGGGCATTGATATACATGCTCTGGAGTTTGAAGATGCTCAGGTATTACAGTCAAACTTATAGTAAGCGATTTGTTTTGAAATGCCTCCGGTAGTTCCAAAAGTAAATTTAAAAAGTGTAATAATTATGATATAGTTGATAGCAACCTTTTTTGATAGACCTGTTTTTAAAACATATTTATTCTTTTAAATATTTTATAATAATAACTACAAGGCACAGTCAAATCGCTATTTACTCAAAATTAATCCCCACGAGGTGTACTGACGTCGTTAGAACCGCGGGGAGCCATTGGATGCAGGAGTCAAGCAGCTGCTCACAGTGGCGCTCTATGGGGGAGACCTGTGGACGTCTTCAGGTCGATGATGATGATGACTTAAAGTTAATGAAGTGACTTGACAGACTAAAAACGCCTTTACTAATTCTTTTAACAACGACTTGATTTGAAGAGTTGACTGATAAAGCTTCCAATTTGTTTAACAGATGGCCGCCCTAAAAGACGTGTCCCGTCGTTGGCATGTGCCTCCAGCGTTTTCGGTTGAATTCGTGGGATATTATTTAGAGAGAAACACTCGTGTGTCGTCCTTGCGTCGATCTCTCGAACGACTTACGAAGGAGAATGAAAAACTATTGGCTGAAGATGAAACTCTTAGGACCGATTATGATGAGGTGAAACCCGTATATAACTCTTGTAAAGCTGTCATTCACGATTTTTTTCATATATTTTTTCTACAATATTATAAAGATAGATAGACTCTTTATTGAAAACATCGTATTACAGAAACAATTGGTAAACAAAATCTTACAAACAAAGTGACATGATAACGTTTTGTTAAAATTTGTCAAGACATCTCAATTTTACGGCAAAATAGAGAACATTTAGACAAAAAATAAATAAATATTTGTTTGAATGATGAATCTTGATGATGGATGATCGATGAATTTTTATGTACTGGCTGGATGGACCGGCGCCTATGCAGAAGGCGATGAAACTAGCAGCGCTGGGACGCATTTCTCAACTGCTGTCAAAGTTTATGCAATTTTGACGGTAGTTGAGCAGCAGACGTGTGTCAGCAGCGCTGCTACATTCATCATAATACCCCGTTACAATTTTGCCCTTATTTGTAACATTTCAATTTTAATTAGGCATCCAAACAAAACACTGATGCCCTAGCAGAGTTGACATCGACCCAGAAAAACCTGCAGAAGATTTACGACGTCATCATTGCCATGTGCCCTAAGAAAACTGTACCGCCTATAATGGAAGACAAGCCTTTGATGCCTAAAGTCATACCGAGGTCCACGCCTAAGGTCACGCCACAGCAGTTGCAGAAACGGTATGACGTTACATTGCACTATTAATTACTACATTTTGGACAGTGGATCAAAAATATGAATAAATACTTCTTAGTATTGGTATCTTGCTTGGCTTAAGATAACTATAGTTTAACGTTTTACGACTCACGAGAAGACCACGGCCAATGTAACTTGGCCGAAACGTCGAGGTAAATAAATAATGTTTTTAGCGCGATTAAGCTCTGTGTGAAACGTTAAACTATGTCTTAAGATAACTAGTTTGGGTGTGGTTTCGCTGTTTCCTCGTGGACCTACTATTTTGTCCTACCAGTAGGACCACGAGGACATACATGTCACTTTTGTGCACCCCTGCGAGAAAAACAAATGCTAACTATTAGAAAAAAATACAATATCATCCAATCTACATTCCCGTAATTTTTATATTTTATTAAAAATATGTGTAATACATGCACAAGTATGAATAAAATTATAACATTATTTCATTTGGAGCATGCTTAGATTAAAACCATTGTTGGCGTAGACATAATAATTAGTCTTAATATGGATGGCAAAACGGACATAATTCCGAAATGTGGTGCCTACAAACGATTACTAGTGGCATCAAAATCTCATCCAGCGTGAAAATTCGCCATAAAAACAGCAGTTTTGAATTTGACAAACAGACAAAAGTATTTTTGAATATTTTATATATCCAAAAATTATTTATAAACTAAATTATCTTTATACACCAATTTTACCTTGGTTTTTTGTCATTGGCTTCATTACAGTACCGATTGCCATTCGTTCATTCTGATTGTCAACGCAGACTTACATTTTGATCTAAACGTGCTCCAATCGCTATTTCCATCAAACCATGTAAAACAGAAAATAACATTGAACAAATGGTTTACTGTATAGCGACTTGGCCAGCAGGTCAATGCCTGTGCCAACCGCGGCCGCACTTAAGATGGGCGTTGGTTTTCCTCTTAGCGACAACCCGGACGCTCGCCATGGAAAAGTTTTGTCTACATCTATGGAAGGTAAGACCATCATACAATTTTATACCTATTTAGGGTTGAACCACACTTGCTGTTTGAAACCGCGCTTTTTGATGCTACACGGCTTTTTCATGGGTCTTATATCTTTCTGCGCTAAAGGTTGATAGCTCCTAAGTTCGCACTTATATCCCCTCATACATTTGTAAAACTCGTGTAAACACATCAAATACTGTACGCTCATTGGTTGAAGATAGCCGATGATTAACAGGGGTCATCAGTATTTGATGTGCCAAGTCGACACGAATTTAACAAACGCACTAGAGCCCGGAGCATAGTAATGCTTTGTTAAGTTGTATTTTAATAGACTTTAGTGGAGACGGGCAACATCCAGGCGGTAAATGCGGTTTAACCCTTATAGTTTTTATTAGATTTCTGTTACGTCGAATGTACTTTATTTCAGATGCGAAATGTATGGTTGGTTATTATTTGATCTGTGTTTATGGAATTTTCAGCGTAAAAGCTAAATGAGCCAATACACATGCTTTCATATCAACAAACAGCTTCACGAACATTAACTTTGTCTCGATGCTCTACCTACATTGTATAGGTATACTATAACACCTACAAGATGGGTAAGTACGTACGAAATGTATGCAAATGTGTTCCGCATTCCTCGATGGTATCCCGAGAACTGGCAACCCGCCGACGTAACAGCGATGTGCGTCAGCGCAAGTCGTTTGGAGTGGCAAGTGTCCTAAGAAATATATCGTGTTTTATGGCCACACTGCCACTACGGGGCTTTGCTGCATATCCTTAACTGAGCACTTCAGAACGGCAAAGATTCATTGACACCATTGTACCTATAGGCTGATGCTTATCAACGATGAGAGACTAGTTGACAAAGTCTTGAGCACAGATGCTAGGTCGTCACTCTGTCGATCTTCTATCGGATATGCGCTTGACCTTCACCAGATTATCCCGTCATCGTCACCGTCACCCATCGTCATCGTTGCTTTACTTCCTTATGTCGTAAGTAGGACCTACTTCGCACTATACGTTTTGCTGAATTATTGCCAAGGAATGGATATTGCCTGGTCATGAGTCTCATTTGCCCAGTAAATTCACTAGCTACAATGTTCTTCAAACCGTGCTTTGCGGCGGAATAACAGGCAAAGCAGTGGTACCTACCTAGACGAACTTTGCAGAATACTCCTCACACGTAGTAATTAATGACAAGCATAAAAAATGAATTAGCAAATTGAAATAGCAATGGGCAGGCCACCTCGGAGAACTGACCCGATGAACTGATGAGGAAGAAAGGTTCTCGAGTGGCGACCATGAACCGGAAGATGCCGCGTAGGCTGGCCCCCACTAGGTGGACCGACGATCTGGGCCCGAAGTCTGCTATTTCAATTGTGTCATAATGGTTCATGAAAGGTACCATAATGATAGATTTCGACACTAATGGTAGTCTACAAACCTAGTTATTAGTGTCAAAATCGGCACCCTTCCCACGGTGCGTCGCGTCGGTGCGGGCTGGTCCGTGTCCGTCTGTAAAATCAGGCACCTTGGGAAGCGGGCATAACTGTTGATGGGAGTTTTGGCGGGAACGCGGAAAATTTCACGTCGTTGCATTGTATTATTTTTAAAAACTTGCTTTTTCCAGTGTTAATGTTTAAAATTGGTGGCGTTTTACGCATTAAGTGCTGAATTACGAGCATGAGTGAGGGCAAGTGATATAATGTGGTGAAATGTGATTTTTCGTATTGCTTCCAAAACTCCATAGAAGCTTCTAGTAAAGTTGAAATTGATCGGAGTAACATTAGGTACATAATATCGGCAGGCTGTGACATTCTTAAACCTATATCTGATTAGAACTCCCCGTTAATAGATATAACCAATCCGTGAGCGAAGCTTCATCACAATCGGTTCACGCATATCCTCTCGTCTACACAAACACAATACAAAATACGCACAAAATAAATACCTTACATCACTGACACATGACACATCTACACTAACTTCCGTACCACAATCAAACACACTTGCACAGAATACCTATCTCATAAGGAACGTAAGAGGCTAGATCCTGCGACACAGGCACGCCTAGTGCGGGATCTAAGGCTCCTGAATAATTATGTAATACTTACATAAGTTGTACCTACCTTGTAATTTGTAATACACATTTTATATACTTATACTTACCCATACTATATCTTGTAAGTGTACCTACTTATGTAAATAAACAAGTAAAATATAAGAAAAAAATAGCAGTTGATGATAAAGAATGGATATGTGGGTGCCCCAGCGGGTATGGTGGAGCCGGGCGGGTGCGTGGCGGGGCGCGAGTGCGCGGCGTGCGGCCGCAGCAGCGAGCGGCACCTGATGGCCGCGTGCGACACGTGCCGCCACCACTACCACCTGCACTGCCTCAACCCGCCGCTGCAGCGACCGCCCAAGAAGAGCAAGCTCTACGGATGGTAAATAACTACTATCCATTAGCGGTCTTTTAAATAAAGATTTAAATGTTATTTTAGGGTCTTTTAAGGCGGAGGAAGGCAGGAGGATCTCTATTCCCTAGTTGTTATGTTTTTTTACCTCAGAATTCGTTAATTTATAGAATTCTTTTTTGTGCATTCTTTCAGATTGGACATAGAATTTTCGTCAAAATCGGTACGGTGGCTTGGTATTTTTTTTAATCAAAACTGATCAACAGCCGATGAACAGGTCTGATGGTTCTTATAATTTTCGTACTGTAAGTTTTTTTTTTTCATATAGATTTAAAAACCAAACAACTGAACCGATTTCGATGGTATTTGTATGGAACCCATCTGAAAGTATGTAGGCAATGGTAAAAAAAAGTTTAATGACGGAGTTCTTAGTTAACCAGTACTAGAAGAGGGAATTTTCCTTCTTACTCGTTTACTTAATCGCATTAATTTATTGGTGTAATCATTAATTACTATATTGCGTAATTTTTTTTTGTATTTTGACATGTCACTGCTTAAAAGATAATAATGTATATTGTATTTCATAGGCAATGCTCTGAGTGCGACAAATCGTCAGACTCCGAACCAGAGGTACTCGAAAAGAAGGTACCGCGTCGTTCCCGCATCCGCTACAGCAAAGATGGCGCTATTATTACCGAACCGCACAGCCCAAACCTCGGCCCATCACCATCCAAACCAGAAAAACCAACTAAATCAGAGAAACCAGTGAAAATAGTAACCTCTGAAAACCAGTCACCCATAAAAGTAACGATCAAACCGTATGAGTTCACCAGCGATCACGAAACGGACTTGAAACTGAGAAAAGAAAAGAAGATCAAGAAAAAGAAAGACCACTCGGTCGTCGAGGGCGATAATCCGAAGAAAGTTCACAAACGGAGCTTCACTTCTCCCGCTTTGACCAACACTCCTCTTATGTCAATAACTCCAATAGTTGCTGACAGTCCAAACGATTCTCACAATGAAAATTCCAATGCATCGACAAGCACAGCAAAACAGGAGTTTGTCCCTCAGAATCTTTCTTTCGCATCTCTTCTCAGCGATAAAGAAAGGGACAGCAAAGCTATCGAGAGCTCCATAGAAAGCACATTGGCTAACCTATCCTCTGATATTGCGACGTACAAAGCGAACAGGAAACGTAGGAAGGAGAAGCATCGATCGAGATACTCCCCGGACTTGTTGCGTTCTCCATCGAAGTCGCATAAACATAAACGGAAGAAGAAAAATCAGGATATGGAGAATCCAGATACTCCACATCCGAGAATTACCATCAAAGTAAGATTTACAACATCTATTATTGTATGAACCTAAAAACCCCAGCCAAACAGCAAAGTGACCTGAAATAATCAAAATAATATCAGAATACAGTGCCATATGCTTATTTGTTTAGTTCAAATGCTTCGGCGGCTCTTTTTAACAAAGACTGCACTGTTAGACAGTGTTGGCGAAAAATCGACAGGAATGGATTAATTGGTGGCACTGTAGAAGCTTCCAGAAAATTTCTCGATGGTTTTACCTGCCATACTTGTTTATTTTTTACAGATCAAACCGATACCAAAACCAGATGGGTCATTGGATACACAAATGTTCTATGTACCAACCGACAGCAATGATGGACCGCCTCCATCAGTTATGAAGAAAATCAACAAGGTAACCACATTTTTAACCTTAAGTTTCAAACGCTAGGTTGAGCAATTGAGCATAGACATGTTAAAATAAAGTGATCCGGCAAATATTGTTATAATATATTTTTTCGGGTGTGTTGCAAGTTCAATTAGATGCTATTTCTTTATGAATAGGTATTGTATTTTGTTACTAATAGCATGCAGAGCAAGAAACGGCTAGGCAGGCTACAACACTGGCTCTAGAATCATCCTGTCCAATGACGCCGATAGAACAAGTGCCTTTGCCTATGATGGATACTCCCGTAAGTTTATCATTAAGTTTAAACTAATTGTTTATGTTTACCAACACATTGTGACTTCTTTAACGCAATATTGTCCGTCTGCACTAAGAGAGATAAGTGCGAACTTAGGATCTGTCAAATATAAGTGTGCAGCGAAGTTTCATCATAGAACCTTTTACACGACTTTGATAAAGATTTTGGATCTTGTAAATGTATTGGTGAATGTAATGAGTGTATCTGAGAAATGTTAATATAGCATGTTGTATTTTTGTGCAAGCTTGACCCTATGCCGGAGATACCTAAACCTATTGACCCCATGACGATACCTCTGCCACCGAGTAAACCAAAGGTAACACATAGATTTAGAACAACCATGCTTTGTGATTCTGAAAATATTGTGATGATACAAGAACTGTACAAGAAATTAGAATGTAGCTCTCCCTTATTGTTAGTTTGGTATAAGCGACTAGCGAGTTCGCATTTTATAAGCAATTTGCATGGAGAGATGTGCAGCATCGCAACGATGCTATGCTGAATCGTTAAGCCAAATAAGTACTAGCAAGTGTCAATATCACTATGTTATGAGGTCAAATCTTACCACATCTGTAGGCCTAGCACGAATATTTACGCGCGCGTGCGTGCCTTACGTTAACGTTACACTTACGGCGCGAGTAAATATTCGTGCTAGGCCTACTAACATGAAAACTGTTTTTATTCACATCCCCAATATATTTTGCCTTTCGGCCGTTTCACACCACTCAAAAATAAAACTAACTATTTAATTTTTATTACGATACAGAGGGCGCGCGAATCTCGACCGGCTCGAAGCTCCGGCGCGGGCGCAGCGATACAAAACACTAAACTGACTCCGATGACGCATTGCGACGTCTGCGATCAGCCAGGGGACAACACTAACCTTGTAAGGTAAGTGGATATATATTTTTAAAAGTAATGGGGGTATACATTGTGTAACTCAAGTATTATATATAATACTTTTGAAATGGTAGTTTCAAATGAACGGCCTGCCCGTTAAGACTGGATTTTACCAAAGTAGAATAAGTTTTATTCCAAGTATAACACTAATTGTTACCCTCGGATACATCTGATTGACAAATGAAATGACGATTAAAAGGACCCTATTCTGATTGTATCCCAGAAAAGAGCTTCAAAATTATTGGTATAATAGTTATATTCGTGTAACTCTGTTATTCTCGGAACGTTATACTTGGAATAACGTTATTCTATTTTGGTAAAATCGGGCCTTAGTTGCGTAACTGTGACCTATCCATAAATGTCTGCCTTGATCCTTGCGTGTGCACCGTGAGAAAACTTGTCCTCGTTGTTAGAGTGAGACACACTTGGTGCACAGTCTTGTCACGGTCTCTCACGAGAATAAATATCGAGATTTTTGTCGTAGCGCGCATGCTAGCTGGGTTGGTGTTTCCGAAGGATTTGTATTCCGAAATTGTTTTCGTGCTCTATGGTTCCACATAACATTTTGGCTTCCAAAGTACAAGCTTTATTCTCTTTTAGCCTAGATGGCGCTTTACGAAATGTACACAAATAATTTTTGCAGGTGCGACGAATGTGCGAGGCGCTACCATTTCAAATGCCTCGAGCCACCGTTAAACAAAAATCCTAAGAAACGCGGCTACTCCTGGCACTGTGCTGATTGTGACCCCACGGTAAACTTAGTTTCCATTCATCATCAATTTTAACCTTTATAAAAAGCTCATTTCAATGCTCTGCTGTCTAGCAGCTTCTCTTGAGAGCCAGTTTCCAAACCAGGCGTGTCGTGGTGCTACGTTCAGGGATTGTTAATTTATCAACTGGTATAATAATAAAGCCACTCTGAAAAAATTGCCATACTTTAGTTAGGAGATCACCCATTTTCAATGAATGAACTCGGAAAGAATAGTACGAAAAACACAATAAAAGTCTTAGTAACATTATTATGTAGTATTATGTATAACTGAAATTGGAAACAGTTTGACAAAAGAAGATGAAAATATCTTATAACACAGTTTTGTAATGCACAGATACCATAATAAAAATAAGACAATTAATTAACTACACTTAAAAACTTGCAATGATTATTATCTTAAATATTAAAAACGCAGATCCTTCAATATTACACTACACGTGCTGAATTGCACTTTACTGCGTCGTAGCAAAAGTCATAGTGGAATGAATCTCGGCGCTACCAGTTGTCGAAATTCGCCATATAACGTCATTTCATAAAAACACGCTGGATAAATAAATTCAGAGTAACTTATTAGTAAGAGCACTAAAGGCCAAGTTATATCGGTCGGTATGTAGTATGCCGTTTAGCAGTTCAATAAAAATACATTGTCCGTTTTATTGGAAATTATTTGCTGCTGACCCTTAAACTCTTCGGTGTATCGAAAATATGTTATGTCAGGTGATTTTTTCTATTTTTTATGAAACTAATATTCTTTACAGGATTTGGAAGACAACAACAACTAAAGGGCCACAAAACAACCTTTACAACTACCACATAAGTATTTTATGAAATTGAAATCTCAATGTGCAAGTGGATATGTTAAGTATTTTCTCTCGATGGAATTAGTAGGTATTATTAGTAATGGCTTATTTTATGTAAATAGATACTTATTATGATGTTCGTTCACTTTTAATCGATGTATTCTTCATCATGATTCTCGCTTTGTTCGAAATTTCTTAGCTAAACTACCATGTGTAGACTGTTTTATGTAGGAGGAAATAAATGGAATGCGACAAATAATCGACTTTTTATTTGTGTGATTGTAGTTGGTTGGTATGGAGAAATTGACAGTATTCTTGAAAATATATCCCAAGGCATAGAATAAAATATAATAATTGTAACAGTAACAGTACACCTATAGGTGGTTTCAACTTATTTAAAGAGGTAGTTTATTATTCCTTGCAGTAGGTTCTACCTACTTATTGAACTATTACAGGACTAAAACTTGACACATCACTCGTGCGAAAAGAAAACCTGCAGCAATACTAGGTGTTTGTTGTAATAATTACACTATTTTAGGTTTGTGGTACTCGAGCCATGGGGGCGAAGCGTAGGCGTGGGGCCAACGGTGACAACCCGCCTTATTAGCTTTATTTATATAAATTAATAGGTACGCACAGATGCTTGAAAATAACCGCATAGCAGTTATGTCTATCTACTTAAAATTCAATTTAAAACTGCTGTATAAAATGTTTTCACAATAAATGAGAAACCGGCTCGCTCGACAGGAAATTAAACCACAAACTTCATAGTTCGCAGGCAGGCGCCTTAACAACTTGCGCCCTGTGTTTTGCTCATAAACAATTTACAGGTCATTGTGGATATTGTGTAAAAGTTGTGAGCGTCATGAATTCATACATTGTGAACAAGGTGACGAAACTTTGTTCCCAAAAGTTCTTTGTTTCGGGCGGGGGTGAACAAACAATCGCTGAGGAGCGGCGCTTTGTTCTAGGATTCACTAGTTCACTCGTTGAGCACGTCTTAGAAACTGCGTGGACTCTATAATGAATTCTAATAACTAGGATGCGAGAACGACCGCGAAGTTGGGTGCCCGCCCGTGCCTGACAAATTCATTTGTTAGTGGTAATCTGAATAATCAAATCCGTCCGTGTTCAAGTGGAGTTATCTAAATTAATTTTAACCGTGGCGCGAGGCCCGTTTGTTTGTTTTAGAGATTTTAGACAATACAAATAAATTATTTGGTTATGATAGGTACGAAGTTTCATTGTCGAGCTGTCACTGTTATAATCAAAACCATATAATGGCGTATTTTTGTACATAAATTTGAACTAATTATCCAGCGCACATTGAATTAAGTACTGAACCCACTAGCTACTTAGCTAGTTTAGGTAAAATGTCTGCCTGCTATATGTAGATAGGTAAACACTTTATTAAATGATAACTACGTACTTATACAGTTTCTCAAGAGCGAATTACTCTACTAAGTACGTATGTATCATAAATATTTAATCCATCATTTCGCAGACGGCAACCAGCGGCAAGTTATCGCCGTCGCGCGGCTACATCGCGCCTCAAGTTTGTTCATTTATTCCGAGCAACTTCCATCAGCTGCATAATTTCTTCATATGGAAACTTCATGTTTTCTCGTAGTTTACTGTTGCCGTTGCCACTGACTTCTTTGGATGTTGGAATAAATAATCATACACTTTGTGAGCTAAGTATCTCCTGACTCCTGTGTTCCTATCTAATTTGTTTTTAATGCTGCGGTTTTTACTTCTGTAGATAGCTAACCAAGGTAACTGGGTCTGTTAATTAGGTACTTACAATGGCGGGAAGTAGTCCACAACACAAAAAATACACCTGTTTTCGCACTTTGGTTCTTAAACCATTTCAATATAGTATTGATAATCTCTGTGCACACGAGTAGAGCGCACTCATTCATCTTGCTGCCATTAGTCACAGACCATTTTGTGATCTTCCAAGACTGCAATTTATGGGGGTAACAGTAAACCTTCAAGGAAAGACGTTATGTGAAAAATGGCGCAATTTCGTAAAGCCTTTCCTACAAGGCTTCTTAAAATTACATTCGTCTGCAAGAAGTTTTACTTAATATGTTTTTTAGCATTTCTTTAACGGGTTATAAGTAGTTATGAGTCTTCGCTGCTCCGGTCTTTTTAGTGTCACGTTCGCATAAGATGCACCTATATTGCAGCTGTCAAAAGTATTAGGACTATGAAGTAGTCAAAAGGCATCCTTTGTGGGACGCGAGCCTGAGCTGGGCCAGTTGCCGGGAGAAGAAAGGCAAGAAGACTAGGTAGATATAGGCACGGTATAGGTAAGTACCTACGTTTGCTAGAAGAGTAGACCTATGGAAAGTCGCGACCATTCGTTCGTTATAGTTCTTCTACAGGGAGTAGGACAATGGGTTTAGTAAAACCTATCTACCTATTTTAACGGTACCTACCTATATGAAGGTTTATCCTCTTTCAGGCAAACGTAACTCGATCTGCCAAGGTAAGTATCTTATATTTAATTTACTTCTTTCTTTTTTCATAGTTTAATAAGCTTGCGCTTGACCACTATCTCACCTGATGGTAAGTGACGATGCGGTCTAGGGTGTAACGCACTTGCCTAGAAGATACCTCTCGAATTAGAGACTCCAAGATTGTACTTTTCGGGAAACGCAAACGCCGGCAAAGCGTTCCACTCTGGCTGTATACCTACTAGCTTCCATGTTTGTTTAGTATCATACATAGCATAGACCGAGAGATTCATTTATATGGTAACTCAGTTTTACAGAAAATAGTTTTCCCACAACTGGGTCGTTATGAGAACGCCGCGGGCAAGCTTACGCTCGCAACTTACTTACCTAAGTGTTTTAAAATGTCCATACACAAAATGGCTTTTTAAATAAGTGGGAGGTAGGTAGATACCAAACAGCTATTTACCCATACGAATTATTGTATAGAAAGAATATTGATTAGCGATATACCTACCTAGCCTATTCAAGTTATCTAATCCTTCCATGCGCAAATCTTTTCAGTTCATTCCGGTGTCGGTCGTAGCAAAAATGGGAAGACTCCGTTACCTTCTTTTATAGCGATTGTAAAATCCCGGCTAAATGTAGACATTCGGAACGTAAAGGTTTGCTCACATAAAAGCGCGGACACAAATGTGTCGTTTGACAAACATTTGATCCAACATGGTCTACCTATTATTTACCTACACAATAATTTATACTTATTACTTACCTATATACCAATTTTCTTTCTCATTACATAAGCTCATCGCTTCATTTAGGTCTATTTTATTTTATTTAGGTATCTTTTAGTGTAAAATTAGACCTTTCAGTGCATTTTACGTAGGTAAGCAAGTATAAGTACGGCAATGGAAGCCCGTTTAATCAGCTCTCCGCTCCGGTTCCGGTAAGAACGGTTGATTAACCACTGAGTCCGGCAGAACTACGATGCACACTCATGCAGATCGTGAATTAATAATAGATTCCACTGAAACATAGAGGAAAAAGCTCCCATTTTTTAATGTAGGTATGGCTATCGAATCGGATGGAAAAGAGAATGAGATGAGTATCTATTGTGTAGTACCTAATAAGTATCTGACATTTTATGGAGTTAGTTTAGGACTTGATAGGTAGGTATTTTTTTTCGGAAGATGCAGTGTAGGCCTGCTGCATTAGGTGAGCCGATGACTAGATGGCCTACAATTATAATATGCGCACCGCGAGAAAACTTGTCGCTGATAGAGTGAAACACACTTAGGCTCTACGCGGACTTTACCATAGTCTAGTCACGGTCAGTGACAAAAAAAATTATTCGCCGTATGCAATGTGCATGCTAGCCGGTCAGAATCGCGGGGAGCCGATGCGGAGACAAGCAGCTGCTCAAATTGGCGCTCTATATGGGGGCCTATTGTCCATCAGCGGACGTCTTAAGACTGATAATGAGTATTAAAATTCTACTAATTTATTTGCATACTTACCTGACTTAGGTAAGCCTACTGTTTTTACAATAAGTATTTCTATAAAAATGACATTACAAAAATACAAAAAAACTTTAATCTAGTGCGCTGCCAGCAGCGAGGCAGGGCTTATAAGCTATACGGGTGGTTAGGTAGAGCTGAGTGTCGAGTAGTTAGGTACTGCCTTGATCCAACCGTCTAAGTAGCGAGAGCCTCTCGAGATGTTGTTCCACGAATTATTATTTCTACAGGCCTTTCTAAAAACAAATAGCGTAGATAATATGTAGGTAATGTTTAATTTTGACACATCCATGAAGATAATTATGTGATTACGGATCGTACCTACTTAATGCCAAGATTAATAGGTATTAAATTCCTCATATCTCCTTCCGAGACGACTTGTGAATCTATAAATGATTGATGTAGTACCTACAATTCATATCAAATAGACAAACAACGTTTCACTTGTAGTGTAAGTCTTTGGCCTAATGTAGGTGGGTATATTTACTTATGTTGTATGTGACGAACAATAGGTAATGTAAGAAAAAACAAAGATGGGGAAGAACGGTTCTCGAGTCGCGTGGCCACGAACCGGAAGTCGCAGCGTGGGCCGGACCCCCACTAGGTGGACCAATGACCTGGCGAAAACCGTTGGGAGCCGATGGTTGCAGGAGGCGAGCAGTCGTTCTGTGGGCGAGGCGCATTCCCACTTAGGTAAATAAGTAAGTATGCACCTAAGGTATGTGAGTATTGTTTTACCTTCTGTCTGTTTGTACTGGCTGAGTTGGCGTCCTGACTGACGCTCGTTTGTGTCACATCGTTAACTGTAAAACGACAGGCTCTGTTGAATTTTTCGCTTACGTAGTACCTACCTGTAGTTAGTAGATAATTCGTTTTTTTGTTCACAATCACAACGCCTAGGCGAGAATCGTACTAGGATAAACCACTTCATAATGGTACCTATTATTGAGCCAGTAAAGCGGGAAATCCTAGTTCATTAATTTGATTACAATGTATCATCTATGGCAGACTCCAGTTGGCATAAATGGCCTCGATATTGGAGAATATTAGTATCTCGTTTACGGACAATAATTTCCGGACGGCTTAGTAATTTATGCTCGCTGTGGGTCTCATTACCAAACTGCTGCGAAGATGCGTAACAAAGTGTTTGCAAATGTTTGCTGATGATAAGAAAAATCAATAACTTTGTATATATGTAATGAATTCAGTATGTAGGACAAAAATAATTCGGTTTTGAATAAGGCCGTTTTAATCATAATCTATCATTTATTTGCTAGGATACCTACATTAACATAAATTGCGTATTAGATTTAGAAGAGTTCGCTCGCGGATATAAATCTATAAGGCATTTTTAAGTTCAGAAGATAGTGTTTCCTATGATAACTTAGCTGGAAAGTCTTTAGATGTTTGATCTGCGCGATGGTACCTATAACTAATTAAACCAGTTTAAGTAATAACAGCAATAAGTTTGTTTAGTCAATTACCTACTGTTTAGAAAAAATGTTAAGAAAGTTCTTCAGGAAATTATAGGTAAGTAAGTATATGTATCGGATCTCGGGGTGAGCAAATAAGTATATAGCAATATATAAATTTAGTCCATAATCAGGGTTTGCTGCAGTATTATAATATATTCTACCGCTTTAACTTGAGGTGTAATGGCTATCAAATAGCAGAGCCTAATCGTCTCGAAATTCCAGTGACTTATAATTACTTCCAAATGAGTTTAATGACAGTTTTTCAGAGTTTAAGAGAATTTGCACCTTGGGCTGCCACGAGAGGGCTTTAATGAAAATTCTTTATTAAGTCGCTTTTCATTTTCCGTTTTATTCATCACGAGATATAAAGATACTTAAATGTTCTTGGGATTGAGATAAAGAACATACCTTAACGATTTTGATTTGTTTCGTAGCAATAGAAATAATTTTGATTACATTTCTATATTTCATATCTATGCAGGAAAGTTTTGGAAAGCTTTCGGAGCATCACCCGTGCTATCATCTGCATAGCAATGAAGACTGTTAAATTCCAGTAAATCGTTAATATGCAGGATGAATATTGCGAATCTTTGGCGTAAATAATACCTGCTTATTCAAGTACGTAGGTATATTCGAAATGAGACTGATATCCATTCCATTAGATCCCATTGACTTCTAATCGCGACAAACTATATTCCGGTAGATTTTCTAGAGTTCTAATTATAATAAAATCCAAATACGTTTTGGACGACACTCTCCCTAAAAATAACATTAACTTTATTTGATAGGTACTCTAATAGCAATGTGTTATTTAATAAATATAATACATAGGTATAGACAAGGTAACCTTGAATTGGTATGTTATCCCGAAAGGGGGGGCATTGGGACCATGATAGCCCACAAGTTGTGAGAGCTTTATGTACTTGAAACTACGTCATTCCAAACCTCCATGTTAAAAAATAAATCCACTCACAAAATTGCACGACGTGCGATCGCTACGAGAGTTAACAAGATACTTTAAATACATTTCTAAATACAGGGGGTCTAGCAAAGCTCCCTCACGCTAACGCTATCGCCAAACACTAACTCCAAAATGTACTGGAATGACATTTCAGAAGTCACTAACTTTTCCGCAGCGAATGTCATTTCAATACATTTTTGGAGTTAGCGTTCCCCGATACTTATACTACTCTATGAGTTAGCGTGAGGCGATAGCGTTAGCGTTAGGGATTTTGCTAGACCCCCTGGTCGTTAAACTCATTTATGTGCATTGGGTCAAGGACGAAGTTCAACCACCCAGTTGCGCTAAGGCTATCATCGAACGTAAACTTTATATATGTACCTACATGGCATTTCTTCAATGTTTACTATTAATTTACAAAAGTCGCAGTAGAAACATTTTCTTCTTTGGGGTGTATAGCTTTACCCCCCTTTCGGGATAATACTAATACTAATTCAAAATCTACTTACTTTAATCTCTATATTACTCTAAATTTTGCATTAAAACGACGACAACCCTGAATATATAAAAGATAAGATTTCAAATCCCTGCAAAAGGCTATAAGATGATCGTTTATTGGGTTCTATTTAAACTAAGTCTTAAGTTTATAGCTGAATCAAGACTTCCAGACCATAAAGTAGAAATACGGAAGACGAGTAAGTTATATCTACAGTACCTACTTATAATGTAGACAGAACGGTAAAATTGAGGTTAGAAGAAAGGATTTCGTCGCCCGGGACATGTCTTCTTGCCCGGCTGATCACGAACTCTATCCACTCAGATTTATAAAATTCCTTCCTGAATTTTCCAACCGAATGTCACATTTAAATATTTTTATGCATGCATGAGGTGCATTGCGCTTGCATAATTTCGAATCGATAAAAATGAAATGGTTTGGCTAACGACTGTCGACGCTTGATATTTCAAATCCCCTTTCGTTTCAGTATAAATTAACTTCAGTAGGTATACTTATTGCCAGTTTGTTATTTTAAAATGAATTTAGTAATTCTGCACCCAAAAATGTTAAAAACTTTCTCTCATTCATACCAACTAATTGCTGCCTCTTAATCATAATCTGCATTCCAAGCGTTGGGTAATTTCATCATGTTAGACTTTTTCGACTTCTAGTTAAGTCTGGACCAAAGAGTACACCTGCCCAACTAACCAAACTGCAATGCAATGGCTCTACAAGCAACAAGGATTTTTAAACAAGTTTATTTTATGAGAATGTTTACTTTTAAGAAAATTTGTATGGAAAATATATGGTAATATGTCTATGCGTGACGGGCTTAACACTTTCCCAAGTAAAAATAGAATACCCAGCAGGTACTCTTTATTTTTACACGCTACTTATGCGTGTTTTAAAGTATGTTTAAAACCAGCAGTAATGTATTAACTTCACCAAACGAAACGAATGAGCTGAAATTAGCACGAGCTATCTATAAATAGGTAGCCACTCGTTTGAAAAGAGTTGAAGAAATTCTGTTAGCCAAGATTTGTCGCTGTTTGGATTGCACTCGACCGAGGGCTCTCGGGAAACTCGACAAGCACAAAGCTGGAAATAATAAGGACTTCGCAGATAGATACTTGTATATAGAAGCGAGTTTATCGCTAACTTGCTTGTGTTCGCGGCTTTATTCGCGTGATAAATGCCAATATTATATTATGGTAGTGTGGCCGCAGCATTATCAAAATGTGTTGCTGAACATTGATTCAGATTCAACGGAACGGGCTTGAATGGCACCAAAACATACGTTAGTATGATTATGGGCGGAATCTTCTATACATATAATAAAACTGTAGAGATAAAAAAATCTGTAAATGCAAGATATAGAAAAAAAAATGACACAGGTTGGCTTGAAATTTTTCGCTGATCACGTTAAGCTACTTTTTAGACATTTTGTCTGTTTGTTTGTTTGTTTGTTTGTTTGTTGCGGCACAAGTCCGAAAATACTGAACGGATTTTCATGCGGTTTTCAATAATAAGCTTAGAAAAACCCAGCGCACAACATAGGATATATTAAATTTTAAATAATGTAATTTTTTTTTTGGTGAAAATGATTAAGATTTCATTATGAAACCGAACGGCATTTTAACAAGATGGCCGCTTCAAGGCTTCAATGTAAGTTTTTTTCTTATATTTTGGTCCACACATAGTGTAGGTATTTAGCCAGTGTCAAAAAGTAAGTTTTATTTTAGATACTAATTATAGATGAGAGAAAAAAAAATGTGCTCTGTGCTACGGACGATAATTTTATCTCGGGTTTATCCGGATGCACAGATTAAAGAAACAAAACTCTGTTACTATTATGGCGCGGCTTCATATACGCCCGAATTTTCGCTGTTGAGTTGGCGCGCAAAAAATCTCTGTTGACTATCCTCGATGTTTTTGTAGCGCCCCAACCCGGACACAAAGTCAATTTGTTGGCCTGCTGCGCGACCGACGTGAGCTAAATAAAATGGAGGAAGCAGTAGCGTTATATTGCATGTCGGCGAATAAATATGTTTTACTAACTGTAAGAAGATTACAAAAATAAATTTTAATAGTTTTAATTTATAATTCCTTATCAATATGAAGTAAAACCATTTTTTTTATTTGTCTGTTTATCTGTCCCTTTGAATACGGACACGGACAGCGTTAGGCGTTAGCGTTAGTGGTTGGTATTTTAGCTAGACCCCCTGTACTACTTATAGCTACTTAAGTTATAGACCCTTACCATTGCTATGCATTATAAAACCTTTTTTATTTTGGCATTAGACAAAATTTGTATTTAGCCAATGATAGGAAGTATTTTATGAAAACTGTTTAAAAGGGTAGGTTCTTAGACTTTTTATAATCATTCATAAGGCTTCACGCGATTATCATACTTAGCCAATATTGAAGATAGATAGATAGATAGATAGATAAACTCTTTATTGAAAACACCATTTTACAGAAAATACAGTAATAAATCTTATAACTAAGTGTCACAATGGGCGGTCTTATCGCTTAAAGCGATCTCTTCCAGACAACCCAAAAGTATAGAGAGATGATGAACAACAACAAGGACGGTGGCTTTCAGTTAGTCAGAAGCTTACTTAATTAACATTTTTATTCAAGTTTTCGATTTATAAGGTTTTGGCGGGAGCAATGTTCTTTATTGGCGATCTGGTCAAATGTATTATTTACATAAACTTACTACACGTTACCATTCTAATTAGGTAGATAAAATTATACAATGCGTAGCAAAAGCTAGGGTCAATAAATGAAGAACCTATAGGCACAGATTACTGAATATGTTACTACTATAGGTTAAGCTATAATAGGTACTATACAATACAATTTTAAATACTTATTTCGAATGGTAACGCGTAGTAGATTTTTGAAAACTAATACATAATACCAGATCGCCAATAAAGATTTTTGCCCTCGCCAGAACCCATTAAATCGAAAACATGAATAATAATTTTAGTTATGTTTCAATATTGGCTAAATATGATATCGCGTGAAGCCTTATACCTTATTATAAAAAGTCTAAGAAGTTTTTAGTTTTCGAAATTCCTTGTTCTCTGTGTCGTGCTCTTATTTAAGAAGGTTCTCATACCTATCCTCTTTTTTAGTTTGGACCACAGATTAACAAAAATATTTGCTTAGTTTGGGGCTAGATGGCGCTGTGTAAAATGTCCACACATATTTATTATTTTTATTTATTTTTATCTATATGCAATACATATGACTTCCTTGGGTATAGGTACTTACATAATGAACACATTGTTTTTCTCTAATCTGCATTGCATCGAGCGCAGACGAAGTTATCGCGCGATGTATTTCGCCGTAGCCCGAAAAGTGTGATGCACTCATGATACACTGCCGGTAATGCAGGCGCGCCAATTGTTATTAACTGTTTTTTGTTTTTTATGTTATAAATACAAACATGTATTACATTACTTCCTTATTGCTTAGTGCAGTGGGGATTGTTCAGAATGAAATAAAAATGATTGGGGTTCCGTACTCAAAGGGTAAATCCTTATTACTAAACCTCCGCTGTCCGTCTGTCTGTCTGTATGCCCATCAGATATCAGGATGTACTCATGAATCGTGATAGTTAGACAGTTGAATTTTTCACAGATGATATATTTCTGTTGCCACTATAACAACCGTGATCCGTATTCAAAGGGACAGATAAACAGACAATTAAAAAAAAATTGGTTTTGCTTCATATTGATAAGGAATTATAAATTAAAACTATTAAAATTAATATTGTAATCGCAAATAATATTGTCACAGTTAATAAAACATATTTATTCGCCCACATGCAATATAACGTTACTGCTTCCTCCATTTTATTTAGCCCACGTCAGTCGCGCAGCAGGCAAACAAATTGACTATGTGTCCGGGTTGGGGCGCTACAAAAACATCGAGGATAGTCAACAGAGATGTTTTTGCGCGCCAACTCAACAGCAAAGGTTCAGGCGTATATGAAGCCGCGTCATAATAGTTAATAAATAAATAATAATAAATATGTATGGACATTTCACACAGCGCCATCTAGCCCCAAACTAAGCATAGCTTGTACTATGGGAACCAGATGACTGATACAATACTTATATACTTTTTGTTTGTACATACATAGAATACAATATAAACACCCAGACGCAGAACAAATATCATAGTAACAGAGTTTTGTTTCTTTAATCTGTGCATCCGGATAAACCCGAGATAAAATTATCGTCCGTAGCACAGAGCACATTTTTTTTTCTCTCATCTATAATTAGTATCTAAAATAAAACTTACTTTTTGACACTGGCTAAATACCTACACTATGTGTGGACCAAAATATAAGAAAAAAAACTTAAATTGAAGCATTGAAGCGGCCATCTTGTTAAAATGCCGTTCGGTTTCATAATGAAATCTTAATCATTTTCACCAAAAAAAAAATTACATTATTTAAAATTTAATATATCCTATGTTGTGCGCTGGGTTTTTCTAAGCTTATTATTGAAAACCGCATGAAAATCCGTTCAGTATTTTCGGACTTGTGCCGCAACAAACAAACAAACAAACAAACAGACAAAATGTCTAAAGAGTAGCTATACGTGATCAGCGAAAAATTTCAAGCCAACCTGTGTAATTTTTTTTTCGATATCTCGCATTTACAGATTTTTTTATCTCTATAGTTTTATTATATGTATAGAAGAATAGATGTTTATGGGTAGGTATTTAGATATAATAATATGTAGGTATTCATTATGGCAATTGTATCCTTGAATTAACAACAACATGGCGCGTAACGTTCGTTTTTGACTGTTTTTTTTATTTGTTCTTCTTCTTCTTCTTGCATGTTGATATAAGTTTTTAATAGTTAAAATATTTTTGATATGTTGGCTTTTAAATACACCACGGGAGCAAAAAATGATTGATTACTCGGTTACTTAAAGAAGGTTATAGTTATAGTAGGTAAGTAACTATCTTTGTAATGACAATTTTACCTACTTCCTCACTTTCATCACTAGGTGCGTTGAAAGTGCAGTGGGAATGAGACAGCATGGAAAATAGTGGACATAATAATAATTATAACTGTCGATTCTTTAAGGAGTGGTGGTTTAGTATTAGTAATTCCTAATTAGTATTAAGAAAATTAATTATGTACGCATCGTACAGGTAAATGCATATCTCCAGCAATTTATAAACTTATTATGAACACCGGCTAAGTGTAGGTACTCAATTCGTATGGAGCCAAACTTAAGAATCATCGTGTGTGATTCTTCCATATTTTTCTAACCGTACCTGACTGCTTAGGTAACTACTACCTAAACAAAATTTACTGAAACTTCTGTTAAAGACCTGAGTGAAGTGATGATGATTTCTTTTTGTTGTAATATGAAGAGGTACTTATTAAATTGTTTTTGTTTGAAACTTCTTTTACTGTTATAAATCTATATTAGACTCAAAACATTTAAATTTAGGTAATGGCTTATGAACTAAAGTGACTGATGTAGCTCTTAGGATTGGCAAGTTGAAATGGCAATGGGCAGGCCACATCACTCGTAGAACTGACAACCAATGGGGAAGAAAGGTTCTCGAGTGGCAACCACGAACTGGAAGACGCAGCGTAGGCCGGCCCCCCACTAGGTGGACCGACGACCTGGTGAAAGCCGCGGGGAGCCGATGGATGCAGGAGGCGAGCAGCCGCTCTAAGTGGCGCTCCCTGGGGGAGGCCTATGTTCAGCAGTGGACGTCTTCAGGCTGTTAATGATGATGATGATGATGAATGGCTTAAATAGCTTCCACTCACGGCTATGCTTGCGTTATACCTATACCTATGCTAATATAGGTTACTGTGCTCAGCTTCAAAAGATTTAGTGGATTTTTTTTGGTACGAAATGCATTATCTATTATTAGACTATAACGTAAAAATAACATAACACAAGCGTGCGAAGCCGCGGGCAACAGCTAGTATCAAAATAAAAAGGGCCATAAACCTATGTCAACTCCAAAATAGAATTTACCTACCGTGTAACTTTCTCTAAAGAAATAATTTTCAGAATGGGATCTGTAGTTTTGGCGGCAAACAATTTTACTTCTTGATATTAGATTATTTATTTATTCTTTCCCTATTCTTCTAGGCAAGCATGCTCCACCGTCGACCGCCTCGTCACTTTCCATCTGGTGAGACCGTGCGTCAAATGGGAACCTATTGATAAAACAAAAAGATAACAAATCATTCATAAATACAGTAGGAACCTACTTATATCTATTTATCAGACACTTGAGGCTCGTGAAAACCTACTTTGTTTACCTCTACATATTATAAAACAACTCTCGGAACATTTGATCAAAGCTTAGATGTGTGTCATATCGAGATATTATATTCAAGTGGTTCACATCCGTGGATTTGGTGACTATCAATACTCAAAGATAGAACTGAAACATGTCCCTAACCTTAGGTGTCAGATTAACTTTTGTTCCAAAAACATAAGATAATTTTGTAATCTAGCAAACTTATTTACATTTGGATATTTACTTTCCTTGGTTTTATGTAAACTTGATAAAAAATAAATTATAATAGCAGATAGGTAGGTTAGGTACATCATACCTACAACTTAGTGTGTTTTTGAAAGAACGTGAAGAGGCGGTTCCCTAACATAGCTAATTGCAATACTACATTACGACGGTTACTCTCACTAAGATCAAATTCCTAAATGATTATATAAAATGTGTGTGTAGTTGTGTAGGTACCTAACGTCGTGCAACTTACCCGTTCATCATCATCATAATAAACAGCCTGAAGACGTCCATTGCTGAACATCCAGAGCGCCTTTGCCTTCTGCATTAATCGGCTCCTCGTGAATTTAACCAGATTGTCGGGTCACTTTAAGTGGCTATACCTAAATGAAAATCTGATAAACAATCTGGGTTGGCCTGCGCTGCGTCTTCCGGTTCAAGGTCGCCCGGGAATCTTACTTCCCATCGGCTGTCAGGTCTAAAAGCTATATCGATCATTTACACGTTGCCCACCGGCACCGACATCTATGAATTTTCCGAGAGTAGGTAACATAATATAGGTAAGTAGTAAGTACCTACCTATATTGACTCTAAGTAGTATAAGCGATCTTGATGCTTCCATAGGGAAGGTATTTTATGAAATTCCAGTAGGTAAATATGTAATACGCTGACATGAAATAACTGCTGTCATAAATAAAATATTCCACGCCTATGGTCCAGCTAGCAAGGTCTTGACGAGAATCACTGTACAAAATGATGGTCATTCAAAATTAAGATTATATTCCCACGTGTTTAAAAATAATCCCACGGTACGTTGACCTAACTGTCTTTTTTCGTTCTATTTTCATTTAAAATTCTACGGCATCCAATCGGTCTCCCTTTTCACAAGGGGATTGAAACGGAAAAAGTCTTAGATAGAACGTGTACCTATAAATTAGGTGTACCTACTTATCCTGTTTACTCATATTTACTAGTAAATAATATAACTTCCCTTCGTAGCTTTACTTCGTAGCTTCATTTCGTAGCTTCACTTTGTAGCTCTACTTCGTAGCTTCACTTCATAGCTTCATTCCATAGCTTTTCTTCGTAACCTCAACTTGTAGGTTTTTGTAGCTTAATTAAAATAACAAAAAATATTTGGTGATTTCATTTTCATACGGGTCTACAAAAAGACACCAGTTATACCTACTACTTAGTAAAAAACATAGGGTCAACTTTTCCCAAAGTTTCTATATAGGGCCCGATTCTCTATGGAAAATGATTCAGTTTACTTGGTTGTGACGACATCATACGATTGTTCCTCTGAGTAAACGGAGCATCAAATCACCGCTCCTTGCTGCCTTCAGAGTTCGGGGAAGGAAGTAATGACCGTGGTTTTTACATAATACTATACCTACCAAAATATTTGTAATGTTGAGCTTAGAAAGCAACCCTGTTTAACTGAGGGATAAATAAATGTTGAGTACCTATTATAATAACTTGATGGGTCCCAGCAAAATACTACAACCGTTTCCATCTTATAGATGAAAATACATACCTACTTCATGCTTTTTTAATCTATATCTAAAGTAAACATGTGGATATTTCACACAACACCATCTAGCCCAATACTAAGCATTACTAGTTTGGGGCTAGATGGCGTTGTGTGAAATGTCCACACATATTTATTTATTTATTTTATTTATTTATGAGAATCAGATAACTGATAGAATACTTAGATACTTTTTTGTTTGTAAACACCAAATACATACATAGAATCCAATATAACACCCAGACACAGAACATACATCTATGTTTATCACACAAATGTTTGTCCTGGGTGAGAATCGAATCCACAGCCCTCAGTTAAGAAGGCAGGGTTACTACCAACTGAGCCGACATACTTACATACAAATAGTTCGAGCAGTAAAATTATACCGTAGACAATAAAAAAACTTTGCTGATTGATAGCAGCACCAAATGTTTTCAATGGCTACTGTGTGATATCTATAGGGATTAGTAAGTTATCGACGTGTTCGTAACTTCATGCATTTGGCCCGTGAATCAAATAATGTTTTGGGCTATTTTACTTTGGCTTTACCTACATTTTAGCATTTCAGTACATATCTTATCACTTATCTCCTACAAATATTTTTTTAAATTAATTTGGTCTTTTCCTTTTAGTGAGAAATAAACATAGATAGATACCAAGCACAAAATAGATATATTATAACTTATATATAAGTATAGTAAGTACTAATACGTAAATAACTATAGATACGTATAGTTACAGAGCTAGAATTTCGTTTCCTCAACGTATAGTACCTATGTTCATATACTCCATGATTGTATACTTCGTACAGATATGTATCTCAAACGGGGCGTAAAATTACAGCTCTCCGTTGACGGCAGAGCATTGCAAAGGAAATTGCTCATACGTGGTTCATCCCTCAAGGTAGTTGTTTCACTTGGATTACTATAATTATAGCAGCTTGTAATTGTATGAGATGAAAATCTAAAAATTATATAGGTAGGTATGCGATACAAGGTCTACTATAGCCTAATATCTAATACATGAAGTAAACTTCTATTTGATTTTTTGGCACTTAGATTGGTCTCTATCGAGGTCAAAGGACACTTACTTTTAATCCCAGAAAACATACATAAATTACTTACCAAATAGTCCGACGGTCGGGCTCAAATTCCTACTCGTAGATAATGCCAGTTTGAGATTCGGAAAAATAATATAATCTTTTACGGCTTTTTATAATGTACGTCATACCCATTCACAGCAGCCGATACATAAATTAACTTATCCGAACAATCGTAGCTGTCTTCAAAGGTTGACAAAGAAAATTGTTCTCAAGGTGATTGCTTCAGTCGGATCGCCATTAAAACTTTTCTCAAACAATTTCTCGCAACCTCAAACCGTTGACGTCCGTTGAGCGGATTCATTTCTTGGAATTAATTTTGATTTGAGGTCTTTGCAGTTGTTGAAGTGGAATTTATTGAAGAGTTTTCAACTGTTATTCGGTTACCGTTTAGGGGCCGAGAGCATAAAGGCAAGTAAACTTTAATTTAATATCTTAGACGGCAGGAATTTTTCTTGCAAGTTCACGGCGTTTTTGCGCATCTGTAATGTTGAATTGAATGTTGTTAAAGGTTTGAAAGAAATAGTCTGGATACAAATTAACGAAAATATACTACTATATATATATACTATATATACTAATACCAGGACAACAATATTATAATGGGCCATGAGATGCGATGCGATCGCTAATAAAACTCGGATTTAAAACTCAAAACTGTTCCATTGCCGCTGAAAAATGTCGGCATCCTTTTTACGGCAAAACAAAACTATAAAATAAAGTGACGCGAGGAGAATTTTACTTTTAAATTAGAATACAGCTGATGAAAGCGAAACGTTGAAATTCGCAGTTCCATATCCCGTAAAACCTCATACACATGACCGGATTTTTGTTGCATCAGCGCGACTGGCGATGACTCATTTTATTTTGGTGAACGTCCGAGCTACGTTGTTTGCTTTATCTTTGTGATGCATGTGCGAAACGTAAATATTCGATGCACAATTAATTGCCCATTCGCCGATGTTACATTGATACCTATCTGTCTCTCTGGATGCGAGCAGCAGCCTAAGTGGCGCTCTCTGGAGGAGGCTTATGTTCGTTGACGTTTTCAGGCTGTTGATGACATTGATCTCTGTCATAACTTTATTCAAAAGCGATACTTGTGTCCATCGAGAAGAGAGCTCTTGTCTATCGAGAAGGGAAGTGTAGGTACCTTCTGTTGATAAAGTTAGAACAGTTTTACTTCAAAGTATTCACTAAGCTTTGAAACTGCACTGAAGAAAGCCAAGCAGTAAGTTTAAAGAAGCAGCTTTATGACTTAACAAGTTAGGTGTAACATAATAAATTTTATTATAGTGAATAGTGCACTGGAGCTCGGTAAATATAAGCAAGTATAACATTATATACGCCATAGAGAGACACGTGTGTCAAGTTCCTATTACAAACTTGATGCTTGGAACTATATGATAGCATGAGTAAATAGATGCCGCCGTCATTCTCTGTAGGTGCTTAGTAGTTGGAAGTTTGTTTTATGAAGAACATTGTGATCGACGGATGTTCGGCGCGTTAGACGAGTTCGTCATTGGCGGAGTTTCGTACCAGATGGGACCCGTTCTTCATCTTGACTGCTCTATATTTAGTAGGTACACAGGTATAAATAGTTGTGTATGTCGATTAGCACCTGTCATCACCTATAATACAAGCTATTATGGAATACAGCCTGAAAATTATTAGATCTGCTTACGTATTACCTGCCTACCTACTTATAATATAAATAATATAGTCTTACTATATAGAAAATAGTGTGAGTTAGTATTCGTATTTACAACGAGTAAGCGGAGAGCGTGATTCAGAAAAATATTCGGTTTCTAGCTAAACTAGGGCGTTTGGATCACAGATTGTGACAAGTCCATAATATCTTCATGATACTCTGCGCTTACTGGCCTCGCCGGCCTAGTTTTTAAACATAATCTTGACAGCCGTTTACTTTTTTACTATTTTGTCGAACTCTACGTATGGATTATATTTTAATACACATAAAGTAGGTACTTATTCTAAGCATAATATAAGGTTAGTAACGAGACCGACTAATGTAACACTTATGTTAAGTTTCGCCATATGTTTTGTGATGTCGTAGTGTTTCGATAAAAGTTTACCCGTCTATTTAATATTTATCTATCGAAGCATAATCTTAATCCCCTTTACGTCCTGATCTGTACCAAAATCTGGTACATTACTACGACAAGTGTATTTGTTTACCCACAACTCCTCTCTTTTATGATTCCTAACATAGATTGGGCTGCTATATAAAAAACTTTAAGCAAGTCATCTGAAAGCTGTTCAGTCCCAAGTTTGCGTAACGTGCCTTGTTGCTTGTTCAAGATACTTTATTGTTGCGGCTAAAATACAAGACACCGGGTACCTAAGCGGTTTAGGCTAAGCCAGGACCATGTAAACTTGTAAAGTCTTCTGCAGTACCTAATATCTTTACGTGCGCTTCATTGTTTCACCTACGCATCGATAATTCAATGAAATAAGGTTTAATTTTGATGTGTAGCTCGTGGCAACATGCGAGCTAATTTGAACTTTTTGGATTGGATTCCTCATCAATTCAGTCCAGATTTGATAGTTGCTTATAAATTGACCACGCATGCAGCGTGGACAATTTTGTATAGGTACCTAACCCTTTTTCCAAGCAAAAAAAAAACAAAATTACCAGCCACTTAAAGAGGAGCTCTATCATATGGGGGTGCTTATGTTCAGCAGACGATGAGATGATGATGACCTATTTCCTAACATCACAATCTTTCTCTGCGTTCACTATCACCTACTTACATTATGTTTAGCTAAATTTCTAAACTTTATACCTACTTATATTCGGTCTATTAATAGGTCCAGTTGTATTATCGCAAATCTAAAAATACTTTGATACATAAGTGTGCGTATGGAAGGATCCCATAGTTATTTTTCTATTTCAATGCCCACTATTTCAACGCAGACATTAACGTTTTTAAATTTTTATTTCTATAGCAGCTTGGCTAAATAGCTTAAGAACTTCTATTCTATTAACAACAGCACCCTCTTGTGGTAATAAATTCCAGTGCTTTGCGTCGCTTAAATTAAAATTTACACTGTACTAGTATAAGTAGGTGCATAAAGGTATTGTCGAGGCTGCGGCAGAACTTCGCCTCGTAAGTGCTGAAGGCTTTTGTTTGCTCCTAGAACCTGGAGCTCGGCGAGTTAAAGCCTAGTTAAAGGTCATATTAGCGGCGTTGCACCAACTTTAGGAAAATGTTGTAGTTATGGGATACGAAATTGGGAAGTTAAATGTTATGCAGCCGTGTTAGCGACAACTTAGGACTCGTTAAAAGTTAAATTTTAATTAAATTCGCTGCTGGCTACGAGTTTTAGGGCGTATAGAATTCATACTTTGAGAATAGCACATGCCTTGGTAAGTGGTATGATCTCGGCTCTGAAATTGAGAATAAATATTAACAATTAAAAGTTCAGATATGTCATTGAAATCCCAAATACGGAATTTACAGTTATTGAACATTGAACATATTTGTAAGGGTTCTCGATTTCAAACAGGTTACATCGCTGGGCAAGTAAATCCTATATGAATAGGCTGTAGGCTAGGAGCGATTGGTCTTTGTTAGCGAGGCGTAATGAGGATATCTAGATAATTATATTAACATAACATTATATCTCATCTAATTGACCGAAGTCAGCGAAAGTCTCAACATGCCCAAATTTGCTTTCGTCTGTCCAAATGTACGTACAGGTATATATTACAGGTCGCATTTTTCAACGAATCTTGATGAAACTTGGTACGCAGTTTCTACAGATTTTTTTAGTGGTGGGCGATTTTTGATTTGAAGTGTATTTGCCCCAAAAAGGGGGAAGTTTGCTGCGGCACCATTTACCGGCTGATTTTGATAATATTTGGTAAAAATAGTATGTATTCAATTCTAAATAAGTATTTCGAATATGAGAAAAATCGGTCAAGAGGTTGTCGAAATAAATATAAGGTGTAAGTCCTGACTTTCACGGTACCTCGGTATTGTAAGGTTTCTGGAAGTTTTAATTTTGAAAGTATGTAATTAGGTACTCAATTAGTTCGACGAGTTTTACATAGGTGGTATATTGCTTCGAGTACCAATTCCTTAATCGCAGTGACAAGATTTTCCGGAATCATCTGAGTTCGGGACATATTTTCCGGTAAAGCTGTTAAGATACTTGTAGCCTCTACTTAGTTTGTGGCTTTCAAGGTAGCAAGAGCAAAAAACATAATAATATGAAAATAAAATTTTAATATCATACATACGCGAGGTCTACAGTTCGCAGTTGTATATAGGTAACTCCTAGTGATGGATTAATTAGCATTCACATTAATTTTTAGCATGTGAAAACTCAATTAGCATTTTGCAAATGAAATGTAGTTGCGAAATTCTGTGAAATATGAAATTTCATTTCATTTAATTTATTTCATTTTGAATTTAATGTTTAATATTAAGTTTCATTTCATGTTTCATTTCATTTTTCATTACTTTTTCATTTCATTTTTCATATAATTTTTTATTTCATTTTTCATTTCCATTTCAATTTAGCAAATAGCATAGCAATAGCAATTAGCATGCTAAGACTTGTGAATTAGCATGTTTATGAAATTTACGCAGAATCGCATTAATTGCCTTCGATAATAACTCCACATTAAATTAATTTTTCTATATTATTATTATTATTTTTCTATACCTACTTAATAATTAATTAGCACTGAAAAATCAAAAACCCGTATCAACATTAAAATAAGTAAGCGTTATTATTTATTTGAATTACCGATACTCAAAAGTCCCAGTAACTAGTTCAGATGAAAGTTCACGCCAAAAGACCTCTGATTTTAATACTTCTTATTCCGGGAAATAAAAAGTTCTCTTGGAAAAACGGCCTCTATTTATTTATAAAAGACTCAAAAGATAAGGCACATAATATTAAGGATTAAGCATTCTTGTCGTAGTATCTCCCAAACTAGGGGGTAAACTAGAAATATTGTGGAGATGCGACTCCCACGGCGCGGATTTGTGAGACAGCCCCCGGATTAGCTGTCGGTAGTTCTGTAGGTATCTGGTTATATGTACATCTATTCTGTGGTTATATCTGTATTTTAAGTACTTGATTTCTGCTGAATCAAAAGAAATCACGATTTTCAACCTATATCAACTAGGTATAGAACTTTGTTCAGAGGTATGAGTCGTAGACCAGGGTGTGCACGAAATATTATATAGGTCCTGTAGTATAGGTTATTTATTATTGTATTGGAGAATTTAATTATTGTAGGTATGTATTAAGTATAATAAAAAGCTGATATTTATTATATATATTAGTAATACGGTAATTATATATGAATGTAAATGGTAGGTAGTATTTGTATTTATATTAATCATATTCAATTAATTACTTAATACAATATTATGATAAGTGAAATTGTAATCGGACCTGCCAATGATAGCATGCAATGTTATAATATGGCCAATAAAGATTTCTATTCTATTCTATTCTATAAGTAAGTACCTAGATCAATAATATTGCTTACTGATGAAGTTCATAATATATGTAGTTCATTTTTCCAAATATAGGTAGACACATAGATATAGGACGTAACGACATTCTACGTCTGTGGGTAGATCTGAGCATGCTATGTGTATGTACCTATGTACTTATAGTAATGTAACACATAAGTGTTAAAAGAGTATTCTCTAAGTGTAGGCAGCGCACCGACAATGATTATGCCCTGGGCCCTCGGTGTTGCGGATGTCTATCGGCAGCGGTGACCACTTACCACCAGGTGGGCAGCCTGCTTGTTTGCTACTCATCTCATTAAAAAATCTTGTAGGTACTTGCCCGTTTAACTCTTAAACTTCCAGTGACCCAATATCGAAATCGCATGTATTGTTATTGTATTGTCATCACAATGCTCGTACCTATTCCAGAGGTTAATTTTCGATCTATACCTCAATCTTCTACTAGGTGGACCGACGACCTGGTGAAAGCCGCGGGGAGCCGATGGATGCAGGAGGCGAGCAGCCGCTCTAGGTGGCGCTCCCTGGGGGAGGCCTATGTTCAGCAGTGGACGTCTTCAGGCTGTTAATGATGACCTCAATCTTCAATGTCGGCTAATGGTGTTAATGGTAATAATAAAATAATACGATATACTTACATGGTTTTGTAAGTTACATTTAAGTAACAAAAAAATAATGTTAGCAAACCACAGGTAATACCTCGCAACTGTAATGTTGTTCAACTTAAAACAATTCCAGCTGCTTCATGGAACAACAAACAATACAAACATTGTTCTCAGAAACATTTCATCATCAGTTACCGGGAACCACGAGTAATTTCCGGTGTGTTCTTTGAGCGAAAGTTTTCGTAGAAAAAGCTCTCATCAAATTATTTATTAAGCAAAATAAGAATTTTATAAATGACTCTATTTTAAATCCCCTTTTGTAAAGTACTTTTAAGTAAAAAAATTTAATCTCAATCTTAACTATTTAGTTGCATTGTCAGTTATAGGTAGGTACTAGGTATTACCATGGGGTCCCATCAGGTACAAACGAAAAATAGCCCGAACGTGAAAAAAGTGTAGTGATGGTGTCGCGAGCGTTACTAGTTAGTGTCCAGTGTATTCATTTGGCCCAATACTTCGCCAACACGCAATAAATGTCGCTTGATAATCTTGCATTATGCAGAAATAAAATAATTCATAAATTAGCCCGAGTTATTCCGTTGTATGGGATGAGGCATCTGTACTGTAGGTATTAAATTATCTGGGGTATTACATAACCCGCGCTCTACCTATAAGTACATAAGTAGATAGAAAGAAACCATTAAACATTATTATTTAAAAGTGAGGCTTCCACTTATTAATACAGCTCAGAACTTAGAATCAATGATAATTACCTAGAAGGTATATAAATGATGCGGCTTTAGTCACCCGTGAAATTATAGCAATCGTCTCCTTTCCCCTAGTCTACTTATGCTAGCTAGGTATGCAGCGGTAGGTAGGTACAGTAGAGGTACAGCCTGTGTAACCAAACTGCCTAACCGGAACATTCAAATTGTTCAGTAATTCTACGAGCGCAAGCGGTCAAACTTTTCCTACGTGCGTAACTAACACGGAATTTTAAAACTATTTCTTTTGTAGAAGAACTTACTTTTCAGTCGAGTACTACCTAAATGATGTGCAAAGTGCAGTTGGAAACTTTTGGAATTTTAATTCGTAATATTAGTGGATAAAGCGCGTCTTTAAAATGCATATGAAAACAATGTTCATTTTATGTGTAATATCCAATCATCATGTAAAAAATCAACATCAACATATCCAGCGTTGGCAAGTTGGCATGGACTTGGACGTTGGACAGCTGCTGTTAGTGCTCTTCGGGAACGCATGGTCCACTTAGCGGGAAATTCAAAAGTATAAAGTTGTTATTTCAGAATCGTACAAAATAATGCCTACCTATGAGTTGTGTAAAAATAACAATAACCGGCCAAGTGCGAGTCGGACTCGCGCATGGAGACGGACCCCTCCCCATCTACAAAAACTTTTTTTAATTTATTTTTTGTAGTAGTTGTTATAGCGGCAACAGAAATACATCATATGTAAAAATTATCACGGTTCATGAGATACAGCCTGGTAATAAACGGACAGACAGCGGAGCCATAGTAATAGGGTTGGATTTACCTTTTGGGAACGGAACCCTAAAAAACTGCATAATTACATTTGTACTCAAAAGCTTGGCACGAATGAAGTCGTGGTTAAAAAGTATTAATTACACTTGAATATTAAGCAATTATAGACTTTAAAAACACCTGCAAATACTAGGTGGATATCTGTATTATACCTATAGTCTATAATAAGGGCAGAATTTCGAGACAGAAGGCGTGGCCAGCAACGTCAGAGTGGTGGAGGCTAGCGTGGAAGGGCACGCCGAACTCAGCAGCGGTGCGGCGGCCATTTTCAAGCTCACTTTTGCTCCAGCCCCAGGAACAGACGGACGTTGTACCATCGCGTGTTAATTTCTGTCATTTTTAATCATTAATTTTATTGAGTTGTTAATTTCTGTTGAAATTATTAAAGTTCAGTTTTTATTTGTAACGTTTTATATTTTTTTTAATAACTACAGTCGTAGTTTATAACTTCAGAAGTGGGATCCTATTCCGCTCTCTGACTTTGCTTTCCTGATGACTTTGTAAAGTTCTTAAGTTTTGGTTTTAGTAATTTAGTGGAATTGTGCTTTTAAAGTTTTGTCGCTATGTCTGAAGGTAGCAAACGTAAAAGCCGTAAACGAGATCGTACGCCTATTCCTGGTTTAGAAGCCCAGCTTCAAACAATCATAAATCGCTTAAGTTCTTTGGAAGATGATTCCAGAAAGCGCAGTGCAAGTGTTGGTGCGAGTACATCGCGCGCCTTGCCGGTGCCTGCACCGGATGTTCCGGCGCCAGCCGCGCCAAGCGCCGTCGAGTCGTGCGGTGCGAGTCTGGACCTGTCTGTGCCGTGTTTGGGCACAACACAATCTACTGCGGACAGCGTTATCAATGAAGTAACCGAGAAAATCGTTAGTGCTATTGATGCCATGCCGGTAAGATCGAACCACGTATTTATTTCTAATTTCGATCCGTCTTTGCATGACTTTGACGTGTGGTGTAGTGAAGTTGATCATATGCGTAGGCTAAATAGATGGGACGACCGTGAGTGTTTAGCACGCATAGGCAATTGTCTCAAGGGTGACGCGCGATTGTGGCTGAACGAGTGGGTTAGCAGTGATCGGAGTTGGTCAAACTTCAAGCGCGAGTTTAAATCCTTATGCCCGCAGCGCGTAGATATTGCGAACATCTTGTTCGAGGTTATGAAAGCTGATTCAGATAACTACCCCACGTATGCAGAGTATGCTAGACGTTCATTGTTACGGTTACGTATTGTTAACGGTTTGAGTGACGAGTTAATTGTTGCAATAATTGTACGCGGTATTACAGACCCTCAAATTCGTGCTGCGGCTACGAACGCCAAGCTATCGCCAGACGATTTAGTAAGTTTTCTGTCCATTTATATGAAACCTGCTCAGATTAAACCCGTGCGAACTCGTGATGTTTTCCATAAAGATGATGCTGCGCAACCAAACTTGCGGAAACGCGAGCACAGCAATTCAAGCAGCGGTGTTAAATGCTATAGTTGTAACGGTTTCGGTCATAAGCAGCAAATATGTCCTAATAAGCGTTTGAAGGTAGACCAACCAGTTGGTGATAGTTCAGTTGCGAATGTTTCGAGGAATTCAAATGGGTCAATGTCTAGATCAGAGCCGTGCTCTTTTTGCAAGAAGATAGGTCACAAAGTAGACGACTGTTTTACAAAGCAGCGCGCTGAGTCACGCGGTAAGTCGAATGTTAAATTTTTGTCGAGTAACGGTTGATACATTTAAACAAAACGATATTGCAACCATAGTGATTTGGGGCTTCCCTGTTAACATTTTGATAAATAGCGGGTCAACTGTTTCACTAATACCCGAGTCTGTTGCTAAGCATTTTTAATGCACTGAGACGCCTTCATTTCGTGTGTTACGTGGTATCGGTAGTCAGGAGGTAGAATTATTTTACTGTACGACATTAACTGTGGAGTTTTTCGAGATCACTCTTGAAATCGATTTTCATGTTGTCTCCGGCCGATTTATGAACACACCAGTTATCTTTGGGATCGATGTATTGAATAGAGATGGGATAACGTATACTCGGACACGAGATGTGCAACGATTAACGCGAATGGATAATGTTTTTGAGGCCAAAGTAGACTGTAATGGTCAGGTTAGACCGAGCGAGTTGTTGTACTATGTAACCAAGGTTCATCGCCTGAGCCTACTGCGTGTTTTTCACTATAAATCATTTTTTGTTTCTGAAATTGCGATTGTTTGTGCGGAAGTACATACAGCGTTATGTAGTATGCATTTCTCACAAGAAAATTTCGTGTCTGCCTTTGCAACCTATCGAATCGTGGAATGAACCAAGCAGGTACCTACACCATTCGATACAGTGCACAGTGATGTTCTTGTTTTTTTTTATTGTTCAGAATTAGTGGTCTTCCGACCTTGAACGCTTTCAAATATGTTGTTCTTATTGTACATACGTTTACTACTGTCTCCTATATCCGATGCACAAACAAGAATCGTCTGAATTGAGAAACACTTTTGAAAGCAATTTTTCTTTTGATTCGCCCAAACTGGTAGTTGCCGATCGTTGTCGGATGTAATATAAGAGTACTTCTTTTGTAAATTGGATTAAAGTGCTTGGTTGTGATATACATTTCATCACTCCTGAAATGCATCAAAGTAATGGTCAAGTTGGGCATTATTGTTGTACTTATGTAATGAATGTGATTCGAGTTGAGGCAAACTTTAGACGAGAATGTTGGTCGGATGATTTATGGAAATTGCAGCTCACTTTGAACATTACTTTGCAAAAGTCGATTAAATGTACGCCTTTGAATTTGTTAATTGGCAGTGATGGTGCAACTCTCGTCATACGCTCCCTAGTGCGCAATGTGGCTTTGGAAGCATCGAGTCCCAACCGCGAAGCCTTGCGCGAACTTGCCCGCCAGCGAGCGTCACAACTGCTCGATGAGAATCGCTCTAGTCAAGACGCTCGAGTCAACGAGCGGCGCCAGACACCGCGCTCGTTCGAGAAAGGAGACCTGGTATTTGTTAGAAAACCAAGCCAGGCTTGGGCAACATGGACTCTTGCATGCGGGGCCCGTATATGGTCACGCAGGCACTGCCGCATGGTCGGTATGAGCTTAAATTAATCACTGGTTCGTATGGCAAAACCACGCAAGCTGCAGCAGAACACATTGTGTTATGGCGCAGGGTGTGGACACCAGGTGTCTGTAGTACATTTTAAGGTCAGTATGACAACTTCTGTAATTTGTTTACTTATGATGTTTGTTCGGACACTGCGATATTCTGTTTTATCTGTTTTTGCAACTGGCAACCTGACGAGGGTAGTGCCTTTTGCCACAGCTTTCGACGGTCAGCTCGTTGTGTTTATTACTTAATGTTTTTGATGTTTGTGTGTTCAAACGCAGCAATGTTTCATTTTATGTGTGTTCGTGCAACTTGTCCTGGTACCTCCTAGCTTACTCTCGATTGGCCTATCTTTTGTCGTGACGCACTTGGCAGCCGTGCGGGGCGAATGCCATTTGCTTGAGTTTGCTGTTTTAAGCTCATCCTTATGCATTGGATCAGGAACTTGAGTAAGCTTAGGAGCATCCGGTGAACTGTGTTGTTGGCAGCCGTAAGGGGCAAATGCCAGTGGCGCCGTGAGGGGCGAAGCCACAGCCGTGAGGAGCATGTTTTGTTGGCAGCCGTGAGGGGCAAATGCCAGTGGCGCCGTGAGGGGCGAAGCCACAGCCGTGAGGGGCATGTTTTGTTGGCAGCCGTGAGGGGCAAATGCCAGTGGCGCCGTGAGGGGCGAAGCCACAGCCGTGAGGGGCATGTTTTGTTGGCAGCCGTGAGGGGCAAATGCCAGTGGCGCCGTGAGGGGCGAAGCCACAGCCGTGAGGGGCATGTTTTGTTGGCAGCCGTGAGGGGCAAATGCCAGTGGCGCCGTGAGGGGCGAAGCCACAGCCGTGAGGGGCATGTTTTGTTGGCGCCGTGAGGGGCAAAGCCAGTTGTTGTGAGTAACCTGACGAGGGCTCTGCTCAAGAGGATGTGGAGCATCTTGGATATTCCTGCGGGAAAGTCCGAATAGAAAGTGATCTTATTCTGGTCGCTTTCAGGTTACTAGTATAAGGTCACTAACTAATGCAAACAATTGATGTTGGTTTCAGCTGACGATGATGAACTGAAAGGAAGTGCTACTGATGAGCCATCATGTAACCATGAGCGCCAAGTCGTGGAAATAGATGCACGGAGACCAGATAGTCATGAAACTGATGACCTGCAGCAGCATCCGCCATCCCACTCTGACCAACCTGCGTGCGAGGACGCACCGCTGTCAGGAGAAGCCGAATAAGGGCAGAATTTCGAGACAGAAGGCGTGGCCAGCAACGTCAGAGTGGTGGAGGCTAGCGTGGAAGGGCACGCCGAACTCAGCAGCGGTGCGGCGGCCATTTTCAAGCTCACTTTTGCTCCAGCCCCAGGAACAGACGGACGTTGTACCATCGCGTGTTAATTTCTGTCATTTTTAATCATTAATTTTATTGAGTTGTTAATTTCTGTTGAAATTATTAAAGTTCAGTTTTTATTTGTAACGTTTTATATTTTTTTTAATAACTACAGTCGTAGTTTATAACTCTATAGTATATTTCAGTAACAGGAAGCAGATAGCCGGGCGAGCGGAAGCGGTTGCAGGGCGGGCGGAGAGAGGCGGAAAGCATATGCTTCCGGTGTGCGTACCTGTCGACCAGCACTCAGCAGGTGGTAATGTAATCTAGACTGTATAAACATAAGTTAATGGTGTCTTATTTGAATTTGTCTTTGATCGTTAGCTAAAAAGCTTTTATGCATTCCATGTCTCTACTTCTCTAAACTATTTTACTAGGTGGTAGGACTTTTCTGCAAAGTTCATCTAGGTAGGTACAACCGCTTTGCCAGTTATTCTGCCGCCAAGCAGTAGTGTGCAAGCACTACTGTGTTCCGATTTGAAGGGCATTGTAGTTAGTGAAATCACTGGGCAAATGAGACTTTATGACCTGATTACACAGTTTAGTAATCTGATTACTAGACTGTGTGATGTCTCAGGATGACTTGCGCAGTGCAGTGTCACGTGGAACTTTATTATTTTAAAGTTCCGAGTGACACTGCAACTGTTATGGGCGGCCGTGTCACTTAACATCAGGTGAAAGACTAGCACGTCACGTCATTCATTCTCATAAAAAAAATCTATCTATACCTAATTACCTATACTAATATACGATATTGAAACGTCTGTTAAATAATGTTTGTAGCGCTCACAGAAAATCTTGACTTGCCGTTCTTACTACTTTCTTAGCCGATAAGTAAAGTTAAGCAGCTGTGGCGAAGGTGTCATCACCATCATCACCTCCCACCTGCACCCATCGGCTCCCCGCGATTCTGACTAGATCGCCGGTCTACGTAGTGGGGGCCGGCCTACGCTGCGACTTCCGGTTATTTTTCCGCGGTCCGCTAAAATCCATTTTAAACATCCATTCATGTAATGGATCTTTTTAAGCCTTTTGTCCACTTTCTTTATCCATTATTTTTGCTCAGTGAATTTTTTGCAAACATGTGTCTGAAAATTCGGAGAATCCACTACAATATTTTACATTTACACATCGCTATCGCTGTGAAAACTTAAAATGTACCTACAGTTACAAATAACTGTCATCAACCCACAGTTTTATGACAAAGTTGGAAGTCTTGTGTTGGAACACCTTAATTACCTAATTTCACTCCATCTGTTTCATTAACCACTTTTGGTGTTCATCGTAAACATTAAAGGCATTATCAGCAATCAAATTAGAATTGCTAAACAAAAATACCTACTTGTTTCCATGCCATTGGTTCTCTCATAAAGTTTTCACGTGGTTTTATTCTGTTCTGTTCCTTTAGATTGATGTGCGTATTGGGTTTTTTAAAAAAATCAATAAAGGCTAGATTTTTTCCTACATATTATTTAGTATGTAAAAAAAGTATTATAATTATCTGGAGTAAAAGTAAGCTGAAGGTACTACTTGTTCCTTGATTTAAAAGCGGAGCCTTGACACAGTTAAGACTGGCACACTACTGCTTGGCGGCAGAATAACTGGAAAAGCGGTGGCACCTACCTAGACGAACTTTGTAGAAAAGTCCTACCACCTAGGAAACCTGCTTCCTTTCATCTTCGTTGCCGGCAATGTTTTATCGTAAGGTATCGATAACGTCACACCATTTTATTATACTTGCATTACATACCTGCATGGAAGCCGCTTCATACAACCCGCACTTGACCGTTTCTAAAAATGTTTACTATATACCTGTAGGTGTTATATTATCTGTGCTATGTATAAACTAGTGTCATCCTGAAAAATTTATTGTATAATTAATTGTATTCTTTGAATATGGACTAGGTTTCATTGAAGTGTAATACGTGTTGAAGCAGACGCATTGGAGACAGATACAAAAAAGGTTTTAGTTCTATGTCGACAGAGAAGAGTACTGCACACAAAGTTTTCAAATTTTATGTACAGAGTTAGCCCAGAGAGTTTTACTTTGGACGAAATACTTATTTATAGCCTATTGTTTTTTTTAGCAGTTTGTTTAAATAAATTTAAAGAATTTGAGATTTCCAATATACATAAATAAGCAGTTTATAAAATTTTTGTTGACTCAATTTCTGGTCTAACGGTTGCGTATTTTTCACGGAAAAACACGAATTTATTTGCAAAAAAAGAATAAGACTTGCTGGCATTCATGGAAGGGATAAATTACCATTAATTTAAAAATCCTCAGTGGCGAAAATTGTTAGGCCAACTTTTTCCAAAAGGAGTCGCCGCTCCTTTATTTTTCTTAGTGAAATTGTTTCCATCTCAAAAAGGTGGGATTATTTTTATTTTAGCAAGCTCTTTGTCCGGACCTCATCAAACCGGTCCACGCTTAATAAGATTTTAATAATGGATGTGAACTGAGGTGACAACATTTAGGGTTGGATGTACTTACAACGGTTTTTGTACGCGTACCGACAGAGGTCAATGGACCCGTGGCGCATTCACGTTGTGTTTATTGTCTCGGGGTAGATTATTGATTCTTTGATTTTTCTGTATTCAAAATAATATTTTATAGAGTTGTTTACGAAGGGTTTTCCACCTACCTATTATAAGATGAAAATGCCATGTCATAGGCAATCACCACGCTTGGTAGGCGGCTTGGTGATTGCAGAAGATCTTAACGTACCATAGAGAATGCTGCGGCCCATTCCCTTAGCCGACTTCTAATACGGCACCCACGGGAAGACGGGATGTTCCTGTTCTACAGCCCGGGACCACATGGGCAAAACAATGATAAAGTAATTATTCATTTCATGAAGGTATAGTTTCAGTACCCTTTCAATATTTTCAATCTTCAGTAATACAATATTATCCAAAGCTATACTCCTAAACTGTCAATATTCCATGCGAGAAGTTTGCAAGCGAATTAGATAAGTTTTAATTGATGGGATGATCTCCGATAACTCGGGATGGTTATCACTTTCTCGGAATATTTAGTTAGGAGTTATCGGTTTCACTCAATCTGAGATATTCTGTGGCTCCATGCCAAAGTTGGACTTCTTCCGTGGGCAGACTTGTCGAACGTCGAGTAAATATTTGATGTCGTAGGGAGTTATCCGCGTACAATGCATCACTGTCAAATATAATAAAACTAGATGGAAATTTAAAACGGCTAGTTAGTGAAAAAAGCAAATGCTGGCATGAAAACAGTAATAAAGCTGTGTGGTTATAGGGTTAAGTTTAGTAGCTAATAACACGGCAATTTTTGTGACTGACACGACACCCTGGGGCGTATAGATAAGCTGAATCATTGCAGTTTGACTCAAACTGTTTGAGTGTGGAGTAAATGATGAGAGACAGATTGGTATTTTCAACAGTTGTGTATACACAACTGTTGAAATCGATTAAAACAATACCTACTAGTCAATGTAAATTTTACGTTCGTTTCGCGTCATCCGTATATTTTTCCAAAAACTTTTCTCCGTGTGATCCGTCAGACGAGAGAATGGTAGGTACCTGCGATCATTTCTCACCTACCCATTACAGCTCGAAAATTGCCAACACACAGAAACTAAAAGCAGCCAAAACAATCACCTGCCACATGTGGTTGTTGCATAAATCAGTTTTTAATAACGTTGATTTATTACTTGGGGTGGGTGCGGTGGATTCACACCAGGCAACATTGGGTCTTTCCGGGTAACACCCGGGTCTCTCCGGGATGTGATGTGCTCGGAGTACCCGTGGGAGATTGCGGAAATTGTAAACACCAAAAGCAACTCGAAACATAAAACTTTGTTTGATTTGGTTAATGTAGCGAACATGTATTTGAAAGGACATTGTAACAGGTACCTACCAGCGAATGTATCGGCCATCAAGTATTCAACAACACACACAATACCATACAATACACAATTATCGAAGCGAGGACGTTATCAAATTAATTAATTAATTGTCGCTCGTCACGGTCACGTGTAATCAAATGACATTACAATAAGTTTGGTGTACAAATAACCTGTTGGTTTTTTGTACACACCAAACTTACCAAATTATTGCTGTTACAAAACAAAATCAATTACTTAAATCTTAATTCAATTAAGATTATTTCTCAATATCAAAAGTAGCACCAGACGAAGTTGATTCATTAAAGGCAATCTGTTCACAACTCGTAACACATTATCTACTAGATATTTGTAGTATTACGTCATTTAAACTTGATACCAAATGATAACATTGTAATCATTGTCATACAATTTCTTTATAGTACCTACGTATGTACGTAGTTGAAATGGCAATGGGCAGGCCACATACACGCTCGCAGAACTGACAACCGATGAGGAAGAAAGGTTCTCGAGTGGCGACCACAAACCTGAAGGCGCAGCGTAGGCAGACCCCCCCACTAGGTGGACCGACGACCTGGTGAAAACCGCGGGGAGCCGATGGATGCAGGAGGCGAGCAGGCGCTCAAAGTGGCGCTCTCTGCGGGAGGCCTATGTTCAGCAGTGGACATCTATGGGCTGATGATGATGATGATGATGATGATGATGATGACCTACGTATACGCTCAGCTCTTAAAACATTTTGTATTATTTTAGTTATGCCCTTTTTTTAATTGAACAGTAATAAACCAGGAAGGATCGAGAGAGACACGCTGTGACATTGCTAGATAAGTATAAATCTGTCTCGCATTTGGTTTACCCGGGGGACTCCGTAGGAAGGAAATTGAACAAGACCAACGTATGACGCAATTCAAACTGAAAATGAGATACCTACTTCCACGCACAGCGTTCCTTAAAGATATGCATTTTTTATCACCTGAAATAAAATAATTTTTCTAATCTTGCAGCTGTGAGTAGCCCACTGCTAAATATAGGCCTACCCTAATGTCACAGTGACAAGATCATGTACGTAAAACTATACGGGATGTAATTTAATTCATTAGCACAAATTGAGCCCATGATCGTACATCATTTATAGATGATTATTAAAGGGGAAAGAGTGTAGATGAAAATATTTTTATTGTAAATTATGAAGATTGCCGCGGCGCCTAACGCAGTTGGCACGGATGATTTTGATATATTTAAACGTTTTTATACCTTGTATGTGCTAATTAAAAACAGTACCCATTAATCCAATTAAATTTTGTATTGTAGCATTGGATTAAGTAAGTTATTCCATTTTTTGGAGTTATTATTATTACCATACCAATGTGTTAGAATTCAAAAATTTTGGTCCACGCGTGACCGGTATCTGGAGTAGGTACCTAGTTTCAAAGGATGCTAATGAATTCAATTACACCCAGTATAAGTATATTAACTAGAATATTTTTACCTATGAGTTTATAAATGGTCATCCTAGCCAAACTATTTAACATATTTCCGATGAAGATAATTTTATTATATACAAATTGATTACACCCGCGGTGTTTTCTTCCGTCTAGAAAAGCTTAGAGTCTATTTACCTAACGACGAGCGAAACGACAGCAGCAAGCAACCTCCCTTTTTATCTGACACTGATAACTTGCTCTTTTATTATGAGCCCGTTCAAAGGGTTGATGTTAATGGAGGTGCCGACATTATCTATTAGCGGACAAAGGAACAATCCGCCCTAACTCTTTGTATTACCTACAAAAGCGCCTGAGATCGAATCTGGATTTTTAAGATGGCTTAGCTGTGAAATATTAAGTGAAGCTCAGGATTCACTTTAAAATGTATACGTAATAATATTGTTTTAATATTATATTGTAAATGTCCTGTTTACTGCGTGACTAGACACTGAATTAAATTCCACCAAGCCTACAGTGGTAGATGAATGCCTAAATGATTATTCATAACATTATTATACCTACTGTTACATTACAATAAATAACTCTCATTCCCATACAGGCATAAAATAACCCAGCAGACCGATTTGTAATCAAATCTCGAGTGTAAAACATAATTTTGATACGACACGCAACGTCATCTCGATAACAATACTTCATATCTCAGATCAAGTCCCACAACGTACCTACGCTATTCTGATACTGCATTATTCAATTTGAAAAGAATATTGGATCATTTTCTTAGGCGTTGTAGAGCTTGTGCTCTCATTTTTTACATTAGGAATCCTTTCTCAATAGCTACTAATTTGTTCTATACCTTTCTTAGAAACTGAGAGGTTCGAAGACTCGGTCTTATACGACTGCTGGAAGGTTATTTTAGTCGGCTTTCAGTAAGTGCTTACCTTGTTTAAGTTTTAATATTGTGTGGATAGGTTTATATATCTCTGAACTACGTAAGTATTCGTCTGTACCTGCTGCACTTAATAGGTTTGAGCTAATTAACTGCATTCGCCAATTATTGTCTATCTATAAATTACAGCACATGTGTCGTCGCGAATGAAATGAAGCAGATTTTGCAAAGCGCGGGGAAGTTGTCTACGGAAGTAGTTTAGGCGGGCGGAAGCGGTGCGGTGGCGGTAAGATGGCGCCGTTTCCGTTACCGTTCTCTGTTGTTTACTTTGCTGGTACTTAGCCAGAGGGGTATGAAATTAAAATAAGAACAAGACCCTGAGATAGCACAATGCAAAAAAATATTTAAAATTGAAATCGGATCTGACAAGGAGGTTTCAGTTGTCATTTTAAACGTCACTGTTGTTGCTCCCCCCATTAAAGGAGTCCTGGCTCCGACCACGGTCTTTTGCTTTGTTCGCTGAGCTGGCTCCACTTTGTGGGAAACGTTAATGTGGATTAGTTGATGCAGACCTTTTAAAACACAGTTTGTTCATGTGTCATGAGACGATCGTGAAATAGGTATATATTAGACCTACTTATGTGTCTACTCAGTAGACTCTACTTGAAAATGCAATTGAAATTCTACTTGAAATTGCAACAAGAATTAGTTCAATTAACAGTATACCTACGTAATTTTTTTTGGTTACCGTTTTGTTACAAGGTATTAATATAAAATATTAAAATAGTGTTTTTATGAGAATGAATGACGTGACGAGCTAGAGCTAGTAAATACATAGATTCATTAAATATTTCCCTTTATCTCATATCTTTAGCACTCAGACTAGAAAAATAACATGTACCTAAAGTAAATAGCACTAGAGATTCAGAACTAGTGCAGCTAATTAGATAAATGTGCATCTAATGAACGCCAAACATTATCGCAGCTGAAGTTTCCACAGACATTTGTGGCATCGCCTTGCGGTGTTAGGTACCTACTTTGAATTGAAAGACAGCTTCTAAAGCCTTTTAGATTGGCGTGGTCCAACTAGTTCTTTTGAATTGAACGTTGTCTGAAACGGTTGGTTCCATACCATGTAATGGATAATGTCTTAAATTGATTTAAAATGTCAATGGAAATGGAACTTTGAAGTTGAACAGGTTTTTTTCTGCATTTGTCATAGTAACTAAAGTTACGCACGCCACAACGCTCAAACAAGCTCCTTATTGTGTGTCCCAAATGCTCAAATATGCAACAAGCTCGAACCAAGTGTGAACAGGTGAGCGTCAGTACAAACTGTAGTATAGGTATGCAAGCGTTCATGCCCTGCGGTCCTACTCTACGCGGCCCTACTCCGGAAGTTGGAAGTCACTAGGTTTTCATAGCCCGAGACCACAGCTCTCAAGTGACTTGTCATCTAACTACATAGACTGTTCGATAAACTGATTACGGATGTCAAGTTGTTTTGGGAATTGTTAGAACTTCAGAGTTTTAAGTAGCGTCTGACTAAACAGGGTGACAATAACTACCCGAGCCTTGGCTACGCGCGCTCTTATAGGTACTTCTTTCTTACTCTGAAAAATAAACACACTTATACCGGTCAACATTCTCACATTAAAGGTGATGAAGATAGCAGATTCTACGTACTTGTTATTTACAAAATAGCATATAATAGAATATCTATAAAAATGTTGATTTCGGCCATAGTTATATCGAGAACCTATATTGGGAACTCTTGTCTGTTGTTTGATTATTATCATTTATTTCGCATAACTTTTGAAATTAAATTTGACCCGAGGCTGGCCATGACTAAGTGGATAGACGACCTATGGGGTGACCTCGGAACTTTGATTGCAATTCAACAGGAGATATGTAGTCAAAACCGCGAAGAGCCGATGGATGCAAGTGGCAACCGGCCACTCAAAGTAGCGCAGTAGACGTCTACAGGCTGATGTTATACCTTAATCTTACTAGATATGGTTTCTGGTTATGGTTACTTAGGAGGTTTTAGGTACGAGTTCCTATACCATTAATTTCCAAGTAGCTCCCTTAACATTCCGATGGCAGCACGGTAGCGCACTCTGTTGCACTATTCGAGATATGTGGTCATAATTTGCAACTTGCAAGTGCCGGGAGTCCGGAATTCTGCAACTTTAAAAGCATAGGTGAATGCGTATATCAGGTACCTACCTATTTAGAAAAATTAATCATAGCTACAAAGATTATATAATGTCAAAACATATACCTACTAAGGTATATGTCAAGTCGTGATTTATATGCGCTCATAGACGCACGCGTTTCAACGACAGCGTTCGAATTGCACAATTCGCGAATAGCGCGGCACCTCCAGCCAGCTCAGCACGCCGACTCTACGTGCCCAATGAAACTTATTATAAGTAATAATAATTATGTATGTTAGTCTCTAAGGTATTTATAATATGGGCCTGTGTTTATTTTATAAGCTTGTTGCCTGAAATAAATGGTTTTATTATATTAAGGCTCTGCCTTAACTTGTATTACTTAATAGAATTGTGTGATTATTAGGGTGATAAAAGGTGAAATTTTTACCGATGCACTTAATAATGTGACAGATAACAATAACTTAACATGGAGCCTTACCTTATTGTCTTTTATTTCTTCTTTTTATAAAACCCTCTCACTAATTTGATTAAACGTCATTAAATGCTTCAAGTTGCTTAGATCAAGGAAGTATTACTTTTTTTTTCTTGAGTGGCGATAATCTAAATATTTACCTACACCTAACTACCTATACAACCAATATCTACAAAATAAAAGGAGTCACCTACATAAGTTGCGGTAGCTGACGACTGTGCATGGAACCATGGAACTATAAAATATTTATGGTGTGTCTAAGTTTCTTATAACGGTCGCCAAAATAGTCGTTACTAATTAATTACTGGCAACTTCCGCTTCTATTTTTTATTGTTTTCACACTAAATGGAAAACCTATAAAAAGTATTTAAGTTCAGCGCTGAAACAGTTTATCACTCTGTTGCTTTTTCATGTGGTGAATGAACTGTTGAATTCCCTGATACAATGTATTTTTGTAACATGTTTGCGGCGATATTCGTTTTTTCTTTAATTTATTTGTGTCGAAGTGAAGAAGCGTGTGCGAATCTTGATGAAGATGGAACGTGTAAGTATTGGATTTATATTATGCACCTTTATGCTGAAGATGTCTACTGCTGGATAGATAGGCATCTCCGATAAGCGCCACTTTGAGCAGCTGCTTGCCTTCTGCAACTGTCAGCTCCCCGAGGATTTGACCTGCTGGGCTAGCATGCGCACCGCGCCAAATTTTCCCGACACTTCATCTCGTGAGAGACCGTGACACGACTATGGTATCACCCAAGTATGTCTCACCCAACAGATCGTCGGTCCACCTATAGTGCCGGCTTACGCTGTGTCTTCCGGTTCGTGGTCGCTGGTCTGTCTTATCGAAAAATATGATTAAAGACTCCACGACGGCAGATGCATGAGTGAATGAAATTATGTATGTAGTCCAACCTATGGGCAAGTAGGTGCTTTATTAAAAAAATTAAAATTATTTGCCTTGTAGGTCTTGAGTATTGCTCAGAAAATATGTTCCTGTACTTACCGGGGTGTGAAAACGAGACAATGTCGCAGAGAACGTGTCGTACTCCAGAAGCTAGAAGCTTAGGGTACATCTGCGACTATACTCGGTGCGAATGCCACGACCCTAACAAAGTTTGGGACGAAGCTGCTAAGAACTGCGTGATGGTTCAAGAATGTTCGGACCAGTCAAAGGTGACTGAAGACGAAGAGAAATTAAAGAATGACACAGAAAATAAAACTTTTTTGCCTTATGTAGAAGAAGTGAAGGAATAATTAGTATTAATTGGTACTTATAATAATAACATAATATATTATAAAACATGGCTCATTCCGATTTTCTTGAAAAACATTCACATTTTTACTAAGAATACTTTCCACTGAACTATTACATAATACACAAGCGCGACGTACCAAAAGAGCATTAATAACCGCTACTTACGCTAGAAAAGATGCTACGCTGCAACTCTACTATTCCAAATTTTGAAAATTTTTGATAACAAAATACTAATAAATAAACATCTACTACAGAATTAAAGGTAAGTGGTTTTATTTTGCCCATAATCAGTTCATTGTTCTCAAAAGCACATATTATATTACACTATTATCTAAAATATAATGTCTTATTTGTTTAATGATATTATAATGAATGATATTAATGATATTATAATGAATATTATAATGATGATGACAGAATGTTGGTAAATACATATTATCTATTCTCTATTTACTGTTTTTGTGTTAGATAACTGATAAAGAAATATTGACACCACTATCCGGTCATGGCGCATATCTAAAGAGGGCTTTAAAATAGATTTGAATGTCCAACTCGATCAAATTTATCACATTATCTTATCAAGTGTGTAGCAAGATGCTTTTAAAGGTGCCATATATCACTGAAAGATGCGATACGACTCATCTGAAAAGAAAAATATGAATGGACGATAATTAGTGCATTGCTCGAGCTTAATGCCTCGAGGAATAAAGGAACCTAGATAGCAACCATTAGGCTTGTTCATCATCAGCGTGAAGACGTCCACTGCTGAACAAAGGCCTGCCCCAAAGAGCGCCATTTTGAGCGGCTGCTTGCCTCTTGCATCGCTCGTAGAACTGACAACCGATGGGGAACAATGGTTCTCGAGTGGCGACCACAAACTGGAATACGCAGCGTAGGCCGACCCCTCACTAGGTGGACCGACGACCTGCCCCCCTATTACGAACGAGCTAGCAGCGCTGCTGACGCGCGTCTGCCGCTCAACTGCTGTCATTTTTCATACAATTACGCGCATCAGCAGCGCTGCTAGCTCCTTTGTAATAGGGGGGCTGGTCAGAACTGTGGGGAGCCGATGGATTGGGCTTGTTGCTTCACGACAACCGATGATATTTTAGAATATATGAAAATATCTAAAATATATCATACGCTTCGCCTTGGCTTCAAAAAATGTTACCGAAACGACACGTAAAACTAAGATTGCAAAAACAAGGAAAATTCCTAAGAAGAACAAAATTAATTACTTATAATAAGTAGGTACCTACATGTAGAGCCGTAGAGCATAATAATATAGAGGTAGGTATGCTCGTAGCCATCATAGTTCACAGTTCATAATTAATATACTTAGTTCGTCATACAAGATAAGAATTAGCTCACGTGTATATTGATCAGTGGTCGTGTACAGTAAACTAAAACGTTTGATTGTTATAATTAATTAATTAATTACACTATGCATTGTAATGCTACATGTATGTATATATCATAATATATTACCTGGTTTCTATTATTCATTCACAACTTTCACATCACAGCACTTGACAGTCCTTTTCACAGTAATTTAAGCACAAAAAAACTTGATTTTCTCAAAATTTTACATCACTTTATCGATTTTGCGCGCGGGTCACGGGCCCGATTTCTAGACACGACTGCTCGGATGGCAGTTGTTTTGAAACTGTTTTTTTTTTGTTTCGAATTTAGTTTCTCTTCAAATTCATATTTTTCTTTTTCTACTGTCAATTTCAGTGAGGTATTTTATAGTTTGGCCATGATTGTATGTATTTTGACTCTAGATTTATTTTTTTACTATTCTGTATTCAAAATTTTGAAAACTGCAAAAATCTAGAACCTTGGAATGCTAGCGAGGTTTCTTTAGAAAAGCTGTCGCTATGGAATGGCAGTCTCAATTTACTCCTCGAACGAGGAACACTAAATTGATATAAGGCCATTCCCGGGCCAGGCAAGGCCCGGGAACTCAAGAACGCCTTCAAAAACCATCTTTGGCTATCCAACACCAAAATTGTGAAGTGAATCTCCATCTACGTCAATCGCTGCGCCACGACATATCCATTGTCAAATCGCCGATCGCCGAGCTACATCCGCTACAGCCAGTCGCGAAACTACGACGAATCTATCGCCGAGAGCTGATCGCCGAAACTACATCTGTTGTCACCGTCGGCCGCCGTATCTACCACGACGAATCTATCGCCGAGCGTCAACCAGTGAGACGACCGGCTTGCCTTTTTCAAACATTGAGTGGCAATATAACTTCATCACCATGTTCCGGCCCGTCGTCCGTCAAAGCTTTGACGACTAATACCTGCGTGTCTCCTGCTCCTGCATCTTGAATCTGAGCTGCGTAATAATACTTCATCGACGGTGGAAGGACGAGAATCTTCTTCTGGATCCAGAAGCTAATAACTGAATGAGCTAGCCGCTGAACTCTGGAAGTCGGACAAACTAAAGGCAACGAATTCCTCAGTCTCTATAACGACAGTGGGCCTTGTTTGAATAAAGACCCGGAAGTGGGCCTTGTTTGTTTGAAGACCCGGAAGTGGGCCTCGTTAAAGACCGGAAGCGGGCTTTGTTTATCTGAAGACCCGGAAGTGGGCCTTGTTTGGATCCAATAACATTCTAATTCTACCGTGATAACTTGTAGGCCGTAAACAACTTAAATTTCGCGTTCTTCCGCATCATCTAGAGACTCTTTTTTTTTGCTTTCTACAAAGCTTGTAAAATTTACGAAAATAAATATCTGTTACCAATTCCTTTTTTTCTCTTCAGCTCTTAGGATCCTGTCAACCTAGGCACTGTTTAGGTAGGGGAGGAGCTGCTCATTAACTTGTAGCGTTCCATTCTACCTTTTTCACGAAAGGAACGGATGTAACGTGACAGTTTGGCGCCCAACTAAAATGAACCCTCTAAAACATTCTTCTAAATTCTAAAATAATACTTACTCAAGTAGGCTAAAATTTGATATTGACTTTTGGCTCTAACGTAATATCTTAGGTACTTGCTTAATTTATTTTTATACAGGCAGGACACGCGGAACATCACACTTACATTCTACAACACTCGCATAGTACTTAATACTTAAACGAACTTAAACTTGACTTGATTTTATCCTTGACTATTGACTTCAACTTGTGACTATGGCGAGACCAATTAAATACTCGTTTCTAAACAAACTTGAACTGGAATATGAAGTGACTATCAGAGGTGAAAAACCAGCTGACACTTTGACAACTCTTAAGGAGCAGCTGGCAAAATTGAGTCACATTCAACCTGAGGACATAAAATCTTCTCCAATACCTCTCAAACATGACCTCTCCCAAGCAGAGATCACGTTTAATTACGTCGAGGGTAAAATCTCGCACCTCGAAGCCACGGATGATAAAAATAACCTGAGGAAAGTTGAATCTTTCGTAAATCATCTTCATTATCGCCTCGAACGCTTTAACGCCGTTCCACCATTTGTTGAGTCATGCTCAAACATACGATCTCGCTTCTTCACGCTCCAAAAACGGTTTGAAGTCTTAACTTCAGATTATTCAGGATCTTCGGAAGAAGTGTTAGTTGACATTCACAATCCTTGTCCTCAGACTCAGCCTAGCCCTCCCTCGATTTATCAATTACTACCTATGACTGGAACCAATCAAACTTTGGAAGTACTGAGTACTCCTCAACCCACTTTACCTTCAAGCATTCTGACTAGTATACCACTGGCTTCCGAGTCTGTACAAAACTATCACACTTCGGATAATTTTGTGAAGGAGCTCAAAACGTTTTCTTTCAATGGAAAATCGTGCCCTAGATCATTTCTTCAAAGATTGGACGAGTTTAGGATTTCTCGAAACATTCCGGAAGGTATGCTTTGCAAGCACGCCTTTGAGATTTTCACAGGTGATGCCCTTCATTGGTTTCGTTTTCAGTATAATCGAAATCCTACCTTATCGTGGAAAGATATTTGCACATTGCTGATTCGAGATTTTGGTATACATGATTACGACTATAAGCTGTTGGAAGCTATAAGGAAAAGAACGCAAGGAGCAACTGAGACCATTATCGTTTACGTCTCAATTATGTTCGGTATGTTTGCTCGTCTTTCAAAGAAACTTAGCGAGAGCGAACAATTAGAGATTTTACTCCATAATATAAGACCGTGCTATTCAGTTTTTGTTGCACTTAAAGATATTAAAACGGTAGATTCTTTAATTTCTACTTGTCAAAGTTACGAACGCATTTCTGAACGAGACAAAAATTTTCATGAGCCTAGATCTGAAGACACTTCTTGTGCTGCTGAATTTGCCTATCTTCCTTCATTTTCTAAAGCTTTATTTCCTAAAGCGTCTCCAAACGTAAGGTACACTAATGCAGTGCAGGAAGATAAACATCCACGCTCGTCATCTCAAACTAATGACATTTCTAAAGAAGAATTCTGTTATCGCTGTCGTATCACAGGCCATTCTTTACAAACTTGTACTAAGCCTAGATACCTCATTTGTTTTAAATGTGGTCGTAAAGGCGTGAGAATCAGCGAATGTCCAAAATGTGCTCCATCAAATCAACAAAAAAACTAGCTGACGACTTGAATGGTTTCACTAAATCACATAACAATAATTTTGATCTTAACGACTGGAATCAATGGTTAAATACTATTCGAAATTTTATGTTTTGCTACAAAACAACTTCTGTTTTCTACGACAAAGAAAAAGACTTTAACAGACCTTTTATTAACGTGTCTATAAACAATATACCTTTTTCCGGTCTTTTAGATAGTGGAAGTTGTATAACTATTTTAGGTAATAACTCTCATAAAGATATCCAAAAGTTAGGCTTTAAACTATTCAAGTCTCCAACTCAAGTTATGGTTGCTAATAAACAAAAAGCAATGTCTTCTGGTTATTTTCATTTGCCATTGAGATTTCATAATCAGACACATGTTATCAAAGCTTATGTTTTCCCTGATATTTATCCTTCTTTGATACTTGGGTGGGATTTCTGGAAAGAATTCGAACTCTCCCCAAAGATACTTTCTCTTGAACTCAATCTCGAATCTAAAGATCATACAACTTGTGCTGTTGAAAATCAAATATCAACATTTGATCATCTGTCTGGGAATCAAGTAGAAATTGCTAATGACATAATCAAGCGTTTCAAAAGTATTTCTTTTGAACAACGAGGTAAATTAGGCCGTACTAGTTTAGTTAGTCATCGGATCAATACTGGTGATGCTTTACCTATAAAACAACGTTGTTATCGTCTCTCTCCAGAAAAGCAAAAAGCACTCATCAATGAGGTCGATAAAATGCTAGAATTAAAAGTTATAGAAAAATGTGAGAGTCCTTGGTTATCTCCAGTACTTATCACTCCAAAAAAGAACGGAGAATGGCGTTTCTGCGTCGACAGCAGAAAGCTGAATGCAATTACTCGTAAAGATGCCTACAGCCTCCCTTTTGTTTCTGAGATACTAGATAACCTCAAAAATGCTAAATATTTGTCTAGTATCGATATAGCAAAGGCTTTTTGGGAAATTCCATTACATCCCAAAGACAGAGATAAAACTGGTTTTTACGTACCTGGTAGAGGAATGTATAGATTCACTGTTATGCCCTTCGGATTGACAAACGCTCCAGCAACTCAACAAAGACTTATGGACAGTTTATTCACTCCAGAGTTTGAGAATAAAGTGTTCTGTTACTTAGATGACATAATAATCATAGGTGCGACATTTGAGGAACATATTTCACTCCTACTTAAAGTTCATCAGAAACTTTCTTATGCTGGTCTAACCATTAACTTTGAAAAGAGTCAATTCTTTCGCAAAGAACTGAAATATCTTGGCTACATAGTAGATGAGCAAGGATTGCGGGCTGATCCCAGTAAAATTGAAGCGATTCTAGCTTACGCTGCTCCTACCTCTAAAAAAGAAGTAAGAAAATTTTTAGGTACGTGCAGTTGGTTTCGCCGATTCGTACCTAATTTCAGTACTATTGCTTCACCACTCTGTAAATTAACGTCATCTGGAAAAAAATCTCCAAAAAAATTTGTCTGGAATGCTGAGGCTGACTCTGCTTTTGCTAAATTAAAAGAATGCTTGACTACAACACCAATACTATCTTGCCCTGACTTTGACTATCCATTTTCCGTTCACTGCGACGCTTCTAACTTTGGGATAGGTGCTATGCTGACTCAGGAAAAAGACAATAAAGAAGTTGTTATTGCATATATGAGTAGATCTCTAAACAAGCATGAGCAGAATTATTCAACTACAGAACGTGAGACTTTAGCTGTCATTACTGCACTTGAGCATTGGCGTTGTTATCTTGATAACGGTAAACGATTTACAGTATACACTGACCATGCAGCATTAAAGTGGTTCCAAAATTTGTCTAATCCTTCTGGCAGATTGGCACGATGGAGTCTTCGTCTGTCTTGTTTTAACTTCGACCTAAAACATAAAAAAGGAAAAGAAAATGTTGTCCCAGACCTTCTGTCGCGTCATAAAATACCCGATACTGCTATTATTGGTGGTGTTGAACCCATATCTAGAGACAATGCATCACAATTGGAACTATATAATAGACTTTTTACTAACTGTCGAGATAATCCTGATGCTTATCCAAATTACAAAATTCTCAACAATAATTTATACCGTTTTAATAACTCACCTGATTATCTAAATGAAGATTTTGCTTGGAAAGAAGTTCCACTTCCCTCTGAGAGAATGAATCTCATCAAAACTTGCCATGGTGACTCAGAAAGTAATCCCCATACTGGCATTTTCAAAACATACAAGAAGCTTTCTTTAAGATACTATTGGTCTGGTATGTTTAAAGATGTGGCTAAAATGTGTTCTTCTTGTGAAACATGCCTCTCTTATAAGCATTCGAATCATTCTCCATATGGTCCTATGGGTAAACCAAAAATTTGTTCAAGACCTTTTCAAAGCCTCTCATTAGATCTAATGGGCCCTTTTCCACTCACAAGACAACGTAATCAATTCATACTAGTGGTTACATGTTCTTTTTCAAAGTATTGCCTTATTTTCCCTATCAAGCGCGCTACATCTTCCAATATCATCATGTATTTGGAAAATAATGTGTTTCTGGTACACGGTGTGCCACAAACCATCATCATGGACAATGGTTCACAATTTCAATCTAATGAGTTTCAAAGTTTTCTGAATAAGTATAAAATTCCTTTTATATTTTATTCACCTCGATACTGCCCTCAAGTAAACCCCACAGAACGGTATAATAGAACAATTATCACCGCACTTTCACAGTTGGTCGGAGATGATCACCGTTCATGGGACAAACATTTGCAGAAAATCCAATATGCACTCAACAGTTCTGTAAATTCTACAACTGGGTTTTCTCCATCCTTTCTGGTCTTTGGACGTGAAACCATACCATGTGGTTCACTATACACTAACTGCTCCAACCTTGATAATTTCATTTTTCTTCCTCGTGACATCTACGCCGCTAATTTAGGATTATTATCTAACATCTTCGATAAAGTACAGGTTGCATTACACACTGCACACACAAAAAATGCTGCTCATTACAACACGAGACACACCTTTAAAGAGTTCAACGTTGGCGACACAGTCTGGCGTAAAAATTACGTCCAGAGTAACGCTGGTGCATATTTCAGTTCAAAGTTGGCTCCCAAATATGTCAAATGCACAGTTGTTGAGAAGCTCTCACCTCTCGTCTTTATTTTAGAGGATCCTAACGGCTTAAGAGGAAAGTGGCATGTAAAAGATTTTAAAGTGTAAATAGTGTAGCGGTCGTATTCTGTTTTTTTCTCTAAATTGTATACTTATTCTGTAAATAGCTTTAGCGTATATTATTTTTGTATTGTACAAGGAAACTAGACCCTTTCGGCTTATTTTTTTAAATCCATTTTACAAACGTTATTTTTTTTTTCACTCTTTTTGTTTTATCTTATAACACGAGTCGTGTGGGTAAGAAGCCATTGTGTTTACTCATTTTTTTTTATACTTTCTTAGTTACACATGTTGTTACTCTAATCTTAATTTCCTTGCAATTTCTTAAATACAAGGTTCTTGAATATTAATTTCCTTGAAATCTTCAATACCCAAGGGTGTGTGTAATATTCTTAAAGAGCGGTACACAACTCGTTAAATAAGCCTTTGTGTTGTACATTTTCTTAATTGTAAATACTTATTATCTTTACTCGGGTTTTCAAAAAGGTGCGGATAACGACACCTAATTAAAAAAAATAAGCCTTCGTTATGTATAATGAATAGTTCCTTGTGGAGTATGCGTCATCAAATATGTGAACCATATCCCCTAAGTATGTTTGTGAGCGAGTAAAAGAAGAAGTGCAAGATTTAAGTATGAAAGAGCAAGGTTTTATTCCTAACCTTCAAAATTTTCAATGGAGTTGAAAATTTTCTGGGGTCGTGGGGGAAATATGTAATGCTACATGTATGTATATATCATAATATATTACCTGGTTTCTATTATTCATTCACAACTTTCACATCACAGCACTTGACAGTCCTTTTCACAGTAATTTAAGCACAAAAAAACTTGATTTTCTCAAAATTTTACATCACTTTATCGATTTTGCGCGCGGGTCACGGGCCCGATTTCTAGACACGACTGCTCGGATGGCAGTTGTTTTGAAACTGTTTTTTTTTTGTTTCGAATTTAGTTTCTCTTCAAATTCATATTTTTCTTTTTCTACTGTCAATTTCAGTGAGGTATTTTATAGTTTGGCCATGATTGTATGTATTTTGACTCTAGATTTATTTTTTTACTATTCTGTATTCAAAATTTTGAAAACTGCAAAAATCTAGAACCTTGGAATGCTAGCGAGGTTTCTTTAGAAAAGCTGTCGCTATGGAATGGCAGTCTCAATTTACTCCTCGAACGAGGAACACTAAATTGATATAAGGCCATTCCCGGGCCAGGCAAGGCCCGGGAACTCAAGAACGCCTTCAAAAACCATCTTTGGCTATCCAACACCAAAATTGTGAAGTGAATCTCCATCTACGTCAATCGCTGCGCCACGACATATCCATTGTCAAATCGCCGATCGCCGAGCTACATCCGCTACAGCCAGTCGCGAAACTACGACGAATCTATCGCCGAGAGCTGATCGCCGAAACTACATCTGTTGTCACCGTCGGCCGCCGTATCTACCACGACGAATCTATCGCCGAGCGTCAACCAGTGAGACGACCGGCTTGCCTTTTTCAAACATTGAGTGGCAATATAACTTCATCACCATGTTCCGGCCCGTCGTCCGTCAAAGCTTTGACGACTAATACCTGCGTGTCTCCTGCTCCTGCATCTTGAATCTGAGCTGCGTAATAATACTTCATCGACGGTGGAAGGACGAGAATCTTCTTCTGGATCCAGAAGCTAATAACTGAATGAGCTAGCCGCTGAACTCTGGAAGTCGGACAAACTAAAGGCAACGAATTCCTCAGTCTCTATAACGACAGTGGGCCTTGTTTGAATAAAGACCCGGAAGTGGGCCTTGTTTGTTTGAAGACCCGGAAGTGGGCCTCGTTAAAGACCGGAAGCGGGCTTTGTTTATCTGAAGACCCGGAAGTGGGCCTTGTTTGGATCCAATAACATTCTAATTCTACCGTGATAACTTGTAGGCCGTAAACAACTTAAATTTCGCGTTCTTCCGCATCATCTAGAGACTCTTTTTTTTTGCTTTCTACAAAGCTTGTAAAATTTACGAAAATAAATATCTGTTACCAATTCCTTTTTTTCTCTTCAGCTCTTAGGATCCTGTCAACCTAGGCACTGTTTAGGTAGGGGAGGAGCTGCTCATTAACTTGTAGCGTTCCATTCTACCTTTTTCACGAAAGGAACGGATGTAACGTGACAGCATGTGCGTATATAGTGTAATTACACTTAACTACACTATATACGCACATGCATGCTAATGAACGCTTTGTGTACGTGGAAAATATTAGACCTCTACGACTTTGCACTATCTTTAAGATAGTGTTTTGTTATCATCATTCTATATTTGACCTCTAATAAATGCCTTCTGCGTGATTTTGTTTATGCACTGTGTTTATAATTAGAGCTAACTTCTCAACGGAACATGCTCATTGCTTATTAAAACAACAACAAGGTAAGATGTGACTCGCTATATTATCACAGTGACACATTTAATTAGTGTTACTTATATTTATGTAATTGGTATAATGTTATATGCTATTACAGATTCATCAAAAATATGATGCTCAATGAAGTATTCGTGGCGCTAATAGCAGTTGTAGTAATACCTTCGTCAGCGGAAGTTTCACAAAACGACGAATGTAACCACATCTCTTCATGCTCATCGTGTATATTAAAGAGTTTCTGCGTATGGTGTGTGACAAAGAGCAAGTGCACAAAACAGGAATGCGGTAACGACAATATAATTTATCCGAACAATGTTTTCGCCATAATGGCCGGCCCCAGCTTTTGTCCCAGGGTTGTCGAACCAGATGTTATGACAATCAAAAGCGGAGATAGGGAGAATATCGCTGTGAAAATTACGCAAATACATTTGTATATGGCGTTCACCCCTTGGAAATGTAAAATTGTCGTCGACGCCGAAGAGACAGTTAAAAATGCGATGCTTCTAGGTGACACTGTACATTGCGAGGGCGTCTTATTCGAAAACAAATCGAAGAGTCCTTACGTAAATGGGACCGTATCGGTTTTGTGGGATTACAGCAAGTCTTTTGACGGAGCCGTGCCGATACAAGTGTGCCGATGTGATCTCGACCCTAAATGCTCAGCTTGTAAATAAATTGTTTTCTACTGCATCTCCGAGACGACTTTAACTCATCCCTGCAAAATGGTTTTTTGATGTAGAATTTTATCTTTCATGAAAAAAGTTTGATCAAAACTAAAAGTTTAAACTCGAAAAGTTTGTGAGAGAAATATCCTTATGCTAGTTTACGTCCCGCTTACCTGCCAGACTGTATAGCTTTTTAACGTTTATTAAAAAACTAGTATTTTGCTCCGTGCGCGGGCCGCGAGCGGCCCGCGTGGGTGTTTTCGTGGCTGTTGTATTAATAAAAATGTTATACTTTACTTTAAACTTGTAATTTTGCAAGTATTAGTACAAAACAGCGGTATTTTTCAAAGAAAATGATAATTGATCTGACTTTTGCATGGCGGCCATCTTGAAAAATGCTGTCAGTCATGTAAAAGGTCAAAATTTGAAATCAGCCTCTTTTAAAATCCCCAAATATAAAATATCAGCCGGATCTGAGTTACTATAAAATCGGACGCCATTTTGAATCTGCCATCTTGGAATTATTTTAAGTCTATGAGAAAGCCTCCGTTGTTCCTTTGTTATGAGTCCAAACACGCCTTGTCGGCTTCTATAAGTTCCGATTGTGTGCGTGTTTTAATTTTGTATGGCGGTCATTTTGTTTTGTTTATCAGTAATATGTCAATTTCAATCAAGGATCCCGAAAATATTTAGATCTTAGGTAAGATAGGTTAGTTAGATAAGCTAAAATCAATTAAAAAGGACGCATTAGTAAAACATTGTAAATGTAGCGATGGGTAGTTTGAAGCTCCTCCTCGCGTGGGTAGTTTGAAGCTCCTCCTCGCTTCGCTCGTCGTCGCAATAGGTAGTTTGAAGCTCCTCCTCGCTTCGCTCGTCGTCGCGGTAGGTAGTTTGAAGCTCCTCCTCGCTTCGCTCGTCGTCGCAGTAGGTAGTTTGAAGCTCCTCCTCGCTTCGCTCGTCGTCGCGGTAGGTAGTTTGAAGCTCCTCCTCGCTTCGCTCGTCGTCGCGTTGGGTAGTTTGAAGCTCCTCCTCGCTTCGCTCGTCGTCGCGATAGGTAGTTTGAAGCTCCTCCTCGCTTCGCTCGTCGTCGCGGTAAGTAGTTTGAAGCTCCTCCTCGCTTCGCTCGTCGTCGCGGTAGGTAGTTTGAAGCTCCTCCTCGCTTCGCTCGTCGTCGCAGTAAGTTGTTTGAAGCTCCTCCTCGCTTCGCTCGTCGTCGCGGTAGGTAGTTTGAAGCTCCTCCTCGCTTCGCTCGTCGTCGCGATAAGTAGTTTGAAGCTCCTCCTCGCTTCGCTCGTCGTCGCGGTAAGTAGTTTGAAGCTCCTCCTCGCTTCGCTCGTCGTCGCGGTAGGTAGTTTGAAGCTCCTCCTCGCTTCGCTCGTCGTCGCGATAGGTAGTTTGAAGCTCCTCCTCGCTTCGCTCGTCGTCGCGTTGGTGATTTTGACAGTATGTATGGCAGCCATTTTGAAAAACGGTGGATGTCTAAAAGAAGCTAAAGCATGTTAATCAGTATCCTTAGGGACACTCAGATATCAATTTTCATACGGATTGGAGATCCATAAAAAAGTTCAGTAAAATGTATGAAATTTTTCAAAATGGCGGAATCAAAATTTTTTCCCATATTCTTACTGAGTATCTAGGGGGAGTCTTAGATATCGATTTTGATCCTGATCGGATAACTTTTTTTGTAAGTCGATACGTCTCCATCCGCCATCTTGAAAAAAATCTATTTTATTAGTGTTTTGTTTTGTTCCTTTATACATCTTTACTCGATCCCCCGAAACAACTTTTCTATTACATTCATATTGGAGGCGTAAAAAAGGAAAGTTCATATTTCGTTAAAATAACCTTTGTATGGCAACCCTATTGAAAAATGGCGCATGTCAAAATTTGATTTTAGAATGTTGATCAGCATCCTTGGGGACCGTCAGATATCGATTTTGATCCGGATCGGAGAATTTTTTTTTCCGCTATGACCAAAATTTCCGCCATTTTGATAAAAAAATTTGGTGTTCTTTTCTCTTTTGGCCTCCAAACAATATTAGTTCGAGCTCTTTATACTAAAGTATCATGGTTTCGACGTCATTTCCGGTTTAAATTTGTATGGAAGATTTTTTTTTCCGCCATTTTGGTTTTTTTTTATTTTCTCTAAAATCGTCCCAGGGTTTGCTATGACATTCCTGAGAACGCATATGACCCATCTCACATCGTTTAGCCAGGCCGTTGATGGTCACGATGATGGAAGGTCAGAAGACCAGTTCATGAAATATTTTGAATTTCGATTGTCCACTTTCATACAAATTTATAAAAATAGGATCAAAATTTACCATAGGTATCGAGAAACAATGAGCCAAAAATGAAAAAAAAAATTTGTATGGCAGCCATCTTTAAAAATGGCGGGATCCAAAATATTTTTTCAAATATGGAATCAGGGACCCCAAAAACCCCCCGATGCAAAAAATCAGCCCGATCGGACCAACTTTCAAAATGGCCGCCATCTTGGATCCGCCATCTTGGATTTTCATGACGACCATCCAAAAGCGCCCATCCTCCTCTATGACATTTGGTCGAACACACCCCACCTACCTCTTACCGTTTCCGATTTATAAGCGTTTCAATTTTGTATGGAATTTTTATTTTTTTGTATGGCAACCCCTATTTTTTTTTATTTCTCTCCAAGCGTCCCAAGGTTTACTACAACTTTAGTTAGAACAGGTCACCCATCCGACTTATAGTTTCCGAGAGCCGTTGACCAGTTCCATCAAGGAGACGACTTTTTGCTGATGTCAGCTTTTTCTGGTGGTCACGTGACCCATCTCTATACAACCTCATACTCGGTTTTTTTCCACCACTTCCAGGAGCTGAGATCAAAAATGTCAGTCAGTGAGTGAGTGGGTAACGAACTTTATATATTATAATATAATGGAAACAGAATGTCACACTCACACGAGAAATAAAATATATAAATATCCCCGCGCTCAATGCGAGGGCCCTAAATATCAAAGGACTTAAGTACTTACATAATTTGGAGCTCGCGTCGCAGCTGCCGAGGGAAAAGGTTTCAATAAAAATATTTATTGTGTGCAAGTATTTTATTAGAGACCGCAATTAATTAGATCAGTATCAGGAGTGGGATCGGATTAGGTTAATAAACAACAGGGAACAAAGCGAGCAATGTTCTGCCGTGAACGGTGTCTCGCTAATTTAGCTGAGTAAGTTGCTCCTTTCAATTAACAGCCGTCGCAAGCAATTTTTCTTTCGGTAGCGGACTGTTTCTGTTCTGCTTCCATGAGATAAAAACGTAAACAAAGTTATACTGCACTGCACTCTCTCTTATTGCACTACCTCGTGTAAATAAAGTGAATGTTTAATTTTCACTCTATGTTTTTTCACTTTGTTAAGAGTAAAGTATAATTAAATAGATTAATTAACCTATGTGTAATCATTTAGTTTATTAATGGTTGTTTTATAGTTGATATTATAATTCCTTATGTAGAGATTTTTGATATAACTGTATTTAATATCTGTTTCATTTGTTTTTATTCGACTTTTGCACTAACGAGCTTACTAGCTAAATTAATTACTAAAAAAATACAAAATTATCAGTTGAATACTTATACTTATATTCTAATACCTAATTTATCACACCTAGAACTTAGTTCAATATTATAAATAACTCGTAATTTAATTTAGATAGAATTTTTTTTTTCAGTCACGTATAGTTATATAACCTATTTTTAAATTATTTAGATAGATGTTAATAATTATATTAATATGTAAAATTGTTATGGCAATATTAAAAGCACGCTCTGCAATTAATAAACGTTCATTACCGTTCCATATTACTGAATCGTAACATATCTCAGTTGAAATTATATGGAGGGCATACGACCACTATTAGTTAAGGAGTAAACAAAGGATAAGCCTTGTAATATGATTTTGAGTAAGGCTCTACTAAGACACAGCACATTCAGTAAACAGTAAGAAATATCTTTCGGGTTTGGCGATCTTGGATAAATGCAATCATGGCAGGAAAATACACTGATAATATCCAACTGAATAATGTAACTATTTGTATTTTTCATGGATAGGGTATAAAAATTATAACAATGCATCTGATGACGAAAACCTTTATCCCATATTTTTTTTAATATCGCTCTTAATGTCAGTTAGAATTTAAAAGCCCCGAATATTGCGCTTCCAAGATCAAAACATATTAAAATAGATTTTTTGAAACGTACACATAAGATTTTTATTCACAGGTTCTACCATTTGGTAGTCTCATTAAAAAAACAGCTAAGATGCCCAAACGTTGGAAATTTGACAGAAATGAACAGTCAAGCAAATTAAAAACGCATGACATAACTGACATGAATCGATTCTCACGGATGGGTCAAGACTCAAGTTTATTATTTGAGTTCTTATTTCATGTGTGTTAATAAGTGCCCATAAGTGGTTCTCTGGTGGCAAAATTTTCGGGCCTCCTTCTAATTTAGCGAACGACTCTCGTCTTATGACAACACTACATCCGCAACCAACGACGGATTAAATGCTGCTCTCCGTAGCAAGAATTGTAGCGCTCGTAGCACACAGTTGTTGTAGGTAAATATCACTTTTTATTGCAGTCTACTAATGATAGATCAGCTTCACTACTACAGAAGAGTATTTTGTGTAGTATATACCTACATATAAATATATCTATATATGGCGTAGGTAAGGAAAAGTGCGCAAGTGCTTGAACCTCAAAGTTCCTAGATCTCTTTATAGGTATAGCGTATAGGGGTCAGGATCTATGTACCTAAAACGTGACAAACGTGTAAAAACACGTATCGGGCAACTGGGTATATTATGTAAGTAGTTGACATTCTGTATTTCGCTGTGACTGAGCTTCATCAAACGGGATATACGCCACTTAAATCGACCGCGCGGATTCGGGCGTTGGACGTGCACGGAATGCCAGCTCTAACTTTGTTTTGTAGGCTTGTCATTTTGTAATGTGTTGGGATGATAAAGAAGTTCCAATCCCTGACGTGTGGAGGGTCACCCTCAAGGGTTTTGTAACTAGCGACTCGGTTAGTTTTGTGGAGACTTCATAAAATAATAACATTGAGGTAAGTACATTATAAAAATGATAGTTTGCTAATTTAATAACATAGCATTGAAAGACAGGCAGGTACTAAACACTACTACGCTAAATTAACTTAATCAGGGCATCAGGAGCCTGTATCTGTAGGTATAATTATGCCTTTTTAACTCCGTGGAGCTAAATATAAAGGTTGTATTGAAAATCACCAAACAAAATTATCGTTACTTATAGATTTATTAAAAACTCCACAACGTAAGTATTCAAAATTCAAAAACGTTTTTATCACGACCAAGTAAATCAATCGCCTACTGTACCTACAAATATTAAAATTAATTTCTCCTCTTGTATTGGTAATTATAATTAAGTGGTGCTAATTATTTTAAATACATACTTAACTATATACTATATAAGTAAGTACTGACCCAGAGGCCACCAGCTCTGCCCCTTTGAAATATTTATAATACTGATAACTGATACCACTATCGCTACTTTAATAATGTTTACTTATCGCGACATATATTCGTACTTACATATGCAATCTAAACTCGGGCGCTGCTGTCTGTCTGTACCATTAATAAAGGCACCTTTCTAACCAAAAACCCCAGGCACCTTATACAACGAGTCAGTTACTCAAATTCTGAAAAAGCACACAAGCGTTGTAATAATGATGAAAATATCAAAACCAACAAAATACACACGTACCTACTTGTATTTAAAGAAATGATTAAGCAGTGCGCCATCGATATTGATCATAACACAATATAATTATTGGAAGTTTTCAAACCAGCCGCTTAGCCTACCTAGATTGAAATGGTACACCTACCTACATACAAAATTAAAATTAAGGGTCTCTAACTTTGAAAGTAAGAAGCGATAAATAGTAATAGCAACTTGCTAGGGATATGTAACTAATATATCATTATTATGACGGCAAACATGCACCGATAACATCTATATGGTATTATCATGTTTGCGCCATTCTATTATTTTTTCGCAAGTCAATAGATATAAGGTATATACCTAGAAGTACTTAAAATACTCAATGAAATAAGTTGGTGCCACAGATGCAATGACACTGCCACCGTGAGTGTATGACGTCTGTACCTACCTGTAGATGTTTTCAAAATCTTATCCTACTAAACGATTCCTATACTATCCTACAATAAATAAAATAAATAAATAAATATGCGTGGACAATTCACACAGCGCCATCGAGCCCCAAACTAAGCAAAGCTTAGATACTTTTTTGTTTGTAAATACATACATAAAATACAATAATAATACAATAATAACACCCAGACACAGAACAAACATCTGTGTTCACCACACAAATGTTAGTCCTGGGTAGGAATCGAACCCAAAGAAGGCAGGGCTACTACCAACTGAGCTATCGGGCCCGTCAACAATATTCTACTAATATTATAAATGCGAAAGTGTGCGAGACTGAGAGGGTGTGAGAGTGTTTCCGGTTCAGCGCAGAGTGGTAACATACACACCTATTACCTACCTACGTATACTATGTAACTATGTTAAACCATTTTCAATATTTGCTATGTAATTCACTGTGCATTTTAATTTTTATTATTATTAGTTAATTGTTGCCTAATTAGGCATGATTCTCATCATATTGTCTTATGTCGCTGCACTAAACATCTACAGTCATAAATTCAGACCTAGGTATCCCTTTATAACATACCTACTGAATAATTTTTTTCATATTAAATTCATCAATATTTAGTCACGATCTCACCAGATGGATATTTGGGTACATCTTAAAGATAAAAGTGTGAACTTTAGGAAGGTGTCAAACTTTAGTGCATTCGAGCATAAGTTTTGAACTAGCGCTACTGTCTCTTTTTGTAATATACTATACCGATGTAGAAAAAGGCAATTAATCAGGCCGACGCTTTCCCGGATTATAGTAAATAGCCCGGGATTACTCCGTTTTCCGGCGAGCATATCGCCTAGTTTTCTAAGACACGATAAATGACTTCCCTTGCTATGCGCTGCTTCGGGCAAACAACGTATCGACTGAAATACGAAATATCTTTGTCCTATAATATACCTACTTGGTTTCAAATTCTGTATTATTTCTAGATAGTTTTTCTTTTACAAGTGGATGCAATCTTTAGCTGCACTTATAAGGTACGTTTCACTCCGCTTATTTTTGTAAGAAAACTAAGACTAAGGCGAGGAAAATAATCTAAGTTTCTGATAAACCACTTGTGATAACTAATACCCTTTTTTTATATATTACGTATTTATATGTAGTGTTAGATAAGAATACTTTGTGCAGGTCGCAGCCTAAGCACTGTCTCTACAGAGAGATATAGGTAAGCCAAATATCAGTTGTTCCGGCGCGATTGTAATAATATATTGTTTATTACACACTCGAGTGTATGCATTGCCGGAGATACCTATAAATATTTTTACCTCAACCCCACTGTCGAGCGGTCGCGTCCATGTCTGGAACGCAAACGAACAGTGCCGAACAATTTATTTACCGTGTGTATCAATAAAAGTTAACAGTTACAGACAACGACCGTAACTGTTTATAGTGGACGTGAATCATCAACGATTGATATCTTACGTGGCAGGACAACGGCATTAACATCTATCTATACCCCTTGAAGATTTATTGCGGTCACAACAGCCATGACTCCTTCGACGCTAGTCGACGTCGAAAATAAGGTTTTAGACAATAAACCAAAATCAAAGTCAGTGGCAGCATGGTGCTCCGCAAACTGGAAGGCGATATTAACTGAATTTATATCTACAAACTGTCTCCTAATATTCGGTTGCATGGGCTGCATACCGATCGATGGATTAACCGAACAGTCGCCCCTGTACGCGCCGATCGGATTCGGATTAACAGTCATGTTTAATATCCAAATTTTCGGACATTTATCTGGGGCATACATGAATCCATCCGTGACATTAGCTGCGGTTATATCAGGAAAGACATCAATCGTTCTTGGGATATTTTACTGTATTGTACAAGTATTGGGAGCTACGACCGGTTACGGGATCCTCATGAGTGTTACAGCCAATGACATAGCAGCGAAAGGAATCTGCATGACGCTGCCCCATCCAGATCTTAACAGTATCCAGGCGTTGTTCGTTGAGATTATTCTGACTGGTATACTTTCACTCTTAAATTGTTCTCTTTGGGACCCGGTTCATGAACACAAGGATGCGGTTCCTATAATGTTTGGTCTGGCTATAACAGGGCTGTCAATTGTTGGAGGCCCTTTGACTGGGGCTAGCATGAACCCAGCTAGGTCTATTGGACCAACAGTATGGACCGGTATGTGGACTGTTCACTGGGTATATTGGGCAGGTCCCTTAATAGGTGCAGCTGTAACTGCCATTTTCTACAAAGTAGTATTTTTTAAAAAGGAACTTAAAAATTGCTAATGTAACGCTAATAGGTAAGAAGTTATGTAAGACGTCATTTAGTTTAGTAGATGAAATTACCACCACTAATTTTTTTTTAAATCTACAAAAACAGAATATTAATTATTTATTATTTTGTTCTATAAATAATCAATAATAACGTGTTTTCTTAATAGTTAATAACTATAGTTAATTTTGAAAAATTAATTTTTAGTTATGTTGGAATTTAATACATTGATAAATACTCAGACACACGCTTCTTTATATATTATTTGTAAGTTTTCCGAACTGTATTAAAAACCGTTATGTGTAGGCAGTACACAGATATTATAATAGTACTACTAGAAGTATAGGTGCCTAAGTAGGTACGGCTCGATGGAAATCAGTGATCAAGCGAGCGATTGTGTTCTGCAGTCAAGGTTCAATAGGTACCTATTGGATTATCATCAATTCACCATACTTACGTAAATAGAACTAATGAATTATCTAACGCTGCTTATATAAATATCCAAAATCATTATATTTCTTGAATAAAGCCACTAGACAAAATGTCATACAGCTTTTCCTACTCTCATTAGAAAAGTGACGAACAACTTACTACGGCTTACGCGGCATGACCTCCGCCTAATCATAGGCCTTATTACGGGTCATTGCAACTTAAATTATCATTTGAATAAAACTGGAGCAACAGACAGTCCGATTTGTAGGGGCTGCCTGCAGGAGGACGAGACCGTGGAGCATGTGATGTTTCACTGCGAGGCCACGGAAGAGATAAGAATTAAAACCAGAATGCGTGAACAAGCGTATAAACCTTGTAACCACTCATCATTGTCACCATATGCGACGCCAACACTGGGGCAGTTGTGCCAGCACCCCAAAGCCGCACTCCGTTACTTCAAGGAGCTGGGCTGGCTTGGGTAGATGCTGGAGGGGGAAATGCACAATACACCACAAGCGGGACGTCAGTGCAGGCCTTACCGCCCCCATTCCAAATTAGAAATGGAATATGCCATACGTACATATAAACATTATCAGGTTTACCAATAAAAATCACCTATACTACTGTTGATTAGTTAAAACACTAATATATGAAATTACGTATATGTTTCAGATGCATTCAAAACCTATTTAAGTTTTCATCTGCCTACTGTTATTTCTATATGTTAGCGTAAGTAATATATATAAGTAGGTAGCGCTCATAGCGAAGCACGACTAGCCGTTCCTAACCGATCGGTAAAGTTAAGCAACGTTCGCTGCGATCACTACTATGATGGGTGACCGCTACAGCAAAAAGATTGTATTTAGAACTGAGCTCTACCGTGCTTCGGAGGGCGCGTTAAGCCGTCGATCCCAGTTGTTGTCGTAATAGGCAATAGTCGTTAAGCCAAGTCAGAAGCCTTTGGGCGGCCTAAAAATTCTGACACCAGGGCTGACCACTTAACACGAGAAGAAGAAGAAGAAGAGGCGTAAGTATATAGCTATAAATTATAGTTTTATTAAAGTGGGTATGTATATGTACATATATACTTCAGTCATACTTTACTGAATTATTTTTGCTCACGTGTTAGTGCTATTAGTAGTCCCTCAATACAATTAAAATTGAATGTTACCCAATAACTTTTTGTTTTACTATTGGTAATCACTAATTAATAAGTGCAGATTATTACTTACGTATAGTTACTAAAAGTACTGATCGAGGCCACCTACACCTTTGAAATATTTATAACATCTGATAACTGATATAACTATCGGTAAATAATATTTACTTATCGCGACAAATATTCGTACTCACATTATTATGTAATCGAAATTTGGGTGGTGCAGTCTGTCTGGACCATTCATACACGGCCACGTTTTTCCCAACCCGTGGCATAGGTGTTATGCATATGCGTTATGTGTCACGATCCGAAATGCTGGTAAGTATACCTATATGTTTTAGTGTTAAATAAGTAGGTGCAAAAATGTTGTCACTAGTAAATGGTCATTTATTTTTTTCTCTAATCTTTGAGGAAAAGGCATAGAATCCGGTCACATTTACCCAGATTATAGTAAGCCGGAATTTGGTACTCCGTTTAACAGCGAGCATAAATCGCCTATAGTTTTCATAAATGACTTCCCTGGCCCTGCTTCGGATAAAATATAATGTATCGACTGAAATCACTGAAACATGAAATATCTTGGTCTTATACCTGTTATACTAACTTTCATTAAGCTTCCGTATACTTAAATCAAACTAACTTTTTTAAAGAGTATACAATCTTTATGCTGCACGTAAGTATTAATTAGGTGCCAAAATTACAGTTTACTACTTAATTTTGTAAGAAAAGACTAAAACGAGGTAAGTACTTAATTATTATCTTTTAAGTCTCAAATGATAAAAACTCATAATAACTAATAGGTAACACAGTTTTGTATATTAGGTATTTATATGTACGTACTGTTAGATAAGAGTAGGTACTTGGGTACAGCTCACAGCCGGCACTGTCGCTACAGCAAGTACACTAAATATCAGTTGTTCTGCTGCGATTGTAATGTGGTTAATTACACAAACGAGTGTATGTTTTGCCAGAGATATAAATATTTTTACCTCAACCCCGCTGCCGAGCGGTCGCGTTCAAGTCTAGGACGCAAACAAACAGTGCCGAACAGTTTATTTACCGTGTGTACCTACCAATAAAAGTAACAGTTTGTAGTGGACGTGAATCATCAACGATTAATATCTTACGCGGCAGGACAACGGCACCAACATCTATCTATACTTATAGACCTTAAAGATTTATTGCGGACGCATCAGCCATGATTCCTACGATAGTCGACGTCGAAAATAAGGTCATAGACAACACACCAAAATTAAACTCAGTGGCAGCGTGGTGCTCCGCAAACTGGAAAGCAATATTAACAGAATTTATATCCACTAACTGTCTCCTAATATTCGGCTGCATGTCATGTATACCGGTCGATGGATTAACCGAACAGTCACCCCTGTACGCCCCAATCGGATTTGGATTAACTGTCATGTTTAATGTCCAAATTTTCGGACATTTATCTGGGGCACACATTAATCCAGCTGTGACATTAGCTGCAGTTATATCGGGAAAAACATCTATCGTTCTTGGAATATTCTACTGTATCGTACAAGTATTGGGAGCTACGACCGGTTACGGGATTCTCATGAGTGTTGCACCAAATGACATAGCAGCGAGAGGAATCTGCATGACGCTGCCCCATCCAGGCCTTAGCAGTATCCAGGCGCTGTTTGTTGAGATTATTTTGACTGGTATACTTTCACTCATAGTTTGTTCTCTTTGGGACCCGATGCATGAACACAAGGGTGCGATTCCTATAATGTTTGGTTTGGCTATAATAGGGCTGTCGATTGCTGGAGCCCCATTGACTGGGGCTAGCATGAACCCTGCTAGATCCATCGGACCAACAATATGGACTGGTATGTGGACTGTTCACTGGGTGTATTGGGCAGGTCCCTTAATAGGTGCAGCTGCAACTGCCTCTTTCTACAAGGTGGTATTTCTTAAAAAGGAACTGAAAGCTTGCTAATTGTGCCGCGGTGCTGAGCTATAATAGGTATGTAAGATATCATTTGTTTTAGTTGATGAAGTTACTTCAACTAAATATATTTTTATACATGTAATTAGATTGCCTACGACAACGCAATGCCCATTAGTTATTTTGTTTTTAATAAATAATCAACAACAGTGTATTTTCCTAGTCCTTAATCGTTATGGTTAATTTTATTACATAAATAAATTTTCTACTTAACCTTAGGTTATAATATTTATATACCTACTTATTATTAATATATTAAATACTCAAATAAACGTTTATTATTATTTCCTGAACTGAAATAACCGATCGGTATGTTAGGTTAATTAAAGCACGAGGATAAACTAAAAGGCGGTAGTGATCTGCAGTGTTAGGGGTCATTCATTTGCTATTGGAATATATCAGATACGTGCAGATAAAACTCAATGAACCCTTCATTGCCGATCGACGGGAAAACTTGGTACCTATAGGTATTGTTTGTTGAATCGTGACCATTATATTTTCCGGGATATGATTAATATATTATTAATAAGTAATATAACACAATGGCAATGTACTGGTAAGTAATGGCAATGGGCAGGCCACATCGCTCGCAGAACTGACAACCGATGGGGAAGAAAGGTTCTCGAGTGGCGACCACGAACCGGAAGGCGCAGCGTAGGCAGACCCCTCACTAGGTGGACCGACGACCTGGTGAAAACCGTGGGGAGCCGATGGATGCAGGAGGCGAGCATTCGCTCAAAGTGGCGCTCTCTGGGGGAGGCCTATGTTCAGCAGTGGACATCTACGGGCTGATGATGATGATGATGATGATGAATATAACAACGTGACAGGTACAAAAATACTAAATTAGGGAGATAAAAAAATTAAAAACCCCTATAAATACCTAGATGATAAAATAGAGATTACCTATAGTAACTTCTATGACTTATTTATTTTTCATTAAAAAATAAAATTGCAGTTTTATTATTGTCACACCTCGGGCTTCTTTCATTTGGTTGAATAAAAGCGTCCAACCGAATTCCGTTCCAGTAAAACGAATAATTGCTTCAAATTGGAACTGCGAGTGTGTTTTATTTTCATAAGTAAACTGTGGATTGACGAATATAAAGTGGGTTTCCGACGGTTGATTCGAAATTGTTTTACTCCTATCAGGGCGGTTATTCTCTATGGGAACACAGATTCCACACGATACGAAACCACGTCATTATCGTGTCTTGTTCAAATCGTGTCACAGCGTTAGATATACCTTCACTTTACACATTAAAGTTATCTTTATTTTGAATAAAATATATTGACATAATTGGCATATCTTTTGATGTGTTGATGTTTCGGAACGCATCTCGGTAAAACATACGATTTTTGACAGTTCAAATCGTGCCAATTACAAATTGATTTCGCGCGATATTGTTTTCGTTTCATAGAGAATACAGTTTCGCAGATTTCTTATGTAAGACAAGGAATTCGCGTGGTTTCGAAGTAAGGAATCGATACGGAATAGTGGCCCAGCACCTAAGTACTGTAATTTTTTATAGATGCATTAGCGCTACATAATGAAGATATTATTATAATGTTGTGTAACGAGGTAAAAATTGATTGATTAAATCAATCAATTTTTTGTTTCAAGGACTTTTACGTGATATACAATATCAAATAATATTTTATTTGATTTCTTAGTTGTCCTATAGTAAAGACATCTTCGATCTTCGACGACGGGCCCGATAGCTCAGTTGGTAGTATCACTGCCTTCCGAACTTAGGGCTGTGGGTTCGATTTCTACCCGAGACAAACATTTGTGTGATGAACATAGATGTTTGTTCTGCGTCTGGGTGTTATATTGTATTATATGTATGTATTTACTAACAAAAAGTATATAAGTATTGTAACAGTTATCTGGTTCCCATAGCACAAGCTATGCTTAGTTTGGGGCTAGATGGCGCTGTGTGAAATGTCCACACATATTTATTACTAGCTTTTGCCTGCGGCTTCGCACGCTTGTGTTATGTTATTTTTACGTTATAGTCTAATAATAGATCATGCATTTCTTACCAAACAACAAAATCCACTAAATCTTTTCGAAGCTGAGCACAGTAACCTGTATTAGCATAGGTATAGGTATAACGCAAGCATAGCCGTGAGTGGAAGCTATTTAAGCTATTACCTAAAATTAAATGTTTTGAGTCTAATATGGATTTATAACAGTAAAAGAAGTTTCAAACAAAAAACTACAATTTTATAAGTACCTCTTCATATTACAACAAAAAGAAATCATCATCACTTCACTTAGGTCTTTAACAGAAGTTTCAGTAAGTTTTGTTTAGGTAGTAGTTACCTAAGCAGGCAGGTACAGTTTAGAAAAATATGGAAGAATCACACACGATGATCCTGTTTTGCTCAGTTTTACATAATTATTATGCGCGCGCTTTTTGTTCCATTGACAACATTTTTTTTACCTTCTTAAGTTTGGTTCCATACGAATTGAGTACCTAACTACCTATACATAGCCAGTGTCAATAATAAGTTTATAAATTGCTGGAGATATGCATTTACTTGTACGACGCGTACATAATTAATTTTCTTAATACTAATTAGGAATTACAAATACTAAACCACCACTCCTTAAAGAATCGATAATTATAATTATTATTATGTCCACTATTTTCCACGCTGTCTCATTCCCAACATACCTACCTAGTGATGAAAGTGAGGAAGTAGGTTAAATCGTCATTACATAATTATTACTAACACCCAAAGTTACTTACCAACTATAACTATAACCTTCTTGAAGTAACCGAGTAATCAATCATTTTCTGCTCCCGTGGTTTATTTAAAAGCCCACAGATCTAAAATATTTTAACTATTAAAAACTTATTTCAACATGCAAGAAGAAGAAGAAGAACAAATCAAAAACGAACGAACGTTACGCGCCATGTTGTTAATTCGAAGATACAATTTTATTGCCATAATGAATACCTACATATTAATTATTATATCTGAAGTACCTACCCTTTTTAAACATTTTTCATCAAATTATTCGTATCATTGGCTAAATACAAATAATAGCACCTCCGGCTTACTTTAATGCCAAAATAAAAAAGGTTTAAAATGCGTAGCAATGATAAGGGTAGGTATATAACTTAAGTAGCTATAAGTACTACAGGGGGTCTAGCAAAGATACAAACCACTAACGCTAACGCCAAACGCTAACTCGGAAACTGTATTGAAATGACATTCGCTGTGGAAAAGTTAGCGATTTCCGAAATGTCATCCTAGTACATTTTGGAGTTAGCGTTAGTGGTTGATTTCTTTGCTAGACCCCCAGGTACCTTAAAACTTCCTTAGGGTTGATCAAGAATGTAGCAGTAGCGCTAAAATAATTTTATCTACCTAATTAGAATGGTAACGTGTAGTTAGTTCAAGTAAATAATACATTTTACCAGATCGCCAATAAAGAACATTACTCCCGCCAAAACCCTATAAATCGAAAACTTGAATATAAATGTAGGTTCAATATTGGCTAAGTGTGATAATCGTGTGAAGCCTTATGAATAATTATAAAAAGTCTAAGTACCTACCCTTTTAAACAGTTTTCATAAAATACTTCCTACTAAATACTTCCATTGGCTAAATACAAATTTTGTCTAATGCCAAAATAAAAAAGGGTTTACAATGCGTAGTAAAAGCAAGGGTCAATGAGCACAGATTACTGAATATGTTACTACTAAAGGTTAAGCTATAGGTACTATAAATACACTTTTAAATACTTATTTCGAATGGTAACGCGTAGTAGATTTTTGAAAACTAATACATAATACCAGATCGCCAATAAAGAATTTTGCCCTCTCCAGAACCCAATAAATCGAAAACATGAATAATAATTTAGTTGTGTTTCAATATTGAATAAATATGATATCGCGTGTAGCCTTAAAACTTAAAAAAAGTCTAAGAAGTTTTTAGTTTTCTAAATTCCTTGTTCTCTGTGTCGTGCTCATATTCAAGAAGGTTCTCATACCTATCCTCTTTTTTTAGTTTAGACCACAGATTAACGAAAAAACTTATCTATACGTAAATACATATGATTTTTTTGGGTATAGGTACTTACATAATGAAGACATTGTTTTTCTCTAATCTGCATTGCATCGAGCGCAGACGAAGTTATCGCGCATTGTATTTCTCCGTAGCCCGAAATGTGTGTGCACCAATTGTTATTTACTGTTGTAAAACATGCATTAAATTACTTCCTTATTGCTTAGTGCAGTGGGGATTGTTCAGAATGAAATACAAAAATATAGGAGTTCCGTACTCAGAGTAAATCCTTATTACTAAACCTCCGCTGTCCGTCGGTCTGTCGGTCTGTCCACCAGGATGTACTCATGAATCGTGATAGTTAGACTGTTGAATTTTTCACAGATGATATATTTCTGTTGCCACTATAATAACCGTGGTCCGTATTAAAAGGGACAGATAAACAGACAAATAAAAAAAATTGGTTTTACTTCATACTGATAAGGAATTATAAATTAAAACTATTACAATTTATTTTTGTAATCACAAATAATACTCTCACAGTTTGTAAAACATATTTATTCGCCGACATGCAATATATTGCTACTGCTTCCTCCATTTTATTTAGCCCACGTCAGTCGCGCAGCAGGCAAACAAATTGACTGTGTGTCCAGGTTGGGGCGCTACAAAAACATTGAGGATAGTCAACAGAAATATTTTTCCGCGCCAACTCAACAGCGAAGGTTCGGGCGTATATGAAGCCGCGCCATAATAGTAACAGAGTTTTTTTCTTTAATCTGTGCATCCGGATAAACCCGAGATAAAATTACCGTCAGTAGCAGTGTAGCAGAGTAACATTTTTTTCTCTTATCTATGGTTAGTAGCCAAAATATAACTTACCTTTTGACACTGGCTAAATACCTACACTATGTGTGGAGCCAAACGATAAGACAAAAAACTTACCTTGAGGCCTTGAAGCGGCCATCTTGTTAAAATCCCGTTCCGTTTCATAATGAAATCACTAAAAAAAAAATTAACGATATATAAAATTTAATGTATCCTATGTTTTGCGCCGGGTTTTTCTAAGCTTATTAGTGAAAACCGCATGAAAATCCGTTCAGTATTTTCGGACTTGTGCCGTAACAAACAAACAAACAAACAAACAAACAGACAAAATGTCTAAAAAGTAGCTTAACGTGATCAGCGAAAAATTTCAAGCCAACCTGTGTCATTTTTTTTCGATATCTTGCATTTACAGATTTTTTTATCTCTACAGTTTTATTATATGTATATATTATATATTTATCTCAATAACTTACAGGATATTGAAATTAGATTTGAGTTTAGAGTTTAGAGAGAGAAAAATTGAAACTCCATTTTATTCAGCGGCAGGTTCGCATGACTGCCTATCTATTATAATACTTAGGTACAATAGAATTGTATTGGTCACAATATATCGTCCTTGAACTTTGAAGTGGCTAACTATCAAAGACCGGCTTTACAACCACAACAACTGAGGCTGGACTAACTTATAATAGCTCCTATATTTCTATTAGGCTTTAACGAGTGTATAGGTATAGGTACCCCATTCCACATTATCATAATTACATCAGTTGGAAGACATCCACTGCTTTATAGGGGATGTATTTGCCATCCCCTATAAAATGCCACTTTGAACTTTTATCATACGGATTTGCTATAATCACTATCAATCATCGTGCTTGGCAGACGGTTTGGTGATTGCCAAAGATTTTAATAGAACGAAGCCAAGTCTGCTGCCGATTACCGGCTCTTACTTCACCGGTAGAGTCATAATAGGTTCAGAAATAATTAATAGAGCACGTTTATTAGTTACGAGTTTTATTCGCACTGGTGTTCTTATTCCATTTTCTTATTGTTTCATCATCAGCCTACTCTCGTAGCACGCTACTGAGCTCGCTCTTCAGCTCTCTGCATCCATTCTCTACCAGCCGCTTTCCGCAAGACGTCACTCCACCTGGCCGCAGGGCGCCCTACACTACGTTTGCCTAAACGTGGTCTCAACTTAAGAACCCGTCTACCCCAGCGGTTATCAGTTCTTCGAGAAATGTGGCCAGCCCACTGCCACTTCAGCTTACTAATCCTCACTTTGGTTCTCTGTCGGATCACTTCTGATGCTTATTGATTAACCAGTTTTAATCTTAGTAATTCAGTAATTAGTTCATGTATAGATCGTACAGGTAACTCTGATTAATTTTTTGATAACAAAATAATAATCCCAAATGACTTTGTATGTTTTTTCACTTAATTAAAGATTTTTGAAATTTGCCATGATTATAGTCACTAAATAATAATTGATAATGAATGATTATGTCTGATAGGTTTTTAATCGATGATTTGACTTTTTTTGTTGAATAATGTGTGTGCAAATATATTTTTAAGCGACACAATATTATTATGTCCCCTTCACAGTTCACACGTCATGCTTCCGATTAATTACATACTGTGCTATGTATGTGCTATGTATATATATGCTAGCAGCATGACAGATAATTATTTATAATTAAATATTGCGCTATAATATCTACTTTGTGTTCTTTGGTATAACTGGGGTATAACTAATAGTCATTCTATGGTTATGGTAATTTTGTGGCCGCGTAATAGGTACGTTCCAAGATCAGTGGACCACAAAACTAACTAGCAAACCTTCCCCATTAAAGGTTGTCTGGAAGCAATAGCTTTGTACCGCAGCGAAGTTTGAATGGGGATATGTTAGATAGATGGCACTGTCTGTAAAATGACACATTTATATATAACATGTAATACTTATAGTCTACGGTGTATGGTATAGAGGATGAAACTCAATATTATCCTGTATAACTTTAGTCTGGTAAAAACAGTAAACAAACATACATAATAGTTGGAATAATAATTGAATAGTGGTAGTGTTATGCATGCTTGAGTTTAGTCATGCGGTCAGGATTGAAGCATACAATGCCACAAGCCGCAAAAGAGTCAAGCAACATTTTCAGTGCAGAGTTTATAAAGAGAAAAACAATTTATAAATTGATAATGGTATAATGGTGTATCGAATGTTGCAGCTTTGGCTAATTTACGCTCAAATATTTTTACAGATTTTTTATAAGTACACGATTAGGCTGCTGTGAAACTACCTATTTAATACCAATTGCAAATCCAATTCTCAATTATTACGCCTGTGTATAAGTATTTAGAATGGTGAACAATAACAGGCCTTGTAAAATTGTTGAAAAATTAACGCAGAACACTTTTCACAAATTTTTAGGAATCGATTGTAATACCTTTTTGAAATGGTAACTCTTGGGAGCGTTTACAAAAGAATTCAATTTGCCATCAACAAAACTAGATTCTGCGAGCAGAAACGCGATACGTCAAGGGATCGGTCCACACAACGCGATTTGCGAAATTGAACGGGAAGGACCCACTATTATGTAGGGTAATCTTTGTAATGCCGCCAAGGGATGACGTGATTTATACCAACAGTACTCCAAACAAAATACTCAATTTGAATGTTTCCGGGAAAAGGCCCTTTAGAATGATATATTGTCATTTATTTAGCTGACTGGCTTGCATTCATTAAATGAAAGCTTTCCTAGAAAGTTCTAAACTATTAGGGTTCATCTACAATATTGGAGGGTTAAGGAGTTTGGGGGGTTATTGTTTAACTCTAGTCTTAAAGACATGCTGAACATGTCAATTAATGAGTTTTGGAATAAAGGCGTATCCAAAGCTACGACTACTACTAAAGCTACTATTTTGTTAAATATGACTAGGTGAGGTATTTTGTAACGTTAATTAATGATCAGGTGAACCGACGACCTGCGGGGGGGTCGCGGAGCTTCGATTGCTATCATCATCATCATCAGCCTGAAGACGTCCACTGCTGAACATAGGCCTCACCCAAAGAGCGCTACTTAGAACGGCTGCTTGCCTCCTGCATCCATAGGCTCCCCACGCTTCGATTTCTTTGCAATAGGAAAAATGTAGCAGTACACGTCTACAGACTGTTAATGATGATGCCGATGATGATCACCAGTAAAGTAGTGAGTTGTTGTATAAGTTAGCTGATCGACGGTTTATGGCTTTGAGTGTAAAATATCACTGCAATGCTCATAAGTTTCTTGCGTATATCCAGGTCATGCCTCCATTACAATATGCCACGAACTTTTAGTAATTACTTCCGTAAAGTTTTAGGCACTAAATAATTATTACTTAGATTAATTTAACTTCCTATTAGCATGCATGATGTTACTTACCTACGTTCAAAATAAATCAACGGCTATTATCAGTTATTATGATGTTTCTACGTAGTTCGTTTTGCTAGACGTAGCATAGGTGTCAATTCTTAATAGTGCAAAAACTAAATTAAATTTTCAACTATATTATTCAACTAAATGGTTCTATACCTACTTTTTAACTTAAACAAATTGTAAAGTAGGCAGGCATATACTGATTAAAATTACGAGAAACCATTTCCAGGGAGCCGTAACAACATTTCACGTAGAGCTCGAAATTCCGCTGCTGGACTCTAAAAGAAGACAATTCCTAATGTTCCATAACAACGAGTCCCTAATAGAAATGTTACCGCCCCCTGAGGACGACGAATCGATCTTAGTCATTCAGCCATCAACTTTTGCTAATAGCCAAACGACGGTTGAAGGTGAGTTATATTATCTTTTTCATCATCAGTAGGCCTAGCACGAATTTTAAACTAAAACACATGAATCACGAACACAGGTTCGGGAATTTTCTCTTTACAATAAACTTAATTTGTTGTTTACGCTGAGAGATGGTGCTACAATAATTGGCAGTGCATTCTGCTACACACCTATTAATCTAAGCAGTCGAACTGCGCCAGTAGTGTACCTATAGATAGGTAAATCGAAAGGCATGTGGAGCACCAATGAATTTATCTGCACGTATGAGAATCAGAATCATTTATTACTGTAGGTACATAAAGACAGACGTTTAGTTTAAAGCTGAGAGTGATGTGGCGTTAAATAACTGCGCAGTTCTATGTAGGTGTATATACGTACGATAGGTACAGTACTGTGTACTTACACCTTACAGCCCAACTGGTTAAAGGTTAAAAATGTAAGAATTTAACAAATTTTTATAGTCATTTACTAAACCCGCTTTTTCGTGTCTCAATAATTTAAGAATGTGATCCCACATATATTATGCCCATACTATTGGGATTTAGACTATTAGAATCCTAGTCATTTCGACCTCTTCGAATGATATAACAAAATTTTAGAGGCAAGTACTGTAATGTTAAATTAGTTTAGGATTTGCACAACAGAATCGGCACCATTACATATGCTCTAATGAGTCTATGTATTTATTATTGTACTACACTCATTTAATTGCTATTATAACTTATTACACAAATTGTTTATAAATAATACGTATTATGTGTGTCATAATAACATCAAAAGTTGTACCAAACAAAGTTGATGTTCAATGATGAACATTTTATATCCGTTCATAAATCAGTTTTGTGTTAAAAAGTTTGATTGCCATTCTTAGATAAACCATTGTCTGGCTTGTGGTAATAAATCTAAAATATTGTAAAAACTTTACTTAGTATTTCTATTTGTATAATAGTTACGACAAGTTTTACTATGTTCCTTTTCATTTTATTGATGAATTGGTTGTGGATGGCAATACTTGACACCGAAACTGCTTAATCTTATTCATAATAAATGTAAGATCAAACTGAATTTTTTTAGCTTGAAGTTTCTCTACCGAGTTAGTACTAATCGGTCACAGTTCTGATCGGTTATCCATAAAAAACTAGGGCCGTTCGGTCACACATTCCAAAAATTTAATATATTTTTAAAAATCGTATACCGATCGATCACTCTTTTCGATAAGTACCAAAAATGAGCAAAAGTACAGTCAGCAACACTAGCTATTTAAATAAGCTAGTTTTTGGCATCTATCAGTAAAATGTAATCGACCTAATATGCAGTTTTGTCAAAGCCCATTTTTATGACTCTCGCGAAACTCGAGATGTTATGAGCGCTATTGTTTTATTAATTCAAGTAAAAGACGCTTTTATAACCACTACAAAAAATGTCCTTGTCCAAGGATCCTTCCATAAGTCCCATACTAGATCAGAAAGAGAAAACTAATGTCCAGCTATAATCTGATGCTCGGCCCTTACTACTTTAACCATCTTTGAAGGTTTAGTGTTGCGAGCATAACCATATTTTTTTTAATTTGTTTTAAGCAATTAAACTAAATACTAAATAATAAAAAAATTATAGGACAAAAACAAACATAATCATTACCGATTTTATAATATAGCGTAAGCGGACTTACATAATTATATTATATAGGTAGGTATAGGTAGCCCAGGTTGCATACATTTCTGAAGCGTCTCTTTTGTTAATACAATAATTACGAATTATTATTGCTATATATTATGGCTGTGATTTTGTTAATAAGAAATGGTGTAAATAAATCTATAAAAAATCAAGAGCATTCTAGTTGAACTCTAAAATTTAGTGATCTGTGAGTTTTATATTATACATCAAAAACTTGTTATTTATCTTACAAAATATCCATATCGCCTAAATATAAAATAGCCTATCATAGAGCACCTCGGCGAACGTCTCCGTCATCGTCGCCGCCGCGGACACGTCTTGAGCGACCCGGACGATCCTATAGCAGCCGTCTAGCAAGTCTAGCAAAGATCACAAACGCCAAACGCTAACTCCAAAAAGGTATTAAAATGACATTAGCTGCGGAAAAGTAAGCGATTTCCGAAATGTCATTCCAATACATTTTGGGGTTAGCGGTTAGCGTTAGCGCTTGGGATCTTTGCTAGACCTTCAGTCTAGCCCTTCTGACTCAGGTACTGATTTTAGGACCGGTATAGGATACCGGCGCAACACAATCAGACACAGACCCCACCGGCGAGGTCGACGTACCCCCTGTAGGTTAGCCAATGGTCGCGACTTTCCACGCCAGTAGACCCTATGGAAATCCGTAGCCGTAATCGTAGCCTTATCGATACTCTTATCCCGGCAACGCCCAAAGCCGAGGCTCGCACGCCAGGGGTACCATGGTCTCCCACTTTTGCTGGCTGGGCGCCATAAGCGCCTGCCTTCCCGCCTGGTTTTTACTGACCTTTACAGCGGTACCCTTCAAACCCTTCAAAAAAAAGGCCTATAAGGCGAGAAGGCTAGAGAAGCGAGATTTTCTTGATTTAAATTACATAATCTTGAGTGATCAAGGCTTATGTAATATAGGACTGATGTGAAAGACTTTTTCATCTGACTGTACTTTTAAACGAGCGATTAAAAAAGTGTGACCGATGCGGATATGAAAAAATGGATTAAACGTATTTATTTTGAATGTGTGACCGATCTGGACTCGTTGTATGGGTTTGCAAAACTGTGACAAAAAGAGACTGTGACCGATCGGTACTAACTCCTCTACCAATCCCACACTTTTTTATTCGGTTCCATTCCAGGGAAAGCCATCATAAACTTTTACTCGTAGGTGATATAATATTATAGCCTAAGGTACTACTCCTCATTTTTGTTAAAAGTTTTTACAAACATTAATCTATTTACATTGTTAGAAAAATATTAATATGTTAGGAAATGTTAGTAACATTTCTAATCTAAATTTAGTTAACAAATTGTTACATATAAAAACATTGGTATCAGGTATTCGTATAAATAATGTATAATATATCCAGTGTGTGAAGACGGGCGTCGACGACGAGGTAGGCCCCGAAAGAGATGGCGTGATGACCTCGACACGCTTCAACAGCAGTGGTCCGAGGTTGCGGGGGACCGGGATATCTGGAAGGATATGGGGGAGACCTTTGCCCAGCAGTGGGACAGCATAGGTAAAAAAAAAAAATATCCAGTGTGTCGTACCAGTGGTATTATACTTTCCTCTAGCTCTATAAGCGTTCAGACGCATCCAGTTAGAGCGCTTTTTCTTTTTTAAACAAAAATCTAAATCCTATGAGAAAATCTTTCGTTTTTGTGTAGACGCCTCGGAACGTAAACCAAACCACGAGCCGATGTCAAGAACGTTATAAAAGTTTGCAAAAATGTAGGTATGTTGTTAGTATTCATACAACCACATCATCATCAGGTTTTCATTCTACGAACGAGGTGTCCCTCGGAACCCGGTTCTCAGTAGACAAACAAATTGATGGTGATAATTATTAGCATTTGGTGGAGCAGTAGGAAAATAAATACTTAAGTTTATGTAACAGTTTACTGAGGAATCCAGGATTTCAAATACTCCAGTTAAGTTTAAATAGTTTCGTGTCAGGGTTGCTGTGGAGTATTTATCTACCTCTTAAATCAATAAGTGCAGCAGCGCAATTAATCAAAGAGCTTTAACTATTCGAGTACGTAATTCAAGTGCCTTCATGAAGCACTCCTTCGTATAAAGTGTTTGTAACAAGCATTATAATATTGTGATTGTTAACAAATCGCTCTTTAATGCCGTCGGATATTGAGTCCGATCCCAATCAAGTCATTATCCGGCTGTTTGTATTGTTTGCGCCGAGATATCATTTTGTTATTGACCTATCACATTAGTATGAATGGTATACGCCCGGTGCCTGGGATTGGAATGGAATTTGTAACAGATACTTTACAGTCATGACGATGCTGATATTCACTGCTTTTAATACTAAGTACTTTTGAGTTACAAAAGGCCACATCGCTCGTATTAGATTAGAACTGACAACCGATGGGGAGGAAAAGTGAAGTGGTGACCGCGAACCGCAAACGTCGCGTAGGCCGGCCCCCTATACTAGGTGGACGACGATCTGGTGAAAACTGCAGGGAGCCTAAACAGGAGCCGAGTAGCCGCTCAAAGTGGCGTTCTTTGGAAGAGGACTATTATAATTATTGTTGATGATGGTGATGATGATGAGTTACAATAGCTCATATTAGTTTTGGTGGTGCTGGCCTGACTTAAGTGTAAATAAAACACATGAAATAAATTGTGCTGATAGTATATAATATAAGAGAGGATTAATCATTGATTGATATCGGGTTGAAAAGTTGTGGCTGGCTTAAAGTGTCAAAATTGTGGATAGGGAGATGCGTTATCATGTCGAATATCCATGTTATCATCAATGCAATCGCATATGAAAATAGATTATTACAGATATTCAATATCCATTGAGGAACTTGCACCTGTGCGTCGGCTTATTCATTGACTGACATCATCCTGCTGTAAACACTGATAAAATAGATACGCTACTTATAATTATGCACTTAGATAAATATTGTTTTAAACTTTCACGGTTGTTTACCACGTTTTTAACAGTACTTACATGATATTTACCGTGATTAGAATCATTTTTGAGTTCCCGATATTTCGGCACAGTTACATGCACCATTTTCACGGGTAGACTGAAAAAAATAATACGCGTCCAAAATGTGATAAGATCATATGCAGTGATACAGTGAGTGTTTATTGTCGCGAGTAACGATCGAGTACGAATGCCAATGGTACCCGCAGTAAAAGACTAAGAAAGAGGGTAGACCGTTATGTTTGCTCCTAACATTTCGAACTTTTTATCATCCACCCGCATTTTCAGTCTACCTGTGAAAATGGTGCATGTAACTGTGCCGAAATATCGGGAACTCAAAAATGATTCTAATCACGGTAAATATCCTGTAAGTACTATTAAAAACGTAGATAAATATTACAAAAAAAAATTATTATCTGGAAGAGATCGATTTACTTTATGTATTAGTTTTCCTTGTAGAGTTGATCTACATTACATTTATTGTTGAGTACCTGCCTATCTTTTATTTTGCTTCCTAAGTAGGTGTACTTAGCTACCTAGTTTGGTTCTACTATGGTTCTACTGTTATTTGCACAGTTTGCTCCATCCAGATTGTTATTTGCACCATCATAATAGGTACGGACGGTACGGACCCGGTGAGCCGAGAACCGGATTGGAATTAGAAGCACCGGCTCTACGATGCAGCTGCTCACTGATAGCTAGTCGTAAACGGAGCTTAGCCGCGCTGATTGCCATCTGAACGTATAAAATACTGAGATTATTCTGATATTCGCGGGGAGCCGATGGATGCAGGAGGCGAGCAGCCGCTCTAAGTGGCGCTCCCTGGGGGAGGCCTATGTTCAGCAGTGGACGTCTTCAGGCTGTTAATGATGATGATGATGATGATTCTGATATTTTAATGTAAACGAATGACGTGACGAACCAGTCGTTCGCCTGGCGTTAAGCGTCACGGCTACTCAGGATATTCTTGATATTCATTATATATTTCAGATCATCGTTCATATAATTAGAATCAGACTTCACTTAAGGTAAGATCGTCTAATTTTACCATTATTAACACAGATGGGTAAAACAGTTGGTTAGATCCCAAGATATTTAAGTATGTTCTAGTTGTTACTTGTACACGAACATCACCATCGTCAGTTTATTGCGTTTCCACATCAATTCTAAAATAAGATTTTTTGTAACATAAAACATGGGTTAGAATCTCTGAACTCAGCTGCACTTTTGTAAACGGTGCGGGTTGGTAAGTTACTAAATTAGTTTTATTGGTTAAGACTTACTTTTAAGACTTCTAGGTACGTGTTAGTACCTACAGTAAAAGTTGAAGAACAGTGTAGCAGATTAAGTAATCTTCTACTCTACACTGTTCTTGACATTTTAGTTATCTCTATTGTTTGTATTACAAGCCCCTAAATATTAAATAGAAAAAGTAGGTAGTAGGTCGTGTACGTCAGCGGCATAGCCTTTGCAACTCTCAAAGTTTTCAAACTGATAGATAGACCCGGATTCAAATCCCGCAAGGCCCTGCACCAATGAATACTCAAGTTACGTGTAGAATTGGAACTAGCTCTTTCAACGGTGAAGGAAAACGTCGTGAGGAAACCGGCGTTTTCAAGGAACTTAATAAGCCTGATGACGATTATAGCAGGTAGTTCAGTAAGCAAAGAAGTATATCTACTACAGTGCAGACTGTTTATATTTATTTACTTACTGAACAAATAAAAAGAAAGCAGATTTAACACATGATTTTACGGCGCTGAGTAAAAAAATAAATTCCTTACACCACAACAGAAAATAACGACTGCGGTCCACAAATTAGGATGATAAATCACAGAGTATCAAATAAATTATTCAAGTGCCTTACTGCCTTTGAGATACTTCGAACCTCATGAATCTTTCTGCGACTTGTAATATGATACAAGCCTATTCTTGGAACTGAGACAAATTGTTGAAAGTAATAAGACTGGCTGAAGATCTCAGAAATAAATAATTGACATATTGATGGGTTAGCAGTAGCACCACAGAGTAAATAAAACAAAAAGCAGCATCATTTGTTTCAAAGCTCTGTGAGTAGCACAAAGTAGGTACTATAATATTGGTACTTACGTATATTTATTATTTGTTCAATGGTATAAAATATCGATCTTGTGTATTTATGTTACCAACTTCAATTTTTTTTGCCAAAATTGCATTAGCTATGTTTATATAAGGCGCCGGGTTTAATTATCATCAAATTTTTTTTCCAGAAGTCATTTGGGTCTCAGTAAGACTTAAACAAGTTGTAGAACTACTTGTAAGAACCAACCAGCATATTTGAAGCCCCTTTTATCATCATCATCATCATTAACAGCCTGAAGACGTCCACTGCTGAACATAGGCCTCCCCCAGGGAGCGCCACTTAGAGCGGCTGCTCGTCTCATGCATCCATCGGCTCCCCGCGGCTTTCACCAGGTCGTCGGTCCACCTAGTGAGGGGCCGGCCTACGCTGCGTCTTCCAGATCGTGGTCGCCACTCGAGAACCTTTCTTCCCCATCCTTTTATCATAATTTAACATAATCATAATTTAACCCTACTAAGTATAGGTAGGTGGGTAGGTACCTATTAAATACGGTATTCGTTGTGTAGTATATAATTATGGTACTTTTATTTTGGAGCGCAGCTTTTCATTACCATTCCACGCCAACTCACCTTATCGATTGGTGCTCAAGTAGAGATTTCATTTATTCCAAAATTTATCCGTTGTTCGCTATGAGCATCGTTCCGCAATAGGTACACTGTAGCTTTAGAGCTCTTTCATCAGAAAATTATTTTGAAATAGAGTTCGTCAAGATTCTCTAGTTTTTTTAACAGTCAACGAGTAAAGCTCTGTTTCAGTTTTTGTTTGATTTACCTAATGCTAGAACCAGTCAGCTGTTTCAGAAATTACATCATCCCATAAATTAATACAAGCACAAGTACCTACATTCCTTTAACAGTATCTGGAAACCATTGTTTGTGACGAGTGACGAGGGTGAGACGAGATACCGCTTCTAAAGTTTCAGAAACGCATTCCCTTGAACAATCACGTACGCAGCATATCAGGATGAAAGATACAAGGTACTAGTGACACCCCGTGGCTTCGGCTGAATTTCGTTAGTTACGTGGCGTTAGGTATTACTAAAGAAAGTTATTTAATTACTGCAAGATTACAGAACAGTTTTATTTCGTTTGTATACCTACTTAATTAAATTTTATATAATGATTGATTTCGATTTTATTTTTTAGATTTTGTTTGATTTTATTTTGTTTATTGCGTATTGAGTTATCAGTGATCCTGCACTTGTTTCAAGATCTTTAAACTATGTTCCGGATATTTATAGTCAATTTTCAAGGCATGAGTGATTTTAGTATTATATAACTAGAAGTTATATAAAGCATGATCCATCGTCAATTGCATCGATACTAAATTAAATTTACTAGGTGAGTGGTCAAATGAAAGTCTGTTAAAAGGAACAAAGGTAATCTGAATATCTGACAACCTATGCAGTTACAGGTTATTTTTCTTGTTTCACTTTGTTGTAATTGTTTGGTTTAAAACCCGTCATAAAGTAATCATATTTGAGTCATTATTGAGCTTTATGTTCAGTATCAGTAATCCATAATCTTCCTTAAAGTATTTTATGAGAATGAATGACGTGACGAGCTAGTCGTTCACCTGATGTTAAGCGACACGGCCGCCCATAACAGTTCTTATGGTCATGTAGAAAATGGTAAAACTGATATTATGAAGGTATGAAAATGAATGTGCCTCAAAGCCGTACACACAGCTACTGAATACCTACCTTACAAGACGTTTTGCCGACAGACAACGCATTTCTAAAGCCTCTAATATGCGAGTTCGCATCTCCAGACGCCTGGATACTTACCTACTTAAAGCTTGGAGTTATAAAGGACGCCTTCTGAATGCCTACTGTGGCTTAGAGGCTAAGAAAGCTCTGTACTACAATGCTTTGTTTGAAGCAGTTGGATAGCTAGAGCTTCGCTTTTGGATAGTTGAAGCAGTTTTAACTATTATAGTAGGTACCGAACTAATTCGATGAACGTAATATTAAATAACTGTTGTAAATGGGTAGTTCTCATCGATGCTCAAATTTGATGGTCACGAGGTTATATTTCCTAAACGGCTTAAGATACAAACAGAATATGTGAATTAAATGATGAAACATCTATTAGGCTACAACAGAAATAAAGCTTGTCATAATAAAAGCAAAAATAATACCTTAAGTTAACACGAAATGGTCAAAAACGGGGTAATTTTTCGTGTTCTCATCGTGTCACACTCTCCGATGCAGTAAAACATTTGCTTACCATTTCACCAAATTTCACTGTATTTGTATGTAACATATACTAAAATTATTGTAATTAAATAAACTTTACACTAAATAGTCTAAAATAAATCTTTTCATCATTATTTTCAATTTAAAACAACATACGCGTCGGTCACGCGGATATGGGTTCTTTAAATTCGCGTGATATAATGGCTGCCTGTTAAACAAAACATCAGCAATCAAACACTGAGTGTGGTCCGGTCGAACTTCAGTCGTGTACTGGCATCGCAGACGTAAGACGTGTGGCTCAACGTGCCGGAAAAAAAAAATATCGGTAAGCTTGTATTTGTTCATAAGTTTACCGATCACACGTGCACTACATTTTTTGGGCATTGTATTTCAGCAATTGAAATCAAAGTTAGCTCATCGAAACCCTAAAATGTGCGAGATATTTATGTAGTATTTGATTTAAATCGATACACTTAACTTTGCAGCAATTTTACAAAAAAGGGATAATTTCGTCAGTTTCGTGTCATAAACTTCGTGGCATTTTAGTCGTGAAACTGATTTTGGTCTATGAAACTGATTTTATGCATTCTTTTATTTAGAAATGAAGCGACTGGTGTGAGTTTATTGAAACAATTCTAGTTATTGTAGTATGACAGATGTAAGATAGTGTTTTGAATAATTATGTAAACGTGTTTTTATCGAGAAAAGATGGGTCAATTCGAACTCACTCATCAATCATAGCCTAAAAATGGATGAGTTCGAATTGGTAGGTATCGCGAAAAGGGGTGATCTGGACCGTGGTAGCCTAGTAACTCTCAAGTTGGGAGAACCTTCCTTCGAAACTAGCATTGTATTATGTTTAATAATAGGCACCTAAAGGGGAAGAGCTAGTAACAGTACCTACGTTTGGTAGGTAGTAGATTAAATGATTATGGTTACATGCCATTTTTCTGGTTTCCGGGAGAAGCAGCCTATTGCGAAGATTCCGGTAGGTAGCTAGGTAAAAGGTACCTATAGCCCAAGTTCACATTCTATGAACACTTTTCTCCACACATGTTTACCGTCGGATATTATGTACCTAAAGTATGTAGGTATTAGGAACTATCACCAAAAGGTTCTGAAATTATTAATAACGTCACGTCATATCACAATACTACCTATTCTTGACGTAAGTACGTATATAGGTACTAGGTAGGGAGGTAGGTACCTACTAGGTACATTTTGGTCCCCCCCTGCCAACATTTCAATCATACTTTAATTATTTTGCTCGTAGGCCCGACTCCGAACACGTAAAGCTCATATTTAAAAGTTTATGGAAAAATCACGAAATCAGGAGTTTCCAATCCAAAAGAGTATCTAAAGATGTGCCAGATATTGTCTTTTGTAGTGAGATTTGTTTTTATATATAAATCGTTATAATATAAGTATAGATTATTTCTATTGTAGTGAAGGTTGTTGTTCTATTGAAAAAATAACGCAACTCATAAATAAATACACTTTTTAAATACTCATGATGCTTCTTAATTAATAAAGCTATTAATACGATAACTATCTGTTTTTTGTCAGCAGAGGCTTATTACCTATAATATGTAGTTAAGTGGATTAGTATTCGTATTTCGTAGAATGAACAAACTCAGGACCGAACTGATAATAATAATATACATAGTTTTGGTTATTAGTACCATTTGTTTGCCAGTTTAATTATGAAAACAAGATTACGTTGTTACTTTATGAACATTTAGTCTTATAAACAGTAGCAAAACGTGAGAAAATGATAGCTGTAAAGTTACTGAGTCATTTTCGTGATCCGATGCGTCGCTTTCGTGGCCTCTAAAACTTCAAAACCATTTATCACCCAAACAAGACTTTCTATTTGATTAACTTATATATTAATTTACTCGTCTTATAAAGCGCTATAATTTACTGTACAAAAATATTTGAAATAAGCACAATATAAAATTGTACATGAAACTGACGATGAGAATCGTAAAAATGAGAACGAGCCAAATAGCGCTTGCTAAAAAACTCACTTTGAAAAAAATATGAAACGCTAAACCTTTGTCGTCCAAAGGTTTCTATTGAACATTTCATTCTCCGAATACCTACCTAATATAGTCATAGGCAAATGTGTGACTTTCTTGACAGAAATATTAAGTAGGTGAAAACCTATATCATGTTAAGATTAATATCGTTTTAAACCACCCGTCAGCCGTGACAGCATGTGTGCAATGATAAGTGAAAAATAATCAAAAAAAAAATGGCTTATAATTATGCTCTTACTCTCGTCGCAGAATGTCTAGCTAATCAAGCACGGTAAGCATATCTATGTCTATAATAAGATCATAATAATAAGCCATTTTTTTGATTATTTTTCACTTATCATTGCACACATACACATACATGAACATTTCTGTTTGTGGGTACACCTATTCAGTATTCTGAAACAGAGGTAAACAATGTAATCTCCGTTTAAAATCCCATGTGGTAATGTTATATAATTTTTTTATTTACACAGTACCTAGATCAGATTAGAAAGAAAAACAAAAGATAGTTTATCTGGATAAGACTTTGATGCCTCGTTTTATGTTTTTAAGCAGCTTGTTATTATATCATTTATTTATATGCATCCGTAGAATTAAAGATATACAAGGTGACCTTGAATTGGTATGTTATCCCGAAATGGGGGGACTGGGACCATGATACCCTACTAATTGTGAGAGTCTTACTTGAAATTGTATGTTTCCAAACTTTCATGGCAGAAACTAAATCCACTTGCAATATTGCATGTGCGATCGCGACGAGAGTTAGCAAGATACTATAAATTCATTTCTAAACACAGGTCGTTAAACTCATTTATGTGCACTCGGTCAAGGACGGAGTTCAACTACCTAGCTGCGCTAAGATTATTTTCAAACGTAAACTTTAAATGGCATTTCTTCAATGAAAAACTATTAACTTAGAAAAATCGTAGAAGAAACATTGTCTATCTTGGGGTGTAAATTTACCCCCTTTCGGAATAACATACCAATTCAAGGTCACCTTGTAGAAGTGAAGTGCAGCAATTAAAACAAAGGAGATAAATAGCTCTCGTATAAGTATAGTTCCTGGATTCCCAGATTCAAGAAAGTTATTTAGGGTTCAGGATGATATAGATACCTATGAAAATGCCATCCTGCAATTACCTACTGTCCATTTCTGTGTTCCGGTGTTTCCGTTTTCAAGTTGGTTGGATCATGTACCTCTCACCATCCTCGGCAGGCGAAGCCCATGTCTGCTTGTAGACATGGATTTCGCCTGCCATCCCACACGAGGCAATTTACAAGTCCGTGAGTACCTGAGAGCATATGAATACCTCCACCAAACTTACACTACAAAGCCCCTGACCTGGTTCAGCATCTAAACAATGCCATAAACATCCCGGCTGTTGTCGTAAGACAATAGTTGTTAATCCAAGTCAGAAGCCTCTGGACGGCCTAAAAAATTTGACACCAAGGTTGACCACTTTCCTACACGAGAAGAAGAAGAAAAAGGTTCCTTAAATAAAACTTATTCCAAGGAAAGTGATGGTGACTGTTTGGTGGTCTAGCGCCGGTATCATTCATCATACTTAGCGTCTTACCAAACGAAATGAGCATTACTGTAGATGACTACCTACTGTGCAGAACTGAACACAATTATGGAGAAGCTCGCACATCTCCAACCAGCTTTGGTGCTTCTGCGCCACAACGCACGACCTCATACTGCACAGCAGACGGTCTCCAAGTTGCAAGAACTCGGGTTGGATTATATACTACTACGCCTTTGATGCCACGATTGTTAAAAGGTTCACAGGTTTTCTGTACCTAAGTACCTACTCGTATTTAAGCTGTTGGTCCCGGCTGTTGTCGTTAAGCCCGGTCAGAAGCTTTTGGGTGGCCTAAACATTCTGACACCAGAGATGACCACTTGCCTACACAAGAAGAAGAAGTACTCGTGGTATATGTATTAACGTAATTTATGGTGCATGTACATATGTACCTACCTGGTATATACGTGCACCATAAAATACGATAACAAAGGCCAACGTTGGGAGTCAATTACAATAATGTGGTAATTTACTACCACGATTATTTTATCTATAAGTAAGGCTTTTGGGCCTGTTTCACGCTGCCAAGGGAGCTTTGTTTGTATAAGCATTACGTAATTATTTATAATCGTATCTTTTACCAATTCTCTGTTGAGGCAGGTCAATGACTATGTAAAATGTAATAGGTACGTATAAATAGTTCGTTTTGTGTAAATAGGTATGCATTGACGACGATGATTCATAGTAAAATAGTAAAAGTAAATTACATTGTATGCTCAAAATTTTTTTAGCATAACCGTACCTACATCGTGCTGCAAAATGTGCACAGTTTCTCAAAGTACTGTTCTTTGGCTATTGCCGTAAGAGCCCGCTTAGGGAATATCATTCAGGGTATGAGCAGCAGTACAGCTCTCCTCGGTATATTATAATCATCCCGCGATCACAAAGATGCCTGCCGAGTTTTGGCGGGAACGCGGAAATGTTCACGTCGTTGCATTGTATTATTTCTCAAAACTTTTGCTTTTTCCAGTATAAATGTTTAAAATTGGTGGCGTTTTACGCATTAAGTGCTGAATTACGAGCATGAGTGTGGGCAAGTGATACAATGTGGTGAAACGTGAGTTTTCGTGTTGCTTCCAAAATTCCATAGAAGCTTCTAGTAAAGTTGCCACCACTTTACTGGAGCATGACTTACCCCCGTATTCTAAAACATTTCACCAAAAATCCTTCACTTGACTTCTACTTAACTTTGAGGGAAACTCAAAATACATCGCGACGTACCTTGAGTTGACAGTTGCTTCGCTTCTCTCGTTTGAGAAAAATTTACGCAGAAATGTCAAGTTGATTATTTATTGTCAACTAAAAATACCAAAACACAAAAATGAGGTTAATTCGAGGTTGAGTCGAGTGGAGTAATCTCGTGGTAACGACTTAGAATATGGGGGTTAGACTGGAGTACGACTACCTGACTTACCCCCGTATTCTAATACATTTCACCAAAAATCCTTCACTTAACTTTCACTTAACTTTGAGGGAAACTCAAGGTACATCGCAACGTACCTTGAGTTGACAGTTGCTTCGCTTTTCTCGTTTGAGAAAAATTTACGCAGAAATGTCAAGTTGATTATTATTGTCATTTAAAAATACCAAAACACAAAAATGAGGTTAATGCGAGGTTGAGTCGAGTGGAGTAATCTCGTGGTACCGACTTAGAATATGGGGGTTAGACTGGACTATGACTATGACTCACACCCGTTTTCTAAAACATTTCACCAAAAATCCTTCACTTGACTTCTACTTAACTTTGAGGGAAACTCAAAATACATCGCGACGTACCTTGAGTTGACAATTGCTTCACTTCTCTCGTTTAAGAAAAATTGACACAGAAATGTCAAGTTGATTATATATTGTCAACTAAAAATACCAAAACACAAAAATGAGGTTAATTCGAGGTTGAGTCGAGTGGAGTAATCTCGTGGTAACGACTTAGAATATGGGGGTAAGACTTGACTCTACGTGATATATTCTTTAACGATGAAAAATTACAATACTTGACACTGGCTAAATACACTATGTGTGGAGCCAAAATATAAGAAAAAAAAGACGCCTGCCAAGCGTGGTCATACCTACCTATAGGCCCCCTATAACCTATGCGTTCAAAGTGAATTTTTAAGGAAGAGGTGTTTGTTCACCTGGTGACGACTTCCGGCTGATGATCTGATATGATGAGTGCATGCAGGTACTATATATCTGTTCTAGGAAGTAAATATATTTTTGGTGAATCAAATGTTATCAGTTTGTTAAGTATCTCCCTATTTCCACCTAATAACCGATGCCTTGTTTCAAATTGTTAGTAACTGATACTAATGAATGATCGATAGAAAGGGGTGAGGCGAACTTCGGCAAAACTTTGTTAGACCTCCGCAACTCGGAAATTTAAATTTCTAAACCCAATGAAAATCTTATTAGAGAGATACTTTCTTCTTAATGAAACCCCTTTCGTTATGGTATCGATGGGCCTTGTTAACTGGAGTTTTGAAATGAATGAAAAGCGTTTGCTAATGGAATTATTCTGATAACTTTTTGATTGTAAGCGTTAAAAAGTAGATTAATTTGTAAAGGAAAAATTCAAATCACAAATGGCGATACTGATATAACAATCATAAATATTAAAAAGTAGGTAAAGTGCATTTAGCACTTGTTTTTCTTCCCATGTTCTGCGTCTGGGTGTTATATTGTATTCTATGTATGTATTTACAAACAAAAAAGTATATAAGAATTGTATCAGTTATCTGGTTCCCATAGTACAAGCTATGCTTAGTTTGGGGCTAGATGGCGATGTGTGAATTGTCCACACATATTTATTTATTTATTTATTTATTTATTTATTTATTTATTTATTTATTTATTTATTTATTTATTTATTTATTTATTTATTTATTTATTTATTTAATTATTTATTTATTTATTTATTTATTTATTTATTTATTTATTTATTTATTTATTTATTTATTTATTTTATCATAAAACTAATATTCAATGGATTTAATAAGTAAGTATATATTCAATTAGATTTGAGTAGAGCAATACACCTAAGCACTGATTCGCATTATAAGTTAGAATAGGTACATACTTAACACTTCCACTGAGTATACTGAAATAGGTACCTTATGTACAAGAAGTAAAGTTATTAATGAATTTCGCAAATTGGCAGAGAGAGTTTAGAAGAGAAACTAAATACCGCCGCCATGACCTCCGCCTAATCACAGGTCTTATTACGGGTCATTGCAACTTAAAATTATCATTTGAATAAAACTGGAGCAACAGACAGTCCGCTTTGTAGGGGCTGCCTGCAGGAGGACGAGACCGTAGAGCATGTGATGTTTCACTGCGAGGCCACGGAAGAGATAAGAATTAAAACCGGAATGCGTGAACAAGCGTATAAACCTTGTAACCACTCATCATCGTCACCATCTGCGACGCCAACACTGGAGCAGTTGTGCTAGCACCCCAAAGCCGCACTCCGTTACTTTAAGGGGCTGGGCTAGCTTGGGTAGATGCTGGAGGGGGAAATGCACAATACACCACAAGCGGGACGTCAGTGCAGGCCTTACCGCCGTCATTCCAAATTAGAATTAAAAGAGAAACTAAACCGTTTCACACTTAAAATAAAAAACGTCTATTTTAATTTGTAAGTACCTATTAAGATTAAGCCCATCCAAAAAAGCCAAACAGCTTGTTTAAAGCCACCTACTTAAATACCTACTGTATATAAAATAAAAATTAACAACTTATTTTTTATGCTAGAATAGGTTCTCGCTTGACAACATCTCACCTGATGGAAAGTTATGACGTGCTATATGTTGGAATACGTATGCCCATGACTTCAAAGTTAATAGTAATTTTACTAGGTGGTAGGACTTTTCTGCAAAGTTCGTCTAGGTAGGTATCACCGCTTTGCCAGTTATTCTGCCGCCAAGCAGTAGTGTGCAACCACTACTGTGTTCCGGTTTGAAGGGCATTGTAGCTAGTGAAATTACTGGGCAAATGAGACTTTATGACCTGATTACACAGTGTAGTAATCTGATTACTAGACTGTGTGATGTCTCAGGATGACGTGCGCTGTGCAGTGTCACGCGAAACTTTATTATTTTAAAGTTCCGAGTGACACTGCAAATGTTATGGGCGGCCGTATCGCTTAACATCAGGTGAACGACCAGTTCGTCACGTCATTCATTCTCATAAAAAAAAAATTGGACTGAGAGCACTCCATTCTACGAGTACCTATAGGCTATTTTCCATAAGCTATATAGCCATACCTAGCGCTTCCATTCAAATGTCCATTCCACAAACTCCATAAGCAATTACAGACGAACGCCTTAAGCGTGTCAACATACCCTACCTGCCTACACTCCCATGCACACTATGGACAGTCCTTAGTCTAGTGAATAGTAAGTGTCATAATAAATTATCTGACCACTGACCAAGTTTGTCTTTTTACATCACGGGTATGTATTATGGAAAATATAGGAACTTTGATTAGGAACAGGAATTACAAGAGAGAGAAGGTACTCCGAATTCACCTTAATCATGTTGGTTATTGTTGTCATGTTGTTTATGTTGGTGTGGTTGGGAAACCAAATAAATGCAGTCATAAAATTAATACGATTAATACGTTGGTCGTTCAATTTTTCATAGTCCCTTTCTGACAGCAGTGCGCCGGCTGTTACGAGAAGGATGGATGTTTTTTGTGATATTTATTTTTAATTTATTCCTGTCTAAAGAAAACTTACTCAATAAAAGAGGACGAAATTTCTAGTTGCCCGGTTAAAGAGATATACCCATCAACGTCTTTAAATGCCTGTGGGAGCAACCATAACTCATTGGGGAAAGCGTCTAACAAGTCAAGACGGAAGGACGCGGCCTTAAATTCAGCCGGTAGAAAATTTCTTGGAATCTATTACATTGATAATAATGTTTGTGTTGGCCGAAGTCTGCTTTTTTTTTATTGTGTACGCAATAGGAATATGCTATGTATTTAGTTAACAATGCTACTGGAACATGGGGAGATACCCCGAATTGCACGCGGCAATAACAAAGGGCGAAGTGTACCGAACCATCCGTGTCACAATTATCTCACGCGTGGCGCGTGGCCTAGTTTCAGGTAGTTCAGTGCCTAAATACTAATTTCGGAGATGAGCATGATTTGATATTATTAACGCACATACCTACCTAATAGGTGATAGTAACTTAATCTATGATAATGAAATTGTGACCAAGGTAAAATCTGTATGTATGTACATTGAACATAATTTGCGAAAACGTTTCTTTGTTTGTCAAATAACGATAAGTAAATATTATTAGGATCCAAATACTTAGATTTCAAAATTTGGGTGATCTGTATTTAAATTCATCACGGAAAAACTACGAGATGAGTTTTGATGCCATTTCCATGTTCTTTCCGCTAGATCGTTACACAAGTCAAGATTTCATTCACAAAATGGGTAAATTTATGAATGAAACCTTGTATCAGCGTCGTTCTATAATACGAGCTTATAACACCCTCAGACGTGTCTCAAGCTCAGGCCTCAGAATCCAATTACGGTACAAAATAAAAAGCTAACAGACTCCACTCTTGTTTACTTCCAAAGAACGCAAATTCATATAACGAAGTTGACTTACACTCCCTGTTTTCGACGTCTATAATGGAAAACAAGCGAATTTCCCTCTGTGTAGTTTTATAGGTTCACTAACTTTACACTATTTAGTATTTACTCCAACTTGCTTTATTGCTCCACTTTGAAATATCGAAGCATCCAGTTTAATTACACGACTAATGACGCGAAAGAAAGGTACAGTTAGTTAATTGAATTTAGTTTGTAGATGGAATTTAACGTTGCAATAAAATCAACGGTGTTATATTGTATACTATGTATTTACAAACAAAAAAGTATATAAGTATTGGATCAGTTATCTGGTTCCCATAGGACAAGCTATATGCTTAGTTTGGGGCTAGATGGCGCTGTGTGTAATGTCCATACATATTTATTTTATTTTTATTTTTAACTTTACACTTACTCTTTTATTTGCGTGCACTCCCATTTCCCTCTGGTATCAGTAGTTCAGTTGTTAGTCCGGTTGGCCGAACTAGTGAAACTTTTTAGTGGCAATAGTCCGGTTTTACGTAAGGATAAGAATTGGCTTGAATATGAATGAAATCGTGTAAATAATCTCCCCACTTTTGTAAAAATTAAAGCCCAAACTTCTAACATTCTCAAACATTTTCATCGTCTCAATATTTATGTTGTACCGTGCTTTTACCTAAAAAATACTGGAGTATTCTCCAGTTTGGTTGGTTTGACTTCGAATTAAAAACAACAGCTAAGTTCAACAAGTCGCGGGAATTTGTATTTAATTTGTCACATCTTGCTTAGTAGCAGTTACGAGAGAGTGTTTCTGATAGGGTTTCCATGACATAAATTTACCCGTTTCACCACTGACTATTATAATCTTTGCGTTTCACTAAACTATAAATGTGAATGATATAGACAAATATTTCTGCAAATTGACGTACAGGCCTTATATTTGACTTGTAAAAGTCCTAATGAATAGTCTATTTGCAATAAAACATTTTGATTTTGATTTTTTTATTTGGATTTCGTATCATCATGAATAAAGGACTATCATTTAATTTTAATTAAAGGATATTAAATGTCTCAAATAGGCAGCGCTTCCTAAATTATTTTGTTACATAAGTATGTGCATTGTGCAATATTGATAGCTCAGGTATATATCAAGCGTTTCATAGAACATTTTTCACAAAAGTCTATACAGAAGACGTTTGCACCTGGATTTTATAGCAGGTTACACCTTGTAGGTTCAGTCTTTAAAATTGAACTGATGGTAATCCTACTCCAAACGACTTTTCCGATAAGGACCGGAAACATTAACTCCTAACTGAACTAACTTTTAGCTCTTGGGAGGAGACTGGCGTTTGTTTCATTCCAGAGCATTTTCAGATCTTTAAGTGACAAAACAAAACTAAGGTTTTGTTTTTAGCAATTGCTTACTTTTTTCATAAAAGTGCCTTTCAGATTTTGTGAAACAGAATTACTTGCTTTTTGCAGTAGATGAGTGCTTAATAGGTAAGTATAGGTGATTTTACAAGGTTATAACCATAAAGTTATTGCAGCAAAAAACTCTGAAATTGTCTTCTGTTTAACTGTGAAATGGACTGGATAAGTGGATATGACACAAAAACAATAAAAAACTCCACTGATTCTGTTAATAAATGGCACGCTCTGTGCATTCCACCGATTAAAGAAAAAAACGACAGATAGTGCATTCGATAATGAAAGTATTCGAACTGTCACCGGACATGCTATCTCTTTTTCCAGCGATTTTTATTGAATTAATGTTTTTGTTCGAACATCACACCCGCCGCAACGATAATAGCTTTTCATATTCAATATCCATACAGTCTCGTTGTATAAATTCTTTTTTTACAATTAACATGTCTATTATATCTGACAATACCTAATAAAAAATATTCGTACTAATACTACTCACATGCACTGCTACTTGGTGGCAAAATAAGTATCTGACAAAAGGGTAGGTATGGGCAAATTATGTAGATACCACACCTCACCATTATAGGTCAGGTACTTACTTACCTATAAGCTTTGAGCATTTGTAAACGCTCAAAAGGACCTTTACTACCAGAAAAAAATGTAATAGTAAAATATTAAAAATGCTCACAAACTTTTTCAACATAACGCTTTGTAAATATTAATTTTCATAATTAAGTATTTTCATAACTTTTTATTCACATGCCTGTATAATATACTTAGATGTACTTATACTGAGTTTATAAAAACTCGGTTTTGTTTACTAAATAATAATACTACACTATATAGGTAGCGTTTATCTTTACTGCTTCGGTTGCGGGTGAATACGTGAACTTTATCTCTGAATTTAGCGTGCGCAAATATTTGTTCTTGTTAAAACGCGTGGAATGTTTTCTCTCTAACGCAAATATTGTAAAAACAAATATTTCTATTTCTTGTGAAAATGACACGAAGGAGAGACATTAATGAAAGAGCAAAATGCACCTTTTGTCGAAACGATAACTTTGTCGGTTCTTTTCCGATTTGAGGTACGAGCTTTCTTTGATGTTAAGATTTTTTGTTTTTCTTAGAATATTTTATTTATGGACGTAGATTTCTACTTCGTGGCAGCTTTGTTTGCTTTTCATTTCCTTTACTTAATAGAAATAATATTATGGCAAACTTTTAATGTGGAAAAGTTTTGACTGTGTGCTGCTGACAAACTTATTTCTTACTAGTTGACCCAACCCCGGCTTTGCACGGGTTAGTTATGTATTTACGTCTTATCCTAACCATGTTTATGTATAAGACGGAAGCGAAAGGGAAGAGATAGGGGAAGGCATTCATCCTTTTTCTCTATCTTTTTTCCTTTCCTTTCATGCTCTTTCATACTTCATAGCAGGGAACTATACCGGCTCCTCGCCACGACCGGCTTACGTAGACCCGCCATTCCCTCTTCTCTTCGATAGTTTAAAGTATGAAAAAAAAAATTATACAAACTAAAATTCTTGGGTTTGTTTTCCCCACATCGTACCTACTCAAGCTAGGAGTTTGTATTTATACACGTAGCATTTATACAGGTGAAACGGTTTTGTTGCTTTGTTTGGTTGCTGTTGAGATGGAATAGGTGATAAAACAACAATATTATAACTAATATTTAAAATCTGGCATAGAATTGAATATTGGCTTAGAATTAGCAAGTTGAAGTGGCAATGAGCAGGCCACATCACTCGCAGAACTGACAACCGATGGGGAAGAAAGGTTCTCGAGTGGCGACCACGAACCGGAAGGCGCAGCGTAGGTGTACCGACGACCTGGTGAAAACCGCGGGGAGCCTGAGATGCAGGAGGCGAGCAGCCGCTCAAAGTGGCGCTCTCTGGGGGTGGCCTATGTTCAGCAGTGGACGTCTACGGGCTGTTGATGATGATGATGACAGTATTGAAGTCTTCTTACAATTACCTATCACAGTTGTAAACTGCATACCTATAAGTAAGTAAACGCCGCTTGCTTATGTATACTCTAAGATCTACTGTGTTTACTGACTGAATGATTGACAAAGTAGTGTGTACTAACAGCCAAAATCGCTGGGCATAGGGACTTGTTTGTTCATTAAGAAAGGGTTCCCCCAAAGAGCCAAATGGAGTGTAAAATATTGCATGAAGAAACGAAAGTGAATAAATAGCACGTTGCCTCCAGTTACTAATAAATAGTAGGAAAATTAGAGTCAAGTTTTTAGTGACTACAAAAATGTTTCATTGCTAACTCTGCTGTCGGCACCTTAGAGTGAAAGCTTTTATTAAAACGGTTTCTGTTTAGTAGAACTGACAACCGTCCATAGTAGGTACGTTCTCATCTTTGGCGTTAATTTCCACTGGGCAATTTTTTTTAGGGAATCTCTTTCGTTTTCTGATTTTTGTCAGTCACTAACTTAAATTTCAGTCTGACAAACTTCAGGTAAGACGTTTCTAGAGCATGTATTCCCGCTGTCCCATTACCATGTTTCCTATTAGATACCTAATGGTCCCCAATGAGACGAAGGACTTTCAGTTGTGGATTGGCAGACAGAATGTAATTGACAGCCCCTGCAGCCCTACCACAAACTAATAAAAAACCATCATGGTTCGTGACAGTAATGCATCAAGGTTACAACAATATTGTTCGAATTCGTACCATCAACTTATAAAGTATTCCTGCGTGTGAACGAGACGTCGATATTTTTATTTGGTGTTATCACTGTCGCACGTCAGTGTCAACATGATGTAAAGGTGGTTCACTCAAATACAACTGTCATGTCTAAACATAACAGTTGTATTTGAGTGAACGATTTAACGTGACGTCATCAAAACTGCTTTGGCTCTGCAACATTAAAGTATTCTTACTTTTATGACATTTATCAATGTATGATTGAAGTAATATTTAAGTAATAATGCTAAAAGACGTTGTGGTTGCCCCCCTGACCTAATTAGACTTGTGTGTGTTATAACTTAAAATATTTACATCATCGCCGGTCAGAAATGGTCTTCTGGATGGTGTGATAAACAATCTCAAAACAAATATTATACATCGACCGTGTAGATTCACGTGTTCAAAACAGAGATACGCACGTTTTCCTGTTTACGTGATAATTGAATCCTGAATGCAGGAATTTTCTACGAAACACGTTGGTAACGTTCCACACTCCAACTTCATGTTTCTAATAAGACAAATTGGAAAATGTTATTTTATTCACGGACTTTTGGATGTTACCTATTAATTACACAACTTTACTGAATTCAATCATTTAAAATTATGCAACACAGTAAAACCTTACTTGCGTTCATAGCGCATAAAGCTTTATTTAAATCAACAAAAATAGAGATTTATTTTTACAGAAGGAAATTCACAAAAAATCTTTTTCCTTGCAAATTTTTGTGCCCGACGACCCGTGAAATTTCAGTTACGTACCTAATCTTTGAATTGCGATAACGTTGATATCCTTTGAATTTATTTCACGTGAATGATTGTGTAAGGAATTTTCGCTCGTTAGTTATTATTAAAAAACCAATATTTCACATAATATTATACTGATTTCAGCTCTACAAAAATGAGGTTTTTTTCACAGCAGTGTTTAACGTTTTTTGGACCATTTGTCTAAAGTTTATAGATAAATCTTGAACTGCTGCAGAAGTTTAATCCTATATACATACTTACTTACAAGGAATACCTACAAGGTTCAAAAATATCTACTTCAAACGGGACTGCGTGTTTAATAAAGTACCACCAGTTGAACATAACAACGACACGACATGCAGTATTTTTCAATTTTTTATGGCATTAAATATGCAAAGTATTTCGAAGTTAAAAAAATTTTATTATTTGTGGGAGTTGTTAACTTTTCCGAAGAGCAAAACCTCCTAAATGAATGCAAATTGTATAAGCGGGCAGAAAGGCCATGCAGGCTTCCACACACAGACTTCATTTTCTTTGCTCTCTTTCATGGGCCGCATGTTTATGTTTCTGTCTATAGATGTACAAGTGTATGTATTGACTTTCACATATTTTTTTATTCTGTCCCTTTAAGGTTAGATCCTGTGTGGGTTATTTTAAAACTTGGTTATGGCGACCAAATATACTGCGCTCGTTTTTTACACTGTTTATGTAGCAACCTAACGTTGGTGAAGTTCTTTTCTTTCCGATCGAATTTCAGTTGCTTACGCATCTGAGGTTTTTAGAGTAGTGTTATTCTTATTATAATTAATATCATTTCATTCGCATTATAAACCGTTCCGTTCTTTCTATACCAATCCTACGATACCCATTCTTTTTCTTATATTAAAACAAACTCTAAGTTATAGATTTTATAAAAAAAATGTTAATATTAAATAAATACTCGTAATATCATCTTGTAATGAAGTTTCATTTAGATTGTAGATACAACTTTACTTTCATTTCACCGTCAAATTTTCCGCTAAATCGTTTTCGGCATCCTTATTGTTGACTTAGTACGAAAGTAAAATTATTTTAATTAACCCTTGGAACCCTTGCACAACTTACTAAATCTTTCGGGCTTCGAAACGTTCTACAACTTTAATAATTACATTAAATTTAATAATAATTTAACCTTCAACTAAAAGTCCTACATCCTGAGACCTCTTTCGTTGGTCCCTTGGCGTCTCACCCTTTTTAAGGTCGTGTCATGTTATAGTTGAAGGGAACCCAATAAATTCATAATTAAGTACGTCTAATATCTCATCCATAATCTAAGCTTCTAAGGTAAAGTATTTATATATGAATTTAAACAAAACTTTTTTATACGGGCATAGTGCGTTTATTGAACTAATTACTATAACAATATACTAAACACTCGCATGTTACGTTACCGCGTGACGTCACCCGCCGCATAACAGTACAGGCATCTACTACACAATGCGCTGGCGCTGCATATAGCATTTTATGTCGTTTTAGGTATAATTTGCTTTATATAAGTACTCCGGTTCCGACCTTGGGGCCGGAAGCACCACCTTAGATTGTAGGACTAGTAAAATACGTACATCGTGTAATATTTGAAAGTCAAAATATAGATTAAAATAGTTATAGAATCTATATTAGTTTCTCTTCTGCACCCTCCACCTGCAGCCTCCGTAACAGGCGCAGTCGTGAGAGATGTTCGAATATAGGCTCACCATGATGGGCCATTCGGATATCAAGAACCTACGTGTGCTGCAGGACAGGAGGAGTATCCAGACATCGATACGGCGGCGAAGGAACTAATTAATATACTATGTGAGTACTATAGATTCATGCTGTGGTTGCTCTCCCTATTTTATAAATATCATTTTAACCAATTGTTAAATTCTCCAAGATTTTCCAATCGTGAACGTTTAGTGCATAGAATATAGATTATTCAGAAATTCTCTAGAGTTAGGTGTTCTTATAAAATAAATTTATATTTAGTGTTATAGCAGCGCATCAGATTTCAATTGAATTCTCATGAACTTATGTAACGAATCTTTTGTACCTATCTATGCGTTTTATGTAAGATCGGTTTCATTAGGGATTTTTGTTAATTATACTTACGACAATTCATAATTTAAATTGACAAAGACTTACCAGGCCTTTTTGGTTACCAAAATAGCTCTACCCCAGATAATATAATACCGCTCTACTTAACAGGATTCCTTACAAGATAATACTTCATTTTAAAAATGGATGATTTTTTGATCGTTAGTGCCAGTGAATAACTTCACTTATAATTTATCATTTCAAAGTTCAAGGTTACATCAGGAATTTTGCAAAAAAAAAGGTCAGAAATAGTTGTAGGTGTCAGTACAGTCGTACGGTCATGAACCATTTAGTACATGCCTACAGGCACGACTATGAAACAATGTCTTTTCTTGTGACTTTTGTGATTGTAAGGTTGATTAAAACAATACTTCCATTTTAATGCTCTTTATTTCTGTCTCTCTTACACCTATGTACAATTTCGTAGTCTATCCCTTTCATACCTTTCTAAGTTAGCCTACTCTTCCATACTTGCACTTTCTCGCATCTATGCATCTCTTTCACACTGAATTTACGTTTCGTTTCTAGCTTTGGAACTGTTTACATGCCCTTGAAATTTACAAATTTAAGTCAAAGATTTTAATTTTAAATTTCACTACTTACATGTTCTTTTATGGAAAGTTATGATTCTACATTATGACATTTTACTTAAATATGCATTCTATATCTAACTATGGGCATACTAGTCAATTTATACAATTTTACTTTTATTTGTACACTATTAATTCACACATCTTTAACAAACTTTTCCTTCTAACTTCCAAACATTACCCATTTTCTTATTTTAATTATACATACTTTAATTTTAAGCAATCATATCTTTTCTTTAGGCTTAGGCAGGTTTACAGTTTACACAATATTTAACATTTTGACATTATAATAGGTATTTTGTAACAAGCATACTTTTGTAGGTAAGTAACATTTTACTAATTTTAATTTTACATCTTTACTGATATTTAAAACTTCTATGACAATCATAACTTATCTATTTTAATTATACTAAACAAACTATATAATTGAAATTTTTTTTTTTTTTTTTTTAAACAAACTTAATGCTATATTATTTAAAACAACAACTGTAATACTACAAGTACTATAAACTAACTTAGGTATTTTCTTGTAATGAATCTAACAAAACTAAAGTAAGTTCTCAATCATTAAATGTACCTGGCTTTAAGAAACACATTGAATAACTGTTTATGTATGGAGCTTATATAATATTGTACTTAAATTCTAACTTATGTATGATTATTGAATAAAGATATTAGTTATTTACATTGGTGTACTTATTCATTGTAGGTCTTGGGTAATTTTGTAGTGCGACCACCTCTAGTTGTGAAATACCTGATGTCATCATCAGAGGGGTGCTGGTTGCCTCCTTGGTTATATGGGTTTTGAGTGTCATATCCTGGGGTAATTTGGTCATCGCTTGGGGTATATGGGTCATCATCTCCATGTACAATATCTGAAATTGCTGGAAAAAAGTCTAAATTATGAGGAGAATTTAATTTTTTTAAAAACTGCACGTGAACTATTTTCTTTACTGTTGGTTTATTAACATCTTGGATTTCAAAGCATACGGAACCAACTTTTCTTGTAATTTTGTATGGTCCCTTGTATCTCGGGGTTAATTTTGTATCTGTTGGTTTATGCCACTCATATAAAACATAATCATTAACATTGAAATTGTCTTGAATTCTTCTGAGATCAAATCTAGTCTTGTTATACTGGTGTACTTGTGTAATATTTTCTAATGCTTGTTTTCTTGCTTCGAATAGGTAATCTAATTGGTGATTTCTTTCTATGTCTTCAAATATGGTACCAAATTGTATTTCATTTGGGGGTATTCTTGGTTCAAATCCGTGTAATAGGTAGAATGGTGAACATTTTGTGGTTTTTTGCTTCGAAGTGTTAATGGCCAATACTACTTTCGGTAACAATGTATCCCATTCATTTGAATTTTCTAATGCAAACTTCGTGAGTGTTGACATAATCGTTGCATTTGCCCTTTCACATAAACCATTGCTCATTGGTGTGTATGGTGTGGTTGTGATACTTTCTATGCCATACTTTGAGAAGAATTTTTGGGTTTCTTGACTTGTGAAGCATGGCGCTCCATCTGATATATATGTTAGTGGTGGGCCGTACTGGTAAATTATATCATTTTCTATTGTTTCTATTACTTCTTTTGCAGAAAGTGAGCATGATGGTTTTGCTATTATGTACCTGGTGGCATGATCTATATGTACCATAATGTATGTGTTTCCTGATGTTGTCTTTGGTAATGCAATTATGTGGTCAGATGAGATAACTTGCATTGGGGTTTCTGGTATAGGTCTGCGTCCCATCTGTCCATAAGCTAGTGTAGTACGTCTGTTCACTTTTGCACAAGTTATACATGCTTTAGTGTATGCTTTCACATCTTGTCTCATTGTTTTCCACCAATATTTACATTTAATTTTACACAGTGTTGTCTCAAAGTCTAAATGTCCATTGTCATTGTGTGCTATTTTTAGAATACTTGTTCTTAAGCTTTGTGGAACTACAATTTTTTCTTGGTTTTGTAACTGTTCTTTGTTTATGTGAATCAAAATATCATTTTGCAACTGAAATGAGTCATTTATCTGTTTCAAATGTTGTGTTTTGGGTTCTTGTTGTAACTTCTTAATTATTTGCTGTATAAATGGATCTTTACTCTGTGCTAGCTTCATTTTCTCAGTGTTGCTAGTTACTACCATGAGACATACCTCATTTAATGGGTATCTTGAGAGGTGATCTGCTATTTGATTTTGACTTCCTGGTCTGTGTACTGGTGTAAACTCAAATGGGGCTAAATCTATTACATATCGTGCAAATTTCTTGTTTAATTTTGATTTGTTAATTATGTATGCCGTTGAGTAACTATCTGTGATTAGCGTGAATTTCTTTCCTAATAAGTATATTCTGAATCTACTCACGATTGCCCAGTGTACTGCTGTTACTTCTAGTTCGTTGATATGATATCTTGTTTCAGCATCCTTCAGGCAACGGCTGGCATATTCAATCACTTTCTTTTCGCCATTTTGGATCTGTAGAAGACAAGCTGCCATTCCAACATAGCTGCTATCGGTCTCTACGATTGTTTCCGCATCTTGCTGAAAATAAGCTAATATTGGTGCATTAGTAACATAATTCTTTAATTTTTCAAATGATTGTTGTTGTTCTGTTGTAAGTTGAATTTTCTTGTGTTTATTTTCTTTTTTCTTTTCTATTGTGTCATTTTCCGTGTAATTTTTCTTTAATATATCCTGTAACGGTTTAGCAGTCATAGCATAATTTTTGATATATTTCCTGAATACATTTGTGAATCCTAAAAATGATCTGACTTCTGTGATACTTGTTAAGGTGATGTATTTCTCAACTGCTGATGTGCTTTTGGGGTCTGGTCTTTCTTCTTTATACCCTACTAGTCTTCCAAATAATGGTAATTCTTGTGTTATGAAGATGCATTTTTCTTTATTTAATTTAAGATTTTTGTCTCGGGTTGCTGATAACACTTGATGCAAAATATTTTTCATTTCTTCGATTGAGTTAGCCCCCCCCGTTATATCATCGTAGTACATTCTTATTCCTTGATCATGTAGTTTTCCATAGGTCGCATTAATAACTTGTGACATGACAGCTGGACCTCCAACTAATCCAAACATTACTCGCATGAATTCTACATGGTGATCCTGTGTTATCACAGCTGTTTTAAAAATATCTTGTTCTCTGATTTTAATATTATGATAGGCGTGATATATGTCGAGTTTAAATTTAAATAGAAATTCTGATATTTTACTTACAATATCTTCCATTCGCTCTATAGGTTGTACATCCACTTTTGTGATTGGGTTGATTGTTTTCGAATAGTCCACAACTGGTCTGTATGGTGTTGTAGTATGTTGAGCTTGCTCAACAACAAACATTGGTGCAGCATAGGGTGATTCTGAAAGTCTACATATCTTTTGTTGTATCCATTTATCAACGGTATCTCTTAAAAATTTTCTTTCTGGTTCCGGTAATCTGTAAGGCTTACATTTTATTGGTTTTTCATGTGTTAGTTCAATTTTTAGTTCAATATCTGGGAATTCTCCTACATCATTCTCATTCTTGTTGAATATATCTGCATACTGTTCTACTACCTCCATAATTTCATTTTTCTGTTCATCTGTAGTTTTATGTATTATATCCTTTGTTTGAATGCAACATGCAATAGTTTCTTTATGTAATGGAATTTTTGGAAAACATTCGGTATGTGTAGGTGTGATAATGCACACTTTTCCATCAGGTTCATGTATAATTCTAGCATATACAGCCAATTGCCAATCTTTTCCGATGATCATGTCAACTGGTAGCTCTGAACAAATACCTATTTGTGGCATAATATAATCAATTTTTCCCACCTGTATTCTCGCCGATATCCATCCTATTGGAGTAAACATATTGCCTGCTACTTTGTATGCTCCTTTCTGCCATGGGTAAACTTCTGTATCTGCTGGTAGTAGTCTTTTGTCTATGAGTGTGATGACCGATCCGGAGTCAGGTAGCGCTTTAATTTCTATGTTGTCATTCACCGTCACTGGAATGAGTGTAAGCAAGGGTATGTCATTTTCAACACAATTGATTTGCCTTTGCATGTTTTTGTCCACTTTTTGGTTGTCCATTGTTGGCTTTGATGTTGAAGGTGATGCATTGCTTTTAGCAAGTTGCTGTGTGTTTGTATTGCAGTTATATGAGATATGGCCTTTCTGTTTGCATCGATAACAAGTTTGATCTTCTTGTCTGTCTGTTTGCGGGTTATATTTCTTAATAAAATTGCTTTTTGTGTGATTATTCTGACTGTTAGTTACATTGCCTTGTGTTTTGTACATCACCTGTCTATTTTCATAATATGTTCCAGGTTGTTGAACTTTCCTTATGACATCCAATGCCACAGCGTGGGTTATCAGCTCTGATACGCTTTTGCAGCACTGTACAGCAAGTGGAGTCGACCACCTTGCATCGGTGATGCCCTCTAAGATGAGTGATACTCGATCAGCATCTGGAATATTTGTTGGAGATTTCTCCAACATAGCATTTTTTACATAAATGTAATCAGATATAGTTTCTGTTGAACGTAATGTACGTTGTGATTGGAATAATATAAATTCAGCTAAACTCATTCTATTTTTAAAGTGTTCTGCAATTTTTTCTTTCCATTCAAGCCAATTGTTTATGTTTTTGCCAACTACTTTATGCCAATTTTGCGCTGGTCCTCTAAGTCTCATCGATGCGTTGACAAGTGTTAGATTTTGTGACCAATTTGCTAGGCTGGCTATTCTTTCAACTTGCCTAATCCACTCAGATGCATTGTCAGTTTTATTGCCTCCGAATAATGGAATAGCGTTTGACGTATCGCTTGTCGAAAATATTTGGAATGTTGGTGACATATTTTGTGCAATTTGTCCCTGCGTTTGTGCTAATTGCATTAAAATATTCTTTAGATCATGATCATTATTGAGGTTATGTTGAGTAGGTAAAGTGTTGGTGCAAGGTGACTGACCTGGTTTCTCAAGTTTTCTTAACTTTTCCTGCATTTCCATAAGTTCTAAACTTTGTGATTGTCTTCTTTCACGTTCTTCTTTCAAAACTTCGATCGTCCCGTCTTTGATTTTTCCGATATTATCTTGTACAATTCTTTTTATTAAATCCGCCTTAACTCCTGTCGGTGACAAAATGCGCATCTTGAGTTCCTCACGCAATTGTGATACCGTGTATTGTTCGAATGAACTTTCCTCTGTTGAATCCATAGTTTTGTTTTGTACACTGCGCGTGATTGTTCGACTTACAATCTTCACGTACGCGCGGCGTGCTTTTTCTATCTATAATTTTCCAAGGAATCTTTTTTTATTTTTTCATCCACTTTTGTTATTTAACGACTTAATATTCGATAAAACTGTTTTTTTTCTTTGATTTTCTCCGTAAATCATTGAAAAACTATTAAATTTTTAATCCGTTGCGCCATGTAAGGTTGATTAAAACAATACTTCCATTTTAATGCTCTTTATTTCTGTCTCTCTTACACCTATGTACAATTTCGTAGTCTATCCCTTTCATACCTTTCTAAGTTAGCCTACTCTTCCATACTTGCACTTTCTCGCATCTATGCATCTCTTTCACACTGAATTTACGTTTCGTTTCTAGCTTTGGAACTGTTTACATGATGATCCGAAGTTGTATCCTTACGGTTTAGACTCCCAGGAGTTTTTATACCAAAACGTTTCTTTGTGCATTTTAAGAACAAAAGATGTTATATACCCTATTATATCTGTACGTAATCATTTGGGACCACCATTGATAGGTAATTTTTACCCTCTCACCAGTCATACCCCTGAACTGAAATATATTGAATAATTTTTCCTATTTCCATATTTTTATCAAGTGCAAGTATGACTAGACTTCGACGTCTTATTACTTATTTAATCGATGTACTGACTTTCTCAGAATTCCTTAAAGAATGTAACTTGAGTTTCCTTGTTTACTATAGCTAAGTAATATGTGTATGGTAATTGTATTATGCTTCATAGTGATGCATTCTTGGACGATTTATTCATATAACTTGTTCAAGCGGTGGATGTCAAATTTCAATATGATATAGGTAACTCGAGACATCACTATGCAATTCAATTAACTCATTCAATCGCAATCTTTAAGAATATACCTGTTGGCTATTTTATTGAACCCGTTAAAATTAATTAATTACTGAACTTAACACGGAAGTGCAATTTGTATATCAGAAAATATGATATCGGGTTGCATTATTCGTAGGAATCATGGATGTGTTATCGGTGTTACTGTGATATCATAATGGGTTTAAAATGGGTACATTGACTAAGAAGAAACCAACTTTTTCATTTTCAATTTTTTAATTTTAGTCTCTTCATTAATACTGAACAAATTCAGAAGTGCATCCATGAAATGTGTGTTCATACAATTCATGTAAAGACTGAAGCAGAAGATGAAAAAAATTGTAATTTGGATAAAAATGACTTATATTTAACTAACTTTAAAATTAAGACCCACAAAAAATTATAATTAATTGAATTGGCTCTTTTTCTGTGTGATTTTTGTATGGTCTAGAATAGCAATAATTTATTAAGATCTCAAACTAATCCAGCAAGATGCTGTGATATCACCAAATATGCTAGAGCATATTTGCCAAGAGGAAACAGCATCTTGTATTTCAGGCTCTGCTTCAGTTGCTCACTCATCATGCTGTACTTTTGAGTGGGTATCTACAGGGTCAAAGTCGTGTTCTAGTAAAAAAAGGTTACAACGTTATTGAACATCCTGACACCATAGATTTCTTATATTCAGGCAAGATAGTGCAGAATATAATATCATAAATTACCGGTTTATTTTATATTAGGAATAGGTACATTGAGATTTAGGTAGGTAAAGCCATTTGACATAATATTATAATAATGTCGTTAATTTTAGTTAAATTTAGAACGCTTATAGAGGAAATAATTGAGCCTAAAAATAAGCTCTTTATTCTTGTGCATCGAGCACTCCTCATAAAGCTATTTAGATTAATCCTTAGACATAGTACTTCCGAGTTTAGTTCTTAGGTTAACTTAGGTTATTTCCTTTTTAGCATGCTGAATCTCGATTGCCTATCCTTAATTTTACTTCTATTATAGAATTTCGATTTCCTTTATCAGAACCATCTACCCATCCTCCATCCTTACCTTAAGTAGCATGTGCAACCTATAGTACGAATTCTATGTACATAGAGACAGAAAGTCCGAAGACCAGCCCCTGCTGCTGGTACTATAAAAGTTCTAGCCACGTCACCGATCACGAAACAGCCACTCTAGTCATACTGCAAAAGGTTTCGTCGAAGACGGATGTGTTAAGCAACTAGATGATAACCGTACCAACACCAACAGCCATCCCAATCAACCAAACACAATATATGCAAAGAAGACCAAACTATACAAGTCTCACCAAGGAACCTTTCCTACAGGAAGTACTGCTTCTTCGAATTTTTACATCATCACATTCAGAAGTCACCTACATGAACGAGATCAAAAGCAGAACATTTAAAATTATAAAACCATAAACTCATCAGCATAATATTCAAGACCGGCTTCAGAAGAAGATACCGATCATCATGAAGACTGTCAAGATTTTGGTTTCATAAAACTTTCATAACGATCATCAAGAAGATATCCTCCTGGCACCAAAAATCTGAATAAACCTGTATGTAATACACCACCGTCTGCGTCAACCAAACCCATATAACTTACCTATTAAGTACCTAATAACTTCAACAACTGTGAAGAAATGCAGAAATAGCGGAAGACTGAAGAACCAACGCCAGCTCCTTGAATGAAACTTGATGCCAGTATCATCTTGACAACCCTGACAGCTATTGCCCGCCAGTGTTGCCGATCTTCGGGAGGGAGATGTTACGTTACCGCGTGACGTCACCCGCCGCATAACAGTACAGGCATCTACTACACAATGCGCTGGCGCTGCATATAGCATTTTATGTCGTTTTAGGTATAATTTGCTTTATATAAGTACTCCGGTTCCGACCTTGGGGCCGGAAGCACCACCTTAGATTGTAGGACTAGTAAAATACGTACATCGTGTAATATTTGAAAGTCAAAATATAGATTAAAATAGTTATAGAATCTATATTAGTTTCTCTTCTGCATCCTCCACCTGCAGCCTCCGTAACTCGCAGATATACACTCCTACGACGAAACAACACATTATACCTATGGTTTCAAATGCGTGGTATTTATACCTATATCAATATAAAAACCAAAGTGTAAACAAAATTGTTAGTACACACTATCTAACTCCGTAGCATAGTGCTACGCTTTTGGCGTAGCAACGCAATATGAGCTAACCGTAGCAACCGTACACTGCATACTAAATAAAAAGAATACATTAGGTACTAAATTTATAATAAAAAAAAAATTATGGGTACTTTGGTACTTTCAATAACACACGTTTGAATATATGAATAAACCGTGCTACATCAATTCGTACCTGAGATAAGTATTATGGGTGGCCGTGTAACTCTGTCACTTAACATCTGGTGAACGACCAGCTCATCACGTCATTCATTCTCATAAAAAAAGTAATTATTAGCATACTGCTCATGTTGGTCGTCGTAGCATGGTGCTACGCTCTCTCGTAGCAAGTCAATCCGACCGGGGCTGACATAGTAATGGCATGTGGCGGTAACCAATGACAACTAAATGACTGACCACCATTGATAACTCCTAATTTTTCTCGGCTGAAACATGTTGCTTTATTAGTCGCACTTCCAAACTTTCTGTGTTTGACAGCGGTAGTTCTTCATGAAGTCGTCAGCTATAAGTATAAAAATATTATTATGATTAGATAATGTTTAACAAACTATACCTCTCGGGGAAATAAATAAATAGTTAAATATAATTTTTAAAAAGCAGCTTTTATAAAACTAAAAATAAGATGAGAGATACTTTAACTTGATACCCATATTGGGTTCAAGTGAAGTCGTTCTTTCTTTCGTTTTCTTTGTCATCCAAATTAAGACTGTATGCAAAATTATATCTTAATCAATTGAAGATAACAGTTTTAAAATACAACTGCAAGATTTGACCCGAATATACCTACATATAACATTTCAAGTTAATTAAAAAGAAGTATCTCATCTTATCCTTTTAAACACCACCATGTTTTCCATAATTTATTTTATTGTTGATATTTACCGTGAAATCAATTTAATATTTTTATTTTTGTATTGAATAATTATAGAGGCATTTAAAAAAGTTTCAAGCTTGCACGCTCTCGTTTTTAATAGCTTTTAACAGCGCTAAATTATTCACATCATCCAAAACACCTGCTCGTAAAATTAATACTCGGAGTGCACAGATCTAGTGTAGAACAGGCATAGATCAGAATTGCGGGGGCCGGATGTAGAGGGCGCGTGCTTCCGGCGACTAGCTTCCTGAAGCAGCCACTTCCGGCACCTAACAACATTTGCCACACTCACCTGTGCTGGGTTTATATCAGTTAATTAAATCGGAACTTATAGTTTGAGATAAATTTACGAACGGGTCGATATATAAATTAGAATTTTTATGTGTTAGTGTTAGTGGTGGACAACAGTCCAGCCCGGCTTAATAGCCGGCCAATTACTTCATAAACCGTTACGTAATTGAACAGAAGAGATAAGAAATGTGCGTAAGCAAGAGAGTGTAGTGTTTTAGGATTGCAGTACTGTGCGACCACTTGCCTACACGAGAAGAAGAAGAAGTACTGTGCGAGCTAAATTGCACTTTGTTGCGTTGTGGCAAAGTTTGGTTAAACAAAGTAAGACTTCTGCTAGGTTGCTAAGAACACTTAAGAGTTCTGAATTTTTTGCAGGTCCGTAGAACACTATTGATAACTTGATGAGCATTTATCTTACATTCTTCCTTGCAGGCGAATACAGCATATACGATAAATGCTACACTTAAACTAACATGATACCTACCTACTTACATTTTAACCCAATAATTTTCTTCATTTTTGAATAAGCGAAAGTTAATCTTCCCTTGGATATATCATTTTAGTCAATACTTCTTTTAGGTCTTTTAAGGTGGTAATAGTACCTACCTAAACTGAAATATCCTGCTAATGAATGATTTGGGTCCACCGGTCCTGGGCTCAAAAGCCATAGGTACTACAACTCTTATCAACTTGAGCATTTTATTGTTTTTGCGTTACTAGTTAAAAGCATTAAAATTAAGGTTTACAAAATCACTAATATCTATAGAAATGGTGTAGTAATTTCGAGGTCTAGCGCCTAGCATCGGAACGTCGCTAATGCACACAATCGGTGCTCCGATTCAAATCCCACAGGAACTAGCTCGTTATCGGCGCTTGTATTTGTCCAATGCCCATACAAACGATTGCTGGATAACTAGGTTGCCTATAACCTAGACTGTACCCATATGCTAGATAGAAACCTCAATTACTATATATACAATTTATTGCATATCGATCAAAATAACCAAAAAATTATCTCATTAGTTTCATCACATAAACATAATTGGGGTCACTAGTTTTAACAATTGTGTTAATTAAAGTATAAACGAGTTTATTTTTACGTATTGTTCAGTACTTTTTACATAAGTGATTTTATTTTATTGTACTGAATTTAGCATTTCTGAATTAGGTACTTAAAAATTAAGATAGTGAATGTCCACAAGGTGCCGGCATAGTCGCAAAGCAACTCAAGGTGCATAATAAATATAATATTATAGAAAAGAGCGGTATTAAATTTACCATTATACTAAGTGTAATTGAATTCATTAGCATCCATTGAAACTAGATACCTACTCCTGATACCGGTCATGTGTGGACCAAAATTTTTGAATTCTAACACATTGGTTTGGTAATAATAATAACTCCAACAAATGGAATAACTTACTTAATCAAATGCTACAATACAAAATTTAATTAAAATAAAGAATTACTGTTTTTAATAAGTACATACAAGGTATAAAAACGTTTAAATGTGTCAAAATCATCCGTGCCAACTGTGTTAGGCGCCGCGGCAATCTTCATAATTTTCAATAAAAATTATTTCATTTACACTCTTTACTCTTTAATAATCATCTATAAATGATGTACTATCATGGGCTCAATGTATGCTAATAAATTCAATTACATCCTGTATACATTTTGAGGGCCTTTTTATTAGTTTAGCATGGATATATGTATTTGAGACAAGGTCACAGCTATCTAACTTACTGTATAGTATTAGATGTCTGTGGACAAGGTCTATTTTTTAATTTGCGTCATCCTTTCATCACTCGTTCTCGTGACATTCCCGAGTCAACGAAGCGTAGCCACTTTTATCCTGGTCACGGCACTCTCAGTGAACCCAGCCAGCCATACTGCAAATCCTATCGTTGCGTTGGAGAGGGTAGGGTAGGGTAGGGTCAGCTGTAGCCAAATTATTATACATCTTAACTTAAGTACGTAGGTATTGATGCCGATACATACTTACCATATCGTTAATTTTTTAGTTTTACATTCACTCATAAAAAATAATGACAAGTAGATACAATATTTTCTAATATTATAATTATCCAAATATGTTTATAAGATAAAAGCACCCAGCAGTTAATTGTAGGTAAGGGTGGAATAAGAAGAAAATGAATAGCTACTCAGTTAAAATTTTAATTAAGGGTACGTTGATGCCTTTTTTCTAACCCTTGTTTGCAATGCAAATTCGTGTTGCCATTCATTTCCTCACCAATGCCTTGGTTATTTTTAGTTTCGGATTTGAATCTCAAATTTTAAAAGAAACTGATATCAATATTTATATGGTATTATACATTCCCTTCCTTAACTAGAAAAGAGATAAGGATCTTCAAACTGTTGAGCAGATTTTCTTGAATCATCAAAAACACTCTCGATCCAGTCACCTTTTAGAAAAGAAATTAAAATCAAAATCGGCTGATCTATTTTGTGAGCTACGATGCCACTTACAGGTACTATACTGAGATAGATTGATAAGGCTTGTAGCATTTTCACTCATCTAACTTACTTATTAACTTACCTACTTATACTTATTTTTTATAGATTTGAAAGAATTTCATCTGCTCGAACTTCCATCATTAACTATCTATTTGTAAATATTTTAATCCGATGAAATAAATTAGTAAAAAGTAGTGGTTTGAAATGATTCCGTTAAATGAAATACTCTACTCACCAGACAGAGCGAATGTAATAAACAATGGCCCATGTGTTGTGTGTGAGGGGCTGTGTGTGTGTTTGTATGGCAAAATGCCTAAAAATCTATATTTTTCTTAACTTATGTTCACCAGTAACAAATAGAGCCCGATCGTTGAATGGCTATATTATTTTTGGCTGAAGAAATGTATTCCGTTCCCTTCTTCGTCTACATAATGATTCTCATTTAAAGCACCCTGAAATTTTGCTGTTTAGTAAGCTTTAGCTTTTTGTTACAAAATAAGAAAGCATTTCGCTTTCATATTTATCTTTTATGGCCATAATGTAGATAATGGATTGATACAAAGACTACCATATATCTGAGTTTGCTCAATTCAACTTACTGCAGAAGCGAGTGTTCCATTTAAGCGCGGAAGATATATCGTTCCTGTAAAATCTTTTTATTTTCCTGTCTGCCTAAAGGAGGGTTCCGTAACAGCTTGCATTTATTTCGTGAAAGATTCAGGACGTACCTGTAGTACCATACATACCCAAGTAGGTATTTTTATCCATATGTTTATTGTATTATTGCAAAGTACAGTTTTGCCTAATATTTAAAATGAGTCGTTTGCAGTATTATGTGTGATCGTTTTTTTTTATAAGGAATAGAAATCCATCGATACAAATCTTACTTATTGTGATGAATCAAAGATTCTTTGGACTTTTAGCTGGGGTTAGCAAATTATTAAATATAAACCGATTAGTAGCACGTAGGTAGGTTTATGTAATTTTATCGTCTTGCTTAACCTATATAAAACCACTCCTTGTAAGTAGTTTCTGATTCGAGAATTTAAGTAATCCATATTTTCCAGCTGATTAGTTATAATGGCCGAGAGCTTAGAATTTCTACGAACTGTAATAGCAGTGGCGCTCGTAAAATGTTGTTATAAGCACGACAGCTGAAAAGGTTCACTTTTGCGTGGTGTTTCAAACAAGGCGTTTGCATGGAAATGAGGGAAAATTGCAACAACGTAAACATACACACACATTTCCGCGGCGCGAACGAACTCACAGTTAATGGGGTGGGTTGAGACAGGATGTGCTCCATACTCCATCCATCAGGAGGATTAGTGGGAGGCTTCTGTCGTCGCTCAAACCTTGTGGGATTAAGAGACCGACAGCGATTCGACCTCTACGCTTCGTTCAATTATTCCGTTAAAAACTGAGTGCTCTCACGTATCTCACTCGATTCAAAGGCATTTTTAATGCTACGTGTGCTTATGTTTTAGGAATGCTAATACTGGACAAAGAGAACCCTTTGTGCCTTGATGAGTATGCAGCTCCAAAATAACATCCTAAATGGTCAACTGAACTAAAGTTTGAGAACTAATTGTGAACTTAACAGATTTCCCTTTTATTGCATTAAGGCGAAGAAATAAAACCATTTATTAATATCTATATTTTTATACGTAAATTCATTTTTTTGAAACACTGTCGTAACATTATACTATTTTGACATAGATAATTACATTCGAATGGTTACATCAAACGTTCCACTAACGTGGAATTCAAATGCTTCAGTACATAACCAAATATTTGAATATTTGGTCAAAATTAGGTATATTGTCTTGGGTAATTTCGTCCCATATAATTAAGTATATACCTATAAATTTCGAAAATTCTTTTAAACATGGGCTATGCACATTTTAATGAAAACGCTAATTAGATATCTTAATAATATTGGCTACAACTTCGATCTCAAATATCTAATATTGTAATAGTAAAATCTTACAAATAGTACAATACTATAAAGTTATCATCCAGTTGAAATAGCATAGCTTTGGCTCAATAAAACTTATTAATTACTAATAATATTAAGTGTTTACACGTAATATACATAATATACTTATACTTAGGTACTTAAATATATAAAGCGACAGGGCATTAATGAAGTAAATTCAATACTGATATTTGATATTTCAACTGGAAAAAACCAAGAGTTATTCACGTTTCATGCGAACTACTTAGGTATCTACCTATCTCGAATATTTTAACCTTTATCATCCCTGCGAGATAATAATAGAATAACAATGCATGCGTGTTCGATATCGAGTCGCTGCGAGTTGAAGAGCTAATTTTCAACTTTATCACGATAGAAAATCAAAATATTAGATTAGGCTTAGGCTGGACATTCCGGGATATGTTGTAACTGACGTGCCCAACCCCATCCCTAACATAATTCCAAAAGAATCTATTTTTAGATTCGTGATAAAATTACTACAATGGAGATGAAATCTCGCAATCAAACGTGAATAAATCCTGTTCAAAGGAAATGCTGCTTTTTTGAAAATTATATGAAAGTTAATATCACTATTACAGAGAAATGTTTTATTTTATAATACCCTAACGCGAACCCCAAACCTAAAGATAAAAATAAATTAAATCCACGTATTTAAATTTTAAAACGGTAGTTTTTCTGACGCTGGAACACGTGCAAGGACAGCATTTACCCCGCTTATAACCAGCATCGCAAGCAATCGTACATATTCCACATTTGCATAATACAAATTATTATTTTACATAAACTCATAAATAATACCTACACAAAGAGATACAGACACAAAGAGTAAGTAATTACAGAGACATCATTAATATTCAACTAACATTCATTATTTCAATAATTGATAAGCTTAAAGCAGCATTTCGAATATTTATTTGTATTGATATATTTTTAACAGCAAAATGCCAAATAAGTGTGATCTAAATTCAGTCGCATAATTTAAGTAATAACTACTAAACTAATGATAAGAACTACCGTAACTTACACAAATTATTTACATCCGCTTAAAAACTTAAGAGAATCACAAATGCACCATGTTAATTTATAAGCACATTCATCTCTATATACATTTTAAAATCATTGATAGCTCTTAATTATTATAAAACAGTAAGATTTCACCAACCCTATTTCCACCAATCATTACAATATATAACTATTGGGAAAATCAGATCAATAATTATTATTGATAAAGAAGTCATTAGTTATGTGCTGATAAATAATATGTAAAACTGAGTCATATTTACTGGCAATACTTTCAAAGGGGTGAAGTAATATTTTCAAAGAACTCAAAGAATTAAAATCACTTCTACATAATTTTTATGACAAAATTATATACAAAGAGAATATAATAAATTTAAGAAATCTAAATAGATGAAATAAATAGATCTATCTGTTCATCAACATTGGAATGTATATGTATAATTTTTTAAAATATATTAAAAATTTTAGAAACGATTTTAAATAACTTGAAGTTGGTATATATAAATAGGATTTTTAAAGAAGGCACAACGGAGTGTAATATAATGAAATCAATATATAAATATTGCCGTATCTAAAAATTTTGTATAGAATAAAATTAGTTTTAGAGTGTAGAAGATTTATCTTTATGAAAGGAGAAATGTTCCCTATAATTAACAAGCAACTTTAATGATTTGTGTGGCGTTTATGGAACATCATGTTGTGTAGGACATCAGTTAACATCATATATTTAAAATATGGATAATATAAATAATCAGTTACATGATTATTAAACGGTGTCTAAAGTTATTTTAAAAGTTTATATTACTGGCAGTGAATTGGGTATTATTACGTCAAACTCACTTTGATTAGTTAGGTATAATTGAAGATTTACTTACTGTAGATGGGAAGGTTTAACATTCTACAAATGAACCTATACTGTACACACGCAAAAAAAATATTTTACAAAAAGTGCACACAGTTATTACATTTAAATTATTACTTACGTATAATTAAAATATTTTAACCTTATGGTAACGAAATAATTATATTAAATTATTGCGATGATAATTTGCGAAATTATATTCAACAACTAAAACTATTTAAGATCAAGATTATTTTGAAATATTAATCGAAATCAGGGCTAATTCGGTAATAAACTTGACTCAGGATAGTATAATTGACTCAATAAAATTAAAATTTTTGGACGTTTAATTTTCTAAAACTCTGGCGAGGAAGACGGAGATAAGGAGCATGACAAAGCTTTGGGCGTGGTGGTCAGCAGCTCCAGTCACTCGTACGTCGCTTTCAAGTACAAAAGGTTCATCGATGACGTGGATTATGCCGTTGGTGCACTCGACGTCGGGCCTAAACACGTGGATCCAGTGACCGTTCCATTCCACGTAGTAATCTGCGTAACAAATCCAATTTAAAACTGGTGTGCGGCTTAGATCGATCGATCGGGGTGAAGTTTTAATTGGCATTTTTGCTTGTCCGACACTTCTTTTATATGCCACCGTTCTGTTGTTTCAGTGAGTAATCTATGGTGAATTATTTAGTGTCAAATATAGAGAAATCACCCCACTAGGTGGACTGACGATCTGGTGAATACCGAGGGGAGCCGATGGATGCAGGACGCGAGCAGCCGCTCAAGGTGGAGTTCTATAGGGAAGGCCTATGTTGATGATGATAATGATGATGATGATGATGATGATGATGATGATGATGATGATGATGATAATGATGATAGAGAACTCAGGGTTTTTTTATGAATTACAGTGTGAGAGAAAGCGCGAGAAAGAGAGAGAGCGTAATCTTTTTCATAAGAACATGGCATAACCACGATAAGCTTTATTGTAAATGTAAATACTAGGGTAGTAAATCAGACATCCAAAACCAATTACAGGACTTGCTAAAACGTAAAATTTAAAAGCCCATTCCCCTTTGAAATGAGATAATGATGCAAATGACCCATCAGCCTTACTTTTATCGGACTCCTTGACACGCAGCCGCAGGGGGTCCCTCGAGGTAGCCAGGACGAAGGGATGGGTTTCATTAGCGAGCAGCTTCAGGTCAGAAACCGTGTATGCCCTCTCAGTCCTGATCACGTGACGCTCTAGGATCTGTTTGGTCTATTGGAAAAGGAACTTGGTATTAATTGATATTTTCATCAAAAATATTTACGAATCGAACTAAGAAAAAGAGAAGAGCTATTTTATGCGAAGTTAAGTACTTATTGAAAAACCTAGGTGGGTACTAAAATTTCAGCGTGCACTTTCTTATAAACTAAACAGAAAAAGAATAAAACTTACAAAATAGCCAAAATCTTCCTTGAAAAGTGCTTTAAACGCTGATGGGTGTTTAATCTGGAACTTTATCCAGGCGTGGTCACGAGGCACGAAGTAAGTGTACCGGTGCTCCAAATCATTCAACTGCTGGTTGAACATCTGACGCTTGCCGAGATTGTAGGTAATGCTACAAAAGGCAAAGTAATTGAGTAATTTCATAGTACGTGGATCTAAGACTCCTTTAATTTTCTAGAGGCTTTGAGCTACAACGTCTTTAATTCTACCAAGAACCACTATAATATAAAGAATAAATACATAGAATAAGAGGAAAAACAGTATGATTACGAGGAATAAGATAAATAGCTTGACAAAACATACAGAAAATATTTGCCACCGTACTTTTGTAACATCTTGTATTAGCTAGACTGGAAGATGGTGACAAGACTAATTTTGTTGGGTCAATAGAAAATACGGTAGGTGGATAAACACGGTAACAGAATGTTGGCCCAGAGATGCAAAGAGACCAGCATGATCACCAGCCAGATGGGTAGATGATATCGTCCGGATTCGGGGCAGTACGTGGATGAGATCAGTGCTGGTCTGGATTTTTTTCCACGAAGAAGAGGCTTATGTCCAGCAATTGATCAATATAAGCTGAAATTATGATGATAATGACTAAGTCAGAAGCTATACAGTCTATTTTTGTTGATCAATAATAGTTAGTCGAATATAGTAGGTTTATATCTGTATGTAGTTGTAGATCTATTAATGAAAACAACACCTATAACTGCTGAAATAATTCAAAAAGTCCTGTATAACTTACTTAAGCATCGGGTCAGTTCTCAGCTTATCAAAGACAGTGGTATAGGGCACGCCTAAAACTCTATCTATGATGTGTACAAAGCCATTCGTTGCCGCAATGTTAGGCAGGGTCACTGTTGCGTTCACTCCGCCACCTTCTACAGTCAGCGTTTGATTCTCGCCATGAGTTAGTACGTTGAAGTAAAGATACTTGCGTGGTGAAGCTGTAGGTGCTTGGTATATCTAGAACATGAAACAATCTAATCTAATATCACTGTTATTAACCAGTATTTAATATTAATTTGTTTAATAGCAAATAAGCTTTGAAATCACAGCAAATAAAAATATTTAAAATGATTCAATATCACCTACTTGCTTCTCCTAAACATAACTAACAAAAAGTTAATAATATATGACAACTAAAATAAAGTTGACGATAATTTCATACAAAAAGATAAAACAAGTATTATGACCAATTACTATCTATACATCTAACAAAGTATATGTATATGTTCATACTGTGTTCATAAATCGCATGAACTTCGTGCTAGTCATGCAACGCACGATAACAAATAATGCAATATCTGCAGACGATCAAACAAGGTCATTAAGGTAAAAGTAAATCACATTCCTTTAGTAAAATAACTAACTAATAGCTACCGAATCCACAAACGATAACAATCATGCAGATAAGGGTCATTTTAAAACATTTGAATCTAACCATGATAGGAAAACAATCAATTAAATTAAAAGAATCGATACAAAACCCGATTAAAGAATCATGAATAAAAGGAATTCCTCGTTAATAAATTAAATCAACGTACAGTTCCAGGGAGCTATCCCGAGCAGCATCGAAATCAGAGAATGTAATCCACGAAAATTAAATTAAATTGCATATTATGTTAAATTAAAATGCGGTCAAACTTCGTGTCACAAACACGTTACTGAATGAATAATTAATGCTTTATTACTTGATATTATTGCTATCATTAATGTAATGGGTTTTAAATATTCACCTGATTCATGTTGTTGTGAATGATGGCGTCCATAGGAAGTCTTTCACGAACTAAATGGAGGTTGAGGATTTCCTTCAGCTTCTGATGATTCCTGTATATAATAATAACATTTTTGTGAGTGAATAAATATTGATGTTGGCCACATAATCTTGTAAATCTTACCATTTCTTAATGGAGGTGTTGTTAAAAATAATTAAAACAAAACAGTAAACCATCACGAGTCGAGTAGTGACCACGAACCGGAAGGCGCAGCGTAGGCAGACCTCTCACTAGGTGGACCGATGACCTGGTGAAACCCGCGGGGAGCCGATGGGCGAGTAGCCGCTCAAAGTGGCGCGCAAAGGGGGGCTCTATGTTCAGCAGTGGACGTCTACTACAGGCTGTTGATGATGATGAGTAAAAATTAAATGGACTAGTGTGTTAATTATTACCGTAGGATGTTTTGCACGCTGAATTCATTCCAGGCTTCGTTGGAAGGCGCGAAGAGTGTGATGTCTTTGGCCAGGTTTAGTTCGGTAAAGAACTGGTTATTTTCTCCTAGATCCATTATTACCTCGTAGAACTTGCAGAGAGGTCCATCTTCCTTTTCCTAAACAACATGATCACATCATTAGATTCTGTACATACTGTTTTTAACCTTGAGCTTTTACAGATTAGGAAAGCTTTTTAATCTAAGTTTATTAGGCAACTAAATAGGCATAGCCACTACAGTTAGGTATGTTACTATCAATGTTCGTTTATTTTCAAATAGTCTTTAATAACAGTTCAAAACATTAACTTGAAAATTTACTCCTAAAAGCTCAGTTACTGCTTTCAACGTCGCAATATTTCATGTTCACAGTAATTAATATTGCTGCAATTAAAATGGTAGCTAACTTTTTAGCTTCGATCCTCTGAAAACGCTTTTATGTTTCCTTTTAAAAGAAATTAATTACATCTTACCTTTGCACAAGATGTTTGTTAAAAGGAAAAAAGGTTTTAAACGTTTCTAACTACGAATATAAAACGCTAAAAAGAGGGAAGAAAAGGCTACAGCTAACGACCGGCCTAAATCAAAAGTACCGTATTTTCATTGAGACCAATAAAGCATACGGTATTTTAGTTTAGGTTGGCATTACAGACAGAAAACATGCAAGATAAGGCGATACTTACAATCCCCTAAAGTTGTCAAGGGCATGCAGGGTCCAACATCGCAGCAGGAGGGACGCACAAATGTATGAAAGACAAGACAAATCTCTTAACTAACACTAAACGTTACCTAATTACATTTTTACGTACATAGACTTTAGTTTAGGTTTATGATTAAGTATATTACGTGGAATACAAAGCGTTTATCATCAAATTGTTACACTCATGCCTTTTATAAATTACAGCAATGCTAACGAATCCACGACAGGACACCTGAACGTTTGTGGTGTACCTAAACTAAATAAATAAACGAGTCAAAACAATTCGAATACTATCGAACGGTATGGGAAACTATACAATAGGTTCTATATATTAGGATGGGGTTTTTGATCCATAGTTAAGGTAACCAATGGTCACAAATTCTAACAAATTCTAACAAATAGTCATTTGTTAGTTTTTAACAGTTGGTTGGTTAATATACCGTGACTACGGATCAGAAACTCTGCAGACGCATTTCTATGTAAAATCTGCAAATAAAGCTCATTAAAAATGTTACAAAGTAGACAAAATTTTATCACACAATTTTAATGGTAGGTAACGTGCTAAAAATTTATTGCTGATACTGAAATAGAATTAATGAAGTAAAAAGACACTCACAGGGATAAAATAACTCAAAAAGGAATAAATTAATGACGCTCTTCATTTTACCTTCATTGCCTGGTTCCCATAAAAATGGAGCGAAAAGCCAACGGTTTATGTTGTAATATTAATCGAATCGTGATTAAACATAAAGGAAATAGTTAAATAAAATATGTGTCGAAAGCATTCCGTGCCCATTAGTTTTTTAGGTCTGTCTCATCATGTTCTGGTGAACAAATTAGTATGTGTATCAAACCACCTTCAATATTCAAACTGGCAGTATGAAAGGTACTAAACATAGCACAAGAATCCGTCACCAACATTCCAAATATATCAATTCTTAAAACATACCCTTAAAACATCAATGACAGCAGTGTCAACGACCATCAGAGGTCTCTGAATGAGATGGACCACTCCGTTCTTGACTGGGATGTTCGCACGGACGATGTCTGCTAGCACAACTCCTCGGCTGTGCTTGGCGTCGCCAGCCACGGTGTTTGACTTCACGTAAGCTGGATTAAATAATAGCATCATAGAATATGGATAGGTAGTTAGTCCGTGCACGTAAATGACATGAATCGTACAGGTGAGTTTGAAAACGTGATTATAGTACAGGGTGCCATGAACTAGATTTGCAATGTAGGTACTGTAGAATCAAGTCATAATGGTCATCAAATTTGACAACATTTTTCTGTGATGAATGAGTACATTCGATAGAGCCACAATGAGATGTCCATAGTTTCCGTTGACCTACGAAGTATGAGGGTTGACCCATTACATTGTTCCTGATTTTTTTAGATCTAGGGCATGCTAAATATAGATAGATAGATAGATAGATAGAAAATTCTTTATTGCACAAACAACAATAGTACCTAGGCGAACTTAATGCTATAGAGCATTATCTTCCAGTTAACCCCGGTGTATTGTGGAAGTGTTTAATGCGGTAGCGCAATATTGAAGCAATATAAAAAGTATATTTTAAATATTTTGAAATATGTCCATTATTCCATCAACATTGCTTCTTTTAACTCTACAATTATTATGCCATTGACATCTTTTTTATTCAACATGAATCTTAGTAATGTCTTCAGTGAAATTTAATCACCCACGACAACCCGCACGAACGTAGAAGTACATATATAATTACTTATATAGACACGAGATGATTTAAAGTGAAATTAACTAGGAAAATGAGGTTGAGGCTTATGAATTCTAGCAATCATATATTGCCCTGGCAATACTTGGTAGAAAAACAGTTAAGCCTTTTATTAAATACCTTCAGTTTCATTATGTGTAGCTGAAAGACGAAATATTATCATTTACGAGGCTTTTCATTCAAATAAATAATCAATAATAAGTACATTTTGAGTACAAAACAGATAAGAAGGTAGCCCCATACTTATAGTAATTAATTTCAATCGTTAAAATATATTTACCGCAACGGACTTAAATACCTATGTACCTAAATTCCACAGTAAAGTGTGTGCCCTGAAATAACCCAACAGTATCCCGAATCAGATTTTTAAGCTCGCCTCTCGCCCACCTGATATTTATAGAAAAAAGGTTAACGTAAAACCAGATCTATAAACAGACATACCATCGATGATTTCGCTAATAAAAATATAGATTTTGCGACTCTATTACAAGGCTAACGCGATTGGAACAGAGTGTAACGATAGACGAAGGATAGGGTAGGTCCCAACCGATACCACTAAACGGATTCAATATTTCAGAAATTACCATCAAATCCCAAATGTCAATTAATTATAGTCGCATAACTAACGCGCCCACGCTGATCTTGTTTTGTCGCGTATTTCTGATATCAACGCTGGCGTAGGCAACAGAGACGAATATAGGTACCTATATCTAAAAATATACTAAATTACAATAATAATTATGACTAATATTATAACCTCCCACATCATAGTTACCCGGCCTGAATACGATAGGTAATAGGTATATTAGAAGCTTGGTGCTCTGCGGCCAAACACCGCTGAGGTTTAATTAAGGGACACGAACAGAAGTTCTGTTCTTATCAGAATTGTAAATCTATAGACGGTCCAATTTGCCCCGTTGGCTCTAACGTACCTAGTGCTAGATGGATTCGCAGATAGTTATAAAACTTGTTATGTCATAGTTTAATTATAAAGTCACTCCTGAATGTTAAGAGCGAAAGAAAATAATCAAGTATAAACTGGTAAAATCAATAGAAATTAAAATATTATTAGTAACCAGCATAATTTTTTTAGACTAGGTAGTTCAACCATTTGGGTATAATATTCACCTAACTTTCAGGTTGTATTTACTTTTCACCTAATCAAATTAGAATTTTTGTGAATGCTGAATGAGCTATGTAAGATAATAATTGTATCGTTATGCTTACTAATTTCCTCTCGTCCATTCATAGACGTGCTGAAAGAAATGATGACCTTCACGTTATCTCCCATGGCCAGGGTCTCGAACTCCTTCTCATCAGGCGTGGCTTGGGTGAATAGTACTTCATGTGGGATCACGTGACCATCAACAACTTTCTCGTCAATGAGATCGGACCTCGTCATCGGCTGCAAAATGTTCAAATTCAAACTCCTAAAGATTTAATTCGAATTGAATTAAGTATTAAAAATTGTGTGAGAAATGACTTCACGTAAAGGGTAGATTATTTCATAACCAAAACTTTGACTTTAAGTTACATTGATTAAGATAGGTACATGATATTCATTTGAAGATTTCATACCTTAAACCCGTCATCAACAGGAATAAAGAAAGTGTGTCTGCCGTCAGCGGTGAACACTTTGCTTTTATGAAGCTGGTTAACTTTTTGCCTGAATGACCTGCGAAACAGACATAGTCCTATCATCAAACGATATAAGTACATGCCAACAAACTATGCAAGAGTTATAGAAAATCCAAAAAGTGGCTATGTTCAGTAATGGTTGAGCATATCCATATTTGGATTCTAAAAAGCACCATAATAATTATAATCATCAGCAATAAAAAGTACAGAACCTAGTAAGTTATTTTTAAAGAGTAGTATTAAAAAAATATTTAGATTCAACACAAGTTAATCATTCCATGGCATAAATAAAATCTGGAAAAATTTAACTAAGATGGTGTTATCCAGCTTTATTGTCAAATTATGAGTTCGGATTCTGTTTATTAGGTACCTATCGATTCTTATTTCCTTCGTTTCATTTTCTTGAAGCAATTTATAGCCGTTATTGGCATGATTCCAATAAGAGAAGAAAGAACAAACACCATCAGCATGAATAATGAAAGCATTTTGAGTAGGTCCTGTTGTGTTATTGTTCCAAAAGTAAAAAGTTCATATCAACTACTCAAGTATAAAAATATTATGCATACGTCACCGTGTTTTTGTAAAAACCGTTTGTTTATAAAAAAAACGCGGTTATTTATAAACTGTCGATTTGTTGCAAATGGGTAATGGCTCACAATAAAACGGTAAAACTTCGGTTATTTATATTTAATCGGCATCAATTCGTTTTGTTGTAATTGTGTATTCTAGAATGGTCAAAACTAACCTAACACTCCTCGCTTCGCTCATCGTCGTAACCTACTAGTGACTCTAAAAAACGTTAATTTCAGCAAAAATTGGAGCATTAATACGGGTTTATTAATACGTCGTTTTATTGTAAGACAAATTGTCAGTTTGCAATAAATCGACAGTTTATAAATAACCGGTTTTACTTCTGTTTTTTTTATTAACAAATGGTTTTTACAAATAGACAGTGACGCAAGATGTACTTATGAGTGTTGTTTTAAATGCAACATAGAAATATTCTAAGTATTCGCAATTCAAATAGTTGCGAGGTTCGATATAGAAGTCCATTGTTGAATTAGGTAGGTAAAGCGACGGAACAGGAAACCACGGTAGAGGTGGTTTGCGTCGTTAGTTATTAGACGAAAACATTAACGATCACAAGACTAAATAATCGTTAATATAAAAAACCAACAACAATGGATAGCGAAAAGATAAGTTTATGTAGTCTTGTATCAATGTCCAAGCTTAACCTGAAAAAATAGGTCTCTCTTATCTATTTTTACTAGAGTATTAAAAAACTATGTCGTAGTTCGTAGTTATCTAATGCTGATAAACGTTTCCACCGTCCTTCGTTCTGGTTTGTTTTCGTTTATCATCATCATCATCATCATCAACAGCCTGAAGACGTCCACTGTTGAACATAGGCCTCTCCCAGGGAACGCCACTTAGAGCGGCTGCTCGCCTCCTGCATCCATCGGCTCCCCGCGGCTTTCACCAGGTCGTCGGTCCACCTAGTGGGGGGCCGGCCTACGCTGCGTCTTCCAGTTCCTGGTCGCCACTCGAGAACCTTTCTTCCCCATCGGTTGTCAGTTCTACGAGCGATGTGACCTGCCCATTGCCATTTCAACTTGCTAATTCTAAGAGCTACATCGGTCACTTTAGTTCTCCTGCGGATCTCCTCATTTCGGATCCTATCTCGCAGGGAAACACCGAGCATTGCTCTCCCCATAGCTCGTTGCGCGACTTTGAGCTTAGTAATGAGGCCAACAGTTAGAGACCACGTCTCAGTTCCATAAGTCATCACTGGCAACACACATTGATTGAAAACTTTTGTTTTCAGGCTTTGTGGTATTTTGGACGAAAAGATAGGTCGAAGCTTCCCGAACGCTGCCCAGCCGAGTTGGATTCTTCGGGCGACCTCTTTGTCGAAGTTGGACCTACCCAATTGGACAGTCTGCCTAGATAGACGTATTTGTCGACAACTTCGAGAGTATAGTTCCCAACAATTACCGGTATAGGTGGTTTCGTTTATATTGACGATATATTCTGTTCCTGCATCAAATATAAAAGCAAATCTGCGTACCTCAATCGATGTTGGCCAATGTTGAAGACGTCCGAATGTTCCAGAAATTGGTATGCATTAGGGTTGTAGACGGGGCCGGGTGAACTGGACGAGCTGGTCCCGTGGGGTTGAAGTGGAAGGAGGACTTGGTCTATCACGTGCAGAGCCTGGAACAAATCAGAGACAAAGATAGACGATTCCATCAGAACATGAGTTTATCAAGTTCATATCTTTACAGACGCGGTTCAAGAATTACAACAACAAAACATAGCAACATTATAATACATGAATGGCCAATATCTCCGATGGTAAAGCTATGTCTTTCAGGTCTATATTCTTGGACAGGTGTATCATCAGAACAGGACTCACTGTACTCAATGGTTAAGTAATTGTATAATTTTCTCGCCATAAAAACGTAACGCCACTAAAACCATGTTGGTTTTACTATTTCTGTCACTGTTTTTTTATCAACGATGACGTAGCTACATAGATGCTGGCTTGTGTCTAGGAACCCAGGAACTACGAAGAACATGGTCCCACTACAACCCTACCATACCATAGACATAATTCACCAAAACAGATTCCAATATCCTAATTATAGCATAGGTATATGATATTGGAAAAATAAAACACACAGACGCACGGTAAGCCGCGCACCCTGAAACGGAATCGCAGCGGATTGTTCCAATCTACTTCACTAAAATAAATGTGGCTAGAGGTTTTAAAATAGCAAGTGTAGCTTTTACCTGACGCTTGTTATTCCTGTTTAAAGCCTGGTACGACCTGGATACGTAGACCTTAGCGTTGTTTATGTAGATGTCATCATGCATCGGGTCGCGACGTCTCGTTACCCAGAGCGGTGGGTTGCCGTCCAGCTCCGAAGATATCACGTAGTCCAAGTTTGCCAAAGTCGTAGCCAGATTTGCTGTAACAATAATGGAAATGTTAAGACCTCAATAACATTTAAGTAGTTCTAATATGAAAATGATACCTACTCGTTGAAGTATACTGGGATCAAAGACTCCCACTCTAAGCTCCCACTAATTCAACAGTTGAACTGATTGCGTATATTAGTCAAAATGAGTTTTGTGATTGACTTAGTCATGTGATGCCCTACATATAGGTCGGTATATAGGTATCTAATATTCAGTTTTAATTGCAAGTAAGTTACTCTACCTACCTTAATTTAAAACTTTTCTCATTACTAGACTTCATTTCGTTTTCGCGCAGTGTCGTTAATAAATCCAAAGTTGTGCTGCAAATTCAATAGCTTTGATACCGTGACATATGGCAACTCAAGCCTGGCGCAACTTTGTCATGTGTTTATCTATCCGCGCGCGTCGCTTCGACTGTTGACAGCCGTTTTCAACTTTCCGAGCTAGCGGAAAGTAAACAATCTCTTGTTGATTGCTGTTAACTGCTCCTATTTGTAGAGTTAAAACAGACCTTTTTTAGAAGACAATCAGGTTGTTCACTTGGTTAATAATAAGAGTTGAACTATAATGTCAGTCTCAGACCATCGAATATCGTATCTACGCGGTCAAACTTCTCAGGAGAGAGATAAGAGACAATGGCTGCAATAGGTATTAGTGCATAACTCGTGACTCATGGTAATGAATAATGATGGTCTAGTCTAGCTAGTCACTTTGGTAGGTAGGTACTTTAGATACATTTTTGTTTCGGCAGATCAGGGGCCGTACTGTGACTTCTTAGCGCAATTCAAAACAGAGCCTATTTTGCATCGCTTGTTAAAATCTTCAGAAAAAAACAAAGCAATCCAATATAGGGCCTGCTTTGAATCACGCTAAGAGCTCACAGTACGACCCCAAGGGTCTTACAGTGTTGGTACCTCTACCTAAACTTTTTGAGATGAATAAGTTGATTCTGATACAAACCGTGATAAGCTAACTAAATAGGCTGCAAAATTATTACCTGACTATAGCTATACTATAAGTACCTAGATACTAATAAATTAATATCATTATTTCAGCAAAACCATCGAAATTAACATCATGATGCTTAGGGTAATACTAAGTAAGCAATTAAGTCCCATTTTGTTCCACATCGTCCGAAACTAATATTTTTCCATGATAATCATTAACGTGTTCAAACTTCAAGCACAAGTTTCCACAGCTTTGATATGGTGATATACAAGCAACTTCGGCCTTCTTGGATCGTAATTTGCAGCACAACTTTTGGTAGGTACCTACTCCGTGTTTATTCCTCCTCGTCGGCGGTGGTGTAAATTGGGTGTCGCAAGTTTGTGTGCTAACATGCTGTTATGAAAGGAGACATAATGTGACATGGGGGTTATAAAAAAATTAAAAACTAATTTATGTTACACACTAAAATTCTTAACACAATAAATTTTCTTGTCTTTTTTTATTCTGGTATTAGAGGATCCTGAAACGTGTTGTTTAAGGATTGCAGCTTTTTCAAATTTTCCTATTTTACAAACGCATAGTATTATTAAAGCAAAGTTCTGGCATGAGTTCGATGACTAGGCAAGTAGTGAGACGCGTATGGCAACACACATTGGAACTTGTGCCTTGAATTACGCCAAACTTTGTCTTTAGGGTTAGGGTAAGAAACCACATAAGCGAAATATTGAAAATCCCGATTAAACAGTATAATACAACTTTAACACTTCATATTTCCTTGCATAACTGCTCAGGCGCTTCAACCACATGTGCGGCCGGCATCGCGCAACGTGGACCGCTCCCCACCACAATTGTGGCTTACAGCTGATTGCGCTACTAGGGATGGCAATCAATTTTTAGAGGTGTCACTCATTATAAATCGACTAAAATTGAAACTAGTTGAACATCACTATCGAATAAAGTAAAAGTCTCTATGATTCAGGAGAAAAAAAACGCCTCAGTCTAAATTGCATCTCGCGTCGAGCCGGCGCGCGCCGGCGACGGAGTAATTTCCTTTAGGTACGGCGGAGCGTCAATTATTATGTGTAGTGTTGTTGTGTGTGTTTTTTATACTGCAACCCACGTAAAAATGCATTTGTTTAGATAGCCAAGTAATGCTACTTATCAAAACTAGATTAGAAATTTTAAAACACTGCTTAGTTTATTCGTATAAACCGTAAATATGCAAAACCATACCGCGCTATTTGAGGAGCGCTTTGGGACCTACCTACGCCCGCCGCACCGCGCCTGAGTGGATCATCATCATCATCATTAACAGCCTGAAGACGTCCACTGCTGAACATAGGCCTCCCCCCGGGAGCGCCACTCAGAGCGGCTGCTCGCCTCCTGCATCCATCGGCTCCCCGCGGCTTTCACCAGTTCGTCGTTCCACCTAGTGGGGGGCCGGCCTACGCTGCATCTTCCAGTTCGTGGTCGCCACTCGAGAACCTTTCTTCCCCATCGGTTGTCAGTTCTACGAGCGATGTGGCCTGCCCATTGCCATTTCAACTTGCTAATCCTAAGAGCTACAGAGCCTGAGTGGATAGTCGTTCCGTTTTTTGGCTGGATTGCCGTAATAATATTACTGATCGTCACTTTCTTGGGTTCTGGTGAATTTTCACCCTTATTTTCTTCGTCAATGCCTGTTTGACGGCTGTCGTATAAGTTATATTAAGCTTGCAAATTGGTGACATCTTATTGATTGATGCTACGTTGTTCCGGGAATCTTCTTTCAGGCATCGTATAGGCGCGGAATGGATAAAGAAGTAGGTAGATACATACGTCACATCCACAGGACTTTGAAAAATTTGACGCTTGGCACCTAAGCGTTTTTTTTGTATTTTGGTCACATCAGTCATAATTAAGTCACACCAGTGTTTATAGGACTGAAAGTTTGGACACAAGTTTATTAAAAGTTTGTTTGTTCTTTTTTGATCGTTGTTTGTTTAGTTTTAGTTTGTTTATTAGTTTATTGTTCTCAATTTTCATTATGGCTTGAATACGTAAAACTCTATTAAATATAAACAATGTTGCACTGATCTAAAATCGGCTGTCATAGTGACGAACTTAACCAAGATAAGATAGCAAGATGCCTGAACTAAAGAAAATAAGACTTATCATTTAAAGCCTTACCGATATGATAAAGCACCAAGTTGTCATCCATTTCGCCATTGTACCGCTGGAATGCTTCGTTGGTGGGTGCGAACAGCGTCATCTGCCTGTAGTGCAGGCTCGTGTTGGCCACTACGTTCCGCTCTAGTAACGCCAGGAACTGCGAACAAAAGATGACCGATTATACGTATGCGAACAAAGAAATAGCTAGGGTCAAGGTAGCCCTATTAAAATATGGTAGTGCTAAACTATTCGTGGTGAGAACCTAGAGTCTAGAGTGAACAGGTACCTTCTAGGCAAGCATGCACCATCGTAGACTGCGTCATCACTTTCCATCAGGTGAGACAGTAGTCAAATGATTTGCCTATACGAATAAAAAAAAAGAACCGCGAGGAGTCGATGGATGCAAGAGGCGAGCAGCCGCTCAAAGTGGCGCTCTCTGAAGGAGGCCTATGTTCAGTAGTGGACATCTACGGGCCGATGATGATGATGATCATGAAACTATACCTAAATATTCTGTTGTTTTGAGTAGATTACCACTGTATTTTAGGTACCTAGTTAAGAATATAACTGTCGTATTTTATCTGCATTTATCATTGGGATGACTTTAAAGCTTCGAGAAACTAACCCAGGTTTAATTGCTCGATGCTCGAATATTAAAATGCAAATAAAAACAGCGTGTATTTATATACTTGTGGCCAAGGTGTACAACTGTATACAAAGCATATTAAAAATTCATATTTTGTTTTATTATATACCTAGTTGTACTTATACCTATACCTAAGCTGCTTATTATTCTCTTATATAAAGTATAAATGAACCACTTGAATACATAATTAGAAACTTGAAATAGCAAAAAATCAAAGAGCGGATCCTTCAAATAAAATTATTTTGAGCCTACAAACCCCGAGTGTAAAGCAGATCAAAGGCGATCACAAAAGTATACGCACGAGTGTGATTGAATACTTAGGATCGAAAAGGAAATCAAATCAAAACAAGCTGCTTGAACACACTGGGTATAAATAAAATATCGGCATATTGGGAGCAACGCGAAGCCATAGTTACCTAAGATTATGTATAAAAAAGAAAAATGTCACATACGCCAAAGAAAACTCACAAATGAACAGCAATCGTGTTTTATTGCGCTGTTGTTGTGTAAACAATAGCTCCCTGAGACATTCGGCATTTACCTTCAGTTAATACACCAAAGTATAGGCACCTATAGCCTCCTTGTACCTGGAGATGGCCTTTATTGAATGAAAGGCCTATTGTTCAAGTTTGGCACGTTCTTCAATAGATTATATCTACCTAAATTGTTGGTTATAGATAAGCCGTAATGCCGTATTATGTAAAGCTGTATAATTTGTAATTAAACGGAAACAATCTAACAATAATATTTTGATAGCAAACGTTTGCAAAATCCCATGTCCAGTATCGCTAGCGAAATAGATCCTTAACTTCTTAATAGTGTATACCTTACGCTACAATAAAAAAATTAGGATAAATATATATCTACATAAAGAGATTAATGTAAACAAATATTGGAAATTTTGCAATGGGCATTTATTTCCAAAGCAATAAAATTAAATGAAAAGTAATTAATAATGGTACGGACGCATAAATCGCGATACGAACGAATTCGGTTTTAATGATTCGATACAAGAGATTTTGGTTGGAGTATTTCGTAATGAATAGTGCGAGCGTGGGATTGTGACGCCGTTTTTTTTTTCAGAGCCGCTGAAAAATCCACTCACCTGAACCTGAAACACTGAGTTCATTTTATTCCATTTTTTGACACGAAATGGTTGTGATGTTAATAAATTAAAATATTTTAACTAAAGAATAAAATTGCGTAAATCATTATTAAACAATTACAGAATTTTGACGTGGGTGGTCACAGTCAAAGAATATTTTCTTGATTAAATCTTAACTCATTACTTGTTGACAGAACAGTTGGTTAGCCAATTTCTATTTTTCAGATATAGTTATTCAGTTGTTTAATGTTTGTACGCTCTGGTAATATTACCTTACTCGTGTCCTTATTATAACCAATCAGATTAGCGCCACCAATTTATTGATAGATTTAAAATTTAGGTAAGAAGGTACCGTTAAACCAAACACCAAAGCAAATTAAAATCCGCGGAATAACTTGGAACCAGCTAAGTATGTATTTTATCACATTTCAGAACTAATTTTACCTAACAAGAATATTTCATGGCTTTTGTGGAAAGAAATACCTAGCCCAATAAATAAGCAGCCCAAAGTTATATCAAAAACTACTAAAACAACCTATGACGCGATAAAAGTGCGAAACTTGTTTGCGAAGAAAGGGTTTAAGAATATTTTGCTTACAAATATACTCATATTATGCCCTGGAGGAAAAGATATGAGCACAGTTCTATTTTCGGCCGACAAGTAGTCAGGTACTGTTACAGACAATTGCAGTAATTCGGCCGGAAGAATATCATTGTCCGTTTCATATCCATTCATCTTAGTTTGACCCTTGACCTTTAATCAGACTGCATCTAGAGATGTTAATTTGTCCACAGACATTTAATTAGTATTAGATGCCTGTGAATTTGTTGAACAGCATCACCTGTCAAATGCTGACGTTGTGATGCATGCATGCAACAATAATGTTTATGACGTCTTTCCTGCGGTGTGTTGTGCTTTTACCCTCGCCAGCTTATCCCCCTAGCCACCCTAACCTTGAAATAGCGGAGAACGGACTTATTTGGTTGCTGGCAATTGTATAGGTATTGTAAGTTACGCATGATGGTTTAGAAAAATATGGAAAAATCCTTACGAAAGTGTAGGTACGCTAACTTTATTTAGATGTCATAGTTATTTATTGAATCATCTTTTTCTATTCATATCAAACTTAAGTAAAATTAAAAGAAAAATCTGTAACTCTGGGTTGTCTGGAAGAGATCGCTTTAAGCGATAAGACCGACCGTTGTCACACTTAGTTTTGAGCTTGTGCGTGTACATTGAGTGTTTCTGTAAATGTGGTGTTTCAATAAAGAGTTCTATCTATCTATCTAACTCCTGTATTTCATGATGGATAAAACTATGATTACCTATTTAAAGCCTATGCTGGAAGGCATTTACTTCGATGAGTTACTTCCAAGATGTGTAGAACATTTCATCCCATTTATGTTCAAGTAAGAACGGGGTGACAGTCCAACTAACAGGGAATCTCTCCAGTGATCAAACGGAAATAGACCAAATACTTTTTTTATAAACTAACGATACAGGTCATAATAATTATCAAAGTTTCTCAAAACAAAAAAAGACCTGATTCAATAGGTCGTCATAAAAACGCAAACCGTCCCCTCTATTCTTTAGTTTTATTTTGCCATAAAAAGAGCTAACGACCGTATCGAAAACTGAAACTACTTTGGGAACAAGTTATGTACAACACTACAAAATCTTGTTATAACTTCAGTACACATTTTTGCCGTGTAGTTTTTATACGAAAATTATGCCTAGAAAAATACCCATTTGTGTAGTAGTTGTAGAAAAGCTATTCATAATGTAGACTCGAATAAAGGCGCCTACAGGCACGTATCGCACGTTTTGGATCCACCTGTGTATTGAATATTTTGTGTTTAACAACTATACAAGTCTTACATAATAATGTTACGAAAATGGCTTTATACTTAGTTGCAGCTGCACTATTATATACCATTTAATCATAATGTATGTCTTGAGAATGTAGTGTACTTACCTACGTTAAGACATTGGATTAAGCTAGAAACTTCATCATACCTACGTATATAGGTCCTTTGCTTCCAATCAATACTAAAATACTTACATTCAGCTACGAGGATTCGAAGGAAAATTAAACTTATGAAAATACAGAGAGAAACGTCAAGGCCTGCGAGCTTGCTACAGTTATTTTGTCGCTTATAATCTCGGGTGAGTAGTCATTATCCGAGCGTTTGATATTTTTGGAAGCGATTATTTTATAGACCGGTATGTTATTTACAAACCAAAATTATTGTATCAGATAACAGTTAAATATTACACTAGTTTATTGGGACGATAAATAAAAGCTTTGGAGTCCGGTGAATAACTGCCGTTTATTAACTACCCTCATATTAATCACTAACTAATATTATTGTAGTAAGTACCCTACACTACAATAAATATGAGCTTTGCTTAGTTTGGGGCTAGATGGCCTAATAAGTATTAGTGGAGACCGCAATGTTTATTATTTTTCACTCATTTATTTTCTTTTCTTAAGTTTAATTTTTTATAATATTGATATAAAAATATGTTACAAAAATAATTTATTATTATTATTTTCCTCTTATTGAAAAACATTTATCTTATACTTATTCCTTTTAATTTTTTTATTTATTTCGAGATCGGTTAATCTGTGAAAAGTCACGAAGTCGTTGAAATAGTGGTGACGTAAAATAAATGGAAGTGTCCGGATGAAAGTGACATGTAGGCGCCGCGGTAATTCGGGATAGACGAAATCTTAATGGACGTGTCCCGGGCTAAAACATCCCCAATTGATCATGTTTGGCAAGCTTGCAAAGATTTCCTGTGCGATAAGTTTTATTATTTATTTAATCAGGTGAGCATGTGGTCAAACGCTAGCCCAGTCATTGAATAAAAAAGCGATATAGATCACATTAATTTTATGTGCGAAAGTCTTTGCTTGTGTGTGTGTGTTTGCTTCCCGATGCTGCAACGCCGGAACGGATTTGGATGTTTGGAATGAAGATAGCTTATACGCTGGATTGCAAGCTGAGCTTCACTTTATCGGTGGAGAAATAGTCAATATTTATTTGAGAGAAGCTACTGTCCCAGTACCTTCTATGCTAATATTAAACGAAAATTATTTCACATAACAACTTATTAATTTTAATATGCGTTTTATGCGTTTTATTTTAAGTATTAACGCAATACAAAAAATCATTTTAGTTAATACTAGCTTTTGCCCGCGGCTTCGCACGCTTGTGTTATGTTATTTTTACGTTATAGTCTAATAATAGATCATGAATTTCGTACCAAACAAAAAAATCCAATAAATCTTTTCGAAGCTGAGCACAGTAACCTGTATTAGCATAGGTATAGGTATAACGCAAGCAAAGCCGTGAGTAGAAGCTATTTAAGCCAACCTAACCTAATTTTTTTTACCTAAATTTAAATGTTTTGAGTCTAATATAGATTTATAACAGTAAAAGAAGTTTCAAACAAAAAACTACAATTTTATAAGTAGGTACCTCTTCATATTACAACAAAAAGAAATCATCATCACTTCACTCAGGTCTTTAACAGAAGTTTCAGTAATTTTTGTTTTGGTAGTAGTTACCTAAGCAGGCAGGTACAGCTTAGAAAAATATGGAAGAATCACACATGATGATCCTGTTTTGCTCAGTTTTACATATTATCCGCGCGCTTTTTGTTCCAATTACCACATTTTTTTACCTTCTTAAGTTTGGTTCCATACGAATTGAGTACCTAACTACCTATGAAATGAAAAAAATGAAAATGAAATGAAAATTTATTAGGCATCAAAATAGGACATATTAAAGTGATGGAGCACCTGTTTCCCATACTAGGCTCAAGACCCGTGACATAGGACTCAGGACTCTTTCGTCGGAGACATAATAATTATATAAAAGTGTAACAAATAAATTACAAGGTGATTACATGCGATTTTGCCTATTTAAAGCTGAGTTGCACCATAATCACAGTTAAGGCCACTGTGACAGATATTTGACATACCCCGCCCGGCGAAGCATGGGCAGTTACATTTAGCAGTTAAAGAAGCTGGTGCAACCCACCCTTAATCTATGTGATAACAGAATTTAAACTACTTAAGTATTACATTAATAAAATTTTAAAATTATAGGCTAATATATATAATTATAGCTAATAGCATAGGCTAGCTTTTAATATTATAGGCTATACATAGCCAGTGTCAATAATAAGTTTATAAATTGCTGGAGATATGCATTTACCTGTACGACGCGTACATAATTAATTTTCTCAATACTAATTAGGAATTAAAACTACTAAACCACCACTCCTTAAAGAATCGACAGTTATAATTATTATTATGTCCACTATTTTCCATGCTGTCTCATTCCCAACATACCTACCTAGTGATGAAGGAAGTAGGTTAAATCGTCATTACATAATTATTACTTACACCCAAAGATTATCTACTATAACTATAACCTTCTTGAAGTAACTGACAGAACTAAAACTGAACAACTGAACAGATCTAAAATATTTTAACTATTAATAACTTATTTCAACATGCAAGAAGAAGAAGAATACAACGAGGATACAATTTTATTGCCTTTTTTTTTCTCTTTTGACATGACACTGGCAAAAATGTGCTAAACAATTGCCATAAAAAAAATTATTGCCATAATGAATAACTACATATTATTATATCTAAGTACTTACCCTTTTTAAACATTTTTCATCAAATAGTTCGTATCATTGGCTAAATAATAGCACCTCCGGCTTACTTTAATGCCAAAATAAAAAAGGTTTTAAAATGCGTAGCAATGGTAAGGGTATTTATCTTAAGTAGCTATAAGTACTACAGGGAGTCTAGCAAAGATACCAACCACCAACGCTTACGCCAAACGCTAATTCCAAAACTGTATTGAAATGACATTAGCTGTGGAAAAGTAAGCGATTTCCGAAATGTCATTCTAGTACATTTTGGAGTTAGCGTTTGGTATTAGCGTTAGTGGTTGATATCTTTGCTAGACCCCCAGGTACCTTAAAACTTCCTTGGGGTCGATCAAGAATGTAGCAGTAGCGCAAAAATAATTTTATCTACCTAATTAGAATGGTACGTGTAGTAAGTTCATGTAAATAATACATTTTACCAGATCGCCAATAAAGAACATTGCTCCCGCCAAAACCCTATAAATCGAAAACTTGAATAAACATGTAAGCTTCGATATTGGCTAAGTACGATAATCGCGTGAAGCCTTATGAATAATTATAAAAAGTCTAAGTACCTACCTTTTAAACAGTTTTCATAAAATACTTCCTATCATTGGCTAAATACAAATTTTGTCTAATGCCAAAATAAAAAAGGGTTTACAATGCGTTGCAAAAGCAAGGGTCAATAGGCACAGATTACTGAATATGTTACTACTAAAGGTTAAGCTATAGGTACCATAAATACAATTTTAAATACTTATTTCGAAATTTTAGTTTTCTAAATTCCTTGTTCTCTGTGTCGTGCTCATATTCAAGAAGGTTCTCATACCTATCCTCTTTTTTAGTTTGGACCACAGATTAACGAAAAAACTTATCTATATGTAAATACATATGACTTCCTTGGGTATAGGTACTTACATAATGAACACATTGTTTTTCTCTTATCTGCATTGCATCGAGTGCAGACGAAGTTATCGCGCGATGTATTTCGCCGTAGCCCGAAAAACGCTACTGCTTCCTCCATTTTATGGTCATGCAGCAGGCAAACAAATTGACTGTGTGTCCAGGTTGGGTCGCTACAAAAACATCGAGGATAGTCAAAAGAGATGTTTTTGCGTGCCAACTCAACAGCGAAGGTTTGAGCGTATATGAAGCCGCGCCATAATAGTAACAGAGTTTTTTCTTTAATCTGTGCATCCGGATAAACCCAAGATAAAATTACCGTCAGTAGCAGTGTAGCAGAGTAACATTTTTTTTTTCTCATCTATGGTAAGTAGCCAAAATATAACTTATATTTTGACACTGGCTAAATACCTACACTATGTGTGGAGCCAAAATATAAGAAAAAAACATACCTTGAGGCCTTGAAGCAGCCATCTTGTTAAAATCCCGTTCCGTTTCATAATGAAATCTTAATCATTTTCACCAAAAAAAAATTAACGATATATAAAATTTAATATATCCTATGTTTTGCGCCGAGTTTTTCTAAGCTTATTAGTGAAAACCGCATGGAAATCTGTTCAGTATTTTCGGACTTGTGCCGTAACAAACAAACAAACAAACAAACAAACAAACAAACAAACAAACAAACAAACAAACAAACAGACAAAATGTCTAAAAGGTAGCTTAACGTGATCAGCGAAAAATTTCAAGCCAACCTGTGTCATTTTTTTTCGATATCTTTCATTTACAGATTTTTTTATCTCTACAGTTTTATTATATGTAATAGATTACAAAACATGCACACTAAAATTAAATTTTGTTCTTTATATTGAGCAAAAATACATCAAGCCAAACCTTCAAAATGCAAACTAAATGAGCAGGTGTCCAAACAAACACTGAATTACTACTACTAACGGCTGCTCTCTCATTTTGTATATATGTAGAGCTGACCTTTTGAACTATACTTACCTATTTACAAGTGCTTTTATGAGCACGGAGCTAAAAATAAGTTATGTGCAAAAGCACTTTTTCGGGTTATGTTTATTATGTTGTGTGATGCCCCAAATAAAATGCCTGTCCTTAGTAAATCTCTTTCATTTTGTATCCGTTTTTAACATAAAATATCAGTACTTACCTACCTAAGCACCAGCTACCTTTTCCTTGCCTATTAATTATTAATCAGTAATCAACTAATTCAGCCGTGTGGTTCCGGTGTAAGAATGTCCTGATCCCTCCTGTGGGTGCCATAAGTATACGCTCAGAAATATCCAGGGAATGGGGAGCAGCTGCTATTGATGAATCAACTAATTCATTTATGCATAGTCGTTAACCCAAGTCAGAAGTCTTTGGGCGGCCTAAAAATTCTGACACCAGGGCTGACCACTTGCCTACATGAGAAGAAGAAGATTTATGCATAAAAGTGAAACGTTTTCTGTTAATTTGTAGCAGAGACTTGTAGGATATTTTCTTCTTTTCTGGGAAATGAAGAGTTCACGGCTCTTTGTACTTATTATAAGGGCCCACCCTCAGTGAACAATTTCAAAATGATATTACTTACGAATAATATTACCAAAAAAAAATTAAAAATTTATGAACCAGCCTCTTGTACTATGTGGCTCTCTATAGGGAATTATTTTATAATCGAACAATAAGCGTTCATTAATAAATTATTGTGAACTCTGTTCTTATGTCCATAAATAATACGGCACGCATTATAATCGGTATAATACTCATGCACGGACCGCGGTTCTATTAAATTCAATTTACATTATGTAAACATAAATAAAATAAATAAATAAATAACGCCCAACGATCACATACATAGATCCTGGACCCTAACTAGGATTCCCTGTATCTAGGGACCCAGGAACTACGAGGACCATGGTCCATATATTACATAATGAATTTAATTCATCTGCCTTTCGCGATTAAAGCAATATTATCATTTTATCAATAGTATACGAAGTAAATAATCATTTTGAGTCATAACAATTTCGATACTTTTCACTGTTTTTAGAGTCTTTAGATGTACTTTTGTTAAGTCTGATCTTCCATTGACTTTTTAGTACTAATTACCCTTAATTATCATTATCGTGGAGAAGTATAATTCATACAATATTCAGTCCTCAGCAGTCCCATCTTCTTCTTTTAGAGGTAGAAGAAGATGGCGGTCTAACTTTCTTACTCTCCGTGCCAGAGGAAATATCATTCCATGGCAATTGGAAACGTAGAAAAAGTTTAGTTTATTACATCTCTATTAAAAGATGGTACCTACGCACCTGCATAGCGATTCAGCCTCAGCGCTGAGGCTCAGCGCTGAGGCTCAGCGTCCAACCTCGATTCAACCAACTTTTATTTGAAAATAGAAGAGAAATAGCGTCATCGTTTCTGCAAAAGGCATGAGCTAGGGGAGAGCTTTCCATTCTATTTTCAAATAAAAGTTGGTTGAATCGAGGTTGGACGCTGAGCCTCAGCGCTGAGGTCTCCTGAATCGCTATGCTGTACCTGTAACTTTACTTTATTCTTAAGACTTGATATTTTCTGAGTGCTTTAGCCGCCAAATCTACCGGGTTACATAAAGTCTAAGAGCATCTTTCTATGTGACATTTATATAATTATATACTATATATTACTTTTAAGCCTCGTCTACCACGCAATAACTCATTGGCTTAATGACGTTTAGCCAAACTCATCCAAATCTCTTATCTCATCAGAATTGCGTAGGCGTGAAAATTATATTTGTTTCCCTTACAAAGGCCCGAGAATCCACTTAGTCAGCCTTAATAAGCTTTTGAATTACCTATTCCAAAAGATGTAACCCGAAATGAAACCACAGCCATGATTATCCTCTCCTGTTTTCTCGAAGGACCAACTATATTATCCAGAAATGAAGGGATTTAAAAGGGTCACTGTATTTTTTAGCTGTCTATACGTAATTTACGTTTCTCTAATTCTTATTAGCAGCTACTTATACGGCTCACATAATATTACCAATAATATTAATTTTTATATTAACAAAGATAATATAAATAATAATAAATAAATAAATAAATATGTGTGGACATTTCACACAGCGCCATCTAGCCCCAAACTAAGCATAGCTTGTACTATAGGAACCAGATAACTGATACAATACTTATATACTTTTTTGTTTGTAAATACATACATAGAATACAATATAACACCCAGACGCAGAATAAACATCAATGTTCATCACACAAATGTTTGTCCCGGGCAGGAATCGAACCCCACAGCCCTCAGTTCAGAAGGCAGGGATACTACCAACTGAGCTATCGGCCCGTCATATAAACCAAGTCAATAAATCCAATTATAACTTTTAGGGTTCCGCACTATTGAGGTTATTATAATTATGAATCCATATTATAAAAAAAAACATTTATAAAGTAGTAGCTCTCTTTGATATACTTGGAAGGTGTCTTACAGTGGTATTCATAGTCAAGGAGTGAACAAGCCCCCAAAATCTATCATTCAACTTTCACATAGAGATTGAATACTGAATCATTCTTCTTTTACTTTCATAAAGAATCGATGGAGAAACCCCTGACTAAACAGCATTTAAATTACATACTACTTAGTTTCATGGTGTAGATGCGCTAAGTTTTTTTTTAATATTCAACAGTATAAAGGAGTGAAATAGCCAATGCTGGCAAAACAGCTAAAATGTACGACTTTTCATCGCATCTTTTTGTGTCAGAGATTACGATGAGACCATACTCAACTCAGCGTAAGTCAATGTTGTAATTACTTAGTATAAAACTACGATTACAATGTTATTGTTTTTTCTTTAGATTATTTAGGAACACATCTAATAATCTTTAACTGTAAATTATAAATGCTAACTTTCCAATATAAATAACCTACAATAAATAACCTATATAATGATGATCTGGCAGCCGTAACTATACCTATACCCCAGATAATGTAATACCTACAGTACAGGTGCCTCATCCCAAACAACGGAATAGCGCGGGCTATTTTACGAATTATTTTATTTCTGCATAACGCAAGATTATCAAGCGACATTTATTGCGTGTTGGCGAAGTATTGGGCCAAATGAACACACTGGACACTAACTAGTAACGTTTTTTTCAAGCTCGGGCTATTTTTTGTTTGTACCTGATGGGATCCCATGCCTATACTAATATTATAATAAATTACACAATTTTAATAATAATATTTAATATAATAACATACATAAAGTTAACACTATTTATTCCATATGCTACGAAAGAAGACGGATTACGCGAATAACATGTTATATTATACGATGGAAAAAATGCTTTGCGAATAAAAGTAAGTCAATAAAGCTATCAAGAGCACTTGTCCAGAGTAGTGTAGTCAATGCGTTCTTTCATTAACTTATTCGAGATCGGACAAGGAGTGTGAGATGTAGGTTTTATAAGTTATAATAATGATACAACAACATCAATAAGTATGTAAATACTTACTCAACGTTAAAATAGAGGGCTCTAAAACCTTGATATGGTTTATTAACAGTTATAATGCAGTCCAGTATAAAGGTTATATAATCTGGCAATATGGACTACAGCTAGATATAAGAGAAGATAATTTAAGCCTAAAGGTGGATTGTAAACCATTTCTTTGTTACGTTTAAAAAACATATATGACAACTTTCATTAAAGTAAATAAAATTGTTTCATAATATATTCGTCAAAACAGTGGGAGACTATAAAATAGTACTTAATTATTACGCCTTTCTTTTCAAAAATACTTTCGTTGATTTGATGGCAATGAAAGTATTTAAATTAATAAACTTATTTATTTCAAACATGTAGTTATGTCAATATTTGTGTTGGTTTCCTTGGATATCGCAAAGTGCTGGGCTTCACAGTTATTATCGCTGCTTCGCATCACGTAATTTTAACATTTGATCAGCACATTAGCTCTTCAGCGAATATCAAATTTGTTCAACTCGTTGTATAAAAATTGCGTGTTAAAATATACATAATTTTAAAATCCTGAAATCTTGCATCTCAATGCAAGTTAACCAAAATATGTGTGCAATAATTTACCATTTGTACGTCATGCTACATTAGAAAATTAGGCCAAAAATAAAGCGAGTTCTATCTTCAAAAAATATTCTTCCAGACAAAACATCTTAAATTCATGAAGCCCGTATCATTTCTTTGAGTTACAATGCCTCTTATGGCAGTCAGAAATAGGCTACGAGTACAACATTTCATTGGCTTGCAAAATAGGGTACGTTTCTCTTGTGTGGCGCCGTCGCGGCGGGCCCGACTACACGGACAGATTTGGCAAAGTAAGGGAGTGAACTAATGCCCTATTTGCGGGACGTTTAATGACCTCATAGTTACGAAGTTTGCTACAAATTGAACCGCACCAAAATTGGATCGAATTATCCGGTTTCTGGCGAAAGAACCTTTGAACTTTTGGAACTTGAGTTACTAAAATATGTATCCGGTACAAAACTTCTTGCCACATCCAAAATCTTTGCGTAACTTGCTAATGTGGTACCTTCGTCACTTGCACGAGTGTATGTAAGGGTTCTTTGTCTGTAATGCCAACGACCCTTGGATAGACGTTTTTCGTGTAATTACTTTAGGGCCCTTGCCGCCTTTTAATGTTGACACAACGGCTTTAATGCGGCACTCATCTGCAAAACTCATAAAACTCGGGCTTCTTTTTAAAAGGGTATCTATACATTTGCTGTGTATATATTTGAGGAAAATTTACGGTTGATTGGAATTTCAAATTTGTCCTTACAAACGTTTTTGGTTTCGGATTGAGGAAAAGTAATGAGTTCTTGATTTTTGTACGCCTGTTTATACAAAGTATTAAGATTATCATTTTTCTATATGGGTGACAAGGCGCAGTGCCGCAGATTTATTTATCACCGCCATAATTTGCACAATGCAGACAATGGCTTTGTTCCTTCGAATAAGTTTTAGTGATTGCAGTAGCGATAGTTCCTAGTACTAAGTGAAACTTGGCATGCCCTTCTAATTAGGGAGCTGTAATGGCTCCGCAGCATGTGACCGCAAAGGAAACCCGCAAAAGGTGGTTACAGCGGCAGCACAGGTGGAACAATAGACCGTAATAAAGTAGCTCCCGCGCCCCGTCATTGCTACAATCACATAGTATATACTATGTATTATATTATCTGTGTTGCAAGCTTTCTATATTTTGCTAACTGGCATAGGATCTTTGCGATAGGTTTTGCACTCAATATCGAAAGCCATTTTACTAAAGCCCATTTCCTTAGCTTATTTCACAGCCTCCCACATGTCTCTAATAAATAATATGCCTTTATTGTAACATAGAAGGTGCATGTGAGATTACACTAAACGTTACAATGTTAATGGGATTTATTTGATTGTAAGTGTAGGGATGAAATTCCGAAGCCCAGATAATATAATACTTACAGTAGTCCGAAGTCAATACTTTACTTACACCATTTTAAGGCGAAACGCTCTGTGATGTTTTCTTTCATTGCACAGTTATTATTTTATTTAAACTCTCGTCCAAACGTCTGGCTTTAAGCTATATGGAGTCGGGAAGTTTGAGGTAAATTCAATTACTCCATTAAGAAAGAGCAAGGTTTGTAGAATATAATTTAAGGATGATGCGCAACTCTTTCATTTTATTATCCTCGTAAAGAATGCGCAGTCAACTTGAATATTAGTTGGCTGTGGACTTGCCTAATGTAAGTAAATGATACCTGTCGTTGCATAAAATTTCTTTAATTTTGCCGTTAGTACCTATAGGTACCTATTGAGAGGTAGTTTTACCCCGGGAAGTTTTTTATGAAGTTCCACTCTATTAAATAAAAAATAACGACTAACTAGCTAACTGGCGTGGACGAGGTATTAACATTAACGGCGAGTACATCTCACACTTGAGATTTGCAGATGACATCGTCATAATGGCTGAAACCTTGCAGGACCTGCAACAAATGCTGGACGGCCTAGCTGATTCTTTTCAACGCATCGGTCTCCGGATGAACTTGGATAAAACCAAGATTATGTTCAATGAACATGTTACTCCGGAACCGGTTGCAGTTCAGGGAGTTGCTCTTGAAGTTGTTCCGCAGTACATTTACCTAGGGCAGACGCTCCAACTAGGTAAAAACAACTTCGAAAAAGAAGCTAATAGAAGAATACAGTTGGGCTGGGCAGCATTTCGGAAACTTCATCGAGTGCTCGCGTCGCGTATACCACAATGCTTGAAAACCAAAGTCTTTAATCAGTGCGTCCTACCAGTCATGACATACGGAGCTGAGTCGTGGACACTTACGGTACGACTAGTCCACCAATTTAAAGTTGCTCAGAGAGCTATGGAAAGGGCTATGCTTGGAGTTTCTCTGAGGGACCGAATCAGAAATGAAGTGATCCGACAGAGAACTAAGGTAACCGACATAGCCCATAGAATTAGCAAATTGAAGTGGCAGTGGGCTGGTCACATTTGCCGCAGAACCGACGACCGCTGGGGTAAACGTGTTCTTGAGTGGAGACCGCGACTCAGCAAACGTAGTGTAGGACGCCCTCCGACTAGGTGGAGCGACGATATACGCAGAGTGGCTGGCGGCAGCTGGATGAGATTAGCGGAGGATCGGGCTAAGTGGCGTGCATTAGGAGAGGCCTATGTCCAGCAGTGGACTGATACGGGCTGATGATGATAATGATGATGATGATGATGAAATAAAAAATTGTTAATAAATAGAAACGAAAGTAAGGAAAACCCCGTCATTTTTAAATCGAATTAACAAGTCAAGGTAATATAGGTTTTCATTAGAGGTAGGTCTCTAAAGGGTGAAAACCGTACAAACAAATAAGTACATGGGTACAGGTGCGGTAGCCCATAAGGTTTAGCACGTTAAGCACCAGTATGTATCCCTCTATGGCATATCTACTACAACTGCATTTCGGCACGTCCTTGAGAAATAAATGCGAAATAAGGAGCTGTCATAAGTGCAGACGGGCATAGGTTATAATTAAGCTGCCGTGACGTTTAACATCAAGCGAATCACTATAGCTCTTTATGTTGTTCGTTTACTTAGGAGAAATATACTCCGTTAGACTACAAGATAAATGCGCCCAATCTACAATTCAAATACATCATCGACCGTTTAGTTAAGCAAATGTAACTAATAGGCTATTAAATTTAATTAAAATAATAGAAACAGCCCTAAACGTTGATTACGATGCTCACGGTTGATTAGATGGTAAACGCGGTGTGACTAATTATTCTCCTCACTTGCATCCGACAACTAACGCTAATCTAGCACGGTTCACTTGTTTTTGATGTGCTGATTGAAACCAAACTTCAAGCATTCATATATAAGTACTCTCCTAATAACTTTTGCTCTCCTAGTACTCTAGACCAGCAGTTCCTAAATAGTGTTCCGCAGAACCCTGGGGTTCCGTCGCAGGGTTACAGAGGTTCCGTGGTCATGGCATTTTATTACGGTGGGTGAAAAAAGAAAAGTAAAAGTATTGATCAGAAAAATTGTCGGCGATAGTATTTAAAAATAAAAGAGTGGCATTTTTGTAGTGGAAAATTATAATTCCTCTCTATTGAATAGGAACTGAACTAGATCATCACTATGATTTAGAACAGGGGTGGCCAAAGCGTCAACCGCGGTCCAACGGTCGATCGCGAAGGCATTTGCGGTAGCCCGCGAGGCAAAAATTGGAATTTCATACTTTCGAGTCAATTCAGATGCACTTTTACAAAGCATAGGTGCTAGACACATTCGAGAAGCAGCTACAAAAGTTTCAAACCATACATCATATTACAGTGGAATTAATTGATATCGATCGATATTGATGGCGTTCAATTCTACAGACCAAACGCTCTGATTTTTCGCGCTTGCTGCACTCGAGCTGGGGTTTTACGATCTTTCCCTAATTTTTCTGATTGAGTTTTTACTACCCATTATTAACTTATTTTTCTGAAATCTGCCAGGACATGTTTCAAAAAATTTCGCGCTCGCTTCGCTCGCGCATTTCTTATTAATTTACGTCCCTCCTGTAATGGTGGCGTTCATTTCTACAGTTTACTCTGTTAAATAAAAAAAATACAGTATAGCTATTCTACTTGTTATTTTTTTAATATAATTTATGCGTTTTGGTCAAAGGTTATTCAATGGTCAAATTCCTTAAATCGGAGAGGGGTTCCGCCAAAAGTTGGTCGATCATTTAGGATTCCATAGCCGAAAAAAAATTGGGAACCGCTGCCCTAGACTCACAAAAATAATCCTCTATACTTTTTTGCCTCCGACGAAAACAGAGGGGTATTAAATTAAGCATCAGAATGGGAAATAGAAACACTTACCAACATTGTCATTGATAGTAACTGTAGGTACTTAGGTACCTTTTCATCATTGAAAGTGGATTGAAAGTGGATGGACTCCCTTTTAATTACATCTAATATGGTAATAATAATTGACTTATCAGTGTTTTTACTTATATAGTATTGTATGTATAGACTATAGACCAAGTCGAATAATGCATAGCTATAACATCTGTCTCTGTTGTAAGAATAATAGCGGCGAACGAAGCGTTTTTACCACGTAAAGGTTGGCTCATTCAGCAGTCGATAAAATCTCCGGCAGGCACCCTAATAACAACGTGTGAAATTGTTTAGTCCAACTGGGATTTAGCTCTCTTTTGTTAGCAAAATTTAAATGTAAAGAATTACAGTGTGACACCCCTAATCTTGATTAGAAAGCGTTTACAAAAGCCCGATTTCGCTAAGTGTTAATCTGATTTAATTCAATGTGTTTACACAGCGGGTGAGATGTATGACATTTTTTCAAATGAAAGGGTCGCCTCATTCAATAATTGAAACCATCGTAGTGAAAAGAGTAGCTGTCGTAAGTTGAATGTGTTGCGACTGATGTTGGTGATATCGATTTTACAAATCTAGATAAAATGGTACATTGGGGCTAGTTTTTATTACCTTCACAGAATATTGCGCGGTACATACTACGGGAAGCTCATTTTAAACCACTAAATCCCCCCCACCCCCCTCAACTTTGATATATAGGATATAATTATAACACATTATAGATATTATATATAGGTATATTATATGTAGGTACCTATAATAAGTACCTAATACATAAATTAGAAATGTTTACAAAAGCTACAAGTTGCGGACCTTATCGTCCTCAAAGTGAACACACGCTCCCTGATCAAGAGTTAATAAGCCAACAACAAATTGCTATGAATCCAGCAATCTGAAAGTCAAATTACAATAAACGAATGTCCGCCCAAATGACTGGCGATTAGCTTTACAGAGAGTTCTCATTAAAATATTTATGAAGACCTCGACACAAAAATGTTCTTCTGTTTTACGAAATAAACAAAAAACGAATTAATGTTAGCGCATTACATTTGCAGACAAGTCTGGACAGATGGCTGGCCGCATGAATAACTAAACAAGAGCTAATGAGAACTGATAAGAATACTAGTGAACATCGACCAGAGAGACAGTTGCAAACCTTATTTAAAAAACATAAAATCCTAACGCTGACTGGTATATATATTTTAGAAATTTGTAAATTTGTACGTAATTAAACATATATACAAAGCGAGAAAATCTCCCCAGACACGTACACCGTTCAGTTCGCCACGGAAACATATATAACAAGCTTCCAGAAGCAATGAAGAATGAATCCAATAATTTAATTTTCATTAAACAAGTAAAGCACTTTCTAATTGAAAAAAGTTATTATACCGTTGATGAATATTTAAACGATAAAATGTAAGCATAGTATAAATATAATTAATAATAATAATTCTACATTTTATAATAATAATGGCTAGTCAATGACATAGAACGTAAAAGCAATATTTTATGGGGGGGAAAATATTATTTTGTTATAAAGCAGTAGGAAAATACCAACATGACTATAAGTAGGTACTTATACATAATTATGCCTACTTACTTTAATATAAATAAATAAAACTTTAAACAACATTGTGGAATGCAAATAAACAATTGAATTGGATTGGATTGGATCGGATCGGATCGGATCGGATTGGATCGGATCGTATCGAATCGAATCGAATTGAATTGAATTGACATATGGATCTTCAAACAAAAAGAGAAAAATTATGAATAATTATCTAAAATTAAAGAGTGTTTTAGTCACTAAGGTGCCTGAAAATGTAAACAATATTCGCCAAGCATTTAATGAAAATAAAAAAGCTCTTTATCGTAAACGAAATCTGAAGACAAACTTGGTCGGGCAAGGTTGAGCAGTACTTAATACAGGCTTCGGCTTACAAGACAAACTATTCACGGCTGGTGGTTGTTTGTGCTGAGCCCAATAATAGGATTTTAGAATATAGCAGAGTGGTATCATATAATCCAAAGGAATGTGGAACCTACGAGACTCGTACCCCGTACGAATCTCGTAGGTTCCACATTCCTCTAAATTATTAATTAGTTAACTCTCAAGATTTACCCAAATGCGTTGCAGTAAATATATCATAAAAGGATAAGTGCGAACTAAGAGCTATCAAGCTTTAGTAGGTAGGTATAGATACAGAGACCGACATCTCTCTTTTAGACACCTACATAGAAAATAATTTAAAAATGTAAAGTAACCAGAATCTAAATTTTACCTATTTTTTCTACGTTTATTATGAGTTAAAATCGCGAGTGTTAATTTACTTATCATTCAATTTTAATCTTACCTCGAACTGATTTGTAGAACAACAGTATACGACAATCTAAATATATTTTTACTGGAAAGATGTTCAAAATAACTTAAAGCAACATAAATGAATATTTATGATTTTTAAAGCAGTATCGCCTGCTCAACGTAATCTACAGATTAATTTGTAAAGGAAAAATTAGAATCACGAGCGGGGATTGAACCCGCATCCATCCATCCCTCAAGCCGGGATATGCTTTACTTAAGCTACCGTGACAAGTGGTCTCAACATAAATGAACATTATACTACTTAATTGACCGCATAACTTTTAAAAATATTATATGGAGTGCGCAGCGTATGATATATGAAAATGGGAGCCTAATTATTATTCCCCGACCTCTGCGTAAAAAGGTCTGGCAATATGAGACCACTTGTCACTCAGAATATAAAAAAGCATTTCCGCCATAGTAGGAAAAATGCTGAAAATAAAAATCATGTTCATAGGGCAGCCGTACGTTTACGCCGCTCGTGACTGGTTTTATAATTATTTGTGCCGCTTTTTCCGCTCGCTTTTCATTCTATATTTTCTACCGAAACACGTACCTATATCTTCACCTTATTTATTCATTCCTTTTATTCATTCATCTCCGTACTCATACAACGGTGAGAAGGTTAAACACGCCTCGATATTTCACACAATTCACTTCACGTCTTCGCATATTTATGAACCTATGAGCATTTTTATATCATGCACGAGGATTTCTTTTGTGTGTTTATAAAGCTTGAGGCCTGGCTTCTTTATTCGCCTACTAATCCTGCTTAGTACTCAAGTATCTTGTGTGCCAAGAAAAAAGAGAAAATAAACTACTGACATACTATTTGAGACTTCCGTGAAATTTGTGGGGTAGGTAGATGAATACTTATAACTAGTAAATTAGTAAATTCATTGTTTTTCAAAAGTTGTAAATAAAACTAGCTTGGAAGGAACTCTTTGATGGAAAATATTTCACTAAGCACAAACAAAGCTTGTTGGAATCTCTCTAACGTTTAATAAAACTGCTCAAGGACACGTTCAGTTTTTTCCAAGGATTTTTTGGCAAAATCCCTCAAACGGGGCTGTAACAAAAACAACAATATTGCGTCTAATAGCTGCATGATGTTTTTGTTTCAAAGGAAATGTAAAATCTCAAATTGAATAAGTTTTGTTGTGATATTATATTTTGGTTATTATAATTATAAACTTTTTCATCCTGACAGCGAATACAATTTAAAATAAATCTCTCTTTATACCACAGAAAGTACAACAGCTTAAGATTGTAATAAATTATTACGCTCAATTAAAAAGAGAAACGCCTAAAGATTTTCTGGCTTGTTAACCTAATTTGCTATAAAATTCTCGCACAGAATATCTCAATTAATTAATTTCTCTGGCATACAAAAATAATATTTTTAAATGTGGTAAAGTAACAGTTGAGCGAACGCAAATAATTAAAATCACAAACTGAATACGAACTTTAGTCTTCATTTTTTTAACTCTATTTAAAATGTAGTCCTATTTTAACTGAATGGCATTGACAAGTTCTATAATAAGACTGTTACTAATATTTATGTACCACTATAATAATATATACCTACTACTTAACATTATCATTTAGAACTATTATTCATCGCAAGTAAATAGGTATAATAATACTTTAGGATTACTATGTCAAATTTAGAGGTATTAAAAACAAATTATTAACCAAAATGATGTGCGAATAGCTGTGAGACGTATAAGCTTAACCCTTTCAATAAGGACGCAGTACTTATGCCTATTAGCAGACACGAATAAGCAAAGTTATTAATGTACTTAAGTTCGGAAACAAAGGTGTTAATAGAACGTCCATAATCGTATTAAAACAGTAATGCTTCCGCACCTCGCAAATGTAAGTTAAACACGTGTATATTGTGCCATTTTGCGAATACAGTAGCTATTAACAATTTCACAAGCAATAAAATTAGCATTTTTATTCGATATTAATAATGAAATTGAGTATTGTAGATGAAGCCTATTTGCAAAGAGCAGTAATAGGTAAGGTAAAAGCGGGCTGTTTTCCCTTACTCATCTCAAGCACCGGTGGAGAGCGCACTGTTTACATGTAATGTTTATAATTTAAACTTTGTCGCTGAAAGGGAAGTTGAAAATTTGAAATGTTAGAAATTGTTGAAAACGAAATCATAAAGTAAGACAACATTTGCCAAATACAGGTTTGCATGTATACATATAGGTCACAGAATTCCCCCTATTACATAGGTCCAGAATCGAAGTATCCATACTTAACCTTGTTTGACCATGAATCAAACCATAGAGCACATTTTTTTTTCTTCTAATGTCAGATCCTCTTTCAACATACCATATAAATAGTATTACCCAATTTAGTCGGGTACCTAAATACAAATCTAGCTAGATGTAAAATGTAAATAATAAAATGTATATAACGCCTACATTAAAAAAATATAAAATAATAAAATTAATTACCATCATACTACTATCTATAGACAAGAAAAAGGTCTATAGATAGCTCATGCAATCTTTTAATAAAAAGGATTCAAATTAAGTATAACCAGCAGTTTATTCAACATTTCTTTTAATAACTCACGAGTTTTTCAATATTACCAAGTTAAAGGGATTAAAGAACAACAGTTATGTAGGTACAGGGGGTCTAGCAAAGATACCAACCACTAACGCTAACTCCAAAATGTACTGAAATGACATTTTGGAAATCGCTAACTTTTCCGTAGCGAATGTCATTTCGATACGTTTTTGGAGTTAGCGTGTGGCGTTAGCGTTAGCGATTGTGATCTTTGCTAGACCCCCTGGGCCTCAACCAAAATAATTTTTCATATTTTAGGGTAAAAAAATAACCTTAAAAATAGGAAAACAGCGGGCGCGTGGAACGCCTATAGTTGACAATAAAACTATTATCAGTATTTGCACTTCTGTGTTCTGTGTGTTCTTTACTATAGAAATGCCCTAAACATATTATTGAGCGAGTATTAGGTTTCCACCAATCTTCATTTCGACTTTTTCGAACTACTTTTATCCAACGATCAAGGCGGTTATTCTCTATGGAAACATAGATTCCACACGATATGAAACCACGTCGTTATCGTGTCTTGTTCAAATCGTGTCACAGCGTTAGATGTACCTTCGCTTTACATTAAAGTTATCTTTATTTTGAATAAAATATATTGACATAAGTGGTCATAATCTTTTGATGTGTTGATGTTTCGGAACGCGTCTCGGTAAAACATATGATTTTTGACAGTTCTAATCGTGCCAATTCCAAATTCATTTCGCGCGGTTTTGTTTTCGTTTCATAGAGAGTAGAGTTTTGCAGATTTCTTTTGTAAGACAAGGAATTCGCGTGGTTTCAAAGTAAGGAATCGATACGGAATAAGGGCCCAGCTAGACATGGGTGGATCTGTTGGAAATCTATACAAAAGAAATCGGGTAATTATTCAGATGTCGTGTGGCAATACTGATTTTGACATGTCAACTTTTTATTGTGAAATGTGAAATACTCTTCGTCAAATAGAAATAATTAAAATAATCTTACAAAAATACATGATTAAGGCCACTTACAAGTGAATTGTGATCGTGTGCTTCTGTGAGTCGTGCCTCGAGTGATTTCGGCACAGTTTTATCACGAAAGACGGCATTTTTTTGGTATGTATTCAAAAGCACACCCAAGTAACGACTGATTTTGATTTTGACAGCTGAGAATCAATCACACCCAAAGTGGTGTATACGGTTTTGCCCTGCTTTAATTTCGTATTAGTGGTCTGGATAAAAAGTCTTTGATATAGGTATAACAAGGTAAAAAATAAATAAACATAATAATAAAGGTTAACGTGCACTGCACTGCGCACGTCATCCTGATACATCACCCAGTCAAGTAACTTTTTTTTTTGTGTGTGTGTGGCATTTTACACAGCGCCATCTAGCCCCAAACTAAGCATAGCTTGTACTATGGGAACCAGATAACTGATACAATACTTATATACTTTTTTGTTTTTAAATACATACATAGAATACAATATAACACCCAGACGCAGAAAAAACATGTATGTTCATCACACAAATGTTTGTCCTAGGTAGGAATCGAACCCACAGCCCTCAGTTCAGAAGGCAGGGATACTACTAACTGAGCTATCTGGCCCGTCATCAGTTCCAGAGACTAAGCGACATTTATGTGCGACAGTTATATAAATAAAATACTTATTATTTTACCGAAATATTACAGAAAAATCTAAGCAGGTAGGTACGAGACAAAGTTATTTTTCCATTCCATTAGATACTACTTCTTCGTGAACAAATAACGAGAAACTCAATTCGGAAGATTAATTAGGTGGCTCAGGCAATTATGAGCACCATTTCTCATTAGCGTGATCTCTAATTTGGTTCATATCTCGGAGTAAGAACACGGTTAGCGTTAATATTTCAAACATTTTTGAACTTCTTTTGTTTCTTTACGGTAAGATGTAGTCATTTAGTTAACGGATTCTTCCACACGAATTGGTAAGTTGATAAATATTAAATTATACGATACGACGTAACTAAATAACAAGACGTATTTAAAGTCTTTACTAAAATTATAAACAGGGTTAAATTGGTTGATGGTTGATTCAAATGCTATACTGAAAGAGATAAATTTATTGAACAAAAAGTTGTAAAATTACCTCATAATTTTACTTGACTAAGTATGTGTGTTTTGATGGTTTATGAATTTCAACTGGATTTGCAGTTTGTGATTCGTGGCATGGCTTGTAGTTCAATCGGCTGTACATGGAGGATGTCTTTTACCGAGGTACAACCCAAAAGCCACGTGAGTTGTACCAGTACTTTTACCCGTGGTACAATTGACAAACCATATGAGTTGTACCAGTAGGTACTTTTATCCGTGCCGTGGTACAAGCGACCAACCATGTCAGTTGTAGGTACTTGCACGAGTAATTTTCCTTCGTAGTACAATCTGTCAAATTATCAAATTTCTTTAGCCTGTTTTTTATTTGTTTCATACCAGATACAATTATCGGTATCCGAACTGTTAGATAAGACTTTGCAAAATGGGTATATTTTACTAGAAAATTGATATTTTCCATTCAAAAATTCACCATTTTACCATTTCCCAAAACATTTTTTTACAAAATATCATAAGTATCATATTGTTTGAAAAGACGTTATAAGACGTTTTATCTTGTATTCTCATAATACAAAAAAGCATTTTTTTTCATATATTTAGATTTTTCTATGACAGTCACAACGTCACAAAACAACAGACAATATAATACCTACTCAGTACTATAACGATCGGCAGATTGGCTAAATATAATAAATTTAACTATAATAAATAATAAATAAATGAATATGTGTGGACATTTCACACAGCGCCATCTAGCCCCAAACTAAGCATAGTTTGTACTATGGGAACCAGATGACTGATACAATACTTATATACTTTTTTGTTTGTAAATACATACATAGAATACAATATAACACCCAGACGCGAAACAAACATCTATGTTCATCACACAAATGTTTGTCCCGGGTAGGAATCGAACCCACAGCCCTCAGTTCAGAAGGCAGGGATACTACCAACTGAGCTATCGGGCCCGTATAATTCAAACATATTGGTGTCTCAAAAGTCGCCGTACGAGTAATAAAAACAGATAGGGTACATACAGTTCCGTCTCTCGCTAGTCGTTAAACAAATCACAGAAAATACCCTTTATTTCAGAGAGCAGAGGTATTGGCACAATTGAGAAATAAGACCTCACCGAGGCTCGGAAGCAGGTAGAAATATGTTGGGCTGAACATAAACGTGAATTGGATAGAGCAAACTCTATGGGACAGGGTATTTTGAGTTTCATTTGCTTGTTGGTATAACAAAGTTATAACTACATGCAAACACTTCATTATAATTTATAAAACGATACTAAATAGGTACTTTAACAACAACATTTTTCACTTAAGTTTTACACAAAACCTACTTTTTGATAGACCTTCTACTCTTCCGTCTTCTATAACCTAAGTGTGTCTTAGTTTAGCTAGAAAACCCATATCTTCTCGTCTGCTTGAGCTTTCAACAACGTGGAAGTATCGTGAACGTACTACGACTTTTTTTCTTTGTTCTTTGAAATAATTTATAAACTACTTTTTTAAGACATTATGTAAGCTATCCAAACGTAATATAATATCTCTGCATTCCAAATTCATTTCGCGCGGTTTTGTTTTCGTTTCATAGAGAGTAGAGTTTTGCAGATTTCTTTTGTAAGACAAGGAATTCGCGTGGTTTCAAAGTAAGGAATCGATACGGAATAAGGGCCCAGCTAGACATGGGTGGATCTGTTGGAAATCTATACAAAAGAAATCGGGTAATTATTCAGATGTCGTGTGGCAATACTGATTTTGACATGTCAACTTTTTATTGTGAAATGTGAAATACTCTTCGTCAAATAGAAATAATTAAAATAATCTTACAAAAATACATGATTAAGGCCACTTACAAGTGAATTGTGATCGTGTGCTTCTGTGAGTCGTGCCTCGAGTGATTTCGGCACAGTTTTATCACGAAAGACGGCATTTTTTTGGTATGTATTCAAAAGCACACCCAAGTAACGACTGATTTTGATTTTGACAGCTGAGAATCAATCACACCCAAAGTGGTGTATACGGTTTTGCCCTGCTTTAATTTCGTATTAGTGGTCTGGATAAAAAGTCTTTGATATAGGTATAACAAGGTAAAAAATAAATAAACATAATAATAAAGGTTAACGTGCACTGCACTGCGCACGTCATCCTGATACATCACCCAGTCAAGTAACTTTTTTTTTTGTGTGTGTGTGGCATTTTACACAGCGCCATCTAGCCCCAAACTAAGCATAGCTTGTACTATGGGAACCAGATAACTGATACAATACTTATATACTTTTTTGTTTTTAAATACATACATAGAATACAATATAACACCCAGACGCAGAAAAAACATGTATGTTCATCACACAAATGTTTGTCCTAGGTAGGAATCGAACCCACAGCCCTCAGTTCAGAAGGCAGGGATACTACTAACTGAGCTATCTGGCCCGTCATCAGTTCCAGAGACTAAGCGACATTTATGTGCGACAGTTATATAAATAAAATACTTATTATTTTACCGAAATATTACAGAAAAATCTAAGCAGGTAGGTACGAGACAAAGTTATTTTTCCATTCCATTAGATACTACTTCTTCGTGAACAAATAACGAGAAACTCAATTCGGAAGATTAATTAGGTGGCTCAGGCAATTATGAGCACCATTTCTCATTAGCGTGATCTCTAATTTGGTTCATATCTCGGAGTAAGAACACGGTTAGCGTTAATATTTCAAACATTTTTGAACTTCTTTTGTTTCTTTACGGTAAGATGTAGTCATTTAGTTAACGGATTCTTCCACACGAATTGGTAAGTTGATAAATATTAAATTATACGATACGACGTAACTAAATAACAAGACGTATTTAAAGTCTTTACTAAAATTATAAACAGGGTTAAATTGGTTGATGGTTGATTCAAATGCTATACTGAAAGAGATAAATTTATTGAACAAAAAGTTGTAAAATTACCTCATAATTTTACTTGACTAAGTATGTGTGTTTTGATGGTTTATGAATTTCAACTGGATTTGCAGTTTGTGATTCGTGGCATGGCTTGTAGTTCAATCGGCTGTACATGGAGGATGTCTTTTACCGAGGTACAACCCAAAAGCCACGTGAGTTGTACCAGTACTTTTACCCGTGGTACAATTGACAAACCATATGAGTTGTACCAGTAGGTACTTTTATCCGTGCCGTGGTACAAGCGACCAACCATGTCAGTTGTAGGTACTTGCACGAGTAATTTTCCTTCGTAGTACAATCTGTCAAATTATCAAATTTCTTTAGCCTGTTTTTTATTTGTTTCATACCAGATACAATTATCGGTATCCGAACTGTTAGATAAGACTTTGCAAAATGGGTATATTTTACTAGAAAATTGATATTTTCCATTCAAAAATTCACCATTTTACCATTTCCCAAAACATTTTTTTACAAAATATCATAAGTATCATATTGTTTGAAAAGACGTTATAAGACGTTTTATCTTGTATTCTCATAATACAAAAAAGCATTTTTTTTCATATATTTAGATTTTTCTATGACAGTCACAACGTCACAAAACAACAGACAATATAATACCTACTCAGTACTATAACGATCGGCAGATTGGCTAAATATAATAAATTTAACTATAATAAATAATAAATAAATGAATATGTGTGGACATTTCACACAGCGCCATCTAGCCCCAAACTAAGCATAGTTTGTACTATGGGAACCAGATGACTGATACAATACTTATATACTTTTTTGTTTGTAAATACATACATAGAATACAATATAACACCCAGACGCGAAACAAACATCTATGTTCATCACACAAATGTTTGTCCCGGGTAGGAATCGAACCCACAGCCCTCAGTTCAGAAGGCAGGGATACTACCAACTGAGCTATCGGGCCCGTATAATTCAAACATATTGGTGTCTCAAAAGTCGCCGTACGAGTAATAAAAACAGATAGGGTACATACAGTTCCGTCTCTCGCTAGTCGTTAAACAAATCACAGAAAATACCCTTTATTTCAGAGAGCAGAGGTATTGGCACAATTGAGAAATAAGACCTCACCGAGGCTCGGAAGCAGGTAGAAATATGTTGGGCTGAACATAAACGTGAATTGGATAGAGCAAACTCTATGGGACAGGGTATTTTGAGTTTCATTTGCTTGTTGGTATAACAAAGTTATAACTACATGCAAACACTTCATTATAATTTATAAAACGATACTAAATAGGTACTTTAACAACAACATTTTTCACTTAAGTTTTACACAAAACCTACTTTTTGATAGACCTTCTACTCTTCCGTCTTCTATAACCTAAGTGTGTCTTAGTTTAGCTAGAAAACCCATATCTTCTCGTCTGCTTGAGCTTTCAACAACGTGGAAGTATCGTGAACGTACTACGACTTTTTTTCTTTGTTCTTTGAAATAATTTATAAACTACTTTTTTAAGACATTATGTAAGCTATCCAAACGTAATATAATATCTCTGCATTCACTTAACAAACACCGCACCACATATATTGATTCAAAGCGCCGCTGTTCCATTTACTTAAATATCACTTAGCAATTTGTACTCGACCGCGTGATGCAAACCTTTAGATTGAGGATATAAAGATATCGATAGGGCTATTACAAGTACGTGCCAATCGTTCAAGTTATGCTGAATCAGCCCATAAAACACGGGCACAGCGGAAACGAATCCCCTGGAATCCCTCAAACAGCCGACGGATCATGGAAGCCTACCGTTTTATTTTATTACACGGTAGTACCTATAAATTGGGCACTTCACGTTACGCAAATAGAAAGAAAATCCTTCCCAATAAATTAAACCAACAGCCATACCAAAAGATAGCAATGATAACGTCACGCAATATTTCACTAAGTTCGTGCTTTTTCTAGAAACATACTAAATCAAAGATTTCTTATCTTAAACCTTAAATAGGCCCTATTATCTTTTCGTTCTGTAGAAATATGTATCAAGATTCGATGGCTCCGAACGCTTTTTAACAATGTTGACTCTTTATAGCCTCGATCACTGATAACCGTTCTGAGTCCCTACCTTCCGTTTAAAGCAAAAGAGGTCATATCTACAAACTGCAACTCAACTTTTGTCATAATCACTTTAGCTCCTGTTAGTTTTGAGCCTTTTCCAGTTCTAGCACCTAGGTATATCGGGTTTCAATTATGCGCGACGTCGCGTCGCCGCCAGCCAGTCCTATTCAGCAAGTAAGTGCCTGGAGATCTAGATTACCTACCCTACGGCGTGCAACTACAAACACTTGAGCAACCTCAGCGAGAGTTCAAAGGAGCTCACAGTAAACGAGATCATTCTGCACAAAGTGCGATCATTTCATGCAAAGTGAATTGAAAGTATTGGAACTCGAATCTAAGGAAGTGCGAACGATTGATGGGCGCCTATAGCTTTACGATTTGCACATTCACCCAGATAGGTGTCCAATGGCGCATAAAATGAAATACAGCAAAGATAAAAATGTGCTTACAAGGCTGTTTATTTTATGATGCGAATTTTCAGTAAGTGTACGTCCCTGTTTACTCCTTGAAAACACACAAGGTTTTCACTCTATCTTTTTATGAGAGTCATAATATCAGAGAAACGCAATGAGCCCTGGCGGTTTTTGTTTTGTTGATCATACCGAAAGAAACCACAGATTAGGTAATAGTTACACGCCATTATCGGACACCATAGACTGGGAAAGTCAAACACGTATTCATTGCCATGTCAAGTAATCGATGGCAGAAAATCAAATCAGCCATGCTGGATAAACAAGAGCAATCTACTTTAGGGATTGTAGGAGGTTATGGCGCCACGGTGTCGCGACATGGCAGTCTCGCAGGCGCCGCCCGGCAGAGACTGCGGATTAAACAGCTGTAGATGGGGGCAAGACAACATCAGTTTAACGACCCCAGATGACCCCCATTCTGGTTCACCAGTTTGAAATTAAGCAATTGACACATTCTTGGCTTATTGGATGTTGTGGTAATAGGACAAAATTTGGTTGACTAATAGGTAACTAGCTCTAATGTAGAGCACAGTGATATCTCTAACGAAACCTTCATAGCTAAGTGCAAATGAAGTTAATACCTATATTATATACCCCTTTTATTTATCTTCTGCAAAAATATAACAATGGCAGCACAAATAATTTGTATAAACGATTTCAACGCGCACGTTTTCATAGCCACAATCAGTGTCATACCATGAGCAATTGAGCATTGATCCGATTTTATCAGAATCAACAAGGACACTATAGAAATGTGAAAAACGAATGTGCCATATGCATCCAACATCCAACACAATGCAGCGAATAATCGTCGCGTCTCGACCAAATCTGCTCTGGATATTTGTGCTAATTCCCCGGCATGATTTGTGAACCCTCCCGAAGTTATTAGGTACTGATTAATTTTGTATGAACAATCACCCAGCTTTGTGAGCAGATAGCGGACCCCGTATCCGTTGAATGAAACATAAGCTAACTTGCCACCATTCATGAGTTTCGTCTCTCAACTCGACGTTACAGCAAATCTGTGTGCACATATATTATTTGAGCTGCACGAAAAATACGTCTCGTCTCTATAATGTTATTTGTTATCTGTGGAATACCTATTACCTATTATTATAAAAGATAAGTAAATACAAATGATAAATTCAATGTATAATATTCTATAGCATATCATGTAGGTATCTCGTGTCTGCACTGAGATACAGAGTAACATTCGTGTACAATTTTCAATTTATAATAGCTTATAATAGTATTTTAGTACTCATCCTTTTATTCAAAATTTACGGCCATAACAGCGCTTTATAGCAACAGATTTAAGTAAATACGATTTATGGAAAAGCAAAATGCAAGCACTCCACACTCCAAACTCGCCTGAGAGATTGTACAAAGGGAGGTTGAATGTCAAGTGCCTAAAATGGTAGACAGATGGATGCATGAACAATACCGGCCCGCATTTTACCAGACATTTCGTTTTGGAAACATTAATTTTATGCTGACTTAAATTGTCACATTTCATTCTGTGAGCAGCGATGTGATAATTGAAATTGCTTGCTAACTTTATTGTTACATTATAAATTATTTGTACACGAGGTAGACAAATAGCAAGCATGAACAATTTCAGAACAGCTATAAGCAATCGTAGAATTGCCATAAGTCAAAATCTTAAAAGGAACATGTTTGCAGTAATAAAATCAGAATTTGTTGAACTTGTCCATGAAACATTACTATTTCACTTCAAAACCTATCATTCTATAACGAAATAACTTAGAACCTCTTTTATTTCATAAAACTGCTCGCAACACACGATGTTCGATAAATTGAATTGGATTTCGAATACTTGAACAAATATGTTGACTTTGAGCACAAGTGATAAATAGAATTAAAAGTACACAGTTCTCCTATAATCGAATCGGCACATCACTACTCCTAAGCTGCACCTACACGCTCTGCTATTTATTTGTCTGGTACCTACCTACATAGATATATGTAGATAGTATAGGTTTACTAATGTTGCGCGTGACACTGACAACATAGTATTTCGAAACGCTTTTCGCTACTCCTTTTAGAGTTATGTGTATTGGATTTGAATTTACGATCAGCTTTTGCATTGAATGCTACATTTTGTTTTCTTGCTGTCTAAGCTTTCAAAGTCAACGTCTATTATTATTTAATAGATGCCTCAAGAGGTCGCCAAATGAGAGTCTATCCCGCTTAAAATATTTATGAGCTGCCCTAACTCCAAGTTCAAAGGCATCGTAGTTAGATTCAGTGATTAGGTGCTTACAAAACTGGAAGCTCGTATAGATTAAAGCGTCTGGACTTGGCTCGAAAGTGAAATATTAATCGACCACTGAGGTCGGCAGATGGTCGAAGAGAAAAGCCTTTTTTTTAATTCTAAAGAGTTTTTCAAATTATACTTATTTTATGCGGTTTTGTGCCGGATTCATTATAAAAATATACCTATACAAAATACTAAACTTTATTAACGGGATGATTGTAATGTAATTTATTTGTTTTGAGTTCCCGTTAAGGTGTTGTTGCAAGCACCATTACAGCCAATATAGGTAAATGTAAGTTTTAAATCACTCCAATGTGTTCGCAAACTTCAAATTGAATGTAAACATTGAATACGGGTTGTGATTGAGTAATAACAAAGTATCTCCGATACGAATATCAGACCACCGGAGAATTTCCTGCGTAATTGTACCCTTTTGATTTGCCGCTGGCTGCACCGAGTGGCGCGCTCGGTTGCAACTTGCATTCGATATGAACCGCCCGAGGACAACGGAACCATTGTCAGCCTCCTGATAAGCTTGAAAGAATCCGAGCAGTTGATTCTTTATTCCATGACTCAGTCATTCCTGTGTCGTGCTCCGAAAATTTGCATAAGTCTTCTGGGCGGTTTATGGTCGCGGATGTAAGCACCATTTAGGATTTTAAACTGTTTACGCTAAATAAAACTTGTATGTGGATGGTAAGCAGAATTGCGTATTTTCACTTTAATATTCTCTTAAAATAATGTTATGTCGTGTTAGCTTGTTACAATAACACATAACATATACTTACATAACAAAAGTTTATAAATAGAGAAGGGAATGAAAACATATTAGTATCTTTTTTGCTATTTTAAATATTTCGGTATCTCGGTAGATAAGTATTCATAGGTGAATGAGAACAAGAATTGTAAGTAAGTCTATGAATAAGATACCATCAAACTTTAACATTGTACCTATCGCAAAGGTTTTCTTTAGAGTATGAAAACAAATTCATAGTTCTTTGTCAGTTTCATCTTCGATTTGTAAAAGTTGTTTGAATGATATGTTTGTGAACATTTTATTGATGGTTTGACGGTAGCACGACCATTTATTTACAACTGGACCCGAATAAATCTCCCAGCGGAGTTCTGAAAACTGTAATCATTCATTTCACCCGAAATATTTGTTGTAGGAATTCAGAATTATTGTTCAGACGCGAAGAAATTCCTAAATGTTTGTTTAATTAATTTGGAAATAATTTGAAGCACGGAAAGACAAGTTAATTTATAAATGGCTTTTCTGGAAGTAATTGTAAGTACTATTCGCGAAATAAAAAAAAATTGTAAAACTTGTTCTTCTCACTCTCTTAATTTTTATTTTTCATAATGAAAGCAGAATATGGATAGAAATAGTAGCAAAAAGTGATACAGCTTTATTACCCGAGAAGAAACACACGGATGCGGCAAATGATACCACATACACACAGCAAAAAAAAAGCAGTACGAAAATGGTGTGCCATTAAATGTATGCTAAGTTAACGCCACCATTTTTGTTACTGTTTTGCCAACACGTTGTCCCGAGGCTTTTTGCACAACTGTAAGTGAGAAAGCTCTGATTTTTCTTTGTTCTAATCTTTATGAATATTATATAAAGGGGTAGGGTGGGAATTACCTAACACAGTTCCAATTTTCACGGAAAATTCAACCTGCGTTATCAATATATTATACTAACAAACATTTATAGACATTTATTTACATTTATTTTTATTTTTGTTCTTTACTTTGGTTTATAAGTATACTTTCTACTAAAAAGAATTTCCATTACTTTGGCATGTCGCCGCCGCCGTAAGCAATTTTTTTTTAAAGTTACTTGAATTGAGCAATAGAGTAATCGTATTTCTAAGCAAGTTTCCATAAACCATTTAACACCAAACAAGAGAACCATATAACTCAAGAACATTATTTATTGTATTTATTGATGATGTTGAGCCCATAATATAAAGTGTCAATATAGGGTAGTACCGCGTTATTGTATGCCATTGACTTTATTTAAAAAAATATCCTACGTTAATCAAGTCTTGGCAATAATCCTAAAAACCTGTTCTAACGATTTTATTTGCGAAACCTTTTTAGAATGACAGCATCAAGCTTACTCCTTATTTTTATTAAGTACACAATAATATGAGAACGTTTACGGTGACAAGACGTAAATATGTTAATGTAGAGTAGAGACTGTGGCCGACAAGTCAGGTTAGTTAATACACCGGTAAGTAAGCGGGCACTGCGGTCAGCGTCGGAAGCCCTACCCATGCTTGCCAGGCATTTTGCTCGAAACCGGAACACCCTCTTGTCCGGCTTCCTACAATTTACCTATTTTTCACCGAACTACACGTCCTAGAGTGTTACAAAGTGTTTAACTAACATGTATATATAGGGTCAAAAGAGGCCATGTCGCGCTTAATGTTGTCTTTAAACCTTAGTACTGGACGGCCTACTGGGCGTTTGGCGTCTACTGACGGTTTAAAAACCCATGATGATGCATGGCTAGAGGTGCTGGCCCAAAAACGTGCACGTAGGCATAACTACAATAACAACTCAGCACCCATAGATTCTCATTTCGTATGCCGATCGTGCGGTCGCTGCTGCGGCTCCTGTATAGGCTTATTTAGTCATGAGCGGAGGTGTCGTTCTAATTATTGACGCTGTTTTAATCATCTGAAATAGATGTTTCAAGGCCTGTGATGATGATATATAGGGTACTTAAATGTCACTTACGGTGTTACTTACTACTAGTGTTGATTACTAATATGTGCGGATACTTATATTATTATAGGATTTTCATCACAGTTTTCAGAATGGTTAAGGATTGGGAAAACTAAAAATTCAGATTTGCACGAATAATGTCCAGAATTAATAATGATACGTTCCATCGACACCTCGCCTTCAATTAAATGAAGTGAAATAATGCTGTATTTATTTTCTATATTATAGATTAAAAAGGAAAGCTACTGGTAAAGCCAATGTGGTAATGTCTACCTAGCTTACCGTAATAGTTGACTAATTAAAGCGCAAGTAGAGTTTTATAAGCAAAAGCAACGTGCTCGTAAACAATAAATCGCTCGTTTGAAAGGCGTTATTATATAGCATCGATTATACCCGCATTTTCGATTATCCATCACAATAGACTACTTACTGGATGTATCGCTGCCAAGATACACAACAATAGGGTGTTGTACAACAACCACATTTTGTAGTTTTTGTATCCCAAACATGCGACAAAAACGCAGGATTACGAACAAAAACCTTTGACAAATAGCATGGCGGATTACGCACGTAACATCCCGCTCTATAATATACTATTTTATTATGTTAAAACGGCCTCCAATAATAGTAATTTGGACTAATCTGAGCAAGTTTTAGTGATTTATTTCGGTCACATCTGCTGTTAATTGTTTTATAACAATTACAATATACAATATAATGTAGGGATTCATGACACATTTTGTGAAAGTAAAATCATTTATTTGTTTACTTTTTAGTGGAAGGCGTCTTCTACCTTGTATTATGTTCCATGCTTGTACCTACCTAATAGCTACAGTTCTATTTAACTTTGACAGCAGAATAGACGTTATGCTACCACAAATCACTCCTTTTAAAGTGGAACTCCACTTGGAACGTCATTAATTTCCATCGTAAGCTTTCTTACTATAAATTCCTCTGATGTCACACCTTTAACTTCTAAGGAGAAAAGTTTAGAACTTCCAAAAGCTTTTGGAAATCTCTTGTAGATAGGTACTTGTACCTAACACTAAGTACTTAGTGCAAAAAGTCACGTTCGTTGTGGGTAGTTCATATTGTATACATATTACATAGATCTCAGAATAAAATATAGATACAATTTGTAAGATAAATAACGTTTAATTAATGGTTGTCTCTCTATTACTTTTTGAGTCTCGAATAAGCAGTTTGTTTTCCTTATACTTACCTAAGTATAAACTATAATCTCGTTAGTAAATGTCTGTTTTTCCTTTGTTTCTAAGCAAATTATTGGCCATGGTGTCTGATCTTTTACGTCACCAAAAGGCGTCTGCCTTGACTATACAAGCCCCACCCTAACGATACACCATTGCCTGCCATAAGGCGAGTTGGTGGGCAAACGCAGACTGCACGTTATGAAAAAAACTTAATGTCGTCTTACGATTTACGACAGCAATTAGACTATATTAGTCTCTAATAACGTGCCTCCCGCCCGAAGCACGGTAGCTAACAAAGCTCAGACGTAATAAATATTAGCTTTTCTTCAAAACTAGTGCCTATAATATAATGCATCAACGGCTCAATTTTCTCGCTCTCCTCGCTTAATTTCACTTACGTAATTAAGCCACCAAATCGGAGTAATTGAATATAATAGAAAGCGTTGCGATCAGAAAACGCATAACGAAACCATTCGCCATGCTATCGATTCGAAAACTCTCCCTATCTATATCGCCGGTCGTTGTTGCAGCTCATTCCAATTGCAAATATCTCTAATAACCCGAACTACATTGCATGTATAAAAATAATTCAACTTGAATAAAGTAAGTAATAGCTATTGAGGGATAATTTTACCAGAGGTTTTTGGAGAATAGTAAAAGTTAATATTACCACAGATATTTAAATAGTAGATATTACATAACACAACGATTTCAAGATAACTGTCGACAAAAGACAACACGCTCATAATAAAACGTATATGTTTGATTGCAAAAATAAAATATAATCATTTCAGTCCGACTTAGGATATGGCAGAAGTACCCCAGAAAATAGAGAAAAGCTTACGCAACGCTGCAGCTATTTTGTTATTTTGTTGAAGTTTCCTGAAAAAGACTTACGCTTTTGGTTTAATACATTCAGAAATTGAAGGTAGGTACATAAAAATACATTTATTTTCACCCCGGAGGGGTCCGCTGCTGATCATCTTCCCTTAGATATACAGGGTTACAGGGAAAATCGTGCTAGATCCGTTTAGGGCGTGGAGTACCCATCATTTCTGACTTATTTCACTATGTAACACCCTAGCCTAAACTTAACCCTTTTCGAGATATTCGATTTTTAATATTTTTTGTGAAAATTGCCGATTTTTAGGCTACAAAATTTAATTTTGTTTATTTTGTGTGTCTTATTATTATGATTATTGCATTTTTACATGTGTATTAAGATGTTTTAGGACGTCAATCATTAAAATAGTACATAAGTTAATTGAATAGACCGTAGTAGACAAGTGAAAGTTAAGAAATACAAAAAATATTAGAAACTGTATTTTTCTCTAAGGAATATCTAAATAAAATATTAAGTTGAGACTAGGTTGTTTCATAGTGAAATAAGTCAGAAATGATGGGTACTCCACGCCCTTAACGGATCTAGCACAATTTTTCCTGTAACCCTGTATATAGATCGCCGACCATCCATGTATTTCATGACACATGGTAAAATAATACATTAAGTAGGTATTCACTAAATAATTAATGTTGTAAGCAGGTATTTATAATTAGGTATAGTAAAAGATGTTAGCGGCAGTAAAACGAGCTTTGTTCCGGCCGAGTGATCGTGTTGTGATGAGAAGAACACTCCAACCAACACACAACCCACAAACTGGAGAACAAATAAACTTGGCCACAAAGATTCTGGGAACAAAGCTTGAGCCTTATTAAATTAATTCGAGCACACAGAGTACGCAAATAAAATCTATTAGCCGAAAACAACAGCCCATGGAGTTGCCGTCGAAGATTCTGGCGCGTGTTTGTCTTTGATGTCGCCTTTGTAATGTTTAAGCCTTTGATTATTTGGTATTTGTGAATGTATGTTAGAGATTACAGCTGGAATTTAACTCGTCGGTTATAACGTTTGATAGTTTGTTTAGCAGTGCTCCCTCATTTGTTTCCCTAGCAATATTTACTTAATTAATACTTCATCTACAACACAAGACAACACACAACACAAGAGATCAAGACAAGACGAAGAAGACAATGGTGCTATTTATGTGCTGGGACTATTTTAAGAGACGTAGGTAATTAATTATTGCATCCGTCTCAAGATAGTCATTACAAACGTTGGTGCAGTAAAATTCGATGTATAAGTATTTGTCATTTTTACCATTGAATTTTGGTGGTAATATTGAATGTGCATTCTACCGGAGGCGATATTTTAAATTTCTATCATCCATTAATCATGAATTTAATTATAGAAGTAGTTTTATGTCCCCCACTGCATCCACCAGGAAGCTTCTGTACACAATAATACCGACTTATTGCTCCATTGTGGAAGTTTTGGCATACAGATCACGGCTCATCGACTTTTATTAGAGGGGGACATCGGCAGCCGACCATAAATCGAGCCCGATGACGGACTAATGGGCCATACACGCTTTTTAAAATCAGTTGTGAGAAGATACCGGGGCCTACCCGTCCCTTTGAAATCGGTTACGCCATGTTATACCAAGACCTGCTCATGAATTTTATAGGTAAGTATACAGAGTTCTTTTGCATATCATGAAAAGATTCACACCCTTAGCTTTAATAAGCAAGATTCAACTAAAGTGCACTCCATTAAAAAGTACCCTGGAAAAGAACATCACATTGTATAGGTCGTTAACAGCGAGCCACGTAATGTGGTCTTTAAAGGGAATGCAGCCGTACAAGGAGGTGGGGTAAGGCGATAACGAATATAGATACATGTAGGTAGGTATATAAATATACATATATAGCAGCCATAGGACTTGAAGACTGAACTTTAGACTTCAACGTGAAGGGATTACGGTTGACAAAATATACGCATTGTCTTTCGCTATATGGGTACAAATAGATAGAACTACATATCGCCTTTTAAATTCCCTCGTGATGTCACGTTTCGCAGCGAGGCACTTCGCACCTTGCACATCAAGTGGCGTTCGAACGTTGGCTTTGTACGTCGCATCGTGCTATATAGTTATCTCGATCAGTGTAAATGTCAGGCGTACAGATTTTTACGAAACTTTATCTGAGCGATGAGTGAAGATATCTTTAAATGCTAACATAAGCTATATCGGTAAAGGGAATAAGGGCCTTCACCTACAGGATCGTTAGAACAAAGTTTTGGGTCATCGATAAAATCACCGAAACTTCCTGTTTGATGAACACATTGTTCTGGAAGATAAAGGAAGAGTGGTGAGTGGTGAGGCGTGAATGTGTAAGGAAAGTTAGCGTTTTGTATATACCTACTGCGGGTAGATAGATAATACCATTAGAACCATTTCTAAAGAAAACGTTTTGGTTGGGTGGAATGATAGGTACTTACCTATATTCACATACCTATACATTATTATGTATATCATTGAACCATTACTAATCTAATTATCATCATCATCAACAGCCTGAAGACGCCCAATGCTAAACATAGGGTTCCCCACATAGGGCCACTTTGAGTGACTGCTGTTGTCTAATAATAAATCAAAATAAATTCTGTTTGATTGGGTTAACGACAAACATTTAAAACAGAAATTCCCGTCAAACAACACTGAATACAGAACTATTACACAAATAAGAAATGTCTCGATTTTACAAATTCTGGTGTGGATACAAGGCATTTCGTGGGCCGCAGTGAATATAAAAGAGTCTCTATCTCTGAACCCTGCATCAGACATGACGGGAGCCCGAACATTATTGGGTTAATTCATATGTCATCTACCGCGTATAGTGCCATTTAGATATCGTTTAGTGTTTACTTTTCCGGCGTCGGTTTCGACAATCGCATTGAATTATAGCACGGCGATATGGTATTCAAATTCTTCATAATATGTGTGTTGTAGTTATCGTTTCATTTGTATTTGAGTGCTTATATCATGTCCACATTACTCATGTAGGTACATACATCATCTAATCATCATCATCATCATCAACAGCCTGAAGACGTCCACTGCTGAACATAGGCCTCCCCCAGGGAACGCCACTTAGAGCGGCTGCTCGCCTCCTGCATCCATCGGCTCCCCGCGGCTTTCACCAGGTCGTAGGTCCACCTTGTGGGGGGCCGGCCTACGCTGCGTCTTCCAGTTCGTGGTCGCCACTCGAGAACCTCATCTAATATATATCATTATTGTTTACCTATACAGGTCTAATAGTAATGTATTAATTTAAAAATATGTTATTAACGTTTTCGTCCTACCCCCAAATTCACAAACCTGCAGGGTTACTCTTGACACTCGAATTCAATCGTAATTTGGGATTTGGAACGTAGTCGTGGCATTTGGTACTCTTAAATCCGATACTAGCGCACAATTTGTATCTCTGTCCATGAAATTTTATGGAACTAAATATAATCGACTCATTTCTACACCATCCGCATTTTTACCAAGGTATTTAACATTGGAATTGGATCCGAATCAATCATGATTCGGATTAAAATTTCAGTGAGATTGGGATTGAATTCAAGAGTCATCATCATCATCATCATCATCATCAACAGCCTGAAGACGTCCACTGCTGAACATAGGCCTCCCCCAGGGAACGCCACTTAGAGCGGCTCCTCGCCTCCTGCATCCATCGGCTCCCCGCGGCTTTCACCAGGTCGTCGGTCCACCTTGTGGGGTTCAAGAGTAACCCTATAGTTTTAATTGGCTCTTCAAATGTGATCTAGGTGATACAACTTTACGCTCAGACACGTCAAACTTCAAAGTATGTTTTCATTTGCGTATTATAGTTAGAATGGCCTTTTTTGGTTTGAATGTGGTCCTAGTTATTCTACTTCACCGTGACCCTTACTAGACATAACTAGACAGTCTTGCTATAGATTTTTGAAAAGGTATTTGTAATGTAATTGCCTTGTGATTGCCAAGTATAGGTAGGTATTTCGTTACTAAGTACTAACATTATTTATATCATTTATGACCATGACTTGAATTCTAACTCATTAAAATTCAAGCGATGGCTCTTCCTTCACAACACCAGGTACAGGACTCATGGATATTAATAGAATCAAATCGTGCAAATTCGTATCGTAACCATAGCCTATTTACTTAGGTAGTCTGTGGCAGTGCAATGTGTATCCAACCACTAACGGCTTCAAACTGTTCAATATCAACGCAATTAAAAGCACCTGTCTCAAAGCTTATGAAATCAATGCGAAACCCATTACTTACCTACGTTAAAAGGATTTGTGAGCTTGAATTTGTAATTACAAGTTAACTGCTTATTGTTATAAAACTGATTTGGTAAAAAAAACACTACAGTCTAGTGATGGATTAATTAGCATTCACATTCATTTTTAGCATGTGAAAACTCAATTAGCATTTCGCAAATGAAATGTAGTTGCGAAATTCTGTGAGATATGAAATTTTATTTCAATTAATTTAGTTCATTTCGAATTTAATTGTTAATATAATGTTTCATTTCGTTTTTCATTTCACTTTTCATTTTAATTTTCATTTCATTTCATTTTAGCAAATAGCATAGCAATAGCAATTAGCATGCTAAGACTTGTGAATTAGCATGTTTATGAAATATACGCAAAATAGCATTCATTGCCATCGCTACTACAGTCTGCCAGGACAGAGTTGAAGCTGTACCTATTTTTTATGTTATTGAATGACCTGACGGCCTAGTGATAAGATCATAGCTGATGTACAAGTAGTTCTATTACCTCTGGTACGCTCTAGTTAAGAAAAGAGGTAGTCCTTCCGGTATCATCATTTGAGAGCCAGTTTCCCAGTCCAGCTGTAAGCCGATGTCACCACATGTTTTATACCCAAAGCAACCACTACACTTTACATATCGCTCAGGATCGCATCATATCGACCGTTGTCAATTAGTATAAAAAATTGGTTCTTTTGAGGACGTATATTTTTATTGTCCATATATACTGTATGTATATTTCACCACAAAACCTATCTAAATTCGAGTACAACACACATAAATCTGTACAAGAGGTATCACTTAAGTGGATGTCACCCGCATCACTGTCAGGCCTGTCGGAACCCAAGCATTATTTGCATCCCATCCGCGCTATATTAAAACGTTTTTGAATCACCCACGAACGACGATACTTGGCGTTAAGTTTATAGATAGTTTTGATAGATAGTACAAAATAAATAATAGTCACTATACAGGAATAACGCTTTATTGGCTCTTTACAGAAACTAGTCACCATGTACAATCATTCTTGCAACCATTATTATACATAGATTCACGGGCCGAATTTTGCCCTGCGGAAATTTTCACGTTTACCTGCCGATGTTTTTCAAGACTTAGGGCACACCTTCTACCACACTTTCCTTATAACAGTGATGAATGAGGCGGCTTAAAGAAGTGTAAACTGATCCATATGACGATAAGGTAATTGTATTAACTAGGAACGTACTCATCACCATCATCATCAACATCATCACCATCATCACCATCATCATCAACATCATCATCACCACCACCACCACCACCACCATCATCATCATCAACAACAACATCATCAACATCATCAACATCATCAACATCATCAACATCATCAACATCATCAACATCATCAACATCATCAACATCATCAACATCATCAACATCATCAACATCATCAACTTCATCAACATCATCATCATCATCATCATAAACATCATCAACATCATCAACATCCTGAAGACGTCCACTACTGAACATAGACCTTCCCCAGAGACGCTCCACTTACTAATATAGACGCATAATTCTCATTTCAAATAACGACAGTACTTATAATTCGATAACATCCCAATAATTATTGAATGCATATTAAATGCCTAGGATATTTCTAGCCCAGGCGTAGAAAATAACACCTCGGCTGCAATTATTGGCACAGGGAACTAGCCACGTGCGGTATGATAGTTAAACTAATAGCTATTTCATAATATTTCCTATTTTCTACTTAAACTATTTTATAACTTCTCGATGAAATGCTACGACTACCTATAAAGCAGTGAGTAATAATAGTAAGCTCGTTTGATATCCTTTCATACACCAAAGTGCGTTAAGTGCAATTATGATTTATCACCTTTTTAAACTTAACGGTGCAATTGCATCTATCAGCGGCCAGATTTACAACGATGTAACCGCAATGATCATTAATTTTATAAGTGTTCATCGACAGTTAAATATTCCTGGGACAGATAAGTACAGGAAGTGATTCATATAGCTTATTTAAATTCTTGGTTGCGTGTGCTTCAGTTTCACGGCTCGATTTATAGGCAATTGTGGTAGCGACTTTAACCGACAGCCGAAAATACGTTGGAATAAGTTTAGTCGAGGAATACATTAAGGATACATCTCAGGTGTGTAGGTGACAGGGGCAGAATACAAAGCTTTTGCTTTGAGTCGCTAAAGTAGATTTTAGATTTGCTTCATATCAAAAAAATTAAGAGAACGCCTATACCTGCCTATCTTTCTACCTCCATCTAAATTTAATTTCTCTTTACATTCATCGTAAGTTCATTGCTTTGGCGTAGTATTATTTACACACCTATGTATACCATATGCTACTAAATTAATCAAAGTTGGAAAATTATTGTAGTATCATTGCAACTACAAATTTACGCGAAATCTACCCATGCTACCGCCAAAAATTGTCCTGGAGGTGCGTCACGCACGCCACGTGCCCGCATTAACAACACTATATTGAATTCCAACCAATTGGTACTTCGCACCTCTACACCTCCAGGAACACAGGAAGCGGCTCCAGGATGTATGAAATATTGCCATATTGCGCCTCTATTATTCACACTGTGTACGAGTCTACATTGAAAATGGTAAGCAAATATCGAACATAAATGGATTTAGATACCTACGTGTTGCTCGATTTACCAATGTTTTCATTTTTAAAGTGTATTTCAGAAACATTCCTACTATTTTTGATGATGTAAATAAGATGTGAGTGCTAATTAAATGTAGCATCCGAGGCAGCCCAGGGTTGCACCTACCCCATAAATTTAGTCCCCACAAAGGTTGTATTTACAATAACTTATACTTAATACACCCCTACGTCATAAATAGAAGACCCCGTAAAAATCCTATATAATCTACACCTACATCCATATACCTACATACCTACGTTTTGTATCAAAGTCAGTCAGTCTTAGTCGACAAAGCTACTTTTTAATAATTAGGTATAGATGTATCATAAATAAGCCATTCCATTCCACCCAATCATCATCATCATCATCATCAACAGCCTGAAGACGTCCACTGTTGAACATAGGCCTCCCCCAGGGAACGCCACTTAGAGCCGCTGCTCCACCCAATACTTTATTCAAAAGTCAGATGGTAATGTAGCATTTCCACTTATTTGTTATCATTGACTGCAGTGAAAACTTTTTACATCTAAACCAAAGTAATTTCACTATTCGCCCGATTCCAATTACCGAGACCGCCTCGAACCCACTGCGGGCATGAAAACAACCCTCTTTTTGGAACGGAGTAGCTCTCTCTAAAGCAGAATAATTTAAAACCATTGGAAATTCAGACTTAGTGGTAGCTTTGATGAATCAATATAAATAGTCTTGTACCGAGAACATTAATATTTAAACTTCTTCTAAACACATTGAGCTTTAAAACCGAAACCCGTCGGCCGTTTCGGTAAAATGTATAAGTAAGTACCTAAGTATTGAAAAGGTAATCAAATAGAGGAATAGAACAGTAGTTTCGTCATTGGAATAGTTCTTAATTTCATGTTACTACTAACTAGTATTTATGAGTATAATACTTTCCCTCAGTATAAAATATTCGATGCTTGGTCACATTCACAAAATCTAATTTTGTAGATTAATAAAATCCAGTCGTAGACCATAAGCGTCAAATATCTTCTACGTATTACTACTTAGTACATTTATTAAACTTAGGTACCTATGCTTGGTTAATACTGTCATATTGTCACCCAGTTAAACTTGAGAGACAAACCCGCATTAATAAGTTGAATTCCACGCTCTAACAGATCTTAACACCGCAAATTCATCTTTAGTATGACATGCATAAAATACATTCTTGAGAATTAAATTTCGAGATAAAAGCATACTTGTACAGAGTTTGGCAGGCAAGAAGATTATTAAAATACTTTGGATTTGCTCCAGCCGTGGAAGCCAGGTGTAACGGGATTCCGCTCGAAGCCTCAAATGCCATTCACAACACAACACACGCAACAATTTGTATCATAACATTTTTCTCTCAATTACTCTGATATTGTAAAAGTCATGTTTAAATGCTCATTCCAGTAAAGCCGTATAGGGTATGGTCAGCACATCTGCATGTTTTAAAATGAATGAATAATCCGAAAATATTAACAAATTAAAATAAGCTGTGGTTTCGCTTTGTACAGCTTTTAAATGCAAGGATTTTGACCAGAAAGTGTCTGTTCCTACCTAGCTACAATAAAACATAAGATTGCCTTCGTTTAATCAATTATGTTATTAAAACCCACATGATTTCTTCCAGTTACTTGATACCTTCACAAAGGAAGCTCAAATGTAATTTAACTGACCGTTGATTGACGAAGGGACCCGTTGTCCACAATAATTATCTTGGAGAGGAAGCGCGTAAGATGAACAGTTATTACGTCGCTCACGTGCCCTCGGTACCATTTTAATACAAGAGAGCAGACTCATAGACAAATCTATGTTCTTACTTCTTACATTATGGTGCTGTTTTCGTGTCTCTTTTAAATAATGATAATTGTATATTTGGTCTCAATTAAGCCAAAATCAAGTCATTATTATATTACGTAATATTTCTTCAAATTAAACTAAGTAAGGCAATATTCTTTACATCAGATTTTCAGATTTTACACCGATAACACAGATTTGACCGTACCGTACTTTTCAAGTTTTCTTGCAATAAGTAAAACCTTAAGGCTCGTCTGCACTAGTTTGACTGACCTTAATTTCTTTAGGACGTGCCCAATGCAGTGTAGTACATCCATTTAAATTATTCTGTTGATTACGCTTGTCGATGTAGATATTAAATAAATAAATATATGTGGACATTTCACACAGCGCCATCTAGACCCAAACTAAGCATAGCTCCTACTATGAGAACCAGATAACTGATACAATGCTTATTATACATTTTTGTTTGTAAATTCATACATAGAATACAATATAACACCCAGACGCAGAACAAACATCTATGTTCATCACACAAATGTTTGTTCTGGGTAGGAATCGAACCCACAGCCCTCAGTTCAGAAGGCATGGATACTACCAACTGAGCTATCAGGCCCGTCAAATATTTGCACTGCAGTAGTTACGACATAGGTAGAAAGCTCTTATAAGTGCGATAGAGCAGATGGGTATTAGCCGCAGATATCATTTAGTCTATATCAGGTGAACTTTAGCGTGCCAAGCTTATCTATTGGTATTCATGTTTCTTTCATGGTTCCAAGTTAAAATAGATAATACTACTGTACTTACGATACTAGGTAGACTCTTCGCCGCTTCCGATTCATTAATTCTGTATGATCAGCGAATATTTCTAAAATCTGGACCTTGCTCAGAGATTGTTAACCGGGCTTTAGAAGCCAAATGTTCATCATTACCTACAACTAGACTAGAGCAGACACTTAAAGATAAGTCATCCGTTATATTATTGTAAGAGTTCTTAGACGTTAATAGTGAGCGAAACTCTTTGATAAAGTTGGTCCACCCACAATCTACAGCGAATGGTAACAATTTACCAGTAATAGAAGTCGTACCTACTGTGGCTCTATTGCTACTTTTATCAGTTTCAATTTTATTGTGGACGTATTTTAAATATTTAGTTTTAGTCTTTTACTAATGCTATTCTCGCAGTAACGGATTCAACATATTGATACTGCTGGACATCTTCAAAGAGACTGTTCATGTTTGATGGAATCTGATCTCTATAATGATTAGAATAATGACACCGTGGTGGAAGTCACTGTCGATAGTGCCTGTTTTTAAAGTACCAAATGCTTCAAGTACCTTCTTGAGTGAAGTTTAGCAACTGCCTGATACTGCGTAAAAGGAACAGTCATAAGACAAACGGATGCAGCCGTTTAGAGTCCACTCAATTAAGGGCTTTTATCTCTATACAATTAGGGGTATGTTGAACAATAGACTATTCAAGACAGCAATTTTAGTGTTGGCGCAATTTTGAAAGCTTTGTATAAGGTTCTGTCTATTTTATTAGTTATAGTCATCCTTTTTCTATTTTTCTATTTTATATTTTCTACAGCTCTCATATTGAAGTAGACAAATGCTATATTTTTAATGACAATATGTTTTTTAATTGCATACTTACCTAAAATTCAATATGATTTTTCTGATATATCAAGACCAATTTGGTCGTAAATGCTGAGACCATTAGGCAAATAAATAAAGGAAAGTTTTGGCAATATCTTTGTAGTTATAAATATCATTGGTTATAGCCACCTAAACTTACGAACTTTTGGCGTCCAATTTATGACGAATAAAAGTAGTGGTAAGTAATTAGAATAAAAAGATAAGTATTAAAAATTTTGACCACTTGTCTACACGAGAAAAAGAATAAGATTAGAATACGAAACCTGTTTCAAGAATACAACAAAGAGATAGTACGAACTTAATAATAAATATCACTGCGAAGATTTTGAAGTGATTCAGTTCTGGCCACAAGTTCTACACTAAAACCCTCATATAGAAGTTCGGAGTTCCAATTTAACCTAATTGTCCCAATTGAAGATTGTTCCAGTCATAGCACATAAAAACAATCAAATGTCGTCAAATCCGATACTGATAAATAAAATCTATTACCTATTACCTGTAGCGTATGAAGGAGTTAAGGTACAATGTACAAAATATGCATGTGAAGAAACATTGCGTGACCACGAAGCGGAAAACTGCAAGTTAAGGGTTACTCGTGAGTCACAGTTAGCCAGATGGCTGATTACGGCGATAATTTTGCAATTATTAAACCCAGCTGTTATGGTATTATGCAAAGAAACAATGACTCAAGAATATGTAACAGTTATACCGTTTAGTTGAACTGATGCCATGTCAATTCCGCAAGAACCGTTTCATGTTTCACATAAAGCACGGTTCTAAGTAAAATTGTGATAGTCGAATATAGCAGGCAGACCGAGGATTCTAGTAGGTATAACATTGGTATCACACCTATCTATACCTTGTAGTTTTGCTGACAAATAATATCCATAATAGACTTGCTCAAGTCTATACCTATTTATGGTATTATGGATGCCGTAGAAAGTTAAAATTCAGATAGGTGCTCAATCTGAATTTGAACTTTCTATGGCAGTGGGAATAACATTACCTACATCGTGCGTGTTATTAATAACGCGGCAGGCGCCTACTAATTTTTACCAAATTTTTATCAATTTTAATCAAATGGGTTGAGAAATTAAGATCCCATTATTATCTTTTTGCTTGATAGCTTAAAACTTCGTAAACTTATGAGGCCGTAATAGCCATAGGTAATGTCTTAGTGTTTCTTCTGAAAAAATTGTATTTGTAGGTGATCTTATAATAACAGTTCCAATTTTTCGAAACAGTTACCGAAACCTAAAAAGTAAAGAAATGACAAAAGAAAATTCGTTGCTTAGAATTAACAGTACTATATTAAAAAATACACCAATAATCGTACCTAACAATTAACCTTTTGAAAATTATATATTTTTATTATCTATGAATCTACAGTTCAACAAAATATAATAACCTGCTAATTTTTGTTTACAAAACTTCTAACACATGATTAATATGCTATCAACTATTAATATGTTATATGGTTATCAACTTACCGTACCGTATGAACCGAATCACGAAACAACAAAACTAGCTGAACCTGTTTTACAAAACTTTTAGTCAAGTTTATACGCACAAAATCATGCAAGTACATAAGTATTTATTATTAAGAAACACAAATAATGCTTAATAACTATATTTTTATTATGATAAACAGTAAAATTCAGAAGTTTTTTATACCTGAGAAAGATCTGTGTCGCTCTGAAGTTTCTCTGCAACAGTCATCTTCCTATCTGCAGCAGCAAGGCCGAAGCACATCACTACCAACAACACTAGTGGCCCACCCATCATCACAGACCACCAAAAACATCCGAAAAAGTAACTAAACACTCGCGAGATACATGGAACAGTCCATGAACATTCGGTGTATGGGTGTTACGAGCGGAGGACGAGAATGCGGCGCGGTAAATGCCGGTACGGCGAGACCGGCAAGTTGGAGCCGTGGTGACGCAGGCCTCCTCTTCTGTCCCGCTCGCGCTCGCGTGTCCCCTCGAACGGAAAGTAGTGGTCATCCCAGTCATCAACGACCGTTGGGTTTCCAAATTGTCTCGAACTTTAAAGGTGTTCCAGAGGCTTGGCCGATTTTTGTACGCGCTAACGGTCAAATGCTAACCAAGGTTACAAAATAGCTTTGGGGTAGGTATTATTCACTTATGAATATGGCATTGAACGATTTGTTCAATGCCAAGGTTTCATTTTCTGGCAATGGACGAGGATTTTGGTTTATAACCTTTTGTACATGTTATATCATCAAAAGCAGCTAACACCAGCTTTTAATTAAAGTGAATGAAAAGAAGCCCACCCACCTTAGCCGGAAGCCGTTTAACTTTTAGTAAATATGTATATAATTGCTAAGTTTGCTGAAACGTGTTCAGTCACAGTCAGTGATGCTCAGGTAAAAGATTATTAACAAAGACGAGCGAAAATATTTCAAAAAGTGCTTCTTTAAATCTGACTTGCATGTGACTCTACCACCAACCATTACTCATAGCATCAATGACCTCAAATAATCAATGGGAATGGGAGATCAACGAATCGATGAGAAGTTATTACCATAAGCGATGATTCAACGCAGTTAATACACGCACGTCAGTCGTGGTATCCGTCTGACTGCACGCCCCTTTCGTACTGAAGTTACCAAAAATGCTTAACTTATCAAAATTACTTAAATATCATTCCTGATTCAAAATTTTCCGTTACATTGAAATAATCTGTAAAGGCAATCAAATTCCAACTTTTTTCCACTTTGTAAAGTATAAATAAGTACCTAATTATTTATATAAAAGTAGGTATCTAAATCAAAAATAATTAAAAATGAATGTAGAATTCCTATTATTTTTTGTAAGCATATACGAGTACATTCGTAGAGAATGAATCTAAACAGGAAGTGGCACAAATGTAAATATAGTCCACACCATTGTCACCATACTATGTCGAAACTTGTGCGGATAATCTATTTTAGATTACACAACACAGTCAGTTACAAAACCGTTTGTATGTTCTTCTAAAAGGCCTATGAAAAGAATTTGACGTGTGTACGGGTTTTTACCTGCGCATGGTTAGATTATTCCGTCGTTTGGAGACGACGTGACGGGAACCGATTATGTGCCATTGTTTCCATATCTAAGAATCAACTTCTTATGATGCTATTTACTTTCTCTGCTTCGTATTGTTACTACCGCACTGTGTTCTCATTGGCTGGTATTTTAATGTTACCTTTTGTGATTATATCTTATGATCAATTTGTTATTATTAGTTGCGGGTTAAAGTTAGATAGTATCGCTCAGTATAGGTAGTAGAGCTACGCAAACGGTTCTAAATACAAAATAAAGGTTCTAGAGTTCGGTAAAATTAAACAAAGGCATAGCCGCGAACGGTTCTAAATAGATGAACGTCCTATAGTTTGCTAAAAATAATTAGAGCTATAGATGCAAACGTTTCTATATAAATAGTAGATGAAGATTCTAGAGTTCGCTAAAAATATGTTGAGCAGTAGATATGCAGTGTATATAATAAGTAGCCGCTTGATAAATATTGAATTGTAGCTATGTGTTTCAGTGTTACACTTTCAATAAACTTCATTTCAATCCAATAATAACCAAAACCATAGCCGATGAGCCACGTTATAACTAAATAAAAATCAGGAAAATATTCAAGATGGAAAACAAAGTGCTTAACCATGTAACTTCAGTCGTTGAAACAAAAATGAGCCTTTATATCACACTGTCACACATCACAGTTACAAATGAATTGATCAAAGAGCATTATATAATTGATTCTCGTAGTCGAATTCCGAATTCGTTTGTTATTAAAATGCTGTTGTTTGTTGTTGGTGTATGTGTTGTGGACAGATGGTTATGTCGTGCTGTTTCATTGGTTGTTACGTGAAAATGAACCTAAAGACGTCCACTGCTGAACATAGGCCTCCCCCATAGAGCGCCACTGAACGGTTGCTTGCCTTTTGCGTCTATCGGATTCTGGTGATAAAATCGATTTTTGGTCTACGTAGGGCCTAGGGACCTCCCAGTTCGTGGTCGCCACTTGAGAACGTTTCTTCTCTATCGGTTGTCTACGAGCAATAATGTGGTCTGCCCAATGCCATACCTAAAAAACCAATAGCACTGAAAAATCAAAAATTTATAAACCCTTATAAGTTGTGATTGTCTTCATGTTCAGAGTGCGTTATTGAAAGTTTCGCATCATTATTAGTATTACAGTCAAGTTCGTCTCTCTCAGATGGTTTATACTAACTTCTTAAAGCGTTAACTTTTCCTTCAAGTTAAAACAGAAGTTTGCAAGACACTTTATGTAGGCACTAACCGTGACTCTACTGCCGTACATAAAGGACGTGCTGCAACTACTTTGGTAACAATGACTTTAAGTTTTTTAGTTTACAAAATGTAATGAATTTGTAAATGAATTTTAATGTGAATGGTTTTGTTACACTATTAATGAATTAAATTCTGGAAGACGCAGCGTAGGCCGGCCCTCCACTAGGTGTACCGACGATCTGATCTGGTCAGAACCGTGGGGAGCCGATGGACACAAGAGGCAAGCAGCCGCTCAAAGTGGTGCTCTTTGGGGGAGGCCTACGTTCAGCAGTGGACGTCTTCAGGCTGATGATGATGATGATGATGATGAAATTAAATTAGGTAAAGTTAAGTATCGATGCCAATGCGTTATATATTAAACAATAGGTATGTACTAATGACACTATAGTTATTCCATTGGTCCCATTATTGATTGGTCTCTTTATGGTGTTTTATTCTGTATAGTATCTAGGAGACTATGCATTTATTCTAAATATTACGAGTTGCGACATAATGAAGTAATGTGTCACATGAAATACTATGTTATGATACCTTCAAAAGTTGACCTAAAACCAAAATTCTGACACTTATTTGGCACAAGCATTGCAATTTATGCTGCTAGAATGTTGAGTACATTATAGCTATAAAGCATTTGGACTATCTAGTCTATAATATGTGCAGCTAGCAGGATATTCACATACCAAATGTTACTGTAGGTAGGTTTTTTTATGTTATGAGTGACTAACAAGCGTACGGCCCGCCTGTAGGCCTAGCACGAATATTTACGCGCGCGTAAGTGTAACGTTAACGTAAAACCCTATTATGATTGCGTCTGCCGCTCAACAGCAGTTACTGCTGTCAACGTTCATACAATTTTGACAGCAGTTGAGCGGTAGACGCGCGCCAGCAACGCTGCTAGCTCAATCGTAATAGGGGGGCAGATCAAATGCCATACAACTGGCTTACGTTAACGTTACACTTGCGCGCGCGTAAATATTCGTGCTAGGCCTACTGATAGAAAGCGGTAACCGTAACCTATGGCAACACTAGAGGCGTTATCGACGCGTTGTCAGCTTAGTAAGGCTTTAGGTGCTACGTTTTGTAGATTTGTAGCTAGTGGTACAGTTAGTAGTAGTTAGTATAACTAACTATAGTAGATACATAAAATATTGTTACTTAGATTTAAATAGTTACATGCAAACATTATTTTGAATACTTAACTATTTTTATTTGTATTAAAGGTATACTTTTAAGACATTCCTGAAATTCAAATGCACTGAGTATCTAGATTCTAAATGCATTATTAACTCAAAGCTACCTTAGCTAAATAAACATTGAGTATGTCTAGTGTGTTAGTGCAAAGGCAACATCTCATAAGTAGTACGTGATACATCGTGATTTCGTATAAAGTCTCCGAGTCTCTCAGCTCATTAATATTTGAGTAGCTCGTTAGTTCGTGAGTAATGAGACCATCTTCCTAAATTTGTGATTACTTTGGTTATACTTTAATTAGCGAGCGTCATGTTGAGAGGTATTAAAAACTTATTAGCTGCTGATTGATCGCACGCGTGCTGCAGTTGCAGTTTGAATAATATAACTTTGATATTGCCAAGAGAGATCGTTTTTATGGTTCCGTACCCAAAGGGTGAAACGGACCCTATTACTAAGGCTCCGCTGGCCGTCCGTCTGTCTGTCTGACTCGCACTTGGCCGCTCATTTGTGATTGGTGAGCTATTAGCGTACAATGAATGTTCATAGATAATGCATATGGACCCATAGCTTATAAGGTAAGTAAGTACATACTAATATGTGAGATTTCAGTGCAATGCAACATCTGTTAAATATTTACAACAAATAATTAAATAAATAAACAAAAAACTGGCGTTTATAAACTCAATAATTAAAACAACGTATTGATAACTGTATGATTACCGATAATCCTTTGAATATGCACGTCTGTATTTGGCGAAGCGCAAACACAGATTCCAATTAGATAGAAACATGATAAACTGGAGCAGGCTTAACCAGCATGTATCGGTGTTCGGTGCTTCTAAACGTAACATTAATTCAGTTGTTCACGTGTGTAGGTAAGCTTACGATTACACTGTTGCGATTTACATTATCCATTTGGTACAACGCTAACAATAGTAGAAGCTGAAGCTTTAATTCAGTGCACCAGCTAGAAGAAGCATGGAGTCAGATACTCCACCACGCGGCAGGTCCTGATGGTAATAGGCATGATGACTACTATTAAAACTGAACAAGTAAATATTACTTTCATAAAGAAGATTAAAAATGAATGCAATAATTGAAAAAATAAGTAAAATCGGTAAATAAACCACGGAGTATTAAGCTTTTAAAAATTTCTACAGAAGTTATAGCAAAGTTCTCTGTGTACAGGAGGCATCTCCTGTCCCTTTCTCGCGAAACAGAGCGGCCGCACAGTTACAATGAAAAATCTACTCGTGTCGTCACATGCCAAAGAGATTGTATGAAAAGCTACCACAGCTTAGTAATGAGGTACTATGACGACATTGCTCTGACGTCACTGGCCGTTTGAGCTATCTCTTTTTATTCCGGTTTTTAAAATGCTTGTAACTTGGCCAGTTTTTGAGATATTTAATTTTTGTTTTCACAAATGTTTATCTTTTAAAGAATATAATTAATTTATCCAAAAAAAATTTAGTCATCATGCCTATTGAAGGAGATTGTATTTCAGGCTGAGAAGTACCCTAGGATTTTCACTGAATACCTACGCCCCATTCTTACCATGGCATCCACAGAATGAGATCGCATAGGGGTGTTCCTTTGGACCTCATGGCATGAAAATATTATAGGTAAGAAATGAGTGTCGTGAAATGAATAAAAACATTTATATTCTCTTTAACAATTAAACAAACAATACATCAAGGGTGCCTATCTGAATTCTGAATATCTACAACGTTAATTTATTTTATCTTCTCACAATCAGCAGATACATATCTGTGAAAGGATTTTTAATAGGATTTACATAATGATGAGTTTAAACGCGCCGACTATAACGAGTGGGGGTGGATCAAAGTGGAATGCAGAAGCGGGTGCTCTTCGAATTCATTAATAATATCAAGATAATATTATATTTTAGCGCTGATAATTATGTTCTCCAAAGTTACCTGCATAGAGTTTGGTAATTTCTTAGGCGTAATCCCAATGAGTCCAAAGCTGGGTCCGTAACAGTTCCATGCAGTTCCAATTTTTCCCAAAATGTTCAAAAGTATAAATCAAGATGTGCCTAAAAATGTAGGTCCTAAATTCTTAGGTAAATCATTTCTTAGGTAAACCTTTCAGTTATCTAAACAAAATTAAACCCCGAAGCATTTAATGCGCAGGTACAGTTGAGCTTTTCTTTTTTATTAGTCAAAATCTAGCTTACCCAGGTACGCGTTAATTTATGTTGTACGCTCAGCATGTTTGTCCACGGTATCTGCACGGGAGCACTCTGAAGTCGTAAAAAGCTGCGACTCATCAAGCGTTAATTGCCCAGCCGCGATGACAGACCAGCTAATGAAAATGTAAAGCCAAAACTTGGCAAGAGAACCAGTTGCTTATTTAGGTTCACACGACACTGGGTAATGCATAATAAAGTTGTTAGTGAGTGCACCAGCACCTGGCTTTGAGCCAAAATAGGTTACGCTGGCGATAACTGCTCGATGATAAACTCTACTGGATGAAATACCGTAAACCAATGTTTTGTTTTTGTACCTCTTACACATGAGTACATACCTACCCTATGTTGGCATTCCCACCCATTCCATCTCACTCATCCCCGCCACCAACGAATCCGACCTAATATTTTTTGCATTTGAACTCCTATCTGATCCCAAACAAAATGTTGATCGTAACAATATACCATAAACGCTGCAAGAACACGTAATTTTAGGTTATTTTCATAGACAAGTGTTAAAATAAATAAACAAAAACGTTTCTGCTCTCCCATATTATCTACCGTGCCGTAACATAACATAACCAGAACTCAGAAGTTCACTATAAGTTATTACACTATGCTATAAGTACATATTACATACAGATGATAATAATAATACTATACCGTTTTTTCCTCAGCAAAGTATAAAATCAAACAGAATAAAATATTTGAACTTACATCGTTATAAGTTCAAGCTGAAAGTCGCTCGCTCGCTAAAATCACATTTCTCGCGGCTCGAGCCGGTCAAGAATGGTGCACAGATCGGCAGAAGGCTCGTATATTTCTTGTCAACTAGCGTTAGATTAGAGTGCTGGTACTGTCCAAAAGATTTATGAAAGCCACTAAGTCGATCCGAGGCGTTTAGATGGCTTTCAGCAGCAGTTTTGCCGAGGAATTGTTATTATTCGGGAAAAATACCCACCCCATAATGATTCAGTTGAATATAATATTTAAGAAATATAGATGTGGTTTCATTTCACACGTATATTTTATACTCTTTCAGGTCTTGTTATATATGTCATGTGATTTATACGCACTGAATCAGCATTTTGCAGTCACCCTTGAGTTAGTTGCTCCCATTGCCTCGCTTTTGATGACTGCTGTCGAGACCAACGACCAGCAACGACAGAGATGGCAGAGACCAACAAAATCAAACAAGCATACAATCCTTATCGAGTAAGTATAATTTATTAAAATGTCTACTTAAATTCTCATCTTCTCGTTTTAGCTTTCTAATATCCGAGTAGGCATTGTAAACTATTTCAAATAAATATATAAATACAGTTATCCGATTTTAGCAGCTAACAATAGTTAAATAAATAAATCACAAACATCTATATGTATACCTATGGTGAATATACCAATGACAAAATGAACTTCCATACAATCAGGTTCAGTCCTGTGACAATTCAATCCTATAACACAAATTATAGGTAAAAATTCAGCTTGGTCTTAAGTATGTGGAGTAAGTGCGCAGTTGAATTGAACGGAAATTAATTAGAAATACAATTGATTACTTAAAACACACGTTTTATTTACATCCTAGTTTACCTACATGTACTTATTAATAATAAATTAAATGGACAAAAAGTCTTGTATATTATAACGTGTAAAAATATGTATAACAGAGTAATAAAGTAATACCGATTAAAATTAACATTTATTTTCATATTTTATCTGCTTGTGTCTTGGGTGCTGTGAATTTATAATATTTAGGCGTTCATATGCGTTACTTCTGAATTAGGTATGTAGGGCGTCCTCTCAGTTATGCGAACCCTGCTGACCAATTCTGGGCCCTGATCAAAAGCGACCGGTCGACCGAGGATAAAATGCCTCGACGATCCATGAAATTCGTTGTGCAAGGTCATCCGAACAAGCCACCGTCGCGCTCCACCTTGTGACTTCGTATAGCGTTTATCTAAATGGATACTTACACAAATTTTCTTGCCTATGGGTAACAGTCTACATTAACATTTTTTGACCGGGTTATTGCTTAAAAAGACTGCTAACGCTATCAACGAAAGCTGCAGCTATGTTGTTGGTATAGTTTGACATTTTTGCTTGAAATATTTCTAAATTAAGAGAGACGAAATAATTTATCACCGCCAATGACATTTGCATGGGGTATTCCGGTTTTGATGTTATGGGAGCTGGTGGTTCTGCATCACATTCAAGCCACGGGTACCAGGTGTAATGAAACATTTTAGGGTCGGCTCTTGGATCGAACGATGCCATTCTTCTTGGAACAACGTCAGACCAATGCATTCGAAACCGAACGTCCATTTGTTGAACAATATCAGGAAGTTCTTCCCATAAATCGTGCAACTCTTCCGGGTCCTCCCTGATGTTGAATAGGCAGCCTTTTTCTATAAAAGTTATTATTACAATCACTGGATTTTTAAATGCTCTAAGGGTTTTTAAAATCGCTTTAAAGCTATTCTTAATAGTCCATAAGTATATCTTAGTAACTATTAGCTGTGCCCACGGTTTTATCTGCATAGACAATGACCACTATTCCACAGGAACCAAATTATTTTCTGAGGTATATATTTAACCTTATATTTGTTACTCCATAACCTAAAGTGTCTACACTCTTTTTATTAAGTCCGTTCAGCTATTTCAGCTTTGAATGGCAGCATAGACACACACACACACACATCATTAGACGGAAGACGTTCGTTAAAGATCATAGTCCTCCCCATCAAACAACCTTTCGGCCTTATCATAGGGGGAATTTACTATCATTTTTGATAGTAAAGCACGCTTGGCTTGGTGTTCGTAGAAGATTTAAATGTACCTATAGAGGAAAATGCAGCTGCCCATTCCCTAGATATTCTTTATGCCGTCTCTTACGGCATCCACGCCCAGTAATGAGGAGGTCCTATTTGCAAAATGTGACCACAAGGCCAGGCACAACGTGTATGCACACAGAAACTGCAGTATTTACAGAACGTAACTATGTATTTATTTTTATGGAATATCATTGTCAAATCCAGTGCAAACGTTTATGATGGCTGAGTTGTAAGCAAGGGAACTGTAGTAGGGAAAAAATTGTCCCTCCTTAACATCCGACAGTGAACCGCAGTAAAAAGAATTACAAAGTTCAAGCTTTGGAAGTTCACCACCAACCTATCGTTAAGTAGCCCTAAGAAGCAGATAAGTATAACCAAGGATATGAACTAACCTGGGGTGGGTACGCAGACGTTTTTAATGTCAATTGCAGCCGTCGTATCATTCGATTTTTTTTTTCGCTTATTCAGATTACAAATATCACGCTTTTCCAGAGCATAGTCGAAATCTAAACCAATTTCTAAATATTCTGTGAAAACTCTAAACGTCTCTGATTCCAATAACTTATCTTTATAATCAGGTGCATCGTAGATTAATTTATTTAGGTCATGGCCGTAATATCCGCATGTCCTAGGGACACTGCCAATGACGATTTTGAAATCTGCACTTCTGTAAGCTCCCCACTTATTAATGTCGTCAACTGTTATGATAAGATCACGTTTTTTTATTGGCTCTTCGTCATTCACTATATAGTTCCATTGATTTTTGCCATCTAAATCTCCGAATTCACTCCCGCCAGCTGCTGCTATCAAAGTTGGCAACCAGTCGGTCACATGGAACACGCCATTGAACATTTTTGGATTGATTCCTGCGTGCCACAAGACTGCCGTGGATCTTACAGCACCCTCCCATGGAGTGCCTTTGGTACCTCGTAAAGGTAAATTCGATCCATAGTTTCGTGTTGACCCTATACTGCTATCTGCTCCGTTGTCAGACATGAAAATCACCACTGTATTATTGAGCATATTTTGATTTTTGGCTAATGCAGCTAATATTTTCCCGACGCTATTATCAACGCCTGTTACTAATCCTGAAATAATAAAATTATATTAAAAAAATTCTTGAATCTCCTTGTTTTAGGATTCAGTATTCGTTTTATGAAAACAAAATCCTTATAGATTAGTCTTCCTTTGGAGTTGCTAAGTAGGAGGTATCGGAACTCTGAGAACGCAAAGTTCACACACTTTCACTCCTTTTTATGTTGTTGAATGCTTTTAATTTACTTGCCTGCGAACAATCTTCTAGCAGAATGGGCGATATGTGAGTTTGCCATGAGATCTTCATAGCTGGCTTGCAGGTTCACTTGCCCCCCGCCAATGTGAGCGGCCGCATGCGACACGAGGAGAAAGAGAGGCGTGGACGTGTTGTGCGCTTCTATTACTGCAACCAGAAATGCACAAGTTTTCACAATCTAACCACACAACTGATTTTACATTGAACTCGTGTCATGTGATGGTTTACAAAAATGGCTTTTCATTGAATAAAAGTCTTTGGCGGTGGTTTGGGAGAACTAGCACCATGCTGTTGTCGCTGTAATGTTGGTACCGATTTGTGACAGATTACTTATTCAAAGCGTCGGACGTTACTTTGCACCACATTCAAAAATCTTCTCTTGTAAATTTTTTTTTCTTTTTTTTTTGGCTTTATTACTCAAGCTTACTACTACAATAATAAAAAATAAACTAAACTAACTACACTACATACTAGCTAGCTACACTTGTACATAAATCATCATCATCAACAGCCTTTAGATGTCTACTGCTGAACATAGGCCTCCCCCAGAGAGCGCCACTTTGAGCGGCTGCTCTCCTCCTGCATCTTCCTCTATCTGCATCTGCATCTACTTATCTGCTGTAAATAAATATTATTGTGTGTTTCTTTCTATTTGCAAAAGGAAAATTTAAAACTAAGTAGGTAGGTATTCATGATTCATGTCAGTTTTGCCTGCTTAGTATAATCATGGGGTCCCATCAGGTACAAACGAAAAATAGCCCGAACTTGAAAAAAAACCAGTAATCGTGTCTAGAGAGTTACTAGTTAATGTCCAATGTATTCAATTGGCACAATACTTCGCCAACACGCAATAAATGTCGCTTGATAATCTTGCGTTATGCAGAAATACAAGAATTCGTAAAATAGCCCGCGTTATTCCGTTGTATGGGATGAGGCATATGTACTGTAGGTATTATATTATCTGGGGTATAATCAAGAGATGGATTACTTAAATATATCATAACTTTTAGGATGGGTGGATGCTGGTGCAATCCCACACTTGATAAAAGTTTTTCTTAATCTATCAACATTAAAAATATAACTACGCATAAAGTTTTAAGAATATATTAATAAGATTTACTTACTGTTGACAGCATTGTTAGTTAAAACATCCGTGAGGTGTTGTCCATGTTGGCGCCGATCGGGCTCCAGGTCATGATAAAAATCTAGTCCGTAATATTCAGTTTCGTTATACGTCTGTAAAAAACAAACTTCCCTTTGATTAATCTTGTCTTATTATAAAGAAAAGGCAATATGCAAGGAAGCGATAGGTGATTTTTATCACTCAGAGAACTGTTAAGTCATGTATGAAATAGATAGGTTTATACACATCCTTGAAAGGATACGGTCTACGAACCAATCACCCTGTACCTATATGTAAAACCATAAGTTACATGCTCTAATGTTCTTCACTGACCTCCACAAAGTTTAAAGTCAAGTAATCCACGCTGCTGTGAGTAAAGCCAGTGAACGAATCAAATCCTCTCATTGTCGGCAGATAGCATTTTCTCGATTTGCCGAGATGCCATTTTCCTACTAAATGAGTAGCGTAACCCAAGTCTTTTAGGTAAGACGGCAGTAATCGCTCAGTCAACGGAATACCCCGATCTTCGGCCACTTCAATTGATGGGCCTTGGGTTCCTGGAAATAGATCAATATCTTAGTTCCATCCACCAGAGTACAATTTTTATCGTGCTTCTCGAAGACGTTATAATACGAATTGCGTGATTTAGCTTATCATTCCTCTAAATATGAAAACATGAAGCAAATACTTAGCTATAACGTACTTAATAGCTAGTAGGTACCTACTTACCCATTCGCATCGCATATTTTCCTGTTAACAACGCACTTCTGGATGATGTTCCTAGACAGTCTGTATAGTAATCCTGAAAGATGACTCCTTGATAGCCAATCATGTCGATGTTTGGAGTTTGAATCTGATTGGAGCCGTGGAGGCTAACATCGTTCCAACCCTGAAAAATATTATACCTCCTAATTTAAACATATTAACATCGGTCTAATTTTAACAATTGTTATCATCCAGTCCATTATTATGTTGGTCAGCAGTGGACGTCTTCAGGCTGATGATGATGATGATGATGATGATGAATCAAATATAGTACAAGTCGGATCTGTCAACTGAGCGTAGGTGGCCACAATCATCTGAAAGTAAATTACAAAAAGTTAAGTAGCAAACTAACGGAAACGTTTCACTATTTTTTTACGTTACTTAAGAATAACTATTCGCAAATGATGTCTACAAAAATTTGCAGCTCTATGCAGACAATATTCTGTTTTTACTATCAAATGAAGTAGGTACCTATTTTTTGTTTATTTAGAACGAGAATCAAATACTTACTGAGCATTCTCATAAAAAAAATAAAAACCTCTAGCCCACTACCACTATTATGTTCAAGCAATCACTCATTATTACTTATTTGCAATACTTACGATATCATCTCCAACTATGAGCACTATATGTGGTTTGATAATTTCAGTACATGTTATATGAGCAGCATAAAATGCTAAAAAACTGTAACAATAAAGTATTAAAATATTACAATTTACAATACTTGCTTACAATTAGCCTTACAGTTTCAGGAGTACTGAGCACAAAATGTTCCTATTGATAGTTTTCCATAAATAACGATACTTAACGACGACATTCATAGTTAAGGACCTTTAATAGAATTTCTAATGTAGGTACTGAATGTACTTTAAAGCCGGAAACTAAGGACCGTAGTCTCGTAAACAAGGAGATAAGGAACAAGTTCTTGATGAGTATCTGTGTTCCGGATGCTGGGTTACTGGGTCAAATCGAAATCCTTTATGAAGTAAGTAATGTATAAGTTTGGATAGAAAAATGTGTTGATAGAGTTTTTTTAGTACGTATAGACTGTACTGAAAGAAATTTTTACTATCTTCCAGGCTTGGGTTGTTGATAATGATGAGTTACCTGCTTACATAGGTACATCTGTTAAAGTATATAGGCATAGGTAGGTACTCAGGTAAACAACTTTCAAGTTATACTAGTATACTACAAACCGATTCTGTTCTAATCCAAAAGTTGTCTCAACCAGAATCAGCATTATAATATAACACACATAAAGAGAAGCAAATGAAGACCAATCTTGGGCTTGGCGGTGAGTTTTAAAAGAGATATTATGTCGACTGACCATCATTGAGCTATGCTGGGTGTTTATGATCAATAGGTAACAGTCACTAAAGCTAAAATATCAATAATTTTTTGAATATAAAAATACACTTACTAGAATATAATCGCTGCCATTTTAAACTAAAATTAGTTTTTCTTAACATAAAACCACTGCCCTCATGTTTAAACACTATAAGACAATGTACAAATTTTAAGAAATAAGTAGTTACTATATCTGTAAAATTTACATAACAAAGGCTGTATTTGAGTCTCATATTTGATGATATTTGCCGGATATAATAGAGCACGCGAATGCATCATACGTGATAAGCGGAGCGGAAAATTAGCTTTGCAAGATTGAGGAGCTGCTGTAAACGCACGTCTGCTTATTTAAACTTCTGTATTCTTCAAACCGTTTCGTTATGATATTTATAATAGAAATCATGTCTGGGTAATACAGCACAGCTTACTTACAGTGGGTAATAATATTATTTTCAATGATATCATATTAAATCCGCTTCCCCTATATTACTTAGACATCAGCCTTAATATTTTATCAAGAATCACCTGTTTAATCAATACATGTAATTATATCAACAAACTGCTTCATACGCCGAAGTTTAGCGATATAAGAATATCACGTACGAGTGTCACATAATTATAATAATTAGCAACAACCGTTCCAGAAAACACACCTTGTTTTTCAGATTTAATTTTGAAACTTACATGTAACGTCACACCAATCAAAATACCTACTGCTATAAAAACACCAAAAGTATCTATAACCTAACAATAAGGAAAAAAACTAAATGTTTCTATAAGACCAATGAAACAATATTTCGTAGATGTTCAAAAAACAAGAATATTTCAAACTTTATGCTATAAAATAACCATTTGCATAAAAAATGAGAACATCTGCTTCAAAAGATGCGGACTTGCCGTGTTCTGGAAACAAACCTTAATTAGTTATAAACTCATAAAATAAATACATAAAGTTAGGCATCACACTTGTTTGAAAACTTAGGCAACTTAGGGCAAGGAGGTAAGCATACGACCAGTGCATTTAGAGAACTGGAAAATATTGTACGCTATCGGAGTCAGAAATTTGATGGCATTCTTTGATGCACCTAAGTTACTAATCAGTTATTTCCATCTCCACTATGAAATCACAAATTGTGCCCAGCTATATATAGTTACTTACTTAACTAGCTTCATCAATATCCGATATACCTACTACAGGTACCCTTCACATCATCAGCCGGAAAACGTCTACTGCTGAACATAAGGCTCTCTCATATAACGCAACTTTGGACGCCCTATCATAATATACAAGCTTATTCAAATGTACATTACTGCTGTACTCGGTACCGAGTCAATCATCGTCATTAACAGCCTGATGTACTTGTGGGCCCCTTTCAGCATAGAGCGTCATTTTGAGCGGTTCTTACCTGATTCCATCGGCTAGCAGTTATACTATAGCTGAATTACTTAACTACATAACACTTATCACACCTATCTTTCTGTATAAAAATACTATTTGCCAGAAGCCCAAGGACATTATCACTCTCGTCCTGTATATTATGCCCATAAATCTCAAAAGCGGCAATTTCAGTCGCAAGGAATATTTTTTCCTTTTATTTTACTGAATAAAGTAACACTTTGTTTATTTTGTCTGATAAACGTTTGTGTAAACACCTAAATTCTACGATCAGCCCCAGATGCTTTGGTTAATTTATTGCTCGCTAATACCTACCGTGTTTCATAAAATTGACTTAGAATTCAATAATATAGGTACCTACCTATTTTATGTCTGTCTGTATGTCTGAATGTCTATATCAAAATTCACCACCCAATACTAGACTGATTAATGGCGTTTCCTGTTACTATAAACCAATTATTGGTCCCTAAATCTTGATGTAACATTTTAGCGTTGTGTGTATTTTCTTTCACGGTCATCTATATGGTGAACACATTTAAGTTTTTCTGCCTATGGAACATAACTACTGAATTAAGATTTTAGATTCTAGGTACGCGGTACCGTCACAGGTTTCGAGGAAATCTATTTTTCAAAATTACACTATATTTCCCGCATTTTTCAGGTCGCATTTCCTGTGTTCTCACCAACACTGCTCACATATGGATTTATCCAATTTTGTATTCAATTTGAAGCAAAAATCCTAGCATTCGCCGCGTATACATATTGCACATTTTCCATGTTTCCGACAATTGTTCCCTAAAATGCTCGTAGGTTTTTGAGTTTTTGGTTATTTTGGCAGCATGTTATTTTTGCAAGTACATATAATATAATAATTGTGCAAAAATCAAAAATAAAGAGCTAGGTACCGTATAAAACAGTCTTTCATTAACATAATTGATCATACTTGGCTTAGGTCAGACTTTTTGGTATCTATGTATAACAAGTCATCATTCATCATGAATATAACAAGTACTTGAAATAAAACTAAAAGTCTATTCATTTTTGCTTATTTTTAAATACGAAGCGATGTGTACAAAGTGCTACTAAGTGTAGATATGATTTAGAAGAAAAATCCACAAACGTCGATTTCACAAATTCGCTTCTGGTCTGCTAATATTGTTCTTCTATTTTGCGCTTAGGTTGTAGGTACCTATATTCAGTAGGCAAGTGTAGAGCAGGCAACAACAGACATCGGTGATACCTATTATAATATGTGGGGGGTATACCTACTAAGGTTAAAGATGCAATTTTACATTAAATTCTAAACGGGTAAGTAGATGAGCAACATTCTCCAGATTGTCATAATTTTTAAGAAACCTCATGTATGAAACTCAAATCGCGTAAATAGTTCATAATAACAGCTGGAATGGGTCAAAGCCCCACACTGGTTTTTGGTCTTGTTATGGTAGTAAATGAACCAGATAAAGACTAAATAGGTATAGTTTAGGTATATACTGGTTGTAAATATTTAATGCACAAAAAGAGAACGCTCTACGAAGCCGACTATGTCTCTGTAACTCCTGTAAGTGACAAAAACGCCGATTATCTCAAAGTGGATTAACCGTAGTTGTGCCTTTTATGGTACCTAAGCAACATAGCATAGCAACAAGATGAAGACATCGTATACATAGTACACACCATTAAAACGCTTCTTTGAAGAAGCGATAAAGTATTCTCTAGAAAGTCTTCCAATCCAACCTAATTATTGGATAAAACGTCATTGATCGCAAAGTAAGAACAAACAGCCGGTTCGGAAACCTTAAACGTTCTTTGCCAAGTTGTGGAACTAATTAAAAGTTTAACACTTGTAGCCGCGGCCTCGATCCCGTGTTCACTCCACTATATAGCTGCTAAATTACTTCGGTTGACTATTCTAGTTTGATTTGCTTATTGTTTGCTCTCTCTCTCTCTGTATTGGCGTACCCTTGCAGCTATTGATATGGGTTAGGAACATTAATACCGCAGAGCCAGATAACAAAAGTTCACAATCAATGTGTGTTGCCAGTAATGACTTATGGAACTGAGGAATAGTCTCTTACTGTTGGCCTCATTAGTAAGGTCAAAGTCGCGCAACGAGCTATGAAGAGAGCTGCGTGATAAGATCCGGAATGAGGAGATCCGCAAGAGGACTAACTACTAAAGTGACCGCTATAGCTCTTAGAATAAACAAGTTGAAGTGCCAAGTGCAGGCTGTGGATTAGCTATTTGTTATTTTGTACAATCATTATTACGTTCTTGTTACTCACTAATATAATTGTATTGGCTTGACCTACATCCACACATTTTTCGAAAGCTTGGAAAGTTTTCAGCAACGCCTACGTACGTTAATCTACGTAGCTGACTGCGGCTACGTCTGTATGCAAATAGGATTTTCTCACTTTACCCATTTATGTACCTGTCCCGTTAAAGTAGTTACAAAAGTTAAAGTTGGAAGTCTAACTTCAGTGCGACACAGGAATCCAATTTACTAAAGCGGATACAGCAACCACGTCATTCGTATCTCCACTTATTGAAGCACTAAGTCAATTTGCTTTATGAAACTGAAAAATCGAATGGCCACGAACGTCTACCTTGACAGTTGACGTCTTTTAGAAAGATTTTTGGGTGACTTTTTCGGTAAAATGTAGGTACTAGCCTAGTAGCTAACTACGGTAGCAAAGTATTCGATCACAATTAAAAAAAACGTTATTTTTTTTCCAAAAATAGCACTTAACCATTACCGAGGTGCTATTGGGTGCGTTCCAGGTTTGTGTTATTTTTGTTATTTTCGTTATTTTCGATCACAAAAGTCGTTCCACTAGCAATAAAAGTGATTATCAGTGGGAGTCATTGACAGTTTGAATGTGATCGTTTTTGGCATTCTTAGCATTCTTAGCAGCTACTGGAACGGGCCCATTAAAATCAGTGCTATTCTGAAATTCCTCGCAATAACAACTCATGTAGTACTTATCTTACATCGGACCTTAAATCCCCAATGTACATTATTATATATGACTATAGATAGGTGCCTACATCAAAAAATCTTTCAAGAAAGTCAGGTTAGCTCTCTACAAATCTCTACATAAACATCGGTCAATGTCACGACTTGTGTCCGTTCACAGCTGTCGGGCCTTTAGTGAGAACTTTTGAAACGAACACTTTTCCCGAGAGCCTTTACAAGGATTTTGCTTTGAGGGCACTTTGAATTCTTACAATAGGTTTCTGTTGAGACCTTCTTCTAAACTGCTTACACTTATAAAAGTGAAAGGTCATAAATGTACCTATGTTTGTTTACCAAAACTCTTAGCAAAAGATGAAATTTTCACATGGGTTGCTTATCAACGTTTCTGCTCTAAAAGGGTAAAATTTGGGAAAAACCGCGCGTTATTAATACCGTTATATTAAAGTTGCTTTCCTTCTCTACAAATAGTAAAAGCTATAGAAATCTCAATTAGTGACTAGAATCATACAGGTATACTTTTATGAGACGTGTCTCGCTAGTCATTATTTATTTAGGAATGGAATAGAGTTTTCACAATGTTAGGGTACATATAATTTTTCTTGCATGCACTGCAGCGATAAAGCTTCATTATACAATTATCTTTACCTAGACATAGCTACATTAAATTTACACAAACAATTATATTCTCCCGCTTTTTTAACGAGCGCACCTTTGTAAAACTATAGACACGTCAGACTGCGCCAGGGTGTCATCTCATCACATCGCGGAGCGCGACACGTTGCTAGCGACGGTAATTAATGACAACAAAGCGCTGCCGATTGACGGATTTTCCATATACCTAAGTACCTATCTATACGTACATATATTATATTACATTATTATATCGTATGTGTCCAGACATCGTCTTTAGCAGCTGGACCTGATTATGAAAGCATGCCTACGAGCCATGCTTTCAGCATATAGGCGTAATAATAATATCGTGATGAGTAGGTTATGTAGGTTAAGTAGGTTATTTGTGTAGTGTGAAAACAGCGAAATCTAACAAACGTGAAAATGTGTAAAGGTAATTATTAACATCATCAGCCTTCACCTTCCTACGGCAGGGACACTCTCATAGGGAGAAAGGGGCTACATGACACCCTCGAATTTAATGTTTCTTTTTAACATGGTTTTCTCATGATGTTATCCACCGAGTACCTACTTTGCAAATAACTTGAAGTCATTGGGGCGAGGCCGAACGTAGTTGGAACATGCGGTGCCTTGGTTTGAAAAGTCTTACGAACTGCGACACACTGGCTTAATGTAAATCTTATAGTAGTAGGTAGGCCTACTTATTGCGCGTAGGATTTTTATGTAAGTTTTTTTTAAACGCGGACAGATCAATAAGGTCACGGCCCGCCTTAGAAGAAGTCATTAAATAATACCATCGCCTTTTAGACACCTGGGCTGCAACACCAGGGGCGCTTCCAGTGCGTTGCCTACCTTTTAAATGTGACTATATTTCTCTGAGCATTTCGTAAACTCACGTAAGGAGCAAACAGATAATTATGTCACTCATACCATCATCATATGATGCTTCACATCGATTTACGGCTCACAAACTTAAATTAACGCTTCCGTGTGCTTCCTACCTATGCTAACACTTTTCGCCTTAACCAGTACTATAATTAATAAATCTATTTGCCTTAACCCTCAAACATTCATAAAAAGTCTTTGGATTTTTCGATTACATACCTACTTTTACATGGCTTGATATATTTTATGCTACTCAGTATTACACAGGTTGTCACAAAAATGACGCCTCCATTAAAGTAGGTATGCATATTTGCGTTACGCTTCTAGAGGCCTTGAGTAATTTTCGGAACTTGAAAAAATATTAATTAGCTTACACAGTTGGGTAGATACGAATCAAAATATGTTATTAAATGCGTAAATCTTAAAAGTAATCCTTCACATATGTCAATACACATAAACATCAGATTTAATCAGTTCTTTTCTTTGAAAGATCCCCTTCTTGGTTAACAGGATACTTAGGTTTCTTACTAAAACTAAACTAGGTGCCATGATCAACTTCTTTCATCATCAGTAATTGCAGTGTTTTTATTGCAACATCTTTAATATTATACAAACTGAGTGAACCTCTAGCAAAGATCTCTTTCCATTAACGTTAGCGCCAAACGATACTTTGCTTACCTTAAAATGTATGACAATACCTGTGGAAAAAAAACCGCAGGTGATGTCAAAGCTAATGTCATTCCCATTCATTTTGAGTTATCGTTTGGCACTAACACTAACGGAAAGGGATCTTTGCTATACCTCCAGATGATACTGCTAATCTTATAATTATACCTACCCTAGGCCCGTATTCATAGATCTGTATATCAGGATATGCCCGAAGGAACATTTTATTTTGTCAAAATGGCGTGGGAAAAGTCAGCGCCATCTATTAGATTGCTCGTGAACTACGACGAAGTTGAGAAAATTAGGAATGTGCATGTTCAATACTAGTATTGGTATCAGTTAGAAATATACGTACGAGCCGCGTTCAGTAAAATATCTAAATGAGTATTTCTGGAGCCGCAGACATTAAAATACTTGGTAAATTTGGGAGTTTTGTTTCATATAATAGTGTTCAATATTGTGAAATTTGTTATTATATTAGTTTTGTCTGGTTGAACTTTAGTAGTGGAACAAATTTGGGAGTATGAAAATAAAAACAATAAGGTCCCATTTATTTAAGACTTCAAAAATTAAACACAAATTACCCCCACACACACACACACCACAACACACCCCCTCACGTACACAAACACACTCCACTGACATACATTTTTCCTCCCTTATACAGGGTTACAGGAAAAATTGTGCTAGATCCGTTAAGGGCGTGGGTACCCACTTATTTCACTATGAAACACCCTAGCCTAACCTTAAAATTAAATAATCTTGAAATTACTTATATACTACAAAGCTAATTAAATACGAAGGGCAATGACATATGAAACAGTTTCAATACTAGTTCAGGTGCCATTAGTCCATAGGTCCGAACACAACGGTTTGACGGGCCCGATAGCTCAGTTGGTAGTATCCCTGCCTTCTGAACTGAGGGCCGTGGGTTCGATTCCTACCCGGGACAAACATTTGTGTGATTGAACATAGATGTATGTTCTGCGTCTGGGTATTATACTGTATTCTATGTATGTATTTACAAACAAAAAGATATATAAGTATTATAACAGTTATCTGGTTCCCATAGTACAAGCTATGCTTAGTTTGGGGCTAGATGGCTCTGTGTGAAAATGTCCACACATATTTATTTTATTATTTATTTTTACAATTTTTTACGTTTACCTTAATCAAACTTTACTTTTTTAATGTAACCTATTATATGAATATTTTGATTGCACTACAGTTTTTTTCGATATATAGAAGTAAAAACGTTAAAAACCTCTGTCTGTCCCTTTGATCTTTTTTTATGAGAATGAATGACGTGACGAGTGACGAGCCAGTCGTTCACCTGATGTTAAGCGACATGGCCCATAACAGTTGCAGTGTCACTCGGATCTTCTAGGTAATAATCATGCAACATACGTCGTATAGTAAACTGTATAGATGATGATGATGATGATAATGATGATGATGATGATGACGACGATGAGAACGGTGGTAAGCTAAAATTAAATCATATTCAACAGGCTTTGTAACATAAATACCGCATTGAAATCGTATGTGTATCTGTTTATCAGTTTGGAAGCCAATTTATACAGTAGGTATTCATTTAAATTACCTCGTAGCAGAAGCGAGAATAGGCCTATAGAGATATTTACAAAAATTATTCAATTAAGTATACTGAGTATCGTACGAAAAGTATCGAGTACATACTCCTTTATACTGGTATTGGAACAGCCCTATCCCCGCCATTATGTCCGTCAATGTTTATGTTTACAATGATTATTCCAAACATAAATTCGATTATTTTGTTACAAAACGGAGTGTTATATTGAAAATATTGAATTACTTGAGGTAAGAAACTTGGTCTTTCTTTTTACTGCACTTTTGAGTATAGATTGTGCAACCCTTCACAATACAACTTGGCATATTTTGTTTGTGACATTCGACCGATGCCTTCTAACTTCCATCACAGACTGAGCGCTAGTGGATGCCAATCTGTGAACTTGGCTCCCTCTTTTGAAGCGACGTTTTAATGTCATTAGGCCTGTTCTTATATGTATGTCTATGCCCGTATTACAGAACCACGCTCAGTCATGAATTAAATCTCTACTTGACTGAACATATTTGTGTAATGCATGCCTTAGAATCCAATTTGCGAGTCAGATCACAGTGCGGCAGCTGTGCGCGATCTTCATCAATTTAAACACTGTATGCGGAGACTGTTTTGATTAATTACTATGCGGTTAGATGCTAACTATACCTATTTGGTTAGACTCTAAACTCGATTACGGGTTGAATGGCTGGTGTATTCAACTACAATGAAATCTAGAGTTGCAATTAATAACACAGACACTTGACAGTTTGGAGTTCTCGTAGACAGAATCCACTACTACTATCCACTACTATCTGATGGGTATTATAGGTATTGGGCATAGATCTATATATCAGGATATGCCCGAAAGAACATTTTATTTACTCAAAATGGTGTGGGGAAAAGTCAGCGCCATCTCTTAGATTACTCAGGAACTACGATGAGTTGGGAAATTAAACGCTGCCATTATGTCCGTCAATGTTTGTTTACAATGATTATCCCAATATAAATTCGATTATTTTCGTACAAAATGGAGTGTAATATTGAAAATATTGGCTTACTTGTGGTAAGAAACTTTGTATTTCTTTTTAGTGCACTTTAGAGTGTAGTTTGTGCAACCCTTCACAACACAACTTGGCATATTTTCTTTGAGACACACGACCGATATCTTCCCACTTCCAACACAGACTGGGCGCTAGTGGATGTCAATCTGTGAAATTGACACCCTCTTTGAAGCGACGGTTTAATCTGTCATTAGGCCTGTCCTTATATATATGTCTATGGTATTGGGTGTCTTCAAGTCAAGAGTGAGGTATCTTCTAGGAAAGCATGTAGGTACCATCGTAGGCCGCGTCATCACTTGCCATCTGGTGACAGTGGTCAAATGCTATTTCTATAAATTGTAAAAGAAAACGGTCAATTGGGACGACGAACAAGCAAATTTTCAGTAGGTACGTATATTAAAAAGTTTAAGGCTTAAGTATGAAACAAGTAAATGATATATGATATTCCGATATCACAATATACCTATACTATACCTATAGGTACCAAAAGGAAAATTAATCATCAACTTTGTTGTTCAACAGAGTTCATTCAAGATTGATTGGCTTAAGACAGTTCAAAGACAGTTTGAAAGTTTTAATTTACCGTTCGTAGGACGCAAATACTTTAAAAGCTTCCGGAGTCCTAGTAAAATTAATTATTTTAAGTTGGATCGTTAGGTGCTGGCCATCAAGCGTCGTAACACGTGAAACAATCGAGCATACGTGAGACGGGCGTATAATATGGAAGCCTGATGACGCGCGTGTAATTATAATTAGCATCCGTGCTCGACATCTTTACATCTATCTCGCTCGCGTTTTCCGTGTGTATTAGGTTCTTTGTACACAACTCGCTTATACGCGTTCAAATACTATTTATAGCTGGGAGATTATTCGCTATGACCATCTAGACACGTAACGCGATTACGATATTTGCGTGGCATGTTTTTGGTATTAAAATGTTATCAAATGCGCCAAGGCTCGTTACGCACACGTCATAATAATATAGAAAACATTGGACACAAAACCACATAACGCGTGGCATACAGAATACTAATTTTTAATTCCATGTCGTGGGCGTTAAAGCCTGCGTTTATGATTAGAGCACGTTAGGTATCAAGTGTTATTGGCAAGGAATCTCATGTGGCAACCTTATACCATAGCATCAGTTTTATAAATCAGCCATTTTAGCCTCCACTACTGAACATAGGCCTCCTAATCAGGGGCCATAATTACGACGCTTTACAGGCGTCTTGCGTAGATTATAATGCAAACCGAAGGTAATGTTGCTGCCCATTCCATGGATATTCCCTCCCTTATTCTATCTTCAACACCGAAGAAGATGAAGATGTGTTATTGGATTATGAATGTCATTTATATAAGTACCATTTAAAATCATCTCACAAAACTTCATGAAATAACAACCTATATACTGCGTGTAATTGAATTCATTAGCATCCTTTGAAACTAGGTATCTACTAACTCCTGATACCGGTCACATGTGTACTAAAATTTTTGAATTCTAACACATTGGTTTGGTAGTAATAATAACTCCAAAAAATGGAATAACTCACTTAATCAAATGCTACAATACAAAATTTAATTAAAATAATGAAGTACTAGTTTAGTAAATAGTTTTTAATTAGTACATACAAGGTATAAAAACGTTTAAATGTATCAAATGCATCCGTGCGAACTGAGTTCGGCACCACGGCAATCTTCATAATTTTCAATAAAATATTTTCTTTTACACTCTTTTCTCTTTAATCTATAAATGATATACTACCATGGGCTCAATTTATGCTAATGAATTAAATTACATTTTGTATATCATCAACAATATGACTTTTTCAAAACTCTGCCATTGTGTAAGCTCGTGTATCTTCACCATAATCCAGAGTGCTGGCGCGTTAGATTTTATATTACTTTTACTAACATTTCCCCCGGGTCAAATGAAACGGGGATAATGGGATATTGCAAGGTCAAGTCGTAAAATAAGTATAACACCTTGTTCAGCTTCCAAGGAAAGGGCTTTGTTGATTTTGTTTTTTGCTTCGATGCCGCGACCTTTTTGTGAATATTCTTAGACTGAATGAAAGAAAACAACATTATCTCTCCCAATCTATATGTAAGTATGTTGGTGATATTTACTTACTCAAGTAATTAAACTCGTGAAGAATTTCTCCAAGTTTAACTAGTTAATCGAAAAGCTTGCCCCTAAACAAAACAGTCGATTCACGCTTTTCATTGCTGTTTCATCAGACGGGACGAGGGCAGACGATAGCTACAAAAACCTATTTCCGCCGCTTGGTTTTGGTTTCGTTTTAGTGTTTTTTTGCTTTTTCTCAGCCAGGTTCAATTAGTTCCAATTCTCGTAAAAATGCGCATGCACGGCCGTGCTATACGAGAGTTCAAATATACGTTTACCTACGGTTTAGCTTGCACCTATATATATATATTTTTTTAATGGATTCTAGCCGTGATTGAAAGTAGATTTAAACCGACAGAAATAATAGTTGGACTAAATATAATTAGTTATATTTAGTTTTCGCCATGTTATATTGTTGTAAATAGAAATTATGTCATTGTTGGATAAGAAGTTTTGTGATAGAAAACCTATAAAGGTTGATTTATTTACAGCTTGTACTTGGTCTGTATTTTATATCCTTTGTCTAATTATGCCATTCAGTTGTAGGTTGTAGGTTCCTTTTTGAGGCTGATATGATGATGTTAGTGTGATATAAAAACTCTTGACTCCCTTATAACAATGTAAGGTACCTAGGCTTTCATTGAAGATACTCTATGAAACTCTTTAGTGAAAATTAGGGTGGCTGAAGATTCTCAGACTCTCTTTTTTAAATAGTTCTGTATGAGTGTCTAAATATGTCTCCCAGGCTATTCTTCCTCCTTACAGTTTACCGAAGTATCATAGGTATAGGTAGTAGGTATATTTTACCTACTTAGTTGAAATTGTGAATGCAAAATTTAACGTTAAAATTAGTAAGGATTTAGAGAAAATATCAAATTCAGGAAACAAGCCAGCCACTTCTACCACTTTCAAATAATGAAATCTCAACATCAACTAGGAGCATTGTATCTATTTCTTTCATATATATAAGTAAATGCCTTTGTGCTGAATAGTGACATATCAAAGAATTGGAAAACTTAATAAAGGTTAAGGTCGGAAACCCAGGATCAAAATGCCACGAGCGGATCGTGAATGTCAGCACTATCTATACGACCTTTTAATAATACAAAATGCTATTCAATAATAAATAGTAGAGTTTATATAACAATGAGCGCAGTTTATCAAATTAAAAATCTACTTATTTTACTTCGGTTTTACTCGTAAGTTCAAAAATACCCGAATGTAAAACAAAAGACATTTGACACTGACCTCTATAAAAGATTAATGATGATTTACGTACTTATTGGTATGTAACTTATTGTGAGAATAGTTATGATGCTATGCCTAGTGTTATTAAAATATGTGCATAATGCCGACCAAAAAATACCTTCAAAAACTCATCCCGATTAATACCTATAAATACCTACTTTAGGAAAAGTAAAAACATTTTCTAAACGTTCTAATTCAACGCAAGCATGATTTTGTCCCCCACTAGGTTGACCGACGATCTGATCAGAACCGTGAAAAGCTGATGGATGCAAGGGCAAGCAGCCGCTCAAAGTGACGCTCTTTGGGGGAGGCCTATGTTCAGCAGTGGACGTCTCCAAACTGATTATGATGATGATGAAATTAAATTAGGCAAAGTTAAGTATCGATGCCAATGCGTTATATATTAAACAACAGGTAAGTACATGTACTAATGACACTTATAGTTATTCCATTGATCCCATTATTGATTGGTCTCTTTATGGTGTTTTATTCTGTACTAGCTTTTGCCCGCGGCTTCGCACGCTTGTGTTATGTTATTTTTACTTTATAGTCTAATAATAGATAATGCATTTCGTACCAAACAAAAAATCCACTAAATCTTTTCGAAGCTGAGCACAGTAACCTGTATTAGCATAGGTATAGGTATAACGCAAGTAAAAGAAGTTTCAAACAAAAAACTACAATTTTATAAGTACCTCTTCATATTACAACAAAAAGAAATCATCATCACTTCACTCAGGTCTTTAACAGAAGTTTCAGTAAATTTTGTTTAGGTAGTAGTTACCTAAGCAGTCAGGTACGGTTTAGAAAAATATGGAAGAATCCCACACGATGATTCTTAAGTTTGGCTCCATACGAATTGAGTACCTACACTTAGCCAGTGTCCATAATAAGTTTATAAATTGCTGGAGATATGCATTTACCTGTACGATGCGTACATAATTAATTTTCTTAATATTAATTAGGAATTACTAATACTAAACCACCACTCCTTAAAGAATCGACAGTTATAATTATTATTATGTCCACTATTTTCCACGCTGTCTCATTCCCACTGCACTTTCAACGTACCTACCTAGTGATGAAAGTGAGGAAGTAGGTAAAATCGTCATTACAAAGATAGTTACTTACCTACTATAACTATAACCTTCTTGAAGTAACCGAGTAATCATTTTTTTTTGCTCCCGTGGGCCGTGGTGTATTTAAAAGCCCTCAGATCTAAAATATTTTAACTATTAAAAACTTATTTCAACATGCAAGAAGAAGAAGAAGAACAGATAAAAAAAACAGTCAAAAACGAACGTTACGCGCCATTTTGTTGTTAATTCGAGGATACAATTGCCATAATGAATACCTACATATTATTATATCTAAGTATCTACCCATAAACATTTTTCATAAAATATTTCGTATCATTGGCTAAATACAAATATCGCACTCCGGCTTACTTTAATGAAAAATAAAAAAGGTTTTAAAATGCGTAGCAATGGTAAGGGTCTATAACTTAAGTAGCTATAAGTACTACAGGCTAGCTAAGATACCAACCACTAACGCTAATGCCTAACGCTAACTCCAAAACTGTATTGAAATGACATTAGCTGTGGAAAAGTAAGCGATTTCCGAAATGTCATCGCAGTACATTTTGGAGTTAGCGTTTGGCGTTAACGTTAGTGGTTGGTATCTTTGCTAGACCCCTGGTACCTTACACTTCCTTGGGGTCGATCAAGAATATAGCAGTAGCGCAATAATAATTTTATCTACCTAATTAGAATGGTAACGTGTAGTAAGTTTATGTAAATACTTAATAAATAAATAAATAAAAATGTTTGAATAAAAATGTTAATTAAGTAAGCTTCTATGATAATCGCGTGAAGCCTTATGAATGATTATAAAAAGTCTAAGAACCTACCCCTTTAAACAGTTTTCATAAAATACTTCCTATCATTGGCTAAATACAAATTTTGTCTAATGGCAAAATAAAAAAGGTTTTACATTGCGTAGCAAAAGCTAGGGTCAATAAATGAAGAACCTATAGGCACAGATTACTGAATATGTTACTACTATAGGTTAAGCTATAGGTACCATACAATACAATTTTAAATACTTATTTCGAATGGTAACGCGTAGTAGATTTTTGAAAACTAATACATAATACCAGATCGCCAATAAAGAATTGTGCCCTCGCCAGAACCCGTTAAATCGAAAACATGAATAATAATTTTAGTTATGTTTCAATATTGGCTAAATATGATATCGCGTGAAGCCTTATAACTTATAATAAAAAGTATAAGAAGTTTTTAGTTTTCAAAATTCCTTGTTCTCTGTGTCGTGCTCATATTTAAGAAGGTTCTCATACCTATCCTCTTTTTTAGTTTGGACCACAGATTAACGAAAAAACTTATCTATATGTAATACATATGACTTCCTTGGGTATAGGTACTCACATAATGAACACATTGTTTTTCTCTAATCTGCATTGCATCGAGCGCAGACGAAGTTATCGCGCGATGTATTTCGCCGTAGCCCGAAAAGTGTGATGCACTCATGATACACTGCCGGTAATGCAGGCGCGCCAATTGTTATTTACTGTTTTTTGTTTTTTATGTTATAAATACAAACATGCATTACATTACTTCCTTATTGCTTAGTGCAATGGGGATTGTTCAGAATGAAATAAAAATGATTGGGGTTCCGTACTCAAAGGCTAAATCCTTATTACTAAACCTCCGCTGTCCGTCTGTCTGTCTGTCTGTCCATCAGACACCAGGATGTACTCGTGAATCGTGATAGTTAGACAGTTGAATTTTTCACAGATGATATATTTCTGTTGCCACTATAACAACCGTGATCCGTATTCAAAGGGACAGATAAACAGAAAAATAATAAAAAATTGGTTTTACTTCATATTGATAAGGAATTATAAATTAAAACTATTAAAATTTATTTTTGTAATTGCAAATAATATTCTCACAGTAAGTAAAACATATTTATTCGCCGACATGCAATATAACGCTACTGCTTCCTCCATTTTATTTAGCCCACGTCAGTCGCGCAGCAGGCAAACAAATTGACTGTGTGTCCGGGTGGGGCGCTACAAAAACATCGAGGATAGTCAACAGAGATGTTTTTGAGCGCCAACTCAATAGCGAAGGTTCGGGCGTATATGAAGCCGCGCCATAATAGTAACAGAGTTTTGTTTCTTTAATCTGTGCATCCGGATAAACCCGAGATAAAATTACCGTCAGTAGCACAGAGCACATATTTTTTCTCTCATCTATGATTAGTAGCTAAAATAAAACTTACCTTTTGACACTGGCTAAATACCTACACTATGTGTGGACCAAAATATAAGAAAAAAAAACTTACCTTGAAGCCTTGAAGCGGCCATCTTGTTAAAATCCCGTTCCGTTTCATAATGAAATCTTAATCATTTTCAAAAAAAAAAAATTACATTATTTAAAATTTAATATATCTTATGTTGTGCACCGGGTTTTTCTAAGCTTATTAGTGAAAACCGCATGAAAATCCGTTCAGTATTTTCGGAGTTGTGCCGTAACAAACAAACAAACAAACAAACAGACAAAATGTCTAAAAAGTAGCTTAACGTGATCAGCGAAAAATTTCAAGCCAACCTGTGTAATTGCATTTATTCTAAATATTACGAGCTGCGAGATAATGAAGTAACTTATACATATAATAAAACTGTAGAGATAAAAAAATCTGTAAATGCAAGATATTGAAAAATAAATTACACAGGTTGGCTTGAAATTTTTCGCTGATCACGTTAAGCTACTTTTTAGACATTTTGTCTGTTTGTTTGTTTGTTTGATACGTACTAAGTATAAAACGCTCGTAGAACTGACAACCGATGGGGAAGAAAGGTTCTCGAGTGGCGACCACGAACTGGAAAACGCAGCGTAGGCCGGCCCCCCACTAGGTGGACCGACGACCTGGTGAAAGCCGCGGGGAGCCGATGGATGCAGGAGGCGAGCAGCCGCTCTAAGTGGCGCTCCCTGGGGGAGGCCTATGTTCAGCAGTGGACGTCTTCAGGCTGTTAATGATGATGATGAAGTATAAAACTACAAGATCATACATGATCTTTATGATCTTGTAGTTTTATACTTAGTACGTATTGTATGTGGTCTTTACTACCTGTAGGTATTATATTATCTGTGGTACTACATATAATACAGTGAATACTTATAAGAATGTAGATAAATCATTAATACCCCTTTTCCGATAGCTGCGGTCATGACCTTCCAATAATGAAGTGCTGAGAAATGCTAATACCCTCCCAATGAGTCAGCGTGGTCTACAAAGGGTAGAGCGTATATAGACGTAGACAATATTCACACTTAGCTACGGTAAAATCGTAACGTGAGATCAAAGAAAGAAATGTCTTGTCGTGTCTACTGAAGTAGTCAATATGAAGTGTATTATTAGTAAGAGATAAATATTAGTTATTAAAATCAGGAAAACCAATAGCTTGGTAGATTGTCCAGATATGGCCAATTACCATCAGGCAACTCCATCTGGGCTGGCCTGCAAAAAAAGCTTGATCAAGGAGTGAGTGACCTAAATTCTTCCACATTTTCCCGGAACTATCTGCAAAAATTTTGGAACATGTATATAGTAGATGTTTCGGAGAGTTCAATGGGTTACACTACTGTGAAAACCGGACTATGCGCCCCTTCCTAGCCTGTACAGGTAATCCATCAAGCTGTCCATTTGATGCGATGACCCGCATAGGCACGGCTCCAACACCACGCTACCACCCGTCTACAGACAATTTCACACCTCAAGTTTTTGTGCCTAATTCTGTTTATTTTTGTTTCTACGCAAACGAAATAATTCTCTAGGTACTAAAGATTTTATTTTCAATAGAAAAAGGGTTGTTTTAAATGAATAATTTATGCGTCCGAGGCTTATCTTTCCTTAGATGATGATTATGAATTCTGTGCGATGTTAATTGGATGCTGTAGATGGTTCTCTATTGAAGCTTAATTGCTATCTCTCCGGATGCGAACAGATAGATCAAGATTGATTATATCGAAACGCACATGACAGACACCTATTGTCATGCACACGTAGTGATTAACTCAATCTAGATTTAGGAGGTTATGTTAATGTTAGAAATTACGAATGTTTAACATACATAGTTATATAACTAGGACTAAGTATCTTTATAGATAGGTTAGCATGAATTGATTAACATTAATAATTATCCAAATGAGTAATAGTAAATCTAGCATGCCTGCTTTTGTATCCACTCTCGTATAAATCTCGTATAAAGAGCTAAAATGATCCAATGATCAAAAATTTTGATCCATTCAGTTTTTACGGAAATATCTTAATTTAAACACATTAAACTCACAACCACCCAACACACAACACACTATTACTTCCTACTTTCGCAGTACCGAATAACTTTTCCATGACGGCTCGTAGAACTGAGAACCGATCGCGATAGGGAATTAAGGTTCTCAAGTGACAACCGCGAACCGGAAGACGCAGCGTAAGTCGGCCCTTCCTACTAGGTTGATCGATGATCTGGTCAAAACTGCGGGGAGCCGATTGGTAGAAGAGGCAAGCAGCCGCTCAAAGTGGCAATGGGCGCCTTCAAGCTGTTGATGTTAATGATAATTTTCATATTGTGGCGTCGCAAGAAGTTTTTATTTCTTTTCTTCGTGCTCTCTGCGAGAGCATTCGAAATTGGAACATAGAAAAAATAACAAATGAAAGTTGTTTACTTTTTGACAGAGTCAATCACGACGAAAATTTCGGTTCGGCAAGGATATATTTCGTAAGCTCTTGGACAATAAATAAGTGTTATTTAGTATCCTGCTGTTTTTAATCACCAATGTGTAGAGTCAGTAGCCGTGACGTCGTCCGGTGCAAATACAATAAAAAGTGGTGACCCTCGGAACGTGAAGGAGCCCGTGTCTACACACCAACGTGGTTACCACGGCCAGAGTGGTGACCAAAGTTGAGTTACCAAAACGGTGACTCCTTCGTACAACGCACCTAAACGCTGCGGAATTTCACAGGCTCTATACATATTGAGAGATAATAGCAGCGCGCGAGGCTGACGAGTGACGTCGCACTGCATGGCACAACTGCACTGCACGGCGCTGGTGAATTCGCGACGTGCAACGCTGACGACGTGCGACGCCCCCCTTGCGAGCGCTTTCTTCGGGGAGCAGTATAACGCCCGTGGTCGTGCAACTGGAGCTGCACTCAGCGCTAACTAGAGCCAGGTGACCCGCGGACTACGACGATCATTTTCTGGATGTCAAGAGGTACCGAACATTGATATTATTTCGTTCGTGTTGGTGATGGAATAATTTGCGTGCATGCGAACATTGAGATAACAACAGATAACAAGTACAGTCACGGTATAAAGTGTTTCTCCAAATATTTTTTGTGCCGTATTAAAATTTATGATTTTTTGTACATTGATAAGGCTTACTTAAGGTGACGGTACATTGTTTATTTAAGGCGGAGCGGATTAATATTATTTTTTATACAATTTTTATACTGACCTTATTTTATAGTTACTGTTTTATGCTTGCCTTTTTTTTATACGCATGTTACCTTGCACGCACACCACACCCTCATTTTTTTCTCTCTTTCGGGTTGATTTTGCTTTTTTTTTCGGTGCATGTTCTCGTTTGACTTTTCCTACCGGTTTTGGTGGTACAATATGAGTGATAGTGAGGTTGACGAATTTAGGCCTGCTTCTACACTACCGCCGAATCACGACCAACCTGGCACGAGCGGCATGGAACGGATGATCGTAAATAGGGTATCCATCCGCACCCCTCCTTTTTGTAAGGACCGTCCGGCGTTATGGTTTGCTAGTCTAGAAGCACAATTTAGTATCAATAATATTACGCAAGAATTGACAAAATTTAATTTTGCAATTGCGCATCTGGACACCAACTGCACTAGGGAAGTAGAAGACATCATTATACAGCCACCGAAGGTACTGCCATATACAAAATTACGAGACGCGATAATTTCTAGGTTTTCCGACTCTCGCGAACAAAAGGTCAGACGCGTACTGGAAAAAGAGCAGATTGGTGACAGGAAGCCGTCATCTTTCCTGCGGCACCTTAAATCTTTAGCGGGGCCTACATTTCCTGATGAGCTTATGAAAACTATTTGGATGGGCCGGCTACCACGTTTTCTCCAAACAGTTCTGGCAGCCCAGCGGTGGGAGGAATTAGGAGAGCTCAGCGAGTTAGCTGACAGTTTGATGGAAATTAATGCTCCACCCACATTGGAGGTTTATTCCAGTCATGCGAACTCAACACCACCGCGAGCGGATAATGACAGCACAGTACAACAGCTGGTTATAAAAGTGGATGAGCTTACACGCATTGTTGCATCGCTCGCTACTACTAGTGACCATGGTCGTGCGCGTAGCAACAGCTCCAATCGTAGTCGTAGCCATAGTCGTTCGCGTCCACGCAACCCGGAACTGTGTTTTTACCACGACCGATTTGCAGCCAAAGCACGCAAGTGCGTACCGCCGTGCAATTGGTCCGGTGCTTCACCTAACATCCAGGGAAACCAGAGCAGCGGTCGGTAGAGGCGACAGCCGATTGCTCTACATCAAGTCGCCGTCTTTTCGTAACCGATCGGTATTCAAACCAAAAATTTTTGGTCGATACTGGTTCGGACTTATGCTGCATACCGCGTCGGTATGTTAATAACCGCACATACGAACCACAGCCATATGATTTAGTTGCTGCAAATGGTACTAAAATTAGCACTTATGGTTTGGTGCAGCTAAATCTATGTTTAGGGCTTAGGCGCGAGTTTAAGTGGAGTTTCGTAGTGGCAGACGTAGAGAGCGGCATTATAGGCTCGGATTTTTTGTCACACTACCACTTGCTACCTGACTGCACCCAAGGCAGACTGCGTGATGGCAAGACTGGACTTTCTTCTGCCGCAGATCTTCGTGCAGCAGACCAACCAAGCGTCAAGGTAGTATCCTTGCCTGACTCGCCATACACTGTGATTCTGGCTAGGTACCCAAGTATCACGCGACCACCTGGAGCACCACGGGAACCTAAACATACCACCGTGCACTACATTAATACCACGGAAGGTCCCCCCGTTACAGCTCGACCGCGCCGCCTTGCACCCTTGAAGCTCCGCATCGCGAAGAAAGAGTTCGAGGATATGGTTCACGCTGGTACTGCTCAACCTTCGAGCAGCTCATGGTCCTCTCCATTACACCTCGCACCCAAAAAGGATTCGACGTGGCGTCCTTGCGGAGATTACCGTGCGTTGAACGCCCGCACTATTCCAGATTGTTACCCCGTTCGGCATATAGGTGATTTTGCGCACAATTTAGCTGGCTCTACTGTGTTTAGCACAATAGACCTAGTTAAAGCCTACCAGCAAATCCCAGTCCATCCAGGTGACATCTGCAAAACGGCAATCATTACACCGTTTGGGTTGTACGAATTTCCGTACATGACCTTTGGGTTGCGTAACGCGGGACAGACATTTCAGCGATTTATCGATGAAGTGGTGCGAGGCCTAGACTTCTGCTTTGCATACGTAGATGACATCCTAGTGTACTCCAGCAGTCCAGCACAGCATGCAGAACACCTGGAAATTTTATTCCAGAGGCTGCACGACTATGGAGTTGTCATTAACGTCACTAAGAGCATTTTTGGAGCAGAAGAAGTCTCGTTCCTTGGCTATCGCATCAATGCAGCAGGCACACGTCCACCAGAGGACAGAATTCAAGCTCTGGTGGAATATCCGCAACCCAAGACTGTACAAGGCATGCGCAGGTTCATTGGCATGGCGAATTATTATCGTCGTTTTTTGCCCGATGCAGCCAAGTATCAGGCGCCGTTAATCGACGCCGTTACTGCAATACAAGGCAAAGGCAATAAGCCGTTCATATGGACGCCTGAGCTCGAGGAGTGTTTTGAAGCCTGCAAGAGGAGCTTAATGTCCGCTACTATCTTAGCTCATCCGGACTGCAATGCTTCGCTTGGTCTATTCACAGACGCCTCGAGTACTCATGTGGGTTCATGCCTTCAGCAACGCATCGACGACAAAAACGACTGGCAACCACTTGCCTACTTTAGCAGGAAACTTAACGCTAAGCAGGCACAGTGGCCCGCGTACTATCGCGAACTCTTGGCTGTGTATGAGAGCGTGCAGCATTTTAGGCACATTTTAGAAGCCCAGCATGCGACCATATACACAGACCACAAGCCGCTTATTTATGCTTTTGTACAGCGACGGGAGAAGTTGCCACCCGTACAGCTGAATCAGCTGTCATTTATCAGCCAATTCACCACGGACATAGTCCACATCAAAGGCATTGATAATGTCATAGCTGATGCCATGTCTCGCATCGAGTCAATCTCGCTGGAAGAAGATTACGCTGCACTCGCTGAATCTCAAGATACTGATGAAGAACTAGCCAAAGTGCGCGACAATTCTTCACTCAAACTGGAACCTATCGTGATTCCAGGCACTAATGTCACTGTTTTATGTGACACATCCACTGATCGACCACGTCCCTATCTCACGTTACCTTTTCGACGCGCCGCATTTGACCGCTGTCACAACCTCAGCCACCCTGGCGTGCGGGCAACCGTTCGCTTGGTGACTGAGCGCTACGTTTGGCCGAACATTAACTCGGACTGTAGCAAGTGGGCGCGCTCTTGTCTTGACTGTCAGCGCAGTAAGGTTACCCGACACATTACGTCGCCTGTCGGGCATTTTGGTACACCTTCTGGCAGATTCAAGCACATCCACATTGATATCATAGGACCGCTACCGCATTCCGGTGGATATAATTATTGTCTCACCGCTATCGACAGGTATACGCGGTGGCCAGAGGTATGGCCTATGACGTCAATAACTGCAGAGGAAGTGGCAGAGACGTTAGTATCCGGTTGGATATCTCGTTTTGGAGTACCCAGCGTTATAACAACTGACCAAGGACGCCAATTTGAGTCCGCGTTGTTTAAACGTCTCCTAAATGTACGCGCCACAAAACGAATTCGCACCACCAGCTACCACCCTTGCGCAAACGGCATGGTGGAGCGCATGCACCGCCAGCTTAAGGCATCGCTAATGTGCCATGCTAACACATGGACAAGAGCGTTGCCACTTGTTCTCCTCGGCATGAGGACGGCCCTCAAGGAGGATTTAAAATTATCTTCTGCTGAGCTGGTCTATGGGGAGACACTCCGATTGCCTGGTGAACTCATAGTGCCTCCAGAAGTACCTGCAAGTCCTAGTGACATCGCGGATTTTGTCACGGATCTAAGACGTGGTATGGAAGCTCTACGTCCCATACCCGCTTCTCGGCACGCTGAACCATCGCATTTTATCTACAAAGATTTAGCTACAGCGACGCACGTATTTCTTCGCGACGACACGGTTCGCCGCCCATTACAGCCTCCATATTCCGGACCGCATCGGATCCTTAAGAGGTCGGATAAGACATTAACCTTGGTTGTAAATGGGAAGGAAACTACCGTTAGTGTAGATCGGGTGAAGCCTGCGCATCTGGATCCTGGTCTAACATTAAGTAGTGGTGCATCATCTACTCCGCCTGTGCCAGCTCCAGCTGTAGTCGCAGCTCCTGCCTCAACACCTGCTCCGGTTACCACCAGGGCTGGTAGGAGGGTTAGATTTAGAGAAGTGCTTGACTTGTAATTATAGTTTATTTTTATTTTTTCTAAATCAGTTTTTCCTTCTCCGTGGGGGGGTGATGTGGCGTCGCAAGAAGTTTTTATTTCTTTTCTTCGTGCTCTCTGCGAGAGCATTCGAAATTGGAACATAGAAAAAATAACAAATGAAAGTTGTTTACTTTTTGACAGAGTCAATCACGACGAAAATTTCGGTTCGGCAAGGATATATTTCGTAAGCTCTTGGACAATAAATAAGTGTTATTTAGTATCCTGCTGTTTTTAATCACCAATGTGTAGAGTCAGTAGCCGTGACGTCGTCCGGTGCAAATACAATAATATAAAAAACTAATAGCGATGTTAGGAGGCGGTAATATCGAGTTATGAAAACTCTGTGTGAGTTCAAGTTAAAACATTACGTAAATGTAAGCTAACGCAAACATTTTTCGAACTCTGCTCGGAACGCTCGCTAAAAGCATTAACAGTTATGCAAATGTTGAATACCGTGAATACGCTTCGCAAAATTTGTGCTAATCGCTTCTAAGTTAACTTTATTAGGAAGACAAAATGTTTGTCTATAGGTAATCTCTAATGCATGCTTAGGGAAACAACAAAATACATGCACTTGATGTACTTATAAGTTCCTTTCCTCTAGGGCCTAGGGTACAATATAGTAATGTAACAGTTTTTAAGACGGTCGAAGTTTTCAGTACGGATTAACGTTGTTGTAGTCTTATGTTATGACGCAAACCCGAGCCCGAAATGTAAACATTAAAAAAATTAATATGTCGAACTTATTACCATCGTCCAATATGCATTTGGTGAATCGACATGTAAACCTAAGTAAGTACAATAAAATAAGTTACTGACAAAAGGAACCTTTTGTAAATTTTAAACTAGTGTTGGAGTGTGAATATGAAGAGTCGTTCAAATAAGATATTCAACGCAGGAACGAAGCTTTTCGCCGCAGTAGGAATACAGATGAACAAAATATACCCGTTATCTCGAGATTGTCCTAAACGGACAAGGAAATGATGGCACAAATTTCCCTCTTCTGAATTTAACAACGAATAACGTAGTAGTCGTAATATCCAGTTCCAACACAAAACAGATTACACGAATGATCGCACAGAACGTACAACAGCTCTTTGTTGTCAACACTGTAGCAAATAATAGAAAGACCAGATATAAACTGGGTGGAAACTTTGATAAACTCGTATGTAACCCAAAAGAAAATCAAGAAAGTAATAGCAATGAGAATCACGAACGCAATCTTGGAAATCGTCCGTTCTACTTTCTAATTTAAAATCTCTTTTGATAAACATATAACAAAACTCTCAAAAATAATAAGATCTAGGCAGGTATTTCGACCTATTAGTTGTGGCTGTGATCCTATCTGTGAGGGTGCTGTGAGGTCATCGAATTTTATCTACCCTGGCACCTAATTACATTTTATTGATCAGCAATTGAAATTTCAAATGATACCTACCTACATAATAGGATCACTGAAATTAGCGCGATAATTTCGGTTGCAGGTTATCCGTGATAATACCCACCATAAGGCGGAGGTCTTGAAAAGGCACCCATATATTTATTACCCTTAACAATTGCGCAATGAATACGAATGATGAATTATCTTCGTTAGGTAAGTACATATTCTGCCTAAACTATAGTGACTACTATCTTGCTTATTTCACCCCCCTGCCGAGAGAACTGGTAAATCTTAGGTATTCGTTATCACCACGTATAAATCTGAAATGTTTCCAGCTCTACTTCAATCAATTACTTACCTCAATTACCAGGTACTGGGACCCTTCATGTGGGTAATTTGTGACTATTGAGCTTGTTACCAGTACTCAGTTTGACAACAAAATGAGGAGCTTGACAAGCTTGCCGCCCTGATTGATGACGGGTTGCCGTAATTTAGTTGGCAAAAACTAATGTGCTTATGATTGCGAATAAGAGTTACCTAAATGGAAAATTAGCCTTACTTGAAATGCTTTATACATATTGCTATGCTAACTGGAAGAAGCTTTTAGAAGGAAAGTTATACTATCCGATTGCTGCATGATTGCAATAGAGTAGGTACGCTGGCTGCCAAAAAAAGATAACCGCGGGGATTGAAGGTAGTGGACAAAGATTTTACGAAAGAAAAAGTACTAGTGAAGAATTTGGTAACTATTAATCACGTCTACGTCTAGGGAACGACATGCGTTGTTGAAAACCGCAGGGAACCGATGAATGCAGGAGGCCAGCAGCCACAGTAGCGCTCTCTGACAGACGCCCGTGTTCAGCAGTAGACGAATTCAGGCTGTTGATGATTATTATGAATTGTATGAGCAAATTATAAGTAAGTGTAAGCACAATAAAAATGAGTTCTGAAGACAACTTTTTAGATTGAATCGAAGGAGGAACGTTCCAATAAGAAAAGGTAACTAATGTTGAACCAACATCAGATCATGCTGTGCTGAATTTAATTCAATGTAAGCGCTTGCTTTATTAAATGGCCTTATTGATGGCGTTCTTCTATATGCAATATTTTCATGTCAAACGCACTCCTTGATTCTCAGGACAATGCTTGTTAAGAAATTTGTTCCACTGTTTTGCTATCACTTGCAATAAGTTACTATTAGCTACTTACTCAGTGGTTCTGAATCAGTTGTGACGGGTGGTTCAGCCGTTGGCGGTAGATTAGATACCGAACAATGCCTGGTGAAGATTTATCCAACTGGAAATTTGATAATATATTTAAAATTTCCTCAACAGCAATGTACATAGCTCGTACACATCCATTCGTCAAAAGAAACCGACTTTGGCTTATACAATTTCTTGCAATGACGGCAGTGAACGCATCGTGTTTAATATTCCTGACAAATTCGATTTTCCTACATGATGCTAAAAGTGGAAACTATGCAGATGCGAGCAAAAACTTTGCTATGCTCATAATTTGCTTCAATTCAAATATCAAATACTACACTATGCTCTACTACCAGGAATCTATAGCTAGTTTGATTGAAACCATAGATCAGGATTATGAGCTAGCTAAACACTTCAATGGAACTGAAAAAAACATTGTCTTAACCTATTCTCAGAAAGGAAATATAGTATGCAAGTTTTGGATAGTTGTTGCAAGTCTCACAAGTTGGATATTTCCTTTGAAGGCTTTTTATTTGATGACGTATTACTATTCGAAAGGAGAAGGGCAGCTTGTGCCCATGTTCGACATGACGTTTCCGTTCTTCATAGACAGGTACAAAGAAGTAATTTGGGCATTCTGCGGAATATTTGCTTTATGTTTCTTTTTCGACTTTTATGCTTTTTTCGTATACGTTGGCTTTGAACCGTTAATTCCAATATTTACTTTACATACATGTGGCCAATTGGAATTACTAAGTAAAAGAATGAGGAAAGTCATTCCAGAGTCAAAAAGCGAACAGGAAATGAAAGAAAAATTCAAGAATATAAATGAGCAACTACAAAAGCTGTACAGGTAATTTTTTTTACATCGGAATTATCTGGCATTTAACCCAGTGTTGCTAACTTTATTTTTTAGGGAATCGTACCTTTGACGTGAAAAACACGTATTTTCCTACAATTTCCCGAAAAAAAAATAGTACGCGTAGAAATTTTAATGAAAAATGCGAAATTATTTAAATAATTAGTAATTAGTTAGTATAAGTGCATTAGTAGTATTTATTAATTATTTAGTTACGTTGATTCCATAATTTAGGGTCCACAATATTTCACATTTGGTATTTCATCATTATTATATTTGTTTTAAAACGTGCAAAGGCTATTTTAGCATTTAAGATACACACGTCGAGCCATTTTCTCTGGTTACCAGACTCCGGCCACATTTCATAATGATGAATGAGAGTTCTACACGAAATGCAAAAAAAATTAGTAGGTACGTATCTTAATTAAAAAACCGACAAGCGTAAGAACGGAAATCAAATTGAAATACACATGCGTACTGTAAAATTATTTGGATAGCAACTACGTTAATAAATAAAATGAGTAAGACGATTAGGTTTTGTCGTGTGACGGTTTGGTTTATAGCTCTTTCGGCTCTGTCGTTATTGACTTTTGGGCAAAATGAACTTAATTTATTAGTTTGGTTACGAAGATTACAAGCTTTGAAAAGGTCGTATGTTTAGCGTACGATTTCGGATTCACGATCATACATCGTACCAGAGCCAAAAAGATCGTATAAATACGATTTGAATCGTAAGGTTGGCAACACTGATTTGGCCACGCTCTCACCTGATGGAGTGACGATGCGATCGAAGGTGTAGCATGCTAGCTAAGTAAGAACCTATTCACTCTTCTCTTAAACACGCACGCTTAATTTAAATAGCTATTTACACAAAATCAGCTTTTAAAGTTTCTGTTTCTAAGTTTATCTCCTGTCCTTTTTTCGCGAAACAGAGCGCCTTCACAGTTACTATGAAAAATCCACTTGTGCCGTCACATGCCAAAGAGATTGTATGTAAAACTACCACAGCTTAGTAATGAGGTACCATGAACGACCTTAATCTGACGTCACTGGCCGTTTGAGCTATCTTTTTCTATTCCGGTTTTTAAAACGCTTGTAACTTTGTCATTTTTTGAGGTATGTTATTTTTATTTTTACTAATGTTGACGAATATGACTAATTTATGCAATAAAAAAATTTTAGTCATCATGCCTATTGGCTGTTAAATTATAGTACCTAATTAAGTTAATAACTCACCTCTGGGGTCAGTTATGACAAAAATGGCCTAATCATCCATCTCATAAACAAAACTCACATATTTTAGTAGACACACGTAAAAATAATAAGTTAAGTTTGGTTGGTGTCTCGTGATTATCTTTTCTTTTTGCAGGAGGGAAGAGCTGCTCAAAATGGCGCTCTGTGGGGGAGACCGTTGTCTCTGTTGCTGATGATGATGATGATGAAGATGAACTATATAATTTTTTAAGATATTCTTTGTGTGTCACAAAAGTTTACGTTATGCGCCTATTCGATTAACTCACACATTTTTGATGTTACAGGTTTATTGAGCATGTTCAAAACAGTTTCATGATAATTATGGAGTTTAACATGAAAACTACAACTTTCATACTGCCGTGCAATGCATTTTTAATTGTTGAGGTTGATTTTATACTGATCATTATTTTTCGTTTACATTACACTACATTACATTACATTACATTACATTACATTACATTACATTACATTACATTACATTACATTACATTACATTACATTACATTACATTACATTACATTACATTACATTACATTACATTACATTACATTACATTACATTACATTACATTACATTACATTACATTACATTACATTACGACTATTGTCTTACACCAACAAACGCAACCGGCACCGCGCAAATGCCAATGCCAGCCCGGTCACCCATCTGAGTAGTTTAGTTACTAATTATCTCTATGTTGATGATGTTGGTACTGTCTACATCCTAGCCTAGAACGGGTAATGGAGGTTCAGAACCACTATAAAAGTAATTTTTAACCATTTTTCTTTTTAATGTAGTTATTGATTATACCTACAGAGTAAAATATTACACGAAAACCAAGTGTTAAACCCTTCTCTTGTGTAATGTAAAAGGCATAAAATTGGAAGCTCAGCTATAAGGCTAATATACTCACTTATAAGGCAATATGTATACTTAAATAGATTTGCTTACAGGATTATCGCACTAATGATACAATAAATATAGAGTTTTTTACTCTCCTTATGGCTGCTATAATTCACTTCTTGACTCCGTGTTATTTTAGCGACGTCCTTATGGAGTCGGTAAGACCACCATTATATTAACATCATCTGGGCCATTATTCGCGTGGTTTCGAAGTAAGGAATCGATAGAGAATAATCGCCCAGTTAGATATTTAAATGCTTAGGTATTATAAAATATTATCATAGTCAATATTTATGATTTTTTATAGCAATATCGCCTACTCAGCGTTCAATTCCCGCTCGTGATTCTATTTTTTCCTTTACAATTTAATCTAGTAGCACTTAGTAGTATTTTTTATTACCTAATGTTGTATACTTACTTAGTTACTTTAAAAAATAAAGGCATTTTTCCCTGTAAAAAAGTTAAGCATGAGTAGGATATACAAATTATTCAAGTAGGTACTTATTTATTCATTTTTGACTTACTATTGCGATTTTTTCAGAAATGCTATGACAATCATAAATAATGAAAATAGTCAGCTACTTAACATTACAGGTAATTGGAGGTAACTAAAGCATGTATTATTTTAATTTGTATTTATGTTTGTTGCATATAGAGCGAGAAATTCCGTCAAGCCATTTATTCGTGTGGGTGGGAGAGCTGCCGGCACAGCAGCATCCGGAAAACGGTGCTCCTGATGCTAACGAGAGCCAGGAAACCCTTTAGTATCAGCACGATCTTTTACTTCATAAGCTTGGATACATTTTCTACTGTGAGTTAACTTTTTGCATGTTATTTTCTTTGCGTTTTGTACCGGGTATGAGGGCCTGGACCTTTGTGAGCCCATAGCGGACCCATAGCCAGAAAAGATTGTATTTGATATTCGGATAAAAGGTCGTACCTACTTGCAGACACTGGCTACATATAGTAATTTTGACCTACCTACTTTTTTTATGACTGAATAGGCCACAATATGCGGCAACATTTGGCCGCAATCTCACCTGATTTAAGGTGACGATGGTCTATGATGGTACATGCTTACCTAGAAGATAGATAAACTCTTTATTGAAACACACATATTATAAACAAAAGTACAAATTTAACGGAAGTGTTAAGATACCTATATTCACTCGCAACTTGGAGAGCTAGATTTTACTTCTACTTTAGAATTTGCTTTAGTATCTTACAAATCCATATTCCTATCTCTATGCATACCTGGTACCTGTACTTAGTACCTAATAAGTACCTACTTGTTTCGAACACTCTTTTTTCCGGGATAAAAGTATTATATTTACACGTAAGCAACTTGTGTGCTGAATTTCATCCAAATAATTTCAGATGTTCTTAGCAGCCTTTACACAGATTTCAATAATTATTCAAGAAATTATAATTTATGTTCATGTTAACTTAGTTGTCTATCTATTTCCAGATGTGTCGCCAAGCATACGCAATATTCAATGTGATGTCAGCAGCTTGGGCAAAGTAACAAGGAAAATCCTTTGGGCTATTAGCTATATCTACATTTTAGCACAACACAGCATAGTTAGGCCACCGACCTCCTACTTCTACGGCCCGTATTAGGCGTCCGGTTCGTTACAAATCTCAAAACGCCTGAAACTCAATTAGGTACAGAACGATACTAAGTCGTCTATCGGTGTTCAAGACTTCATTCACGATCAAAACTTGACTTGGGCATTTCTAAGCAAATTTTTTCGTTTAGTTACATAAGTATCCTTCTAACAACACGAGTAGGTAAGTATTCATACTCGCACCTAATTTTGATAATACGCTTTAGGTAGGTACCTATTGTAGGTGGTCATCATCATCATCATCATCATCATCATCATCATCATCATCATCATCATCATCATCACCATCAACAGGCTATAGACATTCACTGCTCAACATATAGGCCTCCCCCAGAGAGCGCCACTTTGAGCGGCTGCTCGCCGCCTGCATCCATCAACTCCCCGCGGTTTTCACCAGGTCGTCAGGTACCTATAGGTACATAATCCATATTCAACACAGCGATCGTTAACAACCAATGGATTTCAACTATCACAATCCAGACACGGGGGTTGTATGTTGTATGAGACGGCCTAATTACTTACGCAGGCAAAACAATTAGGTACTTAATAGGGTGGTAGCCAACTGCCAACTTATAGGTATGAAACTGTCTGTACGTCTCTAAATTCAAAAATTTGAAACAGATCTACTTAGATGTGCAATTTACTAATGTGCTTACAAATATTGTGTGTAAAATACGTCTCAGCACTTTAACGTTACTATCTTAGTAACGTGCGTGTACGTAAACGCAAAAATTACACGTAGGTACCTATCGTCTTTTGTTGAATCATTGAAACACTTTATTTCTTAAGAATTAAAAACTTGTAATTAAACACTTTTCCTATTCTTTTTGCCATTTTATAGAGGAACTATTAATAAACATACCAAAACTAGATTCTAATCATCTTCGCAAATTATTAATTCATAGAAGTTCTATTCCGTGACTCCAATCATGTCTCGCTTCATCGCAAGCTCGGTCAAGGATGCGATGGGACAATCTCTGTTATCTGTTTTGTTTTGTCCGATATGGCCTTTGTGCTCAAAGGATGTTGGTCGGATTGTCAAAGGGTATGGCTACTGCATATTGTTGCGACCTATCTAGATGGCATCAGTGTTTCTTTTCGCTACCGTTTCAAACAAATCTAGGTACAGCTTTAAATACATACATCTCAGCTAAACAAGACCTTCCCCTGAGACGGGCTCGATAGATCTGTTGGATAGTATCCCTGCCTTCTGAACTGAGGGCTGTGGATTCGATTCCTACCCAGGACAAACATTTGTGTGATGAACATAGACGTTTGTTCTGTGTCTGGGTGTTATATTATATTCTATGTATGTATTTACAAACAAAAAAGTATATAAGTATTATATCAGTTATCTGGTTCCCATAGTACAAGCTATGCTTAGTTTGGGGCTAGATGGCGCTGTGTGAAATATCCACACTAAAAAAAAAGTTCTCGTGCGTTTGTTAAATCCTTATCAACTTGGCACACTGTAAGCTGAACGCTCATCGGCCATATACTACTATACCTATTGATCATCGGCTGTCTTCAGCCAATGAGCGTAAAGCATTTGGTGTGTTGACTAGAAATTATTTTGGCAATCATACGAGAAACCGAGAAGAATATAATAAGATCTTATACCAAAAATACAATCAGCAATTCGGAAAGAAATGAAACAGCATTTCAACCAACTTACCACGTTGATTTATAAATGCTCGCATAGTAGTATAGTAGGTTAGTATAGGTATATGAACCACTAAAATTTTATAACATGTAATCTAATGGTTCATGTTGTTGGCATACAGCTTTACAGCCATTCCATTCTATTGTTCGATCCAGCCTAAATAAACAAGATGAGCAACAAAATAAGGGATGAACGAAAATTTATTCAACCCCAAAAAGTCACACAATTTACGAGAGATCGTAAATGGGAATAGGGGCAAGGTATAGGGTTACCTCATTTGAGATCTGGACTAAAATACAAAACCTATACTAATATTGACCTATGACAGGGGTTCAGTCTGTTCTAATACTCTGGATAGCCTCTCAAGTATGGTCATCGGGTCCCATGCTCGTGATCGTGAGCCCTTTAAGTAAGTATCTTGGGAACAACATGCATGGTCATATCACCTTGCCCCAAAATCAAATGGTACAGTGGGCCAGTTCATAAAATTTCTGTTGTGTTCCCCATTTGGAGATTTGTGGTTTTTATCCATGGACCCCCATTGATTCAGTGAGATAATTGTGTTCATTTCTTGTCACTTTGTTCTATTGAATCTAATTACTTAAAAAATCCCGTCACTTGCTCATTTCTGATTTTGGCAAGACAGTTTACTTCACTGACTCACCTGTACAGGCATTTTAAACCTGTTGTATATTGTGGTTTCGGTATTTAGGTAGTTATCATCATCATTAGGTATCTGCTAAGATGATTATCATTATGTCATCGTTATCTTAGTAAGGGTGCTGGTTGGCCATTTGCATGCCAGGGCTTCCCGCAATTGGCATCAAGTACCAACCCTAAGAACTCAAGTTGTTGACATTCTGGAATTCCACTTGAACAAATGCTAATTACTGACCTTTTCATGTATTTACAAACTAACATTAAAATCGTTTCTAAGCTGAACTTTATAACCCACTTGAGTTTATTTAGGTATACCCGAAAACTTTGTGATGATATCACTAGCAGAACTATAAGCTGAAGAGGGTGAACTTAGAAAGGTAAATTAGTTTTACCATAGTAACATTAGCGTTGCTATAAAGGTTGGTACCTAAAACTTTCGGAGTAGGTACGTAACTAGATATTACTAATCTGTGGAAAAACTATAGACCTTACTGAAATCAATAAAGTACTTATACGTACTTAATGAAACTTATTTAATGATAAGGTTAGGTACTTATAAAATGATGTTAACGACAACCGATGCGAGTGAGACAGGTTCTTGAGTGGCGACCACAAACCGGAAGACGCAGCGGCCGGTCCAGCTAGGTCGACCTTGGGTCTAGCAATGATCCCAATCGCTAACGCTAACGCCTCACGCTAACTCCAAAATGTACTAGGATGACATTTCGGAAATCGCTAACTTTTCCGCAGCGAATGTAATTTCTATAAATTTTTGGAGTTAGCATGAGGTGTTAGCGTTAGTGGTTGGTATCTTTGCTAGACCCGCTTGTCAGAACCGCAGGGAGCCGTTAGATGGAAGATGCAAATACCTATAACCGGTCAAAGTAGCGCTCTATAGGGAAGAGGCCTATATGTTCAGCAGTGTATGTCTTTTGGCTGATGATGATGACGATGACGACTTATTTAATTTTGAATCTAGAATTACAAAAGTCTTTCATTATATTCCTAAGCGGGATTACTATTACCCGAAAAAATGAAACTCCGTCTCCAAAAATAAAATTGGCCAAATTATATTTTTGGGCGTTTTCATTAGCAGTCGACTGAGGCTGGCGGGCCAGTATTTTGTAATTGTGTTCCAAAGTACTGCTGGATAATAACAGGCTTAATGAAATTCTGTTAGTGCAGACCCGGCCAGCCTCCCCGAGCTGAGAACTTTCTAAACAGGACTGTCGGTATACTTTCCTACCATTGATTATTTAATTAAGAAGACCAATAATTTTTTCCTATATTTTGTGGGTACTGTTTTATGCTGAGTAAGTCGTCTGCCTAGCCAGCTGTAGTCGACATTCCGCAATGTTAGCCTAGAAAAGTAGCAGTAACACGTCCATCATTTGCAAAGTAAACCTAGCCAATACGTCAATTCGTCTAATAAGGCATTTAGAAAAAAATGGTCAGGATTCAAATCTTCAGTTCCTGCATTCTCCAAAAAACAGTAGGTGTACTACAGACGTATATTAATACTGCTAGTTTCAACTTAACAGTTGAGGAAATAACCCAATTATCTTAAGATCCTCGAGGATAGAATATACCAGCTTTCCCTCTTGCTAATCCTAATAAGACTTTAATGGACTCAGCAGTACTTTCAGCCCCATAGACTGAGGTTTCATTGCTTTCAACGGCGAAAAGCTTTCATTTGAGTCTATTTACGGTAAATTGAATTTCAGCATTGAGCACGTGATTATGATACTCAGTTACTTTAAGTTACTGATTATACTTAAGCGTATTGGTAAGAGTTAAATGGCATCACGTATTTTTAGTATAAGTCTAAAAGTACTCAGGTATATCTACTTATTAATTCGTGGACCTTAACGACTTTACTAATAAACGCGTTGGAATAGTTAAGTACTCCAATATTTTTTCTTTCTTTTTCTTCGATGAAATAAAAACAATGTAAAGGATACAAATTACAATGCACTGCTAAAATATTGTTGTACCTACTTGATAAGCCAGCTATTTTAAAAAGAGATAAAAATAAGAACAAAGTACCTACTTGCTTTTATTCTAGTTAAGTCTTAAGAACCAGATCTTAAAGGCTGTGCAAAATGTTGTAATAAGTTAGCAGCTTCGGCTGCAAACGAGGCGTTTTGATAAGCTTCTAAACTCCTGAAAGAATGAAACGGGACATCACATGCAAATTACCTACTTATAATGGCGCTCAGGGTGTTATATTACATTTTGTTTATGAACGGCTCGACTATAAAGAAGCCATTTTCCATGTTAATCTAAGTTAGATTCCCTTCGGCACACTTCCGCGTTCAAAAGGACAAATTAAAAGGAATTTCGCGTGCCAAGTAACGATATATTTAGCTTGTCTTATCAAAGAGGACCTTATAAATCTTTTCAACTGACTTCCAAAAAAGGTGAAAGTTATCAATTTGGTTTTCGTTTTTTACTTACTTCGTCATTTCATAACCAACTTGGAAATTTCTTTCTACATTTATGTGGATAACCGACGACAGCTCATTACCATTGGTGCCATAGAAATTTTATAAAAATCAGTTGTCTCATCAGCATTGTCGGGCCCGATAGCTCAGTTGGTAGTAGCCCTGCCTTCTGAACTGAGGGATGTGGGTTCAATTCCTACCCAGGATAAACATTTGTGTGCTGAACATAGATGTTTGTTCTACGTCTGGGTGTTCTATGTATGTATTTACAAACAAAAAAAGTATATAAGTATTGCATCAGTTATCTGGTTCTCAATAGTTCCCACAGTACAAGCTATGCTTAGTTTGGGGCTAGATGGCGCTGTGTGAAATGTCCACACATATTTTTTTATTTTTTTGTATTTATTTATTGTGTATTAACTAAATCAAAATAATTGATAAAAAATTATAAATACCTGTAAAATATATCATCGAAGTTGTTCATAGTACGTGTTAATTCAGGGCGGTTAATGTTGGTCCTTTTACAAAATAATATTGTTTTTTGGACCTCACAAACTGCACATGCAACAGTAGATACACGCTACAGTAGGTACATTTTCTATAAAAAAATATTTAGGAATTCTTACTTACTACGATTAGTAATTATTGAATCCCTTCTATCGTAACTCTATATAACATCCATTGAAAAGCCATATAGTGTATATGGATACCAAATTCAGAATATTTTGCATCCTATGTTACAATATCGTTGTTATTAGCTGTATTATATACTTATTATTATAATTTATAAAACAAAAGCACTTGGTACTTCGTACGAGTTGGACCGGGAGTAAACATTGTACACAATGGTTATTCGCAATTAGTTCTGGTAACAATTGCATGGGCGCCCAAGATACAGGCTTGTCCTAGTTTGGGGCCCGTAGTTAATTATAATTTTGAATTAGTATTATGCCATAGTTTATAAGTATCATTTTGAAATATTGCATGTAAACGGTATGATTTTATATTTTTATTTTTATTGTAATTTGGATAAATTAATTATCTTATCTTATCTTATCTTAATATGGAAACATTATTTTAGTTTTTAACTCAGCTTTTCTCTTGAAACATCAGTAAAATTTTCTGTGTCCTTTGAGCATCCAATTGTGAACGTTAAATGTTCGCTATCTAAAACATTGAGTTATTTTATTATATTGAGAGAACCTGTTATCTAGCTGCCGCGATGCCGCCAGCAATGGGTCAGAAAGTCCGAAAAGGTTTCAACAATGGCGATGAAGTAAATTTGAGCCGGTTTCGCTACAGTTCTGGAATAAATATTTGAACAATCACGGCCGTGGGAGCTCACTACCTAAACTACAGGAATAATTCATCACAACGTCGGGGCCTTCAACTTTATTGCAGAAATACAAAACATACGAGTAGCTGTCTTAAACAGGTATAGGTATTACCGTTTGGGGTGCATATCAATATTAATGAGACCTCATATATTTTCGTATATAACTGTATACCACCCTCATTACCTACAGATACTCACTATATTTCACGCTCAGTGATGTTTGCCTTTATACATATTTTAGTTCGATTAATAATCAAAATCATATCGGGATACAATTTTTTTACATAATGTTACACTGACAATCTGGCGGCTGATAGTAAGTATGTATCATCCATAGAATGTATACCTATAATCAGCGAGACAGTTATTGATAACCTCTAAAGGTTAGAGCACAAGTCTCAAGGCCATTGGCCAATAACATTCAATACGCTCTACAATAAAATTACTTACATGACTAATAATATACAAGTCAGTGTATATTTTGACAAAACATTTCTATGTTAATATACCCTCTGCCCACGGTGCCCATGTATAATTATGTAAGCTAGGTCTTGATCTAGGGTCTCTAAAAAGCGGTACAACTCTAGGTATAGTTACTCTTTTCATCTCAGATTCTAATCTTGATTTCAGTCTTGTCACAATATCTTGATTTTCGGCAGATATGTCTTTCGATTCGCATGGATCTTGTATTATGTTGTACAAACAATATTTACCTGAAAATTTAAATATAATTAATTACAAATAGCGCATGTTATTATCGAACCATCAACCTGGTACTTTTTTGATTTTATGTATCGGGAGTGCACATAATTTTATTTACCTTGTTTAGGTTGACATAATTCTGCGTTATCTCTATTACACTTTACTCTTATTTCATTTCTTAAATAAGCCCCACTTGTTTCAAAACGTGTTCCTATATTTCCAAGCGCAGCATATGTTTTACTTTTCTTTAAAGCTTTTTCATACGAAGGTCCTTTGCCAATTATACCTCTTAAATCGTCCCCTTGATAATTACTGTATCCTATTATTATGTCACCAGTCAATAGTTTATAATCTCCACTAATAACTGCCGCAAATCCCGTGTAATCGTCAATTTCGAAAATTTCAGTTCTATCAGAATTTGTATTTTGGTTTATGTTGTCCCATAGATTCTTTCCGTCTATTTCTAGAGGAGGTGCGAAACCAGCAGCACCGAGTAAAGTTGGCACCCAATCTGATACGTGCATATATCCATTCCACAAATGATTTGCACTAACAAGTTTTGGAGACCATAAAAGTCCTACAACTCTTATACCACCTTCAAATGGCGACATCTTGATTCCTCTCATAGGCCAATTGGAAGCATAATTCACAGACTTGCCGGACGTCATCCCGCCGTTGTCAGATATAAAAGCTATGATGGTATTTTGTAATATCTCTTTTTCTAATAATGACTCAATGATGTCACCGACGCTGTCATCCAGTTTTTTCACCATTGCTGAAAGTCGTAAATGATTAAATTAGGATAATTAGGTGCCTCATTATCAACAGCCCAAAGACACAGAAATGTGCTAACAATGCGGTGAAATAATAAATTTGCGAAATGAAATTAATACCTTGATACCTTGGAGTGGACTTTATAGGTAGATAGGTAAACTCTTTATTGAAACACCACATCACAAAACTAAACGCCAAGTATACTAACTTAACAAAAGTGTAACAAAACAATCTTTTCCAGAGAAATATGTGTTTTAAATAAAAAAGTGTTATTTTGATCATCATCATTATCATCATTATTTATGATTTTTAAAGCAGTATCGCCTGCTCAGCGTAATCTACAGATTAATTTTTAAAGAAAAATTTGGATGGATGCGGGTTCAATCCCCGCTCGTGATTCTAATCATTATCATCATCAGCCCGACGTCCACTGCTGAACATAGGCCTTCCCCAAAGAGCGCCACTTTGAGCGGCTGCTTGCCTCTTGCATCCATCGGGTCCCCACGGTTATTTTGATATGTAGGCCGAATTATTTTAGTGGATATGTTATATTTTTACAGGGTTTCAAAGAATCTAGTTTTAGATTTTAGCGACAATGTATATTTCATACGTAGGTGCTTATGATAGTTTTACATTATCTATGCGGGTGCGCATGTATTATATAACAACAAACCTGCATATATCCGCCGTTCTGGAAGGTCAACATGCCTCTGAGCTCTGACTTCCTGTGGCGGTGCCTGCAGCAAAGCGTTGTCATTCCCGGAGTGAGGAGCGTGGTGAGCTAACATCAGGAATAGTGGGGTCGACTTGTCATGTTTTTTGATAACTGTAAGTATAAAAGACGCCACTATAACTATGTTATAGCACAATTCAGTTGAAGTCTGAAAATATGAATGAGAAAATCCGCACAACAAATGTCACCTAGCGCTAAAGATTACACGGTATTATTATTGCATGCGTATGCGCAAAAAAAATTTTAGTCATCATGCCTATACTACCCGCACTAGGATGGGTAGGTATAAGTAACTATAATATGCACGGTTAATTCAATCTTCAAAGCAATTCTGATTTAACTGTTTCTTAGATTTCCAGAAAACTATTTTAATAAGTACTTACTGGATCTAGCTTCATTGTTATAGAGATCTGTAATATATCCTTCAGACTCCCAGTCAGGAGTCATGTTTCTGTAGAGGTCCAAACCAGCAACTCTCTCGGATGACCACTGTATTTTGAATTGGTTTTAGATTTTTATCCTCGCACACATAAGCAATTCACATCATTTGTAGAATCCAAGCAATCTATTATGGCTAAGGCAGGTCTAAAAAATCAAGACATGATTGGGTATTTATTAGTTCAAGATGCATTTGGTCAAACGCAAGACTACCAATTATTAAAAATCTTTTATTAAGTTGGTTATGCAATTTTTTAGGACGGTAGGTATGCAAGTGATACTTAGGTATGTAAAACAAGTTATTCGCCTTTTTGATTTTCGGCATCATGTAGCGCACTCTTAAAATATGATGACTCTATTAATCCACTGCTGAAGATAGGAGTCTTCATGAACATATAGAAAGAAAAAAAGAAAAAAAATGTTTATTCATAACAACTACAGTTACTTAACTAGTAAAACATTTTTAAATAGCTAATAGATATACAACTATTGCCAGTTGTCACGAATGAGTCCCAACTCAGCATAATGCTGGTCGTAAGACTTCCTTCCTTCCTGAGCGCTGTTTCGGTGTCGGTTATACGGTTTAACTCTGTCAAAAAATACCGTCTACTCACAACTTCCTTGGTTATATATTCATAGTAATCCAAAAACCCTCCTCTATGTCCGAAATGGGTGTCAAACCCCCTCATGGTGGGCAAATATTCCTCTCTAGCGAGTCCAACGTGCCATTTCCCAACCAAGTGCGTCGCGTACCCGTGCTCTTTCAGATATTGGGGCAATATTTTTTCGGTAACTGGCAGCCCTCTATCCTCCCCGTACGTTAAAGGGTAGCCTTGCATGCCTACAAGCATTAAATTACAAGTTAACGAGAAATTGAATATAGTTATGTAGGGAGGTTTTCAACTTTTCGTAGAGCTGTTTATACGGCATATTCTGTTTGTATTAATATAAATTATCAACTACGGGTCTATGAACGTACCCAGCGTATAGCTGTATTTGCCAGTGAGAAGTGCCGATCTAGATGGTGTGCAGACACAGTGGCTGTAGTACCTGCCGAGAGCCACTCCTGTGTACGCCAGCAGGTCTATGTTTGGCGTCAATATCTGGTCAGATCCGTGGAAGCTAACATCATCCCAGCCCTGAAGCAGAGTAACACTACATAATAAATAATAGTGGAATTAGTTAAACTAGTGTAATAGTAAAAAGCTGGCGCTCCAATCTTCTTAGAAGCTTTGATGAGTTCCTTTTCCTACACACTGAGGGTTGACTGCAAAATCTGCCTTATTGAGTAACAAGATGAAACTAACTTAAAACGATAGAGGCAATTGTTGGGTTAGTTCTAACCTAGTTTGTTTTCCTAACGTCTTCTGTATCGCTATTTGCATGCTATAAGTAATATAGCACACACACATAAGGCACATAGTACATTCCATTCTGGTTGTTGTTTATTAAGTTTATTAAGCTTAGGCTCGGTTTTACATTTAAATGTATGTCAGCTGACGTTAAAGTGATTATTAGGAGGTGCCCCCCCCCCCCCCCCCCCCCCCCCCAACTAGGTGGACTGACGACCTGGTGAAAACCGTGGGGAGCCGATGGATAAGGGAGGCGAGCAGTTGCTCAAAGTGACGCTCTCTGGGGGAGCCTTTGTTCAGCAGTGGACGTCTACGGGCTGTTGATGATGATGATGATGCAACATCTGGGTGATAGTCGCTTTCAAACACCCACCTTCTTTTAGGTTTTCATGTCTATAGAAGTCTTCAGAAAACACTGTCCCAGAAGAAACAGATGTTAACGTGTAATAATATACAAAATGGGATAATGCAGACCATCTACTTATTATTCTAAAACTTACCAGATCATCGGCAACAATGAGGACTATATTCGGTGAAGAAGTATTTCCATAAATTATTGTCACCACAACCAGTAAAAATACTAATGAAGAGACTTTGTCCATTCTGAAATGAGTACATTTTTAATAGATTCAGAAATGTAAATTTTAATATGTAGGTATTTGAGCTGAATTTTTACATTAGGTTACCTACTTACTTGTTGAAAGGAGTGTCTTGAGATGTACTTAGGCATAGTTGAAAGAGAGACCTATGTAGAGTTATGGATCTTTTCGGTAATTTTTAGAGCCTGCACAAATGCACAGTTTAAAATATTATTGATTTATAAGTATCTAGATTTGGTACCAAGATATTACCAACATTACGGTATTAGGTTTGTTGAGTAAATCATTATTTAAGAAAGGTAGGTACTTACTTTGAACCAAAGATAATATAATAGCTACAGTACTTTGAACTACAGATAAATCTTCTTTCTAAATTTCAAATAGTCTAAACACAATCATGACCACCTACTTCACACATTTCATCGGTTAAAAAGTCATAACAAAATATGAAAATATCAAAAAGATACGTCTTATCATTCCGATACGTCGGAGTATACTTGAGGTAAGTCACCACAGCTCGCCTACACCCAGAACTATAATAACATGTGACTTGTCTATTAAATTACCGTTTTAACTGTTCTCAATTCTCCCGCTATTTTTAAATCGTCTTATAACAACAGCGGACGATTTTAAATCGTCCGTATACCTAATACCGAAACTGCATTATTGTATAGGTATTCAAATTCATGCAATACCTAACCATTAAGGTAAAAAATATAATCAGATGTACCGACTATACCTCTTTGACTTGATCAAGAGTTTTCTTACTTTCTTGTAATTCAAGAAAAGTTGATGAAGGGATGTGAGCCACTTCCACAGGTCGGTTCTTATTGTACTTCAATGATATTGTAAGAACATGATAATGACAGATATCGCTACCTTATTTCTTTAATTATAATAAAATAAGATATCTACCTAGGTACCTAGATTCTTTGAATTGCGGTAGGAACTTACCTAGCTTACGTTGGCCTCATTAGTAAGCTCAAAGTCGCACAACGAGCTATGGAGAGAGCAATGCTTGGTGTATCCCTGCGAGATAAGATCTGAAATGAGGAAATCCGTAGGAGCACTAAAGTGACCGATGTAGCTCTTAGGATTAGCAAGTTGAAATGGTAATTGACAGGCCACATCGCTCGTAGAACTGACAACCGATGATGGGGAAGAACGGTTCTCGAGTGGTGACCGCGAATCGGAAGACGCAGCGTAGGCCGGCCCCCCACTAGGTGGACCGACGATCTGGTGAAAACCGCGGGGAGCCGATTGATGCAGGAGGCGAGCAGCCGCTCAGTGGCGCTCCCTGGGGTAGGCCTATGTTCAATTGTGGACGTCTTCAGGCTATTAATGATGATGATGATGACTTATCTTTTTGCCTAGAGCAGTTTTCGATTTGCGGACCTAATATAATAAATAATATTTTCAATAAAAATAACACAGTTTATTAAACAAGTATCTATCACACAAATTCACAACACTGGTCTTAGTAACCACTTAAATTAAAGCCTTAAATAAATAGTCTATTTGGTTCTAAGTAATATTTACAACACCTATGCTTGGTACACAAATATGGATCATAATCATTAAGTAAAGAAAATAACCGTCTATTCCCGTTACAATACCAAGTTTGGTAACTGGTTACTTAGTAAAAGAATAATTCTTGTTCCATTACAATGGTTATGAGGTAGGAATCTTTTTTCCCATTAGAATACGAAGTTTGATAACCGGTTGTCTAGATATAGGGGTAAGTACATCATCAAACACTGGTGAATCGGAAGCACAATACAGATTAATGAATCATAAGCGGAAAACAGCTGCCGAACTGCTAATCTTAATCATAGATCACAGACAGATCTTCGGTTGCTAATTATCTTTTATAGGTACATACACGGGATTGATTTATCATACCCTGACAGAATGTTTTAACAGACCTTGGGCTACGTATCTTCAAAACATAACATAAACAGTGATAAAGATGACACAGTTTTTTCTTGAAAACGCTTATCCTGGCAAAAGGGGCGGTCGCATCTAAAAATTTGACTGAAAATTCATCACTGTAAACTGTTTTAAATTATATATATGGTTAAATATGGTTTTTGAATACAAATTTTGTAAGTAGTCTCTCAAACGTATCTCTAATCGATTGCAACTTTCTTTGAATATGCCCCTATGTCTTTTTCAATTACTTTCTAATTAGATACGATTTAATTTTATCAAAAAACATTGTTTATAAGCTGAGCAGTCAGCTATTAAATATGGTAGGCTCGCCATCTGAGTTTTTTATCTATACAATCATTACTGTCACCGAAATACTTCAATTGGTTCTCGTCTACAGACTTCCTGCAATGTTGTTATTTTTTGTACGTCGTTCCTTTCTTATCGTGTAAGCAAGTGCTGGTTTTTTGTAGGCATCTACATTTGTTCTGTTAGGTTAGTAGAGTGAGAAAGTTAAGTTACGGCACGTTAAGCCGTCGGTCCCGGCTGTTGTCGTAAGACAATAGTCGTTAAGCCAAGTCAGAAGCCTCTGGGCGGCCTAAAAATTCTGACACCAGGGCTGACCACTTGCCTATACGAGAAGAAGAAGAAGAGTGAGAAACGGAGGTTTTTCGTACCTTACTATGGGATAACTTGTATAAAATCTTAAGCAAGTACCAAGTACTACATTTAGTACCTTTACCGATTTAAACTAAATAGCTCCATAAAGGAAATTACGAAGATAAGTGGTAAACTCCAAGTTGACTCACGACTACCGAGCAAAAGTCGCTAACAACCGCCTGGCTGAAATAATAGCAAAGTCACTCAGAAAACACTTCTCAATATACACAAAAAGTTTCTTATCCCCGTAGTGCCGCTGCAATCAATCGTGGCGGCATGAGTTGACTCCTTATTACCGACGGTTCTGTTAGTGCTGACGCTGATAGACAAGTTCAGATTATCAATCTTCTTGACAATAGGGACCACGTTGATTCGGTCTTCACAGATCCAAGGCCGCCAGTTGTATCCGAAATTTTCGGGATCGGATTCGTTCATTAATTTCGGTGGTCCACGCCTGAGCTGCTCGGCCCATAGCCCTCGGAGCCGACTCGTTAACAGCGTAACTATCTTTGTAGCTCGACTCCAGAGGTCGTGACTTTCTGATGGGTCACGGCGGACGTTGAAGAGACAACCACGACCTGTAATTAAGGAACAGATATATTGTTACCAATTGTTACATCCTTGGGAATGAATAACCAAATATGGAATGGAATGAATTAAGCCTAATGCAGTTATTTTGTTTTGTACTCAAAATTCTACATGCGAAATTACACCTTTTTCGATCAAAAAGTTTAAAAATAACAGATTAACAATGAGGAAGCGTAACCTTTCAATTGAATGGTTATTCAACAATTCCGCATGAGCATGAGGTTTTTAACATAGCTCTTAAAGCTCCTCCAGCTTTCGTTATTCTTCGTTTATTTTCTCGTAGTATTTAAAGCCATCGAACGAGACAACTTGATAGACCGGACTTAATTAATATTTCCTTATTAGTACCTATACGACATAATAACTTGTTACAATACAGTTGAGTTAGTGCCGATGGGTCACAATCCCGATCGGCCATCCATAAAAATCTAAATCCATTCCGACAAAAATTCCAAAAAATTAATAGGTATGTTTTTATAAATGATGTCCCGATCGGTCACACTTTTCCATAAGTACCAAAAATGAGAAAAACTAGCCGGCAACACTAGCAGTTTAATAAGGATACTTAACTTGTTTTATAATAGGTAAACACTTACTTAGTGTCGGTATACAAGGAGTCGAATCCCTGGTGGTGTCCTCTTGTCTAAGAGTAGCGGCGCGTCTCTTAGCAGTAACTACATCACGATCCAAATACAAGCCCATATCCTCGAATATACTCGCCACTTCACAGGTTCTCAGCGTAGGATAGTACTCTTGCGTAGGACCTCTGTTGATCATCAATTCATCTCCATAATACCCATTGCTTAACCCAGTCACATTCCCAACTACAACTTTGTAATCTCCAGCTCTGTAAGATGCATATACATTTCTATTACTATCTTCGACAGCAAGAAGAACCTCCTTCCTCTTCGACAGTCCATCCTGGATAATTGAATTCCATTGGTCGACGCCGTCAATCGGTCCAGAAAATGTACCTCCCGCGGCTGTAGTCAGCGTTGGAAGCCAGTCAGAAATATGCATAAGACCATCCCAAATCCTAGATCTGAATGAAGAATGCCAGATAAACGCTGGAACTCTGACAGCGCCTTCCCAGGGCGTATTCTTTTTTCCTCGTAAAGGTAAGTTGACCCCATAGTTCCTCAGGTCACCAACAGTCGGAGCACCGTTATCGGATGCGAATATAATAATCGTATCGTCTAAAAGATTTTTGTCTGCCAGTGATCGTATGATTTGTCCGACGCTGCGGTCAATGTGACTCACAACATCTGGAAAAAACGTATAACAACTATTAAAAAATTTTAAATAATTGGTTACAATATCATAAATGTATATGGCTTACAATATGGCAATGGGCCACCACAGATAATTGGCAAATACAATGCCATCATATAACTCAACATCACAATTTTTGTGTAACTGCACTAATTTTATTCTCTATCCTTTCTCTCAACCTTCAATAACCGGCTATGAAAGATTTTGCCGTTATTGAGATATTTCTCAAAAGCAGTCCATATAGGTTTGTGAAACGTTAATGAATAATAAAACTTAAAAAAAATGTTTACGACAGTCAGTCCTTGAATGGGCACATATTGTGCGCTATGTGCTTTGGAGACTCTCCTTATCCTCAACCTATCCTCCTGGAGGATATGTTATACAAGGTATAGGCGAGCAATAAAAAATTATGAATATTTTTTCCCGTGCTCTGTGGGGTTAGGTAAGCTTGTTTTGGATTCGGAAGTCATTTCAACCCCTTATAATGTTTGTACGGGTAGAAAAAATGAAGGAAGAGAAAGAAAAGTGCCCACTTAGTTTATATTTCTACTCACTGGCGTATAGTCTTCGGTTAGAGTTGGCGATATGCTGGTGCTTCACCGTTGAGAAGAGCGGTGGCTGCATGGGCGCGCCGTCGTTGCCAGCGTGAGGCGCGTTGTGCGTCACGTGAAGGAATAGGGGCCGAGATGTGTTGTGGTGCTGAATAACTATAACCGATAAACAAATAATTAAGTAGTTATAATAACAGTTTTATCAGTCTGACGTCCGATTGAATATCTTTTCATGAATTACGTGCAGGGCAAATGAAAAACGAATCCAGTTCCAGACCGAATCGAACCCACACCCTACCGTGCGGAAGGCAGAGTTACTACCAACTGAGCTATGGCCAATCAATTGTTTTCATGTTGAAATCACCAATATGAAATGACAATGGATAGGGCATGGCTTTGATGCCTGTGGACACCACGCAGCAACAACTTTACTCGTAAAGTGAAAATGTGTGTGGTATCACTAGAATTATAAAAAAAACTGATTCAAACGACTATAAAATGCTTGTTGTGGTGTTTTATGTGATGTGACTGACTTATTTTCAGCAGTACCTAAGTAAAAATATATACATAAATGAATATTATTTAACCAACAGGGATCATAATATAATGGGTTAGTGGTTATCTACAGGATGTAATTTAGTTCATTAGCATAAATTGAGCCCATGATAGAACATCATTTATAGATGATTATTTAAGAGTAAAGAGTGTAAATGAAAATATTTTTATTGAAAATTATGAAGATTGCCGCGGCGCCTAACGCAGTTGGACGGATGATTTTTATACATTGAAACGTTTTTATATCTTGTATGTACTAATTAAAAACAGTACTTCATTATTTTAATTAAATTTTGTATTGTAGCATTTGATTAAGTAAGTTAATCCATTTTTTTGAGTTGTTATTATTATTACCAAACCAATGAGATAGAATTCAAAAATTTTGGTCCACACGTGACCGGTATCAGGAGTAGATACCTAGTTTCAAAGGATGCTAATGAATTCAATTACACCCTGTATATTAGTATATAATTGAAATTTAAAAAAGTAGGTGACTTGCAACAAGATGAGTTTTAACTAATACAATACGCATTCGATCACATAAAGAGTAAAATGATTTTATAATGGAAATATAGTTCAATTTACTCACTTTTAATAGCTCTATCTGTAAGCGCGTCGACGATATACCTCTGTTCCTCTTCCTGCGGGAAGGGGCCATCATAGAGGTCGAGACCAAACAGTAACCTTCCATTGGGCCACTGAAAATTCCACAAAACTCAAATCAATCTAAAATTTTTGACATTTATTCATATGCACGCATCTACCTACACCTATATCTTCCATTTTTAAATAAATTAATATCACGCTTTAATTTATGCGTTATGGTATGTTATCCCGTAATGGGGGGAAAGGGACCTAAAAAATTAATCCACTCGCAAAATTGCATTTGCGATCGCTACGAGAGTTAACAAGATACTATAAATTCATTTCTAAACACAGGTCGTTAAACTCATTTATTTGCACTCGGTCAAGGACAAAGTTCAACCACCCAGCTGCACTAAGGCTATTTTCGAACGTAATTTACATGGCATTTCTTCAATGAAACACTATTAATTTAGTAAAGTCGTAGAAGAAACATTGTCTATCTTGGGGTGTAGATTTACCCCCTTTCGGGATAACATACTAATTCAAGGTCACCTTGTATTGTCCATTTTTAAGTACTTAATTTACCTTTTATTTAGCTCCTTACAAATCCAACTAACTCGATCCTATTTAATATTTTTTGGACCTGACGCGTGACGTGCGACATAGCATAAATTCTTGAGTAATTTTCTCTAGTATGTTACTATCTCAAATAGAAAGTAATACACAGGTTTTACTGCTTTTGTTCACGTACCTACCTACCCAAATGTCCCATGCCTATGTTACAACAATTTCATCAACGTATTTTGCGACAACGCGACTGTTGCGAGAATAATGCTCAATCATTGCACAATCACAGTCTTTTGTTATACCTACATACCGAATGCAGATATAAAACTATTTTTGCTCTCGTTCACTACAAGCACCTCTGTCTCGACTTTTTTATGTAGGTGCTTAACTAGGTATCTAGTAATTATAAGTTAATTACTGGATTGCTAAATTATTTTTCAGATTTTTTTCTAACGGCATTTTGTTAATTTGCACTTACCGATTCAACTTTATTATAAGTGTAATAGTCGATAAAGCCTCCTCTCATGCCATAATGGGTGTCATAGCCTCTGGACGTGGGCAGGTACTCTTGCCGAGACATGCCCACATGCCACTTGCCCACAAGGTGTGTGGAGTAACCTAGCTCCTTCATGTATGAAGGCAGGAGCCGCTCCGTAAGAGGAATTCCCCGGTCTTCGGAGTTATAGAGAGGCATGCCATGCATTCCTGCAAGAAAAACAGTCAATTGATATAATATTTTTTTAATTGCAATGGTTTTAGCCGTACCTATGTATATTATTTTTTGTTAAATAAATAAATAAATAAATAAATAAATATCTGTGGACATTTCACACAGCGCCATCTAGCCCCAAACTAAGCATAGCTTGTACTATGGGAACCAGATAACTGATACAATACTTATATACTTTTTTGTTTGTAAATACATACATAGAGTACAATATAACACCCAGACGCAGAACAAACATCTATGTTCATCACACAAATGTTTGTCCTTGGTAGGAATCGAACCCACAGCCCTCAGTTCAGAAGGCAGGGATACTACCAACTGAGCTATCGGGCCCGTAAAAGTAGGCAAATATGCAGATTTTCTCTCAGTTTTAATTATTTCCTATAGTAACTTATTTGTACACGTTTTAGCAGAAACTGGTAATTTTCTGGAAATAAAATATTCAGTATTGGTTTCTATAGTGTAAACCATCTGTGTAGCAACTGATAATCCATATAAAAAGTTACAAACAATACAAATAAACTAAATAGGGATGAAGATAATGTGGGATATGTGGTGGTCAATCTCTTATCTGATGTATAGGTAAACTTATCTTTCCAAAATGAGAGTTATTATATGGAGACGAGTTGACGCAAGTTGTAGGTACCTATACCTAAACTCACTGTAAGGTAAAAGTAGAAGAAGCCTCAAGAAGAAGCTTCATTATTACCTAAGTGTTTCTCTATTTTGGTTGTTTCCTTCGAGAAACCGATCACAAATATGTAATACCTACAGATTAATTAAGTTTAGCTCTGAAACACAGTATGAAGGAAATCTAAAAGAATTAAACACCAAAATAATGCAATGCAATGCTTGCTCACTACCTATTGGTGTGAATAACAATCCTGGCCTTGAACATAGACTTTTATAGCAACATAAAGATATTCTGAACGCTCAACTGAAACGCACGCCTGAAATCAGAGATAAATCTATTTGTTACCAGTGGTGCCCTGCAGTCTCTCTTTCAATTCCAATGATTTATTTTAACTCACTATTCAATTCACAGTTTTTGCGCGAACTCTGAATTTTCCGGAATTGAAGTTATAAGTATCCGGGATATAACGTTAGATAAAAAAGAATTTATTTTTGGTATAATGTTTAGTTAACATATGATGATGATGGTGGTGATGATGATTATGATGATGATGATGATGATTATGATGATAATGATGGTGATGGTGGAAGTGATGATAGAAACTATAATGATTTATTCAAAGCATCAATTGAGCAAATTTACTTTTTTCAACCTACGCTAATAATAATTGTAATATCCCTACAGGAGACGAATATAATAATAACACGTTGCTTAGAGAAGACAGGTGTATTTCGAATGGCGATACCAAAAGACTTACATGACTACCCTAGCCTAGAAATCTTAATTACTAACTACCTACTATTTACATAATATTAATTATTTATTAAATGCTTACCCACATATCCTACATTCCTCCACACTAATTTCTAGACAATAAACAATAATTATAAACACCTAACACAATAACATTTTATGACAAAAGAAAACTTAAACCTAATGGGTATGTGGTGTACCTATTCTGTGAGCGAGCACAGTGGGAACGCCAAATAATTTATTCTGTAGTATGAGTAGGTATCTGGTAGCTAAATCAAATATACCACAGAGTAGGTACATCTAATGAGCTAGAAGGAACGTAGGCTGGGTAATAATGTTATCAAGTTCTATAGCTAGGGGTTTTTTTTCTACATTGTCTTATAGGCCGTTTTTCAAGGTTCCTCTTAACATACCGGGGAGAGAGAGACGGTTCACGGGGTGATGGCACTGATGGCGAGCTCGTAGGGCTGCTACCAGCAGCAGCCTGGATCTGCTTTGACTGGTTATCTGGATTTAATTCATCGGGGCCATCCTCCTCGACTATTTCCTCTTGAATTAATTTATCAGTGAGGTTTTCCTCACTTTGCCGGGGACAACGCTCAGGATCTGGGCAGACCAGCGAACTTCGACTCCTACGCTTTAGTTGATCGACGTGACGATGTACTTGAGCTTCCCCCCCTTCCCCTATCACTCTGAAATTAGAGGGCCCTAACCTGCAATCCACCCTACCTGGCAACCACTTTTCCCCCTTCAAGTATTGCCTATACCAGACGTCGTCCCCTGGATTAATGTTGCGGTCCGCTCCGCCCGCGTCTTCTACCTGTCGCTGTTGCACGCGGCTAGCGCGCGTCCCCCTGTCTGGCTTCAACGCGTCGAGTCTAGTGCGCAACCGCCTACCTAGCATCAACATGGCTGGACTTTCACCGGTGGATGAGTGTTCCGTATTCCGGTAGTATAGTAGGAACGTATACAACGCTTTAGTTACATTCTCTTTTCCGGAAACCGCTTTTTTAATAACCCGTTTTAAGGTTCTTACTGCATTTTCCGCAGCACCGTTGGATGCCGGATGGTACGGGGCCGTAAAAATATGTTCTATACCTGCATTCCTGACAAATGACCCAAATTCGCTACTAGTGAAAACAGCCGCGTTATCACTGACGATCTGTCTTGGGAAGCCCCAACGACTCCATAATTCCGTCAACTTGTCTATTGTGCAGTTGGCCGCTGGGCTAGGTACTTGGAAAATTTCTAGCCATTTTGACATCGCATCTACTACAACTAGGTAAGTTTTCCCAAAAATAGGCCCCAAGAAATCTAAGTGTAGCCTGGTCCAGGGCCGGCCGGGCCAGGCCCAGGGGCGCGGCGCCTGCCGCGGCGGGGCGTCGGCCAGCGCTGCACAGGTGGCGCACTCGCGGCACATAGCTTCCACCGCTTCGTCGACGCCCGGCCACCAGACATAACTACGAGCTAACGATTTTGACTTTACAATGCCCATGTGTGGCTCGTGTAACATTTTTATAACCCTTTCCCTACATTGGGTCGGTATTACCACTCTGTGGCCCCACATTACGCAACCTAACTCTTCATATAATTCATTTCGCCGGTTGTGATATGGTTGCATACCTAATATGTCACATTCCGGCGGCCAACCATCACGAATGAATCCCAATAATCTACCTAGTATTGGGTCTCGCCCTGTGCATCTTTTTATTTCATTATAGTCTAGCAATAATGCATCCTGAGCAAAATGTAGGTAAGTTTGCTCCGGCGGTACGGGTGAAACCGGTTCCTTATCGCGCACCGGCAGCCGTGACAGTCCGTCGGCCGAATTATCAGCTGTTTTAACAAACTCAATATCGTACGTATATGCCGACAATATAACCGCCCACCGCTGCATCCTACTTGCCGTCATTGTTGGGATGCCGGTATTTGGCCCAAAGATAGACACTAGCGGTTTATGGTCAGTTCGTAATGTAAAACGCCTCCCATACAGATATTGATGAAACTTTTTCATACAGAAAATTATGGCCAATGCCTCCCTATGTATTTGCGAGTAGTTTTTCTCCGCGCTCGTCAGCGTCCGCGAGACGAAAGCTATGGGCCGTTCCTCGCCGCCGGCACCGACCGGCTGTGATAAGACTCCCCCTACGCCCGCCGCGCTTGCATCGCAGGTCACCATTAGCGCTTTGTTAGGGTTATAATGAGCTAACACATGTGAGCTTGTTAACACATCTTTTATCCCCTTGAACGCGGTTTCGCATTGTTTTGACCAGTGCCAGTCGACGCCTTTTTTAAGTAAATTATATAATGGTACTAATCTTAGACTGAAGCCCCTGACAAATCTCGCGAAAAAGTTGGCTAACCCTAGGAATGAGCGCAGCTCCGGTACGTTTTGTGGCCTCGGTAATTTGACTACGGCCTCTATTTTCGCCGGGTCAACTTTAATACCGTTTTCCGATAATATGTAACCCAAGTAAGCTACTTCCTTCGCTAAGAAAACACATTTGTTTTCTTTTAATCGCAACCCGTTCCTAAGCATTCTTTCGAATACGGCCTCGAGTGCCTCTAAATGCTCCTGCCTAGTTTTGCCACCTATTATGACGTCATCAATAAAAACCGCAACATTGGGAATATTCTGCAATAAGTTCGTCATAATGCGTTGGAAAATGCCCGGGCTTGAAGATAAACCAAATACTAACCGGTTATAACGGAATAATCCCCGGTGAGTATTTATTACAGTATATTTTTTTGACTCGTCTAAAACGATCTGATTATAAGATTGAGAGAGGTCAATTTTACTGAAGAATTTGGCCCCGTTTAACGCCACAAGTACATCATCGATCCGGGGCAGGGGGTAACGATCTACCACCAGCACAGGATTCAAGGTCGCCTTATAGTCTACACAAACCCTGAGCGATCCGTCCGACTTGTTAACCGGGACCAGCGGTGATGCCCAGTCCGAGCAGTCCACAGGCTCTATGACCCCGGCTCGCAGCATGGCGTCCAGCTCGGCGTCGACCCGCTCGCGCATCGCGAACGCCATCGGGCGCGCGCGGTGGTACACGGGCACCGCGCCCTCGCGCACCCGGAGCGTTGCCACGTCCCCCGTGAACCTTCCCAAACTCCCGTCGAACAACTGCTTATACCTGTTTAACAAACAATTTATCTCGTTATCAACGTTCCTAATGTGGTTGCAGTCAAAAGCCGGAAGTACTATTCCTAGTTCAGCTAACCATTGCCGGCCCAAAAGCGATGTTGTCCCCCCCTCTATAACAAACAACTCGAGTTCTTTGACCTTATCATTGTACCTAACAACTGGTTTAATAAATCCTAGCGGCCGGATATTTGACCCATCAATAAACTTTAGGCACAACTTGAACGGCTGAATTTGGTTACCCTTAAAATACCTATCATAGGTTTCTTTACTGATGCATGAGATCGCAGTTCCAGTATCTATTTCCATCGGTATTATAGCGTCGTTGACAGTTATTTGCAAACTCACCGCCTTGTAGTCTCTCAAACTGAGTTGGTGAAGGTCGATGTGGTCATCCTCCATACCCATCTCACGTTCCTCATCAGCCTCAGCGTTTCCATAATGGAGTCCGCGGTCTCCGGTGACACGCCGTGGCACCCCGCTCGTCCTTGGCCCCGGTGCGCTCCAGGCCGAGCACACCCGGCGCAAGTGTCCCGTGCGCTTGCACCTGCTGCAGACGTAATCACGGAATCTACAGTCCCCGTAGCCGTGCCCCGTTGCTCCGCAGCCCCTGCAGTTGGCACCCCCGGGCGCCGCCCGGAATTGGCCCGGCGCCGGCACAGTCCCGTGCCGGCCACCGCTGTTCCCGCGTCCCCGGCGCGCCGTGTCCGCTCGCCCGCCCGACCGCAGCGCATGCACCGCCTCCGTCTCCGGCACGGCCCGTGCCTCCACCGCGGCTGCATCGCGTTCCGCTGCTTCCAGCGAACTTGCTATTTTCACTGCTCCCGCGAAACTTAGGCCTTCATTCTCGGCAAATAACCGTTGGCGGATGACTTCACTTTTCAAACCGCAGACGAACTGGTCCCTCAAGTTCCCGCACAGCCCCTCGCTGAATTTGCAATTCCGTGCTAGTTTCTTGAGCTCCGCCACGTACTCACATATATTAAGCAACAATTCATATGCTTCATCTCCCATCAGCGATATCAACGTCGGTAATTTAAGGTCTTCCTTGATATTATTCACCTTAAAATACATTTCCAACCGGTCCGAGTACGATGACCACGCACCATTTTTGACGTCGAACTCGCAAATTTTTCCAATTGACATAATTATTGGATGCACGCACAGTCCAAAACACTCAAATATCCTCGTTCGCCAATGTAATATCCCTACAGGAGACGAATATAATAATAACACGTTGCTTAGAGAAGACAGGTGTATTTCGAATGGCGATACCAAAAGACTTACATGACTACCCTAGCCTAGAAATCTTAATTACTAACTACCTACTATTTACATAATATTAATTATTTATTAAATGCTTACCCACATATCCTACAATAATAATGTATTATAATAATTAAGCGTATATAAAACAAATGTTCACATTCTTTTCGAAGCAGAATAGCATAGAGAAATAATAGTATTCAAGTAAAACAAGCATAATTAAGTAGGTAGTACCTACTCACGATTACAAAAAATAGGAAATGCCTATGTAGACATTATGTAAAGTGCGTCATACCTGTAGGTATTATATTATCTGGGGTCATAAATAGTTTTAGAATTGCCAATTTAGTCATGAATTAATCATTACGAAGACGATTTTACAATAATTATTTTTATGATTTGTACTAATAACGTTAACTGGCCTTTTTTATTATTGTGCATCTTGTTGTTTTGCAACATGACGGCTTCCCGCAACTCTTCGTCTTTCAGTAAACTTTGGTCTTCGGACTATACAGTTAGTAGGTACCTACTTAGTGCTTTACCTACTAGAATATATCTATTAAGGCGAAGGGTAGAGCAAACAAGGTGTTTTTTGATTTCCTGACGAAATTAGAGCATGTGAATTTAATATATCGTGTAATTCGTTTCATTAATTACTTATTTGTGATATTGCGGTCCTATACAAGATTAATAAATTCAGTTCTATAGAAAAAAATGGCTAACATACCTCAAAAAATTTGGTTGTTCCCATTTCTAACAAATATATTTTTACAAAAAAGATAGTACCTAGTGCATGCCCAACAAATATTCACATAATTTGATTAATTCATAATTTTGAAAAATACTACATGAACATATTAATTAAAAACCTCTAAAATCAGTCATTTCGTGCGTTGTCTTGTCGTAAGCGCCACGCGGAAGTTCAGACTGAATTGATATTTAAGACTACGACGTTAAGGTTGACGTTTCTATGAAGGAATTTTGTTCTGCTTATCTGGCCCTACCCTACGCCTTAATTACTTATCATCAGGTAGTGGTCAATCGCACACCAATCCAATGAATTAAAAAAATGCAGTCCATGGAGTCCGTACTTAATTTCAAACTAATTAAGCTTCTACATTGCATATTATTTTGTTTCTACGCTAGGGTATACATCGTAATAAACAGTAGGCTCATAAATAATACTTCTTAATGATTGAACATAACATACCTAGTCTCATGGGGTATTTCCCGGTAAGAAGGGCCGTGCGAGCAGGAGTGCAAATGGCTTCGCTGTAATACTGCTGCAGTATGACTCCATGGTAGGCTAGAGCATCGATGTTTGGAGTCAGGATCTGATCTGAACCATGAAATGACACGTCATTCCAACCCTGCAATGGAATATTAAATAAGTATAAAATTGTCACTATATATTCAAATGACGACGGTAGGGCGTCAAGGTGTTTTTTGGCACGTTTCCTGTCGAAATTAGAGTACGTGGAGCTTTGAGTTTAATATATCGTGTATCATGATCATCATCATTCTCAAGATGTCCACTGCTGAACATAGGCCTCCACTAAAGAGCGCCACCAGGTTGAGTGGCGACCACGAATCGGAAGACGCAGCGTAGGCCAGCCCCCCACCAGATGGACCGACAATCTGGTGAAAACCGTGGGGAGCAGATGGATGCAGGAGGCGAGCAGCCGCTCAAGGTGGCGCTCTACGGGGGAGGCCTAGGTATGTTCAACAGTGGAGGTCTTCGGGCTGTTAATGATGATGATGATGACTGCATGAATGCAATAAGGATCTTTATCTAATTACTTAAGTACCTATCCAATCCTAATCTTTAAATAGATGTGCATATTTTCCAATCCTAATATATTTTTCATTTTATTTTTCATACGCCTGGCTAAGGGTGGTAAAGTTATACAGCTAGTACCCAATATTAATAACTATGAACATTTATATACTTAGGTACTTAGTATAAATTTTTTTGAGTATCGGCACCATAGTATTAGGTTTTGCTTTTGCTTCAAAAAAATTATTGTTACCCCTAGGAAAATTTTACCCTTAAATTCAGCCGACTAGCAACTTACAATTACCAAGAATATTAAAATAATTGATAAGTAATACATATTCCTATATTTTCATGAAAAAAAAAAACTAAATATAGGTACGTGCCCATGGGCACCCCAAAAAACATCATGGCGCTAACTGTAAATAGAGTCAATGCTAATACCTACACATCGAGGAACCTATACATATTAACAATAACTAACAATCTTACACAATGAGTATAAAATAACTCAAATTAAATATGTCGATCGATACGCTGGAACTCGTGCGTAAAAAGATTCAGCAATCAGCGCAGAGCCCACAGACAACACTACATAAATCACGAGTTTTCTCAATATATAGGTACCTACCTTATTATACAGACCGTTTACCGCAAGAAGTCCCCGCAGCGCGGTACCTTTCCTTGGATATTTCAAAACAGTTAAACTTTACATAATGTTGAATGCAGTTAATCTTATTGTACCAGATGTACATCAACTATTGCTGGGGTTGGAGGGGCAGGAGCTCTTGAAGCAGGAAGAAAATACTTGTTGCTGGTGTACTGGTAACTGTTTATTCTTGAAGCTGTTTACTGTTTGGAGGCTGGAACGATACATGCCAGTAGCGGCTACGCGCTTTATATTTATACAATATTTCCTTAACGAAAAGCTGCGTTCTTATTCGCTAGCCAATTACAGACGTACTCTTTCAACCAATTGGGAGACTTTGTGGAATTTTCCATTACATTTTCTGTCCCCGTCTTTCTTTTTATGGAAATTTCCGTATGCAATGACCAATCAGAGCTCGCTACATATTTCTATACAAATTTACTATTTAACCTCGTTTCCTTACCTTTTAGAGAGCACTCTACTATTCTAACATGGATCTTTACTTAAAAGAGAACACTATTCTAACATGTAATTATAAACTATGATTAACTACATGTTACTATTTTGGTACTGATATAACCGACCTACTATTTACCTATCTACCTATGTACCTATGTACCTACGTACCTATTTACCTACACACCTACCTATGTACCTATGCACTGTCTGTTTATCCCAATCATTATTGCTTTATTTACCCATCGAGACTTAATCTATTTTACATAGGTAGCTTATGTATTACAGTATAACATAATTATTCATTAAATAGATGTTTCGACGACGTTGTCCTGCACATCTCTCCCGCCGTGTGGCTCCGTCACATCTTCTACCGGTGCTGGATCAACGTCTTCAATCGGCAGGATCACCATTTTCCGTACTGGCCTTCGCAGGACTCCTCCTTTGGTCTTGATGTCCACGGTGCGCACGATGTCGTCCGGCCCGGGGTACGTTGCTATAACTTTGCCTCGGATCCAGATGTTGCGAGGCAAGTTGGCGTCAATCAGTTGGACTAGATTTCCAACTTTGACTATAGGGCCTCGTCCGTGAGGCTCCCGCCGGTTTTGAAGCTCGGGGAGAAACTCGCGCACCCATCTCGTCCAGAATGTATCAGCTAACCTTTGTGCTGCTCGCCAGCTGTTCTTTGAGACGGTGTCCTTATCGTTGAATTCGCCTGGTGTTGGTACTCGCTCAGGTCCTCCCAGGAGCCAGTGATTTGGTGTCAGGGCTTCCGGATCTTCTGCATTGACTGAGACGTGTGTCAATGGTCGACTGTTGACCGTATACTCTGCTTCGGCCAGCAGTGTAGCAGTGTCGTGAGGACCTCTTCTGAAGGACTTCTTTCGTGGAGAGTTGCTGTCAGGGCTGTCTTCACCGATCGTACCATTCTTTCCCAGGCTCCTCCCATGAACGGTGCACCAGGTGGGATGAAACGCCATGAGATCGTGCGTTTCGCCGCTTCTTCTGATGTCGCTTCGTCGATGGCTCGTCGCAGCTCTTTGTCCGCTCCCCTCAAGTTGGTGCCGTTGTCTGACCAGATTTGAGTTGGGCAGCCTCGTCGTGCAATCATGCGTCTGAGTGCCATGATCGCTGAATCTGTGGTGAGCGATGCTGTATCTGTTTTCCATATGAGCCCCAGCACTCGTTCTGTTCTTTCTTCGGACTTGTAGAGTTCAGTATCTTCTTTAGCGTCACTCTCTCCGAGAGCTTGGAGAAGTCGTAGTGAGTTCGACTTCCACTGTTTGAGTTCGAAGCAGGCCTTCTTATGTATGTCTCGAACTTCTGTCACGGTTCGCGCTGCGTCTTCTATATTTTCGAAGCTATCCAAGTAGTCATCAACGTAGTGCTTCTTTTTTATCGCAGCTGCAGCTTCTGGATGTGTGGCTTCATGTTTCTGGGCATTCAAGTCTTTTACGAATATTGCTGTTGATGGAGAACTTGAGGCCCCGAAGATCAGCGAAGTCATTCTGTATTCTTCTGGAGGCTTGTCATCTCGTCGATCTTTGCGCCAAAGATAGCGGAGCGCATCTCTGTCTTCCACCCGGAGTTTGACCTGCATGAACATTTCCTTTATGTCCGCTGTCACTGCGATCATATGTTGTCTGAATCGCATGATTTCGCACGCAACGCAGGCAGGGACTGAAGTAGATCTGGCCCTTTGAGTAGCATATCGTTGAGAGCTACTCCTCTGGTTTTGGCGGCGGCGTCATGGACGACTCGTAGCTTGTCAGGTTTCATCGGGTTGATAACTGCGAAATGTGGCAGGTACCAAGTTTTGTTCTGCGTCTTCATCTTTGGTGCAGGTTCAGCGTAGCCTTTAGTGATGAGGGCTTCCATTTGTTCTGTATATTTCTCCTTCAGACGTGGATCGCGATCTAGCTTCTTTTCTATACCGAACAGCCGCTTCCGAGTGTTTTCATAGTTATCAGGAAGCGTGATGTCTTCTTTTTTCCAGAGTAGAGCCGTTTCGTATTTTCCTTCTTCTGTGCGGACTGTATTTTCTGTTAAAATACGCAAGGCTTGTTCCTCTGGATCTGTCTTCGGTTTCTTTGGGTTGAGGCAGAGCGCGTCCATGGAGAAGTATTGCTTCATCATGTCTTCTATGTTGTCCTCTTCTCGGGCTTCTGTTACATGTGAGACGAAGTTGATGCTATGTCCGAGGGTACGAGTGTGACCCCCGTGAAGCACCCAACCTAGTGGCGTGAGTGATGCCACTGGTTGGTTCCTGTTACCTCTTCTGATCTTCGATGTAATGAGGATGTGCCAGTTGTCTTGGCCTATCAGGATTCGTGGCTTCGCATCCTTATAAGTTAGGATGCTGCTGATGTCTCGTAGATGCTGGCATTTTTCTATTTGTTCCGTCGATACTTCTTGTGTTGAGACTTGCAAGTTGTTCACTGTTCTTGCTTGAACCGGTTCTTCGTGACCGTTCAGTCCCTTGAGTGCAAAATTGACTCTTCTTGACTGTGTTTCCGCTGTCTTTATTTTGTTGATTGCTTCTAAGTGTAGCGGGTCGACGGGTCCTGTTATGCCAGCTTTCTTGCAGATGCTGTCATCTATGAGCGTTACTGTTGAGCCGTCGTCCAGCAGGGCGAATGTATCGACTGCTGCTGCTGGTCCCTTCACTTGGATTGGAATTATTTTCAAATATGACTGTTCTCGGGTTCCGGTCCAAGTAGAGTTGATGGCTTCTGTTGATTTCTCATCGTTGCTCTCTGTTTTATCTGTTTTCTTGATGTAATGCAGCATCTTATTGTGATAGTACTTGCAGCCGTCAATGCCACATGGTTTCGACCGACAGCTGTGATTTCTGTTGCTGCAGCGCAAGGATTGAAAGCACCGACTCTTTTTCTTCACGGTGTCCCATCTTGCGTTTTCATCTGCGTTCTTAAACTTCCTGCAGTCCATCGGTGTGTGACCTGTGTCGTCACATACTAGGCACTTTGCTGTTGACTGCTTCTCTGTTTCTGTATGCACGTTGCGTGTGTGCTTGTTCAGTTGTGTAGGCTGCGGCTGTGAGCCCACTGGTTTAGGTTGTGCGTAGGGCGCACGCAATTCAGTTTCTTTCTTCAGGGATTTCTCGTACTTGAGCAGTTCAAGAGTTTCTTTTGTTTGCAGTGTCATTGCTAAAGAGAGTTGCGGAAAGTCTGGTTTAGGGCAGACTCCCACTGTTACCGACGATATCTGCCGTTGTGGCTGTTCATCGTCTTCATTTCTTCTGTGTACGCGTGTCTTCTGTTCTTTGATCGAAGACTTGGGTCCCGTATTCTGTTTTTCAATCTGTGGTTCGGGCCCTCTGTTCTGTTCTTCGATCAATGGTTCAGGCCCCTGGTTGCCCAACCAGGCACTCACACGTACTTTGGCCTCTATCTTGGAGGACATGGAGACGACGTCTTCATCATCAGGAACTTCTGTTTCAGCCGCTGCTAGTCGTACTGCGGCTATTGGTACTGCGGCTCTTTGCGAGAGGTCTGGTTGAGGACAGACTCCCGCCGGTACTGATGGTATCTTCTGTTGTCCCTGTTCATTGTCTTCGTTTATTCTGTGTACGTGTGTGTTCTGTTCTTCGACCGATGGCTTGGGTCCCGTGTTCTGTTTATCGATCTGTAGTTCGGGCCCTTTGTTCTGTTCTTCGGTCGGAGGTTCAGCCCCCTGATGTTCCAACCAGGTGCTCACACGTGCTTTGACTTCTGCCTTGGTGTAAACGGAGACGTCTTCATCATCAGTATCTTCTGTTTCTATTGTGGCTAGTCGTGCTGCGGCTAGTTCCACCTTTAGGCGCATAAGCTCTTCCTTGGCTTTCGCGACCTTTCGCGCTTTTGTGCGCGACTGTACTGTTCTGACCAAACCCCCATGCTTGCGTGGGTTCGGGGGCTTGTCTGCGGCGGTGAGACAAGCTTCCTTTCTTCTGTTTTCTGTTTCGCCCTGCCTGGCTTTAGGCGGGACGGGCTGTTCGGCTGTTGATGTACCCGGCCTCACGATGAGCTTCGCTGTTGTACCAGTAGCCTCCGTCACGTTGGAGCGTGTGACGGAGGGATTGGCGGCGGATGCGTCCGCCATCGTCGCTGTCGAATCTTCTGTCGTCGTGGTTGTTGCCGTCTCCGCAGTTAAGGCTGTGGTTGCAGTCGTCTCGGTCCATACGCTTTGTGAAGTAGCGGTGGTACCAGAGGACGACGACTGCTTGGCCTCTTCCGCAATGAGACGGCCTTTGCTGCTGGAGCGGGTGTTCGGCATTTCGAGCAGCTTCGATGTTCTTCTTGCTTCAGTTCGGAGACTTCCCTCGTTATCCGGCGCTCGATGGACCAGCCAATGTACCAGATGTACATCAACTATTGCTGGGGTTGGAGGGGCAGGAGCTCTTGAAGCAGGAAGAAAATACTTGTTGCTGGTGTACTGGTAACTGTTTATTCTTGAAGCTGTTTACTGTTTGGAGGCTGGAACGATACATGCCAGTAGCGGCTACGCGCTTTATATTTATACAATATTTCCTTAACGAAAAGCTGCGTTCTTATTCGCTAGCCAATTACAGACGTACTCTTTCAACCAATTGGGAGACTTTGTGGAATTTTCCATTACATTTTCTGTCCCCGTCTTTCTTTTTATGGAAATTTCCGTATGCAATGACCAATCAGAGCTCGCTACATATTTCTATACAAATTTACTATTTAACCTCGTTTCCTTACCTTTTAGAGAGCACTCTACTATTCTAACATGGATCTTTACTTAAAAGAGAACACTATTCTAACATGTAATTATAAACTATGATTAACTACATGTTACTATTTTGGTACTGATATAACCGACCTACTATTTACCTATCTACCTATGTACCTATGTACCTACGTACCTATTTACCTACACACCTACCTATGTACCTATGCACTGTCTGTTTATCCCAATCATTATTGCTTTATTTACCCATCGAGACTTAATCTATTTTACATAGGTAGCTTATGTATTACAGTATAACATAATTATTCATTAAATAGATGTTTCGACGACGTTGTCCTGCACACTTATTACCTACATCTGAATAAGATATATATTATTACGTATGTAGCTAGAGTTCACATGCAAAAAAGTCGTTTAAATTCAAAGTTCTTGTGAAATGATTTATAACTTTCGGTGACATGCAATGTCAAGGTAACTCGCGATTGGGGCGTTTTGTTGAATCAGCACGTGCGTGACCAAAAAGGCATCTGTGATTATAGTAAAAAAGGATCAGCCTCGCACGTTGCCAGGTTGTAAGCGTTGCTTGATAACTTGAATTATTCTCCGCGTATAAAAATACGTGCCATAGATTTATTTTGATTGAAAGATTGTTATTTTTTTATATTTAGGATTAAAGTGTGAAAAATTCTAATAAATTACGTTCATTGCAAGATAAATGTTGACAGTTAAGTATCCTATTTAAAGACCGAAGTTTCAATTAGGTACTTATACTTAGAACAAAAGTTATTTTTTTCTCTGCGGTGTTAAAGAGGTAAAAAGTAGCCGTACCTAATGTAGCATAAAATGCTACCACGTTAGTGTCTATTATGTTCTAGTTCGGTGTTCTATTCTATATATAAGATGGAAAGATAACGTGGTTTCATAGAGAGCGGTAGTTGACACCGTAGTGTCTACCAACATATTATACGCCCGCTAAACTAAAAGACAGCACCACTGGCTTTATCGCAGGCTTTATTACGTAAATTCTGATTTTTGTAAGATCGGTCATAGCTGTCTAACTATCAATATGTATTTATCATCATCATCATCATCATCATCATCATCATCATCATCATTATCATCATCATCATTATCATGATCAGTCTGAAGACCTCCGTCGCTGAACCTAGGCTTGCCCCAAAGAGCGCCACATTTATCGGCTGCTTCCCTCTTGCATCCATCGGCTCTCCGCGGTGGTCGTTACTCGTTAGTCTATCTATATAGTGGGGGGGCTGGGCTACACTGCGTCTTCCGGTTCGTGGTCACCACTTGAGAACATTTCTTCTTCATCGTTGTCAGTTCTACGGGGAAATGACATCGTTAAAACTGTACTGAAAACTTCCCCTTTTTACTTTATGGTTTTTAGTATACTTACCTACATATTTGATAGGTAGGTATAGCATTCCGCACTACATTTAGTTTTGCATCTCAGTACTTAGTAGTTATATACTTCTTATAATATTTATCTTTGTTGAATCGTCAAGAATAAGCCTGAAACCGAGCTGTCCCATGAGAGAGAGTTGTTGCTGTTGGCGTTGCATGATAAACGTTTTACGTTTGCTTACCCATTGACATATTTACATCCAATGGTGACTTTCTGCAACTACTACTGACAAACGGCTAAGCCATCTTATGCTTATTCATAAAACTTAAAGATGAATGATTAATAAATAATAGAAAGAAAGAAATGTTTTCGAAGAACATGAGAAAGAAAGGTCCTGCCATAATTATCTCCTACGCATCTTTCTCGCAGGGAAACACCAAGCATAGCTCTCTCTATGGCTCGTTGCGCGATTTCGAGCTTACTAATCAGGCCAAGAGTAAATGACCATGTCTCAGTTCCATTCCATAAGTCATCACTGGCTGGCAACACACACTGATCGATCGAAAACCTTTGTTTTCATGCAGTGCACTTGATTATTTTTTTAGAAGGTTGGGTCAAGAGTCGCCTGTCTTCTTTGTTAAAAATAAAACCTTGAAATGCCTTTAGTTATTCAAACAAGTTCAAATGGCAATAGCGCAACAATTAGAAATTATAATGTGTTTGAATTTGGCAATGACTGCCAATTTGATTGTTTTTGCAAATTTTGTTTTTGGGTGTTTGATTTTCCGGTATTATGCTTAATATATGCATATTGTGAAATAAAGGGGTTAATTAAGCTGACTTCGATTGCGTTAATTTAATTTTAATACTGAGGACATATAATCCACTTGGATGATATTATATACTGTAGGTAGGTATACTTTTTCTACCTAAGAATTATAAGATTTAAAAACAATAAATAGTTTCAAAGGTTGGCCGTGGTCTACTCGTGACCACGGTCAATATAGCTTGGTCGAAACGTCGAGGTAAATAAATAATGTTTTTAGCGCAATGTGAAACGTAAAACTATGTGTTCAAATCGCGAAAATCTAAGAAATACAATCTACAATAAACTTTTTTTATAAAATTTTAGGGGACTTACTGGAATTCTGAAGTCACATTAAAAATGGCTAATGAAAAATGCAACTAGAAAATTCTAGGTAACTAAATGAAAATATGTATGTATGGCAATTGGAAAGCATCCAATGGAAAATGTATATTCAAAAATGCCCGTTGGAAAATGTCGAATGAAATAATGTCATGGTAACTCTCAATTTACTTTACTCACTACCTATATACTCTAGTAGACTGAAGCATTTGAAATGTCTATATTTATAGATTAATAGTCAGCGCGACCAGTACCTATATGCCGTCCTTTTTTGTAGCGCATTTTGGAACTGCTTTGTACCTCGAGTATTTATTTGTTAGTAAGTATTAATGTTTTAGGTAATTGTTTAAAAATAACGATACTTCATTCTGCAGGTAGACGCACCATGTCATCAACCATTATGAAAACGATGTTGGAAGGCTGCTGAGGGTACGCCTTCACAGATACTAATCCCAGGATCATCCACCATTGTTTCCTGAAACAATATGACAGGATTATAAGAATTACAGCAGCAATTAGATGTCATATTTTGTCAATAGCTAGGCCCCGATCTTCACAAAGCAGTTTAGGTAATACTTATAACCGATATTTATACATGTATAATAAGTATAAGATTTCCACACTAATAGGCTCGAGATCTGTTTCGTGGTTACCTAAAATATTAGGTAAGCTATAGTTCACAATTTCATCATTAATCAAAGACAATAGTTTTGAACTTCAAACACGAAACAAACCAGCACACACGACAAATGATCAAACGAAGTGAGCGAAAGCCTCTGTTTCAACTTTCATCCATTCATATCTTTCATCTGTCCGTCTTCGGATTTAGTTCCCCCAAAACGAGTATTTCCTCAAAAGGGGAAAGTTTGCTGTGCTGACGTTTTTATCGGCCAATTTTGATAATTATTTGCAGAAACTTTGGGTAGGTAGGTAAGTACTTGATTCTAAACTAATAGGTATTTCAACGTAGGCAGACCCCCCACTAGGTGGACTGAAGGCCTGGCGAAAACCGCGGGGAGCCGATGGATGCAGGAAGCGAGCAGCCGCTCAAAGTGGCACTTTCTGGGGAGGTCTCATTCATCAGTGGACGTCTACGGGATGTTGATGATAATGATGATGATGAGCTTGTTGAGATATTCCATTATAGGTCTGAGTTTGGGACGTAAGTACCTACCTAGTAAGACTACCTAAACTAAGTAGAGGTGCTATTGCTATAAATATAACATCATACCATGTGGTGCCGGTGGTGTGAGAATAGGAACACCCCCATCTCTTCCCATGGATGGCATATAAGCCGGCTTAGTGGTACCCCAGATAATATAATACCTACAGTAATGCTCGCGACACGATCACTACATTTTTTTCACGTTCGGGCTATTTTTCGTTTGTACCTGATGAGACCCCATATGGTCATACCTATATCCAGAGAATGCAATAAAACAGCAGCATGAATAATGACACATATTGAGCAAAGTGAGCTCAGACTGAACTGAACCTAATTGGTGGGTGGATGGGACATGAAAGTACAATCTGCCCGGCTAGCATACGTATTGCGCACCGCGACAATATTTTCTCGGAGTTTTGGCGGGAACGCGGAAAAGTTCACGTCGTTGCATTGTATTATTTTTCAAAACTTTTGCTTTTTCCAGTGTTAATGTTTAAAATTGGTCCTCGGAAACATTGCAACTTTGGATGCCTATCCACACCTCTCGCTTCTATGACAAATCTTTCACTGTGGACGCTACTCGTCTCTGGAATGCTCTACCGGAAGATATAAGACGTGCTATGTCCTTGCCAATTTTTAAAAACATGTTAAAACAGCATTACCTGTTCCATACTTAACGCTGCCCTATAAATATATATTTATGTAAGTAAGTATATGTAACGTATTATTATTTACATATATTTATATAATATGTATATATATAAATATATTTTTATTATACACACCTATATATTTATGTTTATGAATATTATAGTAGTATAAGCATTATTTTGTAAAATTGTTGCCTACAAATAACTAATTTGTCTAATATTAATTAATGTTTAAGTTATTTGTATTTTTTTGTTTTGTTTATAATGCGCACCGCTGACTACTCCTTATTCCTGGAATTCTATCCATCCAAAGGTTGCCTGGAAGAGATCACTCTTAGTGATAAGGCCGCCCATTGTACTAACTAACTATAAGTACTTTAATGTTCAAATTTCTTTTATGTTGGTATGTGCAATAAAGAGTTATTCTATTCTATTCTATTGGTGACGTTTTACGTATTAAGTGCTAAATTACGAGCATGAGTGAGGGCAAGTGATATAATGTGATGAAACGTGATTTTTCGTGTTGCTTCCAAAACTCCATAGAAGCTTCTAGTAAAGTTGCCACCACTTTGCTGGAGCATGACTTACCCTGGACTATGACTACCTGACTTATACTGGACTATGACTATGACTAGGACATGACTGCGTGAAATATTTTATAACACGATGAAAATAATTATAATACTTGACACTGGCTAAATACACAATGTGTGGAGCCAAAATATAAGAAAAAAAAAATATTTTCTCGACACTTTTTCACGTGAGAGACAGTGACCTATGGAAGCACCAAGTGTGTCTCACTCTAACAGCGACGACAAGTTTCTTGCGGTGCTTATGTTAGGCCATCTGGAGCTCTTCAAGTGAATAGGTATCTTCTAGGCAAGCATGTACCATCGTAGACCGCATCGTCACTTCCCATCCATATTCTTACAATGGATTTTAGTAGGCCTCGTGACCCAACTGTTGCAAAAACGCTAGTTGAAAGATTAAAGCAAAGCTAAATAAGATTTATAGAAAAGCTGTATTGTGATGTTAATTCCAATTAAACACACGCATAGGACTCTAAAAGGAATAATAAAAATAAAACCAATATCTGGGCCAATATCTACCTACTTATCAAACGATATAAATATTAAACCGGTTTAAAACCGCATATTGAATGTTTAGGTAAACGCGACTTTACCTATTTTAGATAGACAAAACTGGACAAGCCATCATATTGGTCGGTTGTTCAACTCTTTGGCACGCAACGTTTTATTCGAGAAGACGAGTGCGGTGATTGGATGAAAAATAAACTGCATGCAAATGTCGAAATGAATGTGATAGATACAAATTCACTCTGACTTCGAAATTTTATGCGTAACTGTTACAAAATTAATAGATTCGTAACACTTTATTCAGATAGTTCCAAAGGCTATTAATAATTTCACATCGGTTGTCTATGCTGTTAAAGTTCAGAATAGACAAGTCTCTTTGATAGCTATAGTATATATATAGAGGACACTCTTTTATATACTTGAAAGTGATGATGATGATGTCCTCCTTGTCAGCTTTCGACAACGGCGACCCTTTCATTCACTTCCTAGCATGAGCCCTAATGTGGCTTGTCGTACCAAATTTGGTTTCAAATGCACTACGCGTATACTTACAACAATGCTGGGCAACTCTACTGCAGTGCATGTGATCGCACATTTGAAACTTGAAAGTACATAAGGACTTAGGTAGGTGTTTTGACTTCAGAGTGTTTACGCCTATGTCTAATAAGTCTATTCTAACCATCTGACCATCTCTGACGATAGATAATTTCACTGAGAAGTAAACAAGACTTTTCAAACTCATCCGTTGTTCCATTGTTCATTGAGTAGACCATTAGTTACAGCTAGAGGGTAAAAACTTGAAGGTATTGTTATTGTACTTATAAGTAATAATTAACATTTATGATAATTTTAATAAGTAGCTTACTGCCATTTCAATGTAGGTACCTATATGCACAAAAGTATACCTACGTCCTCCCGAGTGATAAAATTAATCCAAAGTAATGACTGCATTACTCTTTTGCACTTGAACACAAATCAATGAGACGCATCTACGATTGACAGCAGCATGATTGGTTTGTAAATAAAATAAACGGGTACATTCAACCACGGCCAGTCAGATTATTTATGTACTAACCATAGTATAATTATTTAATTAAGATTACTTATTCATTTTACAATGAAACTTAGATCTATCAATAATTTTAAATAATTATGCTTAAGCAAATAAAAAGAATTAAGTAAATAACTACTTGCCAACTTATTTTATCAAAATATTGCTTAAACTTAAACATTTAATGGGTGCATTACCTACTATTGAAATTACCTATGAAAAGCTCTAAGTATCTCCTAATTAAATTAACGAAATATCCAATCACAACACAGAAGCTAAAAATAAATTTTGAAAGTTCTGTGTGAGCAAATAACCTGTGTAAAGAAAGATCTGTAATGTGTATTACAAGCCATAGGACCAAATAACTTACCATCCGGTCACCCCAAACATACTGTCACTTTTATAACCAAACAATATCATGCACTTCAAAATATTTTTATAAATATCCAAGTACACTCGTCGAGCCCTCTGAGGAGGTCTGCACTCCGCGCGCGATAAAGTTATACAACCTCTGAAACTGAGGGTACGATGTTGCGAATTACATGTAGCTAGTCAATTACGAAGGTCACTGGTAATGAAAAATCAGTGAATGAAATGGTTAAAGAACGGGGGCCTGCGCGTGTGTTGCTTACTTTATTTGTTGAGTTTAATTTGCTATCTGCTTCAAGAGTTTTCAGGCCGAGGGCAAAAATCTTTCTGTAAATAAACTAAATTACAATGTCACATCGAGTTACCACTCATCTAGTACCGCGGGCTAGCAATACCAGTGGGCCTATTGTCTAGTACCGGTCGTCTTCATCCATCGAACTTCACCACGTTTCAATGATCTTCATTACGATTATTTGATGCCGATTAAAGGGGATTGTCTATGAGCTTGGATCGTAATGGACATGAAATGAACTACCAGAATTGAACACAGAATGAACCCAATTCGCCCCCGATTTGCGTTTCGTTTCAGCAAATAAAAAATTAAGGGGCACGTGGGGCTTGACATGGGGGCATTAAAATAATGTCGAAAGATGTGGAACAGAGAGTTGTAATATTAGTAACAATGTTTATTAAGCTGTAAGATGAGCTAAAGTATGTTAATATGTCTACATTTGCCATGTAATGCGCTTTAAATTTTTATCCCGAAATTATAGTAATATCGAAACGCTTTTTCTGTCCCGACTGTCAGTGTCAAAAGTGACCTACTGTTGTTGTCAATCTTCTTTTTTTATTTTTGTATTATGCGATATGCGTATGCTGCCAGTAAATGAATAATATAGCTCAAAAGGCCATTTTTAGCTATAATTTGAAAGTAAATAACTTTATTAATATTATTATATTTATGTACTTTCTTTACCTAAATCGAAAAATGTGGCCGAAGCTATAAAATTCACATTATTTTTATATATCAATAACAGATATTTTGTGGTTGAAAAAGTTTGTGCTTTTGATTAATTTATTATTATTAATTAACTAAGTAGCCCCAGGCCCGGCTTTACACTAGTCGTGGGTGAATATGAATCATTCGTATAATCGATTTATTTGCTATTACTAATGTTTGTAATCGATTATGAAATTAGCAACTAATTCACATTCATAATCGAATTACGTTACCTATTTGTACTACTAATTCTGTTTTAATACGTCGAGAGATCGATAGGTACGACAGTTGCTTTTCACAGAACAACGTCGTATGTTTTGTTTTATTCTAGTGGTAGTGAAAGCCGTGACGCTGTTTTGGCGGATTTATTTAATACGAACTTTACTTAATTTAGAAAGAAAGAAAAAAAAAAGATATTTATTTGTTTTAGTTTTTTTTTTATTAATATGTTGCTATTGATGACATGATGATCATTGATTGGGGAGGAAAAATCGACTTTTTAACCATCGATTATATCTTGACTAAAAAAAAACGACTATTCCAAAAATGATTTTAAAGAGAAATAAATCGATTATCCTAAAATCGATATAAAAAGTCGATACAAATATCGGTTTTCTTGTAATGTAATATTGTATGTAATATTCGATTATTTATAGAACTATATAGTCATTTAAAAAAGATCGATAAGTATATAAAAAAAAAACTTTGAGTACTAAGTAAATTATTTTCAGTTTCACACCTTTGGTTCCATATTCGCGATGTCTGCTCCATTCACTGCTCCACTACCATATTCAATCAAAACCAAAACGTTTGTTTTGATTGAATATGGCAGTGATGTTGCCTTATTATAATATTATCCCAGTAGAAAAAATTTAAACCAGAATAGTAAAATCTATTTTAAAATAATCGATTTTTTGATAAATTAATAGACCAATAAAAATCGATTTTAAATAGTAATCCACTTTTTAATAAATAATAATTGACCATTAAAAATCGATTATTTTTAATATCCCTAGACTTGTTCTCAACGAAATCTTGCTTCACTGCAACGCACCGTAACACGCATTTGGCCGTTTTACACAATTACTTAGCTATTCTATTGTTTTGTTGACTTGGCAACACTAACAAATTAGGCAATAGCAAGAATTGTTTGCAAAATGATATTTTCGAATTTTTCTATTAAAACTCTTACATCTAGTTAAATAATTGGGTTAGTGTAGGTAATTAGGTATTCTCTTTCAGCTTTTATGAAAATACGATATGTGATTTAAGTGAAGCGTGAAGCATTCAAATGCTGATGGCGTTCAATATCACTGGGCGGCGTTATTCTTCTATGACGAGGCAGGCTTCCGATTCAACATGATTCGCCCTTTTTTCACATCGCAACTAATTATACTGTGACATGGCTGTGACGACGCACTTGCAGTGCTGATTCGCTCAGAGGTTGTAACGATAAAAGGAGCCCTTCCGAATGATAAAAGGCTATAGCCTTCAGTTCAAGGTAGGCACCCATAAGCCAGAGAACTATACATTGCATTCTGCGTTTTATAAAGCTGCAAGTCTTGCACTTGTAGTAAAATACTGGCAGCACCACACGGGTGTTTTCTATAGCCACAAGACAATTCAAGCGGGAAAACGAGGCGGAACATTTAAAACAGACTAACTTTAAGTGGTGTTTATAAGGCCCTATTTTGTTATAGGTATGGATTAGTGTGACTGCACCTGCATTTCTATATTCTGTGTAATAATTACAGCTGCACAAAGCGTTCAACTAGAAAGTTGGTGTGCTGCACTGGCAGGGGGATTTAGGAAATACATAGTGCATCTCATACCTACCTTCAAATCTTCATTACATAGATAGGTACTCCTATTCTATGAATATGTAGGTACCTCAATAAGCTATATTTTGTTACAGGTATCTGAAAAAATACTATAATTATAGATGTTCGACTATGGATTAGTATGACTGCATCTGTAATCCTATATGCTGCCTAATTAATTATTATAGACACACAATGCGTTCAATCAGGAAGTTACTGTGCTGTGCTGAAGGAAGATTTTGGAAATACAGAGAGCACCTCCATATCCCTGTCAGTGCATTGCAGTCATGAAAATCTAGAAATGGTGCATTCTAAGTATCTTAACAATTTCATTCTAGTATTTAAGTCTAGAGTACAAATTGATATTGTAACTTACCTACAAGGATAACTAAAACGATAAATGATATTATTAAGTAACCAAATTTACTTTATTTAATTAAACCTAAAATAAATGGTTTATGGAAACAAAAAGTATATTGTTTTACTTTAAAAAAATAATAAAAATAACATAAAAAAAGCCTTTTATTTCTTGCATTTCTTCTAAGTAGGTACCAAACGTGGGAGCTAGTTATGTTCATAATTTTATTTTTGGATTATTACTTTATTGATTACACAATTATTAATATATTATGAAAAATTTGATTTGTTTTACTTACATACCTATTAATTCTTTATCTTTTTAACATGTCCCTGGTTCATAAAATAGGCAAGGCAAATTTGATGTAGGCAGTTAACCTAAGTACTTTTAATTTTATGGCTGTATAGTTTTGGCTTAGTCGCATCAGTCTTCAACAACAGCAGTGCCAGCACTGTAGACAAGATAGTAGAGGTGTGTGTGTGATGCCTGAAATATAAGTATATTAACAATTGTTATATTATTTTTGCAATATTCAGTCAAAAAGGGTTGTCAACACATAATAGATATGATTATTGTCTGGGAAGTGGGGCCTGGCAACCTGTGATACAGACTGTTTATGCCTACATCAGGCATCTTACACAGGTTTGCAATATGTATTCTAATAAATAAATGATTAGGTATTTGTAGGGTTAGTATCCTACTTCCACTTACTATCTACCATGTGGGCTGCCTGTCTGCCCCTTTACCACTCATAATAACATTTAAAAAATAAATAGGTGTAGTACCTACTAGTATTCAAAGAAGTAGTATACATAGCTTGTCTATTCTCAGTAGTCCTTTTAACAATTCAATTGATTGAACTACTGAGATGTTTTAAAGCCAACCTCTTATAGATTGGCTACTTACATTACACTACCTCTCTGCTTTTAGTATAGGTACTGGTAATGTAGGTAAAAAACATAAATATATCAATAATTTTTTACCTGAATTATACATATTATAAAATGAATGAATTATATTATCCTGCATGATGATTATGAAAATGTGAAAGCTTGTGCGGGTAAACTGTATACAGTATATTTGATGGTTTAACAGTTTGGTATGTTAACTAAAGATTTTAAGCTAACACATAGGATTTTTTAAACTGAATGTTTTAGTTCCACTGACTATTAATACTTTGGAAAAAATTCACTGATAGAAATCTACCCAGTTGCTCCCACACAGATACACGCTATCTACCCATCTTTGAATAAGCTTAACATTATAACAGTTTGTTGAAGTTGGTATACTTACCTGTGTATATAATAAGTAGGTACGTATAGATTAATCCCCTTAGGTATAATTAGTAGTATCAGAGGAATAAGTAGTTAACCAAAACCCCAAAGAAAGCATGTATTAACTATTCCAATTTTATGCAATGTTTACCTATAGAAGGAGGTTGGCGTAGAAATAAAGACTAGGTACTTTTTTTATAATATTACCATGCCTGCAAGTACTGCAAGGTCTTGCTTGAGCAAAGTTTACATAGTATACCTACCAGCAACTGTGGTTTTTTCAACAAGTTAATTGCTATTTTTCATCAGTGTTTAAAGTCCTTGGACACTTATAACTGCGATTTTCATGATGAACCCACAAACTTCGTTTCAGGCAAGAAAATATATCGTCGTAGAGCCACAGAATTCACCATATATACGTATAGAGCCCTCGATAGAGCATCGATGTTAAAAAGTCCAAGGACATTAGAAGACTTCTGCAACTGTTATTGACATTTTATTCATGCAGCTGTAAATTCCACCATAAGTTTCTGTAATTCTGTGGGATAGGTATGTAGGGTGGTAGACATACTTAAATGGATAATTTGTAGCACTTATTCATTGTTTGTTTGTATTCATTGGAATAGGTAGGTACCAACGTCCATTTTAGTTCGGTGTTTTCACTTTTTCCATATATCAATGTCGAGATGCTTAAAATATCACAATAAATCTAATCAAACTTAGACCTAAATCTACACTCGTCAAATGAATAAAAAGTGGAGATATAACCGCGAAAACATATAATAATACTTGAAGCCCATACCGAAATACCTGCCAGTTTCATTTGACAGATTGATTCCGATTGAGTACTGTCATTGGACTTAGACGGTACGAATATCTGTCAAAAACACTGCTTTTGTTCACTCACTCTGAATGGAGTTCGATGCCGATCGGTGGAAATCATAGCCGGTACGCTGAAGCCGACTCATCGCTTGTGATTGGCTGGCCGGCAATGAACTTCAGTACGATGAAGATCGGAATCCTTCCGCGGTAAGCCCGCAGTTCTGAGTGATAGAGAGTGAAGACCGAAAGAAGCATGCAGGTAATAATTAGGTACCTACTTATGTCTCTATTCAACCCACAGAATTAATTCACCCTTTTTACATAGATTTATTCTTTCTTCATGATTCAACGATTTATGAGTGATGGAGTTGAATGACGGTAACGTTATGCAGACCAAATGATTCCTATAAGTAACTACTTATTACAAGACATTGGTTTTACGTAGGATATTAGAATAGTGTAAATACTTAAGGGTCTGTGCACTGCAAACCCCTTACTTGCACCGGGCACGACCCGGCGCAGGCTCGGTGGCGCATTGTTTGGTATTGGCCCAGATGATATAAGAATAAGAATAAGTTCATTACATTTAGACGAAAGCACATAATTCACCCTATTTACATAATTCTATGATAGAAGGCTTATTAGCTACGTAACATAAGCAATATTACAATAAGTACAAAAGATGTTTTCCAAAATATACAGCGGTCCCACACTAGGCTCAAGGCCCGTGTCGTGGTGACCTACAAAAGATTCACTTATTTTATTAATCTTTTACAAAGGTGGTATCCATAATATCCTTGATTACACAGTACAATTCTAAACCGTAGAAATTTAAATTTTGATCAGCTACAGAAAATATAATGGTATAAAATAAATACAAGTACTTATATAATAACAATAATGATACCTATCTATTTTTAAATCAGAATAATATTAGTACCTACGTGTTTTAAGTATGTGAAGTTAAAAGCAATGAGAGGAAGGGGTGTGTAAAATAGGGTGTGCACGTGTTGATTTGCTTTCCCTAAGTTCTGAGTAACAGCAGTATAATCTATTATAAATCTTGTGTGAGCCCGGGGTACTTCTGGCTTGCATAAAGAACAAAGACCAAGCAAACACATATCATGGTCCGTGATGTCCGTATTGCACACGATGCCAACCGCTTCGTAGCCTCGGCTGACGAAAATATGATCGAGACATGCCTTTTCACGTGTGGGAAGCAAATAGCAGGTACCATCTGACACTCTGCAGCAAGACAAAGGTAGTCAGAGCGTTGGACACTTAAAGGGTCACTGAGAAGGTCAAGATTTAGATCTCCTAACCATATTTTGCACTGATTCCGAGCACCACTATGCAATATGTGATTATTAAGAGACAACAAAAAATTATCCAGTACTTTGAAAGAAGGAGACCGATAAATACCAAGAATTAAGAACTGATCATTTATGATAATTTCTAAGCAATTATATACAGTCCACAATATCGGGCCCGGTTACCCTAGTAGGCCAGACGTTACGGACGTATGCAGTAACACCACCGCTCTTGTTAATAAAGTTCTTTGTACAATATGAGTCATATCCAGGAATTAGAGGTATAGAACTGTCGCTACTCAGCCAGCAATCTGTGAGTATAATGACATCTAAGGTCACCCCTAGTCGACTTAAGGCAACCATTAAAGAGTCAAAATTATGTTGCAAACTTCTAATATTGAAAGTCAATGCTTTAATTGTATGAGCAGTCGTAAAGTAAGTTTCGCATTCTTTTAGGCATTTAGCGGCATAGCACTTAATTGAAAACGAATTATCTAGGTTATCCATTATGTCAAGCATTATGTATATTCACCTATTACAAAATTACCATAGTTAAGCAAGCGAAAATGTGCCGAGCCATCAAAAAGCCTAGAAAAATATTTGATAAAATTAGTTACAGTGATGTTAATTGAGCAAGAATTTACCCCGTGTGTTTTTTGCCCGTGTATGTAGTGTATGTGTATGAATGTGGATGTGTGAATTATGTGTGTTATTTTTAAATAAGGGTGACTGAATAAAAAGACCGTAAAACCCATCAATATAACATTCCGTGGTAGGAGATGTAATTGAAAATGACATATTATTGAAATAGCTGCTATAATGTAGACTAATATATAAGCTAGTATGTTTTGATATCGGCGCATCACGCATCAGGTAAACGACTGGCTCGACACGTCATCCATTCACATAAAAAAAAAATCACGAAGAAGCTGCTGCCGTTGCCGATACCCCAGGCTCCGCCTCCCGTGCTCGTGATGACCCCGCCGCCGCCGGTGCCGCAGCGCTCCCTTACCTGTCAGTGTTGAGATGGCGATCCAAGTCAGCCTGGCTCCGTATTGAAATATAATACCTATAGTAGTATTAGTCAGTCTGTAAAGACAGCTATTGAACTGGAACAACCAACGGTGTGTAGGTACTGTGTAGCCTTTGCCTACACAATTTTTCGTGTACCACTGAACGTACGTACTAATACGTACCTGCACGAAAGTTCTGTAAACCTACGTAGCTACTTACGTACCTATAATAATAATTGTAGGCTGGGTTGGGACTGGGACAGTCGCAATGTAGGTAATTAGTTATAACTAGACCTACTATGTAATTGAATGCCTTGCGTGCAACTACAACTCGACTATTACGTAAACACCAAGTGACAACAGTTTGATAACAAAAGCATTGAAATAGACCTTGTTCCACTAAACTTTTACTATATTCGTGTGATTATATTACTATTTTCGTAGTCATTGGAGAATAGGTACCTATCTATAATGGTTAAAATTGCTTTGAATTGAAACCATAATCGCACTTTTATACCGTTGCGACAATTTAACGACACATTTCACCTTACAAACGATTGCAATAGCAACTGTTTATAGTGATCACGACTTTAACTACAAGTTAATTAAATTTACAAAATCAATTTAGGTAAGTACCTATCTAAGTAGGTGTGTATTATATAAGTACTTACCCAACTAAATCGATTTTGTAAATTTCCCTATTGTCTATACCTAGGAGGTGCTTATAATAATTTAAGCACCTATTAGGTATAAAATAGGTGAAATAAATTGTGTTTGATTGTTCTTACTTATCGACATTATTTTACAGTAGAAATAATTTTATTGGCCTTTCTTTTATCTGCTGGCTCTATCTACAGTTCTACATTGGTACTAGCTACTACTGTTTTACTTGTGATCGTGTCATAAATAGTAAGTCATTTAAGCTAATATAAGTATTATAGCCATAACTTTCTCCTTAGTGACTGACTGACTGGCTGGCGGGCTGACTGATTAACTTGGCTGATTGGCAGGCTGACTGACTGACTAGCTGGCTAGCAGGCTAACTGATAGGCTGGCTGACTGATTAACTGGCTGTCTAACTGGCTGTCTAACTGGCCTGGCTGGCTGACTGTCTGACTGGCTGACACAATAAAATACAGGCCAAACCACCGGACCTAGATTATTGTTAATTATTTAAAGCGCGTCGCCCTCAATAATCAACCCGGGTAGTATAAGTATAAATAAGTCTGTACCTATAAGTATAGACATTTTTGTACCTAAATAATAACCTGCTTCTTGGCTATGATGTAACAAGTTTAATGTTGTTTAGTGTAACGCGGTAAAGAAGATTATTGTATAAGTAAGTAGATTACCAAACATAGTAGCAGTATCTGTATAATATTGTAACACTTACCTACATCAACTCATAATAATGAGTAACGGAGGAGATGACGTTATGTAAGACACGGTTTGGTGTTAATATGTAGATCGATGATTCTGGTTCCTTAATAAATTTAGCCATAATAGATGCCCATTCAAAGAGTAGATGTAAGTACTTACCTACTTAAATTATAATTGATATTATCATTTTTTTGGTAGATATTAGTATAGCTACAATTTTAATTAGTTCATAATAAGTACCTACTTACCAGCCTCCGTGGCGTGGGGTTGAGCAGGTCGGCTCATAACCCGGAGGCGGTGGGTTCGATTCCCGCTACAGGACAAGTATTTGTGCACAGAAAAAAAAATGCAGATACTTTTTCTGTGTCTGGCCCCCATATTCTAAGACGTTACCTCGAGATTACTCCACTCGACTCAACCTCGAATTAACCTCATTTTTGTGTTTTGGTATTTTTAGTTGACAATAATAATAATAATAATAATAAAACGCAGGGGCGGCTTTGTGGCGAGCCGTCGGTGAGTGGCGACACCGCGTACCCTGATTCCAAGGGGCTAAGTGAGACCCCTAACCCCTGGCTTGCCTTAACTGGCTGTCTAGGGGTGGAAGTCGCAAGAGCTAAGAACCTAAGCTCCAGGGTGGAAGTGTTAAAGGGCATAACGCCGCGAGTAGCGTTCAGTGAAAGTGCAGCACACCTCTCGACACCCTAAGCCACCCACACCAATGTTGCTTCCTCGGCACCAATATGCGGTAGCCACTACAGGAGGCCCATTTAGTGGGTGGCAAGTCATCACCTGCCTCAAACATTTTGATATGAGACAAAATTGGCAGGTGCCGTTCTCTCATTCCATAACCCAATGTCACCATCCATCCAAAAGTTCACCATAATAGCCCAGATTTTTTTACCTCAATATTATACAAAATAGTTATATCAATATGCCAACATGTAAGAAAGAAATATGTAAAACACGGTCACATTATCTCTGGTCCTCGCTGAAATGCAAACCATCGACGTCAGGTCCAGGGATAGTGTGACCATGTTATAGTTATCTTTGTATCCAAAAAGGCCTCTTGGTGTTAGCTTCGGCCCCACCAATGCCTCTCAAATGTCCGGGCTAGACCCGAGAATGGAAATGGATAAGAAAATAATAATAATAAATATGTGTGGACATTTCACACAGCGCCATCTAGCCCCAAACTAAGCCTAGCTTGTACTATGGGAACCAGATAACTGATACAATACTTAGATACTTTTTTTTTTGTTTGTGAATACATACATAGAATACAATATAACACCCAGACGCAGAACAAACATCTATGTTCATCACAAAATGTTTGTCATGGGTAGGAAGCGAACCCACAGCCCTCAGTTCAGAAGGCAGGGATACTACCAACTGAGCTATCGGGCCCGTCACAATAAATAATCAACTTGACATTTCTGCGTCAATTTTTCTGAAACGAGAGAAGCGAAGCAACTGTCAACTCAAGGTACGTCGCGATGTATTTTGAGTTTCCCTCAAAGTTAAGTAGAAGTCAAGTGAAGGATTTTTGGAGAAATGTTTTGGAATACGGGGGTGGGTGTTGTGGGACCATGGTCCTCGTAGTTCCTTGGATCCTTAGATGCAGGGAATCCTCGTTAGTGTTCAGGATCTATGTATGTGATAGTTAAAAAAATGTATTTAGTTGTAATTACAGTTTTATATTATTACATAGGAATTAAATTATTGGACATGAATGTCATCATGAAAAAACAAAAAAGCTGTAACAGTTTTAAAACATTTTTTTCGAAGTACATAGGTTGGTATCTTCACTATTGTTCCGTCGTCGTTACCACAAAATAAAGCATTTATAAAAAGATCTGTCACGGGTCACGGTATACCATGATTAATTAGGACCTTGAGTGCTGCCCCATAATTTGTAATTATTAGTCGCAGCAGACAATACTTAGTAGTCACGCCATTGTTATCATGCTGATCACCAGAATCTTGCATGACTTAACAACTAACGTATGACATAAGGAATAACTTAGTACTTACTTTGATAGGTATACGTAATTACCTAATAAGTACACGACCGGGAGAGCATACAGGTATAGGTACTAATTATACCTTGGTACTAGTTTTTACCAATGTACTCTGTGCTTGGTACCTACTCAAGTCAGTTTGTCACCCTAGCAAAGACAAGAACTTAAGTGAAATTATTTTACCAACAAATCACTCGATCGTAGGGTACCTATGTAGGTAGAGATTTCACTCACTTGATCATTTTGTGAATGATTTTCCTCTTGGGCAGATATTTAGGTACGGGTAAGCATAGTATCTGTACCTAGTTAGTTACGTATCTAATGCCTACGGGATGTGCAAAATCAGTAATAAATTGGAAATTTTATTTATAAAATGGTAATTTAATTAAAAATATTAATATACCTATTTCACGTTTTTATGTAGGTAGCTAGGTGTTCCTACGTAGCTTATAAGTAGGCTGGTATAGGTATCTACACTCGGTTGGTAGCCCGTAGCAGAATGGCTGAAACAAGTTCAGCAGACCTGACCACAGCCGCACGCAAGATCATAAAAGATGTTGACGTAATTCCGCAGACTATAGTGAATATTAGCGTCTCTTGTTCTAACGAAGGTCCTTTTGAAGTTCATATCACTTAAAGTTTATTCGTAAAGCCAACGAACCCCGTTGTTACCTTGTTAACTACTCTAAACTACTCTGCACTTATCATTTAAGTAGATACAAGGACATTTCGTTATTTCTTTGTTGTAAAAAAGGCTGCATAAAACTACGAGGTAGGTAGAGCCTAGAGGGCAAACAAATCTAGATTCCTACAACAATGTATGCGCTTCGGAGGAAAACGTACAATACGCAGAAATGAGGCAGAATGTGCAAATCATAAATGAGCACAACACACAAACTTTATATAAAATTCATAATGCACGATGTACGCCAATGTATGTAGGTTCATAAATAAATAATAGATAACGCCCAACGATGACATACATAGGTCCTGGACCCTAACTAGGATTGCCTGTATCTAGGGACCCAGGAACTACGAGGACCATTGCCCCACAACAACCAGACACAGAACAAGTACTTATTTGCGCTTTTTTCTCACAAATACATGTCCTGTTATGGGAATCGAACCCGCCGCCTCCGAGTTATGAGCCAACCTGCTCAACCACCACACCACGGAGGCTGAAATTGTTTCGTGACCTTTGCTGATCCGTGATCTAATAGGTAGGTACCTAGTTGTAAGTATAAACACTAGCCAGATCTACCAGTGCTGTGCAGTGTATGTGAGGTGCTGTTATAGTTAGTTGTATTTTATAAATCCCTTTGTGTATATTGTATTGTATATTATTCATGAACAACATACATTACATTTGAATTACATTACATCAAAATAGAATTTAGTACATTAAAATCGAATTTAGTAGGTACATCAAAATTAAATTAAATAATTGGAAGTAGATGCATGCAAAATAAAATAGTATACTACTTCAATCACTAAATAACCAAACTCACTATCAACTTGAAATTTCTGTAAGTACTTAGGTATATTACGACACCAACTAGAAAGGCCTAGTAGACCTAGGTGTCGTTCGTATCATCACATCCTGTAGTTTTACACAGAACCAGGAACCGCATAACAAAAAGTTTAAATTTAAAAGTATCATTTAATTAACGTCAAGGTTAAGAAACTGTCGTAGCTTCGACTGGAAACTGCATGTGACCTATTGGAACAGGAATATACTTTATTATTTTAGCTTATTTCAATTGTTTCACTTACACTTCTCTAAGTGCTAGGATGCTCTACCCTAGGCTTGCTGAGAGAAGAGGATAAGAAGAGTACGGCCACTGGAAGAGTGGAAACTCCTATATGGACCGTACGTAGACGTATACCATTCATGAACCATTATGATAATTGAAATAGCAGACTTCGAGTCCTTCGCTTGCTCAGGTTTCAATTCAAGTAGGTACTCGCGCCAAAAACCAACTGCACCCTTGTACAACAAATAACTATTGTACTGGTAGCAGTTGATAGGTAAACTAATACTTACCTACCCCGGTGCCGAATATAATTAAAATGGCCCTGGGGGTCTAGCAAAGATTACCAACCACTAACGCTAACGCCAAACGCTAACTCCAAAATGTACTGAAATGACATTTCTTTTCAGCGAATGTCATTTCAATGCAGTTTTAGACCCCCTCTATCTTTCCTAGACCCCCTGGGGGTCTAGAGATACCAACAACTAACGCTAACGCCAAACGCTAACTCCAAAATGTACTGAAATGACATTTCGAAAATCACTAATTTTTCCGTAGCGAATTTCATTTCAATACATTTTTGGAGTTAGCGTTTGGCGTTAGCGTTAGCAATTGTGATCTTTGCTAGACCCCCTGGGTTCATGAATCGTACCATAATGACAGATTTTGACACTAATAGTGGTCTACAAACAAGTAGACTACCATTAGTGACAAAATCTGGCAAAATGACAGATTGTGATACTAATGATAGTCTTTTTTTTTTTTTTCTTTTTTTTTGGCTCCACACTTAGTGTATTTAGCCAGTGTCAAGTATTATATTTTCATCGTGTTATAAAATATTTCACGTAAAGTCATGTCCTAGTCATAGTCATAGTCCAGTCTAAGTCAGATAGTCATAGTCCAGTCTAAGTCGTGCTCCAGCAAAGTGGTAGCAACTTTACTAGAAGCTTCTATGGAGTTTTGGAAGCAACACGAAAAGTCACGTTTCACCACATTATATCACTTGCCCTCACTCCTGCTCGTAATTCAGCACTTAATGCGTAAAACGCCACCAATTTTAAACATTAACACTAGAAAAAGCAAGTTTTGAAAAATAATACAATGCAACGACGTGAACTCTTCCGCGTTCCCGCAAAAACTCTGAGATAGTCTTCAAACCATAAGTAGATTACCATAAGTGTCAAAATTTGTCATTATAAGGTACCATTCATGAACCATTATGACAACTGAAATAGCAGACTTGGTTTTCCGAGTTTCAAAGGATGCTAATGAATTCAAATAGTATACGTATAAGTTCCTTGATTCAATTACACCCACTCACCCAGTCAATAAAGGTCACAGATTAGAGAAAAAAATAGGTACCTACACTTACCTTATTTAAACCAAGTTAGAACTTTACAATCGTAAGATAGGTAAGTTAAGTACCTACACTAGTAAGTATTTCGATGTACCTACACAGGTTTAAAAGTTCAACTATTCAATAATTGTTTAGCTCGTATTTGGTGGTGAGCGTGGTGAGGATTCTGGGTGTAGTCCGTCGGTAGTAAAACTGCAGTTGTTGAGTTCACGAACAGTCTTGTATTTGCTGTTATATACACGAGCTATTGCGACTACACAAAAAGGGCCTCCACGGGCCACACGAACTATTTTACAATTTAATTATAAATTATTCGCGGAACGACATGCGCGCTCGCGACGATGAGGAACCAGAAGAGAGGTTATTCTCTGTGGCGCCAGAGGGCGCTGCCGAACTATGGAATCCGTTCCATAGTTCGTTCTTAATATTACGCTTAAGCTACATACACATTTACACATGGAAACAGAGAATATAAATCAATGCAATATAGTGGCGCGTACACACGCCACATCACCCCCCTACGGAGAAAAATACAGCCGGAGTAAAAAAAAAATATAACAAGTGTAAAATTATATACATTTAACATTATAGATCCAGGATGTCACGGAACCTGACTCTGCGACCGGTGCGGGTGACGACTGCGGGAGTAGGGGAGGGGACGGATTGTGGGTGGGCGGAGGGTGCGGGGGACGGAGGCTGTGGAGCAGGAGGCGGCGTGCTGACCGGAGCGGGTGCGGAAGGAGCTGCGCTAGACGCTCGTGCGTCTTGCTCGACTTCCAGGTGCGCCGGTTTGACGCGGTCGACGCTGACCTCGTGTCTCTTGCCTGCAACATCCAGTGTGACGGTCTTGGGACTTCTGGCCAAGATCTTGTAAGGACCGGTGTATGGTGGTTGGAGCGGTCTCCTTACAGTATCGTCGCGCAGGAAAGCGTGCGTAGCAGACGGCAGGTCTTTGAAGACGAATGTCGACTGCTGTGAGTGCCGCGATGCAGGAATGGCGCGAAGACTGACCATCTTGGAGCGAAGCTGGGCCACGAAGTCCTCCGTGCTGGTGTCGCTGTGGTCTGCCGATGCCGGTACGACGAGCTCTCCGGGTAACCGCAGAGGTTCTCCGTACACGATCTCGGCAGAGGAACACTGAAGGTCTTCCTTCAATGCTGTGCGGATGCCAAGCAGGACGAGTGGTAGGGCTTTGCTCCAAGTTTCGGCGTGGCACATCAAGGCAGCCTTAAGTTGCCGATGGAGGCGCTCTACCATGCCGTTCGCTTGCGGGTGGTAGCTCGTTGTGCGGATGCGCTTAGTGGCACACACTTGCAACAAGCGGCTGAACAAGGCAGATTCGAACTGCCTGCCCTGGTCGGTCGTAACGACAAGTGGAACCCCAAAGCGGGAGATCCATCCGTTAACGAAGGTGTCGGCTACTTGTTCAGCAGTGATGCACGTCATTGGCCATACCTCCGGCCAACGCGAAAATCTGTCGACGGCTGTCAGACAGTATGAGTAGCCGTCGGAGGAAGGAAGCGGGCCAATGATGTCCAGGTGGACGTGCTGGAAGCGTCCAGAGGTACTTGTAAAATTACCCAGAGGTGCGGTAATATGCCGGGTAACCTTGCTGCGTTGGCACGCGACGCAGGCGCGCGCCCAGGAGCTGCAGTCCTTGCGGATGTGAGGCCACACGTAGCGGTCAGCCGCCAGGCGGGCGCTGGCGCGCGCGCTGGGGTGGCTGAGGTTGTGGAGCCTCTGAAATGCAGCACGACGGAAGGAAGCCGGAAGGTAAGGTCGCGGCTTTCCCGTTGAGGTGTCGCACATGATGGTGGTGTCGGTGCCTGGAATATGAGTAGGCACTAGTATGAGGGATGAGTCGGTCTGCAACTTAACAAGTTCGTCGTCGACAGCTTGAGCTTGTGCGAGAGCGGCGTAGTCGTCGGTGAGAGAGACGGCTTCAATGCGGGACATCGCATCTGCTACTACGTTGTCCTCGCCTTTGATGTGCACAATGTCAGTGCTGAACTGACTTATAAAGCTAAGCTGGTTTAGCTGTGCGGGCGGAAGCTTTTCTCGCCGTTGCTGAAAAGCGTACATAAGTGGCTTGTGGTCGGTGTAGATGGTCACGTGTTGGACCTCTAACAAGTGCCTGAAGTGCTGTACGCTATCATAAACGGCGAGGAGCTCTCGGTAGTAAGTAGGCCACTCAGACTGTTTAGTCGTCAGCTTACGACTAAAACAAGCCAGAGGTTGCCAGGGCACCGTGTTGTCGCGGCGTTGTTGTAAGCATGAACCAACGTGCGTACCTGAGGCGTCCGTGAACAGAGCAAGTTGTGCGCTACTGTCCGGGTGTGCCAGCATAGTAGCAGATGCGAGGCTCGTCCTGCATGCGTCGAAGCTCGCTTCAAGCTCAGGTGTCCACGGAAACGGTTTAGGTCCCTTGCTGTGCGTGGCGGCTACGGCGTCGATCAGCGGTGCCTGAAACTTAGCAGCGTTGGGTAGGTATCTACGGTAGAAGTTAATCATTCCTAGAAACCTACGCATGCCTTGCACGGTTTTAGGAGGGGGGAAATCACGCAGTGCTTGGATGCGGTCTTCGGGTGGGTGGGTGCCTTGAGCGTTAATGCGGTAGCCCAAGAACGACACTTCCGCTGCCCCAAAAACACATTTAGCTGGGTTGACCATCACCCCGTACTGGTGCAGGCGGTCGAAAAGCAGCCTGAGGTGCTGGATATGCTGGGTACTGTCCACTGAGTGTACCAGGATATCATCCACATAGGCATAACAGAAGTCAAGGCCGCGCACCACCTCGTCGATGAACCTTTGAAAGGTTTGACCGGCGTTCCGCAATCCGAAGGTCATATAGGGAAATTCGTAAAGGCCAAAAGGTGTGATGATGGCGGTTTTACAAATATCTGCACTACTTACGGGAATTTGTTGGTACGCTTTGACTAAATCGATTGTTGAGTAGATGGAGGAGCCAGCCAGATTTTGAGAAAAGTCCCCTATATGACGCACCGGATATCGGTCCGGAATGGTGCGGGCGTTGAGCGTTCTGTAATCGCCGCACGGGCGCCATGTCGCATCCTTCTTGGGCGCGAGGTGTAGGGGGGACGACCACGAGCTGCTCGAGGGTCTGGCAGTACCGGCGCGGACCATCGCATCGAACTCCTGCTGCGCGATGCGTAGTTTGTCTGGTGCTAGGCGGCGGGGACGGCAGGTGACCGGTGGACCATCAGTAGTGTTGATGTGGTGGACAGTGGAATGCTTGATCACTCTGTCGATGCCCGGGGGGCGCGTGACGTCAGGGTACTCAGCGAGCAGTCGCTCGAAGGGTGAGTTCCCGCCTGTCACGGCTTTGATGCTGTCCTGGGCGGTCTGTGCTGCGGCAGCTGGTATCCACAGTTTGGTGGTGCCATCGATCACCCGTTCATGCCTGCAATCAGGTAAGAGATTGTAAAAACTCAGGAAGTCTGATCCGATAATAGGGGTACTAACATCAGCTATTATGAAGTTCCACAAAAAGTCACGGCGTAGCCCTATGTTTAAATTTAGGGAAATACTGCCATAAGTTTTTATGGATGTGCCGTTTGCAGCGCTGAGGTCATAACCACTGCTAGTAAGGCGGCCTCTAGCTAGTCTTCGGGGAAAGCAACAGATGTCTGAACCGGTGTCTACCAAAAATTTTTGGTTCGTACCCCGGTCCTGAACAAAGAGGCGACGACTTGCGTGTGGGCGGTCGGTACTCGCCACTACCGACCGCTCGTCATGTTTCCCGAACTATTGTTCCAGGTACATGGCTGAGTACATTTTTGTGCTCGAGCCCCAAAACAGTCATGGTACCAGCATAGGTCAGGGTTACGCGGACGTGAGCGACTACGGCTGCGCGAACGGTTCGCGCTGCGACCATGTGACCTGTTGGTAGATGGCCCTCCAGTGGCTGAGAGGGCAGCAACAACACGTGTCAATTCTGCTACTTGATTTTGTAGCGCAAGTATGGTGTTCTGTTCCGGCAGTGGGGGGGTATGTAATGCAGTTGTAGTACATACCTCTGGTGGCTGGGACTGAATGTCCATGAGCGTATCTGCTAGCTCGGCTAGCTCACCAAGTTGATCTAGGCGTTGTGCGGCCAGAACTATTTGCAGCTGTCGGGGAAGTCGGCTGGACCAGATGGACTTCAGTAGCCTGTCCGGAAATGCAGGTCCTGCAAGTGACCGGAGGTGACGGAGGAATGATGACGGCCTCCTGTCGCCCATCTGTTCGTTATCTAGGAGTTGCCTGGTCTTCTCCTCATACGACTGCGAAAACCTAGAAATTATTGTTGATTTAAGTGCCGTATATGGATCAGTCTGCGGGGGAGAAATGATCAACTCCTCAACCTCAACGGCGCAGTTGGTATCCAGCATTGATACTGCGTAGCTGAATTTAGTTGCTTCCCTGGTTATTTGGTTGATAGCAAACTGTGCCTCTAAGCTGGCAAACCAGAGTGCGGGTCTGTCTTTACAGAAGGGAGGGGTGCGGATTGATATGCGGTGCACTTCTTGCGGCGGGTCTTGCATGCTGTTACAGCTAGCACTGTCAAGTGACCCCTTGTTATCACTTTCAGCCATTTTAAAGTGCAAAAGTTAGTGATAGGCGATAACAAACACAAAAAACACAAAGAAAACGCTTAATTTTTCTCCGTATGAGGGTTAGAATAGCTACCACACACACCCTTAAAACTAATGCAAAAACGCACTTAAAACTAGGCAACACAAAACAAAAGTAAATATGCGCAAAAATAAACATAAACAAAAGTGTATAAGTACCCAAGCAGTCGTAAAAACCACGTGCAATCACACAAAAAATGCAATTGGGTTAATGAACGCAATTTTCTTATAACTAAACACAATATTGCAGCAATAAACTGTCCAAAAACACAATAAAACAAATGAAAACAAACAAAGAATTTACAATTACGAATAATAAAAACACAGAGTAAATAACAAGTCACAGCTGATTATGACAGTTCGGCGACTTGACGTGAGTGATTCTGACAGTTCGTTGACGTTGACACTCACGGTTCGTGTCGTGCAGTACGAATGAACGTTCAACTGAACTGCACGACTGCACGAAACACACCACACAAATTCAAATGTTAGTGCACCAAAGCGTCCGATATGTTTGGTGGCGCCACTATCAACGCGATTTGCGCACGAGTTTATGACTCGGTGTAAGCAAAGAATGGCGGAATTATGTACAAAAAGATGAATGAAAATATAAAGGGCTGCACAAACTGATCTGGTGCGTATGCGGGAAAGGTGCCTCCGCATACGACACGATGCTGCAGGCTCCTTGGCGGTCCTCAGGGACACTTTTAGCTCCGTCGCGGCGCATGCGTGGTAGAGCTTCGCCCCGTCGAGTTTGCTGCGAGGCTGGTCGGAGAGCGTGCGGGCATGGGCCTCCACACGCGTAGCTTCCGATGGCAGCTCTGATCGAAGCTGCGCGTTGCTCAGCGTCGGTGGTCACCAATTTAGCTCGTATTTGGTGGTGAGCGTGGTGAGGATTCTGGGTGTAGTCCGTCGGTAGTAAAACTGCAGTTGTTGAGTTCACGAACAGTCTTGTATTTGCTGTTATATACACGAGCTATTGCGACTACACAAAAAGGGCCTCCACGGGCCACACGAACTATTTTACAATTTAATTATAAATTATTCGCGGAACGACATGCGCGCTCGCGACGATGATGAACCAGAAGAGAGGTTATTCTCTGTGGCGCCAGAGGGCGCTGCCGAACTATGGAATCCGTTCCATAGTTCGTTCTTAATATTACGCTTAAGCTACATACACATTTACACATGGAAACAGAGAATATAAATCAATGCAATATAGTGGCGCGTACACACGCCACATCACGTCGGGGTCACCAATTTAGCTCGTATTTGGTGGTGAGCGTGGTGAGGATTCTGGGTGTAGTCCGTCGGTAGTAAAACTGCAGTTGTTGAGTTCACGAACAGTCTTGTATTTGCTGTTATATACACGAGCTATTGCGACTACACAAAAAGGGCCTCCACGGGCCACACGAACTATTTTACAATTTAATTATAAATTATTCGCGGAACGACATGCGCGCTCGCGACGATGAGGAACCAGAAGAGAGGTTATTCTCTGTGGCGCCAGAGGGCGCTGCCGAACTATGGAATCCGTTCCATAGTTCGTTCTTAATATTACGCTTAAGCTACATACACATTTACACATGGAAACAGAGAATATAAATCAATGCAATATAGTGGCGCGTACACACGCCACAATTGTATTATTATTTATGACTTATCTAAGTTATAATAAAACATGATCGACACGCCTAACTTAATAGGTCAGCACGCACCGAAACGAACTCCCCACAACGATCACGTGGTTTTCGTAATCGTCAATATTCAGAACCTTGAGTAAACTTTTACCTTTTAAATTATTTACTTATTTGGATCTCCGTGCATCCTCTATCTCGCTCGTCTACGTAGTAAATTTTATACTCTTTGTCGCGCTCGCGCATTGCTACATTTTTGAAAGTATTAAACTCATCAACTCTATGTTGATGCATCAACATAAACCATTAAACCTTCTGCTGCTTCTTCTTTAACGGCTTTCTATAGCTTTTTTGCAATAATTCTGCCAATGTCAAGTGAGTAAAATTTGTACGGTTATGTCAAGTCAAAGTCATATTTTATCAGTCAAAACGCCAACAGTAAAATGGTGGATATTTTACTGAAAGCCTATAAAAAAGACCGTGGGAGGTCTTTGAAGAAAATCCGACAATGGCGGTTGTGAATTTTAAATTTATTTTTTAAAACTAGTGTATCTTGAACTTTAATGTGTAATAAGGGTGGATTATTATCCGTTAAGTGTTCGTGAACGTGCACGAGTGTTGGAAAATGGTTTTAAGATTATAGAAACATGCATTTTCGTTTTTGCTTCAACGGCCTTTTTTAGAGCCTTCAGTAAAATATCCTCCATTTTACTGTTGGCGTTTTGACTGACAAAATATGACTTTGACTTGACATAACCGTACAAATTTTACTCACTTGACATTGGCAGAATTATTGCAAACAAGCGATAGAAAGCCATTAAAGGGGTCGTTGAAGAAAATCCGACAATGGCGGTTGTGGATTTTGAATTTATTTTTCAAAACTAGTGTATCTTGAACTTTAATGTGTAATACGGGTGGATTATTTTCCGTTAAGTGTTCGTGAATGTGCACGAGTGTTGGCAAATGGTTTCAAGATCATAAAACCATTCATTTTCGTTTTTGCTTCAACGGCCTTTTTTAGAGCCTTCAGTAAAATATCCACCATTTTACTGTTGGCGTTTTGACTGACAAAATATGACTTTGACTTGACATAACCGTACAAATTTTACTCACTTGACATTGGCAGAATTATTGCAAAACAGCGATAGAAAGCCATTAAAGAAGAAGAAGAAGAAGAAGCCATTAAAGAAGAAGAAGAAGAAGAAGAAGAAAAGACCATTGAAGCAAAAATGAAAATGCATATTTCTATAATCTTGAAACCATTTGCCAACACTTGTGCACGTTCACGAACAGTTAACGGATAATAATCCACCCTTATTACACATTAAAGTTCAAGATACACTAGTTTTGAAAAATAAATTCAAAATTCACAACCGCCATCGTCGGATTTTCTTCAAAGACCAAAAAAAACATTACCAATGTACTCTGTGGACCAAAAATTAAACCTTCTACCAGAAAAAATATGGCTGTTATAAATTATAAACCGTTAATGACAGAGACAGAACGACATATGACAATGACACATCATGTGATAATGACAAAGACCGTTGATAGTTGACTGAAACAAACGTTATTATATTCTCTTAGTTCGTACAAAAAAATTATATACTCTTTATTAAGACAGCTGTGAGCCAGAAAATTTTCACCAACGACCATGGAGGTCTATGGAGAGGGCCAAAATCTGCCAATGCGGCGTTGCCGCTCCGCATCCTTCGTGTAAACATACTGTCTTGTATCTCTGTCTAATACACGAATCGTCGCATAGAGTATGCGAGAAAGCGAATGTCGGTACGGCAACGTCGCCTTACCGACACCGCGTGTCATGTTCTGACAGTTTGGTGTGTCATGAAATTAAATGCGAGAGCATAAAACGTAAAAATTTAGTGATTATATTGTTATTAGGGCTAAATATTGTATCAATAGTGAAATTGTGTCGTGTTGTGCTGTGTTTTGTGCATCAAGAGTAACCCGAGGAGTCGAAGGAAAACCAGAATCATCATTTTATACGTTAAAGTTTACTGGCTATTTTTATGTTAAACATCGAAGTTTCGAAGTAAATATGCATTTCATATTAAGAATATACGTTTTTTCCACCGTATAATTACCATGCGATTGCAATTACTGAAAGATTTAATGCTTTAATTGATATTTTTGGGATGGGCGATTTTACGCCTCTCGAATAGTGATGTACTTACACTGTCCATTACATTTTGTCGATATTCGTAAATCTTCATACATTTGCACAAAATTACTTTGGTATTAGGGAGATTAAAAAGTAGAAAATCTCTTTCCTGAAACCACTTTTGAATGGATTTAGATCAAAGTGCAAACAGAATGAAAAAGTAGGTGTAAATCTGGCAATTTAAAAATAGGCACCTAACCTACTTTTATAAAATACAATAGGTAGGCCAGTGTCGTCTGGCTTCAATATGAGTTATGAAATTAATAATAAACTAGCTGACCCGCCCCGGTTTCGCACGGGTTTAAGTTTTATGCCTTACCCTGTTTATGGGTAAGAGAGAAGCAAAAGTGAAAAATATAGGGGAAAAGGATGAATAGATGGGACGGCGAAGGGAGACAGGCGCACCCGTCCCATCCATTCATCCTTTTCCCCTATATTTTTCCCTAAAATAAATATAGGGGCTTCAATACAACAAACGTGATTTTTTGCTCGTTTTTATAGATAATGGTACGGAACCCTTTTTACAAATAAAACCATCATTTTAATGAATAGAATAAGAAAACGCGAATGTAAAATAAAAACTAACTATTATGGAACAATGTTATTTGAACAGCCTGAAGACGTCCACTGCTGATCATAGGCCTCCCCCAGGGAGCGCCACTTAGAGCGGCTGCTCGCCTCCTGCATCCATCGGCTCCCCGCGGCTTTCACCAGGTCGTCGGTCCACCTAGTGGGGGGCCGGCCTACGCTGCGTCTTTCAGTTCGTGGTCGCCACTCGAAAACCTTTCTTCCCATCGGTTGTCAGCTCTACGAGCGATGTGGCCTGCCCATTGCCATTTCAACTTGTTAATCCTAAGAGCCACATCGGTCACTTTAGTTCTTCTGCGGATCTCCTCATTTCGGATCTTATCTCGCAGGGAAACACCGAGCATTGCTCTCTCCATAGCTCGTTGCGCGACTTTGAGCTTAGTAATGAGGCCAACAGTTAGAGACCACGTCTCAGTTCCATAAGTCATCACTGGCAACACACATATAAAAATGTTACTTACAAACGTTATTTCATATAATGTTTCAATATACTTTTACTAGGGTCATCATCATCATTATCATCATTAACAGCCCGAAGACGTCAACTGCTGAACATAGGCCTTCCCCATAGAGTGCCACCTTGAGCGGCCACTCACCTCCTGCATCAATCAGCTCCCCGTAGTTTTCACCAGGTCGTCGGTCCACCAAGTGGGGGCCGGCCTAAGCTGCATCTTCTGGTTTTACAAATATCTAATTTTCTTTATTGTATTAAAACTAAAAAATATCGAAATTCTGCAGCACTGTTTGGTTAGGTTTATTATATATCGATATATTGTGTAATAGGGGTCACTTCCCTACTCATGCATACTAATGCATATTTAAATACTCACACCAACAGAAAATGGACGGGCATTTTGTGAATGTCCACCGTCCATATAATACTATGTTGATGCCAACGACCATTCTATGTTGATGCCAACGACTCACCAACAAAAAAAAACAAAAACAAAAGAACGGAAAAAAAAAACTTGATCTCAAGGTGAATTTGACGTTGACACAAGTAACTTTTGGCACTTGCCAGCCGCTACCGCGGCACGTTCACTCGGGTCGTGCGTCGTGTGGTCACACTTAACCTAACGCTCCTTTTCGCTTCGCTCGTCGTCGCACCTATTTTATGCACGCGAATTCATCGATCCGACTATAATGGGGCAGATGACACTTTGTTTGTTTCATCGTCCCCTGTGAGTGCCATTGTTGAGGCTACCGACGAGGATGACACTTTATTAAGTTTTTGTCTCATCCTCCCCGGTAATAGGGACGAGCCACCGGGAAGGATGAGATCAAGTCCAAAAGTGGGTAAAAACTTTATTTTGATGGGTCATCCCAAGATATAAAAATGTTTTTCACGCTCGCTTCGCTCGCACTAGTAATGTTTAAGTAAATCTGAAACCAGCGCCTTTTTACTGGCATAATAATTAATTGAAATTGTTTATGACAATGATTCGGTGCCAGCAGGAGCAGGGGGTCTAGCAAAGATCCCAAACGCTAACGCTATCGCCAAACGCTAACTCCAAAATGTACTGAATTGACATTTAGGAAATAGCTAACTTTCCGCAGGGAATGTAATTTCAATACATTTTGGAGTTAGCGTGAGGCGTTAGCGTTAGTGGTTGGTATCTTTGCTAGACTCCAGCACTGTTCAGCCTAAACGCTTGTATAAATTAAATTCCATAACCATAATTGACTTCTATAATATTCGAGAATTGGTAATTATTATTGATTTACCGATATGTACAAATTACATGAGGTGATTTATTGCGCATGTGCACTCTGGAATCAATTGCTCAAATCAAGTACTTATTTTCTGGATTATAAAATGTGGCAAATACAGAATTTTTTTCGCGCTCGCTTCGCTCACGCGTCTACGCCACCGGGAAGTTATCTTAAAGTTAGGACTTGGCTCTAATAACTAATACTTGGCTTCGCATAGTGATACAGAAAAATAATCCGACCCAGCATGAGAAATTCTAGATTTGGCCCAGGGGGGCCAAATCTTTTCAATAGTAAGACTACGGATTAAGTATAGCTAGATCTAGATGTAAGTTGTAGTAGTATATTGAACAAATTATCTATAAAATAATGTTTAAAGTGGCGACACTGACGCGGGAATGGAGATTTTTTTTTTTGGTAACACTAATTCATGCTGTATTTAATTTTATTTATATTATAATTATATTAATATTATTGATTTTATGGTTTATGGTCTTCCATGTCCATGATTTTCCACGTCGTTTTTGCCGTTCTGCTTGAGTTTAGCTGATTTATTACAACACAATTATAACTCATGGCAAACATTTTAGAAACTCTTGTTATAGCGTCCGAAAGAGCAGCTTGTATTGCACGAGCGTGTTGCTCAGACTCTACTCATGAAGCTTTGTTTGTTGCTGAAAAAGTAAATGGAGAAGCCAACAGTCGCTTTGACAGGGACTTCAAGACTATTGCTGATGTTTTGGCTCAAGAATCGGCTAAGATGGAAATAGCTGCTTCTTTTCCAGAACTGGCTGATAATGTCAGAGGCGAAGAGTGCTCGGAGATAGGTGGAGTAAACATAGCAGTGCAAGAAAATGTAGAAAGAACAACTGAATTACTCACCTACCTTGTGCCACCTAATGCAGCAAAACGTATGGCTGATGCAGTTCACACTACTATAGATCTAAAATTAGAAAATCTGCCCAATCTCCCGGAAATAAACATTTCAGATATAGGAGTGTGGATTGATCCAATTGGTAAGTAGTTACCTACCTACATACTAAATTCAGAAGTTATTGGTAGTTTGATAGTAGTATCACTTATTAAATAGGTACTAACTTAACTGTATAAAATATTTTCAGATGCTACAGCTGAATTTATAGCTGGAGCTCAAGGAAAGGCCAACGCTGGTAGAGGCCTCCCATGTGTCACTGTACTTATTGGAGCATATCGGAAATCTACTGGGGAGCCAGTGATGGGAGTTATCAACCAACCATTTTATAATGGGTAAGGAGCAGACTAGAGATTTGATCAAAGAGTAAACATATTATATGGGTGTACCTGTATTACCATGCACCAGCTATTTTTAGCTATTGAGAGCCTGTGTCCATGGGAATCAGAAGATCATGGCAATCTCCAGTTTATCAAAATACTTGGTTGATGTGACTCACATGACCAAAATGCTGCTACTTGTTTAGCATGATGAATCAGCATTGCAATTCAACATGTTAGCTACACTACCTACTAAATATTGGGCTAGCTAAATCATTGGGACTATCTGTAGATCAGCACAGCCAGTTTATAGTTCTTTTATTATTAGTAGGTTTTGTAGCAGCAATTAGTAGTTGGTAACCTGGTACTATTATAGTAGTTAACAAAAAGGTTTAATATAGTTACAAAATGTCGTATTTCCAGGGGACAAGGCCGTATAGTTTGGGGTGTCTGCTACGAAAACACCCGTGAATATGGTGCAACTACATCAAATACTGTGACAGAAACCAACACCATCTTAATGAGTTCTGTAGAGAAACCTGAAGTTGCTGCAACAGTGCAAAGCTTGGGGTGGGATGTGAAAGCAGTGCCTGGAGCTGGGCATAAGCTGTTGAAAGTTGTATTGGGTATGCTATACATGTAATCACAAAATTGAAATTAACATGGTGTGCTGTAGGCATGGATGAAACAAAAAAAAGAAGGATTGAGTTTTGATTGACATCCAACTGTAGCCTAAAATGGTGGGCATATTACATACGTGTCTCAGATGAAAGTAGGTCGACTGGCTGCATATGATGTGAGGGTGTGCATGCCCCGCTTGTATGTGAAGCATTCCAGCTTCCTAAGGGTGCTTCAGTTTCAGATCAGACGGTATTCCCTCCTTTTTTTTAAGTCCATGGCTGTAGGTATGTATAATTATTATAAAATTAATTAATTAATTTAAGTGTTTGTCTATTTCTACACTTTTTAACTTTAATTACATCAGAATAACAGAAAGTTATATTCATGTATGTCTACATTATTTCTCAATCTCAAGCAGATAACATTCCAAACACCATCCCTTCCACCAAAGGTTTCTTAGTAAAAGGGTTTTTTGTTTTTTGGATTATAGTTGAATGTAATGTAATTATTCATTTATTAGAGTTAAACATAAAATTGCTTTATATTCATTTAAAACTAACTTTAGTAATGCAAAACTTCTAAACGACTAAATATTTTGACAGGTGAAGCAGCAGCATACATAGTCTCCAAAGACACAACATTCCGTTGGGACACCTGTGCCCCACATTCTATCCTCCGTGCTAAAGGAGGAGATGTTCTCAATTACACAACCAAGATGCCAATCACTTATAATGATCCAGAAAGTAGAGATGCAAAAGAATTTTGCAACTCTGGTGGAGTCATAGCATATGCTGACCCATCTGTTTACGAGAAACTTGAAAGTGTTTTCAACTAATAACTGTATGTCTATAAAATCTATGTATTCTTACAGAAAGCTAAATAGTCTGTGTTTTCGGTAAGCAGCAAGCAAATGTTTTAAACCTTTATCATTGAAATGTGTTTTGAATCATTTTCATTGATTCCTAGAATAATGGTGCATGTTATACAAAGTGACCTTGAATTAGTATGTTATCCCGAAATGGGGGGATTGGGACCATGATACCCTATAAGTTGTGAGTCTTACTTGAAACTGGGTTTTTCCAAACTTCGTTGGTAAAAAATAAATCCACTCGCAAAATTGCATATGCGATCGCTACGTGAGTTAACAAGACACTATAAATACATTTCTAAACACAGGTTGTTACACTCACTTATGTGCACTCGGTCAAGGACGAAGTTCAACCACCCAAGGCTATTTTCGAACGTAAACTTTACATGGCATTTCTTCAATGAAAAACTATTAATTTAGAAAAGTCGTAGAAGAAACATTGTCTACCTTGGGGTGTAGATTTACCCCCTTTCGAGATAACATATCATTTCAAGGTCACCTTGTATAATAATCATTGAATGGATGCCAGAGGTAATAGGCATGATGACTACTATTAAAAATGAACAAGTAAATATTACTTTCATAAAGAAGATTAAAAATGAATGCAATAACTGAAAAAATAAGCAAAATCGGTAAATAAATCACTTTTAAAGTTTCTACAGTAGGCATCTCCTGTCCCATTCTCGCGAAACAGAGCGCCCCCACAGTTACTATGAAAAATCCACCTGTGACGTCACATGCCAAAGATATTGTATGTAAAGCTACCACAGCTTAGTAATGAGGTACTATGACGACATTGCTCTGACGCCACTGGCCGTTTGAGCTATCTCTTTCTATTCCGGTTTTTAAAATGCTTGTAAATTTGTCGTTTTTTGAGATATTTTATTTTTGTTTTCACAAATGTTTATCTTTTGAGGAATATTTCTAATTTATGCAAAAAAAAAATTTTAGTCATCATGCCTTTCTGGTCACAAGACAAAGGAGCTCGCGTGTTTGAGTATTGTTACTGTCCTTGTGACTTTACGGACAAAGCACTTTTTAACTGAATTAAGCCCTAATCATGATTACTGTAGGTATATTATCTGTGTCATGATTAAAAATATCGAATTTAATCCAATTAAGTATTAAAATATGGTATTTTTTTTTACACAGGTCAGGATATTAAACTAACTGGGTGGCATTTAAACATTTTTACTGATTGTTATGTTATTAAGCGGACTGTAGTTTAGACATAATTACGAAAGAAAACGATAGAGTTAAAGATGGACGAAAAAACTCACCAAATCAGCTTGGGCTTGGAATTTCATCTAAAACCTATGGGGGCAAGTAGAATTGCAGTACTTCGGCCTTTTCCAACCCTTCCCTTTATTTAATTATTTATGATGTAATTTATATTAGAATCTTTTATGCATTTCCAGCTAGGCCTTGAAGTTTGGTTGTATAGTCGTGCCATTCACAAAAAAAACGGTTTTTTCTAGTCATTTCTGTAGCATATAAATAAATGTGTGGACATTTCACACATCGCCTCAAACTAAGCATAGCTTGTACTATGGGAACCAGATAACTGATACAATACTTATATACTTTTTTGTATTGTAAATACATACATAGAATACAATATAACACCCAGACGCAGAACAAACATCTATGTTCATCACACAAATGTTTGTCCTGGGTAGGAATTGAACCCACAACCCTGAGTTCAGAAGGCAGGGATACTACCAACTGAGCTATGGGGCCCGCCAAATATAGTCAGCTACTATTCTTGATTAAACTATAACTATATTATGTACTTAAACATACTGTGTTAAACACATTTTTTAATAATTTTGTGTGCAATTTTCTTTAATAATATAATGTTACTTTAAATTATAAAATTGTTCCATATAAATGATCTCTTTCTTAGGCTGAGTTGCACCACAATCACAGTTAAAGTTACTGTCACGGTTTAAATTAACTATAACTTTGACCTTAACCATGGAGTTTAGCTAGCATGTGTTGCATCATCATAATTGACAGACAGATTATTGTCTTTAGAATACTTGATTCCGTGATTATATATTCTATGCGTATGACAGATATTTGACATAAACAATAACACTAACCGGTGAAGCGTCGGCGGTTAGTTATGACGTCATTTAACAATTATCACACGGCGCAACTAATTTTTTGTCTAACCGGTACTTTAACTGAATTGCCTATGATTGTTATTGCTAAAGTAAGCTGGTGCAACACACCCTTAATGTTTTCAATAAGTAATGACTTTTTAAGAATTATTGTGTTTTGTGTCTTTATAATCAGTCAAGTGTCTACTTATAGAAATGTGGTATTAAAATTACATGTTGGAAAAATATTATACATGACTTTAATTTCTTACACATAATATTAATCATCACTAGAATCTGAATCAGAGCTCTTACTTTTCTTCTTCTTTTTTTTCTTACTCTTTTTCTCCTTTTTCTTCTTTTTTGACTTTGATTCTTTTTCCTGGAAATAAATAATTGCATGAAATGATGATTAACCTTTAAAAAAACATGCATATCAAAAATAAATTGAGATAATGTACTTTAATGTGAAAGCAAAAAATACTTACACGAGTGCTTTTGAAGTTTAAGATTTTATTGTGTGTAATTATTGTAGTTGTAAGTGTTGAGGTGTAGTACCCCATCACTAGGAGCTGTAAGAACCAGCCAAGGGAATAACCAGGGAATGGAAAGTAGCATTAGCCCACTAGGTGGACCGACGACCTGGTGAAAGCCGCGGGGAGCCGATGGATGCAGAAGGCGAGCAGCCGCTCTAAGTGGCGCTCCCTGGGGGAGGCCTATGTTCAGCATGTCGTGGCGCGTAAAGGCCCGCATTTACATTTGGAGCATGTTACACGTCACACGTTATTGGCAAGGAATCTCATGTGTCATAGCGAATAATCCCCCAGTAGTGTCTTCTGGTTGTTGATTTATGATAATTTGTGTCTTATAGTTTGTTTTCTATAGTACATGAGATATTTTAATTTCTATGGTATACCTGCTTCACATCTGGAATTACAGTTTTTATAATAGTTGTGGGAACAGTGGTGGTTTGGAGTGTCGGAGCACATCCCTCCATTCTGATTGCCGCGGTCACCTCATCTATTTTACTAACATCTGCATTTGGTACTTTATATCGCTCACAGTGGTCCACTCTGATTACTCTACCTAAAATCTGAAAGATAAGATAAAATCCATGAGGCATGTATCAATAGAAATTTATACCATAAAAATCTGTAGCCTAAAAAGTTTGTCACGGTAAAACAATGAATGAATGAATAACAGCTAATATGCTACAGGTAAGAAAACTTTTACATAATAATACATCACATTATGTTTTACAAATAGTACAAAATAGTATGGTTATGGTTACATTACATTTGAAATATTTGTATGTGTATTTGTAATGCTGTATAGTATTAAATGTCTGTGGTATAATGTCAAATTAAGAGTTTTTAAACAGTTGGGTTTAAAAAGAACAGTTTCTAACTTTAATTCCGTTTAAATTGTCTACAGCTAGTATAGTAGATCGTTGATCTTCATAGCATATGAAACAGAATCCCCTTGACTTGCCAGTTGCTTTATCTCGGACTAAGTTAAGGTTGACTATTTCACCATATCTGCAATCAGGAAAAATATTGTTTTAGAGCATGCTGCTTCCCTCTGGTTGGTGAGAAAAAGTATTTTGTTTGGTTTTCCATAACGCCAGGGTCACAACAATGCAGTATTATTGGCAATGGCAGGTATTATTTAGGGAATTCTATAGGCCTGTATTCAAATGCTATACTTATAACAAATTTCTTGTAAAATAGTAAAAACTGTAAAAAGCACCAAAAAAGTTATAATTATAATATTTACACACTATTGAGATGAGTGATTGTCGTATTGAGCCATGTAGCAATCAGTAGGCCTAGCACGAATATTTACGCACGTGTAAGTGTAACGTTAACGTAAGCCAGTTGTATGGCATTTGATCTGCCCCCCTATTACGATTGAGCTAGCAGCACTGCTGACGCGCGTCTGCCGCACGTAATAGGGGGGTTTTACGTTAACGTTACACTTACGCACACTTGAATATTCGTGCTAGGCCTACTGCACTGATAATGTGAATGTTATTCCAATCGATATTTATAGAGAACTCCATTAAGCTGCAAACTTGGCCATTATTACTTGTTATTTATAGTTATGCTTATAAGTATACAAAATAATTATATAAGTGAATGAATACTTACTGAGAAAATACACAAATGACATCACCTTCAGTAAGATCATAGGGCAAACCGCCTACAAATAACCAAGCACTGTCTTTGTACTGATCATGCCAAGAGCTCTTTGAGCTATTAGCAAGCTCCCGTTCACTAAGCTTCAGTACATTTTTGATATTTCTGAAACAACCCATAATTTGTTATATACAGGGTTACAGGAAAAATCGTGCTAGATCCGTTAAAAGCGTGGAGTACCCATCACTTCTGACTTATTTCACTATGAAACACCCTAGGCTAAACTTTACCCTTTTCGAGATATTCAATTTTTAATTTTTTTATTGAAATATTTTGTGTCTTCTTATTATTATTATTATTGCATTTTTACATGTGTAATAAGATGCTTTAGGACGTCAATCATTAAAATAGTACATAAGTTAATTGAATAGACCGTAGTAGACAAGTGAAAGTTAAGATATAAAAAAAATATTAGAAACTGTATTGTTTTCTAAGGGATATCTACAAAAATATTATTAGTTTAGCCTAGGGTGTTTCATAGTGAAATAAGTCAGAAATGATGGGTACTCCACTCCCTTAACGGATCTAGCACAATTTTTCCTGTAACCCTGTATAATGTTAAATTAAAATAATATACATTTTATTAAAATTAAATAACCCCGCAGTTTCACCAGAGTCAAAAGTTAAAACCATCCTCTTATAAACCAACCTGCTACCTAACCTGAGAAGCTATCTTCATTACAAAATTTCACATAAATCTGTTCAGCAGCCAGCTGTTGCAACTTGAAGATAGAATAATCAAACACACAAAATGAAAGAAGGCACTGAGAAAAATTCCATTTGGGATTTTTTTTTCAAGCCCGAAAATAAAACCGGTAGGTACCCTACGTAATTATATACTCTCTTTGGTAGGTACTCACGTCATAGGATTCATTCCGCAGTAGTATGAGCTTCGTAATTCGTAGCTTAAATTATTTTACCCAGTGGTTCTCAATAATCCGTTCACATGAATCCGTTTTTTATGGTTTTTTACTTGTGTTTGCTTGTTTTCTCACGGACGCGTATGAGCTTTTTTTTTCTGAATTTTTACAATATTTTTATCATGTAGCTATGTTGATGATTTTTATTGATGTAAACATGAGCCACAGAGTATGAGAGTACATACATTGGTAACAGACTCAGTGCTGCCAATAAAAAAAAATCCATTCCACGCGTCAGTTTCGCCAATTCCCCGAAATTCCCCGCATCTTTTTGATTAATTTACCGAAACGACATTTTTGGAACAAAAACACTTTACGTTTTACTTTACGTTTTATACATGATTTGTTTAATATACTACTATATACAAATTACATCTGGACTAAATCCGTAGTCGTACTATTCACAGATTTGCCCTCCTGCATTATAGTTTCGATTTCAATTAATTGCAATTGTTTTTTATTTTATTTCATTTGTTTGTTTGTTAGTTTACACACTCTTTGCCCTCCCTGGGCCAAATCCGGAATTTCTCATGCCGGATCCATCTGATTATTTTTCCCTACAAACACGACGCGACTTAGAGCCAAGTCTTAACTTAAGGCAACTTTTCGGTGGCGCAGCGCGATGGTAGTGTGGTGCCGCCAGCTGTGTTTTGTAAGCAACAATGACAGTGTAAAATGAATACGCGAGCGAAGCGAGCGCGAAAAATTTCTGTATTTGCCACATTTTATAATCCAGAAAATAAGTATGGCCATTTGAGCAATTGATTCCACAGTGCCCATGTGCAATAAAATGCCTTAAGTAATTTGTATTTAAAATTTTGGGTAAATCAATAATAATTACCAATTCTCGAATAATATAAATAAAATTCAATAGTTAAGGAATTTAATTTATACTGGCATTTAGGCTGAGCAGTGCTACGCTGCTGGCACCAAACCAGTGTTATAAACAATTTTACAGAATTATTATGTCAGTACAAGCGCACTGGTTTCAGATTATAATAATGTATGTGTAGAAACAATAAAAGCACGAGCGAAGCGAGCGCGAAACACTTTTTTATATGCGGATGACCAACAAAAAAAATATTATTATACATAATACCCACCGAAAACAAGGTCTGAATTCCCCAAAATTCCCCGATTTTGGTCATTCCCCGCGCTCTCCCCGCTGCAACCCTTAATTCCTCGCAAATCGGGGATTTTCCCCGCAATTGGCAGCACTGCACAGACTAGGTAGGAGATACAATGGTATAGTCCATAGAGAAAAGGAAAAGTAAAATATACCCTATCCGTCTTACGAAGTGATTAATTATCCAAGTTACCAAGGTACCATATCTGTGAACTGGGGAATGAATCTGCAGTTGAGTTTACTCCACAGAGAACTTTGCTATATACTGAAAGTTTACTCCAAGTAATAGTGTTCTGTGTAGTCCTGTGTCGGTCGTTCATTTACGGAGATTTCGTGATTGACTAGCCAAGTGACCGAGTCAAAAGATTCGATCAAAACGTCGGTCATCGGTCTCGAGAACCAATGCAATGCGGAAAAGTACTTTATATGTAAGCACTTAAGGTTGATTTCAGAACAAATGGTATTTAACCGAGTCAAAAGATTCAATCACGTCGATCGGTCATCGGTCTCGAAAACTAATGCAGTGCAGAATAGTACTTTATTTACCAGCACTTAAGGTTGATTTCACAATAAATGTTATTTAACTTACGTCGTTTCAGTTTGAAGTGATACTGCGCCGCTGTGCCGGTCGTTCGGTCGGTCACGGATCGGTCTCCGTGCAGTCAGTCTCACTCACTCAGTCGGTCCCAAGGACCCGGGTCTTTAACGATTGAACGACTCGGTCGGTCACGAGAGGGCATGATTCGATCATTTTGATTTGGTCAATCACGATCGACACAGGACTAGTTCTGTGGTTTACTAATTACTCCGTTTATTTACGGGTTTATGTGATTCTCGCTCGATCTTTGCCGATCTACTACCATTTTTTACCAACTAACTACTAACAGCTTTAAAATTCCAATGACTACCCCTACCCCGGATAACCCTGAAAACTATGACCAGGTAATAATGAATATAAATCTAAATAATCCATTATACCTATTCCTTCATTACATTCATCCATTATTTTATTTTAAATTCTACCCGTAACCCATAGCCTAATTACTTGCTTTGTTTTGTACAATCAATAATTATTGTAGACCCCTCATTTTATTTGTACAGTTGGTTTATTTGTCATCAGCCCATACGTGCCACTTCTGAGAGACAGCACAAGGTTGTTCTCAACCAAGAAAGGGATTTAATCACTCAGGTGCGATCTAACACTTTCACTTCATAGCCAATAGCACCATTTTACATGTTTTTCTTTGCAGTATGATGAAGAAGATAATGAGCAACAGCTTGGTGCAACAGCGAGTGGGCGTAAAAGGCTGTTTAGTAAAGAGTTGAGGTGTATGATGTATGGGTTTGGAGATGACCAAAATCCTTATACAGAAAGTGTTGATTTCTTAGAAGATCTGGTGATCGAGTTTATCACGGAAACCACACACAAGTAAGACAATCATGTCAGTACTTTAACTTTAAACTCTACTCCCAAGAGTATCCACTTGCAAAGTTGCAATACCTATACACATTTTTGAGTTTATGAAGATAATATAATACTTTCTTGAAATAGTAATTATAATAGTATGGATGGAATAAATGGTATCTGCTTCCTTCAGTGAACATTTATAATTTTTCAGGGCTATGGAAGTAGGTAGAACTGGCCGTGTGCAGGTAGAAGACATTATTTTCTTAGTACGTAAAGACCCTAGAAAGTATGCCCGTGTTAAAGATCTGCTCACAATGAATGAGGAACTAAAGAAAGCACGGAAAGCTTTTGATGAAGTTAAATATGTTGGTAAGTGAATGCTATAAGTACAGTAAGACTACAGTATTGATTGTCATTTAAATAAAATGTTACTATTTAGGTTCAACTAGTCTCATTGTGCTATTATGTAGAAAATATGAACAGAGAACTTTATTTTAACACATTATATTTTATGATTTGAGCCTGCATTGTGTCATCATTTTGAGTTCAAATGTTTGCCTGGTACTGCAAGAAAAGAAAACAATTTTAATTATGTGTGAATGTATGAATAATGTTTTTGTAAACTTATAGAAGACCAACAGTAACTTAGATGGCCAATCAACTGTCACCATGCTTCTAAGACTGATGCAAGTAACAAAATTTATTTAGACACATTGCTTGTTTTGTTTGCACCTTGTCTTGATGTAGCGATTATGTAAGCAGGGTTGTTTAATCTGTTCTACTTGGTATGTGATGTGTCCTTGGTAAATATATTATATTCTTCAAAACAGACTTTAAAATCACTGCTTTTGATTTTATTCATTATAATATCATTAATTTTTAACCTACTTTTAACATTCCAATAGTCATTGAGAATCCGACAAAGGTAACAAAGTTACATTGAAAACAAATAGGACAGATTAGTATAAATAATGCTTTTTGTATTGTAAACTGTGGACTAACCTGAATTGTGATAATGTTCTATGTTCTTGCATTTTGAATGTTACGGAATTTAATTATTAATATCATAATAATAATTATGGAATTATGATGATTACAATAGTATAATAACAATTGTACTAGCTAAATTTTTATTGTATGTTAAATGTTTACCAATGTTTTGGGTATTTATCTGATGGATATGCTGTACTTGATCCTACTAATAAACACTGCATAACAGTGGAATAGCTAATCACTGTTTTCTCATATCTATGCCTATTTTACATTTTACATTCTGTAGATGTAAACAAAACACGAAATACTATTCCTCCCCCTGCTGCAAAATGTTTATAGGTGTATTTATAGTATATTAATATGGAGTTTTCTATTATATGTATCTAATAAGTTACAATGGTTGTTTTTGGGATTGTTCTTGTATTATGTATTATATGTCCAAAACTAACATTACAAACTGATTTCAGAATAATAACGACATTACTACCGTAAGAAAACCAAGTACCATGTTCAAGAAAAAACATGATTTATAGACATGTCTATTATTTCGTAAACTTCACCCTATTGAAGACTTAGGCTGAGTTGCACCATAATGATATAAAACATGTAATTCCAAATTAGATGTAAGTTATAATGTAATACTTATAGAATAAATAATAATTTTAAAATGTTTACTTTTTCATTTAATGCTGACACCTGCCTATTCATCAGGTCTTGAGACAAATAAAAAGAAAAAATGATTTAACTTTGAGAATCATTTATTTGTGCACTGTGTAATACAAAAGTATAGGAAAAATTCAAGCTAAATAATACAAAAAGCCATAACATATCTACCATCATAAATAAAGAATAAACATCAATCAATACCTAATACTATTGAAAACTCATATCATAATGTAACATTGAGTCCTTTGCACTTGGCAGTAAAAAGTTAATGCTTAAACAAAAATGGCATAATTTGTAATACAACCAATACTAATAATACAATAAACCTATGTGTTTAACAACATCAGTGTCACCTACATAATATATTGTAAATAATGTATCAATATAATGTTCACATTTTAAGCGACTAGACTGGGTGTTAAAAAACAGCCAAAAGTCCAACTTTGGTTTAATGTTCACAACAGTTTTATGATAACATTATTATATAATTTCAATAATTTAATATTATAAATAGGCCATTTGTGGCAGTGGGTTAGTAGTAGGTATATAAATAAGTTAACGACTAAGATACTTACTAAGCTCAATAATAAAAGTTCAACAAGTTATAAATTATTTTGGAATTTTAAAAGGCTACATGGAATGGTTTGAAATTTGGTAATTCCACTGGAACCTGTTTATTGACAATTCACATTGAGATATATAATATATTATTTTATATATTTATTAATAAAAATGGCAGATGTTTAGCCCGCAAGCAGACAGGAAGACATATTGAGCTCGCACTAATAAATAACACGTTATGACACAAATTGATTGAATACAAAATATCAAAATTGAAGTTATTGCAGATAAATGAATAAATCTATCTCACTAAATATGCATTTCACTACACTATACATTGTGTAAATAACTCTCACGTGATTGCAATAAACTTTATTATTTATAACAGCCGATTCTAAGGCAAGTAAGTCTTCTAAATTAGGATATAAATAGATTATGTACTTATATCGACCCTTGGGTGTGCCACAATACAAATATAACTTACGTCATCTACAAGGTGACCTTGAATTGGTATGATATCCCGAAATGGGGGGACTGGGACCATGATACCCTACATGTTGTGAGAGCTTTACTTGAAACTGTGTGTATATAAACCGCCATGGTAAAAAATAAATCCACTCGCAAAACTGCACGTGCGATCGGTACGAGAGTAAATAAGATACCATAAATTCGGTCGTTAAACTTATTTATGAGCACTCGGTCAAGGACGAAGTTCAACCACACAGCTGTGTCAAGGCTATTTTCGAACGTAAACTTTACATGGCATTTCTTCAATGAAAAGCTATTAATTTAGTAAAGTCGTAGAAGAAACATTGTCTACCTTGGGGTGTAGATTTACCCCCTTTTGGGATAACATACTAATTCAAGGCCACTTTGTATGTCAAAAGTAAATCATTTGGTCAGGGATTTGTAAAATGGATCAAATATCCAATAAATGTTTTCTTTACAGTATCAAAACCTATTTTTCTAATTCTACAAAAATGGAGTCAGTAAATCGGAACTTCAGAATATAGTACATAACAGTAGTCTACTTTGGGTATGCCACAAATATCGTCATGTACACGCCAAAAGTAAACCATTGGTCAGGATTTGTAAAATGGTTCAAATATCCAATAAATGTTTTCGTTACTGTATCTAAACATGTTCTTCTGAATCTACAAAAATTGAGTCAGTAAATCGGAACATCAGAGTGAGACACATAACAGTAGTCGCTTCAAAAAAATGTAACATATTGTCACTGTCGAAACCGTTTGTTTTTCTTTGTACGTATGTGTTGCGGGTAACTTACCCACAACAAAATACATAATACGTGTTATGTGATAACTCTCGTAAACATGTAGCACGTGGCGTCAACGGCCTTACCCTACCACCAGGCTGTGACGTATTGACTAATATTGCAAGTCAATATAAACAATTGTAATATTATATATTCTGGCTGGAAACTGGATGCCGATTCTTTATAGGCCTTTTTAGGCCAATTCTCGTATTGGCAAATGGTTAGGATGCGCACCGCGATAAAATATTCTCGACACTTTTTTCGTCAAAGACCGTGATAAGACTATCGTAGCGCCTAACTGTGTCTCACTCTAACAACGACTACAAGATTTCTCACGGTGCGCGTGCTAGGCGTCAGAATTTTTAGGCCGATTAAATGCTTAACGACTGTTGGCGACAACAACCGGGGCTGACCGAGATTAGAAAAGCATTCAATAAACACCTCTGGGATTCAGTTTAGGACCTTTAGTTAAATATTTCTAAAATCGAGCAATCGAATAGTCTTTAATGGTGGCGTCGCAATTTTAACCTTTTCCGTGGGTACCGTTCATTATTCTGTTGATCCAAAGCGTTTCACTTTTATAATATTAGTATGGATCCTTTATAACCATATTTATTATTTACAATCTACTATGGTGTAATGTGATTCGCTAATATCAGTGAGACTCGTTGATTCCATATAAGTTAGGCTAAGTACAGACCATGCATTCTTCACAAATCAACTATTCACAAGGTTATTGTAAATATTGACAACCTAAATTGTGATCGATATGTGTACATAGTTTATATGGCGTAAGACCTTAGCCATGTTTCGTGTTTGTCTTAGTCTGTAGGTGGATCCATGGCAGCAACGATCGACTTCATGACAGCAGCGGCGGCCAACGCGGCGTGTGGCTGCCACTCTTTGCCTCGGGTGCCGTCTTTGTAGTCCGAGATACCTGGAATAAAATAATTACTAGTTAAATCGAGTTCAACGAAAATGTTACAAAATAACCAAAGAGATGTAATTTTTGTGATCATCATCATCCTGTAGAAGTCCACTGCTGAACATAGGCTACTCCACGCCACCTTGAGCGGCTGTTCGCTTCCTGCATCTATCGACTCCCCGCGGTTTTCATCAGTCATCGGTCTACCGAGTGGGGAGCCTACTGCGTCTTCCGGTTCGTGGTCGCCATTCGAGGACCTTTCTTTCCCATCGGTTGTCAGTTCCACGAGCGATGTGTCCTGCCCATTGCCATTTTAACTCGCTAATTCTAAGATCTATATCGGTCACTTTAGTTCTCCTGCTTGGCAGGCAACTTGAACCCTAGTGAAATTGGAATGAATTCTGACCTTATCTCGCAGGGAAACACAGAGTATTCAAATCGAATAGTCAGAATTCATTCCAATTTCACTAGGGTTCAAGTTGCCTGCCAAGCGTGGGGGTTACAGCAATCTTCCCCAATGATAAGCGTGGGAATTGGCGTTGGATGGGGAGGCCTATTAGCAGCGGACGTCTTTAGTCTGTCGATGTGTAAGGTCTGTATGTTTAAGCGCTTCGTTCTCTATATTCGAGTAAAGTTACGAGTTGGCTAGCCACCGCGTAATGTCACTTGTAACTGCAGTAACGAATTTCAGAATGTCCGAGTAGCGCTAGCCGACCCGTAAACCAGGCTGCTACTTACAGGACACATCAGCTGCCGATTAGTACGGTTAACCGACGGCTATAGCAAAACTTGTTGCAAGCTCGCATGTGTTTGTAATTTATTATTATAGTTTGCATGCCACAAGTACTGAGATCTACGGAACTGTAAACTACCAACCCTGTTGATTACGCTACTGCTATAAAAGCATCGACTATTCCTGTTTCCTGTGTTATGGCAATGGGCAGGCCACATAGAACTGACAACCGATGGGGAAGAAAGGTTCTCGAGTGGCGACCACGAACAGGAAGACGCAGCGTAGGCCGGCCCCCCACTAGGTGGACCGACGACCTGGTATAAGCCGTGGGGAGCCGATGCACGATGGATGCAGGAGGCGAGCAGCCGCTCTGAGTGGCGCTCCCGGGGGGAGGCCTATGTTCAGCAGTGGACGTCTTCAGGCTGTTAATGATGATGATGATGATGATTCCTGTTTCTATTTCGAGATCAGATACTTATGAATATAGAAATCATTGTATTTAATTACTAAAACAGTCCGCTCATAACCGTGGGAAGACGATAGATACTGGAGGCTAGCAGCCGCTCAAAGCGGTGCTCTTTAGGGGAGGCCTATGTTCAGCAGTGGACGTCTTCAGGCTGATGATTATGATGATGATGATGACTACTAAAAAAGTTTTTGTTCAATTATAATATGTTAAATACTTATAGAATATTATTATGATATTTTTGTTTTGTGTTGTTTTAATTTTTATTATTGCGTCAAGATAAAACCATATTTCAGGTACCTATAGGTATTACTTATTACATTTCCCGTTGAACTAAACAATATAATCTTCTCTCAATTCGTATTACATTCCTCATTACATTAATTTAATTAGTTGATACCCCTTTTTGTAAAGGTAAATCCTTACCTACTTACTGTTTTTAGGTAGGGAATAAATACTCTTTGAAGGGCATCTACCCACCGCAGCATATAGCTGGCACATAAAAATGTAAAAAAAAATAAAAAATGAACCAAAAATGGCGTCACTGATAGCAGTTGGAGTGACTATTGAATGAACATAATGAACAATTGACGTTGCTACAGATCATTCTAAATTTTTACTCACTGTGTAAAACAGAGTTTCGATCAGCTACTCAGTGGGTAAAAATTTAGGGTGATCTGTAGCAACGTCATCTGTTCATTTCGTTCGTTCAATAGTCACCCTGACTGCTGTCAGTGACGCCATTTTGGGTTAGTTTTTTATTTTTTTTGACATTTTTATGTGCCAGCTATATGCTGCGGTGCGGTAGGTGCCCTTCAAAGAGTATTTATTCCCTACCTAAAAACAGTAAGTAGGTAAGGATTTACCTTTACAAAATAGGGTATCCACTAATTAAATTAATGTAATGAGGAATGTAATACGAATTTAGATTACATACCTATAGGTACCTGAAATATGGTTTTATCTTGACGCAATAATAAAAATTAAAACAACACAAAACAAAAATATCATAATATTATATAAGTATTTAAACATATTATAATTGAACAAAAACTTTTTTAGTAGTCATCATCTTCATAATCATCAGCCTGAAGACGTCTACTGCTGAACATAGGCCTCCTCTAAAGACACCACTTTGAGCGGCTGCTAGCTTTTAGTATCCGTCTGCTTCCCACGGTTCTGAGCGGGCTGTTTTAGTAATTAAATACAATTATTTCTATATTCATAAGTATCTGATCTCGAAATAGAAACGAATAGTCGATGTTTTTATAGCAGTAGCGTAATCAACAGGGTTGGTACTTTTTAGTTCCGTAGATCTCAGTATTTGTGGCATGCAAACTATAATAATAAATTACAAACACATGCGAGCTTGTGACAAGTTTTGCTATAGCCGTCGGTTAACCGTACTAATCGGCAGCTGATGTGTCCTGTAAGTAGCAGCCTGGTTTACGGGTCAGCTAGCGCTACTCGGACATTCTGGAATTCGTTATTGCAGTTAAGTGACATTACGTGGTGGCTAGCCAACTCGGAACTTTACTCGAATATAAAGAACGAAGGCCTAAGCGCTTCGTTCTCTATATCCGAGTAAAGTTCCGAGTTGCCTGGCCAGTGAGTAACACTGATCGGGACGTAAAGGCGTCGAGTAGTTCTTCCCAGTTTCACGAACGAAAACAGAGTTTCGATCAGCTACTCAGTGGGTAAAAATGTAGGGTGATCTGTAGCAACGTCAACTGTTCATTTCGTTCGTTCAATAGTCACCCTGACTGCTGTCAGTGACGCCATTTTGGGTTCGTTTTTTATTTTTTTTGACATGTTTATGTGCCAGCTATATGCTGCGGTGCGGTAGATGCACTTCAAAGAGTATTTATTCCCTACCTAAAAACAGTAAGTAGGTAAGGATTTACCTTTACAAAAAAGGGTATCAACTAATTAAATTAATTTAATGAGGAATGTAATACGAATTTAGATTACATTGTTTAGTTCAACGGGAAATGTAGTAAGTAATACCTATAGGTACCTGAAATATGGTTTTATCTTGACGCAATAATAATAATTAAAACAACACAAAACAAAAATATCATAATATTATATAAGTATTTAAACATATTAAAATTGAACAAAAACTTTTTTTAGTAGTCATCATCATCATAATCATCAGCCTGAAGACGTCTACTGCTGAACATAGGTCTCCTCCAAAGAGCACCACTTTGAGCGGCTGCTAGCTACCAGTATCCATCGGCTTCCCACGGTTCTGAGCGGACTGTTATAGTAATTAAATACAATGATTTCTATATTCATAAGTAACTGATCTCGAAATAGAAACGAATAGTCGATGTTTTTATAGCAGTAGCGTAATTAACAGGGTTGGTACTTTTTAGTTCCGTAGATCACAGTATTTGTGGCATGCAAACTATAATAATAAATTACAAACACATGCGAGCTTGCAACAAGTTTTGCTATAGCCGTCGATTAACCGTACTAATCGGCAGCTGATGTGTCCTGTAAGTAGCAGCCTGGTTTAAGGGTCGGCTAGCGCTACTCGGACATTCTGAAATTCGTTACTGCAGTTAAAAGTGACATTACGTGGTGGCTAGCCAACTCGGAACTTTACTCGAATATAGAGAACGAAGGCCTAAGTCTAATAGCTTCGAATCGGGATTCTCGAGCAGAAAGAAAGAATTAGGGAAAGTTTCCGATGCGTCGATACTCTCGAGATTGCCAAGGCTCGCATTACCCTGCAGCATTGACTATAAATCCAGTTAACATATCAAATTCCCCTCGTACGAAAATTAGTGGTGTATTTCAACCGCTAATCCAATGAGATGAAACGGGACACCCAATGTGTCTTTTGTTCCATCCTGCTCTGTTCTCTGTAACTTGTCATGATTTACCCCCATATTCTAATACGTTACCACGAGATCACTCCACTCGACTCAATCTCGAATTAACCTCATTTTTGTGTTTTGGTATTTTTAGTTGACAATAAATAATCAACTTGTCATTTTACCTTCAATTTTTCTCAAACGAGAGAAGCGAAGCAACTGTCAATTCAAGGTACTTCGCGATGTATTTTGAGTTTCCCTCAAAGTTAAGTAGAAGTCAAGTGAAGGATTTTCGGAGAAATGTTTTGGAATACGGGGGTAAGTCTTCTTTTGTTACTTCGCCCCCTGCCCGCGCAGTTGAGTCGTGTTTGTAGAAGAAATTATGTTCACGAGCTAACAACGGGCTTTATAATCTTTGGATATAGATTTTTGAATTAGCATGTTGAAATGGCAATGGGCAGGTGTCACATAGCTCGTGGAACTGACAACCGATGATAGGACGATATATCCATTTAAATCTGTAAAAAAAATTGGAACCTAGGAACTAATTCTATGATAATCAGAACACTTAGCACTTTTTATCGTTTTTTTAGATACTGATAGCATGCTATCTAGGTCCTAAACGCTTGGTCACCAGAAAACTATTTACTTTGTGTCTAGCGGACACTACCGACCTATACAAGGTGGCCTTGAATTGGGGGGGACTGGGACCATGATACCCTACAAGTTGTGAGAGCCTTACTTGAAACTGGGTGTTTCCAAACTTCCATGGTAAAAAATAAATCCACTCGCAAAATTGCACGTGCGATCGGTACGAGAGTAAATAAGATACCATAAATTCGGTCGTTAAACTTATTTATGAGCACTCGGTCAAGGACGAAGTTCAACCACACAGCTGTGTCAAGGCTATTTTCGAACGTAAACTTTACATGGCATTTCTTCAATGAAAAGCTATTAATTTAGTAAAGTCGTAGAAGAAACATTGTCTACCTTGGGGTGTAGATTTACCCCCTTTTGGGATAACATACCAATTCAAGGTCACCTTGTAGAGAAATTTTCCGATGTGTCGATGCTCGCAATATCCTGCAGCTAGAAAAGGCGGCTGAAAATGTGAAAATGGTATAGGAAAAATGTGGCGACCTCTGATAGAGATGAAGCAGTCCTTCCGGTTCCCGGTGACGCTGTCCAGCACGGCGTCGAGCTCGCAGTCGTAGGCCTTGGCGCGGTGCAGCGCCGCGAAGGCCGCGCGCGCCTCCCCCGCGCCCGCCGCGCCGCGCCCCCCCGCCACCGGCGCGCAGTGCACGCGCAGCCCCCGGGACATATTGTCGCTGCAACCGCAACGAACTAGGGTCAACCCCAACATGTTCGTGCATCCTTTATGTCGAACACGAATTGCGACATTCTTCAAGGTACGAAATTTGCAAAATAACGTCACAAATGTTCAACATAAAACGACATTAATCCAAACAAGGTTTCATACGTTAAAACTCAACCTCCAGATGATTTTCGCTTTTCCTGTTTTAAAGCATGAAAACTTGTGTAATATGATTTTTTTGTTGAAATTTGTGGCGTTTTTGCAGGTTTTTCAATGGTTGGAATTTCCATAAGTCCTACCATTTAATAATTTCAAAAATGTCGCAATGCGCGAGCGAGATAGAGGATGCACAGAGACCATGCCGAATGCAACTTGGTCGAAACCTTGAAATAAATAAACAATGGGCCTTAATAAATAATGGGCCTTATTTATAAACGTAGCTTAAAATTAATCAAGTTCTAAAAGGCGCTGTCTTGTTTTCGCCGGTGATATTTCACATCAACGAGTAGTTGATAGGAGGTTTAAAGCATAGATTAAACTCAACTTACTAATAAAAAATAAAAATAAAAATATATGTGGACATTTCACACAGCGCCATCTAGCCCCAAACTAAGCATAGCTTGTACTATGGGAACCAGATGACTGATATTGTATCAGTTATCTGGTTCCCACTTATATACTTTTTTGTTTGTAAATACATACATAGAATACAATATAACACGCAGACGCAGAACAAACATATATGTTCTTCACACAAATGTTTGTCTCGGGTAGGAATCGAACCCACAGCCCTCAGTTCAGAAGGCAGGGATACTACCAACTGAGCTATCGGGCCCGTAAAATGTGAAGTCTTTTTCCTGTACACAATTAAGTACTTGTCCTGTTGCGGGAATCGAACCCGCTGCCTCCGGGTAATGAGCCGACTTACTCAACCACTACACCACGGCAGCTGTCACGTTTTCTATCGTTAATAAAAAACACATTATTAATTACCCAGTGATTAAGTCAATGACGATGTAACTAATCATCTATATTTAAATACTAACTTTATTTAATTTTAATTAAAATTTGTCATTATTATTTAATAAATCGATTGTTGAAACGACACGGTTTGAGGTATTTTAATGGCGCATTAATATACCTCAAACAGCGTACCGTCCTCGAACCAGATGGTGATTGAAAAGCCAAGTATGGTAAAATTGGTAAACTACCTATTGTTTCTTTCCTTCTCATATACAGGAGTCAGAGTCACCCATAATGTCATCAGTGATTTTGGAATAAGGCACAATGGTCAACTTGAATCACTATAATTTCCTTTATCGAACACACATTTATAAATCTCATAACATAATAGAAAGAAAAGAAAGAAAGAAAAAACATTTATTCCAAATACACACACACAATATCCTAAAAAACTAAAATAAATTATGTAATTCACATCTGTAGGTTAGGAAACCAAAATAATGGCTAGTTCGGGCTCTAAGAATAAAATGAATAGAATTACCTAATCTTTTACAACCAATATCAGATTTCTTGCACACAGAATTTAGGTGTCTAAGTCCTGTTTTTTTGATAGTTAATTTACTCATATTAATTTTGATTACATACATTTGGTCCCCTTGTGGCGCCGGATGCGAGACTTCAATGTACGCGCCATCGCCGACTTCCATACACAATCGGTCGGCGAATCCTTCCGGGGGTTCCCAACGTCCGGGGACGCTTCTCAGACGGTCCAAACCTAAAAACAATTTTTTAAACTTAAATTTAATTACACTGGGCCCTTGTTTTGTATCGATTCCTTACTTCGAAACCACACGAATTCCTTGTCTTACATAAGAAATCTGCAAAAGTCTATACTACTACTCTATGAAACGAAAACAAAACCGCGCGAAATGTATTTTGAATTGGCGCGATTTGAACTGTCAAAAATCATATGTTTTACCGTGACACGTTCCGAAACATCAACACATCAAAAGATTTGACCACTTATGTCAATATATTTTATTCAAAATAAAGATAAATTTAATGTAAAGTGAAGTTATATCTGACACTGTGACACGATTTGAACAAGATACGATAACGACGTGGTTTTGTATCGTGTGGAATCTGTGTTTCCATAGAGAATAACCGCCCTGGTGCAGTTTAATTAGTCTGTGAATATTTCAATTAACTATCACGGTTCATGAGATACAGCCTGGTGACATATGGACAGACGGACAGCGGAGCCTTAGTAATAAGGGTTCGCTTTACCGTTTGGGTACGGAACCCTAAAAAAGGGGCAAGAAGTAACACGCGAACTGGCAACACAGCCCAGTGACCGGTCGACATAGATTTGTACTTTGTACCTAAGTGCGGAATCAGCCGCGCCTGGCATTACTCAAATGACTCAAAAGCCATCGACGCCGTGACCGATTTGGTCAATAATGGTAAAAATAACCGTTACACTCCTACCTATAATATAAATAGTTCAATTATTATCTTCTTTGCGTATTAAGTTTGAAAATGATCTAAATAAATCAGTCATCAATGACGGGCAGTAATGCCTTACTATTATAAGCCACCAACGTCACAATTTTTCAATACAATGGAAGGAATAATGTTCACTGAAAAGTCACCGTTATCATGCGTATCCCAATATATCTGTTAGTTTCCATGCACGCGCGATTTACGGTCATAAATGTATTTTTGTAACCTTTGTCAAATCACTTACCTACCAATATTAGTAATGATATTTACCTTCACTGACATATGAGTTCCAAGGTGCCTGCGATTTTGTTAGGCGTACTGCGATTTCTTGTAAGAGGAAGCTCTGAGGCTTGTATGGTTTCACTTCGAAGTCCCAGCCGCCCTTGCCATTGCGCTCCGCTTTTTCGCAAAACACGTAAACTGATCTGAAGGATAAAAAGTACTTTGTTACTTAACATTTTATTCAATAAATAGAACAAATCTCCTGTGTTTATAAATTGGCGGTTACTTCGTTCTAGATACAGGCCAATAAACCAGACGGACAGGACAGAAATACAACTTAAGCTCCTTCTTAGGAAAATGTCTAAAACCGTACGAAATGTGGGCTGTGGGTGTGGGTTTTAGTATAAATAAAAGCAAATGGAACACGTTTACAAATGGAAAGTATATTGTTCTTTTTCGTTGTAGGCGGCCAATTTTGTCTATAAATTAGCGTAGAAACTAATACAATAGAATGTGGCCTTTTTGGCTATAACACTCTGAAGGTTTACGTAAATAATGGACGCTTAAAATTCCGTGTTAATTAGTAATTTTGACAAATTGGCCACTGGTGCCTCCGGTCCAACTACTCAGCATTTATTTAGAAACTGTAAATACCCCCTGACTGACGTTTTAAAAGCTTTGCTATTGTTTATTCTAATTACGAATCTTTACCTATTAAGGTAACTCTGTAAAGTTGGTCAGCTAATTCACTTTTATAATAATGTTAATATTAGTCATGGAAGAAAACCCTCGCATTATTCAAAGTTCTCACGAAGCGAACGTCACAATCCATCAGATTGAATCGTGCTTTTTGGCTGACGCGCTCTAGTTCGGTTAAATATGACGAGAAACGGGGTCAATTCTGAATGAAATATACAAGCTAAAACTTGTGGTTAATCTTTGTTTGGGCATTTTATAACGTGCCACAAGACTCATAGAAACTCGTACGGGAGTCATAATGACTTCCATGGTAATAAATAAACGGTGTTTGAATACATCTTGTTTTTTTTTAGTTACACATGCCATTTTGCCATTTGGAATGGCTAGAAAGGTTGAATAACATAATTAAACATAAGTACTATTTGAGCAGCTGCTCGTCTTCTACATCCATCGGCTCCCCGCGGTTTTCACCAGATCGTCCGTCCCCAGGTGGCTCATTGGGGGAGGCCTATGTTCAGCAGTGGATGTCTTCAGGCTGTTGATGATGATGACCTTTATTTGGCATTCATCGGTTCTATACCATTGGGATCACACGTTAACATTTGATTCCAAAGTGCAGTGAATATAAAGACAACTAACAAGTAATAGGTAACCATTAGGTAGGTACTAACTATTAGGACGCTGAATGCTCCCAAATCGACTATTTTGAACGTGATTATCTCAAAACGTATACCATTTACAGGATAAAAAAAAATGCACGTTAATACTGGTCATATCTTCTTTCCATCTGCCGAAACCGAAACACGTTTCCGAAAAGTTTTCTCGATGGAAAAAAATCGTGAAGTGACCTCTAAAAAATCATTCAAACGTCCTAAAATGTTACTTTATAATAAGACACAAAATGTTACTTTGAAATAAATCAGTGATAAGTTATGTTTCAATGCATCCGTCTATAAGCTTATTTTTTTATAACAATAAGCAGTTCTTTTATAACTAATTATTTGTACCGAAAAAATGCAAAAGTCGAAGTGCAACGCAACGTAATCGTATATTTTTGCTATGCACAAAGCGACCCTATAAGGTACAAAATAAGTTTCAAGTTCGTCTGCTGTAATAAACATGCTCGCATTGGCTCCTGTCAGCGTCTTAAGCATTGGATTGTTCTCGTCAAATCTACTTAGCTACACCTACCTACTGAAAGCAAACTCGCGTTGCTTTACAGGAATCTAATGTTGCATATTCAGGTCATCGGCCCTTCGATGCATTATAAATAGGTACTCACTTTTCGGGCAAGTCTGGGGCAGGTGTTGAAACGACCACGTCGCCTAGACGAACATGCCTCGAATAGTCGGTGTAGTGAGGGACGCCGCCGCCGACACCAACCAGGAAAACATACTCCACCTGCCAATCAAATGGAAATAGTTTTCTTTACAAAGTAGGTTAAGATGTCAGATTCTATTTCATATCTCATCTATTGGTCGGAAATACTGGTTATTTTTAGTTTTAGAAATAAGATATACCTGTTTATATCGTCACCTTTATTTTGGAACGAAAAGTAAACATTTTTATTAGTGGACAGTTTAATGCCTTTGCGTGATGAATAGCGCTTTATAATATATGTTTATTGGTAGTGAGTGTAGTGATCACCAAACCCTTTGCCAAACATTGCTTTATAGTAATAAAGATCAGAGACTACCATTAAGCAAGAAAACATCAAACGCATCAGTACTAAGCTTACGCGACCACGTCTAGTATAAGGGTTAAAAAAAACAAAACACAGTCTCACCTACAATCAAAGTCTATAAAACCAAATTCCGGCACGCGTATGTCCCTGGTGTTGAGGTTAAATGACTCACGAATTTAGGTACTTACGCATAAATAGATGTACGTAAGAATGTGAAATGACGTGAAACATAACCTGATAATACATACTTATGTGATAAATACTCCTTGTGGTGTTTGTATTTGTGTGACACTGATAGGTATACTTCTTATTCTTATTCATTGTAAGAATAGCAAGCTACAAAGTGTTCTTGTCGACGACGTTTTTCGTACCGGGAAATAATTTAATGTACATCGAAGTGGCACGAAAGAAAGGAAATTAGTAAGCGCCTTCCGTTAATTGCATCATTATATCCTATTATCAGTGGGCCTAGCACGAATATTTACGCGCGCGTAAGTGTAACGTTAACGTAAGCCAGTTGTATGGCATTTGATCCGCCCCGCTATTACGATTGAGCTAGCAGCGCTGCTGACGCGCGTCTGCCGCTCAACTGCTGTCAAAATTGTATGAACTTTGACACCAGTTGAGCGGCAGACGCAATCGTAATAGGGGGTTTTACGTTAACGTTACACTTACGCGCGCGTAAATATTCGTGCTAGGCCTACGGGTTATCAGGTAGGTAAAGTGTTTTTTTTATGTTACCTAACCCAAAAGCTATTTGCAAGTTTAAAGATCGAGACAGAGTTTATATTAAACTCTATGGAGCGCTGAGTAAACTGACAAATTATTCGCACTTCTTACAATAAGTAATAGAAATCTCTCCGGACTAGTTATATTATCTCATACCTACCTAGCTACTGATAATTTTTATTTGTTAGTACAAGAAGTATCTTTTGCAAAACGTTTGCCATTCAACCATTGAATAAATCGGAATACAAAGTTGTACCTAAAATTAAAACGCACATCTGGCATAGCATTCTACTGCTAGCCGATGGTATGCAAAATTATAACAATATATCAAGCGAGCTAAATTCGTCCAAGCATAAGAACCAAACATGCCAGGCCAGTGCAATCATGGCTATTTCACGGTTGACTACAAATCAGAGCGAACCCATGGGCGTTATAAACTGTGAATGAGTTTTCCACAATGGTTCCCAATTCCCATGGATCTTGAAAATCTTGAACTAAGCTGTTGTATGTGATTCAATGAATTATTATTGGGTTCATATCATCATCATCCTCACCACCATCATCACCACCTGCCTGAAGACCCGCGGTTTTGACTAGATTGTCGGTCCAAATGGTGGAGTGGGCCAGCCATCGCTGCGTCTTCCGGTTCGTGGGCGCTACTCGAGAACCTTTCTTTCTCATTATGTTGTCAGTTTTACGAGCGTTTTATCTACCTTATGGCTTATTAAGTTATCACCAATTAAATGTCATAATACTAACGTTTCGTAATAATATACGGCCTCATGAAAAATGTGGGTGCACCTTTATGACTGTACCTATGGTATTCTAAACCAATCGGATTTAGCGCTACCACGCGAAACCAATACAAAAATAGTAGCAGTTTTAGAGGCCGATTGGCATTCAGATTACCTACTTACAATTTTGTACTGCGTACAATTCGTACTTCGTGTAAATGTTACAAGCGGTTAGCGTTAGCGGTACACACATAATTATGATACCTATTTTTGCTGCATGAACAAAATGGTAAGAGATTCTTGTTATCATTCTATCGATTAGCTCTAAACGATGATTCCACCACAAATTGGACTAATTTTTCAAATCGTTTTGAATATCGTTGTCTACAAATTAACAAAATTAACGAAAGCATTAAGAATCTTAATGATTATTTAAGGAATATTCCAATCAGAAATTAATTTTCTGAATAGATATTTATTACAGGTTTGTAGACACGCCAATGACGTAATTAATGGTAAAAAATAAAAAAGATAATGTGTATATTTCTATTAGTTCCTACAGGGCCATTATTTCGTATCGATTCCTTACTTTGAAACCACGCGAGTTCCTTGTCTTACATAAGAAATCTGCGAAACTATTCTCTATGAAACAAAGACAAAACCGCGCGAAATGAATTTGGAATTGGCGCGATTTGAACTGTCAAAAGTCGTATGTTTTACCGAGACGCGTTCCGAAACATCAACATATCAAAAGATATGGCCACTTATGTCAATATATTTTATTCAAAATAAAGATAACTTTAATGTAAAGTGTTAAGGTATATCTGACGCTGTGACACGATTTGAACAAGACACGATAACGACGTGGTTTCGTATCGTGTGGAATCTGTGTTTCCATAGAGAATAACCACCCAGGACTGGCAATAAAAGAAAAAGAGCTGGCAATAAAGATCAGAGGCGAGAGGATATCGTACAACTGGGAACTGTTGGAAAAGTGACCGGAAAGGTCACAAGTTATATCGGTGAGGAGATTTACATATGTCGACCCCACGAAATGTAGAGAGAACATTGTGGGTGTTTGAGGGAAGTTATTCGATGCAAACGGCTACTAGGTGGTAGGACTTGTCTGTAAAGTTCGTCTAGGTCGCTCTGCCAGTTATTCTGCTGCAAGCAGTACTGTGCAAGCACTACTGTATTCCGGTATGAAGGGCATTGTAGCTAGTAAAATTACTGGGCAAATGAGAATTTATGACTTGATTACACAGTTTAGTAATCTGATTACTAGACTGTGTGATGTCTCAGGAAGGCGTGCGCAGTGCAGTGTCACGCGAAACTATTATTTTAAAGTTCCGAGTGACACTGCAACAGTTTTGGGCGGCCGTGGCGACAGGTGAACGAACGACTAGCTCGTCACGTCATTCATTCTCATAAAAAAGTCTTCGTTTCTTATCTTTTTTAGTAATGTTAGATGGGGAAAGGTAATGTTGAGCATTGTTGGTGTTGTCGAGCTGATTTTATTTATCAACAACAATGGCTCCAAAGGTGCTTGTTTGGTTGGCTTTTGCTATGAATACTACACTGTCATCATCATCATCATCATCATTGAAAATATGAAATATCTGCGCCTCACAGTTTCATATGTGTCAATCCTGGATCTAGAAGTCTCTACACCTACCTGCACTACATACCATATTTTATATAAATCCATTCAATAGTTTACGCAGTATATAACAAACACCCAAACTTTTTCAAATTACTAATAGGATTAGTAGGAAGTTACATGATGTATACCTGCATACGTAATTTGTAATCATTAACGCCGGTCATTATACTCCTGACGTTAAATGACGCTTTTCATCATTAGGCACCTAGGATTTACTAGGGATAGCTGAATCAGTGGCGCATGCCGGTCTAAAGTCCATAAAAAACCAATACCCAATGACACAAAAGATGACCGCAATGAGGTAAAAAGCTAGTTGCAACGTGGGACTAAGAAACCCCTAAATATGCTATATGTATATGATGAACGGTGCTGTCTGACGACTTGGATGTACCTACCTAGGTGGATTATGATGACATTAAAATAATCGGTGATTGACACCTAAATAATTATGTAGTAAATGGTTTAGGCAAAACGAGCAAATACTCATTCTACCCCCACTCAATCAAACTCGATTAATGTATAAAAGAGACATAGAGCGTTATTTCTTTCATTTTTGTTTTGTTTGCGCTGATTATGTGCAATTGTAGATGAACTCTAAGAAAGCTAGGCTAGCTTGGTGCGGACGGCAACGAGCATGCGGGTAGAGTTCTAAGAGTGTTCTTTTCTCTGGTTTCTTCGAAGCGTTTTTATGTTCTAGCGAAAAAGAAGATTAAAATTCTAGTTCTATTATTCTTATTTAATTCGTTTCACTGTAAAATAGGATAGAATAATTGAGTTTAAATACATTTAAGGGATCAAGATTATCGAGCAAAGAATGTTCATGTTCTTGATCATGCTCATGTCCTTGCTTTTCTATTTCTGAGCATAACAAAAACATTTTATCAGTACTCGCATTTTTGTGTACACACATACACTACTATGTAGGTACATTGTACCTAGATAGTAGTTAATCCCCAAATTCTTCTAGCGCTTGGTGCTAAAAAATTAGTGCCAAATGATATTAGCGTTAGTTATTGTTAACCTTGAAATTAATTGTCAATATATCATGTTGAATTTAGCTTTCAGAAAAGAAGTGATCACACGTAAGTATTTTATTTACCCGTTACATCTATAGCCCAAGATAGAGAACATGTCTATGAGCGAACTACTAAACCTTTTGGAAGATGCCGAGAAGTCTGGTTGTGGTGTTGCCAGCGGCGGTCATGGCTTCTCTCGTCCGGCCGACAGATGGCAGCTTGGTGGTGACCACGCGATGAGCTCCGATACTGCCCAGTGTGTACACATTAGATTCACCTATAAAGAAAATATTATTTAAAAATTATCGCGGGAATGTGTGTAAGGAGACTTTAAGATTTATAATAAACATGTAATATTTCAATGAAACCGCCTATGGGAATGTTACATTTAAACAATATTCCTTATTTTGTAAAGATTTGTTTGGGATTCAGGCCATTTTTCTGTGCCTGGTTGTCGTACACTGGCTGGACCGAAACCACTTTTTGTTGATTCTTGAGCACCCTCAATGCATTCTTGAGTACCAACCAACCCTGATGAATGTGATATTTTAGCCAAATTTCATGTAATCAAATCAATCTACCTGATAAATAAAAACTGATCAATTCATTTATTGTCTCACATAGGTAGGTACCTTTTGCTTCCAATAACTTATGTTATGTCATTAAATTGACCATAATTATAATGTTACGGGAAACACCCATAGGTACCAACTGTTTCATTCAACTTTTTACCCATACATACTAATGATACTAATGAGTCAGATGAATATAAATGTATATAAAACGACCGCAGTATTGAACTGTCCATCACTTAGTGTCCACTAACTGTAAATTGGTTATAGTCCTACAATTGGGACTACCAATATTTAATTAATAAATTATTAAATTATAAACGCAGTGCGTACGACGGCGACGCTTCGACATTCCAAACAAAAGTATCGTAATTAATATAAAACTTTACGTTTTTTTAATTTTAATATTATACTCAAAATGGATTCTGCTGTGTTACTTTCTGTGTTGGCGATAACATATACCGTGGTGGTGGCACGTCCGGCTGATATGAATTTAAAAACAAAGAGGTAAGACCACTTTCTTATATATTGTTCATTAGTAATCAAGACAAAGTATAATAAGGTGTATAATAGTGATCTCACTTATGTTAAGTAATGTTTCAAGATGTAGGTATAATATGTCACCGTCTTTTTGACTTAGAAGAAACATCTCTAAGAATAAATTTCTTAAGGAATTGTACAGACATAAAAGTGCGGACGCTTTTTATTTTTATTATTAGTAGACAACTGACAGATAAACAACATAATATAAGGTAAATTTTGTTGTAATTATAATTGATGAAAGAAGTCGTCAGCCTAATTGGCGATTAATGCGGGGTTTTGTAGTGTTAATAAAGTAAAGTAAGGATACCTAATATTATATTTCAATTAAATATTTCCAACCATTAAATCTAATAATATTACGATATGAACTACGTACTTAATTAACTTTTTTCGTTGTTATTTTCAGATCTGTAGATGAGGAATCAGCAAAAAATGTTTTCAATCCAGAATTCATTAAACTTCCAACAGAACTACGAAGCGAGTTTGCTATAACCATAAATGGCACCATCGATCCTACCAATAAAACGTAAGCTTTTATAACTTTTATAGAAATTTGAGACATAAAAACGAACTGACATAAGTAAGATTCAAGGGATTTTTGGCTTGTAGAATTAGTGCTACTTGAGCAACACTTTATTAATCTAACTTATAATTTCAGGCTCGAAGTGGAATTCCCAACAAGCGGTGAAGATGAGCACTGCAGATTAATATACGATTTCGACACAAAAACGCTTGATGTTTTGCCACCACCACCTGACGAGAGCAACACAATCAATCCTTACGAAATACCATCACTTGGTAAGAAAACCGTGTTGTATACGCATAGTTTTGATAGTTAGAGATATTTACAAAAGCCTTGTTATAGAATTGAAAATAATGAAAAAGCTTCCAAACGTCTGAACTGCCATACCTACTAGGCTACTACCCAACATTATCATTTATTATTATAATTTTTTTTCAGAATTCCCAACATTCTCAATAAAAGTAAGCGCCAGGACCACTAATCAGAAAAATATGTTTACAATGACTTTTGAAGCGTTAGGCGGTGGTACTTCTTCTTCGATGACTTGCCCAACAAAAGACTTCAATGATCACGGATACATCAATTTCAAGAACGGCGTGCACAACATCACTAGCATTTTGTTCGAGTTCAATTGATTTATCAGAAATGGCAAGGATGAGGCCGTCTGTGATATCTGACTACATCTGCTGAGTATCAGTTTGATTGGTTGTTGAGGGGATAGCGGAAAACAGCGTGGTAGAGCCGACTAAATGCAAGGCTTTGGGCTACTCAACTAGGATAGATACTCATCATAAGCTATAAAAAGACAATGTCCACTTGTAAGGGCTTTATGGCTAAGAGTTAACAGTGAACATTGGCATACTCTCAATATAGGCTTAATAACTTATTAGCCGAATATTATAATCACTTCAGTCACCCACTCTTACTTCACTATCAGAAAGTAAGGATATTTACTACATTTGAAGAACATTATCGAAATAATTTATTGGCAAAATTGAATTTTTATGAGCATCCTGTTCACGCTTAGCCTGGAATGTACATTATCCTTTGCGCTCATATTCACCTGCTATGTATTTGTAGGTACTAAAATTCCACTAGGATTGCTATTCATTTTATCATTAGCGCCGGCACCGGCGAGTTAGTTAATATTTTAATAAGTATATCTTTATTGTTACAATACCTTTGCGATATAAGGATATTCATCTAATCATTATGTTATAGAAATAACGATTCTAGTCAATGAAATTTTAATTTATAAGTACTGTAAAATGTATTTGAAACGGGATACTTGTTGATACTATTTTAAAAATATCTTAAGAATATCCCGTTTCAAAACATTTGCTATGTTAGCGACCATGTCAGTATAAAACTTAATTTATTGTAATACGGCAGGTCCGTTTGTTGTTAATTTATTTCTATTGTTCAGTTTCAATATAAGATATACGTAAGATGTAAATAAACATAATATGTTTAAATAACCTAGCATTTTTAATCCACGTCAGATATTATAATTACCATAATACCCTAGGTAGGATAGGTACTTGATTTTTTAGGATTAAAAATTTTAGTCGTCTTTTAGTACTATTATTATGATATGCAAACATACCTATGCGAAAATTCACAGACACCTACATATAGGTACATATTTTTTATAGTCACGTTACGATTGGCATTGGCCGATATAAGTGCCGTTTGAGTTACGAGTTGCGGGTGTTACGACAGAGGCCAATGTGTCGCACCGTGAAGTCACGTCTTCTTTAAGGAGTATGTTACCTACAAAGATAATAATTATAATTATCATATTCGATACACACGCAACTTTATTATACAGAAATATTCCATTTGTTAATATACTATGTGGATTCTGAAATATCTGTGATTATGTACTAGAATTTCTATCGTGGTGCTATATTTTTTTTTTCACACGAGTTGTGGTGGATATTGGTAGATAATGATTTCAGGTTTAAGAAATAAAACTTTTTCAAAATCTACATAGATAATTTCTACTTTAGAAAATTTATGTGTTTGCATCCTTCAGTTAATTTTAACTTCAAATAGAGTATTAACGAGTATAGTGTTTCTACAATAGGTCCAACGGTATACCTATAGTTATTCGGCGGGCAAATTGCCCTTATTAGCATTCGTACGTTTTTATCTAAGAACTTGCATATATTTTATATGTACCTATACAAATAACGTAGATGAACTCTATAAATACGCCAAAAAATCTGAATCTGAATCAAAAGAAAAATTTGTTAAATCTACTTTTACGTTACTTTTACTACACTACACTACACTACACACACACACACACACACACACACACACACACACACACACACACACACACACGCACACACACACACACACACACACACACACACACACACACACACATTACTTCTTACATAATTATCAATAATGTTTATAAATAAAATACGCGCGTGAACGTGATGGATAGGTGGTTTTTACTTATTATGTAAGCAAAGCAACAACAAATTATGTATGTGTGACGTTTACTGAAGTAAATCCAGTATACCTATGTTACCTTATAATGTAACGATTTGGACCCTGTTATGTTGCATTTCTTTTAATAAACTGAATTGAATTGAATTGAACTGAGTGTAGCTGTTTTACCTATAACTTATTATGTAAGTTATGCTGCATAGTAAAACTTGGCGACGTTTCGTGAAGGCCTTTAATAAGAGTTTGTTTTTATTAATAGATTTTATCCATTTTAGTAGTTATTTATTAGCGATGGCAACTAATGCGATTTTGCGTAAATTTCATAAACATGCTAATTCACGAGTCTTAGAATGCTAATTGCTAATGAAACGAAACATGAAATGAAACTTTATATTAAAAGTTAAATTCAAAATGAACTAAATTAATTGAAATGAAATTTCATATTTCACAGAATTTCACAATTACATTTAATTTGCGAAATACTAATTGAGTTTTAAAAATGAATGCGAATGCTAATTAATCCATCACTGTTATTTATAGCTTCGACTTCGGCTTCCTACGATTATATATCTGTATCTATATATGCCAGGGCATAGATACATTTTACAAACCCATGAAATTGCTCTGTCTATATTTATAGCTATGCAGATCTTTGCCGAATTCATATTTTTAATAAAAATAACTTTCAACAGAGACGTTTACAAACTGCTCGACCTTGTAAACTTTCTACTAGGTATCTTCAAGTAGTCTAATAAAAATATGCTATACTAGAACCAGAAATTTCTCATTTTCTATACCTTAAAAGTTTTACAATAAGTGCGTATTTTATAAGCCCTATAGTAGATAAGAAATTGAGTCATCCGGTAGACACACCGTCTGCCAATTACCAGTATCAGGCCAGTAATCAATTCAATTACTAGGGCACGACCGGTTAAGTTTCAGTGTCACTATTCGCAGCTGACATCGTAAATTGGTAAAATAGGCCATCTAACGTAACTTGATTATACAATAACATACCAAATAGATCTGATTTAATTGTGAGAGATGAGATCTTCGCCGTGTGAAGTGATAGAAACAACGATGCGAAAATAAGTAGCTAGTATACTAATGGAGTGCCCACGACGCGCTATTAGAAGCGGCAAATATGTACAGGGAAAATGTAGATCTGACAGACGTTATGGGAAAGTAAAATAGTAAAATTGCAGGAAGCCAGCACTGTATACAAATCAACATCCTTTTAAACTAACGATGAATGAACGCAAGCACGAGACAATAATTTGTAAAATAAACACAATAATGAAATTAAAAATACTTTTTCTAAGAAACACCTCCCGAGCAGGAAACCCTATCGACGTTTAAAGATTAGGTTCAAAGATAACAGAGGACAGTACCTACTACCTACAACAACAATCGCTTCATTTTATCAACCAGTTGCGCCTCGTCACTCGACGTGGAATATATTTTCCTAAGTATTGAAAACAAACTCTTATGATGATGAAACGTTCCAAGCCTCCTGTAGTCAGCCAGACAATGTAAGTGGTTGCGAGTGACTGCATGCACGTACCTTAGAATTTGTGTTGAATCCTGCTCTATTATACCGTGCATATGTGAGTTTAAAATTTTATAATAAGAATATGACCGCCGCCAAGCAACATTACTTGGTGTAACTTTTCTGAAAGATTTTGTCACTTGCTTTGATATTGAGAGGTTTTCTTGGTTTGGGCACATTTTATAACAAAGACAAAATTGTTATACTATATATTATACTAGCGCAGTATCTAATGAAATCTCTGAGAGTTCTGACGCTTGGCGATCGACTAAATGTGATCTTTGAAGAATAAATTAAGTGAAGCAACAAGCTCCGGTACGTTATAGCAGTTATGTTACTCTACTACTATCCTGTCATCTGGCAACGGCATTCTCAAAGTGAAATATCGTAGTGTATACTCAAATAGTAGCAACCATAAAAAAGTATAAAGATCTTTAGGTATCGCAGTTCTCGGGATAGGGTGTAAAACTAATTAATCCGTTCAAAGGCGGTACCTACTGATGTCCAATTTGCACATGAATGTGAATGTTGTGAACGTGCTCCATCTTCGCCTGAATTATCATTATCACTTAACATTAGGCGTAGTGGTCCAACGTAAAGCTATCTAAACCTATATAAAAATACTTTAAAGACAAATGTGTGACAAACTCGCCAACGAAACGACCCTGGCTATTCGATTTCGATCACCTTCCGCCATAAACTAAAGATCCACTACCTACCACTACCTATTATATATACCGTACGTTTCCGTTACGACGCCGCCCGTGGCAAGGCGTGTTTGTTTTCATCTTACGTCACCACTTCCAATCTGAACCTCCATCTTACAAAATGCCTTTAGTTACCGAGACGTGTCTGTCGATACCAACCGCTACCTAAATTGCGCGAGCGCTATACGTTTGTCCGAGTAAAAGTGTGTCGAAATAGCACAAAAATGTTGAAAGCTTGTTGGGATTGCATAGCAAGGTACAATTTGATTGTCAGATTATTTTATGAAATAAGCGATACGACATTTCGTGAGTTTTTACTGTATTTATTTCTAATGAAAACTGTATGCAGTGTCGTGGAAAAACTAGGTAGTTTGCATTGGTATTCGATGTGACGTGCAGTATGTATATACCTACATACTTACTTATAGGTACTCCTCGTAGGTAGGTAAACGTATGTACAAGAACCTATGCAACATATGTACCTAATTATTGTTTGAATATAATCTGCTAACTTTTAAGCTATCGAAATTACCAAAAGATATATCTACTCATTATACCTACCTACTTAAGAGTATCTTTGCGAACACTTAAACAAAATTAAATATTATGTATTGTATAGAAGGTAGGTACACGTACTTAGATTTAAAATAACTCAGTAGGTAACATCCTAACAGGTTAATTAACAACAGGTTTTTAAAATTAACTTGGTAAAACTGCAACTGAGGTGTAAGTATAATAAACATGTTTGATATATTATTTATCATAGTACCTACCATGTACCTACCTCAATGTTCACACTTCACCATAGATCTATATATCAGGATATGCCCGAAGGAACATTTTATTTACTCAAAATGGTGTGGGCAAAAGTCAGCGCCATCTCTTAGATTACTCAGGAACTACGATGAGAACGGCCCTATCGCTGCCATTATGTCCGTCAATGTTTGTTTACAATGATTATCCCAAATATAAATTCGATTATTTTCGTACATAACGGAGTGTAATATTGAAAATATTGACTTACTTGTGGTAAAAAACTTTGTATTTCTTTTTATTGCACTTTAGAGTGTAGTTCGTGCAACCCTTCACAACACAACTTGGCATATTTTCTTTGAGACACACGACCGATATCTTCTCACTTCCAACACAGACTGGGCGCTAGTGGAGGTCAATCTGTGAACTTGACTCCCTCATTGAAGCGACGGTTTAATCTGTCATTAGGCCTGTCCTTATATATATGTCTATGCACTTCACACTACTATTGTACTTATAATATAAAAGTAGCTAGGAAAGTAGGACTGTTCAATTCATTTCATTTCAAGCCCAGTGCCCCCCACCCTGACGCTGAGTCGTGTTACGTGTAATGTAAACGTTCTCTATTTGGTTTGTGATGTAAACACAACGTGCGGAATTTCATAGTCAATGTCACTGTCACATAGATCAGCTGAGAGAAATGTCAAAGATTGCTAATGTCAAACCGCAGTGGACAGGATGTCGTTGTCGACTCGACCGACGGCGATCGTGGATTCGGTAATAATTTCGGCCCGTTTTGGTTATGTTTACGTTTTAAGCTGAGTAGTTATAGTAGTTCTCAAGATATTATTTACGTGAGCTAAAAGTTACATATATACAATAAAGTTTATTCTATTCTATTCTAAATTATTCGATTTGGTAGAAATGACTTCAGTTTATCACTACTGAATGCAGGTGAATCATCTGCACTTAGGAGTTAGGTTTTAGGCACAACATTCCAGAACTATTTTCAGGTATTTCTAATAGATTCAAGGGTGAAACCAATTTATTATTTTTCTGTTTAATTTGGTCTCATTTGCTTAATTTTTCTTAGGGTGCACTGGTGACTATTTCTTAATATTCCATAATAACAATGATGGATGATACACAATACACATAACTGGTGGAAAAACCACTTTTGGGGTTATGCTCCTGAAGGGAAATATTTTCCTTTTTTTTATAACTACCACTAATGACGATTTAACCTGTGGGTTTCATTATTCATATATATTAATGAACTTTTTGCATACTCACAGTTGTTTTACAGACCATACACAATGTGGCTGCTTGGTTTTGTACTTTATTTTAATACAGTAATGTATTCTTATAGTGACCAGAGGCCAACAGATGACAGATATAGTGTTCATATGAACGGAGGATCGAATGCACCCCCGTGGCAAACACCAAGTATTCAAAACGGAACAATGTTTGCCGTGCCCACACTGTTGAAGGGGTCCAATGAAATAATAGTCAAAGGAAAAATGACAGATGGAATGTAAGTTAATTTTGTATAATTTACTAAAGGCAAGGGCTATCATGTGATTATAATTTATTTTTAATAGTGGAAAATATCTTTTTCCTTTTGATGATGATATGATCAGTCCTAGCCATGGTGTTGCATGAATTTTGAGTTGATTACCTACGTAGCCGTACCTTATCTTGTGTGTTAAAACACTTTCTATTCTATTTGATGATTTCAATGATTTGCCATGTAGCCATCTTAATGTGTTAGCATGATGTACCCTTATTTTTCTATTATATGAACCATGACTGAATTGTTATCTCTGATTAGAAATAACCAGATAAAAATGTTTGTAAACAATGTTAACTTGTTTCATACACATTTTAATTTTTAGCATTCTGTTTTTATCAGGTTAGATATCGGACTAAGGCCAGATGGTAATGAAAACAACATTGTATGCCAGTTACATGTTGTTTACCCAGATAATGGACAACCACATAATCAAATTGTAGTGAGAAATGTACAGGACGGGAACTACAATACCTTTAGCAGTGATATTAATGCGACTGACTACTTTACAGGTAAGTAATACAATATTTTTCTATTTTGTTTCATATTTTTATGAATTTGTGAGTTTGATTCGCCTTTCCCTCCCCTACCCCATAAAATAAATTTGGTAAATGAGGGGGTAGACACTTATGAATTTTAAAGATTGGTGAATGATGTCTTCCATAGGTTAATTATTGTATTGTATTATTGTATAGATATAAAAGGCTTTATCCTGAGATACTCTTATCACTCTTAGACAGAATGACATAAAACCCCTACCCCTATTCATATTCATAACCCCTGGACCTAGAGACTAGATATTTGAAGGGTGTTTTCCTTTCATGCCACAGGGATGTACTAAGAAAAGATTTTTGAAAATTAAAACTTGTAGTCACACTACCACCCCATTTGAACATTTTGATATTTTTTTTTCTATAAATATTTAGAAACACGGGTAAAGCCGCGGGCTGCCTTTAGTTATTTATTTAGTTTTTTAATTATTATTATATGGTAGGCTTGCGTTGACCACTATCTCACCTCAGTGACCGTGCTTCCGAAGGCACGTTAAGCCGTCGGTTCCGGCTGTTGTCGTAAGACAATAGTCGTTAAGCCAAGTCAGAAGCCTTAGGGTGGCCTAAAATCCTGACACCAGAGCTGACCACTTGCCTACACGATGCGGTCTGGGATGTAACACGCTTGCCTACAAGATACCTGTTCGATTAGTCTCTATAAATACATAGGTATATGAATCTGATTGTAATTAATTAATGTTTGCACTTTTACTTTGCAGATTTAAATTTCGAAGTCCGTTTTCAAATATCACCTAGTGCCATACGTATATTTGTGGGACAATCACATTTAGAAAGTGTACCACTTCAACACAGCATGGACGATATCAGGTTTATATCGGTCAGAGGAGAAGTACAAGAATTAGGGTTCCTTTTTAACACGACTAATTAAGTCTATACATACAATTTTATACTATTTTATAAGGGCATATTATTATATTTGCACAATCATAGCTGGCCTGATTGAATAAAGTAATATTAGTGTGGTTCCGCGGGATCGAAACCCTAGAATATGCGAATGATGAGCCCGTGAATAATCTCATGTAATAAAGGTTTGGTCACGGTACCGATGAAGATGGCGATGACGCCAGCGCGAGAATGTACTGAATAATGGCGTCAAAGAGTCCCGTTGTTGGGAGCGAACCTAGATAAAGATAAATAGATAAATATGTGTGGGCATTTCACACAGCGCCACCTAGCCGCAAACTAAGCAAAGCTTGCACTATAGGAACCAGATAGTGGTACAATAAATACATACATAGAATACAATATAACACCCAGACACAGAACAAATATCTATGTTCATCCCACAAATGTTGGTCCTGGGTAGGAATCGAACCCACGGCCCTCAGTTCAGAAAGCAGGGCTACTACCAACTGAGCTATCAGGCCCGTCAATTAGTTAATTTTTAAATATTTGTGTTTATGTAATGCGAAATTTGCCTTTGACTCTTTACGTCCAGCCGACCAGTATTTTGTCGAAAGACCTCATTGTAGATGAAGTCCTGCCATAAATTATTATTTTTCCATTTATGTGGCAGCTAATTAAATATAGATCCTATAGTAAGCATTTATAATTATGTAGTAGATATGCCTACTTTAATATATTTTTAAAAGGTGTTTGAAAAGTGCTGTTGCTTTCCTATTACGTTGATTATAGGAAAGCATATACCTAGTATTAATGTGTTGTTGAATGAAACGAATATACTGACATATTTAATTTTACTAAATGTTATGATTGAAATAAGTAAAAATGTATTTATATTATTTATTGTTACATGTCCCACCTGCATCTAGCTTGGAAGCTAGGCGCATGAAACCTCTCGATCATAATAATTATATTAGACTAATTTATTATTAGTTATACGTTATAATTATAACACATCACACTAACCTAAAGTATTATTTAAGTATTTAAAAATCTTGCAAATATATTATATTTGCTCTATAAATTTAACTTTATTTTGCCTGTTACCTGACCCGATATCCGTGTAGGTAATGTACTTGCTTAAACAAGTAGCATCGCTTCGTGGATGTGGTATTTTTACTCTTCCAGTCCAGTCTCTACTGTTTTCATTTCCTTTTACAAATTACAGAGAAAAAAAACACACACAAAGACGGTTACAGCTGTTACAAGGCACTCGTTAGTTCATTTAATATTGATTAACTTAATCCCATGCGTTTCTGGTGCAAAGGTTGGCCATTGCCATCCAGCGCGGCAATGCAGCAAGCGTTATGGGCACCTTTGCACCGGGAACAATAAGGGGTGGGTTAGTGGAGTAGCCAGATGTGTGGTGTGACGTTTTAGCATAATTATTTGGCAATTGTTATAATTTGAATTGTTAGTAAGTTGACATGTTTTTTATTATGTTTATCAAATAAATTGTTTCAACTTTTAATGCCTGTAATAATAACTTAATCCCTAGAACTAAATAACATGTAAGCTCTATATTAAGAAGTCGAACATACCTATTTATGAAGTGAGAATAGTACTCCTAATAACTGGAAACGATTTATTCCGCGAAACTTTATTATAACTATCGTTAAGAAACGATCCTGGACTATAATTGACGTAATTATTAGGTATATTTATTTATTATGAATGAATATGTATACATATGTACCTACTTGAAGGGTTTTCCTTAAATGGGTGTAACAACGTAACGTAACAACGTCAGACAGTTACATAATTTTATTTAAATGTAGGAACGAAGTATACAGATAACCAAGTAGGTATCTACCCTACCATAATATTAGTATTTACACATTATGTAATTACGATACGCTAGAGGTTACGTGAAAGGAAAAATTAAGTTACTGCTAAACTATCCATCAACTATTCATGTATCCCAGGCAAGTATAGATAGAGCAGTACATAGCAACAAGACACTCCTGAAACTGAGATTCACCGTAAAAAGCCCAATCTTTACTAGGGGACATAATAATGTGTCAGCAGGACCTTGTCACTCTTGTATAGTGGGGTCCACACTGAACAAGAGAAATCTGGCAACATTGTATCCAATACAGCCGCTGTTTTTACATGTGAATATCCTCGACTTTGTCCTGAGTAAAGATAAGGCTTAATCGACAGCAACCATGGTTTACTTAACTGACAACAATCACTTACATAAATCCTGCTCTATGTAGGATATAGAAAGGAAAATGATAAGATTTTTTTAGACATGAATAGAAAGAGATAGCTCAAACAAGCGGGGCCGTCATAAATTAAAGTCAAACAGCTTATTGGCGAAAATATGAGATGAGGTATTACATTCACTAAACATGTCAATAAGGAGAATAGGAGGAGTAGCGGCGAATATCATACGCTGATAGTTCCGATACCTCCCTAATACCCTTCGGCATTCTCAACGTACTCCTATATTTTGATTGATGTACATTATACCTATATAATTAACAATGAAAGGGAAGGGGTCCACCACCGTCCAGCTGACAGTGAAAATATTATTTTGCGGTATTATACGTATGGAATGCCTATGGTATAAGTACAGGTCAATACTTTGGTGACGTACTGGAATAATAACGTATTTTCCTAACGGAATAGTATACCGCACAGGGTGCGTATAAGAAAAACAATAGTAAAAGACGTATGTGCGGCGCACATACTTATACTATTGTTATTTTTTGTTGTCCATCTATCTGCACGTCACACACACATGATGGTCATCTTCATCCTACCTAATTTTCACAACAAATGGAGTCAGTACTCACTCACCGGTCACTCGTCATCTAAACATTCCCTTAAATAACGGGCCAAGTGCGAGTCGTACTCGCGCACGAAGGGCTCCGTTTATTTTACGGCGGCAACAGAAATATCATCATCTGTGAAAATTGCAACCGTCAAACCATCACGGTACATTCTCATGAAACCCATCCGTCTGTCACTAGGCTGTATCTCTACAGCCTGGTGACAGACAGACGGACAACGGATCCTTAGTAATAGGGCTCACTTTACCCTTTGGGTACGGAACCCTAAAAAGCGGCTGTTCGCTTCTTCACCCCCGTTGGCTACGTTATATTATACGGATACTTCCCGTCCGGAGGAACGCCGGTCGTTGGCCTTCCCACTGAACAGTTTTTTATTTCTGCCCACTCCATGGTACTAAGTAGCAATACAATACGAAACAATCTGTCATAATGTAGACGCGACGCTTAACATCGGGCGAAAGACTAGCTCGTCAATTCATTAGTTTGCATAAAAATACTCCTTACGTGACGGGAAATTTATACCTTTCACAAAATTGTCTTTCCCCTGTTTTACTCCACTTAACAAGTAAGCAAATATGAAAGTGACAAAACGGGGAAAGTAATTTTTTCTCTACAGCCGGTATTATAGGCCAGGGTTCATTATCTATATTTCATCAAGATCAAGATCAAGTGTTAAACGAGTCCTCTCTAAGGGTAGGCAACGCACCGGCAATGCCCTTGGTGTTGCAGATGTTCATAGGCGGCGGTGACCACTTACCATCAGGTGGGCCGCCTGCTTGTTTGTCACTCATTACATAAAAATAAAAGATAGTCATCAGCCATTTAGGCGTCATAAGGCAATAAACAGAAGGAAACAATTACTTTCGAATTTAGTATTAGTATGGAATTCACCTCAGCACGCATTGCTGAGGTGTACATGATACCGATGACATCTAGAAATAATACTGTGCGTCATCGCTTGAACGCATCACAAGTTCAGTTACCTACATTATGTTGAAGTTTTAATGGAATCACCGTCTACGCGTCATCACCCAGCGGATTATAGGAACGTCTGATTCCAGAGACCTTGACCTATTTGATAAGTCGGACGAGCATACAGATGATCGAAGTTCGCACAACATTGATGCTTCGATAGTACGAACACGCGATCAAACAATTTGTTGTATTAATAAAAGCTCATATTGTTCAGCTACAAAGGAAGCCAGATACGCATCAGGAATGTTAACACGAGTAAACACAAAATTCAAGATATTTCGAATGCCTGATCATCATCACAACACCCAACACCAGTGCCACTGGAGCATATGTGCTAGCAGCCACACTTCGCTATTTTAAGGAGCTGGGATGGCTCAGGTAGATGCTGGCAGGGGAAATACCCAATACACCACAAGCGGGGCGTCAGTGCAGCACTTATCACCTCAATACAGAGTAAGGTAAGATAAAGCTCATATTTTACGTTTCCTGTTATATCGCGTATGCCAAGTAGGACGACACGTACTCGGCAGCCCCTCGACTAAAATACTAGCCTAATGTGGACCAGGCTTAAGACCCGTATATTAACCTACTTACTACAATACCTACTGACTGATACTCATAAAGCGTGTAAATAGATAAGCGAATTAATGGAAGTCTGGAAGCATTTTTATCACTTTCATCCCCAGATGTTGTGTTTAGTCACTGAGGCTAATCTAGTAGCAACTACAACAATAAGATACCTTGAGGGTGACATTGTGTGGAGCTAGGTCCTACAAAATCAAGTTATTTTCATGGGAAATAATTTTTAAATGTAAACCACACTTAAGGTATATCTATAAAGATATTATAGTCCTTAAAATTTTAATATTTTTTTGGGTTCAGATCCCGCTAATTTTAAGGACTATAATATCTTGAACTTATTTAGGTGTGACGTCAAATAATAGGTGCCATAGAGATTACAAGGAGTTACCACAGATATGCTATGGAGTCCATAGCTTGGTGTGACGTCACTGCGTCTTTAAGTTGTCTCTTTCTATTCTTGTATTTTAAAATGCTTGTAACTTTATCATTTTTTTGGATTTTTAAGGACTCTCAAAATCAGGCCAATTACTTATTTAATTAAAAACATGACAGATGTTTGGTTTTTTTTATCAACCAAAATAGGCTAACATTTGACCACGGTCTCACCAGATGGTAAGTGACGACGCGGTCGAGGATGGAGCATACTTGCATAGAAAACCGCCCTATTTTTTTATAACTGCATAGGCCCGCATTTCAATGTAATCTCACCTGATGGAAAGCGACGATGCGGTCTACGATGGTACATGCTTGCCTAGAAAATATCTATTCACTCGCGACTTGAAGAGCTCCAGACTGTACATATAGGAAAACAAAGACGCTGGTAATGCGTTCCATTCTTTCGCTGCACAGATTACAAATGATAGAGAAAAAAAAAATTAAAAGTGTACTCACCGACAGTGGTGTACCGCACATAAGTTTCTTGGTTGTCCATCATGGCGTCGACGGCTTGCTTCTCACAGTACAGCGCGGTTATCACAGCTATGCTTGGTTGCCGAGACGAACACAACGTGGGCATTTGTTTTACGACCTGCGACCAAAATACGATAGAAATAGAAATAAATAAATATGTGTGGACATTTCACACAGCGCCATCTAGCCCCAAACTAAGCATAGCTTGTACTATGGGAACCAGATAACTGATACAATACTTATATACTTTTTTGTTTGTAAATACATACATAGAATACAATATAACACCCAGACGCAGAACAAACATCTATGTTCATCACACAAATGTTTGTCCCGGGTAGGAATCGAACTCACAACCCTCAGTTCAGAAGACAGGGATACTACCAACTGAGCTATCGGGCCCGTCGCCAAATAGAATAGGCAAATAGAAATGTTTATTGGCCATTTAAATCATAGCATGCTATCCAGGGCAGGTCATGTACTTATCATCATCATTAACATCCTGAAGACGTCCACTGCTAAACATAGGCCTCACGCAGGGAGCGCCACTTTGCGCGGCTGCTCGCCTCCTGCATCCATCGGCTCCCCCGGTATATAATGGCCGTGTGGTTTTGGTTTGCGAATAGGATCACCACATCTCTTCCCGTGCGTGCCGTAAAAGCCGGCTTAAGGAATATCTAGCGAGTGGGCAGAAATTTTCTTCGGTATATTAAAATCTGCGATCACCTAGCAGCGCGGTGGTTATGGCAAATCCATAAGCGTCCGAAGTAGCGTTTTATGGGAGAGGCCTATGCTATGTTCAGCAGTGGATATCTTCCGGCTAAACACTTACTCAATACTCAATACTCAATCATTTATTGCAGACATTAATGGTTACATGCAGGTGTTAAATAGCATATTTAAGTATGTTACATAATGACCCAGCTTGGGTATAGCAATATTGTGCGGAGCGAATCGATCTAGTCTATAATTAAATAGTTAATTTGTCCGAAAGGAATTCGTCTAGCGTATAGTAACTTTTAGTCAGTAGTACATTTTTTAGGGCTACGGTAAATTTTTTCTTTTCTTCTATTTCTTTTAGATGGAGTGGTAATTTGTTAAATATTTTTATGGCTATTGAACGCGGGCCGGAACTGTGCATTGCTAATTTTGATGTTGGTATAACTAAATCATATTTGTAGTTTGATCGTAGTACGTAGTCTCGATTGCCATCAGCCAGTTTTTTGAAAAATTGAGGGTATTTCTTTACGAATTTGCAGATTTCTAGGATGTACAAAGAGACTATTGTTAGAATTTTGAATTTTATGAAGTAAGGTCTATGAAAATGTTGTATGCTGATGTCCGGTTTAATATTTGCGAGAATACGGATACATTTTTATTGGGCTACAAAGAGATCTTTAGCATCTGTACTATTTCCCCAGATTATTATGCCGTATAAAATCTGCTTAATTTAAGTATGCCGATTATAGTTATTTTTTTGCGTTTCTTTACACAGAGCGGTTATTCTCTATGGAAACACAGATTCCACACGATACGAAACGACGTCGTTATCGTGTCGTGTTCAAATCGTGTCACAGCGTCAGATATACCTTCACTTTACATTAAAGTTATCTTTATTTTGAATAAAGTATATTGACATAAGTGATCATGTCTTTTGATGTGTTGATTATTCGGAACGCGTCTCGGTAAAACATACGATTTTTGACAGTTCTAATCGCGCCAATTCCGAATTCATTTCGCGCGGTTTTGTTTTCGTTTCACAGAGTTTCGTACATTTCGTAGATTTCTTATGTAAGACAAGGAATTCGCGTGGTTTCGAAGTAAGGAATCGATACGGAATAATGGCCCAGGACTGATTCCATCTTCAATAAAGTTAGGCATCTCCTGAATTCGCACTTAGGTACCTGCACAATGCACATGTGTAGCCCCGGTTTGTAAGGTTGTTAGTGTCCGTCTCGTGTCAAGTGAACACACCAAATACTGTACACTCATTGGGTGAAGACCGCCGATTATCAACCAACAGAGAACCTATGAGCATTCATTATTTTTAAGGTTTCATACCCAAAGGGTAAAACTGACCCTATTACTAAGGCTTCGCTTTCGGTTCGTATGTCTGTCTGTCTGTATGTTCGTCCGTCACCAGGCTGTATCTCATGAACCGTGATAGTGAGTTCACAGATGATGTACTTCTGTTGCCGCTATAACAACAAATACTAATGAACAGAATAAAATAAATATTTAAGGAGGCTCCCATACAACAAACGTGATTTTATAGCTAATTTTTATAGGTACGGAACTTTTCGTGCTCGAGGTCAACTCGCACTTGGCCGGTTATAATATCATACAAGAGGTGTTCAGAAGTACCAGAATCATCGGAGCACGAATTTGTCTCGTTACTTATCCTATTATTTTAATATCATATACTGACCTGTGTATCGACACTATGTTGCCTAACATATATGCCTTCTGACATCGCTCGTGTTAGACCTTTCTCCTCTAAAGATTCCAGCGCATCTCTTACTTCCGCCTTCGACCATTTTCCCGCACTGAAATATCAAAAGATGACTGTTAAAATATAAAAACCCCAAAAAAACCCTGCTTGCAAACTTTGCAAGCAGGATTTATTTTGCAATGCAAACAATCGAAGAAACTATCGATATAATAGAAAGTTAAACTTCATTAAAAGTAAAAATAATGTGTTGGTCTCGGTAGTGCATTAGTGTGCATTCTCCATATAATATGTTGTTTTGGAAAGCCATACAAGCAAACCAACAAAGTATTCATTATCATTATAATATTAGCTTGTTGGATGCACTTATTTGCATAACAAATTAAAATTGTAGGCATAATAAAGGATTAGCGGCCCCGGTTTTTCGTACGAGTTTGACAACTCATGTTAACTTACCAAATATTATACTATCATTGGATGACGATAGCAGATGATAAACAGGCAACCAATAAGCGTTCAGTATTTTTAAGTTGACTTGGGTTTAACTTTAACAAATATACCAGAAACCGGGGGTTAGACACACCACTATTTGTTTAAGCTCTTGATATAATGTAAAATGACGTAAGTTCAGGTACCAGAGGGAGATAATAGTCTAATCACACTTCGTAGAGCGTCATCTCTGTCACACAAGCGACAAAATATCTCACAACCTAATGACAGAGACGCTCTACGAAGCCGACACTCTCTCTATTTAGCTCTATGAGCGTTACTTACTGACGGTATCTAACTAGGTATAGAGTTCCGAATGATACCGGAATATGTTATGGGCAGCCGTGGCGCTTAACATCAGGTGAAAGACTAGCTGGTCACGTCATTAGTTAACATAAAAAAATACTTAACATACCTGACAAAATCATCCAAAGCCATCGGATTGGGGTAAGCGTTTTCTATCATGTCCAGCACTTTCTGTTCAGATATAACAGCAGTATGGTTCAACATGCTGTCGTCTATGTAAGCTGAAAATTTAAGAAAGCCATTAATCAAAAACATAGGTAAAAAAAAGTACTGTTTTGCAAAGTGAACTGTGAAAACGAGCACCAACTTTGATGTGCTATGTACAGCAAGATTCTCGTGGATTCATTGAAATTTAATGAAAAATGTGGGGAAATGGTGCATATAAAAGTGTACAATAGATGGAGAAATCATAAAAATATAGGTTTGTAATAAGTAAATAAACAAGATGTTTTCTTATAGGGCAAGGGATCGGAAAAACTTGATAGCATAGACCTTAAAATAAATCCGTCAACCAAAAATGAAACTGTATAAAACACAGTAAATATTACCTAAATTTTAATTCATTTTGTTACTTAATTCATTTATGAAATTCGTACAATTATTTTCTACTGGACAATCATTAACTCTGGGTTGATTGGTTGAGATTTAGTCTTTGTAATGTAACAACATGCAATAAAAATTAGCTGATTAATATTAGAACTAAATTCTATTTGCCAGCGTCCTAATATGAAGGTTTCGGGGATGAGACAAAAATTAGAGTTAGAATAGATTGAAATTGAGAATATCGCAAAAACAACACAAAATGTACAATACAATGAGAACAGGTACTAAAAATATGAATATAACATTTTAATACATACGGTACGGCTAAGCAAAGTCCGGCTACACCTAGATTTAGCCGGCTACAACTAGATGCGACCGGGAGCAGTTGAAAGGTAGGCATAGCTATAGCTAATGTACCAAACTAGATTTAGTCTTCATCGTACTGACTATAACCACTAACTAGTCAACTTTTAGTGGTAGCTGTGGAATCTCGATAGGTATTGACATCTGCCCGAAGCTCATCGCCCATTTGTCTTAGAAACTGGCTGGGGCCGGGACAAAGTAAAATGTTGTGGGAATTCCGTGCCACACCAATACCATTGCAGATTTTATCGATATCAAGCTCCCACACCCAGTTTTGACTAATAAGGATTGGCTGTAACTACAAATGTATACAGAATGTAATTTAATTCATTAGCATAAATTGAGCCCATGATAGTACATCATTTATAGATGATTATTAAAGAGTAAAGAGTGTAAATGAAATAATTTTTATTGAAAATAATGAAGATTGCCGCGGCGCCTAACGCAGTTGGCACGGATGATTTTGATACATTTAAACGTTTTTATACCTTGTATGTACTAATTAAAATTAGTACTTCATTATTTAAATTAAATTTTGTATTGTAGCACTTCATTAAGTAAGTTATTCCAATTTTTTAGTTTATTTTGTATTGTAGCACTTGATTAAGTAAGTTATTCCAATTTTTTAGTTATTATTATTACCAAACCAATGTGTTAGAATTCTAATATTTTGGTCCACATGTGATCGGTATCAGGAGTAGGTATCTAGTTTCAAAGGATGCTAATGAATTCAATTACACCCAGTATAATAGCCAGGAAATGAAAGCTAAACCTAGTTTTTGCTCAACAGAACCGGCTACATATATTCACAGATAATATACCTACAATAACATAGTTTTAACAGTGAATAAATAAGATACACCTAGGTTTTACCACCTGCCTTCGGTCGCACATAGCTGTAGCCGGCTAAACCTAGGTGTAGACGCACTTCGCTTTTAACCGTTATTTTAAATCCGTATTAGCATAGACACGACCACAACTCTAGAATATTATATTATAGCATGTACTAGATGATATAGTTATGTACTTTGTTATATTATAAGTAAAGAAACAGGTGAGAAGTACAACAGACAAACTAAGAACACAAAATAATGTAACATGCACAAATACATTACATATTATACTTGTATTATATTATACATACAGCCATTACTATAGTTGTATATTATGCTTTTACTGGTCAGAACGCCATTCGATTCTGTATGGTAAAATTGAAAAAATATATTTAAAAAATATATTGAACACTGTTATCACTACACTATAATACAAAGCAATTAAGTCAGTCCGTCCGCTTTTCTTTTAGCGAAGAACTTTTCTACTAATATAGCGGCATAATTCACGTATCTAATAGTATGTTTATAATACTCTGAATATAAAGATTTTTCATACCTACTTCGTTGGGGATAAGGGTATATTACGGCCGTTTTTAAAATATATTGCCTTATTAGTTAGGGTCATAAATTCAATGGTAAATGATCGACCATAGATAATAAGAATATTGATTAGTTAAAACTAAATCCAAAGCAAAGATATCAAACAAATTGCCTCCGATTTACCTGCCGATTTACAAGTCCGCCCCTTGAGGCATCTTATGTCAAGGGTAAGGATGGAGGCATGAATTGTGTGGTACGGTTGAATAATCTATCAATTGAATCATAGAAATTGTAAAATGATATGCATCCTTACTCCAAGTATATAAAAAGTCTTGTTAAAATAATAACTAACCTGGGGGAGGTGGTCCACTTTCCTCTTGTCTAAGTTCAATTTCTAACAATTTCAATTGATGATATTTGTTTTGCATTAGTTTGATTATCTTCTTGATGAATCCCACATAGTCTGAAACATTCATAGAATACTTATAAACATAGGTAGAGTGCGATTCAAAATCAATGGCACGCTGCACTAATACAAAAATTAGATGTGTGCAGAGCTAAGCAGCGTGCGCGGCGTACGAGGGCCTTGCAGCACATCTGGCTTTAGGGACTAATGGAAGCGGGTTCGAATCCCGATCGTGATAAAAACTCTGGTGCTTATTTAAAAATTAATCTGAAGATAAACTATCAATCAATAAAATCATTTATTTGCTGAAAATATGGTTACAATATAAAGATCTTAAGTTGAACAGGTCTAAGGTTCAACACATTTTCTTTGCTTAACAGCATGCAAATATTTTTAGTAGGCTTTACTTTGGGCTTAACAATATATTTTTTTTAACACAAACCCCCACAAACGAAATAAAAGAAAAAACAGAACAAACTTACATGTTGCCCAACAAATATTAAAATAATTACAATATTACAATAAATTAATTAATTGTCATGCCAATTAAAATAAATCCACACATTTTTATTCATATTAAAGAACTAAATAATAAAAACGCCATACCTAATCATCATCAGCTTTTCCTTGGCCACTAGTTAATTTTAGTAAAATCATCTACAACAATACAACATACCTTTGGGAAAATCTTGAGGGCTGACCAATTCCCTGAAGAAAGCCTGTGCTTCATGGAACCTTTCATCTGGAAGCACTTGAGGTTTGAACCAGAACCGGAGTGCCCTCGCCTCTCGCGTGTGTAGGCCAGTTGCAGCGGACACCAGGTAAACGCAGAACTCCAGTTGTGCATGGCACGGTTCTGTGACTCCATTCTCTGTAATTTAGATGCACTTTGAATCAGTATCAAAGTAATCAAAGAAATCTGTATGCTATTTGGCAGACTATGGGTAGCAACTAACGACGGAACAAGTGTGGTACCGCTAGCAAGTTACCTATAACAACTAGCAGTATTTCAAAGGTATAGATATCATTCGCAGCTGTCATTAAAAAATAAACTTATTCAAATCGGTTCAGGTGTTTTAGCGTAAAAGCGTACCTATTCTTTAATCTGTGGTGAAAGCAAGGTAAAAGCCTCACAGACAATTAGAAAACATATGATGATCTTTTTATAGCTTTTTTATGAGATGAGCATCAATCAAGCAGGTTGCCCACCTGATGGTAAGTAGTCACTGCCAAGTTTATTAATGAATTTGTAACGTAACTCAAGATTAACCTTTGCAAAACTGTTACAAGACCCAATTCATTTTTATTATACACACTACAAACAACTATTATGTATATTTATACCTAATTATTGTATAAGCACCAACCATTTTAATGGACAGATATAAGAAACTTCTGAATAATACAAAACAGTTAATAATAACCACATTATGCCAACTTTTAATCTCATTAACATTAATCATTTCACATCTGGTCCTAAAAGGATCATTATCTCGTTAACAGGGTAATGTACTCATTAGCTTGGTTAAATAACAAGCACAGCACACATGTCATAGATTATATCATTCTTAATTATATAATGGCTCCAGTAGGTGTACTTGGGTTGGACAATGAAAATTAGCATGGCATAGGGTTTAGTCATACTTTTTATAGCTTAACTTAATATAGTGATGACTGTAAGATATTGTTATTAATTAGCATCTGATTTAGTAACACAAATTATTAAACCAGCACAGAAATAGTAAATATAGAAGTTATGGCGATGCACAGTGAGGAACCGAGTGTGTAGGTCTTCTTCCCTTTCTAATTACACTCACAGCCTCGACTGCATCTGCATCAATGCTTAATATAAGGATAGTTGCAGTAAAATATTGGTGTATGCATAAATTTTATACAGAAAAAACCTCTACTATATTTTTAATTGCCATCTGGTTGTTGGGAAGCTGATGTATTTACCCAGTATTGAACAACTTCGACAATGCGTCTGATGATGATTAAAACTAAAAACAAATAACCAAATGAGGAGTCCATAAATGTAAAATCATATAATTTTTATTACTGCAACAATGTACCATTTATGTCGATATATTATTTCATTTCTTTTCAGTTTTTGTTAAAATTACAAAGTATGGTGCTGATTGTCTTATTGTAAACTAATTTGTTGGTGCTAAAATGATGTCCCTTTCATAACTAATTAAAATAACAAAGACAACAATATTTTTAGTTACTCAAATTAAGTTTTAAGATTTTGTAAGTACAACAGGGGCCGTACTGTGAGCTCTTAGCGCGATTCAAAACGGAGCCTATCTTGGATCGCTTTGTTTTTTTTGTATGAAGATTTTGACAAACTATCCAATATACACTCTGTTTTGGATCGCGCTAAGGGCTCACAGTACGGCCCCAGAACCAATATCATTATCTACATTTTATATGCCACATCCGGATTGTGGACACAAAATATACTTACCTACCTAAACGTTTCAACAGGATAAAGAGAGGAAACTCTATGATATCTTTGTTTCCTGAGTTATTCTGCACAGAACCAAGCAATATTTATAAATTTATAATATTATATTGAAAAACAGTATGGAAAAAAGTTACACAAATACACTCATCAACTGCCTCAAATATTATTTTAACAAAAAAACACTTTCCTTCCTTGAACATTCTCTCATGTGAATATTGATATAAATAATTTAAAATACCTTACCTACCATATCCATATTACAAGCTAATTCATACCGTAGCGTAACAAGTTCAGACTATTCCCATTAGAACCCTCATCAAAATTGGTTCATACTAACAAATAGGCACAATGACAGAGAGTTACTTTTGAATTTAGATAAATAAACAAATATGGTGTGGACATTTCACACAGCACCATCTAGCCCGAAACTAAGCATAGCTTGTACTATGGGAACCAGATAACTGATACACTACATACTTGAATAGGTACTTAATTTATAATGTTAGTAAGATTTTAAAACAGTACAGTATAGAAGTTTATAGACAAGGTATTATGGTATGGATAATCTGAATACACACTTACCAGAAGTACAGAGTTATTGTTACTAAAGAAACAAAAAAAACTAATGCCAATTTAATTAATGGTGTGACCTAAATATTAAATAGGTGTGGTAACTAGGTAGGTCGGTAGGGCAACCTGAGCCTGGCATAATAAACTTTTCAAGTTAATAATTAGTTAAATTAAAATCCTTTTTTTCTATACTGTTTTTTTTTATTTTTTAGCTTTTAGGTTTTACTAACACTATGTGTGTGTAGGCTAACTGTTATAATAATAACTATCAATTTCGTACGAAAATACTGGTTGATAACATGCAAAATACACTCACCATAAACATTCTCCTTGTTGATAATGATGCCAGTATGATCACCACCCGCCACATGAATCTTATCACTTGCTTCAGGCTCGACAGCCTTCCTCTCTACAACCAGAGTAGTAGATGAAGCTGTCTTGCACTTAGGGGTCATTACCACCTTCTCCTCCATGGTATCAGACATCGTAATTCTGAGAAAAGTAAGTTATCCGTGTCAATAAGAAGCAGTGGTCATTATGACTCACCATCTCACAATCACAGCAATCTTTTTTTAACTGTGAATCACAACAACAAAGCTTATATGTAAGGATATACCTTACGACGGGTTGGGATATACATAAGAATAAGCAAAGCACCGATGATATTACTTAAGCTGTCGTTAAAATCGATGTTTGGAAGATTCGACATCGAAAAGCACAAAAGTTATCAGCAAATGCGTGACATTGATAATACGTACTTTCACCTGCTCTCGTTTATCTTGGGTACCTATAAGTTCTATTGCCTCGTTATTATCCGTTGTATAGAAATCTGAGTGTAATGTATTTCAGGTGTAAATGTAAATTTTATTTATAGCAGTCAGCTGCGTTGCTGTTTTTGTTTTCAGCAAAGAGGATATATATATATATATATATAAATATAATACACAGACAGACCCTGCCAACTTTATTTTTTAGGGAATGGTACCACAGAGTACATTGGTAAAGACTAATCGTACCTTTGACGTATCGAAGACGAAAAGATCGTATTTTACTACAATTTCCCGAAAAAAAAATAGTACGTAGAAATTTCAATGAAAAATGCGAAATTATTTAAATAATTAGTAATTAGTTAGTATAAGTGCATTAGTAGTATATTTTAATTATTTAGTTACGATGTTTCAATATTTTAGGGTCCACAATATTTCACATTTGGCATTTCATATGTATTATATTTGTTTTATAACGGGCAAAGGCTATTCCTATTTTATCATTTTAGATACCCACGTTGAGCAATTTTCTGGAACTCTGTTTACCAGACTCCGGCCACATTTCATAATGATGAATGAGAATTCCACACGAAACGCAAACAAATGAGTAGGTACGTATTTTAATTAAAAAACCAACAAATGAAAGAACTGAAATCAAATTGAACTACTCATAAAATTAAAAATTATTTGGATAGCAACTAAGTTAATAAATAAAATGAGTAAGACGATTAGGTTTTGTCGTGTGACGGTTTGGTTTATAGCTCTTTCGACTCTATCGTTATTGACTTTTGGACAAAATGAACTTAATTTATTAATTTGATTACGAAGATTAAATGCTTTGAAAAGGTCGTTTTTTGCGTACGATTTCGGATTCACGATCGTACATCGTACCAGAGCCAAAAAGATCGTATAAATACGATTTAAATCGTACGGTTGGCAACACTAAGACAGACACAGAGTACACAGATTCGGTTTTCAGCGGGAAACCGAAGGCGCGCTTTTTTGATATCTCATCATCATCATCATCATTAACAGCCTGAAGACGTCCACTGCTGAACATAGGCCTCCCCCAGGGAGCGCCACTTAGAGCGGCTGCTCGCCTCCTGCATCCATCGGCTCCCCGCGGCTTTCACCAGGTCGTCGGTCCACCTAGTGGGGGGCCGGCCTACGCTGCGTCTTCCAGTTCGTGGTCGCCACTCGAGAACCTTTCTTCCCCATCGGTTGTCAATTCTACGAGCGATGTGGCCTGCCCATTGCCATTTCAACTTGCCAATCCTAAGAGCTACATCGGTCACTTTAGTTCTCCTGCGGATCTCCTCATTTCGGATCCTATCTCGCAGGGAAACACCGAGCATTGCTCTCTCCATAGCTCGTTGCGCGACTTTGAGCTTGGTAATGAGGCCAACAGTTAGAGACCACGTCTCAGTTCCATAAGTCATCACTGGCAACACACATTGATTGAAAACTTTTGTTTTCAGGCTTTGTGGTATTTTGGACGAAAAGATAGGTCGAAGCTTCCCGAACGCTGCCCAGCCGAGTTGGATTCTTCGGGCGACCTCTTTGTCGAAGTTGGACCTACCCAATTGGACAGTCTGCCCTAGATAGACGTATTTGTCGACAACTTCGAGAGTATCGTTCCCGACAATTACCGGTATAGGTGGAACATGGGCATTTGACATGATTTTCGTCTTGTCCATGTTCATCTTAAGACCAACCTGTCGGGAGACTCTACTGAGGTCGTTGAGCATGGTGCTGAGATCATCGAGCGACTCCGCCATTATGACTATATCATCGGCAAAACGAAGGTTAGTGATATACTCGCCATTTATGTTGATGCCACATCTTTTCCACTCCAAGAGCTTGAAAACATCCTCCAATGCGTTTGTGAACAGTTTCGGAGAAATAACGTCTCCCTGTCTCACGCCTCTCTGCAATGGGATCTGTTCCGTACTCTGGTCTTGTAGTCGGACTGACATAGTGGCCTTACTGTACAAACACTTCAACACTTCGATATACCTATAGTCAATTTGGCATCGCTGTAAGGACTGCAGCACCGCCCAAGTCTCGATTGAATCGAAGGCTTTCTCATAGTCCACAAACGCTAAGCATAGCGGCCGATTATACTCTTCGGTCTTCTGTATAATCTGGCGTAGCGTATGGATGTGGTCTATGGTGCTAAAGCCTTTTCGGAAACCGGCTTGTTCGGGAGGCTGGAATTCATCAAACCTGCGTGCGAGACGATTCGTAATGACCCTCGAAAACAGCTTATACACATGACTCAAGAGCGAGATGGGCCTATAGTTCTTCAATAAGGTGTTATCACCTTTTTTGAAGAAGAGCACCACCACGCTCTTGTGCCATGCCTCCGGCGTTGTACCTTCAAGGATGACAGAATTGAATAACTTCTGGAGGACTATAAGTACCGGTCTACCACCCGCTCTCAGAAGTTCGGTCGTAATTCCATCCTCACCTGGCGCCTTGTTGTTTTTAAGCTGTTTGAGGGCCATTCTAATCTCGTACAGGCTGACGTCCGGGATATCTTCGGTATAGTGTCGGACTAACTTGGCTCTGGTGTCCTTAGCTGTGTTAGTAGCGGGCTCACGTGTCGATGTGTATAACTGTCCATAGAAGTTCTCAATCTCTCTCAGGATCTCAGGCTTGGATGAAATGACACTACCATTCTCGGTCTTCAGTTTTGTCATTTGGCTTTGCCCAATAGACGAATCTTTTGCGAACACCTTAGAGCCTTGGTTCCGCTCAATTGCGGCCTCAATACGTGAAGTACTAAAAGCACGCAAGTCGTGTCGCATGGAACTCCAGATACGTCTATTGAGTTCACCGTAGGCTGACATATCAACTGAAGACTGTAGTTTCATTTCGCTCCGGTCTGCCATTAATTTAAGAGTGTTTCCTGAGAGTTTCTGAGTCCTCTTTCGGCGTTGGGTCTTGAAGAACTCAGCTCCAACAGCTTGGACAGTTTCCACCAACCCGTTGTTCAACTCGTCCACTGTGTTGCAATCGGCAAGGCACTGGAAGCGATTTTGGAGTTCCAGCTGAAAGCCTTCGGGGTTTTGGATTTGGACAGGGTTTGGACGGAGCGTAGACCTCACCAGACGCGACCTTTCAAGCTTGACATTGATATTCAATGTGCCTCTTACAATACGGTGATCGCTACCGGTTTTCACCTTGCTGATCACAGAGACATCATCGAATATTCGCTTCTTGGTCGTCATCATGAAGTCTATCTCATTTTTCGTGGAACCGTCGGGGCTTATCCACGTCCACTTCCTGGATGGCCGCTTCTTGTAGAAGGAGTTCATCATAAAGAGGCCCTCCTTCTCCATGAAGTCAGCCAGCCTTTGTCCCCGAGGGTTCCGCTGCCCGTATCCAAATGGCCCCACTCTCAGCTCATCGCCATTCCTTGTGCCCAACTTCGCATTAAAGTCTCCCATCACAACGGTGAAGTATGTTTCGGAAGTATGCATGGCTTCGGATATATCCTCATACATAGCTTCTACTTCATCGTCGGAGTGTGCCGAGGTCGGTGCGTATACCTGGATGACCTTCAACGAATACCGTTTGGTTATTCTGAGTATCAGGTACGCTACCCTGGTCGACACACTGTCGACTTTGATCACGTTGTTGACGAGAGACTTGCGGACGAGGAACCCGACACCACCTTGGGAAAGTTGGTCTCCCTCCCGGTAGAAGAATAAGTTACCGGAATTTAGGATTATCGTGTCCTGTCCCTGTCTTCGGACTTCTGACAATCCCATTACATCCCAGCGTAACTTACTCATCTCCTCCTCCAATTCGACCATCCTTTCGTCAGCCCTCAACGTGCGCACGTTATAAGTTGCCAGGGCCAGGGGTCGTGTTTGGTGGGGTTGGTAGCCGGGCGTCTTCCGGTGATTCTTCGCACCCCCTGCCCTGCCGTTACCGTGACCGCTACCGGAGCCACGGGATAGCAGAGCCGCCGGGGACTGGGGGCCGTTATTGTTTGTGCTTGTCATTAGGGGGGGGGGGTTTGCCATAATCACCACGCTTGGCAGGCGGCTTGGTGATCGCAGTGGATTATGATGGTGGAGACCAAGGAGAATGCTGCAGCCCATTCCCTGGATGTTCCCTTAGCCGACTTTTACGGCACCCACGGGAAGAGATGGGGTGGTCCTATTCGTAACCGGGACCACACGGCACGATTTTGATATCTAAAAATACTTTAAATTAATTTTGCAGTATAGACTGATAATCTTACCTTTTGTGTGATATGGAGTCGGACGGGGAGGAAGAGGATCGAATCCTGATCGATCCATCTCCGAAACCTAATAAAAAAAGGAAAATAATTGAGAGCGAAAAGAAGACGATTCCTATGGGTGAGAAGTATAAAAATTTTATTAAACCTGGGTACACTCGTAATTACCCCGATACCAGTACTGGAACTGAATTTCCAGTGTACATAGAGGCTTTGGATAGAGAGGAAAAAATAGGCAATAGAAACCCTTTGGCCCTGTCCAAAATTTTTAAAAACGTGAAAGGTATCCACGAACAACGACGAATTAATGCCAGTAAAATAAAGCTGGTGTTTAAGACTGCCTCGGTGGCTAATGACTTTCTTAAAAATAAATGCCTAGAAGACAATGCTTTGAAAGCTTACATTCCTGCTATGTCAGTAGAGAGAATCGGAGTGATTCGATATATCCCAAGTGAGGCTAGTAACGAAGAACTGTTTAACAAGCTATCGGCTGACCAAGAAATAGTAGAAGTAAGGAGATTTAAGAAAAGAGTAGAGGATGAGATGGTACCCCTAACTACCATTTCCGTGACCTTTGTAGGAACTACACTACCATCATTTATATACCTGGATAATTGGAGGTATAGAGTATACGAATATGTACCTCCAGTTATGCAGTGTTTCAGATGTATGAAATTTAACCATGCGGCTAAAATATGCAGGGGAGAGCAGGTGTGCTTACGGTGCTCTGGAAGTCATAGTTACAAAGAATGCAAAGATGAAGTTATTAAATGCATTAACTGCGGTGGGGCCCATCTGGCCATTTCAAGAGATTGCCCGTTCAAACAAAATAAAATTGATAACAATAAAAAATCCTATGCCAATGTAGCCAAAATAGACAATAAAAACTTCCCAGCACTGACTCCTCCGGCACCGGTGGTAGTAGCATCAACCTCGATTACTCAAAGAAGTCCTCCAACTGCTCAAAGAACTCCAATTATAGTAGCACGGCAGCCTAGGGTGAACACACCTGTACCCAACGTAAACTCTGTGAATAAATTCAACGATCTTATTAATGATGAAAAACTAATAAATATCATTGTCAAAACTTTAATTTCGCTAGGGAATTCTAATTCCGCGACAACAACTTCCCACATTCGGGAAACTTTTTTAAAGAACTGCAGAACACAATGAGTAATCTTAGGATTGCTATTCATAATATTCAAAGTATTAATAAGAAAAAACCATTATTGAAAACTTTTTTATTTAATAATAATATAGACATTTGTTTACTAAATGAAACTTGGCTCAAAAAATCTTCTCCCTGTTTAAAAATTCCGGGTTATATTTACTTAGGCAAAAATGCCCTCAATGAACATGGTGGTGTGGGTATTTTGATTAGGAATACAATTAAATTCAAGCAAATTAAGACAAGTTTCTATCAGGATATCCAGAATATTGCTGTTTCTGTTGACACCGACCTAGAAGAGGACCTCTCTTGCTATTCTTTGCGTCTACTGCCCACCTGAAAATGGAAATATAGGAAACAACATTAGAAAAAATATATTAGATACCTGTTCACCCTTGACTTGAAGGCACCCAGGTTATAGCTATCTGGAAACAAGGACGACGGCTAGGTATTCCACTCATTTGCTGTTCGCACTATAAAGTTTGATGCGAAACCCTTAGTGCGGGCTGTAGGAATATTAACGATATAGGAATGCCGAGTATCTGTGCGCCTTGTAGTCCGATGAAAGAATGGAGATGAGGGAATTAGTTCGTGTAATTCCATCGCACACTCACCAAAATGTAGCCTATAAAAAACCGATAAGCTGGCAACTTTTCGTCGGTGTCCCAAGCTTTGAAGCTTAGCTTCAACCAACGCATCGTTACCAATGAGCCTTTTGGCTCGTCTCTGAATAGAGTCCAGGGCTTCGAGCTGGTATTTAGGTGAACCATCCCAGAGATGGCTACAGTATTCCACACAGGATCTGACTTGCGCAACATAAAGGCTTAAGAGCTGTTCTGATGTGAAATACTGCCGCACTTTCCCTAGGATACCCAGCTTTTTCGCAGCTAATTTAGCCTTGGATTCAATGTACATGCCAAAGTTGAGATTGGATGATAAAGTAACACCCAATAGCTCAAGGTGGTCTGTTACCGGTACTGCTACATCTTGGAAAGTCGGAGACAGTTAAATCTTTCAGTAATTGCAATCGCATGGTAATTATACGATGGAAAAAACGTATACTCTTAATATGAAATGCATATTTACTTCGATGTTTAACATAAAATATCCAGTAAACTTTAACGTATAAAATGATGATTCTGGTTTTCCTTCGACTCCTCGGGTTACTCTTGATGCACAAAACACAGCACAACACGACACTATTTCACTATTGACACAATATTTAGCCCTAATAACAATATAATCAATCATATTATCACGTTTTATGCTCTCGCATTTAATTTCTAGACACACCAAACTGTCAGGACATGACACGCGGTGGTAGGTAAGGCGAAGTTGCCGTACCTACAGTCGCTTTCTCGCATACTCTATGCGACGATTCGTGTATTAGACAGAGATACAAGATAGTATGTTTACACGAAGGATGCGGAGCGGCAACGCCGCATTGGCAGATTTTACGCCTCTCGAATAGTGATGTACCTACACTGTCCATTACATTTTGTCGATATTCGTAAATCTTCATACATTTGCACAAAATTACTTTGGTTTTGGGGAGATTAAAAAGTAGAAAATCTCTTTCCCTAAAAGTGGCTGAATGGATTTAGATCCAAGTGCAAACATAATGAAAAAGTAGGTGCAAATCTGGCAATTTAAAAATAGGCACCTAACCTACTTTTATAAAATACAGTAGGTAGGCCAGTGTCGTCTGGCTTCAATATGAGTTATGAAATTTATAATAAACTAGCTGACCCGCCCCGGTTTCGCACGGGTTTATTAGTTTTATGCCCTTACCCTGTTTATGGGTAAGAGAGAAGCAAAAGTGAAAAATGTAGGAGAAAAGGATGAAAAGATAGTGCGGCGAAGGGAGACAGGCGCAGCCGTCCCATCCATTCATCTTTTTTCCTTATATTTTTCCCTAAAATAAATATAGGGGCTTCAATGCAATAAACGTGATTTTTTTGCTCGTTTTTATACTAGATAATGGTACGGAACACTTTTTACAAATTTAACCATCATTTTAATGAATAGAATAAGAAAAGGCGAATGTAAAATAAAAACAAACTATTATGGAACAATGTTATTTGAACAGCCTGAAGACGTCCACTGCTGATCATAGGCCTCCCCCAGGGAGCGCCACTTTGAGCGGCTGCTCGCCTCCTGCATCCATCTGCTCCACGCGGCTTTCACCAGGTCGTTGGTCCACCTAGTGGGGGGCCGGCCTACGCTGCGTTTTCCAGTTCGTGGTCGCCACTCGAGAACCTTTCTTCCCCATCGGTTGTCAGTTCTACGAGCAATGTGGCCTGCCTATTGCCATTTCAACTTGTTAATCCTAAGAGCTACATCGGTCACTTTAGTTCTTCTGCGGATCTCCTCATTTCGGATCTTATCCCGCAGGGAAACGCCGAGCATTGCTCTCTCCATAGCTCGTTGCACGACTGAGCTTAGTAATGAGGCCAACAGTTAGAGACCACGTCTCAGTTCCATAAGTCATCACTGGCAACACACATAAAAATGTTACTTACAAACGTTATTTCATATAATGTGTTTCAATATACTTTTACTAGGATGGGTCATCATCATCATCATCATCATCATCATCATTAACAGCCTGAAGACGTCAACTGGTGAACATAGGCCTTCCCCATAGAGTGCCACCTTGAGCGGCCACTTGCCTCCTGCATCCATCAGCTCCCCGTGGTTTTCATCAGATCGTCGGTCCACCAAGTGGGGGCCGGCCTAAGCTGCGTCTTCTGGTTCTACAAATATCTAATTTTCTTTATTGTATTAAATCTAAAAAGTATCGAAATTCTGCAGCACTGTTTGGTTAGGTTTATTCTATATCGATATATTGTGTAATAGGGGTCACTTCCCTACTCTCGCATACTAATGCATATTTAAATACTCGCACTAACAGAAAATGGACAGGCATTTTGTGAATGTCCGCCGTCCATATGATTCTATGTTGATGATCTAAGATTTATGAACAAGGTATAGTTTGTGTCCTCATCCCCTACCACCCCCTACTATTTTCTATAGAGGCGTTTTATTATAAAAAAAAGTTGTGACTTTATAAAGACTCGATAGATGGCGAATAATGTGGGTTTTATGTCCTGTCATTGTTAATATAATTATGTATCGAATTCAGTATCTTATATTTTTTTTATCTTATATTTTGGCTCCACACATAGTGTATGTAGCCAGTGTCAAGTATTATATTTTCATCGTGTTATAAAATATTTCACGCAAAGTCATGTCCTAGTCATAGTCCAGTCTAAGTCATGCTCCAGTAAAGTGGTGGCAACTTTATTAGAAGCTTCTACGGAATTTTGGAAGCAACACGAAAAACCACGTATCACCACATTATATCACTTGCCTACACTCATGCTCGTAATTCAGCACTTAATGCGTAAAACGCCACCAATTTGAAATATTAACACTGGAAAAAGCACAAGTTTTGAGAAATAATAAGTACAATGCAACGACGTGAACTTTTCTGCGTTCCCGCCAAAACTCCAATCTTATATAGTATTTTATGGAAGGCATATACTCTAATGGCTTTCTATTGACAAATCGACTACGTAATCTGTGATCCACTTAACTGAATTTGAAATTTCCTTGTACTCTGTTGTTTGCAAGGAACTTATACGTATACTATACGTTGAGGTCTTAGGTGGAGTCGAAGTACGAACAGCGTAGGTGCAACATAATTATAGCTGTTTATAGTCACAAATTCCTTAGATTGGCAGCGTATATTTGTTTAAAACGACCACAAAAATAATTAATCGCACGGTCGACTTGACCGCTCACTCGCACACGTGCGGACGAACGTGTGTGAGTGTTCAACGCGTAAGTAGTCTAAAGGTCGCCACCGCTGTGGCACGGTACACAAATAGTGGAGTCGAAAAATCAGAAGATCAAAAATTTTACATAATTTGAAAACCATCCCAATAACTAATTATTATTGATTACAAATATTTAAAAATACCTGTAAAATTATTAAAGCAATAAATATTAGGCGCGAACATATTACATAATTATGTGTGTCAGATGAAAGTAGGGTGATCGGCTGCATATGATGTGAGTGTGTGCGTGCCCCGCTCGTACGTACGGAGCGGTCCGGCTTCCTAAGGGTGCTTCAGTTTCGGATCAGACAGGATTCCCTCCTTCTTTTTTTATTAGCTCTATGGCGCTGACATTATATCGGTATTATTTTTGGCAGCACTATTATATAACTGAAATACAATATGGAATTGTATTTATGATTTTTGCATTAACGTATGGCTTACGACCGACTTGAAATAAATGTTCTTACGTTAATATTATCTCATTTACTAACCAGCTTGGTCGAGCGGAAGTCCTGCCGCAAAACTCCTATTTTGGCCATCTTTTCTTCCCACCCTTATTCCACATATTATGACACATTTTTGTATGAGGTCATGCCGACATTAAATATATTTATATATAATAATTAAAACTTTATCAGTATTTTCTATACAAAACATGAATACTATTTAAAATATTTATTATATTAGACCCGCGTTTCAATTCATACAGATTTGAAAGTAAACAAACAATTTGACAGCTCAGACGTCATAACGAGTGTGAGCGAGACTAAAGGTGAGGAAGCAGTTTTGGCGGGAACGCAGAAGAGTTCACGTCGTTGCATTGTATTATTTTTCAAAACTTTTGCTTTTTCCAGTGTTAATGTTTAAACTTGGTGGCCTTTTACGCATTAAGTGCTGAATTACGAGCGCAAGTGAGGGCAAGTGATATAATGTGGTGAAACGTGACTTTTCGTGTTGCTTCCAAAACTCCATAGAAGCTTCCAGTAAAGTTGCCACCACTTTGCTAGAGCATGACTTAGACTGGACTACCTGACTTGGACTGGACTATGACTATGACTAGGACATGACTGCGTGAAATATTTTATAACACGATGAAAATATATTACTTGACACTGGCTAAATACAATATGTGTGGAGCCAAAATATTAAAAAAAAAAATGAGGAAGTGAGAAGAGTTGACCTTTCATGAAAATTCACACTTTCTTCATACATTTTCTGAGTTGCGATTGCGACAGACTGCTTAGTGGTGGGTCGTCGTCGAATTTTCGACGGACGAGACGCAACTCAACGACGAAAACGGTTGCGGAAAACGGTCTTCGTTGCAACTGGTTTGAAGACGGCTAGGACGGAACTTATTGAACGGAACGATCTTGCGTCGTTAATACAAACGGTTGCAGTTTCTTACAACTACGTTTTTATTTAGAGAACAGATTTGAGGGACGAACGTGCAATGTCGTGTTCTACGTTCGTTCGCCAAAATCTCGCAACGAGTGTGATGATACGTCCTATTTAATTATTGTATTCTCGACTGTATATTCTTGGGTCTAAAGTTTAAAATCACATCACGTAATTCTGAGACTGGTTTTTGCAACGAAGACTGTTTTGAATGTTAAAGAAGGTTTTTAAAGAAAACTTTATTGTACACCAATTTTATATACTCTGTGCTTGTGACGGTTCTTATGTCGGTTGTAAATAAAAACACGTCTCTATATTTTTCTATTACGTTTATTTTAATTCTTTTCGATCCACTTCAGGACTCTCAACATGGTAGCAGAGCGTTTGAGCGTTTCGCGTTTTGTAGCCGAACGTATGGATTGATATCACGTGAAGAATTATAAAAAAAATAAATGTGATAAATGTACATGAGTGATAAAATAGTTTTTCTGAAAAATTTTAACAAGGCCTGTCAAAATGTCGTCTTCGTCTGCAAGCTGCAAAATTGATATTGGTCGTTTAGAAGGCAAAGAAAATTGGTCTACATGGCGCTGCAAGGTACTGTTACTGTTAAGAGGTACTCCAGGAGGTTTGGATGCAATAAACGGCAAACTAAAGGAACCTACCCAACCAGGTACTACCGCATCTGCAGAAGCTTATGCTATTTATCATAAAGCTCTACAAGTATACAATGAGACGGATAGTACAGCAATGCTTATTTTAATGGCTAACATGTCAGATGCCACTCTACAAAAAGTGATGAGATTATCGACTGCAAAGCAGGTATGGGATGAATTACACACTCTGTTTGATGGTACATCTGAGGATAAAAGCTATACACTTTGCTACAGTTTCTTCAGTTATCATAAAGATCCCTCACACGACATGTCTATGCATATATCCAAACTGAAAAATATATGGCATGAATTAAAGGCAGAACTACAAAGAGGTGAAGCTAAATATGAACTTCCAGAGATTTTACTCATCTGCAAGATTTTAGAAACTTTACCTGACGATAGTTACTTCCCGTTCAAGTCCAGTTGGATGCTTATGTCTAAAAAGGATCGTAACATTGAAAATTTGACAGCACAAATTTGCGCGTACGAAAGATCTTTACCGACTAAAGAAGAACATACTGAAGCACAAGCGCTAGTTGTACAAAACAACAACAAAACGAGTAAAACAATGAAAAAGTGTAATTATTGCGGACTATTTGGACACAAAGTCAAACAATGTCATAAGTGGATATCGGATGGTAAACCTCCTAAGCCACCTAAGCCATCAAAAAGTCAAGCTAACAACACAAATCTGACACTAGCACTAATGCAAGTTGAGACTAACGCAGCAACGAATGTTAATGAAGGAGATCTTGATAATTGGTATGTTGACAACGGTGCCACAAGTCACGTCACCTGCAGGAATGACATATTCTCAAGCTTTCAAAACTTCGATTATAAACAAACGGTGACAACTGCAAATGGTTCTACAACACAAGCAATTGGTAAAGGAACAGTTGAGATGATAGCTGACGTTCATGGTCGACAAGAACGAATAAGACTATGTGATGTATGGTATGTCCCTGCAATAAAGAAAAACTTATTTTCTGTACTCGCTGCACAAGACAAACTAGAAAATAGTGTCTTTAAATCTGAAAGAGAATCTTGTCAACTGACAGTTAATGGAAAAGTTAATTTGATTGGCACACGAGTCAAAAATGGAGGTCTCTACAAGCTGAAAGTACAAGCTGTTAGAAATCAAACTCCTGAACTGAACATCTTGTCAACAGAAAACACTCTACAACTGTATCATGAAAGATTTGCTCACCAGAATAAAAGACATGTGAAACAACTAATTGAAGAGGAACTTGGTATTAAGGTGAAACTAGATTCTGAAATATGCACAGGATGTGTATATGGCAAGACACACAGACATAAATTCGGAACAAGAGAAAGAGCTAAATTACCAGGAGAGATTATTCATACTGACGTATGTGGTCCATTCCCAAATTCATTTAAAAAGTTTCGCTATTTTGTACTGTTTAAAGATGATTACAGCAAATATCGTCATGTTTACTTCATCATGCACAAGTCTGAAGTCAAGGATAAGTTGCTACAGATGATTAAAGAAACAACGACTGCTGGTCATGTTATAAAAACAATTCTCAGCGATAATGGAGGAGAATTCCAAAACGAAGCTGTTGAGAAAATTTTAAATTCATATGGGATCCAACACCGTTGTACAATGCCCTATACACCAGAACAAAACGGGTGCAGTGAAAGAGACAACAGAACTTTAGTTGAGGCGGCTCGTACTATGATGCACGCTCACGAAGAACTCCCACTTGCCTGTTGGTCAGAGCTTGTCAACACATCTGCCTATATACTAAACAGAACTGGACCAACTTGTATAAAAGGAAAGTCGCCATTTGAGTTATGGTTTGGAAAGAAACCTTCCATAAAACATTTAAGAGTAATTGGCACTGAATGTTACGCCCATGTCCCCAAACAAAAGCGAACAAAATTGTCTAAGAAAGCTCAAAAATGTATACTCATTGGATATGATGGTGATGATGGTTATCGGTTACTGGGCTTTAACAATAAATCAGAACCAACATTGATCAGGTCAAGAGATGTAACGTTTAAGGAATCGATCATCAGGTCAATCGGATTAGAGTCAGATGTATCTGAAACAGATGAACAAAGTCCTACGACTGAGATAGAGATTCACTTCCCGAAGGCTGATGAAAATCATACAATGTTAGATGCAAGGGAGGATGTAGTACAAGATGAAGCTCTTTCAAATATGCCTCAAACATTGACAGATGCTTCATTTCCACGTGAAGAAACTATAAATTTGCCTACGACGTCAAATGATATTCCTAGTCATGATGAAGAAGAATCAAATGAATCCTATGTTACACCTGAACCATCTCTAAGTAATTCTGATGATGAAGATCACGAAGAAGTAACTCCTGAAACAAGAACTCTCCGAGACAGATCGAGATTGCGACTGCCAACTCGGTTTGATGATTTTGTCATGTCAGCTATTGTTACTGATTTGGATGAACCAAATACATACAAAGAAGCTATGAAAAATCCTCAAAAAGCTGAATGGGTAAAAGCAATGGAAAGCGAGGTAAAGTCTCTAAAAGAGAACAAAACTTGGGTTTTAGTAGATCGACCAAAAGACAGAAAACTGATTTCGTGTAAATGGCTCTACAAGATAAAAACCAATGCTGATGGAAGCCTCGATAAGTACAAAGCTCGACTTGTAGCGAGAGGTTATACACAAGAGAAGGGAGTTGACTACTGTGAGACATTCAGCCCTGTTGCTAGAATGGCAACAATAAGAGCAATTATTAGCATCGCTGCAAATGAAGGATTATCCCTCATCCAGTTTGATGTAACCACTGCCTTTTTGAATGGTTTACTAGATGAAGATATCTACATGAATCAGCCAGAAGGGTTTAGTGATGGAACAAATAAAGTCTGTAAGTTGAAGAGAAGTTTATACGGTCTGAAACAAGCCCCAAGATGTTGGAATAAATGTATTGTCGACTATCTGAAAACAATTGGATTTAAACAATGTGACACAGATCCATGTTTATTCATGCGGAATCGGAACGGCAACAAAATTATTCTGGGTCTTTATGTGGATGACGGATTGATAGCTTCTACAAATCCAAAGGAATCGGAGAAGTTTATGTCAGAACTGAAAAGAAGGTTCAAGATTACGACAAAGCCAGTCTCATACTTCCTTGGGTTAGAAATCTTCAACAACAAAGATGGTTCGATTAAAGTGTCTCAGAAACACTATGCTGAAAAGCTACTGGAACGCTTTGGAATGAGTGACTGTAAAGCTGTCAGTACTCCAATTATTAAAGAAGCGCAGTCAGACTCAGAAAAGGAACAGGAAGTTAAGTTTCCTTATCGTGAAGCCGTTGGCGCACTGGCGTATCTCATGACAGGGACTAGACCAGACATCTCATATGCCATAAGTGTCGTATCCAGAACGCTTACTAATCCTTCTACGGAAGATGTTCATAAGGTAAAGCGCATTCTTCGTTACCTTAAAGGAACTCTAGATACTGCTATTGTATACCAGAAAGGATACAAACCTGGGATTTTGGAATGCTACAGTGACTCAGATCATGGTGGAGATCAAACCACAGGTCGTTCTACTTCTGGAATTCTATGCATGTATTCGGGAGGAGTAATCTCTTGGGCAAGTCGCAAACAGTCCTCTGTTGCGATTTCGAGTACGGAAGCAGAACTCGTTGCAGCCAGCGAAGCAGCTCGTGAAATTGTTTGGCTAAAGAGACTATACAATGAGGTATCTCTATTGAAAGAAGTCCCTACGCTACAAATAGATAACGATGCAACAATCAAGCTGTCGCAAAACCCAGAGTTACATCGCAGAACAAAGCACATTGCACTAAGACATTTTTATGTCAGAGAACAAGTTACTGATAAAGAACTTGAAGTGAAATATGTTCCCACAGAATACCAATGTGCAGATATTTTGACGAAACCCGTTCATAAGCCAAGAATGCTACTTATATCTAAGATGATTGGGTTAATGCAATAAAGTTTCCCAAAAAGGGAGGATGTTAAAGAAGGTTTTTAAAGAAAACTTTATTGTACACCAATTTTATATACTCTGTGCTTGTGACGGTTCTTATGTCGGTTGTAAATAAAAACACGTCTCTATATTTTTCTATTACGTTTATTTTAATTCTTTTCGATCCACTTCAGGACTCTCAACATTGAAGACTGAATCCAGGACGTAAAACGGTTCCATCGTCGCGGAACACAAAACGGTCTTTGTAAACGGTTCCTCGTCGCAACCAAGGAGTAATAGTATTCTGTCACTATTGTCTCACAGAGAACTTTGCTATATATATATTGTCCATGATATTGTCTCATGTCTGTGAATTAATCTGACACGTTGTTATAATGAGGTGTAAGGATTACTTATTAATTATACTATTGGCAGTGATAAACGCCGATAGTTTAACATTACAAAGTGTTAGCGATGATGAGCTGCTTGAACTCATACGTGATAAAGAAAAACTCATTGTTTTGTTTTGTAAGTACGATGTTGCCGTTGTTGTACTTTTTACGTCCACTCCGACATAAAGTCTATTCGTTGGGAAAATACATTTTTTTTGAATTACTAAATCCTTACATTTTGACGGGCCCGATAGCTCAGTTGGTAGTATCCCTGCCTTCTGAACTGAGGGCTGTGGGTTCGATTCCTACCCAGGACAAACATTTGTGTGATGAACATAGATGTTTGTTCTGCGTCTGGGTGTTATATTGTATTCTATGTATGTATTTACAAACAAAAAAGTATCTAAGTATTATATCAGTTAATCTGGTTCCCATAGTACAAGCTATGCTTAGTTTGGGGCTAGATGGCGCTGTGTGAAATGTCCACACATATTTATTATTATTATTATATGTATCATAAATTTATATCTTGGCTATAAACAAATAAGCTGGTTTACACTTTGTTTTGTACAACAGCAAAGCAACATAAGTTGGCACGTCAACGATTTATATAGTTCGAATAAGTGTTGGTTGTTTGATCCGTAGTTACCTAACCAATAGTTAAAACCCAGTTTTATTTAACCATTGCTGACCTTGACTACCAATCAAAAACCCACCCTAAGTAAGGCAAGGCGATTGGCAAGTCATATCACACTGAAACTTGAAACTAAACTCGCCTGTATGTGTGGACATAGCTTATTACCACAGAATAAATTGGGTAAAAACTGAAACTCATTACCAAACTAAATCCATGACAACACAACTTATGCCTGGTTCCTTCCTATAACCTATTAATGGGTGCTTGTCGCTGGTATGTCTCATAAACACTGTCAAACACTAGCAAGACCTTCGGTTACAAGTTCGGTACAGGTAATGTTCTACCGATCGGTAGCTCTTATGTAGTGAGTAAGATATAGGAACCCAGCATTAATTCACTACAAGACTTACACTGGCTTGATAGCTCACTTGGTAGTAGCACTGTCTTCTGAATTTATATAGGTTGTGGGCTTAGATTCCCACCTGGGACAAACATTTTGTTTGATGAACATAAATGTTTGTTCTGTGTCTGGGTGTGATATTGTTTTTCATGTATGTATTTACAAACAAAAAAGTCTCTGTATAGTGTCAGTTATCTGGTTCCCATAGTGGAAGCTTTACTTAATTTGAGGCTAGATGGTTCTGTGCTGATGTCCTTACCTACATATTTATTTATTATAGTAGGATTTACTAAACACAACAAAGTGTAAACGAAGTAAAGCCTTTAGAATGCAATTTGGTTTTTTTTTGTTTATAGCCATTATGGAGGTAATGTAGGATCATATTTATAATAAATGCACAAAAAAAATATAGATATTTGGCTCATATCATACCTTAGTTAAAACCACAGGGTGTAATGTTATTAAACTAGTAGGCAGCGAAATCTGAAAATGAAAAACCCTTAAAAAACCAATGTTATATATCTGAATGCCCATAAAACTCAATATCTAATGTTTGGCATTTAAAACTTGAATTCAGACATTATCATTTGTGAAGATTGGAACTCAGCAGCATTTTCCCATAAGTTTTCCTTCCCAGCCTGCCTATCAATAATTAATATTTCACCCCAAAGCAAGCATAGAGCCTTTCAATATATAAATATTTGTAAGTATAATATAATGAAAGCAAAGTTGCTATGCTTATCTAATACAAAATATTTGACAATTTTTGGCACTTCAACTGGATATTCAGATTTCAGACAAATACCAAACAAAAAGTACATTAATGTTATTTAGTATTTACCAAATATATTTCATTTACAGCGAAAGACAATTGCAAAACTTGTGACACTCTTGAAAAACATGTAGAGAGTTTACATGATGACTTCAAGAAGCACTTGGATGCCACTAGTGTAAAAGCAGTTAACAGTCACTTAGCTCGCCTTTATAATCCTGCTAAAGAACCAGCACTTGTGTTCTTCCGCCATGGGGTGCCATTGTTGTTCAGTGGTAAGTTGTGTAGCTACAGACTATGTTCAACTATGTTGATCAATAGAGAGTTGAACAACAAGGTCACAATATACTGGCATGTTATTTGAGTGAGTTGAAAACTAGTCTGTACAGAATGCCAATAAGATTATGTTAATGCATCATGGTTAAATGGTCATCCTGATTATTTTATAGTTACTTGTTTGTTTAATATATACATACAAACATTTCAGGAGAACCAGATGAGAATGAAATCTATGGTTTCTTTGAAAAGAATCAATCACCAGCTGTCAAAGAGCTTACAGACAAGATATTCGAGCACATTACCCAAGCTGCCACTGGAGCCACAACAGGGGATTGGTTTGTTATGTTGTAAGTATCAATATACAAAAACACAAGCAGAGTTCGATTTAAAAACCACTAAAAACAAACTTCAGTTTAAAAATATACTGGTTGCTTTAGACAGGGTAAATAATATAAAATTATGGTGAAGAGTGTGAGGAAAATGTTTCTTAACTAAAAAGGTACGGGAAGTTTTTTCAAATTAAAAGATAACATGTAATTTTGACGCGCCCGATAGCTCAGTTGGTAGTATCCTTGCCTTCTGAACTGAGGGCCGTGGGTTCGATTCCTACCCAGGACAAACATTTGTGTGATGCTTGTTCTGCGTCTGGGTGTTATATTGTATTCTATGTATGTATTTACAAACAAAAAAGTATATAAGTATTATATCAGTTATCTGGTTCCCATAGTACAAGCTATGCTTAGTTTGGGACTAGATGGCGCTATGTGAAATGTCTACACATATTTATTTATTAATTTTATTTTTATAAATAATGCCAATCAGTCACATTCATAGATCCTGGACCCAAACTAGGATTGCCTGTATCTAGGGACCCAGGAACTATTAGGACCATAGTCCCACAAAAACCAGACAGAACAAGTATTTGCACTTTTTTTCCTGAGCACAAATACAGTGTGTCCGCCGGCAGATTTTCAGCATTAAAAAATAAAATAAATTAAACAAAAATTAATTTGGTAAAAAATGTTTATTTCCCGGAAAATAGAATGCTGCTGACATTATTTCTTAAAAATAACACCTTCCAAATGGCGACCGTTCTGTCGCAAGCACTCCTCAAGTCTATACCGCATGTCGGTAAAAACACGCTGGCAGAGCGCTGTCGAAATTTCTTGCACTTGCCGTATATTTTTTTGAAGAGCTTCTATGTTCTTTGGGGAGCTCTTGTACACTTTAGCCTTTAGGTAACCCCACAAGAAAAATCATATGGAGTTAGATCAGCCGGTCTGGGGGGCCAGGGTATGTCCCCAAACCTACTGATCACTTTTCCTGGAAAAATGCTCCTGACTTTGATCATAGACGCTCTAGCCGTATGCGCAGTGGCGCCATCTTGTTGAAAGTTGGTCTGCCTGTTGTACCCACCGAAATTTTGCAGGGCCGGGACAAAAAGTAGTCTATCATCGCACAATATTTTTCAGATGTTACGGTTTGGCCGGCGTCAAAGAAATAGGGCCCAATTATTCCCCTTGCGGAAATTGCGCACCACACCGTGGTTTTAGGGCTGTGCAATGACTTCAGGTGAAGTTTTTTTGGATTGATTCTGCCCAGTATCTCATGTTTTGTTTGTTTACGTAACCTTCTAGATGAAAATGGGCTTCGTCACTAAAAAAAATATTGCCCAATCTCGTAGGGGTCCCAAATCGGTCAAGAATCGTCTTGGCATAAATCTCTCTCGCCAAGTATCCCCTTCTTTCAATTCTTGCACAATTTGCAGTTTGTATGGGTGGAAGTTAAGTTGATACTTCAATATGTTATGCACAGTGGTTTTTTTTAAGCCAGTAGAAGCTGCCACCTTCCTAACGGACTTCCGTGGATTTTTGAGAATTTCTTCTCGGACGGTGTTCATGTTTTCAGGTGTCGCCACAGAAGTTGATGGACCCGGAGGATGACTATTTAATGTCGTGCCCGTTTTGCTGAACTTCTGTACCCACGATGAAATTAATTGGGTGGACGGCCCGTCACTTACACGACGAATTTTGTAATTAGAACAAAATTGCTGCTTTGCACTAAGTAAAGAATTGCCACTTTTAAAGTATGCTTCCACAACGAACGCGCGATGCGGTCCCTTCCATGGACTCATCGTTACTATCACGCCCGCAATGCTCACGCACCGATCCCCCCGGTGCCCCCCGCATCCTCATACGTTTCGTTCATGTACAAAGCTAGTTTGAACCGGAAAATTTCCCGGCGGACACCCGTTACTTGTACTGAATCGTACCCGCCGACTCCAGGTTATTAACCAACCTGCTCAACCACTACACCACAGACAGAGGCTGTCAAATTAAGCTAATTATTTGTTTGTTGCTGATGTTTTATCATGCAATTTTTTATTATTATAATTCCAGTTATGGTGCTTCATGTGTCGAGTGCCAAAGACTACATGCAGTCTGGGAGAGTGTTGGAGCAACGTTGAAGAATCGTGTAAATGTTGCCCGTATGGATGCTAACTTGGCTGGTGTGAACACCGCCAAACGGTTTCATGTCACTAAGCTGCCAGCTTTTCTTTTGTAAGTACCTATTTTATATTTAACTATAACTACCCTTCAGAGTAACCCTAGAGCATTGAGATATGATCAGAGTCACAATCTCGAAGTGGAAACAGTCAAAATGAATCGGAGCGCTGTTGTATGTACCTATACAATCTTTACATCAAATAATTATACTGGGTGTAATTGAATTCATTAGCATCCTTTGAAACTAAGTACCTACTCCTGCTAGGCGATTATGTAACTTGATTGCAACCAATAAAAACACAAAAATGTATGGATTTGACAGTTTCAATACGCAGTTTATGTGCATAGTTACTATGAAAATTTTCATATTCGGAATGAAATTTCTCCTGTTGCATTGCTGTCAAAGTTACGTAATCACCCCACTGATACCGGTTACGTCTGGACCAAAATTTTTGAATTCTAACACATTGGTTTAGTAATAATAATAACTCCAAAAAATGGAATAACTTATTTAATCAAATGCTACAATACAAAATTTAATTAATATAATGTAGTTCTGTGTTTAATTAGTACATACAAAGTATAAAAACGTTTAGATGTATCAAAATCATCCGAGCCAACTGCGTTAGGCGCCGCGGCAATCTTCATAATTTTTAATAAAAATATTTTCATTTACACACTTTTACTCTTTAATAATCATCTATAAATTATGTACCATCATGGGCTCAATTTATGCTAATGAATTAAATTACATCCTGTATAGCTTGCGGTGTCACAATTGCACGAATTTAGACGTTATATCACTTGTCAGTGCCCAAAAACGCTTGTGCGCAAGGTCGGCGATCGTCACATCCCACTTCAGCTACGTCACGTGAACGAACACGGAATAAGGCAATGAATGGAGACGCTATTGGAAATAAAACAACCAAATATTTATTAGCACTTTTTTACCATTTTCAAAACTTAAAATCAACTTGTATTCTAATCGCCTTAGAACAATGCAAATTTATTGTAACGTCGTTCACTTTGAATTTAATTTTTTCTGAACATTTCTTTGCAATGTAGTGAAATCTAATATTTCAATGATTCATCATCATCATTAACAGCCTGAAGACGTCTACTGCTGAACATAGGCCTTGCCCAGGGAGTGCCCCTTTGAGCGGCTACTCGCCTCCTGCATCCATCGGCTCCCCGCGGCTTGATTGCTCTCATTAAAATAGTTCTATGGTTTGAAAATTCCAATGCATATTGAATAAGATCTTCCATAACTACTATATCTATGAATGATTTTAGAACAGTAGAAATAATTTTTTTAGTATTCAACTTCAGTTTATAACATTGACAAATATCTCATAATTTGTCCGTTATTTGCACAAATTAAATACGTCCTTGAACGATTCGTAACGTAGTACCTAATAATTATCAATAATAATAATGTTTCTAACCTTTTGTTTATATACTGAATAAATTTATGTAATTTATGTTGTGTAGTGACAATAAATAACTTAAATCTATCTATGTAAACCTTAAACTGAAAGCATACAAAAAGTATGGAAATTAATTACTATGTATCTTACTACACCTAATTATTTAAAATGTTATCGACTCAATAGCTTTTCGTTAGAACACGCTTGCCGCATCACTCTTGCAACCACCGAACGCGAGGCTATCTCTTTTACTCGTACGCATTTGATGAACGCGTGAAAGAGTTACGCTACTGAGGGGCCGCAGTCATTTTACACGAATTTTCCCGTACATTCAGTCGCTATAAAACTTCAACAAAAGTTCCACTGGAACAACAAAAACAAACAAAACAATTTTTGTTCCACTATTTTTTATTAAAGTGTATGTGAATGTAAATAACTAGTTTTAATAAAAAAACAACAAACCAAAAAATCACATTATTAACAGAATTTTTAGAAACAAGCGAATCGTTGTATTTATCACATTTTTGTATTGTAAATGCAATTACTTACCTAAAAAATTATTCAAATTAGATATTGGACCAAATCGCACGCTTTACAAGGTGACCTTGAATTGGTATGTTATCCCGAAAGGGGTAAATCTACACCTCAAGATAGACAATATTTCTTCTACGATTTTACTAAATTAATAGTTTTTCATTGAAGAAATGCCATTAAAGTTTACGTTGAAAATAGTCTTAGCGCAGCTGGGTGGTTGAACTTCGTCCTTGACCGAGTGCATATAAATGAGTTTAACAACCTGTTCTTAGAAATGAATTTATAGTACTTGTTAACTCTCGTAGAAATCGCACGTGCAATTTTGCGAGTGGATATATTTTTTAACATGGATGTTTGGAAACACCTAGTTTCAACTTTTAAGTAAGGCTCTCACACTTGTAGGGTATCATGGTCCCAGTCCCCCCCAATTCAAGGTCACCTTGTATAGGTTGGTATTGTCCGTTAGACACAAAGTAAATAGTTTTATGGTGACCAAGCGTTTAGAACCTAGATAGAGCATGCTATCAGTATCTAAAAAATCGATTAAAAAGTGCTAAGTGTTCTGATTATCATAGAATGAGTTCCCATAAAGTAATAAAGTATTTAATAAAATATTCGGTAATTATTCGGCACTTTATTTATTTATTTTATTTTTATTTTATTAATGTTTAAGGGAAACAAACAGTACAATATTTAGCTTAATTAACTAATCTTACTTACACTTAAACCAATAAAGTTTCTACATATTCATCAAACTTGAATAAAAAAAACACTTTAACCGAATATTCGCCCGACTACCGAACATGGAAAAACATGCCGAAATTCGGTAATACCGAATATTCGGCGCATCCCTAATAAATTCTATAATTTGTTTTAATACGTAGTACCTAAAATATGAAACATCGTCTTTTTTACCCACGTATCTGCTGTTATTTGGGCAGTTTTTCACCGAGAACTTTAGCATCGCGCAGGTCCGACTCGGACTGTGGTGTGGTTGCCTTACAACTAAACGAAAACTCTGTGCGCTGCGTGGCGTGCGCAGAGTTTTGGAGCGGACTGTTTTTTCGAGCGTTTGTGACTTTATTTATCCTATCTCAATGCCCTAGAGTAACCAAATTATCAAGGTTACGCAGTTAAGCAAACAATGAGTTTAGGAGATGTTCTATATTTCATATGCCGATCGTGCGGTCGCTGCTGCGGCTCCCGTATAGGCTTTTTTAGTCATGAGCGGAGGTGTCGTTCTAATTATTGACGCTGTTTTAATCATCTGAAATAGATGTTACAAGGCCTGTGATGATGATATTATGGAAATATGGAACTCCTCAATGACAAACCGCTTATGTAATGTAATTAAATTATTGTATTGGAAAGATTGGAAACCGCAAGAAAAACCTGTTAAATATACTCTATATATTGTTGGTGTGTTTTGAAGATACCCTACAAAACTTCTCAGTATTAATTAAACACTTAAAAAAGGATAAATATAGTTGATATTATATGAACAGAGGAAGTGGTCACATCTTTGGTTCAAAATAAAGGATATGTGGGTTAACATCACCGATTTAATAACAAAACTAAAGCTTACCATACCCATTGTGCCACTTACTATAAGTTTATATATATATACGTTTTTTTTTATGTTGGTATGTGCAATAAAGAGTTTTTCTATTTATTCTTATTTCAAATTGTTTCAGCTTCCGCTTAGGAAAAGTTTACAAGTATGACCTACCTAAAACAGATGCTAAATCATTTGTTACTTTCGCTCAAGATTGGTACAAGAATGCTAAAGGAGAACCTGTGCCACTACTTGCATCACCATTGTAAGTATTTTATATTGAAATATCAAGTTTTTATATAAATTTTGAAACTACATCCGGCAAATATGTTGCCTAGCCTATTTTATTAAACTAATTAGTTCTGTTCTAACAATGAATAAGACTATACATAAGGTACATGCTAAATTTTTTACTTTTGCATTTCAGTGATGAAACTGTGGACTGGTGTGTGGCAATGCTCAAAGTAATTATAGCCTATGGTCTAGAAATTCTTGCACAACACCCTTGGATTTGGCAAATAGGTGTAGCTGGTTTTGGGCTTGTAGCAATAACAGCACTGATTGCTTTGGTGAAAGCAGGCAGATCCCGGCCTGCCAAAGACACAAAAAAGGAGAAGAAACGTAAATAGGCATGCTTTTAAAATGTTAGTTATTATTATTACATAGAATAATGTTAATGATTATTAATTATTCAGGATCATAGTGAAATATGTTTTTATGAAATAAGTATTCCTATTTTTATAGATTATTCATCATAATAATCTCTTTTGCATTTACTTACATTACTTATAAAATTTGTGATTTTAATTATAATGATTTTCTCAGAGGTTGTATGGACTGCTAAGAGGTTTAAGTAACTATTTTTGATGGAAACCGTCCTTTTTTGTAAAAAATATATTTATAAGTGCAAACTTACATAATTACAAATTAAACAAATTATATTTTACAGTATTTTTATTTCAAAAATGCACTATTGGTTAAAAGTAACTAATTCTTGCTAATAGGCATTGCACAATTTGAATACACTAACATAATAGTTCCACACTAGACAGACTGTGATTTCAATAGTACACTCAATGAACTTATATATATATATAAGTTCACATTTATTAATATTAAAAATAGGTTAGAAAAGAACTGTGAATTGATCTTACAAAGACATTGAAATTAGCGTTTTTATTATCATAACTAAATTTATGCACATAATAAATGCCAAATCTCATTCAGGCAGGAATGTACATGTACAAAATTTCGTGGTCTAGTTTTATACTAATTAGTAGGGATGCGCCGATCATGGATTTTTGAACCAAACCGCATAACGAACATTATTCGGTCCAGAGCTTACCGAACCAAATATTTGGCCGAACTATTCGGTTCATTTTACACGTATTTTCCCGTACATTCACTCGGTATAGAACTTCAACAAAAGTTCCACTGCAATGGACACAATTTTTATAAAAATTTCGTATGAAATGAATTAAAGTTATATGAATAATTGATTTGAATGAAAAAAAACCCCAAACAAAGAAAACACATAAATAACAGAATTCTTAGAAACAAGCGCCACGTTGTAATGTAAATGCAATTTCTTACCTAAAAAAAATATTCAAATTAAATGATGGACCTAATCGCACGCTCTATAGGTCGGTACTCCGTAGTGCCCGTTACACACAAAATATGAGTTTTCCGGTGACAAAGCATGTTATCAGTATCTAGAAAAACGATTAAAAATTGCTAATTGTTCTGATTATCTGGGAATGAGTTCCATAGAAGATAATTATGGAATTATTTAATAAAATATTCGGTAAATATTCGGCAATTTTACCGAATATTCGGCGCATCCCTACTAATTAGCAACTACAATTTTTTTTAAATTGCTAGATATATATGTATATAATATTTATTTATTAGCATGGGCGTCACTTTAGCATATAGGTAACCTAATACAAATTATAAGACCATAGTTGACAATAACATAATTATCAGAAAATTAACATAATATTGCTTTGACTAAATTAAAAGGGCATACCTGTGGTTCATTCTCAGTAGATCTATGGTTAATTTTCTCGTTGGATCTAGGTAAAAAGCACTTACTAAATTATAAATACTTAACAATAAGCAAGATCGGTAAATATTCGGCACTTTTACCGAATATTCGGCGCATCCCTACTAATTAGCAACTACAATTTTTTTTAAATTTTGGGATCATGGTCAAATGCAGGCCTATTAAATTATAAAAAATAATTGGATAAAAGTCAACAGCACTTGAAACTTATCAGCAATTTGGAATATGGGTATTGTGCTTGGGGGATGGGACAGAATGGAATAGTGAGTGCAGTAAAAAAATAAGAAAGCTAATCCTAAGAGATCAATCATAAACTATCAGAAAATAGATGAATCTCAAGATCATTTTATAACAAAATATAACATTAGTTTTGTGGCATCAAAAGGTAAATCTTAATTTAGGTAGTTTATTGCATCAACACGATGTAACAGTAACAGTGATATAATATAAAGTACCACTATTCAAATAATATGTGGATGTATCAACTGCATACTGGTACATAGGTACCTACTTAATTAAAACAATAATATAAACAAATATTTAAATAAACTGTCATTACTTGAGTTGTTAGTGAGTAGAAAGCTCATTGAATTAGTGTCATAGGTACATAAAAGCACTAGACACATGTGAATTGTGAATAGCACACTGAGATTGCTGCAAAAATGTGAGTTTGACTAAAACTATTATGAGTTGACTAAATAGTGTCAACCTGGATATTTATTCTAAACACAGACGCTGGATCAGCCAATTCATTTCTTATACCATTTTCAAACTTCTTGTAGATCATTGAGAATTCCATCATATCTTGTGGTTTAGACTGAATCCACAATTTATCAAATTCAAAGAACAGATAACAGTAAAATCTATGAAAAAGTTTCATAGTAGGTAAATAATTTTTAGCATTGAACATGTAAGTTTTTGCTGAACCATCCTTCAAAAGATAATAAGCCATTGAAGTTAGATTGATACCCACAATTGCATAAGTGTAGCCATATTTTGGATGATGTGAATGACTTAATACATGGCTTGATGCTTGAGGATACTCTGTTGCAAAATACAGTAAATTTTCTAGTCCTAATAGTCCCATGCCACGAAAATCTGTTTTAGGATCATCACCCTGCAATAAAAATGTTAGTATTTAATAAATATAAATAAGTATAATATAACATATACTGTGCTCTGCCAGGTTAATTATTGTGAATCAGTTGAATGCCAAGACCGATGAAATATCTTTAACTAAAAGAAGTTTTTGTAATGTAAGTGTTGTTGTGTAACTGTAGATACTTTCTAGTATATTACCTGAAATCCTATGTACTGCCACTGTTTTGTTATTCGATTTTCCAGTCCTTCATTGGGTACCAATAAGGACCACAGTCTTAGTAACTTTTCTTCATGTTCATGATTGTTTGAATCATACTGGATCTTCCGTAGATCTTCTACCTCATCAACTAAGTTTCTATAGCTCCATACTTGTTCTAAGCATTTTCTGAAAGACACTACAAATGCGCCATGTATCTTGGGATTAATTTTTTTCGCCCTCAATATAATAGCTACAGAAGGGTTTAAAATATCACGAAAATTTGATGGATTAAACCTTCGTTCGTAAACTACGGTATCCAAGAAGGAAACCACTTCCTTCACGTCTCTCGTTCGAGACAATAATAAAGATTTCTCTACGTTACAAGTTCTGGCTGCACCAGGTTTGTCCCCATAGCATATTCTTTGTAATTCACAGAGCCGTGTCGTCTTTCTCAGAAACCATTTTATGAATGGTCTGAGGTACCACTGTAGAACAGACCAAAGATTGAATACTATCATTCTAAAAACCACTATGATTACAAATGTATCTGCATCGAAATAGCTCTTTTTTCGATAGTATTTGCATAAATAAAATTATAAACTTGGTTTGATAAAAATCTGTTGTCATGACCACCACACCACAGTAGTGATGGCAATTAATGCGATTTTGCATAAATTTCATAAACATGCTATTTCATGAGTCTTAGCATGCTAATTGCTATTGCTATGCTATTTGCTAATAAGACGGTAAATTGATAACAATATTCAGTATTTATTATGATTACGGTTAATATGCGAATTAAAAACGCATTTAATAAGTAGATTTAGTACCCCGTGGTTGCAAGGGAGCGCGCACGATGCCCATTTTTCATATCATTTGTGAAATCTACTAAAATCCACGTGAAAGACAAAGATAGGTAGATTTAGTATCCCCGTGGTTGCGAGGGAGCGCGCATAATGCCCATTTTTCATACCACTTGTGAAATCTGCTAAAATTCACGTGAAAGACAAAGATAGGTAGCGTAATAGGTAGATTTAGTACCCCGTGGTTGCAAGGGAGCGCGCGCGATGCCCATTTTTCATATCATTTGTGAAATCTACTAAAATCCACGTGAAAGACAAAGATAGGTAGATTTAGTATCCCCGTGGTTGCGAGGGAGCGCGCATGATGCCCATTTTTCATACCACTTGTGAAATCTGCTAAAATTCACGTGAAAGACAAAGATAGGTAGCGTAATAGGTAGATTTAGTATCCTCGTGGTTGCGAGGGAGCGCGCACGATGCCGGCCCGCGCTCAGCTCCTGCATTAAGCGACTAGCGAGCGAGTATTCGAGTAATGAATTCATGAGATATCTTCATTTCATACTTCATAGAATTTCACGACTACATTTCATTTGTGAATTGCTAATACAGTTTTAACATATTACGAATTAATGTTTATGCTAATCAATCCACCGCTACACCACAGGCACAGACAGTGTGACCATCTGTAAATTGCAGATTCTGCCCGTATATAGCAAAGTTCTCTGTGTTCTGCCCTAACCTAAATAGGCTAGAAATCGGACGCCATCGGATGCCTTCTGGCAAACTTTGAAAACTGACAGAATTAAGTATGCCCCCTAATCAAGTCTTTTAAAGAAATGATAATTTTATTGTATAAAAAAATTATTTGATAGGAATTATTAAATAGGAACGTTAAATCCGCGTAGGCATGGTGAAAACACGCGGATAAATTAATGTTCATTTGAACGTTCGATTCATATTCTCCGCTTTCTTCATTTTCATGACTAAAGCCCGATTTTACCGAAGCAGAATTATTCGAATTATAACTTTCCGAAAACAACCGAGTTACACGAGTATAAAGGACTTCACACACAGCAGCTATAATATATATTAATGTACATTACATTCCGGGATGTAAACCTACATTATCTTATTAAGGTATCACGCACACAACGGGTAATGTAATGTATCATTCCCTTCATTCCATTCTCTCATTGTCTCTCTTTCACAGATCCTTTTCGAAGAGAGATGTATACGGATATGACGTGTATTGAGATGTATTAAATTCTATTGAAATAGAAATATATATTTTCATGTTTTCGGATCGCTCTGTGTCTTAAGACGACGGGTAGAGCAAACAAGGTGTTTTTTGGCAAGTTTCCTGACGAAGTTAGAGCATTTGGAGCTTTGAATTTAATATAAATCATGTAATTTGTTTCAATAACTTGTTTGTGATGAATGCAAATACAAGATAAACATTCATTTCTATAGAGAAAATACCGCAAACATACCTCAAAAAATTTGGTTTATCCTATTTAATACAGTTACTATCGAATATATTTTACATAAAAAAAGTGTGTGCAAGATAACGTCAAATTTATTTATTTATATTAAAGTAAGTAGGCATGTGTATAAGTACCTACCTACTTACAGTCATGTTGGTATTTTCCTACAGCTAATAAATATCTTTATATTGATAGTTTACTATAATTATTTGACCAAAACCAAAATTCAATGATTTTGTCTAGTCGTAATTTGATCAAATTGTAAAATTAAACGCGCTTTGTACTATTTATTTAAATGTCATATAATCTGTTCTATAGAACGTTATGATACAGTAAACTTTTTTTGATAGAAAATATTTTATTAAACTGGTAAGACTGTAGAGATTCTAAACATTTTTAAAAGAACATTTCTGCTGGCATCATTTCCCGATCCATCTGTAGCTTTACACTTGGAATAAAATCTATTTAAAGAGAAGAGGGGATTATAATCAAAAAGTTAATGATGTCATACAGGGGGAGGATTTTGAGCCCTTAAACTCTGATCCTACATCCAAATTTACAGTAGATTTAAAACAGGCTACCAAAACTACAATTGTTGTTGGGTATATGTATTTTAATTTAAATATTTTAATTATTTATAATATTCCAGATTCTTAATATTATAGTACTTAAAAATTGTTATATAATTGTTTTAATATTTTCATTTATTTATATATTTTAATTTTAATATTTCAATTTTAAAAATTAAAATCCAGATTCCAAACATAGTACTTAAAAATGGTTATTATTTTCAGTTGATTATTCGGTTAAATTAATTTTTAGAATCGATGTTTTGTACTGTCATTTAATTTAAGACTACTACTTTATTTAGGATAAATTATTTTACTTTTATTTTATTATAAGCGATTTGTCATTGGTCTGATTAGGTTTTTCTGAGTGTTTCCTAATCCTGCGCAACAAATGTTGGATCAATTTTAGCCTTCCCAGATTGTTGTAATAAAACTGTCATAACAAATATTTTTCTTATTCTTTGTCACATACATTTACCAGCAACAATCCCTTACAGCTTTCCCAATATAGATAATCTTATAGGTTTATTTTAGCGGAATTACACTAGATATTCTTGTTTCATTTTGTATTTAAAATCTATTCTACTTTGGTAAAAATTGCGCCTAAGGTTAGGAATAATTAGCTACCATTTTTTTGGGCTTAGGGCGTCTTATTGTGATATATTGTGATTTGAAGTTATCATTATTATATATTTATTGTACATTGGATGCATAGATTATTTCTCTACTGAATTAAGACATAAGTTATCAGGTGAGTAACAACAGTTACAACCAAACATCAAGTCTCAATGAATTAAGATATTCATCAAAAATTCCAATTTTTACTTTAAAATATTAAAAACTCTAAATTAATATGCCTAATTTTCTAAACGTTTGGTCGATCTGCAACAATGTAAATTAAATAGTCAAATCTACCAAAAAGGCAGAACATGCTGCAAATGGTCTCACTGATGACCATCCATAAATTGTCAACGTCAATCTGTGACACAGACTATAATTACGGTGACGACACAGACTATAATATGATTCTATGTTGATGGACTATAATGAGGCGTCTTATTAAAAAAAGCTGTAATTTTATAAAGACCCAATAGATGGCGTTAAAATGGGGGTTTTACGGTCTGTCATTGTCAAGATAATAATGTATCTAGTTTAGTATCGTTAGTAGTCCTTATTTTATGGCAGGCATAATTATGTCCTACTAGACTTGGGTAACTCATGAGCGAAAGATAAAAAAGAAACGTTTCACTTCAAGTGAGCTAATCTCTCACCAGCTCACTTGCTTTTAAAATATATCACTAGCTCACTAGTTTTAAGATTCATTTTCGAGCTGATTACTGAATGACTACTGAGCTGGGTGACGCATGAATGGGACTAGTGAGCAAGCCACTCAAGTAGTTGGGCGATGGCGTGGTGAAGCCATATGAAAGAGAGAGAGAGAGAGATAAGTAACTATGTATGGCTGAGAAAGATCACATTATAACACTCTGTCAATCCCTAGCTGTTTATGTTTCTCTGTATCTTTATGCCACTTAGGAAAAATTTACTGGTTATGATACGACGAAACACTTGTTCATTTACTGAGCTAAATGAGTCAGTGAGCTGAATGAGTGATATGTATCCTTTGATAGAAATGATACGTATCTTTCTTTTCTTTTCAATGATACATTCTGCCCAAGTCTATGTCGTACTACAATTTAATCTTCTTTTTCGTTAATGGCTTTCTATCGACAAATCGACATAGTACTCTGTGATGCACTCAACTGAATTTGATAGTATACGTATAAGTTCCTTGGATATATGGAGATCTCTACTCTGTGGTTTGCTACGCCATCTAGTAACAGAAGCGGAACTATTTTTTTTTAAATAATACGATAAAACGCCTTATTAGGGCAAAGACAGAGGGTCTAGCAAAGATTCCAAACGCTAACTCAAAAAATTGTATTGAAATTACATTAGCTGCGGAACAGTAAGCGAATTTCCGAAATGTTATTCCTAGTACATTTTGGAGTTAGCATTCGGCGTTAGCGTTTGGCCCCCAGCACAGAGCAGAGTACCTACACTCAAGGAAGTTTTAAGTATGAGGTATAATTAGTATACTTAAAACTTCCTTGCCTACACTACACTAGATTTTTGTTTCTAAGGAGAGCTTTCCAAGCTTACAGCATATTCTATAAAATAGAGATGTTATAATCTGCTAGCACAATTTTTCTGCCAATTTCTAACATCAATATCCAAAACGCGTATAAAATGGCAGCACGGTTGCGGTTAAAGAATTTATTTCTCATGAAAATATACAAATTCACTTAAAGAGAAACACAACACGCAAGACGGCATTTTTTTGGTATGTATTCATAAGCATAAGCACACCCAAGTAACGACTGATTTTGATTTTGACAGCTGAGAATCAATCACACCCAAAGCGGTGTGTTCGGTTTTGCCCTGCTTTAATTTCGTATTAGGGGTCTGGATAAAAAGTCTTTGGCTGCTGTATACTTATTTCACATATCTCCGAAAACATACTTAGGTATCTCATTTTTGTTATCAATTTTATTAGTATTGAACGAAAAAAAAAATATATTAAATCAGAACTTACTAACCAGATCGAGTTGTATAATATCAATTTTCTATCTACCTTCGTAAAACCAGAAAAACATTCGTAGTCGTAGTAAACCACTCCTACCTAGTCTGTGTAGTAAACGCAGCGCGTGTGTGTATCTCCGCGCGTTGTATGCAGTAAACATGTTGACGAAGGCTTAGGAAATTTTACGCAAATAAGTGAAATTTTATAGTTTTATGTAAAAACTATATAAATTTTCAATTAATGAAAAATCCTTTAAAACATGGCTCCTAAATAGTTTTTTGAAAGTAAATAGAGATTTAACTTCTTTGATGTCTTTTGGTAATTAATTATATAATTTAACATGTAAGTACCTACCTACACTGTGGGTATAGAGTAATGATGTTTAATAAGCTCAGTCACGCAACGAGCTATGGAGAGAGCAATGCTCAGTGTTACCTTGCGAGACAAGATCCGAAATGAAGAGATCCGCAGGAGAACTAAAGTGACCGATAGGTATAGCTGTAAGTGGCGCTCCCTGGGGGAGGCCTATGCTCAGCAGTGGACGTCGTCAGGCTGATGATGATGATGATGATGATGATAGGGTAATGATGATGATTGTTCCTAGCCATCGGCTACGGCGACCGTTTCTGTTCTTCAGTTACTTTTTTGATGGGTCCTCACATGGCTAATGTAACCAATTCTAGCTGTGAAAGTAGGAGTACAGATACTGCACGTGAGGGCGCGGTTGGCGAACTTAGTTAATAGGATGTTGGAAGGCGGTATATCTTTTATACTTTAGCCACAAAAGGTGGGACGGCGGGCGTTAGAATGGTGGCGCGTGGCATGATGGCATCAGAAGCAGACAAAATCAAAATGAATGAATTGAGTTAGGTACTTATCCGTTTTAAGGGTAGGTATTAGGACAGGAAAATCAAACTATTATATAGATCGAATTTGTGTTTTATTTGATGAAAATTGTAATTAATAAATTTAATTTTAAAACTATTTACAATGCCATAATAATTAGGTATAGGTATATCACGAACTGGCAGCCAGCAAGCTGACAATTTATATTTACAAAGGCGACACAGGTGATTAATATTTAAACATTGTGATGTTTAAAAATTGTAAACTAACAACTCAATATTTTATTAAAAGCAACGCAACAACGTGTAAATTCAAGCCAGTTTAATTATTACATTGACGCATTTCTAAGTCATTAATTCCTACCTAATCAGTGCAAGTAGATCTAGCTTTTGATACCTACTCTTCATACAAAATTTTAAGGGATGTAGGTAGGTATCCCTAGGTAGGGATATACCTAATTTTGGTTTCCAAGGTATCAAGTAGGTACCTATTCAATAAGTTCACATCAGTCGCTTCTGGCAGATAAATGGGTCTATGGGCGAATAGGTACCTAGGTTAAGTTGAGGTAGCTACCTATACCTACACATTGCTTTCTACTAGCGCAATTATTCATTCATTTATCCTCTAATAATTATATGCAATAACAAAATATCAATTGATGTATAGTGTACTTAACTATTTTATTATCTATTTAATTGCTTTATAAAAGGTGTGTTTTTCTAAATATATATGGCCAGCCTCACTTTGCAAGTTATATTATATAGGTACCTACGTACCACGTTTTATGAATCATGTTTATGATATTGATACTAACAAGACAAGACATAATTGATACAACTTAGGAGAAATCCAGTTTAATCGTATTTTACCGCTAATCAAGTTTATAAACATTTTATTTGAATTTCGAGCGCAGTTATAAACTTTACGATGTTGTAACTGTAACATAATAACATAAAGTACGATTTTTTACCTAATTATGATAATTTATGTTGGTTACCATGATTATAGGGTGTCCAGTCCAAGGTCCAGACCTAGAAAAATTCCGTTATATCTATGGTCCCAGGAATACACCACACTGTATAAAATATGTACTAGGATAACATAAAAGTCATAATTGTGTTGGACGGGCCCGATAGCTCAGTTGGTAGTAACCCTGCCTTCTGAACTGAGGGCGTGGGTTCGATTCCTACCCAGGACAAACATTTGTGTGATGAACATATGTAGATGTTTGTTCTGCGTCTGGCTGTTATATTGTATTTTACAAAAAGTATCTAAGTATTGTATCAGTTATCTGGTAACGTAAGGTACATAGGTACCTACCCACATGATTTAAAAATATATCACTGTGGTAGGCTTAGAATATAGGTACCTACTTATTCTTAGGTGGTACCTACTACAGTAAATAGTAATTATACTTAGTCCAACTTTACTGGGTTTACTGTAATTAAACAAAACGGTTACTTAAAACTGATGTAAGTATAGAAAAAATCTCGTGTAAGTATTATAATATTAAGTTTTACACTCTCCCAAATTAATTATCTCACTAGTGTCTTTTCTTTTCATGCATCGTAATTATCGACGGCCTTAAAACTATAGCACTAAGCTAGATATTATACATATATCGTCTCGTTTTCTAGAGTTAAGGAGTAAAGTAGGTACCTACCTGTCTTTATTTTACAGTACAACGTACATACGTTAAAAAATTAGGGTCGATTTTCCAATACTTGTTAGTTAATGTTATTATTTTACCGCCCTGTTTCTCGTTCGTTTGTAAAAGTTAATCTCGTGTCAACTTAACCATACTGGGGCCTTACCACAAACTGATACAAAACCATCATGGTTCGTGACAGCAATGCTTCAAGGTTATAATAATAATGTTCGAATTCGTACCATAAACTGATAACGTATTCCTGCGTGAGAACGAGACGTCTCCATTTTTACATAGAGTTATCACTGTCGCACGTCGGTGTCAACATGATTACCGGAATGAGATGACAGTTGTATTTGAGTGGACAATTTATCGTGACGTCACCAAACTGCTCTGCCACTTCAAAGTATTCTTACTTTTATGTCATTTTTCAATGTATGGTTGAAATAATAATGCTATAAGAAGTTGTGGTTAGCCCCGGAGCTCATTGGTTGAAGACAGCCGATCATCAGCAGCCAACCAATGAGCGTGCCGTATTTTTAATTAGACGTGAATTTAGCATTGACAAATGAACGAGAAATCAGGGGTATGGTTGAAGAGCTTTTACTTAAAAAAATTACCGTTAACATTTAGGCATCCCGCAATCATCGATGGTGCGATTTTTCAATGATCAGATAAAAGCTTATTCATTGGATAATACAAAACACAGTGAAAAAAAAATGTGAACTTTATAAACCGTACACTGAATAACTAATAATTTTTGGTTTTAGTCCGTGTCGGATAACCTGTAGGTACCTATATATACAGTCATTGAAAAATCAGCCCTTATTAGAATAAAATTAATAAATGGCTTTGTGAAATAAATAAATAAAATAAAATAAGTTATATATGTATATTTTCGCAGACTAATATGTAATGTAGGTATAAATATAGGTAATGAAATCAGAAATATTGGCATTTGTTCATGTTAAACGATGATTTTTGAATTAAAAGTGCTGATGGCGCCACCGCTACATAACGAAGCATCTAGGTACTAAAGGTACTTACAGTGAGTTAATACAAACATAATTATACATATGCCTTAGAAATATTCTGCATAAAATATGCATAAGCACAATACGGTGTAAAAGGTGCAGATTTTACTGCTGTATGAAATCTCGAATCAAAGTAATGAATTTTAGATCAAACAGGTTAAAACGGCCGCATAGAAAATGTACATAAAAGAAGACGACACTTAGCATATCTTCGCTTAGTCTCATCTATCTATGGATTTAACGTAGCTTACAAAATACATTGGTATTAAAATAATTAAATACTTTAGTGTGTATTAATAATTAAATATCAAAGTTGTAACAATTTAATGTAAAGGCAACGTAGAGTTATATAATATTAAACTTTAAATAGGATATTATAGATAGGCAGATACAATCTTATAAAGCGAATGATATGTTATTTATATTTACCTTTGAGGTACAATTTTTAAATAATTCATATTTTTATTTGCGGGTCAAAGCAAAATATATCACTAAGTGTGTAATCTTTGGGAATGATTTGTATTGATTGTAGGTACTCGTTTCATAGACTATAAAAATTTATAACGTATTGTAAAAATTATCTTGTTTTCAACTTTGGAGATCAATATAATGCTACGCATAACAAATGAAACTCTTTAGGTTTAATTGGCATAAGTAATCAAAACGATTTTATTAAAACTTTATTGAGCTGCACTTTTATTTTGCACAATTTAATTCAACATTTTATCATATTAAGCATATTTTTGGCATTGGTAATGAAATGATAGCATTTTTATGTTAAGCCTCGTAGCTGTGCTTCGACGACGTAGAGGTGCTACGCTTTCTTTTAAAGGTACCTACATCACAAATAACTTTAACCAATCACATATTAAATTCAATTATAATTAAAACAACATCGAAATAAAATACATGGTTACAATATCAGGCATACTACAGATATTACAATATTATTTTAGTCAATTTTGAATAAAAGCACAGCCGAAACGCGTTTCTTACAAGATATCAATTTATTATAAAAATCTATTTTCCAAAACAGTTGACTCGTTGGTCCGCTCATTTAATAAGCAAAAGGCAATCTTGTCGTTGGTGTTTAATTATTTTAATTGATGTTCATGACTGTATACACGTATAAATAGTCGCACAAGTTTATATGCTCGTAAGTAAGTACTTACAATATTTCATTTTATATTTAGTTAGTTGGGTACACGGTGAAAGTAAATACAATAGAATATTGTGTGAATCTATTAGCTGCAGAAAATAGGGAATTAACAGCAATAATAAGGCTACTTCTAGTTCATAAAAATTGCTAGCCACTAGTGTTTCTGTCTACTAACCTACAAAAAGTGTGATTTCCAAGAAATATCAATAGGTTTCGTATAAATATATCTTAGTAAATAGAAATACACTCTACTACATACATATGCAACAAATTAGGTGACGGTATGGTCTCACAGCACGATATTTACTTACATTAAACTATTTGTAGTATCGAAGAAATACATTCATAGGTACAATATAACTAATTATACAAAGCAAAGTTACCTAAACACCTGTAATTTCGACAATCAAAGACGGTTTCAGATGAACAATAATTTCTTCGACATTACAACGTCCACGTTTTGACATAATTAATCTCTTACGTATAAATAGGTGTTATATTTAGGTATTTAATGTATTTACACAGCGATAAATCGACCAGACCTAACATTAAGGTAGGCAAATAAACTTTAACATGTAAGAAGGCATGTTCATGGTACATTATTAACACCATGGTGTATCATTAAATTATATTATCTAAAATCCTCTGAACAATCAAAATCTTTGGTAACCCATACATAAAATGTACCTATAATAATTTATAGTTCTAAATCAACTTGAGCTTTACCTACGTACGCGACTGCGTCTATTCTCTCCCTTACATCGATTACACAGCGAACTAACTTTGATCATTATTATGTAAAGAAGCAGAATGTAAATAATATAACTATCACATTATATGCATCTTTGCAGGTGAAGGTAACATGAAATTCTCACTACAGTGGTTGATATTAATCTAAGTACTTAATACATATAAAAGTATTCATGTCTTTTGCTATCTTAAAACGTAGGTAATTATTTTAATAATTTATTAAAATTAAAAGCATTTCAACTGGACTGGTCTTTAGGTTTGAAATAGATTTCTTCATCAAGAGAATGACCACTTTCCATCTTACACTGCATCCTTTTCTTATTTCTTCCACGCGGCTTCGAAACAAGCCAACTTGACTACAACATACATTTATGTTATTGATCCCTCTTTATTCTATCATAAGTATTTTTCTGTATTCACAAAACGTCTTGTAAATCTTACGCGTATATTACATCGATATTCAAGAACCATCCTTGAAAACTATTTCAAAACCCGTAGAAAATGTTCATTCGACTATCTTACGACAAATAGAAAGCGATGATTTAGCTTTCTGCGTTCAACGTGCTTGATATCCTTAAAACTAGGGTCTTAGGGACTACGCAGGTATAATATAATCAGCCGTCAACAAATCCTCGAGGTTTCTTCATATAACGTGACGAATTGAAACGAGAACACAATAATAGTCCGTTCACGTGAAGCGGCCAGCGGTAGCGGCAAAAGTAGAGGCAGTATTAAGAAAACGCCTTGTAGTGGATGAAAAAGAAGATGAGGAACACGGCGTAGGCAGTGGGGAACGTAATCCTTGCGATGACGTCGATCGTCTTCGCCACCCGGATCGGATGAGGTGGTTCTTTTTTGCGAACCTGGACGAAACATGGCTGGAAGAGATTAATTTGCAAATAAATGATGATACCGTAAGCAAATACTGTGTTTCACAGTGAAATGGTACTAGCCTTTGCTTAGTCTAATGCCTTAGCGCAACTAAAATGGAATCCCTGTAGTATAGCAGTTTTAGTTATTGCGCATCTATAAGTACATGTTGCCTTCTCTAAGTCCAGTGGCAGTTTGCAAAATATATAGATTACATGTTACATAGTATCTACACAATCTTATCTAACAAAGCTAGCATCTAATGAACCAACTACCCAGTTTAAAATGTTTTCTTTTAAAATGTACATTTTATTGTGACACCTAATTACCTATGTAAGCTATGTGACGGATGTTACACTTGCGCTGCGGCTAACAATGTCTATATATTATAGAGAATATCAAAATGTGTGTTTGTTATACATGTATAATACTTACATACATTTAAAACTAAATGAACCGGTCAAACATAACAAACAAGTAATAATTTGGAGACTGTGATGTGTGCAGTTATAAACGACCAGCTGTCATATATTTATATATTGTAATATATCAAATTAATATATCAAATCTTATATAAGTTCAAACTAATTTAATATCAACTGCAAAAACTGTCAAGACTCGATATTGAGTAAGAATGTCAGTCAAATCATGGCTGATTATTGCAGTATAAACTAGTTTTGAGTGAATAATATTAGCTAAACTCAATACGATGTAGCCGCAGCCTAAGTGCGTTTAACAGAATATGTTTAATGTCAAAGCAAATAAGTACCTCAGTAACACCACCGTTGTTGGTAGTGTGAGTACAAGATCCCGGGGCCCCGGCACAAGCGGCACATGTCACCATGTCCGCGGCCCCTGTCGACTCTCGCTTTTTATCACCCTGAAATTATGTTTCAAAACATTAACGAAGTGGAAAATTCGTTTGAAATTTGAAAAATAGAAGCGATTATTTTGCTATAATGAAAAATGTGTTTTAAAAATGAACTATTCTACTGAGTTTACTTTATTTGTGTCCATGTTCCGATCATGAAATTTAAACTACGTTGTGCATTTGTTTAGTAAATAAAATACATGTTTTTGTTACTGGGTCGTGTACCAATTTAAGATTTATCATCTAGCTAGAACATTCTTAATTTTGTATCTAATAGAAAAAAATGACATATTAAAATGGGGAAGATGAGTCCTCAAATCACATGGTTTCTCTATGTAGGTACTCATAGGCATACTTGTCATTCATAAGTTCACGGCAGCGAGTAGAGTCTATCCCAAACTCAATGACGGCTGTGAAGTCGGCGCTAAACGCTGCGCAGTAACAAAAACTCGACGTGCGCTGGCAGAGGTAGGTGAGCTGTGTATGCAACGTGCTTTGCAGCACACTTCAGTTCACAGCCGCCATTGAGTTTGGGGTAGACTGCCTATAACTTACTATCTAAGTGCATTTCTTTGACGCGGAAAATTTTGTGCTTTGTAACTAATTTAAGCGTATTACCTTCAAGAATCTAGTGCCCTATCTTCCCTAAAAATAAATACCTATATACAATGTGTCATCAAGATTAAAAAGAAATCTTTAAAATAATGTCCCTTTGTACTCACAGGCTGTAGCAATCCAAGGCAGCGTTAAAGAAGTATAAATGTTAGTTTTCGTGATAGAACGTTCATTCAATGATGATGGGGCAAATGATGGTTGTCATATTCACTTACAGCACCGCTACTATCCGCTGGGGGGACTTCTGACTTTGCCCATTGTATGAAAGCCATCGCCTCCTATGTAAATATGGACATATAGTTTTAGCAAAGCATGAGGCAACCACAAGTCGTGACAGAAAAGTGAAGAAGCATTATAAGAAAGCTAAGAAGCATTCTTTTAGAACACTTGCTTTATTGAAGCTTTTGCTTACCCTAATGTAATACCTATGTAAAAAAATGTTCTAGAAGTAATAGTAGGTAAATCAGCACCCACTGACGAGATGGGTATTGCGTTCAACATAGTCGTATAAAATATCTGAAAATTTCAATCAGTAAAGTACCTATAAAAGCGCTGAAAGCATGCTCACTAAATTTTAACTACATTCGGTGATGAATTACTATTCCCAACAATACCAACTATAACTTCTTGAATTAAGCAAATAAAAAACCAAAAATATAAATAAATGAAAAGTAAAAGCGTTGTACAGGGTTTAAGTTTTTCAACGGGCGTGGGTAACAAATACAGCGTGCTTAAAGTGCCTCCGGGTGAGCATGTCTATTTAGGAATGACTAATATTGTATAAGTACTCAGATTGTTTTTACAAAAACCAGGTTGAAATCTGAGTGACTATAAATAAAGGTTATGATACTACAGTAAATTTTAATACAAATTGGGGTATTAAGTAACTACGGTATTCATAGTTAATGATGATATCATCAGCCAACTCATGAAGATAAGACAGTTGACTGATCACCATCTATATGAGTGATGTAGAGTAGGTAGAGTGTATAATCGTATATACAGCCGCTCAAAACCACAAAGAAAATAAATAAAAATAATATAGATGACAATGTTCGAATAGTGCCAATGAATGTGGCGAACTTTCTTACCAAGGGGCTGGCCAGTATTATGCCAATTCTGCTCAGGACAGCGGGCAGTCGCTGTGAACACATCACACACACATTTGTTCACTCGTGACTGATGGTCTGATTGTGCAGTGAACCCAGACTAAGTTGTTGTGGCCACACAGTAGGTAACTCATCAAGCTTTAACATTCACAGATGTCTACATATAATATGTAGGTACCACAGTCCATACATATTATGGTCTTTGCAATGTTTTCTACTTTGTCAACGTCTCCAGAGTAAATTAATGAAGGAGATAATATTTATGGTAATATGTTAAACTAAAATAAGTCTGCAAATCTTTTGAAATGGTTAATGGCCACACAAAATAGTCTCATCATTTCTGTGGAGCGGTTCAATACAGATGATAAGATGTGATGAATTCTGGCTTACCCGATGCTTGGTAGGTACCTTTATTATGAATGGTGATTGGTATAATATATTCATGCAGGTTTTTAGTTAAAACATGCCTGTGGGAAGAAAACTGAACAACGTGATATTACTGAGTGTCTGGTAAGAAATATATAATTAGGTATAGATAAATAAAGTATCATGCCATGTAAGAAAACATTGCAAAGAGTATATGAAATAGAAAACTCGAGTATTCACAAAGGAAAAGTGTTAACATTCTGAAATATAATTAATGATACCGTAATTTTCAATAACTGTTTTATTCAAAAGTATTAGTCCTTCGCAAATACTCATCAAAGAATTCGGGCAGAATTACCTCAGGATGTGCTCAAATAATTATATTGCTTTTTTGGTTAAATCACGTATTTAATTAAGATCAAAATAATGTAGCACAAAACATAAAGAGTGTAGGTATTTACAAAGTGGTAACTATAGGATTTTAGTAGAAAAAATATGTATATATGTAGATATAATGCGAATATTTTTCTCAATAGTACAAGTACAAGTATTATCAATAAGTACAAAAGTGCAAGGTTATTTTTATATGCAGCGCTACAAGACGACACAGATCACAAAACACCTTGAACATAATGGGCACAAAACATCAATTCAATTAGAGCATATAACATAACTGCGCAGTAGTTATAACTCTTGATATGGGACAACTAAACATAGATACAAACGTGACACAAATATTAAACATATCAAGAGAGGTTCTCAGTTCTCACCTGAGTGACTGGATTTTCGCCTGGTCGGTAGACCACGTTGTGTAAAGGTCGCTTCCTGCCCACGTAGTTGACGCATACGAATTCGAGCAGCGAGGCGTAGATGAAACACATGCAGACCCCGTCCCACACGTTCATAGCTGTCAGGTTCGACACCACTGGCAGAGTGGAACGGAAGCCGTTCGACGTCGTGAAAAAATTCAACATTGTCGTGACACCTGCACCCAAAATAGACACTGTTACAATATGCAGTAAAGAACTATGAAAAAAGTGAACCAAAACAAGAAGTAGCCGATAGTGTAATTAATACTGTGTTAGAATATTTGATGGATTAAATAGTTACTAAGAATATAAACAGATTTCTAAGAATAAGCACCGTGTCTAACATAAAGCGGTCATGCATTATTAGTCGAAATAACTTCTGATCTCTTCTTAGAAATAAAGCTCGTAAACATAGCATTCGCCTTGTAGTGTACTTACTAGTGGTGGGCTGTAGCGGCTTTCTTGGTTAGCGAAACGAAACTATCTATCGAATATCAGTAGCGGTTTTTGAAACGCGCTATTATAGTAACGACCGATAGCGGGTTTGAACGTAACGTGCTTTAGGCTATTAATACGAGTAGATAGATCCTTGAAAGGTGCGTTTGAATAAAACAATAAGCGTTGTAACTCGCTATGGTGGATTATCACGGTGTTATGACTATAAAAAAGATTTACATAATAATTATTTATTTAATTTTTATTTTGACGCAAACGCTTTACAATAGTTAATTATTTAAAATTACTTTTATGAATAAAATACCTAGACCCATAGAGATAATAAATTTAATTTTATAATATGGTGGATACTCAAAGATCAAATAACATTATTTATTTATGTAGGTACTTATATATAAAATATTCGTGAACACTTGTCCGTAAATAAAAATACCTTAAAGAAACACTTAATTCAGGCAATAGACCTATCAAAATAGTTTTTTTTAAACTATGTAAGTAAGTACTTATAATTAAAATGAATAGGCGATTCGCGTCGGAAAAGTTCGCGTCGCGCTTATAAACTGTATCGCACTCACATAATCTTCAAGAAATATTATAATTAAATTTCTTTAGAACACATTCCTAATAAAACAAAATTCAGAAAAAACTTATCTATGGGCTTATATTATATAATTATCATATAGGTACCTCAATAGTACGGGACAAATTAAACAAAGTCAACAAAGCAAGCGCGTATGGAAAAGACAAAAATATCATGATAAATATTTCGTTTAGATCAAACCGATATTCAAGTAGCGCGTAGCGCGTTGGTCTCTCGTCCCGATATATTGAGATAGAGCTACTGCTGCCGATAGCGGTTAGCGACATTTTAGTGAAAATAGCCGAACGTTATGTGCGTTGCGGGCGCAAGACGTGATTCGTGCGATAGACGGTAGCAGGTTATTGTAGTACGGTGAAATTATCTATCCGCTATCGTGCCGATAGCTAGTTTCAATAACTATCTACGTTGCGCAACGACCACCTCTAGTACTTACATAGATAGACCAATTACTATCAACTAGGACTTTGAAGAGCTGAATTTTAATTAATCCAGTGTAATTGTTAGTAACACTTAAGCAAATAATAAAAACTAACCTATCATTACTCTAGCAGGCACTGCATTCCATTCCAGCCAAAAAGTAATAAACGATGACGTCACCAAAATGATCCCCGGAATGAAAACTGTGGTGAAGTAAAATGATCTATCCCGCGTGAAGATAAGATCCACTTTGAGGCAGCTGTAATTACCTAAAAATGTCAAGCAAAATCTAAAAATAAATAAAATAAAAATGATGTTTATGATAGTGACTCGTTGGCTAGAATCCTTAAAGTAAATATCGTTATTGACAGCGCTAAAAATTACAAGGCCAATAAAGCGGAACCTGCGAAAAGAATTAGATAGCGTGTTTGTATTGACAGCCCCAGCCACATCTACGAAGACAAAGAGATAGAAATGCAGTACGCAAGACCGAGGCCGGTTGCCAGCCGAGTTTTACCTATCATAGACCGGGCTGGTACTGCGTTCCACTCCAGCCAAAACGTGATGAAAGAAGATGTCACCAGGATAATTCCAGGAATAAATACAGTGGTAAAGTAGAACGCTCGGTCTCTAGTAAATATTAAGTCGACCTTTAAACAGCTGTAGTTACCTGCGAAGTGAATTGTTAGATAACATCTGAACATCACACAACATAATTTAATTCTACTAGCGTATGTTGCACTTTGTTTCAAAATAAAATAAAAATAAAAATTGGATTCCAGGTGAAGAAGGCGTGGATATAAAATTCCAAGTAACTCCATTCAGAGGCCTTGCTTGTCACAAAGGTTTTAAAATTTATAGCGGCAAAAAGAAGGTCTTCTAATTAACTAACTACAATCCTGTATGTATGAGTAATGCGTGTTGTGTCATAGTGTCCATGAACATAAATCTGAGCACATGTAATTCACCAAAACAAGAAAATAAGTAGGTACTATTCACACGTGCTTTCACATATAGATAATTTCATGCATGGCAAAGATGAAAAGGTGACAATTTTATCTGCACAAGTATGGACGTGGCGGGTATGAATCGTTAATGAGCCTCGGGAATACCTTTCAGTGGCTGACTTTAACACCGAACATCTGATCATACGTATAACACAATAACGCATTTACTCACACATAAGCGGAAAATATGTGAAATACCACGACACCGGACGGAACAGTGCTCGTCCGCTGTACAAGTACCTTGCTCCTCAAAGCGTCTCTGGCAAAGATTACATGTCAGCTCTTCATCTTCCTCGTAAAGTGAATTACCCTCAGCTGCTTGCAAAGACGTTAATAAACTCTTACATTCTGCACTTTACTTTAACAAACATTCTTGCTAAATCCACTAAGGAAACAGTCGGTACTTTTGAAATTCTATTAACAAGAAACGTGTTTGTTTTAATAGCTGTTATTGTTTCGAGTGTCACTAAGGTAGTTAGGCACCACGATAATATGATCAACAAACTAATGAACATGCGTTTACGGCTAGCGAACGATTGGTACGCTACAGTCAACTCACACATATCAAGAACAAACAGATCTTCTAAGAAGCTAAACTACTTCTAGACCGAAGTAAAGAAAACAACATAACAAATTACATCTTATAGAAATCAAGACCAAGCTGAAAAGAGTTAATCAGAATTTCAATTACGAAATCATCATTGTTCCTCTGTGCAACGTATAAGGATGTGCTTGAAAATAAAAGAAAACGTTTTTTGGTGTCTAATCTACGTAATTCATTTCGAAGTCGGAACTTAAAATATTTTTATCAAATGCCTCAATAAGCGATGTTATTCTCATGTAAATAGGTATGAAGGGTAAGTGAAACAATATAATTTACCTCTCCAGCTTGCTTTGATCGGGCACGGGATGGTCTGATTCTGAATCAGGTATGCGTTAAGAGTAGTTAACGAAGGTGACTTCCTTAAAGTGTCCTCGTCATTTTTCCATACATAAGTGATGGCTGATTGTTCATAAGATACTGAAATTACATAAAGTTTCATATTATTTTATGAGTTACACATTACTTTAAAATCAACATCCTATCTACGCATGACTACGTGACTTACTGTAGGTACTTGTAGACTACTTAAAGGTTTACTTACTACTTTCTAAGGCAAATGAACACAATGGGTCGTCAAATGGGAATATGTTGAGCCGTCCCTGACAGGACAGAATTAGATGCCGCCGCATCAAGTAGTTTATTGTGCCGTTGCGGTATATTCGCAACGCGAAATGCATTGGTATTATTGGATCCTGAAATGCAATAACTACATTCACTGGTTAACCTACTACAAAACTTATAAACAAAAGCATCTACAGTATCTAACTAAAACCCTGTCAAAACTATCAATGTGCCAACTCTAGAAACACCCATATCATTGCAACTGCTATCGTCTTGTCAACCTCCGGATCAGCTTAAAGGTGGGCGCTCAAGAAGTAAAAAACGCCAAAAAATAGAGGCGAATAAAATAATAGTGCGAGCTATTAAAAAAAAAGTTAAAGTACAAAGTCCTCTGAGGTTCAAGAAGCATTGTATGTAGTTATAAATACCGATGAGTGCTCGGCAAACTCCTTCAGACGAAAGCATGGTGGAAACAATTGTTATGTATAAAATTAGATGTAACCGTACTTATATAAGGTTTTGTAAAGTTGCCATGAAAACTGACCTTAAAGTCCCCGTGCATGATGAAGTATGTGTCAGGGAGCCAGATATCTTCGTGGTGATGGATGGCGTTTAGAAAGTCGTAGTGCGATTGGTTAGAGTAGCGCAACCGCGGATCATACCACTGTTGCTGAAGTAGAAATTCCACTTCGTATTTCTGTAATAAACAATAGGTAATATACACACCAGAACTTCTGTATTCTAAATATAACTTCAATTGCAAAGAATAGAAAGAAACTTACAAGACTAGATTCATCAGGAGATGCTAAGCTAAGAAGTAGCACGCTAACATTAACGGTGAGGACACCTGAAAATTGATACAGTAATGGTATGAGTTACATCGGCGGCATGGTAGATATACACACTTATATCTATTACAGAATAGACGAACACACAAACAACAACACATATAGGTACTCATGCTTTACAAGTTGTGCTAGAGCTCAGCAGGTAGGTAATAGTTTACAGTAGGTAATTATATAATAATGTATACGTATATTTGTCTCACTAAAACGTTTTCGTTATACATCTTGACTCTAAAAATGTGTTCATGTAAAAGGTAGATAATTAATGATATTGACAAGCTATTTGATAAATAGGGAAAGAGCTGTTCATGGTCATAATTAAATGAACGGCATAAATTATTAGCAATACATTGCAATAATAAATAGTAACTACGGAAAAGGTAGATCCGATTTCAGTTGGAAAAAGAAATATGAAATGATCATACGGATTAAAGAACACCTTGTGTTTGATGTTTGTGAAAAGAGAAAAAATATTTCATTAAAAAAATAAGCATTATGATTGTCATAGGATTTAAGATAATATCAAAATGAATCGTAAAAATTGTAAATTCCATCAGCATCTGTTTATTTTAGCCAATTGCGAACATTTTTTAAAAAATAATATGTACAATATATATTACAATATTCAGTTGCTAGATTTTGAATAGTGTGTTATGTTCTACCAGCTAAAACCTCAAAAAGTGCGTTACAAGAATGATCCAAACATAGGTAATTATATATAAAAGCTTAGGTGCTATTATATCGTTAGATAGGTACCTACTAAAGCAAGGGAGTAGATATAAGAAGGTGGTTTACGATTGCGTGTGGTAAAACGTAAATAAGATTGCGTGCAGTTGGTTGCAGTAGAACATAAATTGAAAGAATCTACGATTTACATAAAATGCAAAAGGATATTTCTCTTTTCATAAACATTGAACACAACGCACCACGGTTGTGCGAGCGAGGCCGGAGCGAAGAGAATCCGACCCTATTTTGTGCCAGAGAGTCATTGGGTGAAGTTAGGCCACAACAGAATTCTGGATCTGCAATATTATACGAATCTTGTATCACCTATTGAATTTATCCTACTGCAAGGAACTAACACAACCTAAAATTAACATCTAGTATTAGTTGGAAAGGAGAAAGTAAAAGTAAAAATGCAATAGTTGTGACATATTTACCATCTACTGGTGGAAGCAGTCTTTTGTCATAGCGGGAATTTTTCAGGAGATTGTCTAATATCTCCTTGTCCGACTTCCCCGCTGCAAAACTAGAAAGAACAAGTTCCATATTAAAGAACTTCTAGTAACAACCTTTCACCTTTGCTCTAATATAATCTCTCTCTCTATGAGATAAGATCACAATTATGAACTTGGGTTATAGCTACGGAGGTATACTTGTCTCGTACATTCCTATAAAAACAGCCTTATACGTTGTGTGAAATAAAAAACATTATTATATAACATTATATCATATGATTGTTGTGGTAGCAAATCTTCTTGTTAAGTATTGAGTCTGAAAGTTTGAATGGCAAAGTAAATAAAAGGGTAACAAAATACGGCAACATTTTTAAACTGATGACGTGATGTGGCCTTTGAGATAGCCAAGAGATATTTCATGTTCAGTTTCCGATATGAGCGCATTTTGCTTGTATTTCGTCTTTCCCTACATCTGTATTTGATTTTCCCCAAATAAATGATCCATATTCTACTAAAACTGCAAAACATCAAGGGTGCGTGAAATCGCTTCATAGCAAATTAGCCGTGTGAGAACTGTTGGCTGTTATCGATTTTAGATTAGCTATATTACTTAGAAAGAATATCTTGTTCAATAATACATAGATTCGAGAGTTATAGAGGCTTCAGCAATTTAAGTGACTGTAAATATTAGTTTACAATCTCTAGTCCGCAAGTACAAGCTACAAGGCACGCTGACGTAACTACGAGAACAGTGTTGAAGTTTCCACGGTAGGCCTTGTGTGTGTAATGTGTATAGAATTAATTAAATCGGGGCAAAGTTGAGACTTGATAGTCGTGTTCCAGGTTAACAAGATATTGTATTGTACTTTGATATAATTCGCCGACAAGTCTCTTTGATGCATGAAATATAATAGGTAGGTGCCTAACCTATGTTATCTTCATAGATACAAGGATATATAATTTAATTAGACCAGCCGGGGCCAAATCTTTGTACTTATGTCTTTAATATGTTAGTCGTATTATTATATCAATCCTTTTGTAGCAGAGAAATAGTTATTTGGGGTTTTGTGTCTATCTATCGAGATTGAAACGGGCTTCTTTAAAATAATGGAAAACATCTAATATGCAGTGTTTATTATAAAATCCCCCACTAGGTGGACCGACGATCTGGTGAAAACTGCGTGGAGGCAAATAGCCAATGGATATAGGAGGCGAGCAGCCACTCAAAGTGGCGACTTCTGGGGGAGGCCTATGTTCAGCAGTGTCTTCAAGCTGTTGATGTTGATAATATTATATTGAGCCTTCTCCTACTTTTAAATTTCTATTTCTATTTTTTTACAACAAAGAAAGTGCAATTCGCCATAAAAGGAAAATTCTCATACATAACGGTATCCACAAATTTACTCGCAATAGAAGGTAGGTATGGAGTTTATTGTCCAGGGAGCTTCTATAAATGGCACAGCCGGTTCACGGTTAGTCGAGCGCCCACCGGCTGGTTACCGCGGCCCGCGTTACATGCGCTTCGTCGCTTACCACCTGTCGCCCGGTTAGATACCTACTACCTACCATGAAAGTTCATGTAATAAGCTGAACGTATAATTTGTTTTGTATCAATCATGCTCTAAATTTGACGTCACAAAATTGTCAAAGCCTGTTTATGTAAGTATTCCCCTGTGCATGGAGCTTTTTTATTTCATCCATGCCCCTGTGTATATTGTTTTAATACTATCAAAATGTTTTTTTTTCTTTATCAATAATAAAATATCTTACTAGGTGGTAGGACTTTTCTACTAGGTGGTAGGACTTTTCTGCAAAGTTCGTCTAGGTAGTTACCACCGCTTTGCCAGTTATTCTGCCGCCAAGCAGTAGTGTGCAAGCACTACTTTGTTCCGGTTTGAAGGGCATTGTAGCTAGTGAAATTACTGGGCAAATGAGACTTTATGACCTGATTACACAGTGTAGTAATCTGATTACTAGACTGTGTGATGTCTCAGGATGACGTGCGCAGTGCAGTGTCACGCGAAACTTTATTATTTTAAAGTTCCAATTGCCACTGCAGCTGTTATGGGCGGCCGTATTGCTTAACATCAGGTGAACGACTAGCTCGTCACGTCATTTATTCCCATAAAAAAAAAAATATATATATATCTAGTTTCAGTTTTCATGTAGTTCTACGTATTTTAAGCAAATTAGGAAGAGATCTTACATGTCGGATGTGAGAGCTGATGCTCCGCTGAGCATTAGAAAGAAGACCACGGCGCGTGCCACGACGCATGACCAACCCATATTAGGACATCTGTAAAAAACAAAAACAAACATTTTGTTAATTTTAGACCACAAGGAAGAAAACTTAGGAACCACAATTAACAACACAAAGAGTTAAAGAGTGCTCTGGCACTCCAAAACCTGCAATATAAGTTATATACATATAAATTGACAGGTCTATTATTAATGTTTTTTTGTATATATCATTAGCATTTTCAGGGCCAGAGAATATTCGGCTGTGATCCAAGTTGCATGAAACCAATCACAAAACTTTACTGCCATTGATGTTCTCCAGCGGATCCCCTTCTTTTTGGGTGAACATTAAATACCTTTATATTATTAAATCTAAAATAATACTATTGCCGACCGACCAAACTTTTTTATATTTTGTTTTCTTTTTTATATTTCCACTTTTAACACTGTTTTTGATATGATTTGGATTTTGTTTTATGTCAATTGATTCGAGGACGTTTTCTAGGTTTTGGCTGTATCCCTACATATAATAAATGTGTAATTCTGATGCGCTACGGAACACACACATAATTATGTCAAATCTAATTTATCCCATAGGTTCAATTGTTCAAAAAATATCGTAACCGCGATGCAGGACTACAAGGCTTTTTTCCCTTCTCCATACATTTTCTAATTTATCGTATCTAACGCCATCTAGGGACAATAATTTGTATCTGTTTGTTTGTTTGTTTGTTATTGAACAAATCCCTAGATACTGAACTGATTTTCATGCGGGTTGCACTAATATGCTTAGAAATAACCAGCGCACAACATAGGATATATTAAAATACAAATATCATTAAAAATTTTTGGTCAAAATTATTAAATATCATTACGAAACCGGACGGAATTTTATACAACATGGCCGCTTCATGGTGAATTCTTTTTTGGCTACTGACGGTTAGTTTGTGTCACCGTAATTTTTTTTATATTGTATTATGGCTCCACACATAGTGTATTTAGCCAGTGTTAAGTATAGTAATTTTTCGTCGTGTTGTTATTGAATATTTCACATGTTTCACGTAAAGTCCATCTGGAGGCACAGATTAAAGAAAAAAAAACGTGTGTAAGGCCATGAACAAAGAGTAATAGGAGTTAATTTCGGTAGTAAATATGCATTAAACAGTGGAATGAAATTTTACAATTTATTAGATTTGATTAACCATTATTAGTTTTCTATTTAAGCCCTTGCAGGTTGTTTGGGGTTTTTGGAGTAAAATAGATATACTATCAAATAATATGTAAGTAGTATATTCATACTACTTACGATTGCATTCAAGATACAAACATGTTAATTATACTTAAGTGCCCGCAGATTAGAGAAATAACCGGCCAAGTGCGAGTTGGGCTCGCGCACGAAGGGTTCCGTATCATTATCTATAAAAACTAGCAAAAAACGTTTGATGTATGAGAGAGAAAAAATACTAAATTACAGAATACAATAAGTATTTAAGGGGTTAAATACTTATTTTATTCTGTATTTTTTGTAATAGCGGCAACAAAAATATATTTATCATCTGTGAAGATTTCAGCTGTCTAACTATCACGGTTCATGAGATACAGCCTGATGGTGACAGACGGACAGACGGACAGCGAAGCCTTAGTAATAGGGTTCCGTACCCAAAACGGACTGACGACGTCTGTCAGGCTGTCTGTCCGTCTGTCACCAGGCTGTATCTCATAAACCGTGATAATTAGAGCTTTACCCTTGGGAGTATAATCTTGACTCTTGCTACGCCTGTTTTTGGCATTACATGACGTTTATGTTTGGCCCACAGGTCTGAAGGCCAATGCATACTATTACCACCATAGGCTAATGCAGTGGGCCAATGATATACTCTTACGTTACGTATAAATTATATACTCTTTGAATGATACAGAAGTATAATAATACTCTTTGGAATGATACGAAGTAGATTTTTTTCTCTAATCTGTGTACGAAACATGTTATGTAAAATGCCCTGGGGGTCTAGCAAAGATACCAACCACTAACGCTAACGCCAAACGCTAATTTCCAAAATGTACTAGGATGACATTTCGGAAATCGCTTACTTTTCCACAGCTACTGTCATTTCAATACAGTTTTGGAGTTAGCGTGAGGCGTTAGCGTTAGTGATTGTGATCTTTGCTAGACCTCAAGGGGGTCTAGCAAAGATACCAACCACTAACGCTAACGCCAAACGCTAACTCCAAAACTGTATTGAAATGACATTCGCTACGGAAAAGTTAGCGATTTCCGAAACGTCATTTCAGTACATTTTGGAGTTAGCGTTTGGCGTTAGCGTTAGCGGTTGGTATCTTTGCTAGACCCGCAGACTTTGCCCTATTGTAAAAATGTTTTGAAAGCCTAGATTTTAATATAATATAGGTTTTAATTAATCATGAGTTCGATGATACTTATCGAAATATCATCGCAAATTTTTCTATAGTTAAGTAGCCATGAGTGGAGATTTCATCAAAATTGGTCCAGGAATATCAAGGATAATAATTAGCGTACCTACGCTGTTTTGGGAAATATTATAATTAATTATTTCATCCATGATTAAGACATGTCATTTTTACTTCGTGGAAATGATTATACGAGCAGAAAACTCTGGCTGATAGAAAATCAGTTTTTAAAAATAAAGCCATTACCCAAACCGAAACCTGAAAAGTAATGTAGTCCACGCGTGGCAACGCCGCGGGCAGTAGCTAGTTAATTAATAAAATTATGTTAGTGATTCTAAGTTTCTGTGTGCTCTTTACCGTGGACCCTCAACCAATACTTACTACTTATAACACAATCAAGTGTATTTGTAGGTATTATTTTAGTCTGTCGTTGGTAAGCCAATCTTCGGTATAACTGTTAGTTAATCCAGTATGCAATAGGCGCGGTGATTAACTGCAGTGTCAAATTACGGTGTCAGTGAATGGCCACATAACTCTTGGTAGTTATAGCTAGTTGAGGGCAATAATTTGGGTTTTGATAATATACCTATACACAATAAAATAAAGCATTATAAGTATATTAGACATTCATTATGTATTTATGTAATCATACATATATAACATGCGATACATGGGTTATATAGGTAGAGGAGTGAAAAAGGTAGATGAGGTAGTAGGTTTATATAATCAACAACTGTTTCTGATACTATTGGTCTGTTACGTTCCTCTCTGTGTCGTTTTAATACGAATAAAACTAAATTATACAGTTGAGCTCTAAACTAAGTACGCAATTGTCGCTTGTATTTGATGAATGGTTTGGTAAATTACAACGACGTATGGGATTCTCATTGTCTGTTTCAGTAAACTGAGTGCTGTGTCATGAATAAACACTGTGTGTTGTACCTATGTTTCATTAACTTTGGAACGTGATAAGTCCTCTTTTGTGTACGAAGAGAATAGTAAATAGCTGCCTTTATCCCTACCTAACTATTGTAAATTCGTTCTATGACATTTGGTATTAAAAATTCAGAATTTATATTCCTCATCAATTGATATTACTTATAGACGTTACGTTACTTTAATTTATTACGGTATTACGTTACTTTTCAATTTATTTGCATAACACTTCATACGAGTAAAAATTACTTTAAGAGATTCTATTTATTGAGAAAAAAATGAAATAGATAATATGTATTTTAACGCGCTGAGAAAAAGAAAGCGAATCCTTGATGAATTCATGGTTTCTCACCCGTGAAACATCTGCCCATGCATGTTTTACACAATAGGTGTACAACGGCTTCACATTGGCTTTCTTTGTATAATATTTGTTGTATATATATAATAATAAAAAACAATATAAAAAAAAAACTAATATTTGTTAATGTAATTTATTTATTTATCTATTTATTGCCCGCGGTCAATGAAAGTTTTCATAATTATAATAATTAATTAGTAGTGTGCAAGCACTACTGTGTTCCGGTTTGAAAGGCATTGTAGCTAGTGAAATTAGTGGGCAAATGAGACTTTATTACCTGATCTCACAGTCTAGTAATCTGATTCCTAGACTGTGTGATGTCTCAAGATGACGTGCGCAGTGCTGTGTCACGCAAAAGTTTATTATTTTAAAGTTCCGAGTGACACTGCAACTGTTATGGGCGGCCATGTCGTTTAACATCAGGTGAACGACAGGCTCGTCACGTCATTTATTCACATAAAAAAAATACTATTCTGTATTTCTCAGGCAAGTGAGTTGTTGTTATTGTTGTGAAAAGTTCTTAAACCAGAACAGTCATTTTGCACATTATTTTCTACATCACCATCATAATAACCATTTCGAATAAGTTTTCAACTGAAATGACTCAGTGTCGACATATGCAAATTATACTTAGGTACACCAATATTATAGGGTGCTGCAAGGTCAGTTTATTCTTGCTATTCATAGCATTCGTTCTGTAAGTGGAGTTTTCGTTATGCTCGTAACACTAATGTAGATTTTACTTCACTTTCAAAATTAGGACCAAAAGCCAAAAAAGTTTTGGCATAGACGTTTTCTTGATAATGTAGGTAGATGTATTCTTCAGTGGAGACCACAACTTGGCAAACGTAGAGTAGTAGTTTTATAATAATATTTGAGTAGAACCGTAGACCGGATCTAATAAGTGTATCTAGGGAGATGACTACATATTATGTCCAGCAATGTACTAGCTCAGTCTTGGTGAAATGTAAAACGAAGCCGATCTACTCATACAAATTATCAGTTTCTTTCAGTTTGCTATTATATTGTAACTATTACAGGAATTTAGACCAAGTGACACCATTTGAAAGTGAGCACTTTGTCCCGTCATACACTATTACGTTTATTAGGTAAACGCCTTGTTTCCAGCTAACTGTAACCTGGGTGTCTCCAATTCAAGAGTCAACAGGTATCTTCAAAGTGGCAAGCATGCACCACTTTAAGCCGCATCATCACTCAGTACAGTACAATCAGGTGAAACAGTGGTCAAACTTTGTGCCTATAAATTATTAATGTTTTTAGTGATGAAGTAGAAAATTGCAGACTTAAAGGGAGCTAATTTTGACTCTGAATTATATGCCTGCAGAAGTTTTTGCTATGATTGGTTAAGTAAGTCCAATTTTAATGCACATATTAACATTATATAACGATTATGTTTCCAACCGAGTAATCCTCTGCCTGGTTCACATGCAAAGCGCAGTCCTGGTGGCGTGCAGCAAGGCCGTACAATTATACATACGATAGAGTTTTTTGCTAGATAGGTACTGAAGATTGAATATGTGACCTACTTATAAAAGTAGCTATGAATGACGTCAATGTGACGGAGGACGCACAAATTAATCATGAAAACACTATAAAGGTAACTACAACTTATTTCTATAACAGTATAACATGTATATTTTATATCCTGTATTTAAATGTTCTAGCGGTTAGGTATTAGTTTTATGTTCTCTGTTAAATTATTTAGATTAAATTTAACCTCACTTGAATTTTTTTAATAATTCGTAACTAAATTTAATCTATTAACTTATCACAGAATTAGTATCATGTAAATAGCGTGAATTCTGCGCTTTATATAAGAATAGATAAGTAAAAACCAAAAGAGTTTACTAGGTAAGACTACTGACCTAAAATTAGATAAGACTACTGGTGGTCAAAATCGCAAGAAATTATAAAGTATTTCAAGCAATTGATTAACGAGACCAGACATGGATTATTATGAACAGTTTCTATAATGAAACCGACCTTTCTGCTGACTGGATTGTGTTGTCGGCATGTGGAGGGGAGGTTCAGCTCGCGCGCGCTGCCTGCGACTTTCGCCACAACATGTCGCCCAATCTGTAACAATGTCGTAAAAATGTCAAGCGAATTTCCTTGGGGCAACATCTACAGAGTACTGGGGCTGTACGTGCAAAGCTTAGAACTCTCACCGAGATACGTCGGCCAACTAATTTGAAAGCCAATCCCCGTTCTGGGTTACTGTAATCCACTTTCATCGTAGACCAAGCACAAAAAGTCGTTATAACACTACCACAGAATAGATAGAATAGAATATATTATAGTACTACGTACCACAACCTAGCATTATAAAAAAAATAATCTTATCTATAAGTAAATTAGGTTTTTTCTGTGAGATAATATTATAATACCACGTAAAAAAACGCTAAAGGATTTTTAAAATTAGCGTATTTGTAACAGCACTAAAATTTGGTTGCTATGTTCGATCTTATCTCTCTGTGACGTAACTACTGCAACAACTTTGAGTACGTGCTGTCAAATAAGCAATAACCTACAAAATGACTGTTTTGAAATGTTTAATATTATGTATATAATAGCAGTAATAGGTACATAACCTAGAAGATTTCTATGTGTAACCGGTAACCCTTAAAAAGGGAACATAATCTGATGTTATTCTCTGCCATAAAATGAGCGCTGGTACAATTCGGGGCTGGTAACGATCCGGGAATCATATTTCTTCCTTATAGCTTACTATATAGATAAGTTTAACTGCCGCCTGCTACCTTTGTTATCTCGTTTTACATCTGGGTCATGAGAAATTGTTTATTTTATTACCTAACTTAATTCAATTGGAAGAGCAGTTATAATTACAAGGGTTTTCACACGGACGCATAATATAGAATGCATAGGAGAGAGTTGGCTATTACCACGCGGTTGCTAATTTCGTGCCCTACGGTTTCTCTAAAACCATTAACAATATGAGCCTGCAATATTAGAAAAAACATAGCTCCATGCACCTCATACTCCATTCGAGCACATTCAGTTGCCAGAGATGAAGGCTGCGCTCATTCAGGTTTTCCGCGGAATCAATAGAATTTTTGAGAGATTTTATAATGAGATGAGTCAATTAATATTTCACAACTAGTAATAATTTATATGCAATTATAGGAAATAAATTGTGTAGAACGTGTGTGTTGAAAAACATAGAATAGACCTTTGAGTTTTTTTGTTGTTAGAATATAAAATTACCTTGTTTGATAATACCGCGCCCTACGCGTGTTATGTAGAACGACAAGTACATCGAACATACCGCATATCGCGCCACCTAGGCATCGTCACCGCCGTGTCAGCGCGATTTGGACACATGGAGAAGATGTACTAACACATGGAAAAGCGCTGACCAGCAAAAGCGTGAGACAGATCGCGACCACCGTCCGCGTACCGCCCGCGCCCGCGATCCCCTCTAAGCTCCGCGAGGCTTACATCATCCTCCCCCGGCACTTGTTCTCGATCGTCGAGACTTGTCACATACATATAATTAATTTTAGGACCTAATTATAGTGTTATATGTAAAAACCTTAAATAAAAGGTAAAAACTTCATCACATGGTTTTACTCTATTACTCCCGCTGCAGCCCCTCTATAATTGGCGCAGACGGTAGGATCTTTGGGTCAAGTGCGCGTACGACCCTCGGGAGTGTTGGCAGATTTTTGGACTTTGAGGTCAATCGGTGAACTCTGGACATTATAGCTGTTAATGCTGTGCGCGTGCGTGATTGGCTATTGAGCCTTAACCAAGGATCGAACATCTATACCTATGGACTGCAGCTGGAGCTTTCAAGAAATCGAAGACTAATATAGTGAACCGAAGATGATGAATAATTATACAGTAAGTACGCTAGAATTGTCTCTGGTGTTGTTTCCCCTTTTTAGTTATAGTTTCCGTCAGGATTTTACCTGACGATACCTTTTTCAGAATCGCTCTGATAAGGTATTTCAGTAAATTAAAATTAAAATCTATCTTTTTCCAGAATCGCTCTGGTAAGGTATTTAAGTAAGTTAAAATCTATCTTTCCCAGAATCGCTCTGGTATAAGATATAATTAAGTAAATTAAAATCCAATAACAGATAATTGAAATGAATGTTAGAAATTCTTATGTAAATTCATTAGAAAAGGAATTTTAATAATTACGAAAAAATTAAGCATAGTGATAATATATAGGTAATAAATTTTAATTAATTCAATTATTAATAAAAATAAAATTAGCCAAAATTAATTATAATAAAATTAAAAGAATAATGAATTTGATAAATTTTAATCGGAATAAAATAAAAAAGCGGTAAAATGTAAATAAAAAAAAATTAAGACAAATTTAAATAAAGTCATTATTAAATACTTTAAATATAATTACATAAATTAAATTTAAAAAAGTGAAGTAAATTTAAATAATCAGATGGCCGAAATTAATTAGTAATTAAAATTATTAAAAAAAAATAATAATAATAAAAACTAAAAAAAAAAAATTAAATTCAAAAAAAAAATAGAATAATTAGAAATAAAATAAAATAACACGTGAACAAAAAAAAATTTATTAAAAAAATTAATGCAAAAAAAAAATCGCAAAATACATAAATTAAATAAATGTAAAAAAAAATGGAAAAATGTATAATGACATAAATTTAACGGAATTGGATTAATTTGAATAATTAACTTAGGGAATTCAATAGGGATAAAAATTAAATTTGTTTAATAAATTAAATAAAATGAACGAAATAAAAGAAAAATGTTATAAAAAAATGTGAACTCAAAAAAAACGAAATATATTAAAATAAAAAATAAATAAAAAAAAAACGGAAATATGAAAAGGGTTATAAAAAAAATATTGATTTTTCTCTTTTGCAGAAATAATGTCTAATAAAAGTTAATATTTAAAGAAAAAAATAGCTAAATTAAAAAAAAAACATAAAAAATTAATATTGAAATAAATAAAACAAAATTTATTTAAAAATATGAATTAATTTGGGAAATTAAATAAGAAATAAGATATTAAAAAAATTAAGATAATCATTAAAAATTAAATAAATAAAATTTATTTAATGTAACATGAAAGAAATAAATGTAATAAATAGGTATTTAAATGTGATTTGTAAAAACAAAATTACTTTCACTCAATGGTTTTGAAAACTAAAGAATGAAATAAAGTTTTATGTATAAAAAAAAAATTTAAATAAAATTAAAGTTTTTGAAATTAAATTAAAACGGATAAAAAGAATATGATAAAAAAGTAATAAATTTAAAAAAGCAAAATACTTTTGGGGAATTAAATTGATTTAAGAATGAATATAAAATAGATAAAAAATATGTTCTAATGTTAAACTGTTTTGGAAAATATGTTAATTTTAAAATCAAATGCATTTTGGAATTCAGTAGATTATAAAATTTTATTAATTATACGATTACGCAGATCTTAGAAAATTACATTTAAAAAATTAATTAAATAAACAATTTTAATGAATAAAATAACATTATAAAATTTGACAAATAAAATAGTATTAAATTAAAATCATGAATTAAGAAAAAAAGAAACAAGGAAAGAAAGTTGAAATTTTATAATTTTGGAATCGAATTATTAAATTTTTTAAGTAAAATATATAAAAAAAATTTAAATAAACTAGAAATTTAAATTATTGGAATAAAAATAAAATCAATATAAAAACTTTAATGAATTAAATAAATTAAAATAAAAAGTGAAACAGAAAATAAATTAATTAAAAAAATAAATAAAAAAAATGTAGAAAATTAAGCAATACCAATATATCAACATGATATGTTAACTAAAATTAAATATAGAAAAACAAAATAAATATAAAAAAAAAGAAATATAAAAATAACTATTCAAAAAAAATTAAAAGCTATTTGAAATACATATAAGAACGGAATAAAAAAACTAGTGAGTAGTATAAAAAAAATGATTTTGGAAATTCTATAAATTTAAAAAATTAAATAAATTTTTAGAGTTAAAACTAGGCTATAGGTTTTAGAGATTAGATAATTTGCTGAAATAAACTTTATAGTTGTATTTTAGGAATGCAGATCATTTTAAAATTAAATCATTTATAAAATTGGATTTATTCAATTAATTGTGAAATTAAATATATTTAATAAACTCACCAAATTAAAAAAATAAAAAATTAAGTTCACATAAATAATATAATAAAATATTATTACATTAAAATATAAAGTAAATTTATTAAACACAATTTAAAAATTAATTAAATAGGTTTATTACATAAAATAATTATTAAACAAAAAAAAATTGAAACTATAATTAAATGCAACAATTTGAATGAATTAAAAAAACGTAGAAAAAACGATACATTAAAAATTTTAAAAGAAAAAAAAAAATTTAAAATATAATAAAACAAAAAGATATTTCAAATTAGATAAATAAAATATAATGTACAACCCCGTATGTATGAAGAGCTACAGATATCCCTTTGTTCACAAGTGATCAAATTGGGAATATGTCAGCAAGGCATTGTAAGACCATCCGACTCTGCATGAAGCTCGCCTATTCTGGTAGTACCCGTAGTACCAGAGAAGACTGATGCTTCCCGTCGACAAAAATGGCACCTTGTAGTAGACTTCAGAAAATTATTTGAAAAAGAAATTGCCGATAAAAATCAAATTTTAGATATGAAATTTAGAGAATATTATAGCATTATAAGTACTAGATCATATTTCTTAGAAAATAAAATAGTAGTAGTTCTTAAAATTCCTATTTGTTCTTCAAGTACAATAAGTACATCCTTTACCTATTCTACTTAATATATAATACTACTTAATATACCTAAAACTTAACTTTTAAACCTATCCAACTTAACTTGTAACTCATACTATCCCCTTATCAGTATATAGCATAGCAACCAACGAGTAATTTTGTGTACATTAGAGGCTGAATGCCCGAAGGTAGCACGCCCGGTTCCTATGCAAATCGAGTCTCAATCATCAAATAGTATTCAAGATTTCTTACTAGAACATACAACTGCAGGCTTATGCACACTGGAAGCTCATGCACAAGAATACCCATAACATTTTCTTAAGAAGACATGGAAAGATTGAACGATCCACCACTACTTCATCATACTCCCGAAAGCAACCATGTGACGAGGCATTACGAAAGAGAAGAGACCACTACCACGGCCGCTGTACTCTGTTAAAATCTCGCAAAACTTTTATGAACTTGATGAACTAGCAGCTATGAGTATTAAAAATGAAATCAAAGAATAGTCACTGAAGATCATTAACATCCCAGAATATACTGAACCTGGACCTGATACATATCCTGCCACGAAACTCAATTCGATAAATTTCAACGGACTCTACAAAATTCAAGAAGAAATTAATAGCAGTGCAACTTACACTTACTCTTGAAAATCCACCGAGTTCAACAAATCATACAACCATACCATTTTACATTTTATTAATCCGTGCAGGAATACTGGTCATCTTTATATAATCAGCAGAAGATATTGGTTAAATCAGAGAAAGATCAACAACGCTCTCTCCGCGACGATTATTCAATCAATAAAAAAAGCCGACGATGAGAGCCCAGGATCCAGACCTGCAGAAATCCAGATCATCCAGCAACATTTAGTCTGAAAGTACTGAAATGGTTGCTGATCTGCGGTGGGAGGTGTTATGTAGAACGACAAGTACATCGAACATACCGCATATCGCGCCACCTAGGCATCGTCACCGCCGTGTCAGCGCGATTTGCACACATGGAGAAGATGTTCTAACACATGGAAAAGCGCTGACCAGCAAAAGCGTGAGACAGATCGCGACCACCGTCCGCGTACCGCCCGCGCCCGCGATCCCCTCTAAGCTCCGCGAGGCTTACATCATCCTCCCCCGGCACTTGTTCTCGATCGTCGAGACTTGTCACATACATATAATTAATTTTAGGACCTAATTATAGTGTTATATGTAAAAACCTTAAATAAAAGGTAAAAACTTCATCACATGGTTTTACTCTATTACTCCCGCTGCAGCCCCTCTATAATTCGCGCAAAATTATCAAGTATGGAAATATCTGTTTAGTATACAGAAAGTGACTATACTGTTTCATTATAATGTATTGATAATTTTTAATCCGATTTGATCTACATTTAATTAAACAAATGTAACAAAACATTTAACTTATGCAAAGCTTGTGACTTGTGTTAATCTTTCTGTGCCATGTAGAGATGGCGCTGGCGTTGTCCTTGCTTGCGACGGATCGTCAAATTACAATGTTTCATTAGCAAATTAAATATCACCAGTCCTCGAGGAAGCTTTTGATTGCTAAAAGAAATGCGAAATTTTTTACGCTACCCGAATAAATTAAATAAATTAAAGGCGGCGTAGGGAAATCATAATTACCGTGTTTTATTATTTTTGTATTAGGTACTTAGTTAAAATTTCTTCTTAAATTGTATTTTAATCTTGGGGTTTATTTCCATTTGTCACAGCTACTCCTTACTTGTGCAGTAGTTGGGACCTGTTGTTATTATGTTACAGTACCTATAGGCACATAAAGATAGAAAACATAAGTTTTGATTACATTAAAATATATTTAATTAAAAACGTTGCGATTGTTTTGTTCCTGAAAGAAGTATCTCACAAATCATTGCCAAGCAGACTGGAATGAGAAAAAACACAATTTCAGAGTAAGTGCTTTTAATTTAGTCCTTAATTCACCGCACCCGTACAAATGCCGACGGGATGGCCGGGATGCCCCAGCAATGTTCCACCATTCCGCCCTTTTCACCCCTTTTTCATCGGGTCACGCACAGCCTCATGAAATACACAGACGCCTTTCATTTTTATCATATTTTGCGATGAGCAGTATATTTTACTTTCATCGGGTTAATATTTGCTCTTTTTGTAATAAATAAGGGTTGCTTTGATCATATTGCGATACCTTCCACCTTTTATTTCACCACGCATTTCAAAATAGGTTATGTTCTGTATACACCGCTGCTATGTATGTTTAGTTTATGTATGTTACAAAAACAGAAATTTCGTTGAAACGAACGAGAATTACGAAAAAATATGTTTAATTTGGTATCAGTTTTGAAAAATAGACTTTTTATGTTTCTTAACTCTGGCATTTTATAACCCATTAAGGATGGTTCAGCTGGGCTACCACAAACTAATGATGGTTTTGCATCATGTTTCAGGGCGTTATTATTTCAAGGTTACAATAATATTGTTCGAATTCGTACCATGAACTTATAAAGTATTCCTGCGTGTGAACGAGATGTCTACATTTTTATATGGCGTTATCACTGTCGCACGTCAGTATCAATATGATGTATAGGTATGACAGTTGTATTTGAGTGAACAATTTAACGTGACGTCATCAAAACTGCAACATTAAAGTATTCTTACTTTTATGTCATTTGTCAATGTGTGACTGAAGTAATAATGATATAAGACGTCATGGTTGCCCACTGTAGACTTTTCAGGAAGGTTTTAAACAAAATAACCGGACAAATACGGCATCCAAGTACAATAGCTCAGTTGGTAGTATCCCTGCCTTCTGAACTGAGGGCCGTGGGTTTGATTCCTACCCAGGACAAACATTTGTGTGATGAACATAGATGTTTGTTCTGCGTCTGGATGTTATATTGTATTCTATGTATGTATTTACAAACAAAAAAGTATATAAGTATTATATCAGATATCTGGTTCCCATAGTACAAGCTATGCTTAGTTTGGGGCTAGATGGCGCTGTGTGAAATGTCCACACATATTTATTATTTTATTAATTTAATTAAAAAAATAAAAAAACAGTTTTTTTTATGGGAATGAATTCGTTTAATCCCTAATAATTATAAGGATCAATGTTATGTTCTCATGATAAATATTTCAACGGCCATTTAAATAAAGCTACGTAGAGCCCATTCGCATATAAAAAAATAATAATAATAAATATGTGTGGATATTATTGTTTATATTTTTTACTAGGTGAACCGACGATCTGGTGAATACCGCGGGAAGCCGATGGATGCAGGAGACGAGCAGCCACTCAAAGTGGCGCTCTCTAGGGGAGGCACGGGCTTCAGCAGTGGACGTCTTCAGGTTATTGATGATAATTAATTTGTTTGCTTATTATTTTTGATAAATAGTGACCTAAAATAAAAGCTATTATGCTTATGTAAGATTTGTTTTATAAGATGGTTCGAAAAAAGTTTTACATCCTACTAGGATGCAGTCTAAGATGATCCTAGACTGCATCGTCATTATATACCACCAGTGAAATAGTAGACAAGGTGGGCACCATTAAAGTAAGCCAGTAAAAAGTGCTCTCGAAGACTATGGCATTTACTAAAATAACAAATCCAATTTTCTGAAACAGAAATAACCACTAGTGCAATTTAAATCATGAAATTTGATCGCCTGTGAGTTTGGATATAAACAAATTTCGGATTGTAACAATATTCCAAGTTCCACCCGAGGGAATCTGCTTTCAAACATGATACAATAAAAAATAATAGAGATAGGCAATAATAATAATCATAATGGAAAATACAATTCAAAAACAGAAGCCAACATTCTTTCTTCTTGATTCGAATAGAGCGTAATATATTTCGACAAAATCGAGCTGTCGTAATGTGAAGTGTAAAGATTTCAAAGAACAATGGCGGTTTCAAACTCTTGGCTAATTGCGTCCGCCATTGATGCAAATTAAGGCTATTGTTTCGAGGCTTATCAGCTACGGTCGCTACGCTAATACAATTACGTAGAGAAGCCGTCGTAGCACCGTCGCTGCGTAGACGTTCTACGCAGCTACGCGGGGAACTGTGATTTATTTTTGTAATATTCGAAGTTGAAACGCACTCCAAAAAACTCATTGGTGGAAAATGTGAGTTTTAGTAGTATTTAGATTGAGAACATGTAACAATATAATACGATATAGAAGTAGAAGTAATAGCGCGCGGATAGAATAAATTATTATAGAATACTTCATCATCAATCAATACTAATAAAAAACGAAATGGGCTAAATCTTTACAAAATATTATTTAAAAATTTGGACTGCTTCATACATCTACATCGATATCGATATAGAAAATAATTCAAAACAATTTTGTTTTGTTTTGAATTGTCTGTCTGTCTCTCTGTCCCTTTGAACAGGCATCACGCTGGAACTACTGAACGGATTTTGCTGAAATTAGGTATGGTAATTGCTATTATCCAGAATAAAATTTAGAATACATCTTATTTTCTAAAACGGCTAAGTGCGGGTTGCATGAAGCAATATGGATGTAATTTTTATGCAAGACTTTATTGTTATACTTTTTTTTATATAACTATATAATTAATTAATTATACTCATCCTGTCGAAGGGAAGATAGAAAAGGAAGGGAAAAATATAGGCGAAAACGGTGACGGAAGGCAGGCTGCACCTGCCTCCCTTCTTTTGCCGTCCCATCCATTTATCCTCTTCACCTATATATTTCCCTTTTACTTCTCTCTTACCCATAAACAGGGTTAGGACTTAGAACTAATTAAGTCGTGCAAAGCCGGGGCGGATCTGCTAGTATAAAATAAAAATCCTAAATTGCATCGGATCTATATTAAATGCCTTTTAATAATATTAAAACTTTGATTTGAGTTAGCCTAACAGCTGTTACAATGAACAAATATAGCCTTTAGACCATAACATTTTCAGTTTGACGTGCCTTTTTCATAAGTTATAGCTCCATTGCCAATTAAATGTCAGCCTTAAAAATGTAGGTTGCTATGTTTCATTTTCTTATTTTTTCATTTTCATTAATCAAAAACGCGACTGTTTTAGTAGCGTATGTGTTGATTTTCTGTATTCAAATTAAGTAAACACAGTGAATGTTCATAGTAGGCCTTAGAAGTAAGACCCAAAAAAGTCACTATGTTAAGCAGTTGTGGCTCTGACAGCCAGTGAATCAATAACTCAGGACAAAGCTTTTTAGTAAGATAGATAGGCACAGATAAGTAGGAAAGCAGGGACCAGAAGTCGAGGCTTTTCTAAAAACTTTTTTCTATAATTTTACAGCACGTGTATTATTGTATTGTTTTATTGTAACCTATAGAATATGTCATTAACTTCTAGATGCCTATATGTATATCTATTGTCATGAATGTTGGCACGAGGAAGGAAGCCAAAAGTCTGGGAGCTTGCCAAGAACATGCGCCGTGATCTTGCATTCTCATTACCACGTACCATAGCTGTCATAGGATAGCTGCGTATGATAACATTACATTATAATACTCATACTGATATGTAATAATACACTGGTGTCAGCAATAAGTTCCATATTCAGGATTTCCACATTCTATATTTTCCAAATTCTTAGTAATATATACTCAATATTATCAGTTAAAATGGACTCTAGATCATGTACTTAGAATTTCTTGATGATGAATAAAGATTTTTGAATAGGCATGATGACTAGTATAAAAAATGAACAAGTAAATATTACATTCATAAAGAAGATTAATAATCAATGCAATAATTGAAAAAATAAGCTTTTAAAGTTTGTCCTGGAGGTCCCAAAGCTTCTTCCCGGTAGCTCAGAAAGGGGAGGACACTCATGGGAACACGTAGGTACTAGTGGGATACCTGGAACTAGTGAAATAAAACTGTAGATCTCGGTGAACTAGGTTTATTGTATCATGTAACAATAATTTAAGATGGTTATTGTCCAAAATGCTGAAAAATAAGATCACAACTTGTTCCCAATTGAGCTTTTACCGAACAACTAGTAGTGAATATTACTTGAGGTACAAATAGCACTTTAGACTGTTAGTAACAGATATCTTATAAAAATTGGTTAAGCACAAACGAGGACTGTCCACCTCGGTGGTTGAACGATTTCCGTCTTTACAAATGTACTCTGTGACGAAGAATGACCAAAATGTATGTAAATTAAAAGAATGCGACTAATGTTCTAATTTAGAATTAAAATCTAGATTATGAGTGGCCAATATTCGATGCGAAAACTAAGAAAGCAGGTGAATAGCTGAAATGATGATGAAGGAGGATGACATCGTCACAAGTTTCTACAGGAGGCATCTCCTGTCCCTTTCTCGCGACACAGAGCGCCCCCACAGTTACTATGAAAAATCTACTCATGACGTCACATGCCAAAGAGATTGTATAAAAGCTACCACAGCTTAGTAATGAGGTACTGTAACGACCTTCCTCTGACGTCACTGCCCGTTTGAACTATCTTTCTATTCCGGTTTTTAAAATTCTTGTAACTTGGTCATTTTTTGAAGTATTTAATTTTTGTTTTCACAAATGTTTATCTTTTGAGGAATATAATTAATTTATCCAAAAAAATATTTTTAGTCATCATCATTACATCCCGTTAGTCCAAATTCACTTAAAAAAGTGTAGTCTAGAGTGTTTTAGAAAGTAATTGTCGTCTGTTAAACGAATATTTTACTCAAGCTAGTGCTTTCCTGGGATTTTTCCTGAATGATCGTATTTGACGCGAACATTCATAGGATAAAATCCTACCTATGTGGAAAAAGTATAAGGTTAGTACATAATGTTACACTAAAAATACCCACCTATCACACTACAAGCAGCTGAACCGAATTCAGTGTAGCATAAATATGTACCTATAGAGACTTAGTAGGTACTATTCTATATGCTTCAACGCGCTTATGTGGCTTAAGGGTCATAAAACTATCAATACAAACGAATTATCTATTGAATAAAATATCCGATAACAAAAATAGATGAAATGCCAGTTTTGTTACAATTAGTACAGTCACGCAACATAGGAATTTTATATTTGAAGAGGTAATTTATCACGCTTACAAAAGATAGGAAGCATAATGTTTAACGTCGGCTAAAAAGTTCACGCACCTCACACACGCAAGGTCAATGGTATGATATGAAATTAATGATGGGTCACCAGTACTACGCCGAATTGATGAAAATCCTTGCTTTAGATCTAATATATTGCAAGACCCTCGTATAATATACTGGAATCTGGATCAACATATACTTCAAATAAGGCATAAAATTAACATCATTTAAATACATATATTTATTTATTAAAAAAGAATAAGGAACACCCATAAAATAAAAAAAATAGCAACTTAGGCTGTCCCCCACTAGGTGGACTGACGATCTGGTGAAAAAACACGGGGAGCCAATTGATGCAGAAAGCCGCTCAAAGTGGCGCTCTTTGGGGGAGGCCTATGCTCAGCAGTAGACGTCTTTAGGCTGTTGATGATGATATAAAAAAAAAAATATAAAACACGCTAAACACTGATAGGTAGGTACATTTTTGACATAAAACTGGCACCATTCACGTACAATACCAAAACATACAATCATCCTCCCTATCCTCCCTACATATAATAAATGTGTAATTCTGATGCGCTACGGAACACACACATAATGATGTCAAATCTAATTTATCCCATAGGTTCTATTGTTCAAAAAATATCGTAACCGCGATGCAGGACTACAAGGCTTTTTACGCTTCTCCATACATTTTCTAATTTATCGTATCTAACGCCATCTAGGGACAATAATTTGTAGCTGTTTGTTTGTTTGTTTGTTTGTTATTGAACAAATCCCTAGATACTGAACTGATTTTCATGCGGGTTGCACTAATATGCTTAGAAATAACCAGCGCACAACATAGGATATATTAAAATACAAATATCATTAAAAAAATTTGGTCAAAATTATTAAATATCATTACGAAACCGGACGGAATTTTATACAACATGGCCGCTTCATGGTGAATTTTTTTGGCTACTGACGGTTAGTTTGTGTCACAGTAATTTTTTTTATGTTGTATTATGGCTTCACACATGGTGTATTTAGCCAGTGTTAAGTATAGTAATTTTTCGTCGTGTTGTTATTGAATATTTCACATGTTTCACGTAAAGTCCATCTGGAGGCACAAATCAAAGAAAAAAAACGTGTGTAAGGCCATGAACAAAGAGTAATAGAAGTTAATTTCGGTAGTAATATGCATTAAACAGTGGAATGAAATTTTACAATTTATTAGATTTGATTAACCATTATTAGTTTTTCTATTTAAGCCCTTGCAGGTTGTTTGGGGTTTTTGGAGTAAAATAGATATACCATCAAATAATATGTAAGTAGTATGAATCGATTGCATTCAAGATACAAACATGTTAATTATACTTAGTGCCCGCAGATTAGAGAAATAACCAGCCAAGTGCGAGTTGGGCTCGCGCACGAAGGGTTCCGTATCATTATCTATAAAAACTAGCAAAAAAACGTTTGATGTATGAGAGAGAAAAAATACTAAAATACAGAATAAAATAAGTATTTAAGGGGTTAAATACTTATTTTATTCTGTATTTTTTGTAATAGCGGCAACAAAAATATATCATCTGTGAAGATTTCAGCTGTCTAACTATCACGGTTCATGAGATACAGCCTGATGGTGACAGACGGACAGACGGACAGCGAAGCCTTAGTAATAGGGTTCCGTACCCAAAACGGACTGACGACGTCTGTCAGGCTGTCTGTCTGTCTGTCACCAGGCTGTATCTCATGAACCGTGATAGTTAGAGCTTTACCCTTGGGAGTATAATCTTGACCCTTGCTACGCCTATTTTTGGCATTACATGTCGTTTATGTTTGGCCCACAGGTCTGAGGGCCAATGCATACTATTACCACCATAGGCTAATGCAGTGGGCCAATGATACTCTTACGTTACGTATAAATTATATACTCTTTGAATGATACAGAAGTATAATAATACTCTTTGGAATGATACGAAGTAGATTTTTTCTCTAATCTGTGTACGAAACATGTTATGTAAAATGCCCTGGGGGTCTAGCAAAGATCACAATCACTAACGCTAACGCCTCACGCTAACTCCAAAAATGTATCGAAATGACATTCGCTACGGAAAAGTTAGCGATTTCCGAAACGTCATTTCAGTACATTTTGGAGTTAGTATTTGGCGTTAACGTTAGCGGTTGGTATCTTTGCTAGACTTTGCCCTATTGTAAAAATGTTTTGAAAGCCTAGATTTTAATTTAATATAGGTTTTAATTAATCATGAGTTCGATGATACTTATCGAAATATCATCGAAAATTCTATATTTAAGTAGCCATGAGTGGAGATTTCATCAAAATTGGTCCAGGAATATCAAGGATAATAATTAGCGTAATAGCCATATATAATGTAGTCCACGCGTGGCAACGCCGCGGGTAGTAGCTAGTCACGATATAAAGTAAGAATTTTGTAATGCTGTTGACGCAGAGCAGTTTTGATGACATCACGTTAAATCTTTCAGTCAAATACAACTGTCATATCATACCGTTAATCATGTTGACAGCGACGTGTGACAGTGATAACGCTATATAAAAATGTAGACGTCTCGTTCTCGCGCAAGAATACTTTATAAGTTCATGGTACGAATTCGAACAATATTATTGTAACCTTGAAGCGTTACTGTCACGAACCATGATAGTTTTGTATTACCTCGTGGTAGACCTGCAGGTACTATCGTAATAGTAGGCCTAATTTTGAAGGATTTAGTTGACAGTTTTAAAAATGCTAAAAATAATATCCGTCTTTTACATTGCCGCCTATTTAACAAGGACAGCAACAGTTTTAGGAGCTTTAGATCTGTCAAGTAAGCCTTTAAAATTGGCCCCATTATCTGTGATAGTAAAATACGTCATTTCAATTGTATTGTTTGTGAACCTTTCTTGAACCTTTTTTATTCTATTTCTGATTGAAAGTTGAAACTGGCACTTTTATTTCTCTTCTAACAACATACCACTGCAGTAGTAATAAAAAAGCAATCAAATTACCTGTATTACTAGTAGGATTGGTAGTTTATATAACGCGGGCCAGAAACAGATTCTGGCAACACTACCAAAACACACTAAATCAGCGATCTCGTTCACCGAAAGCGTTGCATTAGGCGGATCCATCCGGAGCGGGTCGACCGGTTTCCGGTCACGTCACGACACTAATCCCGGAGGTTTGCGTCCGGTTCCCGGTCGGTTTCCGCTAGGCTTACAGCACGTCACTATCGCTGAAAATAAAACGTGATCAGAGTGAAAGGGGTTACTCTGATCACATTTTATTTTACAAATTTAAATATAAATATGAAATATAACAAGATATGATAATGTTTGTGTATAGTGTGTAGTGTCTATTTAGTTATATAATTATGTATGTAAGTTTGTTTATGTGTAAGTACTCTGGTATTTTCGATATTTAAGTTTAATCCTTAAGTTTACCAAGATTCATTATTATGTTTTTTCTTTTTCGGATTGTGCATTGTCTCCACCCCCTCTGGGTCTAGGCTGAAAACCAGCGCTGGTGGTCGTTCGACAACCAGCACATGCTGAGCCGACGCCCATTCAATACTTGTTTTGTGTTTGTTTCTTATTCTTAGTTCATATTATGTAACATTAATATAACATGTTCTGTACCATAGTTTAAGCAAGTATTGAATAAATGTTATTCTATTCTATTCTATTCTATTCTAAATAGCACATTTTTGGCTATTTTTGTTGTTGGATGTTATTGTAAACGTGATTTGGTTTGGGGACAGTCTGCTGCCGAATTTGTTTCCATTTATGCCCGGTAGGGGCACTGATCAAATGCCATATAACGGACGTACGCAAACGTTACACTTACTCGCGAGTAAATATTGGTGCTAGACCCACTGGTAGCAACATGATTTCTGTCATCTTATAGGTACGCAGTCCTTATAACGTCCCAACATAACATACCATAGCATAGACAATAATAGACATAGACAGCTCTCAAAATTAGAAGCTAAAATATCCATGATGCAGAACCGGCAACCGATGGGGAAGAAAGGTTCTCAAGTTCTGACCACGCAGCATACGCGGACCCCTCTAGATGAACCGATGATGACGGTCATAACCACGGAAAACCGTTGACAAAAGGCAAGAATCTACTCAAAGTGGCGCTCAATGGGGAAACCTATGTTCAGGACTAAACATTATCCGGCTGATGATCAGTCCAATTGTTTAAATACCTATTTTAGAAGAGACGATATTTACTGCCAATTTCATAGACACAAAAGAATTGCGAATAAGCATATGCTTTTAAGTACTACAGTTTTCGTATCCTATAGTACCTACCTACTTACTTGTATTATGACATGACGGTAGTAAACTTCTCATAAAATATTTTACGTGCAGTTAACTTTCGCACTATACAATAAATCTATACGAATTTAAGTAAATGTATTTATGGTATAATTTTACCGGAATTTGGTTAAAAATAGGTGTCACAACGTTAACTTAATCATTGAATATTGGGTATTTCCCCCAAATATTTTGCTAAGCAAATGAACAAGCAGAATGCGTAGAAAGACGTTTTATAAGTTGAACACCCCTGTTCAACTTATAAAACGTCTTTCTACGCATTCTCGAAGTAATAACGCCATAAGAGGTTGTGATAGGCCCCCGCCTATCAGTATTCTTACTTATATGTAATTGAGAAATTACATATAAGTAAGAATACTGTAATGGTGCACAGGGCGGAGCAGTTTTGATGACGTCACGTTAAATCGTTCACTCAAATACAACTGTCAACCGTTACATCATGCTGACACCGATGTGCGACAGTGATGACGCTACATAAAAATGTAGACGTCTCGTTCTCACGCAGGAATACTTTATAAGTTCATGGTACGAATTCGAACAATATCACCTTGGCATATCATTGTCGTGAAACATGCTGGTTTTGTATTAGTTTGTGGTACGCCTCCTGTATAATATATGCCTACACTATGTTTAAGGTCGTATGTATTTAGGAGGTTTAACGGTAAAAGCAACATTTAATGTTCATGTGCTGAATTCTCTCGAAAACTTTATTTTAATAGGCCTTGTTAAAAGGCAATTACCTCGTGCTTATGGTTTTGACATGTTGGTAAATTTAAGAGCGTGCATGACATTGTTTTCATAATTAGGTACTATGTTTTATTATTTATTTAAACTATGTAACTAGGTACAATACCAACTCAGTATAAATATGCTCTACTAATGACACAAACAAAAATAATAGGCATGATGACTATATTAAAAATTAACAAGTAAATATTACTTTCATGAAGAAGATTAAAAATGAATGCAATAATTGAAAAAATAAGCAAAAACGGTTAATAAATCACGCAGTAATAAGCTTTTTAAAGTTTCTACAGGAGGCAACTCCTGTCCCTTTCTCGCGAAACAGAGCGCCTCCACAGTTAGTATGAAAAATCTACTCGTGACGTCACGTGCCACAGATATTGTATGAATAGCTACCACAGCTTAGTAATGAGGTACTATAACCGTTTGAGCTATCTCTTTCTATTCAGGTTTTTAAAATACTTGTAATTTGGTCATTTTTTGAGATATTTAATTTTTGTTTTCACAAACGTTTATCTTTTGGGGAATATAATTAATTAATACAAAAAAAAAACTGACTTGGCTAAGAGATACCTTTGCTACTGGCTGTAACGTAGATACATTTGTTAATATTGCTATAATATTTGAGTTGCCAGTGAAGAACACTTTCTAATAGGTAGGTGCTTAAATACGTACCCATACCCTGAAACTAAACTGGTTATGTCATGACCTCACAAGATTCGAAAAACTGGCGCAGAGTAGGTACAAAAAAAGAACCAATCGATTCTCGACAGGATAATGTTCCTACTTAGGCATACCTTTTACCTACTATTGTATTGTATGGCTAAGTCACTGGCTTGCCGGTTGGGTTTTGCCCGAAGCTATTCAGAGCTTTCGATCCACGTTCATTTTTGACTTTCGCAAAGTTCCTTGAGTTTGAATAGAGCTTGCCTTATCGCGATGCATATAAAAAATTTGCAAAGGTGCTCCGGGGTTGTTTTTCTTGGAGTTACCGATACCTTTTCTTTGGCATATTTGGAATTAAAAGTGAATTATTTATATTTATCTTACAATTAATATCGATATTTAATATGTAATATAATTGGCATATAATAAACAACATACACACAACTTAAAATTTTACGCACTCTAAAATAATTTACCATACCTATTTAAGTATCTCCTACAAGAAACAATTACATTTCTTTAGGACTTTACTTTCAATCTTTACCATTTTTAATTAAGCACAACAAATAATATTTCAAAGCAACCCTTACCCAGTAACAAACAAACAATATTAAAGGAAAACGAGACAATTAACCACAAGCTGTTACAGTGGAATATTGGAGCTGAATAATAGGCCACCCGCCGAAAAATAATGGCACAACCAAATATATAATTCAATATCTTAAATCTCAAAAAGAGTAGACAATAGGAAACAAAACAGTAGGAAACAAGGACAACTGGGTAATAAGATCCCAAGTAATATAGCTCAATCACTGAACAAGTCCACTTTAGGGTGAGATAACACTTTGTAAGACAAACCGGACAAAGAGCTATTATTTCTAATTTATCTCAACTTATTCGAGCGTCCGCGCATCCTTGTAAACTTCAGAAAAAAGTGGTGCGACGAAAGTATAATTCAGTTGGCCAACGAAAATAAAGGCAGCATTAGGTACTAACTTTGTAAAACTTTACAGTAAAAACTTGTAATTCTCTCACTATCCTTTGATTAACAACGTGTTTTACATTAGTAACAATTTTAGCAAAAAAATTTGCACGTAGATAATGCACACTTTTCGAGTAGAAGTCTCATGTGATCCTGGAGTGAGAATAGCATCGCCTTATCTCTTGCCAGGGTGCCATAAGAACTGGCTAATGACTCATCAGCATTCTCCTTGGTACAATAAAATCTGCAATCACCAAGGAGCCTACTAATCGTGATGATCATGATGGTTGTGGCAAATCCCCTAACAAGCGCCCTTATTGGCATTTTTTTCGGGGAGACCGTGCTGCATCCATTTGATAGATTGATATTATATGTTGCTTGCTTCAATCATTTCATCGTTGGTTGCTTGAAATTTTAAATGGCATCTAAATCAAGGGTTATCATAGAATTTAAATAAATTTAGATTGTAGCCATTTATAACTCACGAGTAATATTTATGATACCTAACCATTTCAACCGTCCTTTGCATACTGATCATTTTGGACCGGACCGGTATTAATTCCCGGATCGGTTTTCCGGTCGCGTCTTCACTTTGTGAAGATTTTGGCGTCTGATCCTCAACTTGAGGTCAAAATCAAACTCAAAATGTTTTATTGCAAATAGGCTATTCAAGTCAAATGTCGTTAGGTACTTAAATTAAATTATTATAATTGAGCAGATAAAATCACAAAGTGCACAATGTCAAATGTTATAACTATTTATAGCAAGACTATCACAATAAGTGTTTGAAAAAAAAATAGAAGTTCTCTCTTCCACTACAGGTGCAAGCAATACGGTACAATGCAGAATAGATAACTCCAATCTGTAGCTTCGATTACACCTGTAAAGAAGGAGCTGTGACTAGAAATATCAGGTAATCAAGTAATTGATGACGTTATCTAGCCAGATATATTTTGAACTTTTCGACAAATTATTTACGGCTCTGCTCTGCTTCGGAAGCTATCTTGAATACATAACACAGTAAAATAATGCATTTGTTTGGAAATTGGGTTTCTGCGAAATGCGTGAATCGGCTGTCAGTAAAATTTAAATAAAAGACACGTAAAATGCTGCCGATATGATGGATTTTTTCAGGGCTTGGTTTCATAACGTATATAACGAGTATCTATAATTAGGTACCTAATAGGTACGTACAAAAATTATACTTAAAAAAAACTTAAACAAACAAAAACAACGTAATAATATTCTGTAGGTTTTAACTTCAATAAAATACACGATTAACGGAATTTATGTAAACTGTAATACCAATTTGGTGGCGAGAGGTTCTAATTTATTTACCGCCATTCCAATATTGAAAAATGTTTACGCCGCTCGGGACGACTGGAACGAGCAATATGAAGTTATTTTCACAGGCGGCGTATCACAATTTACACAATGTTTTGATATTTCATGTGAATTCCGCTCGTGTTTTGTTTTGTAAATTAATTGTTACGCTATTTATTATTTATTTACTATCAAATTTACATAATATAGCTAACAGACTAAGACTAAGTCCAAAACACTATACTGCAAAACTAAGGTAAGTAAATATAACTTTTTCAAATGTACGTACCCTATCATTAAACAAATCTAGTTCTGGATGTTGAGCGAGCATGTTATTGAGTAACGCCACAGCTCTGGCAGTAGGGGCGTTGTAAGCACGTACGGAGTGCAGGTGCGCGGGCGCCGCGAGCAGGCGGTGATAACGGCGCGGGCCGCGCTCGGCGTCCGTGCCGCGCGGGTAGCGCATCGGTACGCACAGCCTCAGCCCTTCCAACACAGAGGGGTTGTCCACCTTGTTGTGGAAGAGTAGGTAATAATGCAACACAAGACACATTTTACGCCTAAGCTCGAGAGTATACATCCCGACCATGCCGGCAACGAAAAGTGACGGAAACATATATGGGTAGTACACATACATCTTCTTGTAGATGTATCTCGCAAATTTGCGTTGTATCTTCTCCACCATAAGAGAATATTTCTTCTCATGAGGATCCCACACAACCGTGTTATATTCAAGTTTGCTCCGGACGTAAGCATTGTACAGAGCAATTGGAGTGTTTGTATTTGCAAAGTTATAAGAGGTTCTCATTATAAAACCGAGCATTCTGTAAGCTTGCTTACAGATATTAGTGATGTGGTTTCTGAAATTAAGCTGCGAATCCAATGTGAGGCCTAGATCTTTGATCTCATTCACGCGTTCCAGTGTCGTGTTGGCAAGTTTGTATTGGTGATAGATGGGGCTGCGAACCCTGGAGAAAGTCAGCACCTGACAGAGTTTGGTGGAGTTGAAATGTAAGCGATTGACCTCGCTCCAACCTGCAACCCCATCTATATCTGCTTGTAGGTTTGCACAATCGTCATCGCCTGAAACAGCCGTGAACAATTTCAAATCGTCGGCGAACAAGAGACACTGAGAGTTACTAATAGCCTGTGGTAAGTCATTGACCATTATCAGAAAAAGGGTTGGGCCAAGCGTTGAACCTTGACTTACTCCGGATCTTGTAAAATAGTTTGGGGACTGAAAACCTGCCATCTGAACATATTGCGAACGATTTTGAAGATAACTAGCAAAAAAATTTAACAGTTTTGGGTTGAAACCAATAGAGGAACATTTCTGTAAAAGAATATCATTATGAACGCGATCGAATGCTTTTTGGAAGTCAAAATATGCTGCATCAACCTGCAAACCGGCATCCATCTTTGCGGTGACGTAATCAACAAGGTTGATGTGATTAGTTACAGTCGACCGCCCTGGCCTGAAGCCATGCTGGCTATTATCAAGATATATTCCGATCTGCTGAGCGACGCGAGAATTGACAACTGTCTCCAACAGTTTCCCAAAAACTGACAGGACTGCTATGGGCCTATAATTACAAACATCTGATTTGTCTCCTCCTTTATGAATGGGAGTGACACGGGAATTTTTCCAAAAGTCTGGATACGTTGAAGTGCTAATTGATAAGTTGAAAAGATGCAAGAGTGGCTTAATGAAGACAGATTGGCAGTCCTTTATCAAATAAGGCGGAATTCCATCAGGACCTGCAGATGTGTGAGCCCGAAGTTTCTTTATAGCTTTCACTATCTCACCTTTTGATATGTGGTCAATAAAAATGTGAGCGGACGATGGAGCGCCCTGGAAATATAACTGGGCTTCTGCTACGTTCAGTTTGGGTATGTCACTTAGAAAGACTGAGCTAAAGTATGTAGCAAAAACATCCGCCGCCTCTTGTCCAGCTACTGTCATATCTCCAAACGTGAACTCACCGCACACTTGTCGGTCGTTACGCCGCCGCTTCACATATTGCCAAAAAGCTTTTTTTATTTTATTTTATTTATTTGGTTCACCAACAGTTGACACACAGTTTCGATTACACGGTTTCTAAGCTTAAAAATATTAACTATGTGCGCAACCAATTATAGGCAAACACAGCGTGCACTATTCTGAGATTAACAAAATTACTATTTTAAGTACTGTTACGATTCTAACCTTAATTTATAGGTATAACATATCTGTTAAAATTATACTAATTGTACAATCCCTAGCGAGAAATAATTATTGAATACTTACTTTTTAAACTTAAGTGCCACAGTTAGGAAAGTACTTACTATTATTCTATTGATATCATGAATCCACTGAGCCCATCAACAAACGACGGAGCTTAGGAAGGCTATCGTAATGCAAGTCAAACATGGCATTGTGGTTTTATATTTTACAAAATCGGGGAATAGGGGAGTTTGCACCTAGTACTGTTCTCCTAAGGGGGGGCACTAAAGGAGTAATTTTGAACCTGGGATATCTGCGCGGTACTCTAAAACAAATTTTTTCTAAAAGCAAGGGGCAATCTATTTCGTTTCTTATCAGTTTATATAAAAAAGATAAATCAATATACTCTCTTCTTTTCTCTAAGGACACGATTCTGAAATGTTTAAGCCTATCATTATATGAGACAGTTCTTCTGGCGAATTTAGTGTATCGCGCTAGATGCCAAACGAACCTTTTCTGTACTCTTTCTATTCTTAGCATATGTGTCGCGTAATGTGGACGCCAAACTACACTACAATATTCCAAAATACTGCGTACTAAGGTGTTGTAAAGTATTTTTTTAGTTTTTAGTTTTCGAAACATCTTTCCATTCCTAATCACAAATCCTAGCATTTTAGAGGCCCTTTTATTAATATGTTCGATGTGAGGGATAAATGTTAGTTTCCTGTCTAGGATGACTCCCAAATCTTTTACGCTGTCTACTTCTTGTATGTCTTTTTGTGAAATGAAATATTTTGAAGGAGTGAGAGTAAGCTTTCGCGAGAATTTAATGTGAAAACACTTTTTTTCATTTAAAGACATTCCGTTAGTTTCGCACCAAGTAGAGAGTTTGTCGAGATCAGACTGAAGTAAACTTATATCTGAGTGAGCGTCAATCCGTCTAGCAAACTTAAGGTCATCAGCATATAAATATGGAGTTGAGTTTCTAAAGCAGTCGGTTATGTCATTTATAAAGATATTAAATAGTACTGGTCCCAAGTGTGAGCCTTGAGGTACTCCTGAAGATATACTATTTGATTTAGAATTGTATCCGCTCATGACAACAAAAAATGTCCTACCTGAGAGATAAGACTGCAACCACTTCAGCAAGTTTCCAGCAAAGCCATATCTATAGAGCTTGGAAATTAATAGGCTGTGCGAAACACGGTCAAACGCTTTACTAAAGTCTGTATATATGACATCAGTCTGACTACCGGCATCTATTGATTCCGCCAACATTTCCGTAAACGAAACAAGATTAGTACCAGTAGACCGAGCGGAAACAAAACCATGCTGATGTGGAGTAGCGTTTCGCCTAAAATGTAGCTGAATGATGGGGCATACTATAGACTCAAAGACCTTAGAAAAGGTGGACAGTATAGATATAGGCCTATAGTTACTGACCAGAGATTCATCGCCCTCTTTGAAAATGGGCACTACCTTTGCTACCTTCCAAAGCTTGGGGAAGGTGCCGGTTTCAAGTGACTTGTTAAAAATAAGGTATAGTGGCATTACAAGATTGGGAATACATTTACCTATGAAATATGCCGGGAAACCATCGGGGCCCGCACCTTTGTTTACGTCTAGTTTTTGTAACTTTTTCGTTATTGTGGTAAAATCAATATGAATAGCGGATAGGCTTTCACCAGCTAGGTTGTTTACATCGTGAACAGGATTGTCAGCCGACTTATTATCTGTATCTTTGTAAACGGAGGAAAAGTGTTTGGCATACAAATCGCAAATTTCATTTCCGTCAGATACCGTAACTGAACCATCTGTCATCGTGTTAGGGTAACTACTTTTGCTGTGGCGCTTTGACTTAACAAAAGACCAAAAACTTTTTATATTCGAACTAATTTTGTCTTCCACATTAGTTATATAAGAGTGATAGCATTGTTATTTTGCATCCTTAGTAAGATCATTTTCAACACTAACTATATAATTATGGTATGCGTTGTCCATGAGCTCCTTTACCAACGTCCGATAATACCTAAACATTTCTAAGTTGAACAATTTATTTTCTTGCTTATAACGAATCAGATGAAAGTATTTATTTTTTATATTACGTATTATGTCGCCTGTGAACCAGGTAGGGTAATTGTATTTATAATTTGTGTATCTCGTATGCTTTTGTGGCACACAGTCTACGAGGCATTTGTTTATCTATACATATCTATCTATACATCTATACATATAATAAAACTGTAGAGATAAAAAAATCTGTAAATGCAAGATATCAAAAAAAAAATGACACAGGTTGGCTTGAAATTTTTCGCTGATCACGTTAAGCTACTTTTTAGACATTTTGTCTGTTTGTTTGTTTGTTTGTTTGTTTGTTTGTTTGTTACGGCACAAGTCCGAAAATACTGAACGGATTTTCATGCGGTTTTCACTAATAAGCTAAGAAAAACCCGGCGCAAAACATAGGATATATTAAATTTTATATATCGTTAATTTTTTTTTGGTGAAAATGATTAAGATTTCATTATGAAACGGAACGGGATTTTAACAAGATGGCCGCTTCAAGGCCTCAAGGTAAGTTTTTTGTCTTATATTTTGGCTCCACACATAGTGTAGGTATTTAGCCAGTGTCAAAAGGTAAGTTATATTTTGGCTACTAACCATAGATGATAGAAAAAAAATTTTAGTCTGCTACACTGCTACTGACGGTAATTTTATCACGGGTTTATCCGGATGCACAGATTAAAGAAAAAAACTCTGCTACTTATGGCACGGCTTCATATACGCCCGAACCTTCGCTGTTGAGTTGGCGCGCAAAAACATCTCTGTTGATTATTCTCGATGTTTTTGTAGCGCCCCAACCTGGACACACAGTCAATTTGTTTGCCTGCTGCGCGACAGACGTGGGCTAAATAAAATGGGGGAAGCAGTAGCGTTATATTGCATGTCGGCGAATAAATATGTTTTGCAAACTGTGAGAGTATTATTTGTGATTACAAAAATAAATTGTAATAGTTTTAATTTATAATTCCTTATCAATATGAAGTAAAACCAATTTTTTTTATTTGTCTTTTTATCTGTCCCTTTGAATACGGACCACGGTTATTATAGTGGCAACAGAAATATATCATCTGTGAAAAATTCAACAGTCTAACTATCACGATTGATGAGTACATCCTGGTGGACAGACCGACAGACAGACGGACAGCGGAGGTTTAGTAATAAGGATTTACTCTTTGAGTATGGAACTCCTATATTTTTGTATTTCATTCTGAACAATCCCCACTGCACTAAGCAATAAGGAAGTAATTTAATGCATGTTTTACAACAGTAAATAACAATTGGTGCGCCTGCATTATCGGCAGTGTATCACACATTTCGGGCTACGGCGAAATACAACGCGCGATAACTTCGTCTGCGCTCGATGCAATGCAGATTAGAGAAAAACAATGTGTTCATTATGTAAGTACCTATACCCAAAAACATCATATGTATAAGTTTTTTCGTTAATCTGTGGTATAAACTAAAAAAAGAGGATAGGTATGAGAACCTTCTTGAATATGAGCACGACAAAGAGAACAAGGAATTTAGAAAACTAAAAACTTCTTAGACTTTTTTTATAAGTTTTAAGGCTTCACGCGATATCATATTTAGCCAATATTGAAACACAACTAAATTATTATTCATGTTTTCGATTTATTGGGTTCTGGAGAGGGCAAAATTCTTTTTTGGCGATCTGGTATTATGTATTAGTTTTCAATAATCTACTACGCGTTACCATTCAAAATAAGTATTTAAAATTGTATTTATAGTACCTATAGCTTAACCTTTAGTAGTAACATATTCAGTAATCTGTGCCTATTGACCCTTGATTTTTTTTATATGTTGGCTCCACACATAGTGTATTTAGCCAGTGTCAAGTATTGTATATTTTCATCGAGTTTTAGAATATTTTACGTAGTCAAGTCTTAGTCTTAGTCATAGTCATAGTCCAGTCTAAGTCGGGTCATAGTCCAGTCTAAGTCATGCTCAAGTAAAGTGGTGGCAACTTTACAAGAAGCTTCTATGGAATTTTGGAAGCAACTCGAAAAACCACGTTACACCACATTATATCACTTGACCACACTCATGCTCGTAATTCAGCACTTAATGCGTAAAACGCCACCAATTTTAAACATTAACACTGGAAAAAGCACAAATTTTGAAAAATAATACAATGCAACGACGTGAACTTTTCCGCGTTCCCGCCAAAACTCAGACCCTTGCTTTTGCTACGCATTGTAGGTAAACCCTTTTTTATTTTGGCATTAGACAAAATTTGTATTTAGCCATTGATAGGAAGTATTTTATGAAAACTGTTTAAAAGGGTAGGTACTTAGACTTTTATAATTATTCATAAGGCTTCACACGATTATCATACTTAGCCAATATTGAAGCTTACATTTTTATTCATGTTTTCGATTTATAGGGTTTTGGCGGGAGCAATGTTCTTTATTGGCGATCTGGTAAAATGTATTATTTACATGAACTTACTACACGTTACCATTCTAATTAGTTAGATAAAATTATTTTTGCGCTAATGCTACATTCTTGATCACACACACACACACATTCTTGAAGATTTAAGGTACCTGGGGGTCTAGCAAAGAAACCAACCACTAACGCTAACTCCAAAATGTACTAGGATGACATTTCGGAAATCGCTAACTTTTCCACAGCGAATGTCATTTCAATACAGTTTCGGAGTTAGCGTTTGGCGTTAGCGTTAGTGGTTGGTATCTTTGCTAGACCCCCTGTAGTACTTATAGCTACTTAAGTTATATACCCTTATCATTGCTACGCATTTTAAACCTTTTTTATTTTGGCATTAAAGTAAGCCGGAGGTGGTATTTATCCAATGATACGAAATATTTGATGAAAAATGTTTAAAAAGGGTAGGTACTTAGATATAATAATTAATATGTAGGTATTCATTATGGCAATAAAATTGTATCCTCGAATTAACAACTTGGCGCGTAACGTTCGTTCGTTTTTGATTTGTTCTTCTTCTTCTTCTTCTTGCATGTTGAAATAAGTTTTTAATAGTTAAAATATTTTAGATCTGTGGGCTTTTAAATAAACCACGGGAGCAGAAAATGATTGATTACTCGGTTACTTCAAGAAGGTTATAGTTATAGTAGGTAAGTAAATTTGGGTGTTAGTAATAATTATGTAATGACGATTTAACCTACTTCCTCACTTTCATCACTAGGTAGGTACGTTGGGAATGAGATAGCGTGGAAAATAGTGGACATAATAATAATTATAACTGTCGATTCTTTAAGGAGTGGTGGTTTAGTATTTGTAATTCCTAATTAGTATTAAGAAAATTAATTATGTACGCGTTGTACAGGTAAATGCATATCCAGCAATTTATAAACTTATTATTGACACTGGCTATGTGTAGGTAGTTAGGTACTCAATTCATATGGAAACAAACTTAAGAAGGTAAAAAAAATATGGTAAATGGAACATAAAGCGCGCGGATAATAATTATGTAAAACAGCAAAACAGGATCATCGTGTGTGATTCTTCCATATTTTTCTAAACTGTACCTGCCTGCTTAGGTAACTACTACCTAAACAAAACTTACTGAAACTTCTGTTAAAGACCTGAGTGAAGTGATGATGATTTCTTTTTGTTGTAATATGAAGAGGTACTTATAAAATTGTAGTTTTTTGTTTGAAACTTCTTTTATTGCTATAAATCTATATTAGACTCAAAACATTACATTTTAGGTAATGGCTTAAATAGCTTCCACTCACGGCTATGCTTGCGTTATACCTATACCTATACTAATACAGGTTACTGTGCTCAGCTTCGAAAAGATTTAGTGGATTTTGTTGTTTGGCACGAAATGCATGATCTTTTATTAGACTATAACGTAAAAATAACATAACACAAGCGTGCGAAGCCGCAGGCAAAAGCTAGTCTTTAAATAAAATAAATCGACAGCTTGGTTAACATCCATAGAGGTAAAAAAATCATCCCAACTGATATTTGCAAAAGATGAATAAAGGGCATAAAAGTCAGCTTTGCGAAAGTTCCAGTTTGCACGCGCATCCTTTACTGTGCTATATTGTATGTTATGATTTTATGTTATACTAGCTTTTGCCCGCGGCTTCGCACGCTTGTGTTATGTTATTTTTACGTTATAGACTAATAATAGATCATGCATTTCGTACCAAACAACAAAATCCAATAAATCTTTTCGAAACTGAGCACACTAACCTGTATTAGCATAGGTATAGGTATAACGCAAGCATAGCCGTGAGTGGAAGCTATTTAAGCCATTACCTAAAATTAAATGTTATGAGTCTAATATAAATTTATAACAGTAAAAGAAGTTTCAAACAAAAACCTAAAATTCTATAAGTACCTCTTCATATTACAACAAAAAGAAATCATCATCACTTCACTCAGGTCTTTAACAGAAGTTTCAGTAAATTTTGTTTAGGTAGTAGTTACCTAAGCAGGCAGGTACAGTTTAGAAAAATATGGAAAAATCACACACGATGATCCTGTTTTGCTCAGTTTTACGTATTATCCGCGCGCTTTTTGTTCCATTTACCACATTTTTTTACCTTCTTATGTTTGGTTCCATACGAATTGAGTACTTAAATAACTTCACTAACTATAACCTTCTTGAAGTAACCGAGTAATCAATCATTTTCTGCTCCCCTGGTTTATTTAAAAGCCCACAGATCTAAAATATTTTAACTATTAAAAACTTATTTCAACATGCAAAAAGAAGAAGAAGAAGAAGAACAAATCAAACACAGTCAAAAACGAACGTTACGCGCCGTGTTGTTAATTCGAGGATACAATTTTATTGCCATAATGAATACCTACATATTATTATATCTAAGTAGGTACCTACCCTTTTTAAACATTTTTCATCAAATATTTCGTATCATTGGCTAAATACAAATAATAGCACCTCCGGCTTACTTTAATGGCAAAATGAAAAAGGTTTTAAAATGCGTAGCAATGGTAAGGGTCTATAACTTAATTAGCTATAAGTACTACAGGGGGTCTAGCAAAGATACCAACCACTAACGCTAACGCCAAACGCTAACTCCCAAAACTGTATTGAACAGACATTAGCTGTGGAAAAGGAAGCTATTTCCGACATTTCATCCTAGTACATTTTGAAGTTAGCGTTTGGCGTTAGCTTTAGTGGTTGGTATCTTTGCTAGACCCCCAGGTACCTTCAATAAAGAATTGCTTCCGCCAAAACCCTAAATCGAAAACTTGAATAAAAATGTAAGCTTCAAAATTGGCTAAGTATAATAATCGCGTGAAGCCTTATGAATAGTTATAAAAAGTCTAAGTACCTACCCTTTTAAACAGTTTTCATAAAATACTTCCTATTGGCTAAATACAAATTTTGTCTAATGCCAAAATAAAAAAAGGTTTACAATGCGTAGCAAAAGCAAGGGTCAATAGGCACAGATTACTGAATATGTTACGACTAAAAGGTAAGCTATAGGTACTATAAATACAATTTTAAATACTTATTTCGAATGGTAACGCGTAGTAGATTTTTGAAAACTAATACATAATACCAGATCGCCAATAACGAATTTTGCCCTCGCCAGAAACCAATATCGAAAACATGAATAATAATTTAGTTATGTTTCAATATTGGCTAAATATGATATCGCGTGAAGCCTTAAACTTATAAAAAAAGTCTAAGAAGTTTTTAGTTTTTTAAATTCCTTGTTCTCTGTGTCGTGCTCATATTCAAGAATGTTCTCATACTATCCTCTTTTTTAGGTTGGACCACAGATTAACTAAAAAACTTATCTATATGTAAATACATATGACTTCCTTGGGTATAGGTACTGACATAATGAACACATTGTTTTTCTCTAATCTGCATTGCATCAAGCGCAGACGAAGTTATCGCGCGATGTATTTCGCCGTAGCCCGAAAAGTGTGATACACTGCCGCTAATGCAGGCGCGCCAATTGTTATTTACTGTTTTTTTTCTTTTAAGTTATAAATAAAAACATGCATTAAATTACTTCCTTATTGCTTAGTGCAGTTCATTGTTCAGAATGAAATAAAAATGACTGGGGTTCCGTACTCAAAGGGTAAATCCTTATTACTAAACCTCCGCTGTCCGTCTGTCTATCTGTCTGTCTGTCCATCAGTCACTAGGATGGACTCATGAATCGTGATAGTTAGACTGTTGAATTTTGCACAGATGATATATTTCTGTTGCCACTATTACAACCGTGATCCGTATTCAAAACGACAGATAAACAGACAAATAAAAACATCGTAGATAGTCAACAGAGATATTTTTCCGCGCCAACTCAACAGCGAAGGTTCGGGCGTATATGAAGCCGCGCCATAATAGTAACAGAGTTTTTTTCTTTAATCTGTGCATCCGGATAAACCCGAGATAAAATTACCGCCAGTAGCAGTGTAGCAGAGTAACATTTTTTTCTCTCATCTATGGTTAGTAGTCAAAATATAACTTACCTTTTGACACTGGCTAATTACCTACACTATGTGTGGAGCCAAAATATAAGAAAAAAAACTTACCTTGAGGCCTTGAAGCGGCCATCTTGTTAAAATCCCGTTCCGTTTCATAATGAAATCTTAATCATTTTCACCAAAAAAAATATTAACGATATTTAAAATTTAATATATCCTATGTTTTGCGCCGGGTTTTTCTAAGCTTATTAGTGAAAACCGCATGAAAATCCGTTCAGTATCTTCGGACTTGTGCCGTAACAAACAAACAAACAAACAAACAAACAAACAAACAAACAAACAAACAAACAAACAAACAAACAGACAAAATGTCTAAAAAGTAGCTTAACGTGATCAGCGAAAAATTTCAAGCCAACCTGTGTAATTTTTTTTTCGATATCTTGCATTTACAGATTTTTTTATCTCTACAGTTTTATTATATGTATAGATATGCATGAAACTGGTTAATACATAGACATACGAAAATATCTTAGGTCTGTGGGTTAATAGGCAATACCAATATTAATTTAATTGCAACCTTAAAATAGTTAAGGCACAAAGTTTACTAAAAATGGAAACTACGGATGCGTCATGGAATATTAAATTTACTTGCCATTCTCGTGACGTCACGAGGTGGAAACGCAATGCAGTGAGTTCTATAGCACTAAAATGTACAGGTGTGAGTCGAGGTACAGTATGACATACTAGGATGACCTATTTATGTTTGCCGAAATCTGCAAAGATGGACCTTACTTTATAATGCTTTTTATACGTCAACGGCATTTTAGGTAGATTAAGTAAGTCGGCACTACAAGTAAGTAATACTGCACTGAGTTGCTTTGACCTTGAGCTGTCTGGTTGGGCTAATAACATGTTAATTATATCATATTTGTAAGCAGAGCTAGACATATTGATGATGGAGGATGAAGGATGGAGGATGGAGTTAGCTACAAACAAATAGTTAAATGGGTTCTTTCTAAGATTATGTAGGTACTATTAGGCGAGCAACCACTCAAAGTGATACTCTGTGGGAGAGGCCTATGTTCCGCAGTGAGATGCTGGCTGTTGATGATAATATTACTATTAAAACTGCACAAAATATATTATGAAAGGTATAGCTAAGGGTAGCAATAGCAAAAGTTAGCTCCATCTTTTGAGGTTTGCCCCGGGGTATTGTGTGACCAAACTATTACAATTTACTTAGTTCTGGCTCGGGTATATTGCTGAAACCTCACGTCATTGATGGAACAGTTAATAATTCAGTTATGTAAACATAAAGCCAAACTGCGCAGCCATGTTTTGTTGTTGCTATTTTATGTTATTCATGTTGGCAGACCGATTTAAGACTCTACAAAAATTAGTTATGCTTACCTACGATGTAAAAATTGTTGGAATAAAAACGATATGATGTTTTCATTTGGTTATAGTTAGTAGGTAGTAAGTAGTTTTTTATTATTGAAAATTACCAATATCAATATAGAATAGGCCTGTCCTGCTCACCTAGTATGCGCACCGTGACAAACTTTTCTCTACTTTTTCAAGTCAACGACCGTGACGAGGCTATTCGGGCGCCTAAAGTGTTTCTCACTCTAACAACCACGACAAGTTTTCTCGCGGTGCAAAAAGGAGTTAAAATGGAAAACGGATGATTTTATTATTAATCTAGTTTACCTATGTAAGATGATTTTAATAGAAAATTAAAAAAACTAGATACATTTGCAAAGGTATTCAATCACACATTTTTTACCGCAATAACCTGAGACTGTTTGTGTATGTTTGTAAGCTTTATGTTAATTTTGATACTTGGATAGGGCATTTTAGCAAACGTTATTGTGATTCGTTGCGTGCCCTATTCCATTTTCCGGCCTATATTTGGACTACTTCGTTATAGAACCTTGAAGGAGCGGCGTACTTTAATAAATGCACGGATTAATATAATGAAGAAAAACATTGAATATTAATATTGGATATTAATATTCTGTCTTATTTTCATTGGCACTGATGTAATATTTAAATGAGAATAATGAATGGAAATATTAAAAAGGAAAAGAAGACTTTAAAGACTGGGCCAAGTATTGATCCTCTCAGCCATTCTATGCTATCCTGTATTGCAGATGTCCATATTCTACATCTACAGCATCTCTTATAGACTAACTAGCGAGGTCTTTGTAAATTGTATTCTGACCTTTGTTCAACCCAACCAAACTTGTTACTGTTTGAACAAAGTTGTTATAAGTTTAACGTGAGTATGAGTACGGTGTCTGTATTGTGTCTGTCTGTGGCATCAGGTATTTATTTTCTTCAGGTGTTATAATATTAAACCAAATTATTGTTCGGTGCTACAGTTTTGAGATAATATAAGTACTTATATGCGCAATTATGCGCACTTGTAGTTCCTACCTGCCGCTTGACGGCATCACGTGCAGAGGTTACCTATTTGGAGTTTAGCCACTGGTATGTTTGTCTTCGGCTGTATACCTACCATATATTGTATTATAAATATCACATTGAAAATGATATTAATGATCAAGTTATATTGGTCCTTGTACTATTTACACAAAGTTATGTAACAGTAATCAACACCAATAAATCTGAGCTAAATATAGAAAATTGAATGATAAATATAGAACTCCCAATCATTCCCATAAATTGGTCACAGATTCATAAATTGGATCTTATATCATGGTGATAGGTTTTAATTTGCAAAATCGATGTAGGTACCGTTGTCATGAATGACCAATTCACCAATAGTACAATACTCGTTAGTGAGATCATCAGGGAGATGTTAGTATTTAGACGTCAACTGTTTCCTGTTTTTGTAGATGGAAACCAACGTCAATCTTCATTAACTAAGGCCTTAGTTAATGAGAACTGTTGGTAGAAGCCAAGGTTACAAGGTCTTATTAATCGTGGCCAAGCGGTCTGGCAAGGTCTCTTATCTTTTGTGGCAGAGGTCTTAATAGGAACTGTTTACGAAAATAGTTCTTTGTCTTGGAAGTTGAAATATGTTTTGAGGCTTTTTATTGTCAGTCAAATTCGGCAACTTTTGCATTTTTTTTTATAGGCTATGTATGCGATGAATCGACCATTTGGTAAAAGCCGCAGGGAGCCAATGGATGCAGAAGGCGAGCAGCCGCTCAAAGCGCCACTCTCTGGGGGAGGTCTACGTTCAGCGCAGTAGACGTTTTCAGGCTGATGATGATGATGATGCTGCGATGAAGACGATGAAATTTAGTTTGCTTTTTTGACATATAGTACACTACACTACACACTAAGCAATCGATTTAGCATAAAATCAATTAAACTTCGACAGAAAACGCCGCCTCTTATACAATACCTTTTCTAAACATCGCTAGAGTCCAGACTTTAGTCATTTTGGCATACTAGAGTTATCTAGAAATAACATCAGAACTGTAAAGGTCAGTACACACTAGCGACATAGGTTCATTGACCGTGGATACCGTCTACTTCGATATTGATCCAGTACAAAGGTAATAAAGTTTTGTCACACAATGGATGTGAAATGAATTTTGCTATACATGCCAGTATTGGTCTTGGAACATCTGGACGATTAAAATATGAGCTTGTGACTGCAATGAATTGACGCACTTTCGTGTCTACAAATTCAATGTATAAATAAAAAAAGGTTATTTCTTTTTAAATCGACAGTGAGAACTTTTAGTCTAGTGTGATCGTAACTAGGGTTTATGATTCTTACCTAATAGGTATCCATATATTGAAAAATGAAAGAATTGTTCACTTCCCTGGTTTTTATTGTCAGTGCTACACTAATTACACACACGCACTAGTATTATAATTTATATTATAATACTAGTGCGCGTGTGTAATTTGAAAGAGCACATGTGTTGTCCGTTCTATGACTTTGACGGAAGAGGGTGAGAAAGCAATATGTCGCCAGAGCGAGACATAATTTAGTTAAATACTAAACACTAGGTATACTATAAGAGATATTTATTTAGCCTAACAGTAAGATCCAAAAAGAATATTCCATTCGAAATAGGTCAAATATCCGTATTCTGGATAAAATATGATAGAGCCAGTGTTTAGAGCTCTAGACAGAGATAAAGACATCGACTTCATGTTTAGGATGGAATATATTTTTATTTAGGTCAAGCTTTATTTATATCCCTCATCAATCAAGTGCAGAGTTCAGCTGGGCTTTATTTCCAAGTAGTATATTTCCTATGACTTTTATTGACGTATAGATAGAACATTTTATTGCAGGAAGGCGTTAATCAGCTTTTTTTATTGTTTAATTAGCACATTTCAATTCACTTTCTAAAATCGGTGTGATTTGGTATATTGTTTGTAACATGCTATGTAATATTTAGCCATGACAGAATTTATTCGTTAGTAATTTTCCGGTATTATTTAGTAATTATTTAATAATAAATATTATTATTGTATTCGAAAAATGCTGCTTTTTGACAAGGTTTTGATATATAAGGACTAATGCATTAAAAGCTTTTTTAAAAGGTAAGCCATCAGGGACACAACATTACAATATCAACGTACTGAGCGGTATACAATCGCTTTCCATCAGGTTGCTTGTTTAGTATAAAACAGCATAAAAACATCGACAGTCTCTAGGTGTACTGTCAACAGTATAAAATGTATAGATACGAATATCCATGTTCAATTTGATATTCCTACTTATATATGGTTTACCTTTTGTTTAAAAAATCGGACAACCTAGTCTGGACCTAGTCCAACTTTTTCTTTATTAGATATACCTTGAATAAATGTAACAAACACAATAAATTACAGAAAACCATCGCTAATTTAACCTTTCATGCTATTAGATATGTATCAGTTTTAATATTTCATAGGTGAACTGCCAACCTTTTTACATTGTTGCGGAAAAATGCAAATGAAAGTTGTGTGTGGCGACCCTAACTTGGCCTTTTTGGCCGCTAAAACAAAGAGGGTGTTCACTCTTCCGGAATAAGTTACTGGGGCGTTTTTTTCGCGTCGGATATCTTTTGTTGAGTCTTTATATATTCTACCTGTCGCAGACTGTTTGCCTTAGGCTTTACGAAAACATGTCTATAGGCATATCCCTAAATGATAATGTAATTTACTATCACAATACAATAATTTGACCTCATATTCTGGTCTATATATACTTAAAAAAAAACTATTAATTACCTCAAGGCTCAGTCATGAACCGGTGTGGTAGCACAAATCGAAATTTCACATAAACCCAGGACATAAATGATCGAGCTTCATTCTGTCCCACGGGCCGTAAAAAGCCAACGAATAAAGTTGAATAAATCAATCATTAAGTGACAATCGGCCAAGTTAATTTGTCTCGAGTAGTTACAACATCAATCAGGACTCAACGAGAAACCGAAGGCATTCAGTTCCCGTCGGATCATTGTTTACAATTTATCACAAACGACGCTTAATTCAAACGTCGAGAGGCCTATTTCAGTTTCCGACAAAGATCGCTCGGCTCCAACGAGTCACTGTGAAACCACTCAAGCCCTTTTAGCCAGAGCTACTCTGCAGACGTCTTATCTTTGTACTGAGGGCTCTTACGAAACTTTTGTCTGTTAACTACGAAGCCATAGCTCCACGCAGACTGGGGAATACGGGTTGGAATGTTAGCCGAAATAATTTATGGGTTACTTAACAGAATAATAGTATGAATAGAGCTGTTCTGCATTGTATCTGGAGCAGCCATTAGGCAAATAACCACGCATTCAGTTGAAGGTTGTTTACTAAAGCTGTCCTGTTGTTTGGATGCCTCGCTTGACCATGTTTTGGTGCTTTCAGAATTACCTAAGTGGACTTTTTTTTTACTACTAACTTTCAAAAAAGATAAAGATCTCAATTTTGTAGTTATATGTAAACTGTTAGGGAAGTCCTATATACATAGGTATCAAAAGGGACTTCTATACGTTTTATCTGTCCATTTAGAGAAAACTCTTTGAAAATCTGTTTTGTGTAACAAATATTTTTACAACGCAATACGAAATAGTTAACATAATTCCTTTGTTTTTACAACTGTGCACTAATTTGAAACAAAAATATCACGTAACTCTATTTAAAAAATTGGTACCTATAAGTACCTAACTACCAACCTACTAATATTTATTACCTAGAAGTTAGTAGGTAAGGGTATCATGCATCAAATTCTTAAAAAACATATATCTATCAATAACTACAGTTATAGAGTAGGTTAAATGACAATAAATCTTAATAAACCTTCGTTAAATTACGCAGCAACCAGCACTATAACTCATACGTAGTATTTCCAATATTAATTAGACTGTTTAGTTGTATCAAGATTACATTGACAAGATGTGGTACATATAATTGGACTATGAATGCTTAGTATGGTTTCCTATTTCCTTCATTCTACAATACAATATTAGGCAATTTGTACTGGAAAAGTTAGTTTCGATCTGTTCCATTCAGCCGTCCATAAAGAAAACTAAGCTCTCTTAGTCACATAAAAAACACAAGTACCTATTTAAAAAAATATGTTCATATCGGTCAGACGTTTTATTAAAAGTAATCACTTTTATCGGTGTAATCGATAATACCGTCTTTTATAGGTAGGTAACTTTAATACTTACTCTAACCAAATAATTCCTAATAGAGTAATCCTAAACTCATTATAGAGGAAAATTCGTCTAAACAATCGACCTACAATTTCTTAGCATAAGAAATGTGATCGACTCCTAGTGATCAAAGTATTATTAACGTAATTGTACCTACGGCCAACTATTAGTTATTACGTTACCGTCAAGGAAAACGTCTTACTTTTCGTGTTCTGTGTAACTAACTTTTCGAAATAGGGGTGTTATTATTGTGTAATAAAGTTTCTATGTTTGTGATTTGGTTGAAGTGTATGACTTATATTTTTCACCAATAGCCCAGGTAATATAATACTTCCAATAGTTAAGGTAACCTATGGTTAAAAATGCTAAAAAATTCGAACCAATTAGAGAAACAAAATCTACTGACTTACTACTTTGGTGAAACATTCTAAGCTAACGCTGAGGTATATATAAAAAAATATTAAAAAGGAACCATTAAAAGTTTTACTAGCCGTCTAAATTTAATATTATACCTACCTTGTAATAGGTATGGTCTGTAAAGCTTACGTAGACCAAACCTAACCTACATAGCTGAGTGGGGTGGATGGGGTTGAATTGACAACCTGTTTGTATGTGGTCCTGCAAAGCTAGGGCAACCCTACGTTAATAATATATGGTTTTACTCAAACCTATAAATTTTCCAATAGAGTCAAAGGGCCATGAAACCGAAATAGAGCACAGAGCACGTCCGTTGTAGATTCTTAAAAAAGCTGACATATTAAAATTAAAATCTGCTACTTCGACATTATTTCTTATTATGGCTTCTGCTATTAAAATCTTATGGCATTGGGATATATATATCTATACCTACCTGTCTTTCATTTTATAAAGCTATGTAAAAAAAGTTAGTACACTTACGTAAAGTTAGTAACTCATCTCGAGGGTGATGAATGATGATGTAGTTATCATCGCCCTCGGGGGAGTTGACAATACCTAGGTAGTACCCCCAAATGTGATGAAATAGAAGCATCTACATACATCTAAAATTATTGATTGTAAATTTACTGAAAAACTGAATTTCTGGAGCGGAAAATCAGCTGCTAATTGCTATTTTCTCCAAAAAGTGTCAAGCAAACATACACTTGGATAAAGCTCAGCCGCGCGAATAAATCAAACATCAATTTACAAAACGAAACAAAGGTATTCCTTAATTTAATCAAACAAAGCGTTAGTCCCCAATTTTGAAAGATTTATATTTCTTTTGCCGAGTTTGGAAATTCAAGCAAACCAATCCGTGTCTGTCAGAAGATCCATTCAATAAAACAAGGAAGAATGTTGAAGGTTTAATGGTCGAACTTTAGGGAATGGCTTGGGTACGATTGGTTCCTGCCTATACTTAAAAATGTATGACAGAGGGAATAAAAACAACTATAGATATACCTAACCATGTTTAATGTTTGGTGGGTATAAACCAATTTTTACTGAGTACCAATCGGTCACAGTTCCGATCGGTCATCCATAAAAAACTAGGGCCGTTCTTTCACACATTCCAAAAAATTTATATTACACAGAAATATCAAATAGCACGCTCAACAATGGTTTTTCGAAAAAGCGTAAGATGGCAAAGCATATTAATGCTATAAAAGTCAATTTACCAGCATTTATGTAAGTATTATTACACGATGCATAAGAAGAGCTCACTTCATTTTCATTCACCTAGATCTCATTATCACGAGCAGTTTTTGAGTCTCATTTAAATACAATATAGATAATAATTATGCGAAACAACTCAACATATTATTATCTATTTTACGAAATCCATCAATTGATGCGTAAAGTTTTACTTACGAACTATACTCACAATAACCGGCCAAGTGCAAGTCGGACTCGTGCTATTAAAACGAGCAATGTGAAATGTAGTAAATCACGTTTGTTGTATGGAGCAGAATTATTTTTTCTGTTTTTTAGTACTTGTTGTTATTGCTAAACCTTTGGGTATGGAACCCTAAAAACTGTCGAGCTCAAAACACCGAAGAAATATCTCCATAACCTGGCAAGGGTGGGCTTTTACTTCCACGGCGCACCTAAAAGCTTGTTATCGATGCCTTCACGCGGCGTGTGACGATAATACCCTCACTTATGCTTGTAAACATAAATTACTCAATTTCAAATAAAACGAAACACGATTAATTAAAAAATTATGTACGTATGTAATTGTATCTCTTATTGCATAAACTGAAGCTTTTATACTTAGTGGTGTATTGGATGTATTTGGTAAAGTTCAGAACGAATTAGCATAATAAAAAAAATCTACTCGTTAATTTTGTTTTTATAGTAAAAAAAGTAGATGTTGAATGCTTGTTACTTTAAAAAAATATATCACGGTACCTACCTACAATAAAATGGGTTATTGTAAATTCGCCACAAAGTAAATTTGTCACAAAAAAAAAGAATGTGTAAATTTGCCACAATTCTATTATTCTGATAAATTCCTCATTTTAATTATTTTGTCTATTGTAAATTCGTCACAGTGTTTTTTTCCGCACAGATAGAAGAAAAATCGATTGACCCAATTAAAATTAACAATTAAATGAATTTTTATAGTAAAATATTTTTTTTGGTTTCCTTAAAGCTTACAAGTTTCTAAAATGCTGCAATACAGAAAGTTTCTTAAGAACTGCAGCCAAGGACATGTTATTGTAATTGTCCGAAATAGTTTTCAATTCTTTATCATGTGCAATAGATCGACGTGTTCTCAGATTTAGGCGTATACCAAATCTGAAATTATTCAATTTCCAATCTATATATTCAGCCTCTTTTTTTAGTTTATCAAGAAACTGAAGCATTCTAGGTTTTTTCTTACCCATCTTGTTGTTCAAACGCTTATGCCATGCTTCTGCTAGATTTATGGTCCTATGACGAGCCCCGTGTACATTCCACATACGTTCTATACTAGAGTTTTCTAACCACTGGAGTACAAAATAATCGTTAAATTTTGTGACTGCTTCGTTCTGTGGAGAATCTTCCATAATGACCAATCAAGCATCTTCAATATCCTGTTTCTTTATATAGGCCAGTGCAGAACACATGGCTAATTGTCTCTTCGATATCATTCAGTTGTAATTCATGAGCTTTTTTGGCTAGAGCTTGTTTAAAGTAGAAGTTACATCCTCGTAGTTGAACACCAGGAAAAGCTTTTTTTAAGGCATTTATTACGGCAATTTCAAAGTCAATGATCATTGTATGCGGTGTCCAATTAGGTAAATTTTGCATAAGTGTCATAAAAAGTCTTTCATAAGATCGTTCTTGCTTATTAGGCATAAGAACATAGATTAGTGGGACTATGTTCGTAAAGTTGTCGTCGCTATTCACGTCTCCATGTATACAATACAGCTGATAAAAAGGTGAACAGCAGCTTGAAAATGTACTAACCAAAAAGAATGTTTTTAGATTTGGTATGACTTCACGAGCTGTCTCAGTGCAAAAAGCTATTATTCTGTTGTTAGGGTCATTGTCATCGTCAAATAATAAAAAATTAAGTTTATATTTTTCTGGAATTATGACATCTACGCGTCTTGAAAAATGAGTTTTGGGCACGTTTAGTTCACGATTCCTCACATTGTAAAGTGATCGTGAGAGGTTCGAAAATTTCGGTATGGCATTTAATAACTCGTAACCCATATCCTTTGCCGTTTGAAAAGCTTCTTCATAAACTTGAGGCATAGGTGTGCTTGTGTTCGCTGCTGCTTTCTTACAAAGATTTCTTATCTTTGTAATTTCAGTTTTTACAATATTTGGTTGACATTTATGCACTTGTTCATTCAAAATTCTGACGTCTTGAATCTCCGAAATTTTTATAGTTGCACTGCATGAACGATTAATACATCTCCATACAGTTTCAAATTTAGTTTCCCGATGTAAATTGTACATATAACCATGTCTCACAAGCATTCGCCGGCCTCTTTCAGTTTTCGTAAATGTGATCTAAAATGGATTATTTTATTGAGAGGGATAGGATCTGTGCCTAGTGTGGGGGTCCGATGCTATTGTATACTTCTTTCCTCCGCTGCATGGAAGGTGGATGGGAGTTGGAGTGAAAGGAGGGGGAGGGGATATGCTATTAACATCCCGTTTTCCGTTTATTAAACAATCTTCTTCTTCTTCTCGTGTTGGCAAGTGGTCAGCCCTGGTGTCAGAATTTTTAGGCCGCCCAGAGGCTTCTGACTTGGCTTAACGACTATTGTCTTACGACAACAGCCGGGACCGACGGCTTAACGTGCCCTCCGAAGGACGGTAGCGCTCATTTCTAAATATTATATATATCAATATTAAACAATAAAATATTTACACCATGTCCACCCGAGCTTGTACCCGGTAGATTAGGACCCATTTTTCAGAGAAATATGAAATAATATGAGTAAATTTTCTTTTATTGAAATTTTATCTCACTCCGTGTAAAAAACAATGTAAATGTGTTGCAATGGCAACCACTAAACAATTTTACTTTTATGTTTACACCAAAAAGATTGCAACCAAAAAGGTTTTGCACTGCAACTCTCGTGTCGCTTACCTAGAACTAGAATTCCCATTTTTAGTACTTAAGATATTCAAAGATAAATTTTTAATTGTTTTTTTTTGTAATTATTGTTAATCCCCGTACATTCATAATTGAATTTTTGCAATAAGTAGTCAAACTTTCTTACATATTTTTGAGCTCTAAACACTGATTTTAACTTTACTGGTTAACCCTACTTTAAGCAAAAATGATGTAAAATGAGAGATTATGACGAATTTACAATAACTTTATTGACCTGTGACGAATTTACATATACATTTTAATGCATATGACGAATTTACTTTCAATGTATGGAATTTAAAAAATGTGACGAATTTACTTTGTGACGAATGTACAACAACCCAATAAAATTTTGTTATTCATCTCCATAACAGGATGAAAAGCAAGCAGAGGCGCTTTCAGTCGTATGAAACGCGCCGATTTCGAAGCCTTTTAGCTAATGGGTTGAGATCGACGGTACTCTGATACATACAAACAAACATAGGAAGTTAGTAAATAGGTATATACGTACATGGACCTATAGGTTATCTCTATGTATTAAAGCTAATGCTAAATAAAAGAACCGGAAGACACAGTATAGGCCAGCCCCGGCCAACCCCGGCCAAGGTGGACCAACGACCTGTCAGAACTACGGGGAGTCAATGGATGCGAGAGGCAAACAGCCGCTCAAAGTGGCGCCCGATGGGGAGGCCTATTTTCAGCAGTGGACGTCTTCGAGCTGATGATGATGAAGCTGACCACATGAAATGAGTTCAGGATAATCCATTTTGTTGTGATTTGGGATAAGTTTCGTTTAACAACGGTCTATAAGTAGTTGAGTCTAGGGTTCAAAATTGGAATACCGAGTGCTGTACACTCTTCTGAGAGACTGGGTAGGAGATCCAAGTGGAAGTAGCGAGTTTTGTACTTGATTACTACAATAAAAAAACAATAAAGATAACAAATGTGGAAATAACATAAAAACAGTTTATCATGGATATTCATGGGTGATGTCTATGTCCACGGGAAAGTGTAACCACGCACAAGCATGTTAAGGAAATTACTCGTATATTATATTTTTCACTGGTGGAGTGAAAGCTGTAGAATAGGTACCCCAGATAATATAATAATAATACTTAAACGTTAAGTAGGTAGGTATAGTGTGTAAACGATATAGAATTATGTTATCAAAACAAATATTAAACTAAATAGAAGTGTAATTGACTTATATACTCTTTAGACTATTGTGGAGGTTTGTCTGTGGAACCGCTGCTTGGTGGCGCTATTATTGACTGTCATACTCTGGTAAATTATTATACTCTTTGGGTTGTCATTGTTCTGGGGCCTTTAAAAACGGCAGAGGCTGGACTGAAACTTCACTTTTGATCGAGCAGCGGAGTGGAGAACACCACCAGACCTCCACCTCAGTCTTATTATGACTGAGCCATGAGCCATTGGTAAACAGCTCGAAGTTGGATACCACAGTCCTCAGAAGTCTTGTGAAGCTCTTTACAGTAGTTGCTTATTAATGGTGCTGTAAATGTGTATTAAGTTTACAAATGTTATAATAAAAAAAACTGTAAGCCTTAATTCGTAAGCAATGTCGTAACCTTGTACAGTTATTGCGTTTCCACGTAGCCCAGTTATTAGACCGAATTACTTTCGCAATTTACCAAATTACTTCTAACTTTAACCGGTCTCCAGAATTAGGCTTTCTCATTGAAAGGTTGAGCATCCCTAACGTGATTGGGTACATAAAGATGTATCTACACTGAGAAAAACTGTACCATCTTTTTGATACGCAAACTCGTAAAAGCGATACGTGACTTCTTGAATATTTTGTTTTATGGACAGGTAGTATAGGTTGGTAAATCTTTGCCCCAAAAAATGAATCAAATTTTTAATAAGATATTGAGTTACCTTTTTATTAAGAAAACATTTTTTCGTTAACGTAACAAACTCTAAGGGCAGTTGGGCAAGTCGGTGGTGTTTGTAGGTACTTATTTTTATTTATACGATAGTAACTTAGGAGCGAGTCAAATCTTTATGAAACTAAATTTAATACAAGGGTACTAACATGGTTCATTTCAATAGTTTTAACTCTCTATGTTAGCAAAGACAGGTTCTGTTCATAGGATAGTTTTATAAATGTGTTTGAGTATATTTATGATGGGACTGACATTTTCACAGTAATAATAATAAAAGATATTTATTTTTACACTGTAATCCTAATTAATTTATAATTTTATTTAAGTTCAGGCAGAGAGTTTTAGAGTTTCTAACATAAATTTAAAAAGTACATTATCATTGTTCGGGTTAGGGCAGATTCAGGGTATGGCAGATTCTTTCTAAATATGTGTGCATAATTATACCTAAGTATCTACATAATGGTGCCGATTCGGTGGTACACCGACTAACCTAAATTTTCTCTAATTTTAATTTAGTGCTGTCAAACATCACTTTGCTATTCGGACATGACACCTCTAACTTAAATTTAGAGACGACACGTCTAAATTACTCAACTTAGTTTACAAGCATGTTTAAGCTATTCGGCAAACACATTTTAGAGAAGTTTCTGCCTAAAATTTTAAACGTAAAATGTCAATATAGACGGCACCTAAAATATGGCGATTAAAATTAGATTATTATGAATCCCGTAATTTCCCTGATAAAATGTTTGTTTTGTGATAAGAATGCACAACTAAAATATTGCATAGCCGTTGCAGGTAGCGGCTAGTGTTACTAGTCCTGGTTTCTTCAAAGCATCAACAGAAAATACCCATCATCACCATCATTACCACCACCATAATCATCATCATCATCACCATCATCATCAACATCATCATCATCATCATCATCAACAGCCTAAAGACATCCACTGCTGAGCAAATGCCTCCCCCATAGAGCGCACTTTGAACGGCTGCTCGTGTGCTGCATCCATCGGCATCGGCTCCCGTGGTTTTCCCCAGATCATCGATCCACCTAACGGGCGGCAGGGCTAGCCCTTTACGCCTTTACTAAAACTCAATGCAGTAAAATGTATATGCCATATTTATTGGTAAATTTTTACATCCTTAGATAGGTACCTAGTAAGTACCTACGATAAATAAATAACGTTCTTTAAATATGTAAATAATTGCGTTATCTGTACATTTTTGAAGATTTTTTATCACCTAGTACAGCTACTCGACACTAGAGGCGCGAGTGGCGAGTGGCGACTTCATTTAGGTGCACGACTAAGCAATCCTAAATTAAGTTCGACGTAAATACCGAATGGCTTTTGTGACATCTCGCACCTAAACTAAAATTTTAAAGTAGGCTAAAATTAGAGTTCTCTAAAATCACCGAATCGACACCAATAACTAAACAGTTAAAACAACATCAACTGAAGTTCAACAGTATAGGGTTAAAGATTGCCGTATCTCTTTAAATATAAATACAGGAATACCTGATTGTAGTAGCAACTTAACATCATCCGGATGTTTTTCCCTTCGATTGACGAGAGACGGTTCATCAATCACTTTTTGTACTTAATCGTTAGGGCAACATTAAAAAACCTTGTGTGGCTACGAAATAAATTTGCTAATATGAATCCCATTATAGAAAAACTATAAGGCATCGGAACCAAAAGATTTTGAAGATTGAATGTTATCAATATTTCAGATCGTTTTATTTAATTATAAATAGCACAGCCACATCACATATATTAACTTAAAACTACCCATAAACATTCTCAAATGTTTGAAATGGTTTGAGACTATATTTGATCTCTAAGTAGCAGGAGAGAGTCATCCATCAGAAAGAGAGAGAGAGAGGGAGATGAAAAGTTGCGACGCGAATAAAGATAACGATAAATGATTCTTATGAAAATTGTCCCTTGGCGTACCTATACCAAGACGAACGCTATGATGTGCATACCTACATTGGTATTATAGATTCAATGAATTTTTTGAAGAAGACAAGAAAACTATAATAATTGCGTACATTTATTGGTATAACCATTTTGTGAGTTGTGAGTCAAGTCAACGTGTGAAGAGACTATGGATACCTATACACCTAAGTACACAATATATCCATAGATAAGTAAAGCTATACGAAAGGAAAATATTTACCGACCGCACAAAACAAAACACACGAAGTAGGCTTAGCACACAAAAAATAGGTAGGGAGGAGTAACTCAAACATTTTGAGTGAAACGACTCAATGATGCCATTGGGGGAAGTCACCAAACTGCTTAGCTATTAGTAGTATAAAAAAATACCTCTTATAATAATGGTCTAGCTAGGCTCTTGATTCAGAGTTCAGAAGTGATAGTAAAATTAACTAGGCATTACCAAAAAACAACGAAAAACCAGCTCAAATAAGTATAATTACGTACATTTTCTCATAACTATGTAAAATCTCACCGATTAAACCACTATCAAGGTTTGAGTAGGTATATGATGTAGATATATAAATGTTTCCAATATAAATATCAAGAACCTACAGAAATCGTACTAATAAATATTAGAGAGGTTGTGAGGAAAGCATTATTTTATTATTCTTGTGGGAAGCCACGCAGGAAGGCGCGGCAGGCTAAAAGTTGCGGCATACCTACTGAGGTAAGCACGTGATGTAGGTAAATCCAAGGTAACGATAAGTTTTGCTGCAAATCTTGTACCTATCTATGTAGATTCTGCATTTACGAAATTGAATAAGTACACAAATAAATAAATAAATATGTGTAGACATTTCACACACTGCCATCTAGCCCCAAACTAAGCATAAATAAATAAAATAAATAAATATGTGTGGACATTTCACACAGCGCCATCTAGCCCCAAACTAAGCATAGCTTGTACTATGGGAACCAGATAACTGATACAATACTTAGATACGTTTTTGTTTGTAAATACATACATAGAATACAATATAACACCCAGAAGCAGAACAAACATCTATGTTCATCACACAAATGTTTGCTCTGGGTAGGAATCGAACCCACAGCCCTCAGTTCAGAAGGCAGGTATACTACCAACTGAGCTATTGGGCCCGTCAAGTAGCTTTGTACTATGAGAACCAGATAACTGATACAATACTTATATACTTTTTGTTTGTAAATACATACATAGAATACAATATAACACCCAGACACAGAACAAACATCTATGTTCATCACACAAATGTTTGTCCTGGGTAGGAATCGAACCCACAGCCCTCAGTTCAGAAGGCAGGGTACTACCAACTGAGCTATCGGGCCGTCATATCGGGCCGACATAGGTACGGTATGGAACATAGAGTTCTATATAAAATATCCTTATCCTAATAATATATAGAATGAATGACCTACTGATTAACCTAGTTCAGCAAAATATAGTTGAGCTACTTATAGAGCGTAAAGTCATACAAACTATGTATTCTCAACTGCGACCGATCACCTAATTGGAAAGAAGCGATTATGAATACGAAAGATAAGCTTAAAATGTTTTCTTTTTTTAGAGAATGTAAAAGAAAGCGCTTTTTGCGCTATATAACATCTATATACTAAAGTCGAGACAGGGCAACGAAATGTTATGACAGGGGAATATATGCCATGGCTACACACGCGTTGGTTTCAGGAAACTAAGTCGGAGGCGCGTGCTATTATAATTTATATTATAATTTACGATTATACCATCCTATATTTCAAGACGAAAACTCTTTGCGGCAGGGAGTTATAAAGTCGTGAAGTTTGAGATTTTGATGGTTTTAAGTAATAAAAATAAACTTGAAAATTACACAACTCCAACACAAGACTTCAAAAGAAGGGTAGGTAGGTGAGTAGGTATTATTTAGGAAGTTTGCAATGGGGTTTATGTTGTAAAAAAATATAAATGATATATACTGTTTCATTGTATATTGTATACTTTTTTATTCCATACAAAGCATGGAAAAAGATAACCAAAAGCGGAGGTAGTAGGTACTGCCTAAAGTATTTGTTTTCTAACTTGGAAGTTTCAGGGGAAGTAGTATGTAAATAAATAAATAACGCCCAAACATCACAGCATACACAGATCCTAGACCTAGGATTCGGTATCTAGAGACCCAGAAACTATGAGGACCATGTTGCCACAACACCCAGACATGCTATAAGTACCTATTTGCTCTTTTTTCTGTGCACAAATAGCTTACTTGTCCGGTTGTGGGAATCGAACTCGCTTCCTCCAGGCTATGAACCGCCAGCTCTTCCACAACACCATAGAGGCTATCGCCACACCACATCAGAGGCTGTCAAATATCAAAATATACTATACCTATGACGACTTATGCAGAATTTGGCTTTATACTTAAGTAATAAAAAAATACAAAGTAAAAGCTTAAAAATGTTATTCTATTCTATTCTTCTATTCTATTCTAAAAGGTATCGTAATATTTTTCAGTGAAGAGACGTGTGTGGTTTGAGCGTATAAATAGGCACAGTAACATATTATATTAATAACACGACGTGTTTAGTTTTCCACAATGGAATATCGATTGCTTGTACATATATAGGTCCGATGAAGTCATACTGCCTGTGGCGAAGCTCGCTTTTAGCTTGAATTACTTAGGTTAAAATAAGTTTATATAATAGGTCAGACAGTGGTCAAATGCTATGTCTATAAATTGTAAAAAAAATCATTCGTTGTCTTCTATTAAAACAGTATTAAAAATAAAATGCGCTTAAACACGAGTTTACCTAATCAGCAAAAAATAGACGGATCAATCAACCAGACGACAATAAGCTCGGTTTAATTTGAGTACGAGCTGTAATCCGTAGATTGAAGAGGAGCTTCCATCTTTCCAGCTAATCCTATCGACACTTTGATGAGGGCCATTTTGTGTAACTTGAAACAAGTCGTTAAGATAATCAAGTAATAGCAGTTGGTCCGATTTCTATGAATAGCAATAGCAGAAACAAGGTTGTGTAGCCATACATTTTTCTTCTTCTTAGTATTAAACTGAACTGCTAATATTCGTCTAAAACATTTCAACAATACCATACTTTTTAAAAAGAAAGTACCAGAATTAAAAAAATAAACAAAAAGTCTTGAATAATAAACAAACTATATAGTTTTGCAAGAATAGCCTTTTCAAATGTTCGAGGTCTGGTTACGAATAGATACCACGGATTTTATTTTCTTTATTCATAAACCTATCTGTGTTTATAGAAAACTGGAACTGGGAAACGAAAACTGGAGAAACCTCGGTTTGTTACTATTATTAGGCCTTTTGATGTTTCTAGAAATATTCCGGAGAAATCTACATGGCAAAGGATACATCGAGGGAACGGATCTCTAGAGATTGTGTGCGAACAGATGTGCTGAATAATTTACTTGGCACAATGACTAGGTCGGGTGGAGCTCTATGAAGAGGATCCCCGTTTCCGGCCTGTGGCTCAGTAACCTCGGAGATATGTAAACAGATAAATAATGCAGAAACATTACTAGCTTTTAACCGTTTTCACAAAATAAGAAACGAAATTATCAGAAAACAAACAAAACTGACTGATGCACTAACACATGCCCTAAAATTAAAGTGGAGATGGGCTGGTCATATATCACGCATCACCGATAAAAGTTGGACCTTGAAAACAACATCTTGGAGGGACCATTAGGAAAAAGAAAGGTTGGCAGGCCGAATAAACGGTGGGCTGATGATATAATAGAAAATGCAGGAAAAGATTGGCTTATCTTGGGCAAAGATAGAGAGGCATGGAAGAAGTTGGAGGAGGCCTTCACCCAAAGAGGGGTCCATATCGATGAAGAGAACTAACTTTACTAACAATTAGTGATAATATAGATTAAAACTACTAATAGTTTGTTTGCATTTGAATTGTAAATTTAGATATGGAAATAAAAGGCTTTATTATTATTTCTTTTGACTCTCGGGTCTAGCCCGGACATTTGGAAGGCATTGGTGGGGCCGAAGCTAACACCAAGAGGCCCTTTTGAATACATGATTAATTATTACAACAGACAAGGCATGGTTTGGCATTATTATAGACTATTTTTCGTATAGGTATAAAATAAATCTGGGCAATTATGGTGAACTTTTGGATGGATGGTGACATTGGGTTATGGAATGAGAGAACGGCACCTGCCTATTTTGTCTCATATCAAAATGTTTGAGGCAGGTGATGACTTGCCACCCACTAAATGGGCCTCCTGTAGTGGCTACCGCATATTGGTGCCGAGGAAGCAACATTGGTGTGGGTGGCTTAGGGTGTCGAGAGGTGTGCTGCACTTTCACTGAACGCTACTCGCGGCGTTATGCCCTTTAACACTTCCACCCTGGAACTTAGGTTTTTAGCTCTTGCGACTTCCACCCCCAGACAGCCGGTTAAGGCAAGCCGGGGGCAGGGGTCTCGCTTAGCCCCTTGGAATCAGGGTACGCGGTGTCGCCACTCACCGACGGTTCGCCATAAAGCCGCCTCTGCGTTATTATTATTATTATTATTATTATTATTATTATTATTATAACCGTTTTCAATGTAAGTTGCCTAATTTACCTTGTTTGTGAATAATTATTGAACGAGTAGGGGAAAAAAGGATAAAAATATGCAATGAAGTGTAATGAATATAGATAGAGTGACATAGAGAGTGTGTAGTGTGTGAAGTGGAAGTGCAATGATAAATTGATAAAAGTTGTGACGCTAGAAAATCCTTTTACGTGAAGAAATAGGTAAGTACCTATTATTAATTCAAACTTCATTTTTTTTGTTTTATTGCTAAATGTAGCAGTATCAGAGGCAAACTACCTATTCAACGAAACTGGTAGCGTGACTTTTTAACATTTTACCCTGAAAGTAGGTACCTACTCCTCGTTCATAGGAAACCACAATTTTACTAAACACTAAACAGTGAATAAGGGCATCAAACTTTACGGTTGCCTTTAAAATGTTTAAAGTTTATCATCTACAGTGCAGTCTTCTATACATACATACCTATTCTCATAAACTTTGGATGGCAGATCGCAAATGTGGCTTTACACAAAATGTAAATGTTTAGTTTGGCCGTAATATCTAATCGACACTGTTTCTGCTACAATTTGTGGCCAGGATTACGTGGGCTCTACAGACTCTATACCTATTATGAAGGCAAATAGTTGGGTCCCAGAATACTTAATGCTTTGTTAAGGAACATGCCAAATATGTATAAATATACCGCTTTATAATAGCCATATATAATAATTAATGAGGCCTATTGTAGTGAAATCAACGAAAAACTAAGTAAGAGGTTTTCCGGGGGCGTTATGGGGTAGCGTTAACAGTAAGGGGCTCGATCCCACATACGGTTTTGGACGGTTCGAATAATCACATATATTTAGGTATGTGAGATTCAAACCCACTAAAATCCACCCTTGTTATCCGTCCGCCAGTGGTGAGATGTTTAATGTTAACGCTATCCTGCCATCACACCCCGAAAAACCCCAGTAACCCCGATGGCAGCAAGAAAGAGCGAGGCATTTCCCCCGCTCAGGAAAAGACTAAAGCATTTTTTGTTTTGCTGTAGCGTAATAGGTACTTAGTTCATTGCAACTAATTAAACCCAGTAACCGTTAAAGAGTTACTAGTAAGATATTTGTTGAAAAAACACACTACAGATGTATTGTGTCATCGTTTCGAATTGTAATAAGGTAACAAAAATAAGTACATCGAAAAAGAAAAAAGCTACTACTAGGAAGTTGATATTCTTTAATTTATGCGCAAGTTATGTTTGCCACCAAGAAAATGGTGAGATCATGCTTTACTTTTACGAGATTCAAGTTGTAATATATTATACCAATACCACGGCAGGCGTATGAAGCATTTTATGTCGTAGCAGCTTACAAGCTTTAGCTTCACTCCAGTAAGCACGTAAGCGACAAAGTTCATCGCCATCGACACAACCACAGCTTACAACAAAACTCAACGATTGAGTAGCTAATTTATTATCCATTGCATCGTACAGTTCATTTCACTGGGCATCTGTGACTTTCTCAGATGCAAAATGCTAGTAATATTTAATTAATCTTTTGTTTATACGTTTTGAGCGATTTTGAACCTAAGTTTATATTACAAAAATTTTTTTAAAACTCATAGTCGTGTTTCTATAAGAAATAATTAACATGTTTTATAAAACCTTATACACCGTGATAAGTACTTAAAAGCCCCTTCTTTTTTTCAGTGATATGATGATGAATACCACAAGCGGTAAACATCAGTACATTTTTTTAAAATATTTTATTTTTTACATGGGAGTTTTGTCAGGTTGACAAAGCCACTCCCGTAACATCAGTACATACGCATACGCATCGCTTCGGAAATTTCTAGCTGGTAGCCTAGTAGCTTTTAATTCTTACAAGTATTATTGAGATCCATTTTTAAAGGAAGGAATTTTAAAATAAATACCAATAGCTCTTCTTCGATAGCTTATATAGCTACCTACGTATATAATAAATAAGTATACTTCCTAATACGCTGCGGAATATTTTGAGCTGTCTTTAAATAAGAAAATTTTATTTGCCTTTAAGCAATATTCGTAGCATAGACACTATAAGCTGTGATCCTTCAAACATTCTTTAATCTTCCCAAGCCTACTCGATGAAATTCCTCATGTTAAGTTTAATTACTACACCACGTTTTCCGTACATCTCCGCATAAACCGCGGATCTCCGGAACTCAGCAATACAATCCGGCGATGTATAGGAGTCAAAGGGTTGTGGTCGCAATTTGAATTCTTTTCGTACGTTCGAGTGCTATCGCCGACATGTTAGGAGGCGACATAGTGTGGAAATTGGATTAATGCCTGGGGGCCTACCACAATCTCTTATAGCACTATTACTTCAATCATACATTAACGAATGACATAAAAGTAAGAATACTATAATGTTGCAGAGGCAGGGCTGTTTTGATGACGTCACGTTGAATCGTTCACTCAAATACATCATGTTGACACTGACGTGCGACAGTGATAACGCTATATAAAAATGTAGACGTCCCGTTCTAACGCAGGTTTATAACAGTTTATAAGTTCATGGTTCGAATTCGAACAATATTATTGTAACCTTGTAACATTAATGTCAAGACTCATGATGGTTTTGTATTAGTTTGTGGTACGCTATCTGTTTATTTTTAGGCTTTATTACCAAATCATCTCAAACAATTTGTATACGACCATTGAGTAGATTGACTTATAATTTTTTAATTATGAATAAATATTATCATTATCATTATCATTATCATTGCTTACTGCCGAAATGATTCATAACATAGGTTAGGATATAATTTCTAACTAAGAGTTTTCATGCGATACTGATGGATTATTATTGGGTAAAACTGCAGAACGCTCCTATAGTTTCTGTGTAGGTATGCTACAAATAGGTACTTATGTACCTACCTAAGTATTATCTTTTTTAAACAAGGGTTATTTGGAGGCTAATGGTACCTATCACGAGTAAAGTTACATATTTTATTTTTTGTTTGCCTAGCCTAGACATTTACTGCCGTCTTTGAGCTTTAGGTTACATAACATGAACAAACAAGTTTATCTAAAACACACAAGAGGTGTTCGTCAAGTCTTCATGCCTTAGTGGTGTGGTCGTACCTATTTGGTTCTAACCAAAGGGCAATTTGATAATATTGTGCTAGCGTCACAAATGTAGACTTCCATAGAATTAAAGTTTCGTTGAGCCATATTATTTTGTTACGTATAATAGTGGTCTTAAGTCAGGCAACCTTATTTATCTTTTCAAATTGACGAATTGATAGGTAGAAATTAGAAAAGACTTTGTAGGTACCTGCATAATTATAAGTACCTAATTATAAAAATCATGCAGTATAATTTACCACACAAAATTGCAACAAAACTTTTTATTTGTGTAGTGATACGTGAGTCAGTCGTCATCATCATCATCAACAGCCAGTAGACGTCCACTGCTGAACATGTGCCTCCCCCAGAGAGCACCACTTTGAGCGGCTGCTCACCTCCTGCATCCATCGGCTATAAGACAATAGTGATTAAAATATTGGCTGATAAATTGATAAATAGTGCTTCTGCCCCTACTGCTACCTATCATGAAATGTGCGACCGTCCTGCCGTTACGGGGCCCAATTACCGGCTTGTCCCAGAGATAAATCTGCTCAGATAGACTATTTATACAACCTGAATTGGTGCCTCAGTTTGTAACACAGTTAACTGGGCGCTGGTATTGCTGGCCACAGCAGGCTCGTTACTTTTCCCTGGGAAAGCTTTTCCGATCTTTTATATTTACTGACTGTTGCTCGTTTGCTGCGGTCTTTTGCTTTTCAGTTTGTATGACTTCTTATATTTTCGATTCATATTAGTTTTTTAAATCATAGAATAATTATGGATGGTTAAAAAAGAGCATTAACCATTTGATTTACTATAGTGTTAAAAGGAACACAAGAACAAAGTATCGTCGCCTTATAGAGACAATAAGAAAAGTGTTATTCGACACATTCTTAGATAAAAAGATTTCTGAAGGTTTAGTTTTTTAAATTACTTATTTAGCAAAAAGATGGCTAGATACTAGTAGGTAGAGTGCTTATTTTCGTGTAATAGGTAGGTACTCTAGGATATGGAAAAAATTGGAATAAGTTTGTTAACTAGCTGAACCATCCCCATCATATAATAGTACATAATTAAATTATTCGGGCTATTTTTTATTTATTTCTGATGAGAACCCACGCTCATAATTTGTGATCGAATTTAATCAGGAAACGCATGCGTTATTTTGTCCTTTACATTACACAAGGCGAGCTATAGATCGATATAATTAACCGCGCTCCCTTGCCAAGTTGGCCAGGCCGGCCGTGGCCTAGCCTAGTACTTACACGTCATGCTTGCGACGCCGACGGCTGTTTTACATCGCTTTTATTGTCCCTATAGGATGCCTGCGATTGTAGTACGAAGCAGAATTTTATGGGGGATTGCAATTTGTCTAGACTGATCATCAAAGCTCAAGATATCAGTTATCAAACAAAAATACCTATAAAAATAGAAAAGCGTGAATCGATGTTTCATGTTTAGCAACGGAGATACAGCGAGATACAGCTACATTGCGTCGGGGGTTAAAAAGAATATGAACAAAAACGACCTAGTTACTACATAAGTTAGGTACCTATATATAAATATATTTAAATATTAGCAATCACAATAAAACATTTGTTCACAACCATTTCGATTAACCTTCCTCTCAAACGATTTCAAGAGCTACGTAATTCTGAAAAAGGTTTTCTAACAAAGATTTTACGAACATTAAGCGTAACTTATTGCATCGGTAACCGCCATTTCCCCTTTCACACGTAAATATGGAATCATTATTTCCACCCCATGTACCTTAATGTAGCGCTCGTAAACGATGCAAAAGGTTTCAGGTACAATATTTTTTGCGGACTCATTAGCGAGCCTTCATCTTATTATGGCTATTTCTATTGCCAAATTTATGGATCTCCCATTTATTCTTTCTGCTTCAGCAGAAAGTGCACAGCGTCGCTAGAACCTTCTTGTGAGCTACTTATAAAACACTCCTCGATTTTGCTGATGTTTTTTCATGCTACAGTACCGGTATGGAAAACTGGTAAGTTAACAGTAAAACCACGGGGCACCTCAGTTCAGTATGAGAATAATCTGGGCCCTGATCCGGTCTGATATTATTTATTATCAGATCAGATCAGGCCCGAGATTATTCCTAGTAAGACCGGAAGCTCAAAAATAGTCATAGCAAAGAGATGTACCCACATGAGGGGTCACATACAACTGCCCTCTTATCTTTTAAAAAGGGTTTGCGTTTGCGAGGAATCCCGTAATGCTGACGTAATCCACTTCAATTCCCCAGTGACCGAGATCTGTCAGACTAATTAAACTAAACGAGTCGGCTGCAAAAAGAGAATTTAATCAGATTGATGTACGTGTGCGCTTAAACAGATCTATATTTATAAACTTAGATATATTAATGGTAAGTATATAAGTACGCTGTTACCTGTTATAGTCTTACCAAAATTCTTAGGCTGAGTTCCACCAGCTTACTTTAACGATAACTTTAACTGCTAACTGTCACCGTCCACGCTTCGCAGGGCTGGCTAATGTCAAAATTCAACACTAACTTTAACTGTGATTATGGTGCAACTCAGCCTTAGTTTTGGAGGATTGGCTGTGTGACGTGTCACACACACGTCACACGTGCTTTTAAGGCGTCTATTTTATGCATGTAAATTATGCAGTTCAAGGAGCAAACTTTATTTTTATTTCCTATGGATATTCCATTAACCGGCTGTTTTGCTATTTCGGCACCCATAGGGAGCGGAGATGGGGTGGTACTTGTCTTACGCTGGGACCGTCAGAACTAGCAATCTAGGCATAACCTCACAGAAAAAAAGATCCCAATTAGGCAGGACCTAGTTATAAATCAAGACGTCCATGATAAAAGCAGCTATGAGTTTCCCTCTGAGGTGTTTCCGCTGAGCTACAACATGGGGCACTTCAAACGACGGGTAAATAGAGTCCTTAAAGGTAGGCAACGCATCGGCAACGCTCCTGGTGTTGCAGGTGTCTATAGGCGACGGTAACTGCTTTCTATCAGGCGGGCCGTCTGCTTGTTTGTCTGTCCATGTTACAAAAAAAAAAGTTCCAACAGCAATATAAAAGAAAATTTCACGAGGCGCTGACGGTAGTTATAGGCATAAAAAAAGTCAATTAACATAAATGCCCTTATAAAACACGGCCTAAAGTACAGACCCAATTAGGTGCTTAGACTCCGTCTCACGTAAGATGTCCCGCGGCCGCGTCGCCACATTCACGCTACGGAATGTTGCTGACCTCTATATTATAGCCTCCCCAAAATTTCAATATAAGTAATTTGTGAATATCGATTTTATTTAGTAAAAAAAAGCACTGTATGCGTAAATAATTACATAAATTACTTACTTTCAAAATTAGTTCCACATATTGCCGCGGGACAACTTACGTGATACGGAGAGGATTTTAGAAAAATGGAAGGATACTTGTGTCTTCAGAAAAACTAGAGTGTGCCCCAAATTACGTCAAGGTTTATTTGATCGAAAAGGGATGGAAGGGTTTTTTGTTTCCTTTTTAGTAGGTACCTATCAAGTAAAATATCACAGATTTGACTAACTGTGACTACGGTTCAAAGGTTCGTTCAGATACAAATACAAATATTTATTGCTTTTCATCAGGAAACAGTGCTGACTGCTGTTTTACACCCATTATATCGAATCGTTGATGCTCATCGGAAATATTTTAGATAATTTTCATTAGTGACGTAAAATCATTGCTTTTATTTTAGGAATAAGTACTTATATATGAAACAAACTCCTAGTTATATAAAAACTATTGAAAGCCTGAAATGACAGGAACCTTAAACGAAAATTCTCGGAAAAGATTGAAATATAATGTCTGGTACCTACAGACATACCTTCCTACGGCTTCACTTAACACCACATAGACCGATAGTCAATGGTAAAAATCATTAAAAAAAATAGCTACGTTGCAATTAGTCCATAGTCCACGTTCATCACGAATTTGTTCTAAAATGTAAACTTACAGCACCCAATTTCAGCGTTAAATGCTCTAGCAATTAGTTCAGCGAACTGTTCAGCTGCCGTATCGTTAAATTTTAATTAGATCAGTATTGATGCAAACAGTGAACCGGTTTGACGGCCGATGCCGCGTATAATTTTGGACCAGCGAACCAATTTATTACTGGCGCCGCGCGAAATTAGTGAACATGCTCTTTTTATGTGACTTTTGGAATAATTTGTGGAGGTGTTTCGGTCAGGAGCCTTTGCCAGAAATATATCCCTGCTGCTGGAAATGATGATAAATTTAAAATATTCTTATTCAAATTAACAATTTTTTGCCGTTTTGTTTAACAAGTTTCTACGTAAAATCATTTTGTGTGATAAACAGCTTGACAATCTTCATTGTATTGTATTTACCCATGTTTTACAATAAATTAAATTTGCATTATTTTTATTGTAATACTCTATAGTAAATTATAGTTATAGGTATACCTGCCAATCTTACACAAAGATTCAAGGAATTACTGTAAATACCTCGACACGTTTTTACAGCGCAGCTGTAAATAAAATCATAGAAAATGAAAGAAGCGGTCTGCTCGCGGTCGAATGGCTTCCAAGTATGTTTTTCCTTCTCTCAGCTCTCTACGGGCACCCGTTAATGTCCTTGCCGTTAATAACGTTAGCTAAACTAATAAGAGAGAAAGCTTCATAAATCGTTAAGAATTGGGCTGATAACAACTTCTAACAACTTTAATTTAGGGCTCAGCGCAGGAGCGCTGTAAAAGAGTAAGTACATACATATTATTCTAATACCTTATAATATGTAAAATTTGCTATCCTATCAGAATTAGTAAAGGTGCAAATTTAATGGGTGTTTATTCCGAAAGCAAATATGTTCTTGCATGTTTATGTTCTTTTTTTTGTTATTAGGTATTATTAACACTTACTTGATAGGAAAACTTCTCAAAGATCGTTATCGATACATTAAATTGGTAAAAGCTAAGCTTTGTAAAATACAAAATTTAACGGATTCATACATCTGATAAAACCGGCACCATTTAACAAATAGTTTGTTTGACTAACATCCCCATAATTAACCTGGTTAAACTTAGTTTAACAACGTTACCTCTAAAATGATATTATCTGTGGCTAAGCGTTAGTGCGGTATAACCTGTAATTAAGGATGGTTTACGAAAACGGGGCAAGAAAATACGAAAATGATGTTTTTTCTAATTAATTTGTAGATTCTGATACTTTATTGATTTATTGTTCTGCGTTTGGGTGTTATATTGTATTCTATGTATGTATTTACAAACAAAAAAGTATATAAGTATTGTATCAGTTATCTAGTTCCCATAGTACAAGCTATGGCTTGGCTTTGATGGCGCTGTGTGAAATGTCCACATATATTTATTTATTTATTATTTATTGAGTAAATTATGGATGAGTTTTTTTTTTCAGGACCATCAGGTATTTGATTACGTTTGATCACGATCTCACCAGTTTATGGTAAGTGCTGAGCGGGATCGAAGAGTTAGTGCATACATACTGTAAGTACCTACCTACCTTACCACTATTATACAGAATAACTATAATAGCAGCTCGATGATGTCCTTATGATGTTTATATTCTCATCAATAGAGAGCAAACCACGTAGGCAAAATATCGCCGTATCCAAAATAATAAAAAAAAAAAACAATATTAAACATTTTCAATAACAAGATTTCAAAAATGGGAAAATTATTTTTTACGATCGTGCTGTTAAATTTGCTGTTTGTTAAATTTGAGTAAGGTAAATAATATCTAAAATTATTCCTTATACAAAGCTGTGTAGACGAAGATCTGGCTTAACGTTAGTTAAAGCAATGGCTCACTTTCAATTAGGGGTGAGTCGGTAATTGAGATTGGGTTCAGAAATGTTGCAGCCATTCCGAAATCTATTAACGTTTCTGTGTGAATGTTGACGTTCATTAGTTAAGGCTGCTTTTCCAGTAATTAACACCGCTATAATGTCTATGATGAAGTGTTTTGTTTGTTAACTTTATTGTAGGCGGTGAAAGCTTTTGTGATTTTAAACTAAGAATAAAGGCTACATAACTTTGGATACTTTTACAGCTATAAGTATATCTTCTTCCTCTCGTGTAGGCAAGTGGTCAGCCCTGGTGTAAGAATTTTTTAGGCCGCCCGAAGACTTCTGACTTGGCTTAACGACTATTGTCATACGACAACAGCCGGGACCGACGGCTTAACGTGCCCTCCGAAGTACGGTAGCGCTCAGCGTTCTAAATACCAACTTTTTGCTGTAGCGGTCACTCATCATAGTAGTGACCTCAGCGAACGTTGCCGATCGGTTAGCAACGGCTAGTCGTACTTCGCTATGAGCGCTATAAGTATATAAAAAGCCTTATATCAAGATGTGTAAAATAGTCTGGCCATTATCAAATTATTTATGAGACAGACAAGGAGAGTATAATTTTTTTTGCAGTTCCTGGGGGGTCACCGCAACGTCTTATAGCATTATTACTTCAATCATACTTTGAAAAATGACATAAAATAAAATATAATAATATAATATAAACCGACGTGCGACAGTGATAACGCTATATAAAAATGCAGACGTCTCGGTCTCGCGCCGGAATACTTTATAAGTTCATGGTATGAATTCGAACAATATTATTATAACCTTGAAGCATTACTGTCACGAACCATGATGGTTATGTATTAGTTTGTGGTAGGGCTTCTGTTCAGTGAGTAAGTGGGTAGATGATTTGACGTGATGAACCATCGTTCGGTCTAAATTGTATTATTACCTACTTAGGTGTCATCACACCTAAGTAGGTAATAATACAATTTAGACCCGGTGTTTTAAATTTGATACCACAGGTAATTGCATAAATTTGGCGATGAGAAGGAATTGTCATTACCTACGTTATATAGGTTTGGTAGCTTTTTGATATCAAAGACTTAATTGTGACACTTTAACTATTTCGTTATTGGAACCAAATTCTCAAATTCAATATACCACGTTAAAGACATTTAAGTAAGACCCAGTATACACAGACTTTTAACAACCCAAATCAGGCATAAGCCATAGCATGGAACAAAGAACATGAGTATGCAAACAGGCACTAGAAAATCACATTTTAGAGGAAAAAATACACTAGAAAATGCTCTATTACCATGATTCTTCTTCTTCGTTTCCATCGCTTTTTAACAAGAATTCTGCCAAAGTCAAGTAAGTAATCGCCAGTTAAAAATTTACGTTTTGCATGATTTCACTATATTTAGGTACCTATATTATTATATCGTGTAGGCAAAATCATACCACTGTGTGGCTACTAGCTTATACTTCCTACCTATGTGAGTTGCAAACCCGGATTTAGATTACATTCGCCAGATTCCACATCCCCACTTTTTCCAAAGCCGAGTTTGAATAGTAAGTGCAAGTATAACAGCTGGCGCCTAAATATCAACGGCTTTAGGAACCGTTGATGAGGTGCATTCATAAATGTTTGTGTTCTTTTCTATAATACATGACATGAGTTTGAAACATAAAACATTTGAAATATGAAAATTTGCTGTTACAAATTTTTATGCTGGAATGCGTGGATACATTACTCTATGTTAATAAGTAGCTGAGCCCTGCGGGTTCACAGAAAATTAAATAAAATAGTCTAAAATAACACCCAAATCTGTTAAGACGTATATCAGCGTAATCAACAAAATTAATTTTTAATGTACAAGGAAAATTTTGAATCCCGAACAGTATTTCTCCGAAGGATCGCATCATCTATAAATATTTTAATCTATAATTACCCTGTTAGATAAGCACGCGTAAGAATGAAACGTGAGAACTGTTGTACACCTAACAGTAAACAGAAGAACCACGCAACACAGTTTTATTTTCATCCACGCTCGTAAAATGTTTTCATACTTAAACGAAAAGCGCGCATGTTCAAGAGCTTTTCTAAAAGCCGGGTAGAGCCCGAACATGAACACGGTGGTAAATAATACAGAATTTTGTCCAAAGCAATGTCTGTATTAGCGCTATAACAATACTAAAGTACCTACATTATCCTTGGGCTTAGTGAGGGTGGAACAATGTTAAAGATTTTCTTCATTTATAGAGGAGTTATTTATCCAACTTTAAAAAAAAATATAGTTTTATCTGTGACCACATATTATCTGACGTTAAGTGTCAATAGGGCTACAGATGGAGCTACGCCTCATTACCTCTATAGGTGAAATTTCTTAACTTCCACCGAATATTCAAGTTTATTTCAGGATTGGAACCCACATCCCAAGGGTCGCAAATCGATCTCAATATCAACTGAGTTATCAAAAGCTTCTAAATCACATAATCGTACTTTACAACGTTGTATATTAGTCTACTCAAAGGAAAGTTAAGCGTAGTATAGTAACCATGCTTAATTAACATTCAAAATTAAAACTGTACATCTCTACTTCTACCTACATAAAGTTAAAGTAGGTAGCATAATCTTTAGTCTATCCCAAGCACGTTTCCGCGCATAAGTCGCAAACTCTAAAGTTTTTGTCAGAGGATGGAGTTGGCAGCGGAGTGCCACCCGAATACAAAGTAGAATTCGTAAGTAAACGATCTAAAACCAGGAATTGGATCTTGGAATACGTAGATAGATTTTTTAAATAGCCCCGACTATTGATCCGGTCAATTCCAGGAAAGTTAATTCCGACTCTATGGTAGCGATGTAAGTACCTACTGACGATTTCTTAGAAAACGAGCGAATTGCAACAAGATTTTCTATAAAAACTCGACAAAGTTTTGTACTCACAAAGGTCGTTTATTTGGTTTTGTTTAGAAGCTCCGTACCTACTACATCTTTTGGTGGCATTGCATGTTTTTATAGTAATTAAGTACAATGTCAATGTGAGTTATTTTGTAGCCAAAACTTTTTCATTTTATTAACAACGGTTATTCGGCTTTGCGACTACTTATGTTGCCTGCCTTTATGCCACGTTATCTTGTTAATTCTGACCCGCTTTCAGAGGTTTCACCAACGTATGCCACAGTTAGGATACTTCGATAATCTATGCCAACAGCGGAATTCACTTTAGAAAGTTTATTATGATAGGTAGGTAGGTATAGGTACCTATGCCTTTAGGGAATATTACTGTTTAATATCTTTCCTCTTTATAAATCTTTATAAGGACATACCATTTCTTTCCAATAAATAATGTTTAAAAACTCGTTAATAATATTGCGCGTATGGGATATGCTTACTTGCTTAGGGGAACCCTAAAGTCACTTGTCCATGTCGCGGCCACTCGGCCAGATTGACTCGGCATTAGTTAGATACATGGCATCAACAATTATTATTCATTAGCTCGGTCTCTGCACAACCTTTCATCACGGCACGACACGACTCGTTATGCCTTATTCACCCCTCATCTTATGTATATTTTAATGAAAGACCGCCACGGAGATGGTGTATAGAGTAAATACGACTTCATAGACTATACCTAAGCTAAACATAAATGGTGGAAAATCTTACCCTATGTACATTTTCATTTTCAGGGCTTGGAAAACAAGTTTTATTTGTAACGTAAGGTGGATTTTTAAATAAATAAATTAAATATTGTACTACCCGCACGTAATTTTTGTTAGGTATTCTAGCTTGCCAAATCATTCATTCTCATTAAAAAAAATTGAATGTTATGTAGTTTTCCTCAATGTTATCTTTTCTTCCTTTTCGGAATTAAAAGAGTAAGTATATTCATTGGTGTTTAGTGATGTATTGACCTGTATACCTAGAACGGCGCTCGCTTATCGTTTGTCGTCATTTTCTTTCACTACCATACCAATGTGTGTTTCTATAATACGGGCTTACATATTCCTAATCCACCTGTGTTCAAGAAGTAGTTATCTATGCTACACAGAAGATAGGACATGTAACTACCGTAAACCCATTTACTTTAGCCGCTTCCGTAACCGCTTGAACGACTCTACCCGGCACGCATTTGCATGCACACGTGCCGTTTCACAACAAGACGAATACAAATGGTTGGAAATGCGTGTAGTATGAAACTACCCTCACATTTTCCATTCAATTGTGCTAGTATACATGCCACGAAATCGAAAGAGGTCATATCTACATGCTACAGATGCGCAAAGGTTAAAAAGAAGTATTATTTTGGATGGAGGTTGTTTCTAACGAACTCTACCTACTTAAACTACTTAAAACGGGTACTTAAGTACCTACCTATAGAATAACAGAATTACCTACTAGCGCACAGTCTTTTTCAAGAATAATAATTAAGTTATGTTCTGTTCTTATTTTCTGAGTTTGAATTTAAACTCTTATGTTATTTGAAAAATAAGAAACACCTTAGCAATAAATACAGATTTCCATATTATGCTTTTTATTTCAGCTCAGTAGGCCTAGCATGAATATTTACCTACGCGCGCGTAAATGTAACGTAAACGTAAGGCAGTTGTATGGCATTTGATCAGCGCCCTACGTTAACGTTACACTTACGCACGCGTAAATATACGTGCTAGGCCTACAGGACTCAGGTCTAGATGGCGCTGTGTGAAATGACCACGAATATTCGTTTATTTATTAATAATGACGGTCATTATAATAAGCAGCTAGCTTTATACCTACTGCACAGCCTACTCATGACTTGAACAAGGAACAAAGCTTACATTATATTAAACAACATACTTCGCGAAATAATCTATATTTACCATGTAAAAGACGGATGATCGGCGTTTGGAGGGTTCTCGCTATAGTGGCTGTAATAACATTCCAGATTTTGCGAGACTGGATTGGCGCAAATTATGGTGCTGCCCGGCCCTATGCCCCTTGCTTTTATGAGCGCGGAATGCCTGAGATTACCCATGTAAGTGGCGCTTGAATAACTTGTTTGAACCTTTGATGTAACTGAGTTTCTTCGGTTCTTATGCGATTAGGTCTACGAGGTTGTGGCACCTACAATAATACAAGAACGGCTGACCCGAAACCAACTTTCAATGGAATTCTCAGACAGTGTAGCCACGTATGTCATTAACCCCGGAACTATTATAATACTTGTACCTACTACTCTTTGCTCTACGTAATGCTTAATACGGATTAACAAAAAAGCTAATCCCTGTCTAAAACAATTGAAGCCCACCAACTCAAGCGTATGTCCCCACGGATTTGAATGGTTTGATCCGGATGATCCCGTGTCAAGTAAATTGTTTGACCGGCCGCGCTGATATGTATGCTTTGATGGTACCGTTTGAAGGCAATTTTTATTATGGTTCCCCATATTGAAATGTTGGGTGTCAACTTTACACGAAACGTAAGTAAGTATTATAATAGAGTAGGACAAAAGGTATTGGTAGAGTGATCGTTTATTATGACATTGAACACGATAAAGGTTCCAAAGTTTTAATGGTTGATGGATAGGTAACGTAAATTAATGAGAAGAGGCCGGAGGTACAGCTCGTAGACAAATATGGAGTTTAATTGCTGTTATCAAATTCTATTCGATATTAACTAGCTGTTGAAAACGCTTATTTGTTGTGGTGTTTGATGGGTGATTCTACAGTCTTGTTTTTTGTCTAATCAGTGATTCTACCTCTACTTATATAGAAATCGTACAAGACACACTATAATGGTGTAATAGAGTACAATATCAGTATTACCTACTTGTTCATCCGTGTGACTTTATTTTATGAGTCAGATTTTAGGTTAGTTTGTTAATAGTCTACTTATTTGTAACATCATCATCATCATTATTAACAGCCTGAAGATGTCTACTGATAGGCCTCCCCCAGGGAGCGCCACTTAGAGCGGCTGCTCGCCTACTGCATCCATCGGCTCCCCGCGGCTGTCACCAGGTCGTCGGTCCACCTAGTGGAGGCCGGCCTACGCTGCGTCTTCCAGTTCATGGTCGCCACTCGAAAACCTTTCTTCCCATTATTTGTATAAGAAAGCTAAAATGCCCGATCCGCTATGATAAAAGTATTGCAGATACATACCTTCCTATTCTCTGTTCAGTAATTTTAGTGTTCGTATCCTGCCGACCTGCATTCTTTAATATTTCAGAGGAAAATGTAGGAAAACTTTTTCCACAGACGAGGGTAAGCTTGCGTATCACTCTGAGGTACGAATCCCTTTTGCCTATGAGTCTTTTGTATTTTTGCACACCACCAAGGTACCTGCTATAAAACGTTACCGATATTTAGTTTTTCTTCTATTGAGACTTTCTCCCTTAATTATGATATAAGTAGTCGGGAAAAGCTATCTCTGCAGTGCTTTAAAATTGGTGGAATATAAAATCTTGTATAGCACAGTGCATAGTATAAAAAACTTTTAACACTTTTTAGTGGATTGTGAGAAGACTCAATTTATATATTAGTGACATGAAATACTTAAACTCTTAAAAATAATTTTGAAGAGATTGCACTCAATCATAAAAAATCATGTCAATATTTTAATGAAAGACGGACACGCCAAGATTTTGTAACATAATAACAAGTAGGTAATTTGGTGTATTGCTTTGATTGTACTTAACAACTGTTAATGACTAATAATTATTATTGGAGTGGCGCATTAGCTCCACTTTAATAATAAATCTAGCTCAAGCTAGTGACGCGAAAGGAAAGCTTTAGCTCCTTATAAGTTGCTTATAGACCTACAAATATTTAATCAATGAATTTACCACACAACACTAATCCACTTATTTTGTAAGGAATTAAAGAATTTGACGTAAAAATACGATACGCTAACTTCCTTCGTTCTCTACAAAACACGTAATTATGTAGTTTTTGTTATTTTCATTTGTAATTAACTATCAATCTAACTTATTTTGGATTATATTTATGTGGAGGTAAGTATTCATCCGATATCCGGAACAAGTGATGCGCAGAACTAGTGAAGTGACAGATATAGCTCTTAGAATTAGCATGTTGAAATGGCAATGGGCAGGCTATATCGCTCGTAGAACTGACAACCGATGGGGAAGAAAGGTTTTCAAGTTCTCGACCACGAACCGGAAGGCGCTGCGTAAGCCGCCCTCCCACTAGGTAGACCGACGATCTGGTGAAAGCCGCGGGGAGCCGATGGATGCAGGAGGCGAGCAGCCGCTCAAAGTGGCGATCTGGCGGAGGCCCATGTTCATCTGTGGATGTCTTCAGGCTGTTGTTGTTGATGATGGTGATGAAGTACCTACCCATAGCATATTTTACGCCCCATTATCTCTCCCATTGTCGCCATCATCATAACTTTGCTAGTAAGAAAGATAAATCTCAGAAGCGTCTACTATCCCAGAATGCATAATCCAACGTCCTTTGATACACTATTCATAGTCTCAAAATAGACTCATTATAATAACGAGTGGCAGCCCGTGTTTCACTACTTCAATGACACGAAACATGCTGGAGTTACAAACATTCAACTTTGTCTCTTGGAAGCAGAAACAAAATGTAGCAAAGGTACGGTTAACGCACAAAATGTAATAAGATTTCTGCCATCCACTAATTTTCAATTGAGTTTTATTTTTGTAATAGGTCATGTAATATGTCCACAAATTATAAATATAATAAACAGTACCTATAGCTTTTCGTCACATAAACAAGCGAAACAACGTGGTGTACCTAGGTATTATAGGTAAAACGACTTTTTTCTTTGGTTCTCTTTAATTTAGGGATACTTAGGTATAACGAAACCTATGCGTATACCTAACTATATAATTATTACATAAGCCAATCATTTGATAAAGAAGTTTGTTTTTCATAATTTGAAATGGTTATGATGTGATGTTTTAATCAACATGAAGGTTATTAATGGCAGTCCACATCAAGAGTGATCCGTCGGCTTTCAACAGCCCATTTAGAGTTTACGAGGGGTCATGTTCATCAAATGAGAGTTCTTGGTATTACGATGTCAATACACAGAGTTAATGAAAAGCAAACTCACGTTTTATGACGTGATAGTCGGATGTGAAAACAACCTGTAATCGGGCCAAGAGTGCTTTATAGTTTTTCTACCTCCGTATCCTCGTACATAAGGGCCGTAATGGCCCATATATTTCTAGCAGTGCGGTTCTGGCACCCCTGTTTCAGAAAATGACCACGTCGTTTCGGTCTTCTTTGCTTTTCTTATTTAGATTTGACATTTTTATGAATAAAAAACATTGAAAATTACATACGGTATACGGTAAACGGTGTAGCGTATATTATACCTACGCTAGGCCTGAAAATAAGCTCGGAATGCTTATACCTAAAGCTAGTGGAAGCTAATACCTACTTCATTTAAAAGAAATGCCCAAACTGATATTATTTCATTACACGAAAATATTGTGTACAGAAAGCTTTTGGATCCGCACTCAAAAAGCCCACCCTTAGCAGTTAAAACCATAAATTACCTGTTGTACCATAATTACATGTTCAAATAAGTTTCCACCAAAATATTAGGTACGATGAAATTTGTTGACAACTCTACTCCACACCGACCACTTACTAAATAAAATAATAATGTTTTACATTGTCCATCAGACTTTATTATGTAATAGGTGCCTATTTTAGGTATTTACAATGTAATGACTATGACGTCAAACATTTTATAGAGTTCGCTCCAGCCCTCCAGACCTATTTATCCGACCTAGTTTCCTGAAACACCTACGTCATCTTTTGGCTAAATCCCAATTTTTAGAAAGTCTGCTACGTCGTAGACTCGTAGCACTCTGAGCTAACGCCGCCCTGTCTACGAATTCCGTAGCTTATACAAGTCGACGCCGGCCGGCCGTTACGTAGGCTTTTACAGCTTTTATACTACATTTCACAATCTACCCTACTAAACTTGATTTTCCACTTTAAATTTAAGGGTGAATTGGCTAAAACACTTATTTTAGTCTTTATTGTATGTAATAATGTTTGTCCTTGTAAGCAAATTTGAATTCAGTTTTTTCAGAAACAAAGAAAGTCTGTTATCCTAGCAGTCTTTGTTATATAAGGTGCTAAGATTTTTTTAAATATATCACTCACGTTCTAAACCTCTGTGAGACTGTCGCTTTTGTAACACTTCACCCATCAGTATGCGCGGACGCGCATAGTGTGATGAATAAAACAGTTGCTTGCGGTACTCAAAGTGGATCACTAACTCCAAAGCTCTTGCTAGTACGTACCTACCTGCTATGGTGTTTGCCGACGAAGTGTGCATAGCCTTACATAACGTAACGTACTTTTTAATGTATCTACATAAGTAGGTAGGTATAAATGTTAAAAGTGATTAAGTAAGAAGAACTTACATTCGCCGCTCCCACCGCAGTATCGATTAGTACCACGAGCGCGGTCCCACGGCACACGGCACGCCAGCCGCACCACTAGTCGCTCGGCAAAGCAAAACAAAGCAAATAACCACAACACTGGAACGTCCACACTACTCCAAAGGCGGCCGGCGAGAGCCGCATCCGTTCACTTTTCGCGTCAGTCAACTTAGAACAAAACTACAAAACTTAAGAAAAGGCTCAAGCGAGTGACCAAAACATGTAAAAAAATAGAAAAGTATAATAAATATGTTTAATGCAGAAGCGCGGTCGCGGGAAAGTTTTATATCGCTTTACGTCCCTCCATTTCGTAGTCGCGCACCGGGAGAAAGTTTTCAGCGAGGCGTCAAGAGGCGAGTGTGCTTTTGTTACGCAACTCACTGCGGCGCGAGTCCGCCAGGGGGCAGCGCGCTCCCGAGTGGCGCAGTGGCAAGCATGCGCATTGAGCGCCGCCGCCACCCGCTCGCCGGACAACGTTAACCGCCGTAAATCTTTTCTCACTTACACAAGTCATCCTTCCTCACATGGGATGACGGGACGATATGGGTCCACTCTAAGACGATTCCATTTGTAATCTGGCGACCCCCAAGAGGACCTACAGGGGATAGGTATTAGACTAGAACAAAGCCAATTTAACTTTCACCGTCTCGCTCTCGGAATATTAAATTGTCCTGTTACAGCGTCGAGAAAAGTCAATAATAAAGCGACGGCTGAGGTCAGGGCGCCAAGAAATCGCGTGAACAGCGATAATGGCTTACCAGCAGGCGAGCTCTATCTCCGATCTGGGTTATAAAGTAGGTGCCCACTTAACTATAACAAATCCTAATAAAAGTTAAAAGTTAAGTAATAGATACCCATCATGCATTGGTATAACTCCATTGTACGTACATGTTTGAAACAGGGTTTACATGTCCGAAAATAATATCTTCGAGCATCACACAGGTCTAGATTAGTAACATCGTCGATAGAAGGTAGGTACTTATAAGTTAAGTATTTATTCATCTACTTAGTTAACTATGGGATGTATCAACAGTAGCCCAGATAACATTATACCTAAGTACCTACCAATAGTAAAGGTAACCACTGGTTAAAAACTCTAACCAATGGTCAAAATTTGTTAGTTTTTAACCATTGGTTACCTTAACTATTATTTGTGAAAAGACGCACCCTACGGCACTTAAAGTACCTATTATGTAGTCAATATAAGAAAAACGTGTTAACAAATGAAAAGTTCAATGTAAAATGTTCAAGTTTCAGGTGGTGGCAGGCCGTAGGCCCCCAATAGATAAATAGGTGGACCGACTGGACTGTAAGAAACCGCGGAGAAACGAAATGGATTCAGAAGGCAAAGTAGGTAGGTATGTACCTACCTACCGGCGTGCAGGGGTTTATGTAGTGAGGTCGGTAAGTACCTACGCTTCAGCAGTGGACTTTACTTTTTAGGGTGATACCTGGTGATGACGCTCCAAGTCGGTACTTTTTTGCCTAATAAGTTAATAACTGTTACTAATACCATATTAAAATAGCGCATCATAAACACGGTATGACACAGCGCCTGTCTGTCCGTGTTATAAACTATTATACTGATTTATTTATTTAAAGAAACCTAGATACCTAATAAATATTATTATTAGGTACACCTATCTAAATTTTTTTTTTAATAACATGGACAGACAAACAAGCAGACGGCCCGCCTGATGGAAAGAAGTTACCGTCGCCTATAGACACCTGCAACACCGGGGGCGTTGCCGATGCGTTGCCTACCTTTAAGGACTCTATTTACCCGTCGTTTGAAGTGCCCCATGTCGTAGCTCAGCGGAAACATTTGATCGAACTTCATTTGATAAAGTTAGTTTGATTATCTATTAGAGGTTAGCGGTAGGTAGGTATCGTAACGTACATAGACAGACCTAGAGGGCAACTCTACTCTACCTATATAATGGCAAGACCAGCAGACTAAGTACAAAGCTGTATATTTGAAATATTTATCGGTATCGAACGAACGACCCTCCAGGAAATATAACCTATGCCTGCTAGCTTACTGCTTTAGGTAGAGATAGAGATATTAATGTGGCTGATTTCCTATGGCGCCATGTCCCGAAGTTTTATTCCAGCCTATAGGAAGCATATAGTACCTAAGAATAGCCTTACTTGAGATATCTATTCTTAAAGTATTGGAATCCCGACTACTTATCTTCATTTCGCCAAGGAAATTTTTTGTGTTTGAGGATACCTCTCATGTACCGTCTAGTAGGTACTTATGTGTCATTTCCCTAGTGCAGCACTAACGATATTCAAACGTTAATGTCCGACTATAGAAATTACCTGGAGCCGTGCCTATAATATTAGATTATTTCAGTAGGTACGAAATGCAAAAACAAAAAGTCCGTTTTATTTACACACTTTATTGAATTAACATAATGAAAACAAACATTTAAGTCATACGTAAATTAATCTCGATTGCAGTACCTACACTGTAATCATAATACAACATTCATAGTTAAGAAATAACATTTAATCAATTCAATTCACAAAAAGATTAGATATGTCGACATTACAGTGATATTTGAAAGATATGACAAGTGAATTCTAAAATGTGAGTAAAGAACGTTTCTCCATAGACTTTACACAAAACACATACGTGACACAGTATATCGTAGAATAACATTATATTTTATGCTACCTATTGTAGAGCCCCCAATTATAATACTTAACCATATCTTATACATCACCGTGCTGCCAGTTTATTTTTGCACTGTCTAATAAAGAGGGGCTAATCCAGTATTTTCTTAATATTACAAAACTTGATAACAATTTAATAAAGATTATTAAGCTCTTATAAAATCCGAATGTAAGGCAGCACTCCTAGTTAAATTTATGTGGCAATATCTGACTAACTAGCAGTGCTGCCTTTAAAAACGCAGTGCTGTAACGAAATCGATATAACTAGGGACTCGCACATTTCCATATCTAGTATCAGTGCAAACGCTATCTAAAAACGCGGTACGATTAAAACAGAATCGGAAATATGCGAGTATCAACTCATCACGTGTAAAAAACAAAAAAAAAAACAATAGGTACCTTTCTTGTTACAACGAATTCAAAATTTTAAAATAAATGCTTATTGAAACTGCAGCAAGTGACTTCAGAAAATCAGAACAAACAGTTGACTTTATGAGATTGAATTCTTAACTATAATACTCAGTCAATTATTACTAATTAAATATGCTAAATAAATTGTGAAACAGAATGGAAGCCATTTGCCCGATAAACATAGGTATAGGTAAGTTGATAAAACAGCGAGTGATTTTATTAAGATTCAACTGCTGTAAATGTCATTATTTGACTCTGTGCGAGTGATGAAATGATAATACGGCGAGAACTTGTTTAATGGGAACATTCTATGATTGATATGTAGCTGTTTTGATTTGCTAATCAATAACAACTATAAGTATAGCTAATTTAGATAGATCGACAGTTTATATCCAGAATTCGTTTCTGGGATCTTGGCGTTGGATAAAAACATTAAAACAGTTAAAATACTGTCCTTCTTAGCAGTGGGGTATGCTTAGTTAACAAGAGAATGTTCTGTGAAATAGTACATACACATGCACGATAGTGCGTGCCTACATAATAATAATTTTACCATGTGTATTAATATTTTGATCTAGGTCTAGGTGTACATATACGATTGTGAACTTATAAGTAGATAGATAAAATAATGTTGTTTTGTTGTCGTTTACCCTGAAATTTCTATTCTTCAATACTAGTCGGAAAAATTGAATAGTTGTAGCTGTACCTACGTAATTATAATATGCGTAGATTAAATATTAAATAATGAAGCCAATATAGTTTGTTTATTGCTCAGTTAATTACACAACCCTTATTTATTTCCCTTTAACATCTCAAAACCTGTACGTCTTTTTACTTTATGTATTGCCTTTATTTATTTTTAAACATACACTGTAATTAAATGCTTATTTATATACTTAATAAACGTTTAATCTGAAAGATGGTGCATGGAATAAAGTCTTTTACTACAGTACAGAATGATGTAATAGACTTTCACACGTTAGCCGCCACAACAATAAAAAAAAGTGCATGAAATGACCAATTCAGGTGCATGTATCATACATATAATAGAGAAATCTCTTACGTGGTGATTACTTCACACTTTTGTTTTTAACCAGTGTATTTAGACCCTGTCCATAAAGGCTAATACGATAGTAATCATAAGAAATGACAAGCTGAAAATGCTAAAACAAAAGCACCAATTTTTAGTTACTTTACAATTACTTCGTAACAAAAAACGGGTCGATCTTTTTGCCCATCGGGCAACCTTGTCCCTCACGCACTGCATATTATAATATTATATTCATAAATCATATTATGTTTCAACGTTGATCTGAACAAAAATAGAAAGAAAAAATAAATCGATGTAAAATGCATAAGCTTTCCAAGAATACTGAACAAGTTCACTAATATTGCACTTTCGGATATAATTTGGTTATATCAAATTAATAATCATTAAATATCCCTCCCTGCAATATATTTTTATCTATGGCGAGTAATAAATGACAATAGTAATAAGATATATTCAAAAAGTTATCAATGAACTTTGTTCTGGCATCACCGACGACTCTTTTTACACAACGAATATTGCTTATTGAACAACATAACAAACTAAATATATTTTCCGAAGCCTAGCTTACGTTAACATTCAGAAAATTGAGCAAATCAAAATAACAGTACGTAACAATAATGAATCATTAACTATGTATTCTAAATACGAGTACAATAAAGATTAATATTGATTGATGTGATTATCATAAAATATAATTGAACGCAATACACGCGACAAAAATTAATTCTAGTTTATTATCTAAATTACATTATTTAAAATTGCATTGTACTAATTTTTATTTAATATTGACGACACCGATGATCTAACACTTTTTATTATTAGAAAGTATTTGCTTTACAACTGCCACCTGCCACCATTATGGCACCAAAGATAAAAGTACCAGCTTCTGCGTTGCTTCTGCACTCAACTGTGAACTGACCAATAAGCGCGCACTACACTACCGCCCTCTATCATGCATTACGATCACGACCGACATAGCTCTGCGCACAAAAGTGCACCCCGCATTAATCACAGCTATTTAATCTCTCCTTTTAGTAATAATGTATACCTACTATATTCTTCATATTTCTTTTTTCACAGTAACACTATCGAATACCTCTAGTAAACCTGTGTGGTACTTACTTTACAAAGCTCTATACATCTTCTTAATTGCAATTAAGACTATAAATAATTGATTTTATCAAAATTTATTGCTAAGTCATACTTTAATTTTAGGGAGACCACACAAAAACAATTAAAAGAAAATTGAAGTAAGGACAAAAATGTATAATTTCAATATTCACCCAAATACCTCAAATAGATCAGATTCAAATAAATTTTGACTAGAATTTGTATAATTTCATAGTAATGTCTTTTAAAAAAATTTGACTAGCATAATTTGAAAAAAAAAAAAAAAAAAGAAAAAAAAAACTCGCTCACAGAATTTTGTAAAATCGAACATTCCACTCTAAGTAAACTCAACTTTGGCACAATCATTCTTCTTAGTTATTAATTAACGTAGTCCTGAGGGGAAGACGGGATATTCGTGTAAAGGGATATGTCGCGACTATTTTATAATCTAATTGCATTATCTTACAACTAGGGTGCAAAATTAATAAGTAAATAGTGGATATTATTAATAAGTATGATTTTTAAATTTGACACGTCAGATAATAATCGACTTTAAAATCGTATTTAAAAATACAACAATATAATTTTATCGTACGACCTATTAATGATACAGTCGAAACCGCGTTGGCACTAGATTCCGCTCTGTCGTGGCACAATATTATGTGTTCTAAGCAAACAATTTTCACTGAAAGCTTCGAATACAGTGGTCCTATATTATTTTATCTTACGCTATTTTAGCCTATATTTTTTTATTTATTTTTTGAAATATGTAGATTACCACAGGACTATCTAAACGACCAACTAGACTAAATACAATGAGCAGTCTGGAGAGGGTATATAAAATAATTCCAAATAAACCGTTTCTCATTATATTACTAAACATTTAACTACTCTGACAATAATTTATCATAAATCCGCAACATTATTAATGTTAAACAAACTTCAACAATCTTTGGTTTTGTTCCCTTTAAAATATATTGTTCGACTCAATTTTTCAAGCAGCCGATTTAAAACATAGTGTAGTTGTTAGAGATCTTTATAGTTCAAAAAATTAAATAAATTAGAAGTCTATCACATTATTTTACAACTAACGTCTTTTTTGTTCTTACCACGACTTTTGTTTTATATGAAATGTTCACGTTCGCCTCTGTCTCCATTTTAATGTAAGTTTCTTAAAGGATTTGATCCCACCGGTTTCGTATCGCCGCGCCGCGTCCGCGCGACGCAACTATTACTGTAACGCCTAATTCCCAGGTCATTACGATTATTTATTTACAAATATTGTCTTTAACCCTCTCACTCTGTTCGCTAATCTAACTCTACGCTACGGCAGCGGGCCCGAGGTCGATCGAAACGCGTCTACACCTACTGTGGTGTGCACCGACACTCGATTTTGCATATTTTGAACATTTGTGAATTTACTGATGTTATTCAAAAATAATTCCCATAGACAATTGATATACTGAACCGCTTAACTCCATAGTAAATTCGATCAGCTTAGCTAACTCCTGTCACATACTTTGTTACGCGCGTCCTGCGAGCAATGAACGATAGTAAGCGCGCTCGTTCACCGCTCACGGATAGTTCAAAATTTTAAAATCTCAGTCATTCATTTTTCTCTATACATTTCTCAAAATCCCTAAGCTTCTCAGGTATGTTCAATACAATTTATACCGTCGATACGTCCCGCACCCATCAATTAAATACGTACAGTGGAGAATAAATATAAGAATATCTAAAATACTTATAAACTCGTAACAAATGTAAACATACGTTCAGCAAGAATCTAACGAACTGCCAATTGATTCCCTTCACCAATAGAGATTGGTCTCAATGTTTGAGGAAGTATATCGGAGCCAGGGCTCTGTAGAGCGGCGGCGGGGGGCGGCGCTCGGGTCGGTGGTGCGCGGCGGCCCCGCTCAGCCCCATTCAATGGATCGGGGCCTTCACGATGTGGTTCGGGGCGATGTAGTGGTACCCGGCCAGCGGCAGCCCGGCCGTCTCCATCGTGATCCTGTAACACGCAGGACGACCTGTCACACACCTCTATGCCACCAACTCACAAGGCTCTATGATTGTTACTCGCGGTCTCGTAAAGGGCTTGGAATGGACATAGGATTGAATTGTGGGTCAAATCAATAAAGTACCAATTGATGATATGTAATTGTAGGCGTATAAACATTGTCAGCATCGGATTGCTAGGGCGCAAAGTAAATGTAAAGGAAGTCTTACCAGGAGTTTGGATGATCCGGTGAGCTGAAGGATGTAGGTTCTTGATGGAGCAGAATTCATCGATACAGGTAACACAGGAATTTGGCCTGGGTAGGTGGGTGGTGGCGTGGGTGCTCGACTAGGAAGCATTGTTTTGGACGATTGTGTCTTATTTACCTGTACTTAATGCTTAAATTAAAATGTTAATAAATTATGTTCGGACATTAAATAAAAATCAGTTTTAAACTATTATTTTATTAAGACTATGTACTTTAAACAATACATTTTGATTAACATTTCTAGCGATTAATATTAATCCAGAAACAATACGAAACGTCTACTATCTATGAAAATAACATGATTTATAAATGGTAAAATTGAATTACAATGCGTCTCTTACGACTTATCTTTAAGAAACTTACGAATTGGACCTCAATTTTAAATTCACACTAATTAAAAATATTACTGGCAGCGTGACCATCGTCCTGTGCGTGACTATGTCGCTTACTAATATCTAGGACAGTCACGTTTAATGCCTTAATACGATTAATATTTTTTTCTAAATATGTATTATAAACATTCCAAATAATGAGAATCATCACCTAATTAGTTTGGAAGTAAAACATTCCGCTATTCCATTAAGAAGCAATTAAAAGCATTCCATTTCAAATTTTAAAAATACATAATCATTGAAATGTGTGAAGGAGTTAATTACTTTCAATCTTTATTGAATTGGATCATATTCTTGACAGTATTTCATTTATCTATAAGAATAATTAAATGCAATATAAACTTATATGAGCTAAGTATTTTTTATCGCGATTATAAGGAAGGATCTACTTGTTATATGTATTGGTACCATGACAGTTTAAAATCTTATATTAGGTACTTACCTATATCTATGTTACATTGAAAATACATTGTTATTGAAAATGTAAACTTACTAAATGCAATTTCAAACGATATATAAAAAAATATAAAACATTACGCCAATCGTAAATTTTTGAAATATTTGAATCGCACATACATACCTATTCTACACTTTCAAGGTAAGTACTTACCACAGTACTGATTTATTACTCCATATTTTTAAATAAGTAATTATAGTTATCTTACTTATTATGCCATAATTTGGTTGGATATAAATAGTCATATCATACCTACACCACTTTAACACTGACTATACCAAACACTAATTATTTCTAGAAAGCTTTCTATAGCGCTATCAAAATAAAACTGCAGAAATATGAATGTTTAGGTAAGTGTCAATTGACTATATCGAGTTGACTGACAGTGACAGAGACATTCAGTTTTGATGAAGTGCTACAAAAGTTATTTTCTTTCTCCTTCTCTCTAGTTACTAGTTACTGATAAGAATCAGTGGAAAAGGACAAAAGTGGAAGCCATTTCGTCCACCCTAAAATAATTTATGGGAGATAGGAGCCGCGATCTACGTACCTATTTCTTTTCTATACTCACCAGCTGTGGTTTTAAACAAATTCAATAATTATGGGCGTAAGTATACTACTTATATACTGAACTGGAACCAACAAAAATCGTAACCGAAATATTATAATTTTTTTAGTGTTATTATTGTTTATCTTATTTAAAAGCATCTCGCTCACACGCTCATGTAGCTTTAAGAAGCTCAACGACGTACTTTTCTTTATTCTGAAACTTGGGATCATATTCTATTTTACATTAAACAAATCAATACGTCCTTACTTAATAAATCAGTTGCTATTTACCCTAGAACAGTTTTAGTATGGGTAAATAGTGTCCCTAACTAAAATTTCAAGCACGATAAATCGAAAAGTATTGCACCTGTTTAAAACCACATTTTGTACAAACATTATTATTGACTTTGCACAAAATAATTATAATCATATTATATTCAAATCGCACCATCGTTACTAAACTTATTGATGTATTTTAAATTATGAATTCATTTGCATTAGGTCATGCCCATTGAGAATATTACATTTTTAAAATGGCTCTTTATTTTATAATTATTGTTTCAAGTTTGACACATGGCTTGATGTTAGATACACCCCGATTTTTATCTCAAAGAATCTTACAATATTTGCACGCGAAGCATCTGCCTATAAGCATTCTTAAGCTTCTACGTATCCTACTATTGTCAAGACTCCTAGATCACACTTTTCTATCATTTAACTCTGGTCGATTTCTAAAACGTATGTAGAATGTTATATCAATGCAAATGGTAAAACTTGCGAAACGTATCACCGTAATGTTTTTCGTGAGATCTTATTATACAATGCGTTGAACTGTTTGTAAAGTCTTCTTGAGAAAAATTACGATTAGATAGATACTACGTTTCGTGAGCTCGCATCCTAAAATCTCATTTACCCTCTAATTGTAATTTAAAAGTGACGTTGATTTTATAGTTCTTATCGCATTGATTTTGTTTACTTCGCAGTTACCTATTCGTATACTTACTATTAAATAAAAATTCACATTCACTTGTATTTTTTATTTGCATAGATCTCGTCGCACAATATCTGCTATGAGCAACATAAAATAACTCCTTCTGAAGGAGTATTTTTCTATGAAAAACTTCTTTAAAATAACCTAACTTGGTAATTCTTGGAACTATCAAAATAACGAGTTTGTTCTCAAAATCTCATGCAATGAGAAATAAAATAAATAGGTAAAATTATACCTAAAATTCATTCTATATATAAATAAAATAATCTGCTCGACAAACAAAATGAACTGCCAATTATAATTTAGAGGACAAGGAGGAGAGGACAAAGGTTTTAGGATAAGGATAACCTCATGTTTATACGAATGTAAGTTTATTTACCAAAACGTTGATATTACTTATGATAATATTATTCAAGTGGATAAACTTCAAAAATGTAAAATACAATAAAAATTCATAATAAACATGTACTATGTGCTGTTACGTCCGGTTCCATATACTTACAATTTTTAGTTTCAAGGTTTTGAATCCCCATAGGTTAAAATGTCAGTCATGTTAGAGCCATTGCACACGCAAATACTATTTATTCTGTTTTGCTATTACGGCGTTACAGATACGATGTATTTATAGTTTTTAGGCACAACCGTGATGCTGCATCGATATATAACGATGTAAAAATCGCCATTGAAAGTGATCCCCTCCTCGTACTTCATTTCGATCGTTTTTTTGTTTGCTTCGGCTACTGTATCATTGTGAATCGATACAACCTATAATTATTGCCAAAAATCAAGTTTCTGAATCGTTGCAAGTCGCTGTGTGCAAGGGCTCTTGTATTTTGTAAATAAGTGTCAGTAGTGCGGACTAACGAACTCAATGTTTTACAATACTAATCCATTTGAATTTACGCATCCAAAAACGGTTTATATCAACCGCCTGCAAAGGTAATCTGTAATATTGTTACTTTTTTCAATACAACGTGTATTAAAATTATAAGTACATATAGTAACACACAAGTTAAACATCTCAAAAGTGTAAAATGATCACGACACACGACACGTCTAATGTGGAGTAAAATCGTAACTATAAGCATAAAAATCTATAAGACATTGTAAGGTTACATGAAAGGATCGAGGGGATCGGTGAGGATCGGATGTTATTGTTGATACACTGAAGGATCAGGAATTCCATTTCAACAACACCTCGCCTTCCTACACTAGAAACAGCGCCTAATTTAAGATTAAATGCGACGAGACTATTTCTATAAAACCCCTACTTCTCTGGATTAAATAACTCTAAGATACCTAAAGATACATGATTCGATGATAACTTAAATGTCTGATACTTTAAATTAAATACTAAAAAAACCAAATGATTTTCGCTTAAACCACGATATTATCTTAAAATCTATAAAAGAAAAAAGTCTCGGTAAAAGAAAACGGCTTGTTACTCCGCTCCCAGACGTGTGGGTAGACGCTTAAAATATTCAAAGATTTCATAGGATTGTTAACTTGAGATGTTTCGCGCGTGAATAAATATGTGAAAACTGCCCATAACTGCTGAATGAATTGTTCAGCACTGCTGAATGAATTGACGCACTATATGTTTATGGGACCACCAGTAATGTTGCACAATTTTTGAAACCGTCAGGCATCGCTGGCAGTCTATCGATGTTTAATACCTTTCAATTACATTTACCGGTTGTAAATAATAAGCAGAAGACAAATACTCCAATTTCGTCAATGCCAAATACCATTAATCGGTTTTTGGTAGTTTTATTAATAAATGAATTGAAATGATGCAAACGACTAATTTCGTAAGCGTTTGCACTACCCAATAGAAACAAAAAAAAAACAGAATATGTGAACAAAGTAACCGGCCCTCTATTATCAGACAAAATTTAACACCAAGTTTGAGTCAAGTCAAAACCCGAAAATTCGCAAGCGCAAGCGCACACGTCTGCGAGCGGAACGGGAGCGGATCATTCTTTGGGAAATCAGTCGCGAGACGGAACATCGAGGATGCGAGCGGACTAGTACGGGTTGTACTTGTTCCGCTCCTTAGAGGATTTCGTCGGCGTGTCGTCATCCTGACGGCGCTGGCCGAAGGGTTTGTGGTTCCGGTGGACGCCGGTGGTTTGCACGGGACCGGTGGAGGCGGAGCCGCTGAGGAGGTCAGTGAGCCCGCCGAGGGTGGAGAGGGAACTGAGAGCGCCGAGCGCGTTGGACTTGCTGAGGAGCTGTGCGAGAGGGATGGCGGACGCGAGCGGGCTGTTCCCGCCGCCGCCCGCGCCCCCGCCCCCCTCCAGGTTCGCCTTCTGCAGCTCCACACTGCGCGGGACAGGACAAGCTTCAAGCGGACGCCCTGAGACGGCGCCGGCGGGGTATGCTGCGCTTTCGCTAACGTTTCTTTTTTAAAATTTTCTGCATTATCACCGACACCTGGGTCCGTGCTCTTTGTTAATACTTTTTATTTATTTATTGTTATTTTAAAGAAAAAATACAATACAGGACAATAACCCTTTTTTTGAGGGTTCGTTACCCAAAGGGTTAAGCGAGCCCTATTACTAAGGCTTCGCTGTCCATCTGTCTGTCTGTCTGTCTGTGTATGACTGACTATCTATCGATATTTAAGAGGGCTCCCATACAAGAAACGTGATTTATTTATGTGATTTGAACAGAACCCTGCCTGCGCGAGTCCGACTCGCACTTGGTCGGTTTTTCTTGTTTTCTTGGTTTACCTACAGATTGATACATTTTCATACATTTAAATTCTTATTTTAAAACATAAAAACGACTTAGAATACTTTTTTCATTTTGTGCAGATTCTGCAAGCCGCGAATAGTTTGAACTAGCCCGTCCGGCGTCTTACTCGATCTCAGGTCACCCGCATGTTGGAAATGGTTCGTGAGGTAAGTAACAGGATTATTGAGGGATATCAAACAAGTAGATCGCACAAGGTGTATCGAGGAGTAGTGTATCGCACGAGCGATAGTTTTGGGCACAGGTCGAGAGGGGATTTGTTGGGCTTGTTGTAAATGTGAGATTTCGACTTTTACAACGCGCGATTGTAACAAGCTACTGCGTCGTTCGGATCCATTTAATGTACACTACCATACTAACTAGTATTTCGTCCCAACGTGACCACAAATTGTTCCAAAATGGTTAAGAATTCAATAAATAACGAGACCAAAAATAATACAATACCTATTAGAATGTATGTATAGAAACCCCTTTCTAAATGAAGTGAAATGAATAATCACACTTAAAAATTTCGATTCGTTTTGGTGATTGAATTCTCAATATCTCAACAGTTCCTCGGCTGATTTTGCACACATGGAATCTACTGTTCTGCTAAAATTTCATAAAGATCCGATCACTGGAATAAAAAATCTATGGATCCCGACACAGTCGCAAGTAATCGCGCATCGCAACCAATCGGAAACATGATGATGATGATATTGAGCTTACCTGGTGTTGATAAGATACTGCGCCAACATCACAGAATCAGGGTTGCCAGAGATGGTTATAGTGCGGTCAGTAGTTCCGCCTTCACGCTCCTCGCAGTTCGATATTCGGATCATTGCTCCGGAGATCTGGCGGATTTCCGCGATTTTGGTACCACCCTGGAATTGTATAACGCGGATTTAGGCAGAATTCACAGACAGAACTGTCAAGCTGTGCCAGCGTCCCAAGGTCATAACTCTGATATACGTGTCCCGGGATAAACTGCACATTCTAAGTTCGATCATTGACTTATTTTTTTTTACAAAATAATTGTACAGATTGCAATATTTTTGAACACATCCAACAGATTCTACGTATGTCAATCTTTACAAATAAACTATCTATCCGTATCTATCTTGTATTACATACACTGATTTTGTCGTGTACGTTTTGCACGTTGCCGTCAGGTCAGACTCTATCAGACCAGACAACTTCATGCGGCTTAAAAATCTAATAAATGAAAGTTTTCAGCTTATAAATGGTTATATCGGTTCTTGTGTTGATGTAGTGTTGTGATATCTGACCTTGCCAATGATGCACCCGATGAGCTCGTTAGGCACGGTCATCTCATGCGAGACCTGGTTGGTGGCGGGCTGGTTGCGCGACTGGTTCGTGTTGCGGAGCTGCGACCCCGCCAGCGCGGCCAGCGCGGCTGATATTCATACAATATACTTATAGTACACAATAGTATACATATAGTACACAACAGTATAATTATAGTACACAGCAGTATACTTGTAGTACACAACAGTATACTTAGTACACATCAATACAGTTATAGTAGGTCTTAGGATTAGCAAGTTGAAACGGCAATGGGCAGGCCACATCGCTCGTAGAACTGACAACCGATGGGGAAGAAAGGTTCTCGAGTGGCGACCACGAATCGGAAGACGTAGCGTAGGCCGCCTACACTGAAAAACCAAAACAGTTGTTTCAACCATTTTTCAACCTAAATTTTAGGTTAATATACCGAGACGATTTGTTGAATCAACAAAACGAAAATTGTTATTTAAAATAAGTTAATTTAACAACTGTCACTTTGGTTGTTCCAAAACATTTGTAAAATGGTATATTCAACTCTGCCTTGTTCCTTCAGTTTCGTTTATTTGACTAAGTTGTGTTGTTGATTAGACTTAGGCAATATGCTGATCTAACTAAATAAGCAGTAAAATTAACCTGGATCTGACCGAACATACAATGTGGCGTTAGACTAACCCCTTTTTGTGGTTGAAATAACCTATTTCAACATAACATTTTATTCTGTTGTTAAATCAATTTTCACACCATGTTTATTAGAACATAATTTTATGTTAACTCAACTGAAACAACATTTGAATCAACATTTAGAGAATCAACTATTCGGTTTTTCAGTGTAGTAGGTGGACCGACGATCTGGTGAAAGCCCCGGGGAGCCGATGGATGCAGGAGGCGAACAGCGGCGAATATAGGTACCGATTGCTGCTTCGAAATCTATGGTTATTCGGCTCTTGCGGAAAGAGATGGGGTAGTTTTTCACACGAACGAGGCTCCACCCAGCCACGAATAGTACAGCTACAGGAAAATAATGCACATCGAGATTATCGGCCCGGCGATCGGTCGAACGTCATATCTGTCACTCAGAGGGAGACAGTCGGCTTCGTTATCTCGAGAGAAGAGATATGTCGATTTATATAGCTCACGCTAACAGGACTATTAACTCTTCTGTTGCAGTAACAATGACAGCTCGTATTACGTTTACACATATGTTATATTAGTCGAAGTTCATTAACGAGATCGGTTTTTGTTTTACCTGCAGGATTGAGTCCGGTGCTGTTTGCCGGTCCCAGGCCACCGAGACCAAGCGCCGCCAGACCGGCCAGCGGAGACTTCGCTAGACCACCCATCTTCAAATAAGAATATTATACTGATTAGATTTTCCAAAGTATTTTTGATGAAGACAGGTTATTCCAATATTATGTCGGTAAGACGGTGCCCAATTATGAAGGTGGTTGTAAAAACGGGACAGAATTACAAGTTATAGGCATGTTTCCCAATTTATAAGAATACCAAGACACACCTATATCATATAGGCGAGCCTTGATACCTATCTATAGTATAGATTCTACTACACTCACCCATATTCTATGCTATATGTGAATAGTACCTAAAAGTGTATAAGTAGATAAAAAAAAATGTTTTTAAAATATTTTTCTTCAGTTCCAATTCTATTTCACCTTCAGAATTAGACCAGCTTATAAACTAGACTTATTATAACAAGATAGAGCTCCAGCTGCTTGTTTTCATCTTCTCTGACATGGCCAGGATGGGATCGCTGGATGGACAGGGTTACCTGGGTAGAAACTACATTTTAAAAACTAAACATTACCACACTGAAAAAATCCGCAAGCAATAGCATGATTAACCCAGATCAAGCAAACTCTTTCGCTCAAATTGTCTGGATTAAACATACTAGCAATAAGCAAGACCGAGGAGATTTGCAGATTTTCTCAGCAATACAGTTAGCAAAAATCCACATTGTGAGTTCTTGATTGGTGCTGCCCATAGCACCTCATAAAATAACAATAGGCATAGTTTTACTGAACTCTAAAAACAAAAAGTATCAACCTTAAGCCATGCGCTTACATGGTTAATCATCACAATATTATTTTTGGTGACAGAGTGATACAAACGAGAGATGTTGGAAAGGCAATTCAAAGGCAAAATAAGGAAAGGTGCAAGTATGGGGATTTGTTGTACTTGAGTTCGCTGTTATGCGTGAGCATCATTTGAAGTACAAAAGGCTCTCTCGGCAATGCCAGAAAACAAACAGATAAAGCTTTGATAGTGAATGTGTTTTATTCTACACATGTCTCATCTATTGTAAAGATAACATACTGTGATAAATACAAATAAAATAATTAATACTAAGGAGTCGAATTTTTATTTACATTGGATTCTACTGGGGATATTCACTACGAAATGTGAAAGGGTAACGTGCATATAAGAACAATGAGATTCAGGCGCAGGGTAGAAGATACAGCATAACTAAAATTTGGGTACATTCCTGAAAATAACCATTGGGATTAAGGCTATGGGTATACAATGCAATGTTAATCAAATGCCGCTACGGGGTCGACACCACACAACCAAACCAATTCGAGGGAATCTGGGGCAGCACCATTCACATAGTATCACTCCATTTACCACACAACCTCATAGAGAATAGAGTTCTAACCGTACAGAGCTCCTAAAGACAGGTATGGATAAACTAGTGTGTAACTGGTTTCAGTCTCATTTTAAAACACAACAATTTCAATGGCCTGAGATAAAAAACGAATGATTCGTTTTTAACAAGGACATAATGGGTTTCACGATTTTAAATTGTTCTAACTAGAAATAGACTATTTTGATTTGTTGTACAAAATTATGTAAGTAGTTAAAAGTTGTTGAGCAATATGAATACATAAAACCACAAACTGTGTTGTTTACAAAATGAGAATTGGAACTACTAAGTTTGTAGGTAAAGTTTTGGACATAGTATGCGAGTATAATAGGGAAGACCATTCAATAAAAGTGTGATACTGAAGTCTACAGAGGGCGGATATGTTGGTAGTCAGTAATAATATATTTGTGTTGTATGCTTGGATTTCTTCTACCGATCCTTTCTTGAAATAAAAATAAACAATAAAATTATTCTAGCCGCAGAGATGGTGGTAATATACTCAACCATAACTTCCAATATTGTTATAGCACCTGTTGTTAGCAGCTTCAAAAAAGTATTTTCTAAACTGTTTTAAGAGATAGAAATCTGTTTTTGTCACACAAACGTATTAATGCTAATTTTTATCCCCTCATTACTTTAACTATCTAAGACTAAATATAAATATTACTTTACTGATGCTGGCCTTTACTTTGAATTGTGCACTTGCTTTAGACATGATGTATGCAGGGTAGCACATAAATTACAGCACTAATTACAGTCCATTCATCAACTATTACTGTCAACGTTAAAATGTCTGACAACACTGTGCTATATCTGTCCAGTAACCAGTTTGGACAATATCTCTAGAATATGCGTTAGGACGCCTCAAATTAAAAAAAAAGCAACCAAATAATATCGCACCATTGTGGTACGAATAACATCCAAACATAATATTGCACGTTAAGTTGTCCAAAATTGTTATCTATCTATATTGTATCCATTTACGCAACGAATAAAGGTTTTTTTTTTATCAACGATAGGCTACTAACATTTTTGACCAATCAATCAATCAATCAATGAAATAATATTATATTAACATAAAGGTTTTATTATTACAAATAATGATGACTCCATAAACTAGTTTAACACTGTGTTTCAGGAACCATGGCTTCTCCCTTTATAATGTGATTTCACATAAATTATGTCTGTCTTTCCGGCAAAATATGACCTGGGCGTGTTCAAGAGAAGAGTGAATAGGTACTTACTTAGCTAGCATGCTACATCTTCGATCGCATCGTCCCTTACCATCAGGTGAGAACGTGGTCAAATGCTAGATAAGTCTGATGTAAAAAAAAAAATACAAAATAATTGATAAATAAAGACCATTGACGTATTTAACAGATTTGTATAAGTTTTAGTCCAAGAAAGGCGTGGAGGGGGGTCTCTATGAGGTGTATGGCTTGGTTGGAGCGACAGACTCACAATGTGGTGGTCGTGTAGCGGCGGGTGCAGCAGGTGGTGCGGCGGCAGGGCGCCCACGAGAGGCGGCTTCACTTCCAGCAGGGGGAACACGGGCGCGCACACCGCCTGCCAACGCCCCCCACTTATTACGTACCCGTCGTGCTATATCACCCTGCCGTGTTAGCTAGTGTGTTGGAATGCGCATGTACCAAAAATACAAGACACGCGCACAAAACGGAACGGTAGTTTTGTGACACGCGACACGTCCTTACTTTAAGTTGCCTACCCTAGAAAAAAGGAAGTTTTGTGATGGTACTCATTACCAGTACTTCAGGCGCAGATAACGTTGGTGTGTTAACTGTTGTGAGTTCATGGAATTGGCATGTATCAAGAATACGAGAACCATGGCCTTGTTATAATTTTGACAGGCTTGCAGTTATTGAAACCTAGACTAACAAATTGCCTGCTCGAAGAAGAAGGAAGCCTTGTGATTATTACAGTTTATTCTGATTTTCAGATAATGTAATCACATTATGCGCTAAAGCGTGTAGTAAAAGCGATGTTTTTGTGTCAAGTATAATTTTTAATTCCTTCTCAGACTCATTTCAATTACAACTGTTATGGGCGGCCGTATTGCTTAAAATCAGGTGAACGACTAGCTCGTCACGTCATTTATTCTCATAAATAAAATAAATAAATTTGATTCTCATTTTCGCCTTCCTCCACTAAAAGAACCTGATGTTCTCTGTGACTGGCGTGTTATGCGTGCATTGTGTTCATGGAATTGGCAAGTTTGAAGACACACAACAAAGTTTTTTTTTTTTATGGGAATGAATTACGTGACGAGCTGGTCGTTCACTTGATGTTAAGCAATACAGCCGCCCATAACATTTGCAGTGTCACTCGGAACTTTAAAATAATAAAGTTTTACGTGACACTGCACTGCGCACGTCATCCTGAGACATCACACAGTCTAGTAATCAGATTACTACACCGTGTAATCAGGTCATAAAGTCTCATTTGCCCAGTAATTTCACTAGCTACAATGCCCTTCAAACCGGAACACAGTAGTGCTTACACACTACTGCTTGGCGGCAGAATAACTGGCAAAGCGGTGGTACCTACCTAGACGAACTTTGCAGAAAAGCCCTACCACCTAGTAAAAGTTCTGAATAGACTATGATATGTCCATGTAGAATAGAGATTATTTTGAAGTATTGCAATGACTTCGATTCGGATCGCTTGTGACACACTGCACTTATTACGTACCTGTCGTGATACATCACTGTGTATTAACACTATTAACTGTTAATTACAAAGTGCATGGAATCATTTCGTTTCGGTTTATTTGCAAACTAATATATATCAGAATGATAGTTTTTCTAGATTGAATAGTGTATAATTTGTGCTCAAAATAATGAATGAATGAAATGAACGTGCCTTAACGTAAGCAAACGCCAACAAATTAATTTGATTAAATTAACCAGTCACGATGCGCCTGATAAGACGAATGCCGATCCACGCCATCTCTTGATCCAAACTTTCCAAGAATCGGCCGTCTGCTCATGGGTATGTAGTAATAGATTTAGATTTCATTTAGATATTACTTACATCTTGTGCAGGCACCGCGTAGTTCCCTTGAATGGTGTAAGCCTGACCTCCAGCTAGGATCACTGGACCTGCCACGTTTGGCTTTGGCCGGTACGGGATCGTCGCTCCCTTAGGTGGGCTCTGAAACCAAATAATATAGGAATATTAAAAACGGTAAAAGTTACTGCCAAAAACAAAATTAAAACAACTGGCTTTGTCTTGATGATTACAGTTGGTAAAGTATAGAAATGGAAATAATTACACAAGTATAAAAAACTGAGTGTTATTCTCACCTCCAGCATAACACAGCAAATATGATAAATGCACTGTGTGATCGCATCGCAGGTTCCGCTGATGGTCACAGCTCTCTCAGTCGAGTTTGGAAGCATCTCGCTTGCTACCTGTTGACAAAAGAAACATTGTACTAAAATAGGTCGGTAATGTTGTTTGCTAGTACTAGGCTGGCCACGAATCTCAATCTAAGAATTTAACAGTGAGAGTCGTGGAAGCCTTACCTATAATAATATAATATAATATGTGTGGACAATTCACACAGCGCCATCTAGAACCAAACTAAGCATAGCTTGTACTATGGGAACCAGATAACTGATACAATACTTATATACTTTTTGTTTGTAAATACATACATAGAATACAATATAACACCCAGACGCAGAACAAACATCTATTGTTCATCACACAAATGTTTGTCCTGGGTAGGAATCGAACCCACAGCCCTCAGGTCAGAAGGCAGGGATACTACCAACTGAGCTATCGGGCCCGTCTTAGTGCCGTATTCAGCTGTAGCATGGTGCAACCTTCGATCAGCGTCACTTAATAGAAACATCAGAAACATATTTTCATTTTGTACAAGGCTGTTAACATCAGTACCACAGCAGCTGCGCCAGCCTAGAACCACACTCCGTTACTTAATGGAGGAGGAAATGCGCAATACCCCAACCGAGACATCAGTGCTGCACCCCTATTCTCAACCCATCGAAAACGTTTCGATTCGAAATCCACAATCTCCGGCTCCTTCATTCTAAATGTAGATGAAAGAGACGGAGAGCGTAAATTTTGAAACGAAACGTTTTCGATGGCTTGGGACAGGACTTATCACCCCAATGGAGAATAAAAGACTATTAAATTTAGTGTAACGTTACCTGTATATTAGCCCCCGTGACATCACGGATCTCCTTGATCTTGGAGCCTCCCTTCCCGATGAGCGAGCCACACTGCGAGGCGGGCACGATCAGCCGCAAGGTGATGGGCGCGCGTGAGCTGCCGCCGCCACCGCCTTCATTGAACTGCGAGCACCACTGGGGAACAAGCGTTACTTGCACATTTACTATTTGAACCATTCAATTTTTTTTTTGGACGGGCTAATGCTTTTGGTCTCTACCGACCTTTACAGCGTCACCGGGCGGGAGGGCAGGCCCTTAAGGCACCCAGCCGACAAAAGTGTGGGGCAACTAGCACAAGGGCACCCCTGGGGTGCGAGCATCGGCTTGGGCTGTTGCCGGGATAAGAGGATCGAGAAGGCTACGTCCGCTGGAGGAGTGGACCCTATGGAAAGTCGCGACCATTTTAGCTAACCTACGGGGGGTACGTCGACCTCGCCGGCGGGGTCGGTGTCTGATTGTGTTACGCTGGTATCCTATACCGGTGCCAAAATCGGTACCTGAGCCAGAAGGGCTCGACTGGTCCGGTGATCCTAGCGCAGCCGAAACAACGGCTGCTATAGGATCTTCCGGGTCGCTCAAGACATGTCTTGGGCGGCGACGGCGGGGTGAATTTGTAGGTACCACTCAAGCTTCGACCCGGTAGTATGAACTCAACCTCTGCCAAACATTTAAACTCATCCCACGTGATGCTCGCCCAATATACAGACAAACAGACAAAAATGTCAAACAATACGTTTTCGGATTCATTATCAAAATCTTCAATGTACAGAATTGGACGTGTTACAGTTTTATTATAATTAAAATAGATTTTCCAGACAATAGCATACCACCACAATGTCCGGATACACGTGTTTACGGACCGCTTTCTACCTACTCACGCCAAGGTCAAATTCTTTCGATAATTGACTGCTCGTAACTGAGGCCATTATTGATGCCGTTGGTAAGTTTAAAACTTGTGGTAAATTAGAAGATTACACAGCAAAAATAATAATAATGGCACCACGATGCATTATCTCGTAAGAGGTTTCGTTATCAAATAACTAATATACAGGCGGGGAGTAGGGGGGATATCAAGCTACTTTATTACCCTACTTTACATGTTATTTATCTGTCGTGGTTTAAGATCTTTAATTCTCAAAACTTTCAAGCTTTCAAAAGCAAAAAATAAATAGGCTCGTGACCACGGCCAATGCAACGAAACGCCAAGTAATATAATAGGTAGCACAGTGGAACATGTGCTGCTATTATGCACTGCCACAGAAGAGACAAGAGAAACGACACGTCTAATGAACGAACAAGATCAACGACCGCGGGATTGTTTGCATCGGTCTCCATCTAATGTAACATCACTGGAACAGTTGTGCCAGCGACCCAGAGCCGTGCTCCGATACATAAAGGAGCTGGGCTGGCTTGGGTGAAATGCTGGCAGGGGGTAATGCACAATACACCCCATGCGGGCCGTCAGTGCAGGCCTTACCGCCCCCAAATAGAATAAGAATACGTTTCAAGCGTGATCAAGTCCTGTGTAAAAAAAAACTACTAACAAAAATGCCAATCACCTGTTTACCATTGTCAGTAAGAATAGTAGAATAGTTACCTCTTCAAATTTCTTGCATATGAGGGTGAATGCCTTGAATATCGCATTTGTGTTGCCTGTAACGGTGACAATACGTTCTGGGCATGATCCATCGGATATGTTGATTTTGGCTCCAGACTGAAACATGAAAAATGTCTTTGTAAAGTTACCTCAGTTGGTAATAAATACATATAAAAGAACTAGAAGTGGTCCACGGTTTCGATGTCAGTTTACGTGGATATCGTAATTATTCAAGAATAAAATAAGCTATTTTTTTTTTTTTATGCTATAGGTAGCAAACAAGCATACGACCCTCCTGATGGGAAGAGGTCACCGTAGCCTATGGACATCTGTAACACTAGACGTGCCACTGATGCGTTGCTTACCCTGTGATAATACACTTTTGACCCTCCTTTTAAATTGCTGCATGTTGTAGCAATTTAATGTTGATCCAAATCGGCTCATATATTTCTACGTTAAAACCACACCAAAAAGACACACCTCCATTTCATCATCAGCAGTCTGTGTTAGTCTACTGCTGGACATATGCCTTTCCCAAGGTACGCCACTGAGCCCGGTCTTCGGTTGTTCTCATCCAACTGCCAGGCACTCAGCTCAAATCATCGCTCTACCTATTGAGGGCGTCCTACCTACACTACGTTTTCTCAGACGAGCGATTGAAGTTTTGAACACATCTGCCCCATCGGTAGTCGTATCTGCGGCAAATATGGCCAGTCCACTGCCACTTCAATTTGATAACTCTGTAAGCTATGCCAGCACATCCTTTTATACATTGCATATTTGATTTCGTTTATTGGGTAAGAAAAAAATTAAAACTCACCTCTTCCCTAAATCGCTTAACAATCTCTCCTTTTTTGCCAATAATACTTCCAACTTCCTGTAAACAATAAACAAGTACGTTATTCTCTCATACTTGTAATACTGAAATAGTTCAAGGGATTACGCACTAGCATTTATTGTGCAACGAGCCGCATCGCATGCGTAATTAATGCAAGGCACTTAGATTTATAGTATGTACAAAAGATTTCCCGTCTAGTCGCCAATAATAGATGTCGCATCGATTCTTTGCAGCACCGACGCAATGGGGTTGCATCAAGACAGTTATAGAGCGGACGAAACAGTCTGTTCCTGCCAACGGGCATGTTGACTCCTGCAGTATGTGAACAATGCTCTTGCAACACGCCGTACATCTTCGGACGACACAAATAGCAAAGTTGATTGATGTTGAAACTGCAGTTCAAAGAACTACCGGCCCAAACATAACACATTGACGGTCAATGGTTTTATTTACGTATAATGAATTATTTATTTACTTTATCGGTATTACCGTTAAGTAATCGTTACTTATTGCCAAAGCGATCATAACATTCCGTCCGTTCTTGAACCAACATCTCCAATGGAAATGCTGCATGTACGAGAATAAGATAGGGACAATATATCATTTAGCAATTTAACACTTCTTATGGCCTCACTTATTAGTTTTAAATGCGCCGTCTTTATTGCTCTTCTGAGTGGTTGGTGGTTTACTTGAGTTTAATTAATTTCACATTCCACAATTCAACCTTTTTTATTATACTTTTTTATAGAACAGTGAACTACACATAGTAACTGGCCATTTACTTTTCTGGTAAACCAAATATTTTGCTATGTATGTAAAGTTAGATGTGTTAAAAAGTTATGCATGCTATTTGGTAAAATTAATAGTTAGTTAACAAACCGGTTCTTTTACAAGTTAGCCACCAACAAGGCACAAAGAAGCTGGCAGTAGGTACTTATTAATATTAGCAAATCAGTTATACTTAATATGACCATCCATTAGCATTAGCAAATAAATGGTTTAAATTGATTTGAAACTACACAAAATATCACAATAAGAAGCAGTTGTCTAGACATGATTAAGGAAGTGTTTAAAAGCAGACAACATAAACCAAACAATATTTGAATTTAGAAAAAGATACAAATCGACATATTTGATGAACAGGGTGAGTGCCAATAGTTGGCACCGAGCCAGATGTACTTTGTATTGGATTACAGCCAATTAAAAGTACCTAGACATGAGTTAGTCGGTGGATGCTAACATCAATACATTTCACATGTCAGGCCTATCTAGCCACATCTAGTTGTGTGCTAAATTAGTTTTGCAATTCACCACATATATCAAAATAAACCTGTTGTTACATTAAACAAGCTGAGTAGATTTGAATTAAACTATCGCCTCTGCAAATAAACTATTCAGTTTGAACACAAATTAGTTGCGAGGCTGACAAACATTGCTGTGTATGTTTTATTTACATAGCTTTAACTATACTTTTTTAGGGTTCCATACCCAAAGGGTAAAACAGACTCTATTATCAAAGCTCCACTGTCTGTGCTGTATCTTATGTACCATGATAGTTAGACAGTTGAAATTGTCACAGATGATGTATTTCTGTTGCCGCTATAACAATAATAACCAATCCAAAAAAATATACAAAGAGATTATGGGATATAAACAAATATATATAAAGTGAATGATACAACCAATTTGATTTTTGTTTGTTTTTATAGGTGGCATGGAGCCCTTTGTGTGCAAGTCCGACTTGCACTTGGCCGGTTTTTCATGTTAGTATTTAGTTTTAGTAAGAAAACAAAACATTGTTATTAGATAAAGGCAGCAAATGTGAATACTTAATAATGAAAGCCTAGTCAATAAGCAAGCATAGATGGTTAACAAACAGGATATATTGTGTTAGGAAGCCATACAGGTGATGTGTGTACGCTAACAAGATTTAAATACCAAAGTGATATTAGATTACCATATGTCTGTGAACATGTAAATTACACAACTCTTTCTAGATTAAAACAAAAAATGTTGGATTGTGAAATGTACTGTTGTAGCAAAAATAGTGTTCTTTAAAAACAAAGGGGGTAAATCAACTTAAACAGAATATACTTGCTACTCCAAACATGTTATATTGGCAATGTGTAAACATATTGCTTGTCCTCGCTTCAATCAAATGTTACCATGTTAGCATACTATTTCCATTTATATTGATTTAAAAACTAAAGTACTGAACCAATTTTGATAAAATGTCTATGAGATCTGAAAGAAAATCTTTTCATAATTACAAAAGAATTTTATATATTGGTTTATAAATTAAATAGATTATGATATAACAAAACTAAAAGGTAATGCAATAAAAAAAGAAGAAAGAAACATACAACAGAATTGTAAACATCCTTCTTTGTTGAAGTTGGTTGATAAAACTGTAGTAAATATCATTTACTTTAAATAAATATTATTGATACCTTATGTGAACATGTTTTAGTTTTAAATTAAATCGAAACTAAAACTTACTTTAAATGAATAAAGTAAAATAATATATTGCAGGTAATAAGACTTTCTATACTGTTCCAGAAAAGGTAATGAATGTATAAAAGATGATAAATGTAGACCAACAATATGAAAATTGCAATTAAGTCAACATTAATATTTTTGAAGATACATATATTATCTTTTTTTCTTTTGCTAAACTCTAACATGCAGGCGGGTTTCATTATTAAATACAGTTGTGTAAAAACAATTTAGAACATCCAGTTTAATAATTCCACATGCAATTAACATACCACTTATTATCATTATACCAAATCATAACATTGAAATAATTTGATTCTGTTTGAAAATACCTACTGCATACACATTTGTACTAAAGAAAAAAAGAAAATTCATGGCTACATTAGAAGTAATAAGTTAATGAAACATACAAGTGGTATTTTATCATTTAGATAGGTATGGGTTTCACTATGAAAGTTACTCGGTATGTATATTTAGAAGAAGGTAATGTTGTGTACACTTCCACAATGAGAACATCACAAACACTTGAAATGAACATTGCCAATCTGTGCAGTTAGTGTGATGTCTTACCTTCCCCTGCATAATCAGTCTGATAGTGAGGGTGACTTTGGAGTCTTCCTCATGGAGAGTAGGGGCTTTCTCCACTTCCATGCTGGAGGTGGTGTCCGTAGTGTCACGCGGAATTTTGGCTGCGTACGGGACTACGTGTGGGTGGACACAGGGAACACTCCACTCAATCTAATGGCTGGGTTTCTGGGGCTCGTGGCACGCACTGCAGGCAGGGTAAGCTGGAAAACAGGCGCACATCTCAAAAGGAACGTCCAGAGGTTCGAGCGAACTAAAGGTGTGGGGTGTGGGCACTCGTCCTTGTTCAAAGCGAAGCCGATTACCGAATATTTATTTACAGAGAGTGTAGGTAGTAAGCGTAACGGAATGAGGGCGGCAAATGAGGATCTAGACGCTATTATAAACTAACCAGTCTCACTCAGGTGCGACCGGATTCTGCGGGTGTAACGCGAGTCGCGGGGCTCCGGCCACGGGACCGTTACTTGAACTCTGATACCAGTTCGCGGCTCGCAACATAACCTCGGCGACGCGCCTCATGGCTAGGCGGCTCAGGTTATCGATCCCGCAGATTCCAAACAATAACTCAGGAGGGGAACCGAACAGTTGCTATAACTCTTACCTCGATTGAAGTTCCACTTTGTAACAATGGCATAACAAATCTTAACACTAAATATCACCAAGATTTGTATAGAAATCACACATATCACAATTCTTTGCCACTTATAATTAAAAAATAAAATTAATCCGACCGTGCATGACGCGTCGGAGATACAGTTTGTAATGTCAAAATTTACTTTGACAGTTAGTTGAGTGACGCTGACGTTTGAGTATGAGTTTGACACATAATGAAACTACGCCACTTTTGACAACAGTGTGGCTCAGTGTTACCAACTTTCCAATCACATCACAAAATGTTACCAGACGACTAAAATTATTTAACACCAACCTCTACTAAACTATAAAAGTAAGCGATTTAAATAAAAATGTTAATAGCATTGTGGCGTGTGTACGCGCCACTATATTGTTATTATTATATTATCTGCGTTTTCAATGTGTAAGTAGCTTTAGATTTAAGAACGAACTATGGATCCGCGATAGTTCGGTAGCGCCCTCTGGCGCCACAGAGCAAAAGGTCTTCTGGTTCCTCAGGTGGGTCGTACTAGGTAAATCGAGATACTAGGTGACTCTGTGACTGTGACTCGGCCATACCTGTGACAAATACCTGTGAATAAATACTAGCAAGTATTTTTTACTCGCGGCACAAGTCACGTTTACAGGACGTAGATAATTATGTAATAGGTGTGTCTTTCTCTGGAACGATACTGACGCCTATGTGGAAAAAGGATGCACCTATTACTTTGGAATTGACGGCTGGCACAACATGTCGCTGTCACAGCTCCGGTGAAAAAAATACTAGGTTTGACCCTCTCTGACACGCTACAGATGCCTTCGTGAGAAAAGGATGCACCTATTACTTTAGCACACTCTCATAGACTCGCGCACAAGTCACAGTGTCGCTGCTCCCGGAGGTATTTTGTCGCTGTGACTGACTGTGACTTTCTTTTATCAGTGACTTATACCTGTGACGATAAATACGCCTCACGCCTATTCCTCACCGTCGCGAGCGCACACGTCGCTCCGCGAATAATATATAATTAAATTGTGTAAAATAGTTCGTGTGGCCCGTGGAGGCCCTTTTCTGTGGTGTAAATATCAAGTGTACGTAACGGCAAATACAAGACTGTTTGTGACACTCAACTTGTAGTTTTACTACCAAGGAACTACACCCAGCATCCTCTCCACGCTCGCCACCAATAACGAGCTAAAGCATTTTTTCAGCTTTCTTTGAAGTGGTAGTACATTATACATTAGTAACATTTTAAGTGTAAAAAAAAAGATAAATCAGTAAAAATATCCATTTTTAGCTTAGTGTCATAGTACTTATGTTTACATGTTATTTATTTTTAATAACTGGAACCTAAGTATTGCCTCCTCGGGCTCTGTTTAAGGCTTTGAGTCGATTTGGCATAGGTAGGTTCTGAACACGAGGTTTTGGAGTACATGTTGGAGAATATTCTACCCATTCTTCTATACGTTCACGCCGGTGGTAGCCACAGACCACCACTACCACCTACCACCCTCAGGCACAGATTACTGAATATGTTAATGCGTAACCTCAGGGCCTCGTTTTATAAAGCTACAATTACAATTGTTGCAGCTACAAGAACAAGTAACTAAAAGTTACTAGTTACAAGCGTTTTATAAACCTACAAATCATCGATTACAAGTATAATTCACATCACTACAAACGTCATGGTGTGGAACCACAGACCAAGTAGAGTATAAAATCTAGATTCTGATGTTACCAGTTGCACATCACTACGAATAAACGTCACGGTAAATAGCTTATTTTTTAATTTGGCTTTTTTTTATTAGTGAATTTAGCCGGCGTCAAGCTTACATTTAATCCCTACATAATATATAAATTAATAAAACAGTCTATTTTGTTTGTTCTGGCTCTCAAGCCATATTGGATGAATCTCTTTGGATGAAGTTTAGTTAGGTAATATGGGTACTTATATTACCGGGACCGATGCGTTTTATTTCGGAAAATGAAAAGCTCCCGCGGGAAAATAAATAAGTTGTCGGTGAAACCACGGGTGTCATTATTTTTATGTTAAGCTATTTAAGTACCTATATAATATTGGGTCAAGGTTATCTGTACATGGCTATTCTCATGTTAGGTTTTGTGATATGTGTTCATTATTCATGGGCTAAGATCAAGCTTTGCCGTTATGTAAAGATATTTAATTCACATTTACTTAATTTTACTAATTGAACCTTCATTATTACGTGACACAACCAATACAACCCACTTTCAGTAAATTTATCTAGCTCTTTAGTTAGGTAAAAAATATACAACTTGTAGTACCGTATACTTTTTTTTTGTCTTATATTTTGGCTCCACACATAGTGTATTTAGCCAGTGTCAAGTATTATATTTTCATCGTGTTATAAAATATTTCACGCAGTCATGTCCTAGTCATAGTCATAGTCCAGTCTAAGTTAGTCAGTCATAGTTCAGTCCAAGTCATGCTCCAACAAAGTGGTGGCAACTTTACTACAAGCATCTATGGAGTTTTGGAAGCAACACGAAAAATCACGTTTCACCACATTATATCACTTGCCCTCACTCATGCTCATAATTCAGCACTTAATGCGTAAAACGCCACCAATTTTAAACATTAACACTGAAACAAACAAAAGTTTTGGAAAATAATACAATGCAACGACGTGAACTTTTCCGCGTTCCCGCCAAAACTCTACCGTATACTTGTAACGACCATAACAATTGTTCGACATTACATTTAAAAAATGAAAAAACACTATGTATTGTCTATGATCTACGAACAAGTGCTTGTAATTCATAGAGTAAAGTAATATATAGACCAATTTGCTTTTACACTTGTAGCTTTATAAAACGCATTATTTTAATTTTTTTGGCTGTGTTGCCAGGTTTTTGCTACAAGTACAAGACTTGTAGCTTTATAAAACGGGGCCCAGGGGGTCTAGCAAAGATACCAACCACTAACGCTAACGCCTCACGCCACATACCTCACGCTAACTCCAAAAATGTATTGAAATGACATTCGCTGCGGAAAAGTAAGCGATTTCCGAAATGTAATTTCAGTACATTTTGGAGTTAGCGTGAGGCGTTAGCGTTAGTGGTTGGTATCTTTGCTAGACTCCCTGATAGAAAGTTACTCTTATATATAAAACGTTTTTTATTTAAATTTTTAAGAATTTTTTATTTGTTTTAATGTTTTTAGGTCTAGTTTTAGTTTAGTATATATTTTATGTTAATTAAGTTTATCAAATAAAAAATTTGCATGAAAAAAAAAACGCGAAACTTTTATAAGGACTTAATTTAAAAAAAAATGTAAAAGTGTAAAAGGTAGGTACTTAGTTTTGCAGGCCAGTCTATTTAAAAGACCGGTTGATTTCTTTGATGAGGGACAGTAAGGTTGATTTATAATTTCATTAATTATTTAAGTATTACATTTTTGGGATCCCGAATCAATCCTAAGTTTTTTGTTCTAAAAATCCAATAGGTCCCTCTACACGGCAATATTAAAGTTGGACGCTCTGTCCCATGCAAATGCGTTTGATTTTATTGCCTGGCTCCATTCGACCGAACTCTTCACGAGGTAAACGTCGAGCGGATAAAGCTGTTTCTATTATGTTTGCAGACACGGTCCAGAGTACTTTACTCACTGTTTCACACCTGAAGGGTTACGCAGGGTAAATTGGCTTTGATGGCAGGATGGCAGATACCTAGGTCTACCTAAGTATACCTATTACCTAAGTAGGAACCTATCGTGTAGAGATGCAGAGGAAATTAGTTGTGCGATGGTTGTATTGTGGATGGTACCTTACCTACTGATGTTGATCAACATCTTTGCTCCGTCACCTACATTTTTATATATTTAGATAAATGCACAGATTTTGGCCTAAGGGTTGGTTGAGGTAGGGGAATTCAGAGATACGAAAGTACCGCTAAATCTAAATAAAAAAAATTCATCATCTTAACATTTGTAACAAACTTGCAGTTTCACAGTATATACTAAGTACTTATCTAATAAAGTCAACTATACTTAATTATTGATGTAGTCGCATCCTCTAAAAACAAAACAAAGTTATAACAGCTCCGTCTTGATCATTTCTCCTTTATCAGAAGAGTACCACAACTGTCATACTTAAAAGCAAACACTTCGTTTTTAGTTAGGTGTAAATATTTGTTAAGATAGGTTTAAAGTATATTTAAGTTGTTTAGTTTAGTGTATATATATATATATATATTGTTATTTAAGATTTTGTAATAAACTCTAGCCTATAAAAAAAAACACTTCACTAACATGGTTATTTCGAAATACTAACCTACCTATTTATGCAACAAAAACTGGTTTCTATGGCTCGCGGAAAAGCGATGGATCATGAAATGGATTATATCGCGAATAAAGGTATAATCCTCATAACAGGGGCTCGCGGGTGGACAGCAAATTATTCAACTAAAGCCTTACTTGACGTGGGAATGGCGAGCAGTGACAGACGGTAAAATAATGTGAAATAGGTAGGTACTATGTGTGAAAATAAATGCCTACATAGATTTATTTTCTATTAACTTTAATAATATTTATTTTTACGTACGTAGGTACTGTTTTTCCTCTAAGTTAATATGCCAGCCCTATTAACTTTTTCCTTAGCTTGTATAATATAGGTAATTATCAACATGATTATAGGTAGTTTATCCTACATTGATTATCCGTTCTAATAGTCGCTTGATTTGCTATAAATAGACAAATTCCTAAACAAAAAAAAAATCACGTCGCCAATTCTAAGTCGTCCTTAAATAAGAGCTCTAGTACCAAGCGGGCACACGAGAGGCCCTCTAACGATAATCCCATCTAAAGGATCAGATTAGTGAGCTCTACTGTCATTTGTCTAGTGATTATCCTTTGATTACCTAGATAGGGACAATAGTGGATATTACAGTGAAGGATTAACTTGTGAGAATATTTCCTGAGGGTTATTGGAAAAATTAGTTAATCACAGGTATACAGAATAAGTACCTAATATCGTTATTTTGGTTGTGTATATATGTCAATGAAAGCGAAAATATTGAACTATGGTCTGCGATCGTGTACCTACCTAATCGATCGAGATGTATTTAACATGTGAAAATAAAGTTATCACTCGTCTTAAAACTGGCCCTTATCCCTTATGCTCTACTCTGCCTCCACATATTCTATAACAGGATCTGTATCTGCCCCACATTGCACCTGGACCAAGCCGCGTGGAACCGATGGATGCAAGAGGCAAACAGTCACTCAAAGTGGCGTTGTAAGGGGAGACCTATGTTCAGCACTGGATGTCTTCAGGCTGTTGTTAATGATGATGATGTTCTACTGGCCAAAATGGTCATTCATCACTCGTATTACTTACAATCTCTTCCTTTCCCATGGTTCAGTTAAGTGATATGCGTTGCACTTGCGTCTATGTATATTTTACCTATCATCATCATCAGCCCGTAGATGTCCACTGCTAAACATAGGCCTCCCCCAGAGAGCGCCACTTTAAGCGGCTGCTCGACTCTTGCATCCATCGGCTCGCCGCGGTTTTCACCAGGTCGTCGATCCGCCTAGTGGGGGGTCTGCCTACGCTGCGCTTTCCGGTTGGTGATCGCCACTCGAGAACTTTTTTTCCCCATCGGTTGTCAGTTCTGCGAGCGATGTGGCCTGCCCATTGCCATTTCAACCTGCTAAATTTAAGGGCTATGTCGGTCACTTTAGTCCTTCTGCGGATTTCCTCGTTCGGGATCTTATCTCGCAGGGAAACACCAAGCATCAAGATACGAAGCATTCGTGTGTTACTTTGTATCTTCGTTCGTTCATTATTCAACAACTTAAGAGTGTAATAAAACATATTCTTTGGTTGAACTTGTGTTACCTATCTTTTAATGCCAAGATGATAATAAGTTATATGGTGATAATGGTAACACATTAATAATAAAATGGATATAAGTAGCTAAAATACGTAAAGAGAAAATCTAGTATCTTACTTTACGTTCCAGACCAACTAAAAATGGCTTGTACATTTTTTGTTGGTTTGTGTAAAGGACAAATGAAACAGTGGTCTATTGTTTCCAGTATGATATGCCAAACGACCCACTGTTCATTTTTCAAATTATATTTCTATTTTAGCAGCTAATGATTGTTGGGTACTTATATTGAATTAGGTACTGAAAGGTTCCATGCTGGCTCCCGAAGTGTTTTCACTTCGGCCGTCTACGAAACTAGAATTTTGTACCAAGTTTTGTTTTTTTTATTATCTGTCTTAAAGCCTCAAATGCCACCTCATACCTACCTTATTTATCATTCTATAGGTACGCTATTTCTTTACGCAATGCACGACCTAACAAGCTATAATCGCTAGGGACACAGCTAGGGACAAGGCTTTTCTTTTAAAAGCCTAGGTTTAAGTTCGGGAATATTTAAGTACTCACATGTTAATAAGAAATTCTCTTTTGGCGTCTGTGAGCAGACGTCGTCACTTTTGTATCTGAAACAAAATACATAATATTTAACCTAAAACGTTAAAACTAAAAATAGTCTACTGGGAAGATTTTCAACAGTGGACGTCTTAAGACTAATAAAGTAAACAGGATTACCTAATTGCAACCCAGTCTCTAGAACCGAGAAAATTTCTTATTGGGTATAATAATAAGCATAATAAGCCAGATAGGCTATATGAAAGGCTTATTTTCATCACTAATAGGCTTTTATATTATTACCATTTATTTTGTTTCTGCTATAGCAAATTGTGACGTGAACTTGGAACACAAGTAATTTCGTAAATATTCCGTCAGAGTCAGAACAAATATTCAGTATCCAATTACGAAGATTATGATGCTTATGTGGTAAAATGATGTGCTTCAAAGAAAATAAAGCATAAATATGGCATAGCTGTATTTACCTATTGTAGATATATTTGTTTTTATTTTTTATTGAATTGATGGTCTCATTAGATACCTACTTTATCTTCTCTGATACTGTAATTACGCATGAATTCGCTATTCCCATAATTTTCTAATCTTGTTAAACTAAAACCATCCCGTGAGGAATATCAATTTACAAAGCAATCAGTAGGCTGTGAAGGAAGTTTCTCCCTTGGAGAATCTATTTAATTTAATGAGGCGATTGTGTGGATCATTATTGTAAAATATACCTAAGCTACCTACTAGTTAATATACTTTCCGTGACATACTGCATCGGTAATTTACAAGTTTTTCGCAATAAAAATATACACCATATCCTTTTCAAGAGTTATACCTATACGCCTATACTCTACTATGACTACTCCCTAAATTAGAACAATTTTTTACCCTAGCCATGAAAAAGTAAAATAAACAGATAAAAGAGTATGATATCTTCCGTTATTTTAATAATAGGTACAGTACCTAGTATGGGATTTCGTCAAAATATCACTTACAGTTAAAACGTTAATTGAAATCTCACAAAGGGTGCAAACAGTTTGGTTGGGAGAGGTTACAACGGGCATCGTTTCGCGGCAGGTTCACGAACCAATTAAAGTTAATAATCCCTTAGAATAAGGCGGTCGCTTTTAAATTAAGCTCTCAGATTTGGTTGGCTTATAAAGTTCCTCCATAATTCTTCATGCGATTCAATGATGAGCTAGGTTCATTTAGTTTTAGTACATGAGTTCTAAACATTAGCACGGCTTTAAATGTTTTGTAGTGGGTACATTATATACAGCTACAGCTGAATTTATCGACAGCTATGTACGATTGTACTAGTAATTTAAAAGGAAGGTAAGTACTAAAACTGGCAATACCTACTAAATAACCAATTCTTCATCCCAGCGTTAGTGTTGGATCACATCAATAGCCGGAAGACGTCAACTCCTGAACATAGGTAGACCTTCCCCATAAAACGCGACTTTGGGCTCTTATCATAGGGGGGGGGGGGGGTTTGCTATAATGCGACATGCAGGGCGGGTGGTTTGATGATCGCAAAAGATTATAATGAAGACCTTGGAGAATGTTGCTGCCCATTACTTGGATATTTCCTTAGCACTCCTACAGCACTCATGAAAAGAGATAAAGAGACTCGAGAATACACTGTCTTAGTAAACTTAAAAGAACTACTAAGTAGTCAATAGGCATGATGACTACTATTAAAAAAGAACAAGTAATACTTTCATAAAGAAGATTAAATATGAATGCAATAATTGAAAAAATAATTAAAATCGTTAAATAAATCACGGAGTAATAAGCTTTTAAAGTTTCTATAGGAGGCATCTCCTGTCCCTTTCTCGCGAAACAGAGCGCCTCCACAGTTACTACGAAAATCCACCTGTGACGTCACATGCCAAAGATATGTAAAGCTACCACAGCTTAGTGAGCTATCTCTTTCTATTCCGGTTTTTAAAATGCTTGTAACTTTGTCGCTTTTTGAGATATTTTATTTTTGTTTTCACAAATGTGCATCTTTTGAGGAATATTTTTAATTTATGCAAAAAAAAATTTTAGTCATCATGCCTATTATTTATCCCAGCGTTAGGCCCGGTTTCCACCAAAGCGGAGAGAAGAGGAGATGTGAGCTGTGCGTAGCAGAAATTTGAGCTGTGTTGTCTACGAAAGGAAGACGTCATGTCATTACGCCCACTCCCCGCCATCTGATTGGCTATTCAAAACAAATCTCCTCTCGTCTCCGCTTTGGTGGAAACCGGGCCTTAGTGCTTAGCCTATTTGCTTGCAATAGGAATGTCATCGGCGTATTGGAACACTATGAATGTGATATCGCATATCACCTACAACTGTGTGCCATTGTTAGGTCTCAGGAATCTGCGTGAGCAGCTAAACGTTGAGTGCATTGATATTTGGCATTCCATTGAGACCTAACTCAATACGGGTGCTATCTTGAATAAATCATCTTCAATTAGGTATTATCCTATAACTTGGGCTATATAATACTTCTATACATATCTATGGAACTTCTTTTAAACAGTGGCTAAGCCAATTTTGATGATTTTTTGTAACCCGTGCACAGTCGGTTAGTAAAATGTAAAGTTAATCATAGTTTTAGCCTCGAATCTTAGAAATGGACACCCCCATAAACTAAATAAGTGAATAATTGAACGTACTTAGAAAGAAGTGATAATGTGCCATTTCACGTTGTCATTCGGTAATAGGTACCTATAACGATGAAGCCAAATTAATTAAACATAATACACATTTATTTTGTAAGGTAGGTACTTGGACTTGCGGGCTGTATGTCTGAAAGAGTAACGACTCAATAATTATTATGTCATTATGATTTATGTAATTCAAACAAGAGTGTTTTCTATTTTTGGCAACGTATTGAAAACATAGGATTAAACGGTAAAAAGTTGTTGAATAACATTATCAAATATTCACTATCCATGTATGAAACTCACTGCAGTTTAAATACATATTAAAAGGGTAGTAGTAACACTATCCCGTTTGTTAGACAAACATGGAATAACAAGTATCGAGATAAATGCAAAAAACGCGCCACACTCATTTCAGTTTGGCAATCTGTAATTCACGCCTCAGGTCAACTCTGTTGAAAGCAATTATGCTATGATGGAAGTACCTATACCATTTGTTATTTATTGCAAACCCACTGGCCCATGACGAGCAAAGCCGTTATACAGCGTCCAACAAAATTGGAATAGTTCGTATTTACCTTTCAACAACCAGCAGGAATCGGTTTGTTTTGGAAGCGATGGCATGCTATTGCATAAACTTAGCAAAGAGTTCACTGGTACTTTTTTTTTGACTAAGTCACTTGCTCCGGCTTTGCATGGGTTAATCATTAGTATTACACCTTGGTCCTGAGTCTTCACTGTGTGTTTTTCCTGTGTCTTTGTGACTGTGTCTGTGTCTTTTTTTTCTGTGTGTATTTGTGTATTTTTGTGTGTGTTCCTTAGAAGAGAGAATCGAAAGGGAAAATGGATATAGGAATATGATAGATGTATGAGATAGTGTGGAAGTAAGGCAGGACTCTGCTCTGCCTCACTTTGCCATTACTAGAGAGCTAAATAAGTTTATGAGCTAATGGTATCCGTTGGGAGCCACCTCAGTAAAGCCAGATTTTCTTTAGGTGGCAGTTACCTGGTGCATGTCAAATAAGCGAACAGCTTAGTTCAATTCCATTGACGTGCGGGTTGGAAGAAAAATGTAATAGGTGGGTTCTTAGCAATGGCAGACGGAGAAAAAAATTGAAAGCTTTTTTATCAATATTTTACAAGACGAATAAATCGAATTCAAGCAAACTGGGAGGGGTGAACTAGTATTTGAAAAACGTAGGATTTGGTATAGAAATACGTAAAGTTGTATGTGACTATAAGTTAATATCTATTTACTTAGGAATATATCTATTTATTTTTATTGATATAAGTATAATATGTAAAATGTATACTTATATGTATTATGTCTATTATAAATACCTATATATTATGTTTATGCAGTTTTTATGATGTTTATTGTATATTATTGTATAGTACGTACGTTTATGAACAGCTTTTTGGGGAAACCACCGTCCATATGTTTTTGCGTTATTCCTTTCCATGCATGGTTGTCTGGAAGAGTTCGCTTTAAGCGATAAGACCGCCAATTGTAACACTTCCGTTAAATTTGTACTTTTGTTTATAATTTGTGTATTTCAATAAAGAGTTTATCTATCTATCTATCTATCTAAATTTGGGACATTATAAAAATGTCAGTCTTTTCAAGCCTCTACGAATTTTTGTAGCGCTACGCCTTCCTCATCAATCAAAATAAAACAACAAACCGCCGCGTCCTAATTACATTATGCGGTTATTTTACAGATAAGGAGGCAAGTTTTAATTGCCCTGTGTGTTGTGACTGCTCCGTACTTCGTTCATGCTACGTAGCAATATGCAGTTAGCCTGATCTGTTGATAGTAAATAACCTTTTTTTTTGAGGGGGTGAAATGCCCTCGCACTTCCTTCCCACCACGGGGGTGATGGCAGGGGGTATGTGGGACTCGAACCCACTAAAACCCCCACGTGATCCATCCGCCGCCGGGACGGAGTGAGATAGGGTCGCGCTAGCATTCACTATCTCGCCAAACTGTACAAAATAAGATTAAATAAACATTTATGTTCTCAATAAAAACAACCTGAATATATATTTTTTATGCATGAATAGGCCATCAATCAAAGCCAGAATATGTTTAAATCAGTATAATCGTGTATTTATTTGTTTCAATAACTGAAGCTCTACGAATTGTCGTAGCGCTACGATACCCATCAATCACAACAAAATCCCTCCTAATAATTTTGCAGTGGATGTAGAACAACTGCGGAATACGATTATTATATCCCGCGGTTGTTCTACCTACGGCGTAGATGGTGGCAAGTTTTAATTGCGCCGTGTGACTCGCCCGCGCCCCATTCACTGGTGCTACGCCGTAGCCCCGTAGCGTCTCATAAAAGAACTTATTCTTGTAAAGAGATGCAACGCCAACTTTGTGTCCCCTTGGAAAAATTCACGTCTACGCGGAGTCTTTTCAATCGGAATGACTTGACGTGGGAGACTTTAAATGGAATATTTTAGTATAATGGTGCCTAGTTGCGACGTATGACATTATTGGAATGTTTTCGATATATGAACTTAGGAACAAAAATATTCTAAGCCTGCCTACTTGACTTATTCTTTTTCTGAGTATTGCAGAACCATGGTCCTCGTAGTTCTTGGGTCCCTAGATACAAAGGATCCTGCTTAGGGTCCAGAATCTATGTGTATGATTGTTGGGCGTTATTTATTATGATGGAATGAAATGATCTTTATTCCGGACACACAATATCGCAAAAGTAACAATAATACAAGGAAAATAGTAATCAGAAACTTTCATATACACTCATAAGCGATTATGATTTATTAAAGAGGCGATGTGGACAACCATGAGGCATGTTTTAGGAACAGCTGCCCTACCACAAAGTATACACAAACCATCATGGTTCGTGACAGTAATAAATTGTTTATATATTGTTTATATTGTTTACTAGCTTTTGCCCGCGGCTTCGCACGCTTGTGTTATGTTATTTTTACGTTAATAGTCTAATAATAGATCATGCATTTCGTACCAAACAACAAAATCCACTAAATCTTTTCGAAGCTGAGCACAGTAACCTGTATTAGCATAGGTATAGGTATAACGCAAGCACAGCCGTGAGTGTAAGCTATTTAAGCCATTACCTAAAATTAAACGTTTTGAGTCTAATATAGATTTATAATAGTAAAAGAAGTTTCAAACAAAAAACTACAATATTATAAGTACCTCTTCATATTAGGTACAACAAAAAGAAATCATCATCACTTCACTCAGGTCTTTAACAGAAGTTTCAGTAAGTTTTGTTTAGGTAGTAGTTACCTAAGCAGGCAGGTACAGTTTAGAAAAATATGGAAGAATCACACACGATGATCCTGTTTTGCTCAGTTTTACATAATTATTATCCGCGCGCTTTTTGTTCCATTTACCACATTTTTTTTTACCTTCTTAAGTTTGGTTCCATACGAATTGAGTACCTAACTACCTACACACAGCCAGTGTCAATAATAAGTTTATAAATTGCTGGAGATATGCATTTACCTGTACGACGCGTACATAATTAATTTTCTTAATACTAATTAGGAATTACTAATACTAAACCACCACTCCTTAAAGAAACGACAGTTATAATTATTATATTATGTCCACTATTGTCCACGCTGTCTCATTCCCAACATACCTACCTAGTGATGAAAGTGAGGAAGTAGGTTAAATCGTCATTACATAATTATTACTAACACCCAAAGTTACTTACCTACTATTACTATAACCTTCTTGAAGTAACCGAGTAATCAATCATTTTCTGTTCCCGTGGTTTATTTAAAAGCCCACAGATCTAAAATATTTTAACTATTAAAAACTTATTTCAACATGCAAGAAGAAGAAGAAGAACAAATCAAAAACGAACGAACGTTACGCGCCATGTTGTTAATTCGAGGATACAATTTTATTGCCATAATGAATACCTACATATTAATTATTATATCTAAGTACCTACCCTTTTTAAACATTTTTCATCAAATATTTCGTATCATTGGCTAAATACAAATAATAGCACCTCCGGCTTACTTTAATGCCAAAATAAAAAAGGTTTAAAATGCGTAGCAATGATAAGGGTATATAACTTAAGTACCAACCACTAACGCTAACGCCAAACGCTAACTCCGAAACTGTATTGAAATGACATTCGCTGTGGAAAAGTTAGCGATTTCCGAAATGTCATCCTAGTACATTTTGGAGTTAGCGTTAGTGGTTGGTTTCTTTGCTAGACCCCCAGGTACCTTAAAACTTCCTTGGGGTTGATCAAGAATGTAGCAGCAGCGCAAAAATAATTTTATCTACCTAATTAGAATGGTAACGTGTGGTAAGTTCATGTAAATAATACATTTTACCAGATTTTCGCCAATAAAGAACATTACTCCCGCCAAAACCCCATAAATCGAAAACTTGAATAAAATGTATGCTTCAATATTGGCTAAGTATGATAATCGTGTGAAGCCTTATGAATAATTATAAAAAGTCTAAGTACCTACCCTTTTTTATAAAATACTTCCTATCATTGGCTAAATACAAATTTTGTCTAATGCCAAAATAAAAAAGGGTTTACAATGCGTAGCAAAAGCAAGGGTCAATGGGCACAGATTACTGAATATGTTACTACTAAAGGTTAAGCTATAGGTACTATAAATACAATTTTAAATACTTATTTCGAATGGTAAAGCGTAGTAGATTTTTGAAAACTAATACATAATACCAGATCGCCAATAAAGAATTTTGCCCTCTCCAGAACCCAATAAATCGAAAACATGAATAATAATTTAGTTGTGTTTCAATATTGGCTAAATATGATATCGCGTGAAGCCTTAAAACTTATAAAAAAAGTTTAAGAAGTTTTTAGTTTTATAATTAAATTAAATATAATATTAAATTTTTTTTTTTTTAGTTTTTTTTGTTTCTCTTAAACATTAATAAAATAAAAAATAAATAAAATAAATAAAATAAACTCCTTGTTCTCTGTGTCGTGCTCATATTCAAGAAGGTTCTCATACCTATCCTCTTTTTTTAGTTTAGACCACAGATTAACGAAAAAACTTATCTATATGTAAATACATATGATTTTTTTGGGTATAGGTACTTACATAATGAACACATTGTTTTTCTCTAATCTGCATTGCATCGAGCGCAGACGAAGTTATCGCGCGTATTATTTCGCCGTAGCCCGAAATGTGTGATACACTACCGGTAATGCAGGCGCACCAATTGTTATTTACTGTTGTAAAACATGCAGTAAATTACTTCCTTATTGCTTAGTGCAGTGGGGATTGTTCAGAATGAAATACAAAAATATAAGAGTTCCGTACTCAAAGAGTAAATCCTTATTACTAAACCTCCGCTGTCCGTCTGTCTGTCGGTTTGTCCACCAGGATGTACTTATGAATCGTGATAGTTAGACTGTTGTATTTTTCACAGATGAAATATTTCTGTTGCCACTATAATAACCGTGGTCCGTATTCAAAGGGACAGATAAACAGACAAATAAAAAAAAATTGGTTTTACTTCATATTAATGAGGAATTATAAATTAAATCTATTACAATTTATTTTTGTAATCACAAATAATACTCTCACAGTTTGTAAAACATATTTATTCGCCGACATGCAATATAACGCTACTGCTTCCTCCATTTTATTTAGCCCACGTCGGTCGCGCAGCAGGCAAACAAATTGACTGTGTGTCCAGGTTGGGGCGCTACAAAAACATCGAGGATAGTCAAAAGAGATGTTTTTGTGCGCCAACTCAACAGCGAAGGTTCGGGCGTATATGAAGCCGTGCCATAATAGTAACAGAGTTTTTTTCTTTAATCTGTGCATCCGGATAAACCCGAGATAAAATTACCGTCAGTAGCAGTGTAGCAGAGTAAAATTTTTTTTCTTTCATCTATGGTTAGTAGCCAAAATATAACTTACCTTTTGACACTGGCTAAATACCTACACTATGTGTGGAGCCAAAATATAAGACAAAAAACTTACCTTGAGGCCTTGAAGCGGCCATCTTGTTAAAATCCCGTTCCGTTTCATAATGAAATCTTAATCATTTTCACAAAAAAAAAATTAACGATATATAAAATTTAATATATCCTATGTTTTGCGCCGGGTTTTTCTAAGCTTATTAGTGAAAACCGCATGAAAATCCGTTCAGTATTTTCGGACTTGTGCCGTAACAAACAAACAAACAAACAAACAAACAAACAAACAAACAAACAAACAGACAAAATGTCTAAAAAGTAGCTTAACGTGATCAGCGAAAAATTTCAAGCCAACCTGTGTCATTTTTTTTTCAATATCTTGCATTTACAGATTTTTTTATCTCTACAGTTTTATTATATGTATAGAGTATAGATTGTTAAAAACATAAGTACAGAGGTAAATACAAAAAAGAAGACTTAATTATTACGCGTGCACATACAATATTAATAATAATTAATAATTGTAGTTACTAATGCAAAGAATTGACCTGTGGAGTCCAAACTAGGCTAGGCCTGTATCTTGGTACCCCTAGAGTTGCCAAACAGAAGTGATAAAGTAGTAATGCTTCAAGGTTACAATAATATTGTTCGAATTCGCACCATGAACTTATAAAGTATTCTTGCGCGAGAACGAGACGCCCTACATTTTTATATAGCGTTATCACTGTCGCACGTCGCTGTCAAGATGATGTAAAGGTATGACATGACAATTGTATTTAAGTGAACGATTTAACGTGACGTCATCGCGTGCTCTGGCTCTGCAACATTAAAGTATTCTTACTTTTATGTCATTTGTCAATGTATGATTGAAGTAATATTGAAGTAATAATGCTAAAAGACTTTGTGGTGACTCCCCAGGAGTAAAAAGTGAAATAGAATATTATATATAGCAACTTACTATTCTGGTAACACAAATTATGATACACCTTGTTTAGTTTTAGTTTACTCGCACCAACCGTAACTATCATATAAACAAGCAAGCAGAATAATCCTACCTATCACCGTGGTCGTAATTAACTGTAACGCTGTTGTGAAGGATTATGAAGGTCCCCCCGTTGTATTTAACGGTTGTAAGATTATGGAAACGTAAGATGGACCTTCACTTAGATTTACTATTTTATTAGACATGTTCTAAAATGGACATTCCGGTAAACTATGGACAAATTTACAAAGCTTTTTTTGAATTCGAGACTAAGTGACAATAAGGCTGAAAGTGGAGTTCAGAGAACAAGTCTTTTAACGCACTCCTTTTATAACTGTCGTTTATATAATTACCTAATAATTTAATTTCAATTGAGTTGCCCAAGTCATCCAAAAGTACTATTATCATAATCTGGTACAATATCACTTAAAGATCCATGCACGAAGCAAAATTTACGTGATCATTATAACTGATAAGTTTGGGACAAACTTGGCACAAACATTGGAATATCTCACCGCGAGCATCTGCCATGGATCGCACCGGTTAGTTCCAACTTTACTACGCAGCATTACTACCATACTGCTATAATAATAACATGGACTAGCATTATTTAATTTTATAATCTTATACGAGTTTATTGTTGACATATCATTACGCTGTTCCAGAAATGTAAGCATCTTGGTAAGCTCCAGTTAAAACCATCACAAGCTGACAGAAAGGCATCTATTGCACCGATCAGATTATAGTGTTTAGACATATTTCCCATGTGGAAGCGCCCTAATATCGCGGAGTGAGGTAATCGGATTAGATACCTCCTTCGAGTCAGAGCTTAACTTACTCATGGCTGATGTTTTGACGGTTTTGTAGCTCGTATTACTTAGTATATAGATTATAATTTATGTAACGGTTTTATATTTGTTGTTATTAGATGCGAATATAAAAATTGCCTAATGTTAATATATTTTCATGTATGAATGTGCTTTATATGCAGATTAAAATAATGTAATGCTCAATGAATGGCAAATGTAGTGCTTGATGCGAGATTTAAAATATTCAGCTAGCAATCGGTACTCATATAAATTGCGTAGGTACCTATGTATCATCGAATAGAGTTTTTAGTACTGCTAGCAATTGCTATAAAGTGCAGAGTGCAAAGTTATCTCACTTGTCAATAGCTAATGTAGACGCAACAACTTGTGCGGTTAATTTCCAGTACAGAGTAGAGTTACTAGGGCGGGAATTCGTGTAACCGTAGAGACGCGGCCTTTGTCAAGTTTTCCCGAGTCGTTCACTCACAGCCACTCACGTAACTTCGCAGATTTCAACCCATACAGCTTCGAGACGTTTGCTAAGTATTCCCATACACGAAACTTACGAAATTAAGGAATTTAATTTTAACTGACGTTTGTGAAAATATTTATACGGTGCGGTCGCTGAAATATTGCTTCAACGACACAACGGGTACAACGATTTATGATAAAGTGTGCTGTTATTAGATTTTTGAGCATCCACAGTTTGCGAGATTGCATATTTGAGAATACATGAGCGGTGAAGGTAAAATGGGGTCACAGGCACCCCCGTGACTAATCGGTTCGCTCGTAAGCTCATTTCGTCTGCACATGATTAAGATGTGGGATTTATTTAATGTACTTATATACATTTCTAAAACTCTACCTGTTTTATCGAGAATTAGAGAATGTTGACTCGCAACTGGTCCGTTTCCCGAGTTTTCTTTCTACTTTTTGTGTACTTGAACGTATATCGGGTCGAGCTATTAGTCGTTCACCAAATTTTAAGAAGAACGAGCGCCACCCGCCTATTACAGTAGGTAGCAGTGCGACGAGATCTAACTATACATTATATAGTTTCGCGTGACACTAGAATGCGTCTGTAAATTTTCCGTAAATACCTTTTATGACCGCGATGGGATTGTACCCTATGATGACCCCGGTGATAAAAGCATCCCTGAGAAAAATTTCATCAAAATTAGTTTAGCGTTAAAGCCAGCCCAAACAAAACACTTCACTTTAATAGACTACTTTAATGTTTTCAAAATAATAAATCGTGTTTAACTTTAACTTATCTATTAACAAAGGGAAAGCTTAGGTAAGGTACTTAGCAAACAAAGCTAGTGTTTATGATACAAATGATACAAATGATACAAATTTTTATTGCGGTAATATGGTACAGAGATGTTATATAGTAGAATTAATAAAGTCCAACATATTAGCCATTACTGGCATGCAATAATAATAAAAAAAAAAATATAAAGGCAAATTAGAATATCCGTTGTTACAAATTACATGCATTCTTGAATTTATGTTAATTTTAGGTAGTATCTATAATAGTCAATAAATGAATCGTGTGAATGTCAAACAAAAATACCCAGTTCCTAGCCTAGATTTATACGAAGAAGTATATATGTCTATGGTTATTAGGTACCTACTTAATAAGATTTTACAACGATATATACCTATTAATATTAAGTAACAAACAAACTAATTTTTGTACTGCATGTATTCCTGCACCGAGTAAAAGCATCTTTGCAATAGCCATAAGTGTAGTTTTCCTTTGAACTGACTTGAATTTAGGTTTTTTAGATCTGATGGCAGTTTGTTGAATATTTTGACACACATACAATAACTGTTTCTCTTACACATTTCTGTTTTTGAATAATGAATGTTCCACAAGACCCGTCAATTCGAAGAAACATGCCATTCCATTTGAATTCATTCACTCGGTTTTATTGCTATGACGCGATTTAAACTAATGGTTACACGTTTTGAGTCTATAGATTTTCTTTGAAAGTTAAAGCTCTGAGGAGCCGATAAACGATTGCTACTATAAAATTGAATTGTGACCCCAACTTTAAGCGTAGGTGAGATGGAGGTGCACCGGGATTCGAGAGAAAGGACAGCAGAATTTTCGGACGAATGCGAACAAAAGAATTTGGTGCAGATGAAAATTATTTACACTAGTTATTCCAGGTCAGACACAATATACTTTTTATAAACTGTAGCCACCTTAACAAGTTGGTTAACTATATTTGGATCAATAAACCCATAATATATATATAAGTAAGTCTATAAACTTACTATAACCCAAAAAGTTCATGCCTAATATAGGCACATAAAATCAAATAGTAGTCTTGCTTGTGTGATGACTTGTCATTAGAGATAATGGTACGTCACGTTCAGCGCGCCAAATTCAAATATTCTGGCTTGTTTTGCTAATTATAGCTTAATTACTCAACGCAATTACATGAAAACTTATTTAGTTAGTGTGTAGTTTAGTTTAGTTTTTATTATTGTAGTAGTTAGCTTGAGTAATAAAGGCATATTGCCCACTACATGAGAACTAGTTTTCTACAAACAAATAGAATGTATCAACAAATTAGGATTAAAAGTATCACCTAAAATATCGCAAATAACTGATTTTGTCTTGGGTTTTCAGTTTATTGCCAATTGTTGCTAAACCAATGATATTTAGTTGATATTTTTAATCCTAATTTGTTGATACATTTTATTTATTTGCGGAAAACTAGTTTTCATGTAATCCACCTTATGTTTATTTCCAAACCATTTCTTCTAAAAACTTAAATAACATAATATGTTCCGGTAGTGCTTGCACACTACTGCTTGGCGGCAGAATAACTGACAAAGCGGTGGTACCTACCTAGGTGAACTTTGCAGAAAAGTCCTACCACCTAGTAAAATATACATATTTTATAATATAATGAAACAAGGATTGATTAATTCCATATTTTTGAAAATAAAAACATACCTACGTTTTGTTAGTTCCGTTTTTAAAATCTGTATTAATTAAAAGGGGTTTGTCAAGAAGTAATTATGTCGCCCCTGTAAGACTAGACCTCTGAACCGATCTTGATAAAACTTGGCAAAGAGTTAGCTTAAAAGATCAAGAAATGACAAAGGGTATATAAAAGCTGCATGTAAGCAGCAGGGCGCAGCTAGTATGAGATATAAATAAATTAAAGCAAACCCCTTAGCTTTAAACATTCATCATTATCCTTCCAAACTTCTTTTCAACGTGTAAACTTTTATCACCAGCTCAATATAAATTCCCCACCGGGTAAAACTCGTATTAATTCAGGCCCGGCGGAAGCACAATTGGCCATAGACAAGTTTAATTCCTCTCTAAGCGGAAAAGAAATGAACAGACACCTCTGCCAAAATGAAAAGAGACCTGATTTATAGCCTGCGTAAAACCGGAGGCCGGATCTTATTAACATTACTTTTTATAACACAGTGGGTGTTAAATTGTAACAATGTAGACAGAAATTTAATTAAAACGTCCACGGAGTGTTAACTAGAGCTATCAAGTGGCATACTTTATACTGAAACTGCGACTTTAAATACTAGTTTGTTCTTTGTGGAAGGAATTTTATAAACCGGCAAAGGTAATACAGCAAGTATTTTTGATGATGCTTCTTTTGATTCTTATGCGGAATTTGAAAAGAAACTGTTTTTTAAACGGTCTGTTCACCGTTTTCCCTTTCTGATTTTCTTCTTTATTTGTGCCATCTATACTAATTGTAGATATTTGCACCTTTTTGAATTATGTGGATTTATGATGGTAGCGAGTGTTTCTCCTCACATACAAGCTGTTTAACTATGGAAGCTGTTAGATACATGGGTTCTTTCTTCGAAAATACATAGTACTTATTTAAGTTTTCTTTAAACCACTTTTGGTCTCCGATAGAGACACTCTATTTTTTTAAAGGGACTCTCATTTAAAAATGATTTAGATTTTTTTACTTTAAGTGAATTTCTTATAAGTAACTTCTTTAAACTGACAACGACTCAACTAAAGCGTCTGATTGTCGTAAAAGTAACATGTACATTCTTTTAATTAACAGTATCTTAATTAAAACAAAAACGGCAAACAACCCGACGGGACTATTGATTAAACAGAAACAGAAACGTCGTACCCCACTGCCTTTTTAACTTACCCAAAGGCCTTAGGACTTTTCCCTACACACCTCTTATTAAAAGTTACGGAGCCTGTAGGGACCTTGTTCATCAATTAAACATCCTTATTAAATCAATCATAGTACTTATACCTGTATAATAACTGGCAGAAAATGATAAGAGTGAAATACGAAATGTACCGATGGTCGTACGTAAAGTAGGCACTCATATACACTTGAACGCTCGACATTTTGAAGAAGGTTCCTGGAATAAAGCCCCTTTTGTGTTTTTGGGTCGAAATTTTCCCAGAAAGCGCTCTGAGAGGTCTTTGTAATAAGCATCTATGCCCCCAAACATTTACACGGTATATAATTACTTGTTATTTTTCTGAAGTAAATAAGCCCAACTTGTATATTTTAAGCATCTTTGAAACAAACATTCGATAGAGAGTCGTTAGATTGTTAAAACTTTTTTATTGTAGGTAGGGGTAAGTACTCAAAAGTACAACTGTCAACGAATTGTTGTTGTATTATTATAATATTTTATTAGCCTTCAGGCGGCCTAAAAGTTCTGACACCAGGAGCCGTACTGTGAGCTCCAAGCGCGATTCAAAAGAGAGCCTATTTTGGGTGGCGTGTCAAAATATTCATACAAAAAAACATTGCGATCCAATATACGCTCTAATTTGAATCGCGCTAAGAGCTCACAGTACGGTCCCTGGGCTTACCACTTGCCTACACGAGTCTTTCTTTTTTTATATTATTTTGACTGTTTATTTTTATTTCTTTCATTTTAAAGGTAGACCAATTGCTTTCTGATTCTGTCTATTACTTCTCGAAATGTTTGCTTTGTAAAAGTGTACCATAGTAGACCACATCTTAGGTATACGCACATCCCATGATTTCCGTTCCGTTATCTTGATCACAATCGATGGCAATCTCGATACTAACTATGTTAGAGTCTATTTAATTTTTATTTAGCTAGGATTGAGTTTTAAATACCCAAATAACAAAGCAGTAAACATTTATTGTACTGAAAAGTCTAATGCAAGTGTAGCTCTTTTGGTTTAAAGTGTAAGGTAAGTATATCAATAGAAAACAATGAAGACATTGACAAACAATAGTTTCAGGGATCAGACAAGGGTAAAGGGTTCGGAACTAGACAGATGTCCGTATAATAAAACATTGGAACAGGAAAGTTTGCAAGTAAGCGATTGACTTTACAAAAATTCTACTTTGCATTTAACAAGTGTATTTATCACGTATGCCAGTTATGTGTTACCCTTTTCTTTGGGTTTGTGCGACGTGTGAATGGTGTTTGCAACTAGTAACGAAACTGGGTTTCAGATGCGGCCAAAAGAAGCAAAACTATGGATTCAAAATTCATCCTACATTTAAAGTCTCAAACAGTATAATGTCAGCTATCTTATTGTTTACCTAAACCTTATTGAATAAAATTGGAATAATATCTCAAAATAACACGTAGGTGCTCACGTAAGTATATGCAGAGGGCTGAGACAAGGGTTTGTGAACGACCAGATGTACATAAACCAAATAGAAAATATATTCACAGTATCGAGAGCACGTCCGATTTTTATAAATATATACCTACTGAAATGTGTTGTTGAACGTAATTTAAAACTGAGGTTTTTAAAGCTTCCAGTGTTTACTGAATCATATTTATTTAGAAGTTACTTATATGCGGTTTATTTTTTATTCAAAATTGCTATTTTCGTATGAAGGATGGCGCATTTTGTTTTTAGGCGGAGAAAATTACACTGCTGATGATATTTCAATAAATTGTGTAGTGGTAATTGAATCGATTGTTAATTTAAACTTAATTACTCTCATACTTGTACTGACAAATCTGACAAATAAGATAATTATATATTTGTAGGTACCAATACGCACTAAAACCAAAAAGATGAAGTTGGCATTCAAGTATACTCCGCAAAAATATGTAAATGTCTACCTATATGTGATTCCTTCTTCGTTCTCTTGTGGGCGAGTGGTTAGTCCTACCATTAGATTTTTAAGCCACCCAAAGAATCTCTCTTGGCGTTCACACCAATAAATAGGACCAAGGGCTATGCAATAAGTTCTAAGTTAAGCAATCGAATGAACAAAGTTCAAGTCAAATTTCGCAGTTCCCCGTATAAAATTGCAATATGCGGTCCCGTTTAATCCAGTCTATAGACGATAAATGCTAATTTTATCCCAACTTTCCGAACAAAATGCAAAAAAAAAAACTTACACAATCGAGCGGAAAGCTTTCTAGAAAATAAGAAAATCTTGAGGCTTATAGTTTCCATTTTGCATAGTTTGGACTTGGTTTTACTGATGTTTGCGTAAGGTACTTATATCCTTTAGTTTTTGATCCGCGGTAAGTTATAGAGTGGGATTATAGTTCAAAAGAAACAGTGATAGTTCAGTTTTGTTTTAATTAAAATGCAGTGTTGAGTAATGCTTAGAAAACTAGAAAATATGGTTATTTAAAAGTACATTATATACCTTTCCTGTCCCTTGATCGCCTTAAAAAATACACTTATACGTATTAAATTATCGCGGCCTACTCCTATAACCAATACCATATTATAAAGTACCTACTCATGTCGAAAATTTATTCAAGTAGATTTATCTTTGGGCTCATAACACGGAAATTTGATTTCCTATTCCCCGTTATTCAATCATCCAATACTTTGTACGCGTGTTTGTGAATCATAAATTTCAATTAGGGAATCGTGGAATAATAACCGAGGCAAGTAAGATGCTTGAAAATGTAGAGAAATTTCTTTGATGATACTGTTATTAGGTACTTCTTGTCTACTCGAGCTTGTCTCTTGGTAATTATTTTAGTGAGCCGTGTTTATAACTGTCATTAGCATCTCCGTGTAACTAATGAGGCTCTATCTTCTATCTATACATATCTATACATATAATAAAACTGTAGAGATAAAAAAATCTGTAAATGCAAGATATCGAAAAAAAAATTACACAGGTTGGCTTGAAATTTTTCGCTGATCACGTTAAGCTACTTTTTAGACATTTTGTCTGTTTGTTTGTTTGTTTGTTTGTTTGTTTGTTTGTTTGTTTGTTTGTTACGGCATAGCTCCGAAAATACTGAACGGATTTTCATGCGGTTTTCACTAATAAGCTTAGAAAAACCCGGCGCAAAACATAGGATATATTAAATTTTAAGAATCGTTAATTTTTTTTGTGAAAATGATTAAGATTTCATTATGAAAAACGAAACGAGATTGTAACAAGATGGCCGCTTCAAGCCTTCGAGGTAAATTTTTTTTATTATGTTTTGGCTCCAAACATAGTGCCTATTTAGCCAGTGTCAAAAGGTAAGTTTTATTTTGGCTACTAATCATAGATGAGGGAAAAAAATCTCTCTCTCTGACGGTAATTTTATTTCGGGTTTATCCGGAGGCACAGATTAAAGAAAAAAATATCTGTTACTATTATGGCGCGGCTTCATATACCTTCGCTGTTGAGTTGGCGCGCAATAACATCTCTATTGACTATCCTCGAAGTTTTTGTAGCGCATAAGCGCACGAACCCGGACACACAGTCAATTTGTTTGTCTGCTGCGCGACCGACGTGGGCTAAATAAAATGGAGGAAGCAGTATAGCGTTATATTGCATGTCGGCGAATAAATATGTTTTACAAACAGTGAGAGTATTATTTGCGATTACAAAAATAAATTTTAATAGTTTTCATTTATAATTCCTTATCAATATGAAGTAAAGCATTTTTTATTATTTGTATGTTTATCAGTCCCTTTGAATACGGATTACGGTTGTTATAGCGGCAACAGAAATATATCATCTGTGAAAAATTCAACTGTCTAACTATCGCGATTCATGAGTACATCCTGGTGACTGATGGACAGACAGACGGACAGCGGAGGTTTAATAATAAGGATTTATCCTATGAGCACGGAACCCCAATCATTTTTATTTCATTCTGAACAATCCCCACTGCACTAAGCAATAAGGAAGTAAATTAATGCATGTTTTTATTTATAACTAAGACAAAAAACAGTAAATAGCAATTGGCGCGCCTGCATTACCGGCAGTGTACCGTGCTTTTCGGGCTACGGCGAAATACATCGCGCGATAACTTCGTCTGAGCTCGATGCAATGCAGATTACAGAAAAACAATGTGTTCATTATGTAAGTAACTATACCCAAGGAAGTTATATGTATTTACATATAAATAAATTTTTCCGTTAATCTGTGGTCCAAACTAAAAAAGAGGATAGGTATGCGAACCTTCTTGAATATGAGGACGACATACACGGAGAACAAGGAATCTAGAAAACTAAAAACTTCTTAGACTTTTTTTATAAGTTTTAAGGCTTCACGCGTTATCATATTTAGCCAATATTGAAACATAACTAAATTATTATTCATGTTTTCGATTTATTGAGTTCTGGCGAGGGCAAAATTCTTTATTGGCGATCTGGTATTATGTCTTAGTTTTCAAAAATCTACTACGCGTTACCATTGAAATAAGTATTTAAAATTGTATTTTTGGATGGATGGACATTTGACAATAATTGTATTTATAGTACCTATAGCTTATTCTTTAGTAGTAACATATTCAGTAATCTGTGCCTATTGACTCTTGCTTTTGCTACGCATTAAGCTCTTTTTTATTTTGGCATTAGACAATATTTGTATATAGCCAATGACAGGAAGTATTTTATGAAAACTGTTTAAAAGGGTAGGTACTTAGACTTTTTGTAATTATTCATAAGGCTTCACGCAATTATCATACTTAGCCAATATTGAAGCTTACTTAATTAACATTTTCATTCAAGTTTTCGATTTATAGGGTTTCGGCGGGAGCAATGTTCTTTATTGGCGATCTGGTCAAATGTATTATTTACATGAACTTACTACACGTTACCATTCTAATTAAGTAGATAAAATTATTTTTGCGCTACTGCTACATTCTTGATCGACCCCAAGGAAGTTTTAAGGTACCTGGGGGTCTAGCAATGATCCCAATCGCTAACGCTAATGCCTCACGCTAACTCCAAAATGTATTGGAATGACGTTTCGGAAATCGCTAACTTTTCCGCAGCGAAAGTCATTTTAATACATTTTTGGAGTTAGCGTGAGGCGTTAGCGTTAGTGGTTGGTATCTTTGCTAGACCCCCTGTAGTATTTATAGCTACTTAAGTTATAGACCCTTACCATTGCTACGCATTAAAACCTTTTTTATTTTGGCTTACTTTAATAGCCAGAGGGCGTGCTGTTATTTGCATTCAGCCAATGATACGAAATATTTTAGGAAAAATGTTAAAAAGGGTAGGTACTTAGATATAATAATATGTAGGTATTAATTATGGCAATTGTATCCTCGAATTAACAACATGGCGCGTAACGTTCGATTTGACCTTTTTTTGATTTGTTCTTCTTCTTCTTGCATGTTGAAATAAGTTTTTAATAGTTAAAATATTTTAAATCTGTGGGCTTTTAAATAAACCACGGGAGCAAAAAATGATTGATTTCTCGGTTACTTCAAGGTTATAGTTATAGTAGGTAATTAACTATCTTTGGGTGTAAGTAATAATTATGTAATGACGATTTAACCTACTTTCTCACTTTCATCACTAGGTAGGTATGTTGAAAGTGCAGTGGGAATGAGACAGCGTGGAAGATAAAGGACATAATAATAATTATAACTTTCGATTCTTTAAGGAGTGGTGGTTTAGTATTAGTAATTCCTAATTAATATTAAGAAAATTAATTATGTACGCATCGTACAGGTAAATGCATATGTTCAGCAATTTATAAACTTATCATTGACACTGGCTAAATGTAGGTAAGTACTCAATTCGTATGAAGTCAAACTTAAGAAGGTAAAAGGAACAAAAAGCGCGCGGATAATATGTAAAACAGCAAAACAGCATCATCGTGTGTGATTCTTCCATATTTTTCTAACTGTACTTGCCTGCTTAGGTAACTACTGCCTAAACAAAATTTACTGAAACTTCTGTTAAAGACCTGAGTGAAGTGTTGATGATTTCTTTTTGTTGTAATATGAAGAGGTACTTATAAAATTGTAGTTTTTTGTTTGAAAATTCTTTTACTGTTATCAATCTATATTAGTCTCAAAACATTTAATTTTAGGTAATGGCTTAAATAGCTTCCACTCACGGCTATGCTTGCGTTATACCTATACCTATGCTAATACAGGTTTACTGTGCTCAGCTTCGAAAAGATTTAGTGGATTTTGTTGTTTCGAAATGCATGATCTATTATTAGACTATAACGTAAAAATAACATAACACTATACATAATCATTGTGGGATTTAAGTGATGGAGCACTTTTGTTTGTGATAAGTGCCATTTTTATAATCACTGTACTTTACGTTTTAAGAATTTGTATTTACGAAAAGTTTTTTTAAATCAGAGTCTCTTACTGTTGGTCTCATTACTAAGCTCAAAGTCGAGACGATGGAGAGAGCCCTTCCTTGCGAGATAAGATCCGCAATGAAGAGATCCGCAGGAGGACTGATATGATCGATATAGCTGTTAGAATCAGCAAGTTGAAATGGCAATGGGCAGGCCACATCGCTCGTAGAACTGACAAGTGATGGGGACGGCAGTTTCTCCAGTGGCGACCAATAACCGGAAAACGCAGCGCAGCCGCGTAGGCCAGCTTCTAAGTGGACCGATTTTTGTATATACTTGATACTGTTGACTTACCGTATCTACCTACGATTACATGCATGTTCATTCATTTTTAGAGTGCGTTTTCGTAAACGATACGCTACAACCAACTAGTTTAATCCCGGCATATTATATTCCAGTATCATTATCCTTCCATTTACTCGTGTTTGCGGACAGGGCAGGTAGGTACCACTATTGAAAACGATCAGGACGCCGAAAGCATAGCTATTTATTTAGTGGTCCCGCGGGTTGAACCAGGGTTGTGGCCAACGATAGCTTATTTGCCAATTTGCATCATGAATGTGCTACGAATAATTGATTTAATATGTAAATGTTGCGATAAAATTTTGTTAGCTTTAACTTTTGATGGAGATATTTCAAAAGCTCTTTTATCGCTGACACTGCTATTCTGCGGTCAGTGTGGCTTTCCGAAAGCTCTGCGGTTACCGTTGCCAACATATTATAGTTGGTTATGAATTTTTTATTGAAGTGAACCTGATATTCTCATAGACGAATTTATTTTGCAGTGCTATCAAAATTTTTCATATTTTCCATTGTAAAGAAACAATAACTAGCGATAATCTACAATAAAATAAATGCTATAATATTTTTTGTTTTATTTATTGCAGTTTGATTCCTTATTTAGATAATTAATTAAACTGCTTAAATAACTGAATACACATCCATGAAGTGGATGAAATTTCATAATGGATAGCCCGAAGACGCGTCCACTGCTGAACATATTATAGACCTCATTAAGGACTGACATTTATTACCTTTATATTCATAGCTTGGTTGCTTGTGGTTAGTCTTGTTGCATTTTACTGGAAAAGCTCTTATTATATAATGCTTGTTATATTTTGACATACTGATAGTCTTCTTCTTCTTCTCGTGTAGCCAAAGTGGTCAGCCCTGATGTCCGAATTTTTAAGCCGCCCAAAGGCTTCTGACTTGGCTTAACGACTATTGTCTTACGACAACAGCCGGGATTTACGGCTTAACGTGCCCTCCGAAGCACTCAATTCTAAATACCTACTTGTTGCTGTAGCGGTCACCCATCACAGTAGTGACCGCAGCGAACGTTGCTTAACTTTACCGATCGGTTAGGAACGGCTAGTCGTGCTTCGTTATGAGCGCTACCTGATACTGATGGTGTGAGATAGGTACATAAATATGTTAGTATAGGTATACCTACTGTAATAACCCCCCCCTCTATTCCCCTATTTTTCTATAATTATTATAGTTGTATCTTTAATTTACCGAACCTAAAAATCTAAGTTTAAATAAACTATAAAATGAATTAAAATAACCGCTAGCAAATCTAATACCGTTGAAAGATACCTAAGTTTGTTGATAGAAAGAACCTAGAAGTAACCTAAGTTTGTTGTATGTTCTAGATTTGTTATGGCCAAGTGATCGTCTCCTAATAGTGGTAGAACCCGTACGTTGTGATAATGTAGTAATCCAAATCCTTTTAAAGTAATGAGACAATTCCTAACTAACATCAATACACAATTAATGTAGTAAATTGGAATACCCATTATCCTACTATTCACTGCAATCTAAACCTTTGATGAGCGCTAATCCTATATCTGCTGGAAAGATCGAAAACGTAGATTGCTCCAAAACAACTCACATTAACCTAATTTGGAAAACCTGAAGTACTTTCTATAATTGACCTTCATAACCATGCTTCAAGTGTATATATCAGAATCTCTTAACGAATACTACCTAAAAAAATATGAAACTCCCGTTTGTTACACTTTCACTATTCGACCCAAAAATTCCCACTAGTTACAAAAATGTTATCATTTCTACCGGTAATGCTTACAACTCGTTCTACCATTTCCTTACGCCTATTTTAACCATATTAGCGAAGTCATGATAAACCTCTTCTGCTTATCATGACGCCGTCTACTGAGCCCCAATTCCAAACTATAAATTAATCCTAAACCTAAATCTGGTTTATTAAAGTGGCCTTCTATGATGATAGTTTAGAATTCGTTACCCTTACTTTCCTACGTTATGCTCTATATTATAGATTAATAAATAAAAACATAAGTAAAACTCAAATTATTTATTGAAAAAGTTATTTCAAACGATTATGAATTTAGAATTTACTTTATCGGAATAGTTTAAATTATAATTTAAATTATAAAATAATTTTATAGAATTAAAGTACCCAGAGGAAATAATTAAATATTAAAATTATGTTGTCGTTCATAACTAACTTTGAGTTTTAAAAATATATCCGTGTTGGCAACACAACATAAATTGGGATATTTTGTTAGGTTGATACGGGCAACTTTAGATATAGAACGATAGGCTTGACGTTCGGACCACCAAGGTGTGGCTCCTTGTAATTTTGCTAATATTATAATAAATTCAGTTAAACCGCTCCAGAGTGTTTCAATCCTACTACATAACGCAAGAAGAAACTACAGTCCACTGCTCACCAACTGAGGCTGTTCCCCACAGTTTGGTCCTCAAGAGCCTTTTGCGAAAGGCGACCACGTTCGTGGAAGGTAACCTCAAAGCGAAATTGGACGAGAACACGGAGCTTTCTTGCTGCGCTCAGCGGATTGTGCGAATTCACAACAATCTGCTGCGATCCAAGGTGGAGCAAGCGAGGTTTGCTGCGAAGAAAAGTAAAGTCAAGCTGCAAATACAGTAAGCGAACGTGTGGCGGCGATCTTATAGCCACATCGTGCTGCGATTACTGCGATCAGCGTTTCAGCGTGCTGCAAGAATTTCAATTCAGCATCGGCCGCGGCGAATTGCAGGCTACAAAACCTGCAACAGAATTGGTGCGACGGCAAGTACAAAACATTCGCCATTCATCAATTTCGGCAAATCGATTTTATCAATCGTTAATTCTTCCACAAAAGAAATTTTTTCCCCCATACTAGCAACACTGCTGAGTTCGTCAGGTTGTCCAACCCTCACCGCCAACTTCGGACGACACAAAAAGGACGCCGGCCAACTCCCGCGCAGCCATCTTGTTGTTTTTGTTATTTGGAAAAAATGTGCGCTCGTATTTAAGATAATCTGTGCATTTCATAAAATAGTGTTACAAAACTTACAAACGCGAAATCATGGAGAAGGAAGAGCCAACCAACCCGCAAATAAAGCAGCTTGTCAACGAGCGAGGCTACATAAAGGCCTCGATAACGCGGCTGGCCAACTACGCCCAAAATGCTGCCGAAATGCAATCAAGCTCGTCGTATTCCTTGAAAACTCGAAAAGATCGATTAAACGAGCTATTCGGGGAGTACGATAAGTACAACAAATGCATCTTAGCAGTTACGGCTACGGACTCTGAAGACGTTGCAGAGTTTGAAAACAAATATTTTCTAACTATGACTGCATTTCAAGAAGCAATAGACGCTCGCGAAAAATCAGACATTCCTTCTCCATCGGTCAAGCGCATAAATATGCCCGCAATAAACATTAACGAGTTCAATGGTGAGTACAGCGAATATATACCGTTTATAACAATGTTTAAATCTCTTGTACATAATGACAATTCCATTGATAACATTCAAAAGTTACATTACTTGCGATCCTATGTAAAAGGCGAACCTTACGATATTATAAAGAATTTACCATTATCCAGCTCAAGTTATAATGATGCGTTACAATTGCTTGAAGCAAGATATTATAATGAGTTTAGAATCATAAGCGATCATGTATGCCAAATCTTAGATTTAAAACCGTTAACAAAATCTGCATCACCTGAAATTAGGCAATTTGTTTCTAACATTAAGCAAAATTTAAGTGCTCTAAAAAACCTTCATACAAAAGTATATGCCTGGGATCCTATCCTAATTTGTATCCTTACCCGTAAATTAGATACACAAACTGCTCGAGCTTACCAACTCGAACGTGATGCATCCGAGAAGCCAACCATTGTCCAGTTCCTGGAGTTTATGGAGAAGCGAGCATTAGCGCTCGAGAATGCAGAGCTAGGGATAACAAAGGGCAAGGTAGCTGCGGTACATACAGCGGCTGTCGTGAAGGATTCAAGCACTGGAAGATGCCGATACTGTACAGGTGAGCATAAACTATTCTCATGCAAATCATTCAAACTCTTAGCTGCAAATGAGAGATTAAATTTTGTAAGAAACAACAAGTTGTGTGACATTTGCTTGAATTCTCATATAGGAAAGTGCAAGTTTCACTTCAGATGTGGCCATTGCAAGCAATCCCACAACACTTTGGTCCATCTCGACGATGAAAACAGACAGAAGTCTGCACCTGTCACCTTGATGGCAGGCAATTATAATAATGTGTTGCTTCCCACAGCAAGAGTCAAACTGTTAGCTCGAGACGGAAGAGAGGTACACGTCAAAGCAATACTGGACTCTGCTTCACAAGCATCGCTGGTAACTAGTAAAGTGGTAGATGTACTAGGCCTAACACCAGCGCAAAACAGCACCAAAATAATTGGAATATCAAATTCAATAAACAATTGCAAATATTCCATTCCATTGGAGATATATTCATTGACCTCCAATTTCAAAACATCCATAAATTGTCATGTTGTGGATCAAATCACATGTCAAATGCCACAGACTAAAATTGATAAAACTGCTATAAAGATCCCCCCAGGTTTTAACTTAGCCGATAAAGACTGGAACACTCCCTCTGACATTAACATGCTAATTGGAGCTGATGTATTTTTCCAGGTGCTCCGGTCAGAGCAGCCAAGCAGCAATGTGCTGGCCTGCACCCAGCACCACAGCGCTTCCCAAGTGCAGCCTGAGCTGAGTAATCTGGAGGAGTCATCGCCCCAGCAGGATGGAGCATCACCGCGTCTCATAAACACAGAGTTTGGGTACATCATAGCAGGGTCCTTGCTGTTACAGCAGCGGCCAAACAAGGTAGTAACGCTTCATTGCTTAACATGTGATTCCGAGGTCAATGACTTACTCCAGAACTTTTGGGAGACTGAGAAAGTACCAGAGATCTTCCAAGAGCAATTAACTGAACATCAGGTTTCAGAAGATATTTTTCAATCTAATTTTAAATTAGAAAGTAATAAATTTCAGGTAGATTTGCCTTTAAAAATGCCCATTGATGAAGTAAATCAGACACTAGGTAATTCCTTTGACCAGGCATTTTATAGATTTTTAAATCTCGAGAAACGATTACATAAGAATGAAAACATGCTCAATGACTATATAAAATTTATACATGAGTATGTAAAGTTAGGGCACGCCCATGTCGTGGACTTTGATTCTTATGATTTAAACAAAGAACCTGTGTATTTTCTACCCCATCATGTGGTAGTTAACGAAAACAGCAAAACTTCGCCTACGCGAGTAGTTTTCGATGCATCAATGAAAACAAATAAGAAAATTTCTCTCAATGATATCCTTCTAAATGGACCGAAGGTCCAGAAGGATCTTTTTGATATCATGTTACTGTATAGATTTGGTGAGTTTACATTCAATACTGATATTCAGAAAATGTTTAGGAATATTCTAGTAAATCCAGAACATACCTCACTGCAAAATATACTGTGGCGCAATAACCCTAGCGATGCAATACAGTGCCTGCGACTAGACACTGTCACTTATGGCTTAAAAAGCTCCACTTACCTTGCCACACGCTGTCTGAGTGAACTCGCATACCAGCATGAAAGCGACTTGCCTTTAGCTTCTTTCATATTAAAGAATTGCACTTATGTGGATGACGTTTTATATTCAAACAACGATCGTTGCACCCTGCTTGAAGCTAAAAGCCAGTTGCAGCAGCTGCTAAAATTAGGTGGTTTCTCGACTCACAAGTGGTCTGCAAATAGTAAGGAGGCTTTAGCTGACATCGACCCAAGCCAGCAGCATTTTGGCAATGTTGAGTTGCAAAAGGGGGATCACAGTATAAAGGCATTAGGGCTTGCATTAGATACAAAACAAGACTGTTTTACAATTAGTGCTCCTATGCAGATCAACAACAGTAAAAATATTACAAAAAGAGAAATTCTCAGCCATCTTTCAAAGTTATATGACCCTTGTGGAAATTATAGTCCCATTGTAGTAAAAGCTAAAGTCATAATGCAGCGACTGTGGTTAGAAAAAATCCATTGGGATTCAAATGCACCCGAGGCAATAGCTAATGACTGGCTAGAGTTCGTTGATGGCTTAAATAAAATGAAAACCATTACTATAAATAGAAATATTCCTATTTCCTGCGATGTTGAGGCTTTACAGCTGATAGGCTTTGCAGACGCTAGCAGCTCCACGGGATATGGATGCTGCATCTACGTCAGAGTGCTTGATTCAACAGGTAATGCAAAATTATTCTTACTCTGTTCAAAATCTCGAATCAATCCCACAACAAAGCCATTAACTGTACCCAGGCTGGAGCTCAATGCAGCTGTCCTGATGTCTAAGCTCATGACAAGAGTGTTTGACACTCTCAGGTTAAAGGTCAATATTAACAATGTTTTCCTATTCACTGATTCACAAATTGCATTAGCATGGATAAATACAGATATAATAAAATTGCAAGCTTACATATCGAACAGAGTCAGAGTAATTCAGGAATTGACAAATAGATGGCGCTGGCTGTACGTGAGCACTAAGGAGAACCCGGCCGATCTCATCAGCCGAGGCACGGATCCGCGAGAGCTAGCCGACTGCCGTCTGTGGTGGAGTGGTCCAGCTTTCCTAGAAAACAGGGAGTACAATTTTGAATATAACATAGCTCTACCGGAAAACTTACCTGAAATGAAGCCCAGCTCTGCATTCTCTGGCGATGTCGTGCTTGTCACTCACAAGTGTGCTAATTCTTTAGAATTCCTGGATAGGTATTCAGATATAAATAAAATACAGAGCATTTTGGCTTACATATTACGATTTTGTAACAATATTAATATTAAGAATAGTAAAATTCAAGCGAGCTTCCTTACAAAGGAAGAGCTTGAGCGAGCGTTGTATTTAATCATAAAACATGAGCAGAATATTTATTTCAGTGATGAAATTCAATCACTGCGAAGAAATATTAATATCAAAGGGAATCTCAAACCTTTACATCCATTTATAGATAAGGAAGGTCTATTACGAGTAGGTGGGCGACTTCAAAATTCCCAACTGCCCTATTCTCAAATGCATCAAATAATTTTACCTAAAGGTTCGCGATACACTGAGCTTATAATTAGGCAAATGCATTTGCGACTGCTACATGCAGGTCCTAGATTATTGTTATCCAATTTAAATCAAAGATTTTGGCTTGTTAACGGAATGAGGCAAGTTAAGAAAGTAACTCATCGATGTTTAACATGTTTCAGAATGAAAGCTGCAGCAGCAAAGCAACTAATGGGTTCCTTGCCACGACAAAGAGTAACCGCCGCTCGCGCATTCGATAGAATTGGTATCGATTTTGCTGGCCCCATTCAAGTTAAAAATTCTAGAGTCCGCCGCGCTGTTATAGGTAAGGGATATGTCCTTGTAATAGTTTGCTTTGTCACAAAAGCCGTACATCTCGAATTGGCATCTGACATATCTACAAGTACATTCCTGGCCTGTCTAAAGAGATTTATTTCACGTCGGGGACTGCCTAGCGAAGTCTGGTGTGATAATGCTGGCGCATTTCGTGGGGCAAGGAACCAGCTGGTTGATTTGTACAAATTATGTAATACTAAAGAGCATCAAACACAAGTGCAAAATTTCTCAGCTCAGCAAGAAATTAAATTTCACTTTATACCTAGCTACTCACCTGTGTTTGCTGGTCTGGCAGAAGCTGCTGTTAAAAGCATGAAATATTTTTTAAAGAGAACACTATTAAAGTCAATTTTAACCTATGAACAACTAAATACTATGTTATGTCAAATAGAAGCGATATTAAATTCTAGGCCGCTGATGCCTATGTCTACAGAAGTTACCGACTTCAGCTATCTGACCCCGGGTCATTTCCTTATTGGGGGTCCGTTGACCTCATACCCGGAGTCTGAGGTTTCTGATGTACCTACTCATAGATTAAACTTTTGGCAAATTGTTGAAAGCATGAAGCAAAACTTCTGGAAGATATGGCATAAGCAATACCTAAATGAGCTGCAATTTCGTCCTAAGTGGCGCGATGACTTACTTAATGTAAAAGTGGGTTCTCTAGTAATTTTAAGAGATAAAAATACATCTCCTCTGTACTGGCCAATGGCAAGAGTAGTGAAGGTTTTCCCAGGCAATGATCATAAGGTGCGTGCCTTCGAAGTAAAAACTGCAAATGGAAAAACCTACACTCGCTCTCTATCAGGGGTGTCTATACTGCCTCTAGAATAGTACTAGAATCATAGAATAATAAGTTATAATATTAAGGTTTTCTATAAAAGATTTTCTATGTTATCTCTACGAAAATACCTATGTAAAATAAATAAATATAAGTTTAGTTACATTACAAACAAAATATATATAAGTTTGATTACCCTCTTTGTAAAGGTTAAATACTTAACTATATCTGCAAGTACTTAATTCATTTAATGTAGCAAAAGTAAAAGATTAATTTAGCAAGAAAAGTCTAATATTTAACTCAATATTAGTCTAAATAGCATCAAGTGCGAATAAATGTGTTAGTTTATTTAAGTACTTAGAAATTCAATAGAAATAAGCTTTAGTTTATTTAAGTAAAAGTGTAATAGAAATAAATAGAAACAAGCTCTAATTTACCTAAACAATTACCTACCTACTTGAGGTCTAGCTTAAAACTAACGTTTTACTTAAAATTAAGGTAAATTAAAATGAAACAACGGTATAAAATGTTAAAATTTCTTTATTTCAATAACTAAATGTGTAATAATAGGTTGCTAAAATATTGTAAACTATCATACACACCTGTATTCTATTTGCGAGCCCCCCAACATGTTGGCAACACAACATAAATTGGGATATTTTGTTAGGTTGATACGGGCAACTTTAGATATAGAACGATAGGCTTGACGTTCGGACCACCAAGGTGTGGCTCCTTGTAATTTTGCTAATATTATAATAAATTCAGTTAAACCGCTCCAGAGTGTTTCGATCCTACTACATAACGCAAGAAGAAACTACAGTCCACTGCTCACCAACTGAGGCTGTTCCCCACAATCCGGAAACTTCGATTACTCCTGATTGAGAAGAAGCCCAAAGAAACTCCTCAGGGTTTATTTTTTTTTATATCATGTTTGGTTTTACAATATTTGATTTTACAATAATTATAAAGTCGACTTACGAAGCTATATAATATTTTTGGGAAACCGTAAATTTAGAGTTAATACATCTTCCGTCGAGATTAAATACTATTATCTATAAGAAAACACATGACCTTTTAAATAAGTTTCGAAGAATGACAATCAGACATGTCTTGATGAATCGTCCTACAAAGAAGAGCCCGTAGGTTATGCATTATGCGCAACCTCGCCGTGTGGAACCTCTGCTCCTCTCTCGAAGATTCGGCCGACATGAAATGGAGATTAATAATGTTGAATAAAAACTCAGGACATTTATTTCGGAGTAATTACACAATGATAATAAATTGTATGCTGAGCTGAGCCGGGATCTGTTTCTGACATTGTGCAATATCGCTTCAGAGTATAATTAGTATATTTATATGAGTTTCTTATTTTATGTTCCGTGTTATATTGTTCCTTTCGCGATATTGTGTGTCGGAAATAAAGATCATTTCGTTTCATTTCATTTATTCCTAATCGTTTCCATACCCGTATTTATTGATATTATAATAATATTATGCATATATTTTGTATACTATAGACATTGAACCGTTTATGAATTATCAGGCTGACTTTGCTTCTCCTGAACTTTCATAGAAATCATCCATATATCTAAGACGTATTTCAGTATAATGAAATATGCTAAAGTTATGTTTGATCCGTAGAACAAAGTGTATGTATTGTAAGTTGTAAATATATTATTGATATCAATTATCAACAAGACGTTATTCTCATTCGAATTTATACAATTAGCTATCCTATCCGTGTGGTAAGGAGTCACTAACAAGGTACTGCTTATGCTTGACCCATATAAATACGAAGGACAATAATTACTTTTTGAAAAATATTATAAAGTTGTTGTAAAATAAAAGTTAAATTTTATTGAAAATTCATTAAAACAATGTCAAATTTAAACTTCACCAAACTGAACTATGCCCATAGATTTGAGATAAATAAATATATTGCATCTTATCTTATAAAATCTTTGCCTATCTCGTCCCTCAACATCATCATCAGCTTCATCATCCTGAAGACGTCATCATCATCATCATCATCATCGCCATCATCATCATCATCGTCAGCTTTATCATCTAAAGACGTCATCATCATCATCGCCATCATCATCATCATCGTCGTCTTTACCATCCTGAAGGTGTCCTAAACATTACCATCATCATCACCATCATCATCTTGCACCATCATCATCATAACCCATGTCACACTGTGCAGCCGTTAGTCTTCCGCTTCCATCGGCTTCCCACGACTCGGACCAGATCATCAGTCCACCCAATGGGACCAGCCTACACTGCGTCTTCCAGCTCATAGTCGCCACTGACTTGCTCGAGATAAATATCTTTTACCTATTACGGAAGCCCTTAATCTAAATTTCCAGTTTTTACGTTATAGGCGCATGAAAACATTACCTATTTTGAATTTACTAGAATGATATTCAAATACGCTCGTGATACTTACAGTAAATAAATAGGGAAAAGATTTCCTCTCCACCTTTGTGTTTCCTTCATGATCTGACGAAAGAAAACTCTACCTGCTTTTGCTGAATGATAAAATGAGTGTGATAAATATACATCAGAGTATGCTTCAATTTTCATGCGGGAATAAGATCTTTCGATCATCTCCGTGATCACAACAACAACCTGCTAAGAAAATAATTATTGACTAATACTAAAACGAACTACAACATTATTCCCAATAATTTTCCCGTTAGGATTAAATCAAAAATCATCACATAAAATCTAAAATGAAAGGTCAGTGTTCAAATACATTCACGATATTTTTAATCATCGCGTAGAATAAAACTTTCATATCCTTCGTGAATATCGCTAAACTTCCACCGGCTAAGGAAATGTGCATTGAATAACACTAGCTTCCCTTCTACATTAAAATCCCCTACCATCATCAGACCTTCCGCCTAGAGTGATGTCCACGATGATCTTGTGCTACAATAAGCATCTACACTCATCATCATCTAAGCTCCTGCCGACTAGGAAATATGCAAAGAATAGCATTGGATTTCCCTTCTGTACATTAAAACCATCTGCCATCATCAGATCATCCGCTCAGCGTGATGTCCACAACGATATTGTCCTACAATAAGCATTTTCACTCAACATCAACCTACCAGGAAAGCGCTTCGCTCAGCAGCAAACATTTTCCGTCCGTGTATATCTTCAAATACTAAAGAACTACACCTACTAAACAATGAATTAGAAGATTTCACCTTTCAATTTCCACAGACTAAATATAGCGAAGTACTTCCCTTTGAACCTGATGGTCTTAAGTAATATTAATTCATTATTCCTGTTTTAAATAGAACTGCTCCGTTCCTTCTTGCTGATTGATTTTCTTCACTCCATGGATTTCTTTTCATCTTTTAGTAATACAATAAACCTGGAAAAAACTATATTTTGCCATCTTTTTTTTTCATTTTCCAAGTAAACCCAATCCGAAATTATTATTTTTAAAAGTGTTTGACACATCCTAGAGTGCCAACTCGCGATTTTAGTATGAAATATAATTAAAGAGATTTTATGCTTTCTAATATTACCTCATTTTACGTTTAAATAACTACTTTCATACCTATCTCTATGTCCTATACCAGTTAGTGCAGTATCAAACGAATATTTGCTTTATTTTTGGATTTTTATTTACTCGTAAAATTATTTGGTTTAAATATATTTATAATTGAGAAAACTTTCTAATATTTGTGACGTCACGAGACACCCTGGATCGTTACACTACCTACTGTGTCTTGTAAAAATCTTAATAACAAGGGACGCGTTTGTTACAAAATGACTTAAGATCAATGATAACAACAGCCAATTTAAACCAATCAGCTCTCACCCAAAACCGATTATCTAAAATGAAGCTTTCGACATTCCCTCTATAAAATGTTCATAATACCGGCAAAACAAACCGAGCATTATCAATGCAAATTGACGATTAAGCTATAATTGCTCGCCGTAACCAGGGTTCAGCCACAAAGTAAACAAATATAAAATCGAAGCCTATTTCTCGGAACAGCGTTTCACTGTTCAACGACTTTAGGGCTTTTTATATTAACTTACTGTGAAGCACATCTATCCATATATCTATAGTTAATTATCATGTCTCTATTTTTAAAATAAAAAAGAAACATTACCTTCAGAGACTTCTTGTAGAATTTTATTGATAAGTAAAGTTTAAATGCGGCACTTAACTTAGCATTAACTTAGCTAATTGGTATTAAAACCAAGACTGCCATTTACTTTTTTTTTGAAGGGGCAATATGCCGTTATTACTTAAGCTAACTACTACAATAATAAAAACTAAACTAAACTAAAACTAACTACACTACACACTAACTAGCTACATTATACCTACTACAAAGAATATATGGACTGTATAATAGATCGCGATGGCCTATAGACAGTCTAAATGCTCCAGCTCACTGCCGGTAGGTAGCGTACCCAACATGCTGGCAGCATTGCCTCGTTGAATTGCAATGCTGATGCGTTGAGTCAAATAAGTGCCAGCATTTTGGCCATGCGTCGCATCGGCATTACTTTGCCATTTACTTGTCTTCTTCTTAAGTCATAAAAATGACTATTCGCCAAAACTTGCACAGTGAAACAAAGGTTGTGTGCGGGGTGGCGTTGGAAACGAGGCAGCGCTGATTCCATCTAATAGGTGCACTCAACTGTGTCCAAACCTAGAAACACATAAGAAGCATATAAATAGTATAATTACCCGCAAGAAAAATTTAAGCGTCAAAGCATCGTTACTTCCTGTCTTTTAGAGCTGTGTCCTACTACCGATTATTCAAACTAGTGAAAGCCCTAATACAACCCCCTAGACAGCTTTTGTTGAATCTTAGTCAAGAAAGTACAATTATCGTGGTTTCTACGGAGCACGGTGCTGCTATAGCGTGCCCGAATATTGCTGCTATTAATCAGATTCCTCGCGGGCAAGAAGAATGGCACACCAAACAATAACCCTCGACCTCTACCTCGCCAAATGGCATAGCATGTTTGTGTATATTTGGACGATACTTTACAGAGTTATACTTTACAGAGAGTACTTTGTAGAGTTATAAATGTTTGCACCAGATGCTGGGAGCATCATTGTAATGTACAGTCAACAAGCTGTGCTGATAGAAATTTGGAACCATATTTTTATATGTTCTTGTCAGAAATAAGTTAGGTACCTACTCCATACTACCAAAATTGCAATGGTTTATTGCGACAAAGTTACTGCAATACTTATTCATGGTCGGAGATAATAAAGATGAATGGAAATTGAAAACTAAGAAAGTACACAAACTTGATTTAAGATTCATGTTGCTCCATCTCAAAGACAAAGCTTGTCGAAGACTCAGACAAAGTCAACAACTTACATGTCAACAAATTTGTCACATCTCATTCCAAAGTTTAAGATGGTCCTTGGCAAAGTCGCGTGGACTTTTCGATTGAGCCAACAAAAGCAGCCACATATTGGCTTTTGGAACCAATTAAAGTTTTCATCAGAATTGGGGAACCAATTTTCAGTAGTTTGACAGAGTCAGCTCGTATCGGCAGGTACCTAACACGAGTTGGCGACATGGACCGGTCGCAAACTAAATTGTTCGAGAATTTAATCGACAGTTTTTAATTGAGACGTCCATCGAGCCAACGAGCTAGTGATTTAATAACAAACTATAATGGAGTTGTAATGAAATAGTTTTTGGCAACGTATCAGTTTGAATGAATTGTGTATTGGCGAAAATTAATTCAGAATTAAGGGCATTTATGAAACCAAATAATTTTGACGTGAAAGTAATTTGATTACTAACGCAGAAAATTAAGTTACTGTAAAGAGAAGTTTAATACAAAATTAATAAATTAATTCGAAAAAGTAAGTTTAATAATTTTATAGTCTTTTATTTATTCAATCAATTCAATTCAAGTTAAGGATCTGTCATCCAACGGAATAAACTTTATATTGTGTTCCGGCAGCTTCATTTCAGAGGCAATACCCAAATTAGGCGTAGCGTTAAAGGCTACTTTTTTGGCCCAAGATCCCTTTTGAAATATATTGTTATAGTACCTAATCATTGAAATATAACAGTACTAAATAACTTTCACAGTGGCAGGTCAAGTGCACTTCATATTTCGGTTGTTGTGTTTCAATTAAAATGGTAACATTTCGCTATGAAGCTGACAAATAATTACAAAGTTGTTCGTTTGGAGCGATGAGAAAAGTTTTCGCCACTTCCAACTCGAAAATTATTCGTTGCATTAAATTAGTCATGCCATCCACACGTCAAAAAAACAGTTTTATAATAAACAAAAACACCGTTATATTCGGTGCAATTAACTAAGTAATCAACGGAACAAAAGACTTATAATGAGAAAATATACAAAACAGCAGCGTTGAAAAGAAATCAACTTTTTTATCGCCTTTTTAAAGCTTTCAATAAGTACGTTTTATAACACGCGCTTCTACACTAACGTGATTCTTCATCAGTGTTTCATTCGGTACGAATACCATAAAAACCATCTTGATAGCAAGTATTTATACTTAGTTAGGTACTTACGTTTCATTGACCCCTCTCAGTACTCTATAACATTATCTATTGACCTGATTGTTAGCTCTAAAATTTCCATAGAGACATCCTAACATGTCAACAACCATCAACAACAGTACAGCGAAGTTGATACGTCCCAGATTCCTTGACATGGGACACGACCGTATCGGCCACAAAGCCACCAGATAGGGACCGATACCACAGAATAGATATATAGTACTTACGTACCGATACCCAGCGTCCGTCTGCAGCTGTCTGATTGAAAATGTCAACGCGATAGTGTAGTATATAAGTAGAATGAGAGGAAGCCTTTACAAATCACATAGAAAGACTGGTAACACTATCATTTATGAAGCCAGTATCATAGCTATGACAAGATATAGGAATATTGTAGACTTACCTACACTTACCTACTTACTGCATCAGATGTTGTAGCAAAGATAAATAGGTAATGGTAAAAGGTAGACACATAATCTAAACTCGTCTGAAATTAGTGTTTCATAGACTATATAAAAGTATTTAAATAAGCAACTGAAAAATTAACAATCGTATTCATCAGTCAGTCAAGATGCAGTCACGATAGTAACGAATTCTAGCTCTCGCTCTCTATATGTTTGATACATCCTATTTATGGCCACAATATTTAAAAGCAAATGACAGCTGCCATAATATTACGTTGGTTGGTTGCCACCTTAAAACAACTATAAACATTTTTAAAATTTAAAATACTTAGGTATATGTCTTGTGAACTCCAAATATAAAGCTCATGTACCGTCTTCCCCGGGTTGGTAATGCGATAGTGGGCAAATGTAGGGTAGCCATTGTTAGGCATAACCGCCGACACTCACGGAAGCACTTGTCACTGTCAGCGGGAGGACGACTTCAGATAAATGTTGTTGTACCCATTACGAGATATGATGGCTTGGCGGAGTGTTTTACAATCATGCTATGCTGCAGAAATGTAAGTAGATTAGACTTTGGACTATCTATAGGTTATATCGCGGCTATTATATAGTCTATACGTTCTTTGTAGTAGGTAGTGTAGCTAGTTTAGTTTAGTTTTTATGATTGTAGGTTAGCTTGAGTAATAGGCATATTGCTCGTTTAAAAGAAGGAGACTATGTTTTGTATTATAGGCTTCTGGGATTGAGCGAGAGGGGGACTGTTCATAAGATTAGCACAGAGTACTGTAGCATCTAATAAAATTGTAGGTACAACCTGTAGCTATTCTATGTTAACTTTTGCATTCATCCTCTTATAAATAACACCTGCTGATTACGTTTACTATAAAACACATTATAATATTTATTTACCTTACCTTAAGGGGTCACCTAAAATCCTCAGAGCATTTCAATTTTCAATATAGCCAGATAATATCCTATTGTCATTAGCTAAGCTCAGAATTAGCGATGCAAATTCTTTAAGCTGGGCATATTAGCCGCATCCTTTCAAGGGTCTAATAAATAAACATGAACCGAGCTGAGTGAACCCATGGGAAACCAATTTGATCTGATACCTACCAACTAAATGCTAATTTTGAATACGTATCGACTAAGCTACTCCCCAACCATTCAAATGTACAAATGATGGTAGAGGGTTCAAGAGTCATAGAAAACATTAAAGCAATCATACATGTATTATATTATACTGAAACTGATTTAATGGTGTTGGTGTTACTTGATATTATTATAGGTATATAAATAAATAAATATATATAAATAATAATAAATAAATAAATATGTGTGGACATTTCACACAGCGCCATCTAGCCCCAAACTAAGCTAAGCTTGTACTATGGGAACCAGATAACTGATATAATACTTAGATACTTTTTTGTTTTGTAAATACATACATAGAATACAATATAACACCCAGACGCAGAACAAACATCTATTGTTCATCACACAAATATTTGTTCTGGGTAGGAATCGAACCCACAGCCCTCAGTTCAGAAGGCAGGGCTACTACCAACTGAGCTATCGGGCCCGTCATATAAATATCGCCCAACGATCACATACATAGATCCTGGACCCTAACTAGGATTCATTGTATCTAGGGACCCAGGAACTACGAGGATCATGGTCCCAGGAATTATGTTATAAAAGAAGGAAGCTGATATTGAAGCATGACGCTAGGAGACGCTACTCCAAATCGGTCCGTTGAAATAAGGTGCGATGCACACAACAAGTCATGAAAAAAGATTTACGAATCGCCCAACAAGAGTACGACACAGGGTGAGTTTATGACTTACCTAAAAGGTGCCTCATGAGCCTCATCTTTACATACCCTATTAATTGAGTTCATTTTTAGTTTGGTATGTTCACTTATTATTACTTACTATTACTCTACCTACTCTAAAACATTCATGGTCTAATGTAAAAGTTGTTCATGAAAATTGTAGGTAAGACACACAAAATGTTGCTGTTTTTTTTTGTTATTTGTCGTCATTTTGAATGAAATTGCAAACGCATTTGTAGAGGTGCTTTTACAAATGAGAAACACGGTAAAGCTCCAGTGACATATTTATGGAGCTGTTACAAGTTGACAGAAAGTACGTTTGAATTCACGGTTCCTCGGGCACAGATGCTCGAAATACTGAAATTATTTCCCATTTCTATGCTGTGCTGAACCAGTCAAAATTGTAGGTACAAGCAGTAGCGAAACATTGTTTGGTATTCATTAGAAGATCTAGTTTGCCTTCGCTGCTGTCAAATTCGTTACAAGGTAACTCAAAGCGTAGGTACTAATTAACAATACAAATGATTTATGCTCTGTTTTATGCGCATAAATAAATTTAATATGCTCGTATAATTCAATACATTTAAAATTTGGCTAATATATATTATTTATTATTATTATTTAGGTAATCATTATATTCATATTTGCTCGTATGTAGGTAAGTTTAAATTTAGTAATTAAAATCATTATATTGTACAGCACGTCAAAAGTATAATAATTTTCATTTCAATGTTTATTTTTAATGATAATTTCTCATTAAGCCACATTAAAGCCAACAAAGCGGAAAATAAAATTCATAGAGGAAAGCGGCGGGCATCCCAAGTTATTTGTTAATAAAACAATAATGCCCATGACTTTTGTCCAATAAAGAAATGCTTTGAATTAAAGGAATGTACGCCGCTCCCCACGGGGAACAGCGAATATTTATTCTTGTAGCGTAACTGAGGACTCGCAATTATTGGGCAAATGTTTGCCGAGCCGAGTGGCCTTCTGCTCTCACTCTGTACATGTGCCAAGTGCACCATTATAGGTAAGTACTAGTTGCTTTCTCACGAATTCGCTGCACGGCACAATGAGCCAATAAATATAGACTAATAGTTAATACCGACTGCATTTACGTGCCAGCTGTTAAACAGGATTCTTTAACGGCGTTCTTTGACTATCTACGTGATTAATACGACGGACCGTTTCAAAAGAACTGCCTGTATTAAACCTTATTTGTGTATCGTATTGGAAACAGGAAGGAAACAAATAACGAAAATAAAAAGGAAAAGCATTCGAAAAAATATAGAAAAACCGTCTGCGTAAACATGACCGTATAACAATATTCACGTGAATATTATGAAGCGCTCGCGAAGTAAACTTCTAAAAAAGCTCTCTTGTGAGCATATAAATCTCGACGTGAAAGATAATCGGGTTGGCAGAACTGATTCGCTCACAAATTGAATAAGAGGCAGGGAATATCGCCCGAGTGGGTATTCTAAGGGGGCACGTACCCCGCAGCCGCTTAAACTGTGAAACACTACACTTATACCCATTGCTCAGTACTAATGAAATGTTAAAGTTTAGCCACACGTGTATAGTTTGTTTGATAGACTGTGCTCGGGGACTAACTTCACGATTAAGTTTGGTGACACTTGGTTTGATGAGATGATACATACTAAACTGTGGGTTATAACATTTTGCATCTATTTCAGTTCACTGTTTGTCACATTTTGCTATTTATTTTCCTAGATACTTAATTTTTGATAAAATAAACATTCTGTTCGAAAAGAATATAAACTTTTCCGCCCCTTATTAAAACAATTACCACGTAGCCAACTCCTTATCTGAATAAAGTCAAACTTTCAAAATGCCATCGTTTTAGCAGATCAGTGTCCCTCGTAAAGTTCTTTTAATGTCTCCTCGGGTTTGGTGAAATCCCGGGGGTATTTCATTACTTTTATCAAATTTAGCGGAAAATCAAATCTTTCAATGAGATTATCCCAACGTCCGCGCACTCGGTCTCACGATCGAGTTCACGCCTCGACCCGTCCCGTGATTTCTTATATCAATTTACCCGATACTCATTCCGATCATTTGAAGACGCAATTAATTCTTCGAAAATAAACTTTGGAAGTGATCTCAACTTCACCTAAATTGTCACCCTGAAACTTTACTACATCGAAGTGTCTGGAACCGGGTTCAAGAGAGTCATAATTAACTCAGACACGCCTCAAAATTATTTATTCCGAGAAGGTTATTCAGTGAACAGGTCATGTCAAGCTCTTATATACGTCATTAAATTTCACAAGATTATTACGCAGTCTATTCCTGTTTTCAGCCAAGTACAGGTATAATCTTCTAACTTCAAATATTCTATCCAATTTACATGACATCAGGAAAGGACGTTTAATAAAAGATTCTTAATATACCTAGTAAGAAGCATCTCAACTCTGCTAGAGCATTCAGTAGGATATCCCTCCGTCTATTTGATATTAATAAAATCCCATCCACTCATCTTCTATTAATAAGAAATAAATCTACGTTCATAGGTATTATTTTGTTTGGCCAAACATACACATAGGTACAATACAATAAAGTATAATTACGAATATAAATAAAAATATGTGTGGAATTATGGCAAGTTCCGTCCTCTAATGGAGTAGGCGTACGTTCAGCAGTGGATGGAAAAAGGCTAGTGATGTGATGTAAAAACAAAGATCATATCTTAATGGTCAAAATATTAGCGTCAGAGACGAAGGACTCTTGTATATATGCAATAAGAAAATTATCAACAAATCAGTAGCTACATCTTCACAAAACAGAAATACTGACTTACCTACCAACATTACAGCACCAAACCTTGAGAAAACTCGATCAGCTCAACCAGAAAAAAGAAACCACAGAGTTTCAAAAGTCTTCGATTGAAATTTCATTACTTTATTCCGATTTCGCTGCGCCTTTGACTTTTCATGCCAACAAAAAGGCTGCCGAGAGCGGTGGTGGCTTTGACGGAATTAATTGAAGTTTTCGTGTGAAAATACCTAACTAATTAGCGGTAGTTCGGCCACGGCAGCTGGTCGCTAGCGGTTTCCTCCGGTGATGGCGGGTTAGTACATAGTAGCTGCGATATGTTGTATGCAACGCTGCGCGCTACACGGATTTTCCGGTTTGATCGACTCTGCTAGATACGCAGGTTTACTATAATCCAGTTTTGATGTCTCTTGGATTGACCCATGCAAACTTGTCACAAAAATTTCTCTCTCATACTAAGTGTAGGTAGGTACCTGTATTTTGACGGTATTTGACGAATTTGATGCAGACAATTTTGGTAAACACATCAACTGTCACACGTAACCGAAAAATTTTGTAAAAATATTAAAAAATATTAGATGGCAATGCCCAAATCTACAGAATAACAAAATGACCCGCAGATGGCTGTCCACAAAATATGTTTGGAATGAAATCGACTTTGTACATTCAATTACATTAAAGGATCGAAGCAGTAAGTTCCTCAGATTATACGCGTATAAAAAGCCATGAGAAAAGGGTCTTTTCCTTCATAAATATTTTAACAACTCTTAAAGCCAGTCGTTAAGAGAATATTCTCTATTATATTTGCATGGGGAATTATAAAATTAGTACAGGGCACTTGGGCGATTCACACCGCGGTGCGAACCACTCGTGGTGTGAAACGCCCCATTACCCCGTTTTCTTTAAGTTAAACTTGTATTTTCCCGTTGATGGCACTACTCTGTAATGGAACATAAATTAACTATGAAAAATACCTCATCATCATCATCATCATCGCCAGCCCGTAGACGTCCACTGCTGAACATAGGCCTCCCCCAGAGAGCGCTACTTTGAGCGGCCGCTTGGCTCTTGCATCCATCGGCTCACCGTGGTTTTCACCAGGTCGTCTGTCCACCTAGTGGGGGATACCTAAAATACCTAGGGATAAAGTTACCTAAAATAGTTATTTTTAAGATATATCTGATGGACCATGCATCAATCTGATAGTGTGGTGAGAAGTTCCTATCAAGTACCTACAATCATCAATCAAGACTATAGAAATTATGAAAAAACCTAAAAATAGAAGTTGAAAAATTCCTTACTTTATCAAACATTTCTAAACGTGTGAAATGGAAATTCTTTTTTAAAGAATGCGACACCCTGTGCTCGGACTTCATTAAATAAAAGCTTATGATGAGCGTGTGAAAAAAACGTAAAAAATGTACGATAAAATGCACTCATGCGAACAGCTTTTCAGCCAATGCTGTCGTCCTGTGTCGCTTTTATTAGGGTTCCGTACCCAAAGGGTAAAACGGACCCTAAAGGCTCCACTGTTTGTCCGTCTATCTGTCTGTCCGTCTGTCTCTCTGTTTGTCTGTCTGTCTGTCTATCCGTCTGTCACCAGGGCGTATCTTATGAATCGTAATAGTGAAACAGTTAAAATTTTCACAGATGATGTATTGCCGCTATAACAAAAAAAAAATACTAAAAACTAGAATAAAATAAATATTTAAGGGGCTTCTATACAACAAACGCGTTTTTTTGTTCGATTTTACAGATGGTATGGAACTTTTTGTGCGCGATTTCGACTCGCACTTGGCCGGTAATTTTCAGATACATTCTTATGAACTATAGTAAGGTACGTTTAAAACATTCATACTAATAAAGAACCTACGTAGATTGTATATAGAGTTGTATACAATCTAAATTCCCTAGGGCGCAGGACCTACAACGTACGATACAGAGCGACATGAAATAATAAAACTTTCCCAGGCTTGTGAAGTAAGCTGTCGCTTATCGGAACAACACTGGAGATTAATGAAACATGGTGCTGATTATAAATTGTGGTACCAAGGGAAATCTGGCTTGAGTTCCGGACAGCATCGGCCATATAAAATATTTCCACTAATATTCTCATTTATATGAACGCTCTTGGGACGGTTTACTATTCAATATGTGGTAACAGCTTTATGGGTTTCCCTACTTCGCGTTTAGTGGTCGCATAAAGATGATTTAAAGCATCGCAATTTGCTTGTTTATTTCTTTTGACGAAGTGATTTACTATTAGGTTAACGTTTGTGTTAGTTATATCAGCTAATCGTTATCTATAATAATCAGCCAGAAAACGTTTATTGTAAACATACAGGCCTACTCATCCTAATTGTTACATTCAGTGCTTGCTAAGCGTTTGTATCTGCCATGTCTACGACTTCCTGAAATCTAAACAGATTCGCCGGTTTGTCTATTTCGAGGACTGTTCTAAACCGTAATCTCTATTATAGAAAGATAAGTAGTGACTCGTATAACAATACGGGATCTTCAGGTGATATCAAGATTAACATAATTCTAACAGAATGTGCTTTGCTTGAGCTTTAAACAGACGTAGAATCTTACGGGATTCTGGTAGGAACAGTAATTAGATTCATTAGCCGAAAGCCATTTTCTGACACTTCAGAAATAAAATTAAATTCACATGTTTTATAAATTAACCCACGAAACGAAAGCTCAGGGCGGGATCCTTCGTATTTCGCTGTGAACTCACACAGCCGGTTACATTAATTTCAACAATGCGTGAATTTAAATTACATCGTTATTTTTACGCCAATTAAACCAGTTGCGGTTTATTTGTACCACCAGAATTCCATCAGATTGCCGTTCAAAATATTTTTTGGATTAAGCTCTCAATATTGTTTTTTTGTATCCAACAAAATTATATTCATCCAAAGCTTTATTTAGCTATCCCTAATGGTGACCATTGGGGAAACATTTACAATGTGTTCAATGTGGACACCACGGCATCTTTAATTAGACCGTAACTGACCGAGAGTTTTATATATATTAGCAGGTTATATTAGAATGGTTGCAACTTTCCATTACGGTCCACTCTTCCGGTGGAAATAGTCTAATCGAAACTTTTTTCACAAATGCTTTTAGGTGATGGTTTTTTGCTAATTGCCTCACACTCTTGAAGGCTGGTTACATTATGATAGATGTGTATGAGAGAGCCTACAGCACGAGCACATTAAAAAAATATGGACATCACTTTTACAAACATTTGTTTAGGAGCTGTTAAAGTTTCCTTGAATACGTTGTTACGAAATGAATATAATAGAACTACAAGCTCTTTAGAATAACAGAACATAACTGACATAATGTTGTATACCAAACTATATTAAGATTAGAGAGAACTTGAAATTCATTACCAACTCAACAGCGTACTACGCGAGTGTGTACGTAAATGTCGAGCAAATGTTTGCATGTGGCCAGCACTATTTGCTCTATTATTAAGCGAAATAATAAATGTTTGCGTCGTGGCTGGCTTAGTTGTTTTAACGGCAAAGTTACATGGAAACAGAGTGGGATTTAGTGTCGCCGTGTGCATCCTTGTGGATAAGTTTGACCATCGCAAACTTTGTACTCGGTGCTTTATGCGAAATGTAAGCACTTTCGCTTAAATAATGCTCATTAAAACGTGCTTAGTACGTATCTGGTGGATTAAGGGCGTTTCTCATGGGTGCTCTTTTATTTCCCGTAACTCTTGGCGTTGCTGTAGTTTAATTTTTAACTGTGCCACTACTATACGGTAGATTAAAAATAAATAGGTTGCTGCTCAAGGTTGCACCTGTATAAAATACTTTGCATTTCTTTTATGAGAATTCCATACTAATGCAATTAATGCCAAATTGGGTTTATACGTTTATCATGCCAACCAAAACCTAAACAAATATTGAAACACAATAACTCACAAATTCAAAGCACCTTGACTATTGGCAATTCAATTGGTATTGAGACCATCGGAGCACGGCTGATTTCATCGCACAGGGTCTCCAATAATTGATGTCTTCCCAGTCGTACCGGAACGTACTCCATACTCTAGATATCAGTACTGCAAGAAGCCGTGCCAAACACTCGAGAGTATTCGGTATCAGACGAGTAAACTTTATTATAAATTAAAGCAACGAGGCAAAATCTTTATTTCGTTATTTATATTTGCTTTCCCAATAGAATTTAATGATAGGAATGGTATTTCTCTATAAAAATGTTACAGTAAGTAATAATGGTGGATTTAAAGTTTTTCATGCGTTCCATGTTTTAGATGTGGAACCTTTTTACCACAGTCAACTCGTTTTAGAACTTCGTATAATTGTGTGTAAAACACAGAACAAAGTTAGACTCATAAGTAAGTATTGTTAATTGAATTGTACCTACATACATAGGAAACGGGAACGACACTTTAAGTTAGGTCTGACACACCACAAAGCATAGGCCTTGAGAGTCGTAGATGTTTGTTTTGGGTATACCTATGCTATCGGTCTCACATCCCGCTTGAAAGGGCAAGGTACGGCTTGAAATTACGGGCATCTGATCAATATGATGTTGATATACGACGTACGGTAGCTAACATAGTTTTGTTACCGAACTTCTTTCATTGGCTAGTGATCAAACTAATATTCGAACGAAATAATTATGCCTATTAGTTAGTGGTACATAACGGGTATTTTCTCTACTTTTGATTCGCAATTAAAACCATCTATTTATCATAAGGATTGTGTAATCGAACTGCACTTAAAAATTAATAAATCAAACTACTTCAATGTGGACATAATATTATTTTAGTGTCGTTAGTTCTTTAGATTTCTAGGTCCTTACATATCTAAATAAAATTGCATGGTAAATTCAAAACTTTCGTCAGGGAAAGTTGGCGTTAGGACATTAAACATTGAATAAATTTAAGTACATAGGTATCTTTAATTATAATCCAGGCTGCTGTCTAGTGTATGTCATAATATCTGTGGTAAAGCTACTAATTCTCGAAATAGAAACATCCAAACAGGGTCCTTTTAGCTATTGTTGCTACAAATAGGTACTTATATTAACATTGACCTATAAAAGCTTTTGTTCTATACTGACACATAATCTATTTTCCCATAACATTATTTTCGCATAACCTGTCGCCGCTCCACACTGCCTGCGTTTACTCCGTAGACAACTTAATCCGTTAATTCTCTGGAAACACAATAGGTTAACAATGGGTATTGATAAGAACCAGTAATGTGGAGAGTTAGAGCACAGCTAGTAGAGGAGTGCCCGTAATAGAGGGTACACTACTCGGCTGTAAATCCGCGGGTGCCTTTATCTAATCTTAAATCCACACTGAGGAGATTCAAGAATGAACAAAATTTTTATATGCCACAAACGAGAGATCCAAAAACCATAATATTTTGATATGCCACTTCGATCCATAAACGGGAGGAGTCAAAAATAATAATATTTTTCTGTGCCACTTGAATCCAGAATCCTCTAACTGTGGAGGCCATTATACAAGGTGACCTTGAATTGGTATGTTATCCCAAAAGGGGGTAAATCTACACCCCTAGGTAGACAATGTTTCTTCTACGACTTTACTGAACTAATAGTTTTTCATTGAAGAAATGTTCGAAAATAGCCTTAGCGCAGCTGGGTGGCTGAACTTCGTCCTTGACAGAGTTAGTTAGTCCTTGAATGATATTAACGACCTGTATTTATAAATGAATTTATGGTATCTTGTTAACTCTCGTAGCGATCGCACGTACAATTTTGCGAGTGGATTTATTTTTTACCATGGAAGTTGGGAAACACCCAGTTTCAAGTAAGACTCTCACAACTTGAAGGATATCATGGTCCCAGTCCCCCCATTTCGGAATAACATACCAATTCAAGGTCACCTTGTATAGGTACCACTCATTTCGGATACCCATACACCAGATAAATAATACCTACAGTACCCATACTCACCCGCATAATAATAGGTATTAAGTACTATAGTTAGTAATTATATAAAATTTTGGTGCTTGTTCACAAACTTCCAGCAGTATCTACCACACGAGATTTCATATTAAACTAATTTATGACTAAAACTTTGTGTTTGTGGGAATTATCTAGATAAAATCTACATACATTGTTCCTTGCCATAGTTGGTTAAAAAAATCCAAGGATCAAATAATACAAGTTCACAATTCAAGATTTGATTTACCGTGTCTTCATTATTTACTGGTTATTATAGTTCACGTATATCAACGTCATCAAGAGGTGTCCCACGTTTAGGGAGGGTAATTAATCTCATCTACCTATGCACGTTAATCATCAAACGTCATTTGGACAGCGTTCCAGTGGAATGTGCCAGTTGCTAGTGTGATTACCTGTGATCAGCGTGCTCTGACACTGATCACATTAATAAGTCATTCTAATCATTTATTTCTAAACTGAGAAACAAAATGTTAACTTACCTTGAAAGGTGGTTTAAATGTTGGCCAAACTTATTTTAAATCGGATAGATCTGTAACAATATGAAAACATAATTATTGTACAATTGGATGTAAGTATAGATACGCTTAAACCCGGGCAATGTAAGTTTGCAAACGATATTCTATTAAAACTTTGCCGTGTAATAATGCTTATGTACAAGTATGTTTAATTTTGGAGAGTATTTTAATACTTTTTGTATAAATTGAGTACCTTTAATATACTTGGAATTAGGAGGAATAATGATATGACTGGTTGTATATGTATGTCACCGTCTTATTGAAAAAACCGTTTGTTTATAAAAAAACGAAAATAAAACCGGTTATTTATAAACTGTCGATTTATTGCAAACTGACAATCTGTCTTACAATAACAAGGATGATATTTCGATTATTTACAAACAGTCGGTGCCTATGTTTGCATAATGTAATTTATTGTTTTTTTAAGAGTCACTAGTGGCTAACCAGTAGGTTACCACGCGAGCGAATTGAGGCGAAACTAACCTATAGTTTTGACCACACTAAAAGTACACAATTAAGAAAAAACGAAGTAATGCCGATTAATTATAAATAACCGAAATATCGACCGTTTTATTGTGAGACGCATTGCCCATCTGCAATAAATCGACAGTTTATAAATAACGGCGTATTTTTTATAAACAAACGGTTATTACTAAAAGACGGTGACATGTATAACCTATAAAAGACATGAAAAATGTTGTAACTGTAGCGGTGAAATTAATGAAAATTGCAACTTAGATCCGCACAAGAACTAAAGTGACCGATATAGCTCTTAGAATTAGCAAGTAGAAATGGCAATGGGCAGGCCACATCGCTCGTATGAGGAAACATGAGGAAGAAAGGTTTTCGAGTGGGGACCATGAACCGGAAGACGCAGCGTAGGCCGGCCTCCACTAGGTGGACCGACGACCTGGTGAAAACCGTGGGGAGCCGATAGATGCAGGAGACGATGTAACGTAGCGTTACATGATTACTAAAATAATTATTAGAACAGGTTAAAAAATTGAGAATATACACACTAAATAATTTATTTATACAATGATTGCATTATAATTCACGAATCCGTATCTGATTAATTAAATAAATAAATAAAGATAATATAAATAATTTACAAACAGAATAAAATCGGACAGACTTTTATATATCTAAATTCTATTGTTCGCGGCGCGTGCGCGCGGCCTTGAACGAGGCTGGGCAGCGGCTCGCTCTTACACGTCGACCGATGCGCCAGTCCGGCCCGATCCTACTTGGCGTGCGGACGTACTGTTTTTCTCAATCGATCAATAAGAAAATCAGCTGTTCTTGAAACGTAAATTCACTTGCAATACCTAGTGAAATATTCTGTGAATTGTGTTCCCAATCTTATGGGTAAGTTGTGCACTGACCAAGTCTTTATCTTTATTGTTTCTCAACGCCCTTCTTTGCTGTGAGCTGATGTTAATAACGGTTTCATTTTGAAATTGCAAATGGTTTCACTTGTAGTTATTACTTTAAATTATGCATTTCGCAGCCATGTATGTAGACATTGATTTAATTATATTTATATTTATTATATTTTTTATATTAGATTGCTGATAATCATTTCCATTCATGATAGCCTAGCAACTGTAACCGTTTCTGCTTATTTTCTTTCGACCACCATGATTTTGCAGCCTCTCAAACGCTAACTTGTTTCTAGTTTGCCTCGCGAACCTAGCGTCCCCCCTTTCCCCGAACTGACGTCCCTAATGCAGCGTCCTAATGCCCACTTGGTTTACAGGAACACCTCCTGGATTAAAAACACAATACTGCTGCTCATCACCAGACTCGGCCGGCCCTGACGGTCGACAGCAGATACGTGCCAACGGCAACCCTGGACGCTGCCCTATCCCACGGGATCTGGAAGGAAGCCCAGGAGAGTGTGGTGAACTCCATTACTGAGTGTAATTTACCTAGGCCGCTACTCACGACCCGTCTTACTTTTAGATTTTAATTAAATTGTGTATTTTAAAATTTGTTTTTTTAAATTAATTCTGTAGCTGCTATATTTTTCCCTTACCTTTCCTTTTTGTTACCGCTCCTAAAGCGGTACAACGAGCAGCTGATCAAGAGGGGACTATATAGGGAGAGGCATATGTTCAACAGTGGACGTCTTTAGGCTGTTGATGATGATGATGATGCCAATTTAGATAAACCAATTGCTAGTGTTGTTTTATAAATATAGAAAGAGAAAAGCATAGAAATACTCCCTTAGTTTTGATAATATTATAAAAGCACGCTCCTTACATAGGTACCAATCTCCGATGAGTTGACATCACAATAGTATCGAATTGTTCGCAAGAGGACAGCTAAGTGGTTAATCTAGCTGTCTGCCGTTGTATCACAGAATAGAGGGTGCTGAGCAAACCACTCGTGTTGAGAATGTTTGTACACTCGCCAATAAATGTACCCCCCACAGATTTCTTACTTAACTGCTCTCTGAACTGTTAGTTGTACTGTTATGGGTGACCGTGTCACTTAACTTCAGGTTAATGACTAGCTCGTCAAGTCATTCATTCTCATAAAAAAAAAACATAAGAATAATTAAGGCTATTAATTTTTTCGCCTGAAATAATCTACAGAAGTTATGAATGGTTATGCGGTCCATAGATAATAAAATTGAAGTGAGACTTACGGGCCCGATAGCTCAGTTGGTAGTAGCCCTGCTTTCTGAACTGAGGGCTGTGGGTTCGATTCCAACTCAGGACAAATATTTGTGTGATGAACATAGATGTTTGTTCTGCGTCTGGGTGTTATATTGTATTCTATGTATGTATTTGCAAACCTATTACGCGTAGTTTACTTATACTCATTTTTTTTTGCTTTAGTGTTTCCGATCTTTGTCAAAGTTTTTTTTTTCTTACTAAGTATAATCAGGTGTTCATAATTGTACGCTCAGGCATTGTTGCTATTATTTTGCCAGACGTGAGGGCCTCTAATTGGCTTCCTAGTGCACATTTTAAGAACTATTATGTAAGAAAAGCTGTTGGCCTTCCTCATCATCATCATCATCATTAACAGCCTGAAAACGTCCACTGCTGAACATAGGCCTCCCCAAGGAGTGCCACTTAGAGCGGCTGCTCGCCTCCTGCATCCATCGGCTCCCCGCGGCTTTCACCAGGTCGTCGGTCCACCTAGTGGGGGGCCGGCCTACGCTGCGTCTTCCAGCCTGGCCTTGGCCTTCCTAACAATAAATAAATAAAACAAAAAAAAGTATCTAAGTATTAAATCAGTTATCTGGTTCCCATAGTACAAGCTTTGCTTAGTAGCACACAGCGCCATATAGCCCATATGGCGTCGGTGAAATGTCCACACATATATTTTTTTTTTATGGGAATGAATGATTTGACGAGCCATCCGTTCACCTGATGTTAAGCAATACGGCCGGCCATAACAGTTGCAGTGTCACCCAGAACTTTAAAATAATAAAGTTTCGCGCGACACTGCACCGCGCACGTCATCCTGAGACATCACACAGTCTAGTAATCAGATTACTACACTGTGTAATCAGGTCATAAAGTCTCATTTTCCCAGTAATTTCACTAGCTACAATGCCCTTCAAACCGGAACACAGTAGTGCTTGCACACTACTGCTTGGCGGCAGAATAACTTGCAAAGCGGTGGTACCTACATACCTAGACGAACTTTGCAGAAAAGTCCTACCACCTCGTAAAGCCACCCACTTTTTCTACAATTTGTAGACCTAGCATAAATGTTTACGCGCGCGTTCTTGTCTGTCACGTTAACGTAAGGCACTTGTATGACATTTGATCTGCCCCCTGTTACGATTGAGCTAGCAGCGCTGCTGACGCGCGTCTGCCGCTCGACTGGTGTCAAAATTGTATGAGCTTTGACAGCAGTTGAGCGGCAGACGCAATCGTAATAGGGGGGCCTTACGATAACGTTACACTTACGCGCACGTAAATATTCGTGCTAGGCCTAAAGGTGTAATAGAATTAAAAATAGTTTGGTTTATATTTAGGCGTTTTATTTCTACAAAATTTTAGTGTGTGAACATTTTAAGCCAGGCAACATAAACGAAAAGTCGTAGGTCTCTGCAATCGTTTTTCTAAATTACTTAGGTTTGGCCATCAGGGTTCCAAGGCTCCATTAGTATTGTACTGGTAGGGTGACCATAAAATTGTAAAGTTAAGATTTCTAAAAGAAAAAGATGGCAGTCCGTACACATATTTTTGCCAATAGGTAGAGGTATAGAAAAATGATATGTAGTGATTTTTTTAAATGTCTCTTTTTGTATAGGAACTTGCCCGTCTGCGCTAAACTTTGACTGCTCCTAAGCTTGCACTTAAGTATCCCTCTATGATCTACTGCAACGGGTTTGGACACGTCCTAGAAAAAAAGGCGAACTTAAAAGCTGACAAACTTTAAAGTGCATACGGGATTGGTACCTAACCCAGGTAGCTAATGCCATTGAAATTATTAATTTGACCAAGATATAAATTAACGTTACTGGGAGGCCTTTGCCCTGCAGTGGGACAAACCGGGCTAAAAATAATATTAATAATAAAAAATTTAAGTTTAGTAACAATACCAATTAAATTGCCTAAAAACATTTTTTGAGATCGATGTATTACAGAACTATAGTTCAACTGAAATATCCTACAAATTGTAAGCTGAAGGCAGCCCTACTCAGTCGTTACTCGGGAGACAAATGGTTTGCGCCATCAAGAGTTCTCCCGCCTTTGCCGACCGTTTATTAGTATTAACAAACTTCGCAGCCAACATCATTTATACCAATAAAAATGGACAAAAAAAAAACGAGACCAATGGTATGTTAACTTTGTTATTAGACTTATTTATAATTCATTGCCGTACCACTTTGTTTAATTTTTCGTAGTGAATATTTATTTAAAAATTTGGTTTTAACAATTATTGTTTTATTTATTTACGTAACAACCTGTTTTCTCATTAATATCACTGTGTAAACGAACCCTGACTGTTGTAACTGTTTATGGTTAAAATATGTTTGATTGAATGAATCGAGTCATGACTGAAATTTACACATTAAATTATTAAATGTAAACAAAAATTTATCCGGCGACGGTGCATCGAATTTAAAACATATTCTGTCGGCGGTATTAATTTGTGGCATCTCGCGGATGACAGCGCACGACGTAATATATTACGGGATTTAATTGAAGTTTTGATTAAGCACTATCGTACATGGCAGGCTGGTCGTTGATAGTTTCATTGTACTGCTGACAGGAAGGAAGATCATAGTATCACGTAGCTATGTCAGGGGTCCTGTTTAGGTAATCATCGACCACCCTAATTAGAAATACATATTTACAGACTCAACAACAACAACAACAACACAACAACAACATCTTACCACAATCACAATTGAATTACAGCGTTCCTATTAATAAGTACATTTATTCTGGCAAAACTAACTCTGCAGTGATTTAAAATTGGTGTAATAAAAATTCTTGTATATGGTAGCACAGTGCATACTTCAAAAAACTTTTAACACTTTTAATTGGTTGAAGCATTACTTCTTTTCGAAAACACAACCAATCAGAAAATTCTACACTGACATGCTTCTGACATGATTATGAAATTGACAGGTAATGACATAAAAAACTGATTGCTATATGAAAAAGTTTTTGGGGGTCCAAAATATGTCACTGCTACGCATCTTTTGTTTCTTCTAGGATGTAGGACGATTCTAGGATGTAGTAGGATTATATTTGCCATGTAAGGATGTAGCCCTAATAGGGCTACATCCTTACATGGCAAATCAGCACATTCTTTACTTGGTACTAGAATAGTGTAACCGCTTGCTTATCCTGTTTTAGAATGTTTCCAGAACAAAATGTATAAGTACAAGCCTTACTTGCAAAATTGGGGATCTTTCCTCGGATTTATATAACTGGAGTGTCTACCCGAAATCTGTACTGTTAGGATTTGTACCTTATTTTGTTGAACGTTTAAGTGTGAGTCATAAGGTTTAAAATTTATAGCAAAAATGTGTAGATGCGTCGTTTCGACTATTGCTTCGTATACAAATAATGGGAATAAGGGATTGATAGAAGTGTATGCGCCCACGTCCTAAACAAACTTCGGCAGTATCAAAACTAGAACCATTGTGTTGTATTCAAAATGAAGCTGTCGAACCATCGAGAAAATATATTGGTCTTTTATAGTTTATTCAATATTGAATACATGAGTGGCTCTCCTCTTATCTGAAAATGTAAGCGTAATGGAGCCTTAAGCCGGGAATATATAAAAGAATAAGATATACGTGTATAGGTAATATTCGTATACTATACATTATTGTAATTCGCCACAAGCAAGAAACCGTAGATTTTTGACAGACTATCTCTCAAATGATTCAAAATTCCTAAAGACGTATTTCACCACTGTCTTACCCGAAGGAAAGTGATGACACAGTCTATGGTGCATGCTCACTTATAACAAAGACCTCTTGCGTAGTACACTATACATCTTATAAATATTTATTGAGTGTAGGTACCTTATCTAATATTAAGACAGTTTACTTATCAAATAAAATACTATAGACCAACGGATTGGTATTGAGCCAAAATATCACGTCTCTAAGTTGTACAAATCTCGATCCAACAATACTCAACTATCACAAACTCCAACTATACCGCTAAATATTGAATAATATCCGTCTCACGAAATTGCTGGCAAAGTATAATAATTCCTATTATTACATTGGAGCCAGACACTAATATCTCGTCCCGGCGGCGAGCTCGCGGCAAGCAAACACAACTTTAATAAAAGTAAATCGTATTAACACCTAACTTGCTAAGCTCTTTTATTGTCGCTCGGAGTGATGTACGAAACGAAGAATGGTTACAGAATGAATTTCAAAGATAAATTATATGGAGTTGAGCTAGACAAACCTAACTACCGATTCATATAGAGTGAGCAGCTAAGTAACGGCATTATGACCTAATCAATATCAATAATAATTATTGAATTTTTTTACAATTTTAAGTTATGTCACATTCATAAATGGACTTTATATAAGGTACAAACAGACAAATATCAAATTAAAAGACGCTTCACAATATTTTAGGACGATGACGTATAACAACCCGATTTAAGAACAAAATAGAGAACAACATAAGATCCGAGCTCCATAAGAGGAGATCCGTAGGAGGACTAAAGGATAGCTCTTAGAGTTGACAAGTTGAAATGGCAATGGGCAGGCCAAAGCAGGCCAGGCAGCCGCTCAAAGCGGCTTTCTGTGGGAGAGGCCTATGTTCAGCAGAACGTCTTCAGGCTGTTGATGATGATGAACATAATACCTACCGATTCCCATTTTGTGATTACGACACTATTGTATATGTTGTTCCCTTTATATTAACTTCGCCGATCATAAACCCGAGCAGAGTTAAAACATAAAGCCAATTACCTGGGATAGGTATTTATTACAATCTCGACTGCAATTGTTCTCGCTAGATGGTAGATAAACTTCCCTAGACGAGCAGACTCAAATTACTCGAGAGAAACATAAACAGAAACTTGGGAATAAAACGGCGTATAAACTTAAGAGATGCCGTTTAACTAAAGGACTTCAGTCTTTCAAAACGAATAAATGCAAATCTAGTAGGTTATAGAATATTCATTAAGAATGGATGATGTTTGCTATCAGAAACAAGAAATTACGATGAAATAATTAACCTTAAATTAAAAGAAATACAATTTCAAAAAGAAAAAATGACACAAAATCTGATGCGTGTGAGGCTTGACCATAGAGTAGTATAAGTATCGGGGAATAGAGAGCCCTCTTGAGGAGATTTTTGTCACCCAAAAAAAAAACTGGTTTGTAATGCCCTCTGTTAGAAGATCCGTGGAACTATCAAACACCTATATACCTACCTATACTGTAGTGGGGTATATATATGTATTCTATATCCATACCTACATACCTATAGATATGTGCTTACCTCAAGGTCTGTGATTTTAAATTCTTGATTATCCAGGGGGTCTAGTAAAGAACCCAATCGCTAACGCTAACTTCACAATGTATCGGAATGATATTTCGGAAATGGCTTACTTTCCGCAGCGAATGTCATTTCAATACATTTTTGGAGTTAGCGATAGCGTTTCGAATCTTAGCTAGATCCCCAGATGTTTCAATCACCGATATAGCTGTCAATATGAATTTGACAACTTCGCATGTTACATTTATGAACAGCGCCATCTATTCGAAATCCAAGTACATTAAGGCTGAGTTTTACCGGGCATTATAAAAGATAGCGTTACTTTCCATACAAAAAAGTGGTGCCAAGGGAACAATATGGAAGCGTCCCCCCCCTGGGCTTGACTAGGATTGTGATCCATAGATGTTGTTGTAGTTGTTGTGTGTGTGTTGTATTGTTGTTGTTTATATTAGTATAATTACATCCAATTATATCAACCAACAACCTGGCTGGACAAGTGAACATACTTGTCCAGCCAGTTTCAGTGCATTGTAAATGATATGCTAGCTAAATTTGTTAACTGACGAATTAAATTGCATAAACTAAACGATAGAGATTCAGGGAGTTGTGGATAGGATACAAAGTTTATTTTTCAGAGCGCGCAGTGAAAAGTCACAATTAACGTGGCTTTCACCTGCGAACGCTATGAGAGTCCTCTCATAGGATTGTTGTGACGAAAACTAACTACCTACCTTCAGTATTGTTACCCAAATAAAAATAGAAACTGCTTTGTTACGACAGTTGTTTAGAGAATTCGCAAACAAGCTATCAGTTGCTTGTTTGGTTCAGCGACTGTTCCGGATGCTATGGTGTTTCCAATTTTCGAATCAACGTTTCAAAAATATTCAGATTTCGAATCGGATGGAGACAGTGGTTAAAACCACGTATATAAATACTAGATGCTATGGACAAAGACATCTAATAAAGGCATGCTTAATATTTATCAATTAGACAATTTATGATATCCTTTTTTAAGAAATGTGAATAAAATCACCAGACCTGGAACAGAAGATATTTTTTTCATGAAGTAATAGGGTATATAGAATAGCCTGCAGGTGGAAGCTTAACCGCTCTAATGATGCACCGCACGTTATTAAGGGATTATGCCTCGCCTTTATACTGCATGAATACTGTGTTTTATTAACTTCATTTTATTACTCGCTTTGCTAACTACAACTCTCACAGCGCCTAATCAGGGATTATGAGGCCTTCAGTCTCTATCAGCATAACGGGTATACCTCTTGCTTTAATATAAAATATTGTACTTAAGCAAAACTTTGGTGTAAGAACCTTGAAAGTCAAATCTACAAAAATTACCTATTAAGAAGTTAGTGTATTAGCTCGTAATTTTATGTGACTACTTATATCTTTTTCCACCTAGTGGGGGGCCAGCCTACGCTACGTCTTCCGGTTCGTGGTCACCACTCGATAACCTTTCTTCCCCATTGGTTGTCAGTTGTCGGTTCGAAGATTCGACGACGACGATACATACATAACGTAAGTTGCCTGTTCTCTATTTGCGTGGAATGTTTTTCCTGAGTTTAACAAAAAATCAAACTGAAAGAACCTAATCTCGCAATTATAATTTTATTATCAACGCAATACACGTTGATAATAATATTATTTCAGGTTCCTCTTTATTGAATGATTAAAATCCTTGTGGTTTGCTTTGTGTGTTCCATTAAATAAGTCAAGCATTGGTGCACATAAACATCTCCGAAGTAATAAAATCTCACATAAATAAGCAAATAGTCCCGTAGTATCTCATTTAAATGTTCACCAGGTGTACATTAAGCCAACTGGATACAGCAGTGTGGCTTCACCGAAATTGAATTTAAAAAATATTACCGAGAAGAGAATGTTGGCCGCTCTCCAAAAGACAATACGTACCACCTACCTTTTTGTGTACTCGTTTTAAAGGAATAAATACAGCGCAGAGGAGCCCTGAGCAAGACTACCTCCAGCTTGTTAGTAGCTAAACGAGTGGAATAATGACCTACCGGTAGAGTTACTCGCACATTGCAGCGTTATTTAATAGGAGAGAACTTGCATTTTTACGAAATGCTACAGAATTATACGAGCAGTAAGTATATGCGACATACTTTACAAACGCAAGCAAGTGAAGAAATAATGGTATGCTGATGATGTTGTTAAAACTTGTGGAGTAAAAAGGGGTGAATTACAAAATGTTAGTACAAAAAGGTGAGCAACCGGAAGACGACAAAGTACCCGCGGAATTTGTTGATGTTTGAATGCAAACAAAACAGCATCACCTCTGGAAGTTTTTACATTAGCCGGTCGCAAGCTCGGAGTCTGTTTGTTTCATGCCTTCGAACAGGGTTCTAACTACGGTGCGCAAGTTTCGGTTCTCATTTTAAAACTCGCTGACTTTGCCTCGGGCTACCTACCTAAATTTTAATCAGAGACAATAGAGGTGAGGCACACGCTAAAGTTTCGCTTAAGCTCTAATTTTTGTGAGTTGCATGACAAATTTTAGTTTTGAACGGCTTTTATAGTTTTTGACGGCCTCGACGTTAACTACCTTTTCAGGCAAGTAATGACGTGAGAAGGTTGGGCTTCACGAGGGTTGAACTATATAATTGCATAAGGTGAATTTAACCGTTATGGTAGTTTGTGGCGTTTTGGTTAGAGCAGCACTTCCGTTGTTGAGTAAGCCGATTATAGCAGCATCTTGCTAATTTAATGCCACTTGCTACGTGCTATAGGTACCTATTGTAGATTTTTGCTTGAAAAGGGAGCGGTCTGCTTTTACCCAGCAGAAATAAGTTACTATTGGCACAGATATAAAAATAGTTGGTGAAAAAAGGGAATCAAATTATATTGCAATTTTATTAAGTTGTGATTGATAGGTAGTTGACGATAGAGAAAGTGCCCAAATCTTCACCCACAAAAAAATGTGTCACATGAGCAAAATATTAATATTTATATCAGTTGCAAAAATATGAGGGGAATCCGTTGAGACCTACCCATAGATTAGTATTGTATATGGACCTATCCGTCCTATAAAGGTCCAACTGAAATGACATAATTTATACATATTGAAATTTTGATTTTAGAAAACTGAAACAGGTTTATTTTTTTTTATAAATAAAGGGAATGACAATAATCCAAGGAACTTATACGTATACTATTAATAATCACAGAGTTATGAAACAAATTACGTTTGCAGGGTAGCGTTTTTTTGCTCTGTGATAATAATATAATATCCTGTGTTCTTATATCGACATTATCATTCTTCCCTTCTTTTTAAATTTATTTGTAATCGGACCATCGGTTGGGAGATTACAAACATTTTATGAATAAGAACCTATCTCGGAGTTAAGAAAACGTTTTCCTGGATTTAGCCGTTAAAGATCCATAAATTTTAATATTCAATTATTCAAGATTTTATTTCAGAGAGGAAAAGATTATAAGATTTCTTGGTCGGTTTGGCCGATAATGAGTTTCCGGTATAACAGTTTGCTGGAATGAGGTTTGGGGAAACTGCTTCATTACAGAGTGGAATCTATTAAAGCGAATACTATCAAAAGGTAGACCGTCCTTTTACTGCTGGTTCGTACTTTGTAGAATACCCCAGTTCGGGTGTAGTTTGGTTTAGGAACTATATCAGACAAACATTTCATTAGGAATAACAAAGAAGATTACACCATTTACTTTGATAGTAGGTACACGTTAACGTGCATTCTTTAAATAGGTATGGTGTCTTTTATCGTTATCACTATTATACGTTAGTAAGGTACCTAAGGTATAATGCCGGCCGATGAGATGATAATTTGCAACACGTGAGTAAAGAAATTAAAAACAATTAGGGGTGTATTATAGATAGAAATTATGACTTAGTGTGTGTGTGATGTGTTTTTGATCCGTATTAGTTAGTAGTCAAAAAGGTGTATTTAGGTTTCATCAACAGCCTGAAGACATCCACTGCTGAACATAGATTTCCTCCACAGAACGCCACTTTGCCCGCCCGCTTTCCTCCTGCATCCATCGGCTCCCCGCGGTATTCACGAGGTTGTTGGTCTACATTAAAATAAAATAAATATAAATATATGTGGACATTCCACATAGCGCCATCTAGCCCCAAACTAAGCATAATTTGTACTATGGGAACCAGATAACTGATATAATACTTAGATACTTTTTTGTTTGTAAAACACATACATAGAATACAATATAACACCCAGACGCAGAACAAACATCGATGTTCATCACACAAATGTTTGTCCTGGTTGACATTGTAAACTATATAGGATTACTTTATCATCAAATTAAATATTTAAACTAAAGACTAGGGGACGTTTCGTGCAATCGCCGTTTGATGGCGTTGATGTCGACTGTCATAAATTATTATACTCTTTGGACTGTTGTGGAGGTCTGTGGAATCACCGCTTAGTGGATACTCTTTGGACGGTCATTGTTCTGGGCCCTTCAAAAACGGGAGAGGCTGGACTGAAACTACACTTTTGATCGAGCAGCGGAGTGGAGAACACCACCAGACCTCCACTACAGTCTTATTATGACTGAGCCATGAGCCATTGGTAAACAGCTCGAAGTTGGATACTACAGTCCTCAGAAGTCTTGTGAAGCTCTTTACAGTAGTTGCTTATTAATGGTGCTGTAAATGTGTATTAAGTTTACAACATAGTGGGGGGTTGGTCTACGTTGCGTTTTCCGTTTCATGACCGCCACTTGAGAACTTCTTCCTCATCAGCTGTCAGTTCAAAAAGGTTTAGGTAGGTACTATAAAAAAATATGAATCTTTTACCTACTTATTTTATTTAAAATAATGATAAATTTTCATGGTATATTATTGGAATTTTTATTTCTATTATTATCTAGAATTTGACAGACGTTAAACTTCTTTGTATTAATTTTTTCAGCCCTTATCTACTGAATGCGAAACTTGGACAATTGTAGGATTTTTCCCATAAACTTATTAACTTTAATAAGGCGTGGGAAGGCAGTGGGCAATTTGCCGTAAAATGAGTTTACCCAAAGTTATTTGGGATAATAATTGTTGGGAAATATGAGTGCACGAGTAAGGATTCGTATTTCCTCTGAGTAACCTTAATTCCTCATTCCTACCGTGCAGGTTAAGTTTGTGGGAAATAATTAGTTTTGTTCTCTGCCTCTCGGTTTTGTAATATTATTCTGGGAAGGAAACCATCCAATTAGAGAACAGTAAATTCATGGCCATTGTCGGTTAATTGAGATATAAAGATCGCTCCCCCGGCCTTAGGAGGTTATAGAGGTACCTATTTCTACATGATTTCATAATGTTTTCGTTACGAGAGTAAACCATTTCACTATTATCACTTATTTTTAAAAGTGATAAAGTTATCTTTCTTTCTACCAAAAGGGCCATACCTACTAGTGATGGATTAATAAGCATTCGCATTCATTTTTACCATCATCATCATCATCATCATTAACAGCCTGCAGACGTCCACTGCTGAACATAGGCCTCCCCCCGGGAGCGCCACACAGAGCGGCTGCTCGCCTCCTGCATCCATCGGCTCCCCGCGGCTTTCACCAGGTCGTCGGTCTACCTAGTGGGGGGCCGGCCTACGCTGCGTCTTCCAGTTCGTGGTCGCCACTCGAGAACCTTTTTTCCCCATCGGTTGTCAGTTCTACGAGCGATGTGGCCTGCCCATTGCCATTTCAACTTGCTAATCCTAAGAGCTACATCGGTCACTTTAGTTCTCCTGCGGATCTCCTCATTACGGATCTTATCTCGCAGGGAAACAACGAGCATTGCTCTCTCCATAGCCCGTTGTGCGACTCTGAGCTTAGTAATGAGGCCAACAGTTAGAGACCACGTTTCAGTTCCATAAGTCATCACTGGCAACACACAGTGATTGAAAACTTTTGTTTTCAGGCTTTGTGGTATTTTGGACGAAAAGATAGGTCGAAGCTTTCCCGAACGCTGCCCAGCCGAGTTGGATTCTTCGAGCGACCTCTTTGTCGAAGCATAAGCATTCGCATTCATTTTTACCATGTGAAAACTTAATTAGCATTTCGCAAATTAAATGTAGTTGTGAAATTCTGTGAAATATGAAATTTCATTTCAATTCATTTAGTTCATTTTATATTTAATTTTTAATATAAAGTTTCATTTCATGTTTCGTTTCATTTTTCATTTTTCATTTCTTTTTAATTTTTATTTTTCATTAAATTTTTCATTTCATTTTAGCAAATAGCATGGCAATAGCAATTAGCATGCTAAGACTCGTGAATTAGCATGTTTATTAAATTTACCGCATCAATTGCCACCGCTAATACCTACGCTTGTTTGCTCCTGCATAAAAAACATATGCCATAAACTTATTTACTGATTATTTCTATCTATGTTGTAAATAATTATAAACTGCTTGTTTACTTTTCACCACTAAAATTAATGTAACTATTAATGCACAAAAGCAGTATAATTTATGAGCGTATTCAAATTGCGTTTGAAGCTAAACTGAGCACAAATTTCATTAGGTGCGGCGATCGTCGAAATTCGCCGAATTTCATCGATAATGTTTTGGCATTCTGCAGGTAAGTGCTAATTAGGTTTTGTGGATTATGACTGTTAGGTTGCAGTGTTAGATGCAAGATTGAACCATTAAACTGATGGCCAGCGCCAATAAACTATTGAAATGGAATTGAAAGTCTTGAGACCATAAAGGTTTCTTAATTAATTATGTTACGTCTACTTTTACTAATCATCAAACCGTCACGTTTTTGAGTGTAGTCAAAGAGTGAATTGGTATTGATGTAATTATATAATAGACATGATGACTACTATTAAAAATGAACAAGTAGATAATACTTTCATAAAGAAGATTAAAAGGAATGAATGCAATAATTGAAAAAATAAGTAAAATCGGTAAATAAATCACGGAGTAATAAGCTTTTAAAGTTTCTACAGAAGGCATCTCCTGTCCCTTTCTCGCGAAACAGAGCGCCTCCATAGTTACTATGAAAAATCCACCTGTGACGTCACATGCCAAAGATATTGTATGTAAAGCTACCACAGCTTAGTAATGAGGTACTAGGACGACATTGCTCTGACGTCACTGGCCGTTTCAGCTATCTCTTTCTATTCCGGTTTTTAAAATGCTTGTAACTTTGTCGGTTTTTGAGATATTTTGTTTTTGTTTTCACAAATGTTCATATTTGAGGAATATTTTATATATAAGAAAAAAAAAATTTAGTCATCTTGCCTATTGTTATTGTTCATAACTTATTGCACTCGCTATACAGTGGTGAAAGGAAAATAAAAAATCAGAGAATAGGTGTGTATGGTGGATTACGATCTTACTCTCTTTCTGAGAGGGTTTTTCTTCCCATTTTCCAACAGTGGGACAAATTATTACGCTGACAATATAATATTTTAAAGACCTACTAAATTTCATTCATGTATGACATTGCAAAACGTATTCTTGCATATATGAAATCTTTTACTAGAACAAGATTTCCCCGGATACTTTCCTCTGAGTCATACCCAAGTCGTTTGAAGAACACAGAAATGCTCTTTGCTCAAAAACCCTTTGAATTTTTGATAACTACTCCAATTTAATAACTACCTTCATGCCATTTTGGGTCGACTTTATCTGTCTCTACTGGAACTGGAACATCCTTAAATCCTTCGGGGGTTTGTGAGTAGTTGAATGCACAGGTATCCAACCCTATAAAATTTTATATTTCTGCGTGAATTTGAATAAGTAAATATCTATGTAAAAATTTTACCTCCCGTTAGTTGGTTAATTGCTGAACTAAGTCTGAGTACCCGAGACCTGTTACCTGTTTGATAATAATGTGACTGTAACTGGGTAAAATTAGCTGTAGGTAAAAGTTGCATCTGAAGCTATTAAGTATCAAATTGTTCAAATAAACTAGAAACTTACTTATCAATTATTTCTAATATTTTAAACAGGTGTAAAGCTCATGAAGCAAATTGCGAAAATGAAAACCCCTGCCCCTGCCCTATAATAAGTGTATTTATTAGGTACCTACTTTTATAATTGGTAGTTTTAAGGTCATTATGTTTTTTGTAATAATGGCAGTAAATCGTTTTTTTTAAACATTATAAGTGCATAAACTACTACTAAAATACCATCAGCCAAATAAGATCATCTTCACAAAACAGAAGCCGCGAAGCGTAAAACCAGTGCACACAAGCGGAAGCCGATAAAATGCAGCATCTAAGTCCCATGACACAACCGAGGTAGACGTATTAAAAGCACATTGACATAATAACCGTTCCCCCTGTAACCAAAAGCCCATCTAGCGAAATTGCCATCCGTTCGCTCATTACTGACTGAGCCAACCGCGGGATCCGATATCCCGGCGCACGTGACTAACGGAAATTGAAATCTCTATCGTTTAATCGAAATATTGAATGGAGTATTTTTTAAGGAAAACAGAATTTTAATTGTTGAAGTCGATCGACACTAGATTTAGATTTCTAAAACTTTCTTATTGAGGATAAAGTATCTAAATGGGCGACTACAACCTACAACAACAAGATGAAACAACAAGACAAGGCAAGACAAGGTTTTTTTGGCGGGAACGCGGAAAAGTTCACGTCGTCGCATTGTATTATTTTTCAAAACTTTTGCTTTTTCCAGTGTTAATGTTTAACATTGGTGGCGTTTTACACATTAAGTGCTGAATTACGAGCATGAGTGAGGGCAAGGGGTATAATGTGGTGAAACGTGATTTTTTGTGTTGCTTCCAAAACTCCACAGAAGCTTGTAGTAAAATTGCCACCATTTTGCTGGAGCATGACTTAGACTGGACTACGACTACCTGACTTAGACTGGACTATGACTATGACTAGAACATGACTGCGTGAAATATTTTATAACACGAGGAAAATATAATACTTGACACTGGCTAAATACACTATGTGTTGAGCCAAAATATAAGAAAAAAAGGCAAGACAAGATGGGTGGGTGCAATCTGGAAGACCTAGGTGACCCACGTAGGTGTTCCACAGGTAAGAAACCACGACTGTAGGTCATTTTGTGAATAGATCCAAATCTGACTGAGAACCTTATATGTATAAGTGCTAGTCCTAGATACTTACATTAGATTAATTCATTTTAAATTTTCCTTTACGAGAAGAATAAATTTAAAGGGAAAATAATCCAAGATACCTAATTACTTGTTTCTTAAAAGCCGTAGGTAAAGAAAATCCATGGGTATCACCCTATCACACTAATTTTATAAAGGCGAAAGTTTGTGTGTGTAGGGGTGTGTGTGTGAATGTTTGTTACCTTATATCTCTGTAACTACTAAACCAATTTCGATGAAATCGATTAATAAATAAATAATAATTATGTGTGGACATTTTCACACAGCGCCATCTAGCCCCAAACTAAGTATAGCTTGTACTATGGGAACTAGATAACTGATACAATACTTATATACTTTTTTGTTTGTAAATACATACATAGAATACAATATAATACCCAGACGCAGAACAAACATTTATGTTCATCACACAAATGTTTGTCCTGGGTAGGAATCGAACCCACAGCCCTCAGTTCAGAAGGCAGGGATACTACCAACTGAGCTATCGGGCCCGTCATTGAATCGATGGAATCGATGGAATGTCGATAGCTTATATACTGGATTAACACATAGGATACCTTTTATTCCGTAAAACAAGTGAAAGAATAAACAAAAATATAGTTACTACAACATACTTCATTTTTTTTTAAGAAAACCAACACCTTATATTGTTAGACAACCTCGTTTTTTTTGAAATGCGAATAAACAATTGATATTGTATAAGGATATTGAAACTGAGGTACACATTCAGTATTCGCCTTACCTAAAAGTGAAAAGAGAAACTGTATGTAAAGGTGAAGATCCCGATTAGAAGATAAGGGCCAAGTGTCGTGGGCGTATTCCCTACTCCGATGGAACCCTGAACCCCTCTTATTATGAGCTTGCACGGCTTGATACTTGAACACGTTTGCTTGCCACAATCTTGAGAGGTCCTTTATTTCGCCATTCGTTTAATTTCGCTTTTTTCGCTAAGCATACGCCCGTCCGGGGTCAGGTCGAGGTCACAAGAGCTCATTAAGGAACGACCGCTACAATACATGCTCTACTGACTTTCACGTTTCTTTTCAGGTAAAAATTAACGGTTTCACATAATAATATAACTACTTATTTATAACTGAGTGAAAAGTTACTTCAAAACCTATTTTTGTACGTGTATATTAGAAGGATATTTTAGATTTATCATTATAAACAGCCTGAAGACGTCCAATGCTGAACATGCTCCAGAAAACGCCACCTAGATTTAGGTTTATGTTTAAACTAGTCCTGTGTCGGTCGTTCATTTCCGGAGATCTCGGTCGTTCGTGATTGACTAGCCAAGTGACCGAGTCAAAAGATTCGATCAAAACGTCGGTCATCGGTCTCGAGAACCAATGCAATGCGGAAAAGTACTTTATATGTAAGCACTTAAGGTTGATTTCAGAATAATTGGTATTTAACCGAGTCAAAAGATTCATCGGTCATCGGTCTCGAAAACCAATACAGTGCGCAATAGAACTTTATTTTCCAGCGCTTAAGGCTGATTTCACAATAATTGTTATTTGACTTAAGTCGTTTCAGTTTGAAGTGATACCGCGCCGCTATGCCGGTCGTTCGGTCGGTCACGGATCGGTCTCCGTGCAGTCAGTCTCACACACTCAGTCGGTCCCAAGGACCCGGGTCTTTAACGATTGAACAACTCGGTCGGTCACGAGAGGGCATGATTCGATCATTTTGATTCGGTCAATCACAATCGACACAGGACTAGTGAACCAAAGGTGGCCACGGTACCCACCCGCATATTACCTGTTTTTCTGCGGAGGAACACTATTTTCTAGAATAGTGATTTCATACTCGTATAGAGAACGTGCTTGGCTATATAAGTTTAGACCAGTTGGGGCAGTTGGGGAAAAACTGGTCTTATATATCGGTATGAGTAAGGGGTAACTTAACTCACTCAAATAACCTATTATACTGGGTGTAATTGAATTCATTAGCATCCTTTGAAAAGGTACCTACTCCTGATACCAGTCACGTGTGGTCCAATATTTTTGAATTCTAACACATTGGTTTGGTAATAATAATAACTCCAAAAAATGGAATAACTTACTTAATGAAATGCTACAATACAAAATTTAATTAAAATATTGAAGTACTGTTTTTAATTAGTACATACAAGGTATAACAACGTTTAAATGTATCAAAATCATCCGTGCCAACTGCATTAGGCGCCGCGGCATTCTTTATAATTTTAATTAAAATCGTTTTCATTTACACTCTTTACTCTTTAATAATTATCTATAAATGGTGTACTAACATGGGCTCAATTTATGCTAATGGATTAAATTACTAGGTGGTAGGACTTTCCTGCAAAGTTCGTCTAGGTAGGTACCACCGCTCTGCCAGTTATTCTGCCGCCAAGCAGTAGTGTGCAAGCACTACTGTGTTCCGGTTTGAAGGGCATTGTAGCTAGTGAAATGACTGGGCAAATGAGACTATGACCTGATCACACAGTGTAGTAATCTGATTACTATACTGTGTGAAGTCTCAGGATGACATGCGCAGTGCAGTGTCACGCGAAACTTTATTATTTTAAAGTTCCGAGTGACACTGCAAATGTTATGGGCAGCTGCGTTGCTTAACATCAGGTGAACGACTAGCTCGTCACGTCATTTATTCATAAAAAAAAAAAATAACATCCTGTATAGACCTAAAAGTACTTATAGATAATACGAAATCCTTTTCAATCTCTGTACAAAATATTAAATGATTTATTGTATCAGGGCCAAAAATACCGATGTCGTATGGCTGTCGTAGATATTTACGTGAGCACTAGCCATTATTATACGGCAATTTTTACACTATAGATGTCACTATTACAACACTAATTTGAAAACAGTACAAACCATTCCGCAATCTCAATAGGTAGGTACGTACTCTCATAACTAAATCAGGGGCTGAACTATCTTCATCCCCGGGGTCCATAAGTAATGCAGTAATACAATTGCAAAATTAGTCGGGAAGTGTTCACGTGGAAGTGATTATAAATTACTATCGAAGTGTAAGATTAGGGCAGTACCTAATCTCGTATTTTTTCTGCCCTATAATACGCACTTCTAGGCAGCACCTACCTACTTCATATTTAAGGTAACATAATTCTTTAAGTAGTTAAACAATTCATTAATTGTCATTGACAGAATTAAAATGTTATGTTTATACCTTTAATGAAATAGATTAAATACTTTTGATACCAACTCATCAAATCTATATATTTGAGTAATTAAAAAAATTAATTAAATATGACGAGTCCAATACATTATTTAAATAAACACGTCGGACTTATTGTGTGCGATGTTAAAGTTTAAGCACTGTTTTACACCGCACTTTACTATCCTGCATGACAGCAAGGTGTAAATGGAGGCAAATTCGTCAATTTATATGCGAAACGCTCCGCCTTTGAGAAGCGATCACGCCTTTGATAGGCACCAAAAATTCTATTAGTTCTTCACACTCACAGATAAATTAGGACGTTAACTTAAACATAGGTAATTAAAATTGGTTTTAATACTATGTCTTGTAAGTTGGCTGCGCATTTGTACAAGGTGAAGGAGCTCACTTGCAACCGAAAAGCATGCCCCAGCTTTCGAGATGGATGGATGCGGGTTCAAATTCCGTATTATATGATTCAAATTAAGCTAAGCATGCGATAAGTACTACTACTATAAATCTTTAGATTTATTAATATTTTATAACTACAAAGAGAGATTTAGAGAAATAAAGAAATACCTAACCTACGTCAAAATCACATAGGCAAAATGGATAAGATAAGCTAAGAAACTAGGTATTCTGTAACTATACGTGAAACATTGCCTTGGCTGCTTACTTAATAATAATAATAATAATAATAATAATAATAAATATGTGTGGACATTTCACACAGCGCCATCTAGCCCCAAACTAAGCATAGCTTGTACTATGGGAACCAGATAACTGATATAATACTTATATACTTTTTTGTTTGTAAATACATACATAGAATACAATATAACACCCAGACGCAGAACAAACACTTAAATTGGGTTTTGTTGATTTTGGCTTCAGACTAATATTTGGATAAATTAAAAAAATTTAAGTACCACAAATTTTGGAAGCGCTATAAAAATCCTGTAGATTATGATCAATTTGCGAAGCTCAGAAGTAGACAAAAAATAGTTCAATCGGAGTGCTATCAATCATACATAATGTTTTCTCAACAAAAAATTAAAACACACCCGAAATTCTTTTGGTCATACATCAAATCTAAAAGAAGGAATGCGTCCAACTATCCGCAGCAGATGACTTATGATAACACGATAATAAATAAACAGGTGGATATTTGTTCAGCGTTTAATAATTTCTTTGGTCAAAATTTTAACAGCCCAGCTAATTATTACCCTGTTGATCAACAGGATAAAGATTTGCAATCACAAACTATTCATGATTTACATGTTATGGACAGTACAATATCTAAATTAATTCTAAATCTTGATACAGCAAAAGGAGCTGGTTGTGACAAAATACCACCCATATTTTTTGTTAAATGTGTTAAATCGTTATCTTTGCCTATAGCATTAATTTTCAATAGATGTTTGAGAGCTGGCTACTTTCCTAATATCTGGAAAAAAGCCCATATTGTCCCCATCCATAAAAAAGGTCTGAAGACTTCGATAGAAAATTACCGTCCGATCTCTATATTAAATGTACTCAGTAAGCTATTTGAGAGAGTAGTCCACTCCAGTATTTACCCTGCGATATCCACCTCAATACCCATACAGCAACATGGATTTATGAAGGCACGATCAACTACTACCAACTTAGGTGTTTTTATTGATCATGTAATGAGCGATATGGATGGTGGCTCGCAAGTGGATGTGATCTACACGGATTTCGAAAAGGCTTTTGACCGTGTCGATCATATCATACTTCTGCGAAAGCTTTACAAGCTGGGAATTCATGGCAACTTGCTAAGATGGATTGAATCCTACCTACGCAATCGCTCTCAGGCTGTTGTTGTTGGTGGTTTCTGTTCAAACTTTATTGAAATCCCTTCTGGAGTGCCTCAAGGCTCTATACTCGGGCCCCTTCTGTATGCTTCTTATCTTTATGACATAGGTGAATGTTTTGAGCATGCGCGGTTTCTTATGTATGCCGATGATACAAAAATTTACATGAAAATAAGAAATCAAATGGATGCTTTGCATTTACAGTCAGATCTTGATAAATTAGGGCGCTATTATGCTGAAAATCGTATAGGAATAAATATTAGTAAATGTTCAATTGTCTCTTTTACACGTAAAAAGCATCCTACATTATTTGAGTATAAAATAAATAATATAAAAATACATAAAGTAAACTCTGTTAGAGATCTTGGTGTTCAAATTGACTCAAAACTAACATTTGCTGAACATATTGAACTAATTACTAGCAAAGCCTACAAATGTCTTGGTTTTATATTGCGGGTTAGTCGTCCCTTTTCTGATATCGGTTGTCTTAAAGTCTTATATTACTCTTATGTAAGAAGTGTTCTTGAATATTGTAGTGCATCATGGAACCCGCAATATATTACCTACATCCAGAATCTGGAAAGCATACAGAACAAATTTGCTAAACACCTAAATTTTCGATGCTATCGCAATTTTAAGGACTATCAGGAATCATGCCTTTATCACCAACTCATGACTCTTGAAAATAGAAGAACTTTGACTGATATGCGGTTTTTACATGGTATTTGTAACAGCTATATAGACTGTTTGGAGTTGTCATCGAGACTGTTAAGTTTTTGTGTGCCTGACCGTAGAACAAGGCATACAGGTTTGTTCGCCGTTAGGCACGCGGATACTAGTTATGCTCAAAACTCTTTGGTCAATCGTTTGCACAGGACGTACAATAAAAAATTTAGCAATGTTGATGTATTTCACAACAGTAAGCAAATATTTAAACATGAAGTTATAAGATTGCTAAATGAAGCTGGTGGATCTACTAAATAAACACAAATTATTTGATTTTTTTTTACTTTTGTATAAGTACCTATTTAGTAAGTATATCCTTTGATTATGTTTCATAAGTAATATGAATATAAGTTACATATATAATAGTTATATAAGTGTTATAATTATATTTACACACTAAATTTATATTATTATTATTATAAGATTATTACACATACACACCCTCTTTCTCACAAAAATAATATGCATACCTACGCACGATATTTGACGTTAAATTACCCTACTTGCATTGTATACCTACTTATTCAGTGATAGTCGAACAACACAATCATATGTACCTATTTAAAAAAATGTAAAACCTTATTTGGCTGTAAGTTTTGTTAAAAGATGTATTTGTTTTTAGTTAAGAGCTGTGGTTTTTGTTTAATAAATAAATAAAATAAATAAATAAACAATATTGTTCGTTCTCCAATAGGTACGTACTTATATCTTGTTTTATTCATTTTAACTATAACTTTGTCATTATTTAGATTGAATTGCTGTTTCTCAATATATAAGTAGAAACAGTGCGGATTGATTGCGGATTTTGCAGTTATCAACGGAGTGATGAAAGATCACTTGGTATCAATAAATCATTTAAATATTTATAATTGAACTACTTAACTGATACTTATGAGGAATAAAAATAAGAACTTACCTAGCTTTTTTATTATTTAAATTATTTATTTATTGTTACCTAATACATTTACAAAACACAAGCTTTTGAAATGGAATATCACAATATGTCGCTACGATAGGATATTAAAAAAAAATTCAAATAATTCTGAAAATTATATAATGGGCGAAGTTTACCTTTCAGTGTCCAGTCGTTAAAGGTGAAAATTAGTAATTTAACAGCGTAAACGTAAAGATTACGCGATGAATTTTATTTAAGTAAGGCGTAGATATTTTTTTCTCTTTATGATTTAATTATAGGTTTTTACTGTTATAATAAACTCTTATTACGCGCAAACGTTGAGGTTCATTAAAATCTCTTTTTCTCGTTGCTTGACTTTAATTATCCGTTTTCTTTGTTCGATGGCGTTGGGCCTGGTGGTTCACTCACGGCTGGTAAATACTTCGTTGGATTTATCTTGATACTAACTGAACCCTGCGGTTCCATCCATGTATGATACGATATTAAAAAAAGGAAAAAAAGGAGTGAGTATAGGTGTACAACTTTGCCAGTTATTTTGCCACCGAGCAGTAGTGTGCATGTGCAAGCACTACTGTGGATTGACTGTAACTAGTAAATTACTGGGCAAATAAGACTTATGAACTCATCGTCCAGAAAATTTTTTTAGACTGTCTGACTATATAAGCCGCGTGCGCAGTGCGCAGTGTCACGCAAAACTTTAATTTTGAGTTCCTAGTGACACTATGGGCGGTCGTGATGCTTTAACGTCTGGAATACCACCATTGAGATAAGTATAAGAATGCATGCTCGTGCAATATCGGGTCGCTGGGAGTTTACATAAGGCGACCGGCTCGCACGTCATGTCATTCGTTTACATAAAAAAACTATTTCTGGATCTAAAATATCTCCACACCGAACAACACAATCGGTTCAGCCATTTAAGCATATACGAAATCACTTCTATGATCCCGATAGTCTGAATAAACCTGTACAGTTTATATAGATGTATGTACGGAAAATACGGCAGGTCTTTTTTTTCAACAGCTAATGCGCCCACTGCAATAAGTACCTGCCGAGCTATCCATTACTAACCAGACACCCTGTATAAACGTTCGCGAAATTAGATTACAGCATTTAAATGAAACCTTGGACTGCTTATGTAAATGTAATTAAAGATGGATAAGTATTAAATAATTAATGGCTCCAAAGTGTAACAGAGTGCTAAGACAACTTTAATCAAAGGTAACCGCTCTGTTGTTTCCAACGTCGGTGAAACCTTTTGATTTCTCGTGTTCAGCGACAAAGAATTTTTTACCCGCATTTTCTTTCGGGATACAGAAATTGTTTAAGTACTATTTAACAAAATTGTTTGATAATAATATTTGCTGTGAGTTATTTTAATTTTTTTTTAAGCTTAAGTAATTATCTTTCAGTGTGAAACGACGGTAGTATATTTTCCATTCTTAAACCTATAAATTCACATTCTTTAATAAAAACGTATTGGAATGATGATTATACCACCACAAAAAAACTAGCACTAACTTACGGTTACGAATTGGGATAAAGTCACATTTTTCTGATGCTGTAATAATTATATGACCGAAAAAGTGAAACCACGATACGATTAAATTGTAAATTAAGTGCCCTACATTTAAAACACAGTGAACATCACACGCTTCTGAACCTAAATTTAAAACACCATACACAGTGAATATCACACGCTTTTGAACCTTTCTTAAGCTTTCCTAAACTAGACCTAAGGGCAAAGAGCTGCTAAGTACTTAGTCAACACTTTGCCTCCTAATAAACTGGCTGCCAAGTTCAAAAGTCACTTCTATGTTAGAAAATAAAAGAACTAACACTAAGTGCGATTGACCACAACATAGCAAATCACTTAACTCTGGCACTAGTTTTAGAGGAGGGTTTTTTCTTTTTGCTCGTTTCTTTCAACTGTAATGTTCTGAGATTTTACACCAATTAAAAACTTGAAAATGTTGAAAGTGGCACTGTGTTCAGTCTTCAGCTGGGCTACCACAAGCTAATACAAAACCATCATGTTTCAGAGCATTATTATTTCAAAGAGACAATAATATTGTTCGTATTCGTACCATGAACTTATAAAGTATTCCTGCGTGTGAACGAGACGTCTACATTTTTATATGGCGTTATCACTGTCGCACGGCAGTGTCAACATGATGTAAAGGTATGACATGCCAGTTGTATTTGAGTGAATGATTTAACGTGACGTCATCAAAACTGCTCTGGTGGGTCACCACAAGGTCTTATAGCATTATTACTTCAATCATACTTTGAAAAATGACATAAAAGTAAGATTTTTTTTATGGGAATAAATGACGTGACGAGCTAGTCGTTCACCTGATGTTAAGCAATACGGCCGCCCATAACAGTTTCAGTGGCAATTGGAACTTTAAAATAATAAAGTTTCGCGTGACACTGCACTGCGCACGTCATCCTGAGACATCACACAGTCTAGTAATCAGATTACTACACTGTGTAATCAGGTCATAAAGTCTCATTTGCCCAGTAATTTCACTGTCCTTCAAACCGGAACACAGTAGTGCTTGCACAATACTGCTTGGTGGCAGAATAACTGGCAAAGCGGTGGTACCTACCTAGACGAACTTTGCAGAAAAGTCCTACCACCTAGTAGTAAGAATATTGTAATTTTGTTGATGCAGAGCAGTTTTGATGACGTCACGTTAAATCTTTCACTCAAATACAACTTTCATATCATATCGTTAATCGTGTTGACAGCGACGTGTGACAGTGATAACGCTATACAAAAATGTAGACGTCTCGTTGTCGCGCAAGAATACTTTATAAGTTCATGGTACAAATTCGAACAATATTATTGTAACCTTGAAGCATTACTGTCACGAACCATAATGGTTTTGTATTACCTTGCGGTAGGCCTACTGGCTCTGCAACATTAAAGTATTCTTACTTTTATGTCATTTGTCAATGTATGATTGAAATAATATTGAAGTAATAATGATATATGGCCTTGTGGTGACCCCCGGCTGTTGAAATTGAATCTAGGCAAGCAATTTTTGTGGTTTCCTTGATGCTATTATTTTGCAATTATTTGTACATGTATGTAGGTACAGGCGAAGGCTCCAAGTGAGCACCTTTAGGATCATTACGAAAAAATGATGAAAATTGTTTTTTTTTTTGCAATTAACTCTTTAACTCTCATCGACCCGATATCGTACACATATGCATGGTTATTCAATTGTCATCTCAATGCCGGGATTCCAGAAGGTAATATCATCATCATCATCATTAACAGCCTGAAGACGTCCACTGCTGAACATAGGCCTCCCCCCGGGAGCGCCACTTAGAGCGGCTGCTCGCCTCCTGCATCCATCGGCTCCCCACGGCTTTCACCAGGTCGTCGGTCCACCTAGTGGGGGGCCGGCCTACGCTGCGTCTTCCAGTTCGTGGTCGCCACTCGAGAACCTTTATTCCCCATCGGTTGTCAGTTCTACGAGCGATGTGGCCTGCCCATTGCCATTTCAACTTGCTAATCCTAATAGCTACATCGGTCACTTTAGTTCTCCTGCGGATCTCCTCATTACGGATCTTATCTCGCAGGGAAACCCCGAGCATTGCTCTCTCCATAGCCCGTAGGTAATATACACGGAATTAAATACCCAATAACAAAATCTGGTGGTTACATAATAGCATTTGAGAGACCAAGCGGAAGATAATAATTTTCGGGTCCATTTACTTTATTACGTTTCGTTGTGGATAATGAGCACACGGCACGAGTACGAAATCCAGGAGTAGATAGAGGTGAGGTGTCGTGTTTATCGAGTAATCGATGTTTTTTTTAGATGAATATATCGACATTAGTCGACATTAGTCGATATTTTCATATGTGTTTGTATTGACAACGAAACGAGTAAGGCTAACAACATAATCCCAACAATGTAGTTTATATTACGACGACCATCAAAATTGGAAGATGCAATTAATATTGTCATCTACACAAGCTTTAAGCACTCGCTTTGCTTTTTTTTATAACATAACACTAAGTAATTTCATTTTAGATAAATATCACTTTATTAATAACAACACCGATGAATAAGCCTTTAAATAATGTACAAGATTATAATTACATCGATATACTTTGGTGTGTTTCACATCTCTTTTTCTCGGGGATCATACGAACATTTCACCTAAAATGCTATATAGGTAACTATAGAGATAGCACCCTTGTTTCCGTGGTAAAGTTCCGAGTTTGAATTGTTAAACTGATGTGGTGTTTATTAGTACTTACTTATTAATGTAGAATATAATGTAGGCAATGAAAACCCACAGAGTATATTTCAATGTAGTTGGAGATGCCATGGTTTTGTTCATAGTCACATCCATGATTATGTGAACATGTGTATGTAACTGTAGTTAATTCTTAGTAGATCTATGGGCCAGATCCATAATAGATCTAGTGTGCTGAATTATCGGGAACTCAGATATGATTCGAATCACGGCAAAGATACGACTATTAAAAACCTTATTCTGAGTTGTCAAACACAATAAATACAATCATACACATGTAAAATAAGTGGGGTGGAATATAATAAATATTATATCCCACCTAACCTGCCAGGTATTTACCTAAGTAGATAGTAGGATAATAGATAATAATAGGACAGGTTATGAATGAATGAAAATGGATCTAATAGAAACTTTAATGTTCTTTTATTTCATCAACAATGTTTACTCGTTTTTATTTATTTATTTATTTAATACATAAAGATATACAATGGTTTGGTATAATATGCCTTAAACCTAAGTAGGGTTTGTCTAGACATATGGTTCTCAACAACTATCATCTAAGTAACCGGTTTGAGTATCAGTCTTACAAAACATACCAGGTAAATTAAGGAACAAATAAACAAACACTTGCGCGATGGCACAACACATATCTAGGCAGACGTCTGTGGGGCGATCACGGAGCGCTAACCGCAATACAACAGAAGAAATTCCATTTCTAATTTGTAGATTTCTATAATAACTAAGCACATAACGTTGACTGTTACATCTTTACAAGGTGTTTCTATCAGTTGCAATCAAAATCGGCGATCGCCCCAGCTGGTCGGCTGGTGATAGGTGGGTACCTACATTCCGAGCTCTGCTGTTTACATCGCGCCAGTAAGGAAGCTATCAGCTATAATGTGCCATCGATGTGCGTGTGCGCACGCTCATATAGGATGCTCCATTTTATGCAAACGGTAAGTCAAGAAAGAAAATATTTCTTAAGATGCAGTTTAATATTATTTTTGTTGATGTTTAGCTTTATTTCTTTAGGAAGATTGTTCAGTAGATTAGGGATTATATGTTGAGATCGTCTTTTGCCATATTCGTTGTTAAATTTAGGTTTTATAAGTATTTTATTTATGTCACTCCTAGTAGCCATAGAATGACTTTTTTGAGGTAGGATTTGAATTTCAGTCAGAAAATACTGTACTGTATCCTACGATATTATATTCAACTCTTTTGTGTATTGGCATTATACCACAAAATTTAAAAAGCCCCGTGGGATCTTCCCTGTATTTTTGTTTTATTTTCTTTGGAACTATCAGTTTAAGTAACCTATATTGTAAATTATAAATTTGGTTGAGGTACGTTTTATACGTACGACCGTAGCTGCTCAAACCATAGCCTATAATACTTTCCACCAGAGCTTTATACATGGTGAGTAATACGTTGTAAGGGACTCGATTTCTTATTATATAGAATTTTGCTAGTACTGCACGCAATTTAGTACACGTTTTATCAATGTGCTTTGCCCAATTGAAGCGCTCATCAATTATTACTAACCCAGATATGTTAGTTTGGCTACTTGCTCAATGTTACGACAGTCATTTGGGCATTGTATGCTAGATCGATGCAAGCAATCATGACTATAGGCTATTACTTTTACGTTATCTTTATCCGGACTATAGTTGCGGCTAGAATGAACATGAATTAATTTGGTTGTATAGTTGCATTCAAGTATTCGGAAATTCATACAAGTCTTACAATATTAGAGTATAGATAAATACCGTACAGCCTCCTGATGCCTTGCCAAAAATTTCTCAGAGGCCATAAGGCTTTGGCAGAGTTTTGGCAAGTAGCCCCTGAGCCAAGCATGAATATCTTAGTGGCTGGACCTCTCCTGAGACTTACTATAATGTATAAACCAATCTATATTAATAGTTTCGTACTTGCTTGTTTGTATTTTGGCAAGAGAAAATGTGAAAAATGAATTAGAGATGTACATGCACGGACTTTGTTTCAGGAAATCTATTTCGCAAAGGTCACTTGCATAAAATAAAAAAGTCACTAATAATAATTTATTTGTCAGGTCTGCCTGTAATGTTTTTCATACTATAACTACTCCCTCTTACTCTCTAACTGTACTTAAAATGTTTCAATTTTTTTAAAATTTTTAGATTATTATATACTACATTTTCTCCTTTTATATCGTTTAATGTTTAACAAAACAAAAAACAAAGCTTTACAGGCTTCAAAGAACACATCTCGCTAATTCCCCAGACCAATAAATTACGTCTAGGTACCTATTCCCTCCAAACTTCCCAGTTCTCTCCAAACTCCAGACTCGTCATGTCAATATATTACGATGCGGGGTCCATCCGTCATAATTTGCCAATACCGGCCTAAGCTGTTAGCCGCGTGGATAACTTGCAAAATATCTTTTAGGTCGAAAACAATTTGAAGATGTTTCCTCGCTCAATCACGGCAGGAATCTTTTAGGGTAAATATTTGAAACAAATGTTTGGCGTAGTTCCGGACTTTGTTGTTGTGAATAGGAAAATGTTATATCGAGTATGAAAAAGCGTCCTCAAAGACTCTTCATCTCTGTGTTGTAATATTGGTGAATATTCACGCATTTATAGTACGGTCTATATACTCCCAATGGCACACTCGACGAACCCAATGATACACGTAACGAAACAAATAAAGTGTTCCAATAGCTCAGGCGTCACTTGTCTAAATGTCCAATCATCTGTCCCGATAGCTGAGGTGTCACGTGTCTCAATGACCCATCAGCTAAATCAATCTCCGGTTACCGTCACTCGAAATCGGCTCAGCAATGTTATAAATAGGAGAAAGGACTCACAAAACTCGGGTTACAGCTCCTCGTAACGTGAACAAAAATTTGTCAGAAACGCGATTCCTTGACTGACATCACAATGGGTTTAATCTTCACGTAGAAGAAAATGTGATGCCGGAATAGAAAGACGACAATGAAAGAACTTTTTCATTTGCGAAGTGAATTAAAATAGTTTCTGCTTCAGTGGGTTTAGTAGCTTTATAAAGTTTGCGAGTTTATCCATGATCCTTTGAAAAACAGGTTCAGCTATGTTTGCATCTCTTACTATTATATCCGAGCATAAATATAATTTAAAAGGAACGTTTAAATAATAGTAATGCGGGAACTTTCAGGGTTGTCAGCAACTGCAAACTGTTAGGTCACCGTATAGCGGTCTATCCGACTGCCTGTGCGAAAAGGTAGTTTGTTTAATTTGCATAGGGGTTGAGTCGGACAAACACGTAGTTTAGACGGCCTACACGACCCCACTGTGGTGGAAATAAACACATAATATCACAGATAGTAGATGTCGGCCAACCGCGTATTACGCAAACATGCCGCTTGACGGAACAATTTGTTAGGACCGTTCTTTGTAAACGTCTCGCTTTGTGATTCCCGCGAACATGGCGTGAACATTTTGACAAGTGGAATTTGTTCTACAAGAGGGTGGATATATACTCAACAATGATAATTTTGCCGTTGGGAAAACGCGTTCCCGTATACTACTTTGATTATAAATTCTTCCTTGTTACGTTGCTGAACTCATCCGCTGTTTTATATGAAGAACTGCAAATAACTTGGTTGACTTGAACAGCGTATATTACAGAGAAGAAGCGTACACTTCGGTTATTAAATAGAGAATTTAATATAATATTATTAATACTTACTCGTAATATAACAAAACCATCTAAAGGTGCTTCAGAAATGTGTCCATCAATCCACGATATACTGATATAAAATAATTATGAATGGCTGGCTCTTACCTCGGTCAAAGACTAAATTTGGCCATTCAACGAGGTAATGTCGCCAGCTTTTTGGGCACCTTACCCGCAGACAGCGACTTAAACGCGGTTTTTTATTTATAAGTGTATTTTATAAGTTTAGATAGTTTTAGTTTTAGATAAGTACCTAATTAGTTTAGATTTAATTTAGTTTTTAGTATTTGTATTTTGTATTTAGTTATTATATTAATAAATTCGTCACCATTATGAATGAGTGGATGAACTTAATATAAGTAAATAAAAATGATTTGCTTTACAAAACAGAAGCACCTAAAATACTCTTCGCTACGTTACGTAACCTAAAACGATAGGACAATTTTGTGCAGAAAACTTGAGCATCAAAACTCATTCTAACTACTCATTGTAAGTTCATTAGAAGACCATTTTGGCAGAAAGCAAGTTGCTCGCCGCTGTTTGCACTGCGCAGTGCGCCGGCAAACAGAGCAATCTCACAAATAGAGTGCACACACAGTCACCGAGAGAATGTTATACACTCGGAATTTTTCCGACGTTTAATTTCCTCCTGTAAAGTTTTAATTTGAGACATAAAGCGTGCTTAAAAGCGGTGTCTGGCAAGTTTCATCATCGTACAGATGCTTCGGTAGGAAGCTTACTTTGCACACAAAGCCTACAAGTACAAAAGGCTCAGTCTCTGCTCCATTTTGTGTCTGACAACCGGCAAGGCGAGGAATGAGACGCCTCAACTCTATTTTGACGTTAGCGGGTAAAAGCTGGAATTCCAACGTGTTGCTACACGTGTTTATGGAAATAAAAGACGTTAGGCATAAATAAACAGGAAGCAAATATTATTATTATTATTTATTATTACTGCATTCATGTACATCATTAGACCTTCATTAAATACCTTCTCGTTAGAAGTAAACATTCTTTTCAAAGCATAAGTTTGAAAACTCAAAGCAATAGCCTAATTAAAAATTTGACGTTCTAATCCTTAAACAATTTGTTATAAAATTGGATGGTTCCAGTTACAAAATGAACATGCTTTAACAAATCGGCACTCATGACTTTACCCAATATATTTTGTACTCAATTAACGCATAACACTATTACACTAATGAGTTTTGATGTGTGCTGGCAGTGGCACCGCCTTCGGCACCAGCTTGCCACTGAAATAATCATCATGTATATTCACGTATAGTTATTTTAAGTGACTGTAATATTTAATCACCATCATCAGCAGCCTGAAGACGTCCACTACTGAACATGGCATAAAGAGTGCCACTTTGAGCGGCTTCTTGTCTCTTGCATAGTCTGCATGTATCGGCACCCCGCTGTTTATTCAGATCGTTTGGTCCTGCAAAAGTTAAACTTCTATTCTCTCGTATGAAAGGTACCTAACGACAATAGGTAACTATTTTATTACCTAAACTGCAATGTTACGATTGTAAAATCCTTTATGAATATCGTCATCATCATCATCAGCCTGAAGACGTCTACTGCTGAAGATGGGCCTCTTCCAAAGAACGCCACTTAGAGCGGCTGCTTGCATCTCCAATCCACTGTCCACCGTGGACTGTGGTAGACATAATGAACATAATTTGATTTAAAATAGACGAAACAACGTTGAGTGCAACGGGGACACGTCATACACCTGTCCGACGATTAAACTTGCCAGACGGTCGTCGACGTTTCATTTCGATGTCAATGTTTACAGTCGCCTAATGCGACCCATCCAATGAGGTAAGTATATAAACTATCAAAGATAACCTACTCATGTTCTAAAATAAACTACCTTTATAACAGCCGTAAGGTATATATTCTGTTCGCTTCAAGGTTTGAGTGCAGTTAAAGCTAGATTAGTTTTAAAAATACAATAATTTATGACCTTTGTAAGTTTTAAACTATCAATTAAATGCGTTTATATAGCTGTTTCATTTCTCAGACTTGTTACTACCACACTTCCATCATCACACGCAAAATTTTTTTATCATCGTCATCATTAACAGTCTGATAGACGTCTACTGCTGAACATAGGCCTCCCCCAGGAGGCGCCACTTAGAGCGGCTGCTCGCCTTCTGCATCCAAGATATAATATAACAGTGGATTATAAAAGTTGAGTTGTAACAGTTTAAAAAGCACGTGTTTTATAATATCTATTCTGATGGTATTGGTAACTCCATAGAATAAGTAACGAAAAAAATCTAGGTCTATGGGTAACTCTAACAATAACCGACGACGTAGGTATTGTATCTGTGGTATTATGTTTTCGGCAATAACATCATTATTATTATGTTCTCCGACGGTACAAGTCTCCCTTATCTACCCTCGACTCCCCACTCGCCCCTCGCCTTCTGGCTGGCAACGCTGAGCACAGAAATAGTATTAGAAATTCATGGTCTATTATTGAACGATATTCGTATTTGGATCGTTGCGCTTTTGTGTTGTGACTGCATGCTTTAGGTACTTTACATGTTCACTGCAACATAATATATTATTAGGTAACTTTGTTTATGATTGGTAATCTAGTTTTTGCGGAAAGCAAAAGCGCAGAAGCAGCAGGTACGGTAGAAGCATAATTATGTGTAATAAATGTATTAGACAATTAGACATAATAAATGGTAAAATATGATTGTTTTTACAATCGTGCAATATAGGTACCAACCTCCTGAACTCCATAGACAGGGACATAAATCATCTGGACTATAGAGACAGAAATAGGTTAGAGTAAGCATATTAACCTAAATAACTTGTAATTTAATATCGTCGAGCAAAGTAAAATGATTAGGCAAACTTTCAAAACTTTACATTTTAGACTTCTAGAGAAGTTCACTGGTTCGCTGTCACTGCGTATTTTATTCGTTGTCACTTTGTCATCTATTGAATTAGGAAGTTTTAAACACTCAAAGTTATTAAAGATAAGATTTCTTGGTGACACTGAACAATATAATATTATAGTTAGAGGGAGTTCATAAGACTATTTTACATTGTTATTAAGAAAATAACTAACTTTTTTGAGGTTTAATTCTTTGCTCACATTGGTCAAATTTTATATCTTCGGTACGATAATATTTATTAGTGATTAGCGCGAAGAGGTAAAGTTACCCTAGGTATTGGAGCAAAGTCAATATTTTAGGATAGAACGCAGGGATATTTCGGCTTCAAAATATACTCGTGAACATTGCATTTCAGATAAGAGAGGATGGACGAACGGCCAAACAAAGAGCTTCCGCGCGCCTCCAGCGCAAACTCAGATACGGCAGGAGACGCGACTCGGCACGAGGTGGTTGTCACCACCGTACCTACCACAGTGGTGGCGGTTGCACAGTGTAGGACGTAGTTCAGTGGAAAGTGCTGCACTTGCTTTGACTTTTGGGCTTACCTAAAAGTTAAAGTAATTTTGTACGTTGTACGTTTTGTACTTGTTGCAGTAGAAAATAACTAGGAAGCGAACATGAACTATTTCGAAGACAGTATGGCTATTGAGGGAATGCTTGCGACCAACACAAAAAAAGTTCTAAGGTTAAATAAATACGAATAATACCAAAGGTTAACTTTCAGATACACAAAGCAGTATGCGAAAAATACAAAGCCAAACAAACGCATACTGTGCAACAAACGTTTTTAAAAATTACAATGATTATGTTAAATGAGTAAGCATTACACAGCAAAGCATTATAGTTTAATAGGTATAGGTTTAAGCATGTTACAATGTAACATTTACCAAAGTATATTATGTAAGAACCCTATACCAATATAACTTTTTTGCTAAAAGAGCCGGCTACCTTCCCAAAATAAACCACGTTTATGCCAGTGACAGGGACACTGGGACAGTTGAATTGGCTTTTGAACTTTGACAGTTCTAATATCCGTTATTGTTTTGTAAATGTTTTCCCTTTGATAAAGTGAGTCTGAAAGAGAGAGAAAATTACTTTATAGAAACTTGCCCTCGTTTAGCTCTCTAATTATTTGTTAGGTTTAGTTCACACTGTGTTATTCAATTTATTATTTTTTCAAGTTATCGCACATACCTAGTAGCAAGGTGTTGAAGTAACTAATTAGAAAATAAGGGTCATCGATAACTAATTAAATTTGGTTCCTCAAACACGGTAGGTTAAATACCTAATGCTATAAACGATAATTCAATAGCCAGTTGATGGGGAAAGGATCATGAATGATGACGCAAGGTCTGACAATCTTTAACATCATCCGAAACTTTGGAATAATTTTAAATGAGACTGCCTCTTCCAAGTACCGAAGAATTTTATTATGAAACCTCTTTGGGGAAACCTTTTTGAGAGCGTTTCAACTTCCGAAGCAAGAATGACGAAATGAGAGCTGGCAGTTTTCACTTTTCAATACTGGAGCGAAACCTAATCGCCGTCAAATTTCATTACGACACCTCCTTCAGCGAGGGCACCAACATTTTTACTAGTAAACCTTGTAAAAGGAAATGACACAAGTTCTAATAGCTAAATGCCTATTTTCTGCAAAATGCCTGCTATTTATTATAACTTTACATTTATTATGATCGCACTTTGCCGACATTTTAACATTTTTAATCTCATCTATGTGGAAAGTGCCAATGAAGCCGAAGATAGGATACGCTTACCCAGAAGAAACTATACTATAAGATACTCACTCTGGGCGGTTATTCTCTATGGAAATACAGATTTCACGCGATACGAAACCACGTCACTATCGTGTCTTGTTCAAATCGTGTCACAACGTTAGATATACCTTCACTTTATATTAAAGTTATCTTTATTTTGAATAAAATATATTGACCTAATTGGTCATAGTTTTTAATGTATTGATGTTTCGGAACGCGTCTCGGTAAAACATGATTATTGACAGTTCAAATCGCGTCAATTCCAAATTCATTTTTGCGCGCGGTTTTGTTTTCGTTTCATAGAAAATAGACTTATGTAAGACAAGGAATTCGCGTGGTTTCGAAGTAAGGAATCGATACGGAATAAGGGCCCTGTTCTTGAATACGCCTAGATGATATGTGGAAGGGAACACCGCTACCTGCCCGCCTAGCATGCTCACAACGACAAAATTTTCTCGACACTTTTTCTAGTCAGAGACCGTGCCAAGGGTACCGCCTAAGTGTATCTCACTCTAACAACGACGACGACAACTTTTCTCGCGGTGCGCTTGCTAGGCACTCAGGAACCACGTTCCATTAGACGTTGCGGATTCGCTTCATCTACAAGAATATTGTAACTTCACCAATACACATTTCTCTAATTTACCCAGGTACGATATTATAATAAACAACGCTCCTATGAGCTTGTGTCTCATTTTCGTTTTTATACGTTTCCCCATTTTCTTTTAATTTATTTTTCAGTTCTTTTCCTCATTCCTTTTATTCGTTTTTGATTTGTTGACATAGGAAAAGCTTTTAGGGTCGTTCACGGTGCTCTTTCTATCCATATTTATCACTTTGTTTTCTGTTGTTTTCGTTTTGTATGTTTTGTAATGGACATGAAAACCAATAATTGTAATGATGCCAGTCGTAACGCACATTGGAATAAGATCAGTCAATATACAAGATGCGGGAGACAATGTAACCTTAAGGAACTCATTTGGACTGTTCCTGTTCGTCCCCTCATGCTGTCCCCGAGAAGGGACAGACAAGAATACAAGTGAAATAATGAAATGAAATTCGGGGACAGACAGGAATTATTTTTTCTTGTTTGTCCCCGAATTTGAATTCGGTAACAATTCGGGGACAGACAGGAATTATTTTTCACTCGTATTCTCGTCTGTCCCCTCTCGGGGACAAAACGCAGGGACAAACAGGAATAACCCATTCTTTTGTAGCTACAAGAAGGTTCTATTCTGAGGACATTTTTTTTATATGAAAATACTGCATAATTATAATATACAAAAAGGAAAAGTCAGCTAGTGACATTTTTTCTATTATTCAATCGTATCTTTTTTTATTAGAAACACCTTTGCTAATGTAGATTGTTACATAACAAGTTGCCTCGCACAAATTCAAATAAAAGTTTTTCGCATTTTACCCGTAGGTAATAATTAAATTGCTTTATATTTATTACTGTTGTAGCGACGTGAAATTTTTATTTGCATTTCATAAATTCAGCATAAGTAAATACCTATTCCGTGATACAAGAAATCATAGTGTTTTCATACCTCATACAAGGCTCAAAAGACTAATTATGGGTCAAAACGTTTATACATAAAAATATTCATAGGTAAATAAAGACAATAGTTTATGCATGTAACCTGTAATGTAAATAGTCCAAAAGCCTGTCTGGAATATTTCTTACTCATGCAAGTTAACTTCCCTCAGTCATCACACCGACACAACGAAACAACACAACGACGTAACCCGATGTGGAACATTTGAAGCGGTGTCAAGTGCAGTGACGATGTGTTGAGAGGTCTCAGTATACAAACGTTATGTCGCTCGCGGCTACTCTTCACCGTTCTTGTACCTTCTACCAGAATGTAGAAGCGAACCTTCCCAAATTGTTAGGATGTGCTCATGTTTCCATCACTTTTTTCTGTAATTAGTTAATGTACTTCATCTACGGCTTGCTTTTATAACGCTATTTTGATTTGGGTGTCACTCTTAAGGGTTCCGTACCCAAAGGGTAAAGCGAACCCTATAACTAAGGCTTCGCTGTCCGTCCGTCTGTCTGTTTGTCCGTCTGTCACCAGTAGGCCTAGCATGAATATTTACGCGCGCGTAAGTGTAACGTTAACGTAAGGCAGTTGTATGGGGCGCTGATCAAATGCCATACAACTGTCTTATGCTAACGTTACACTTACGCTCGCGTAAATATTCGTGCTAGGCCTACAGGCTGTATCTTATGAGCCGTGTTAGCTAGACAGTTGAAATTTTCACAGATGATGTATTTCTGTTGCCGCTATACCAATAAATACTAAAAAAAAGAATAAAGTATATACATAAGGGGGCTCGCATGGAAAAAACATGATTTTTGCTCGTTTTTACGGAACCTTTCGTGCGCGAGTCCGACTCACACTTGGCCGATTATTTTTAACTGTAATTGTATTGTATTGTTGGAGGAAATCATCTATAATAATAAACGTTATGTTACAATAAAGCTCACTTCAATTTCACTTTAATCATAGCACAGAATAAATAACAGTAGCTATATTTATATTTTTATTTCAATAAAATGCAATCTTTCCCTTATATTATTATTAATGAAGCACTTAACTTATTGTATCGATTTTTAATCTATCCCATTAAAGTTAGAGTGTCTGGCTGATTGCTCCATCAGGGAGGTAATACGTTTACCAGCACATCACCACTGCTAAAAGCAATTTACGCCTACATCTTACTACCTTTTGTGTAAGTCAAGCAACCACTTCAGGTAGGCTGATTGTCTTGGAGTAGTTTCCAATGTGTGTGTAATAGACTTAATAAAGTTTTCTGATGCATTTATGTTCTCAGCTATATTATAATAATTCATAAGTGATTTCTGAAAATCACAACAAAGAATACTGTACGTTAATCGACACAATTTATCTCGCAAATCAGTAATAAGTAATTTTGCCAAAATTTAAATTAAGTGCAATTTTATACTTACTAGTAATCTAGTTCATCACCAACCTAAAGACGTCCACTGCCTACTGAATAATAGGCCTAAAAATGCCACTGAGCAGCTGTTTGATTCCTGCATCCATCAAGCTCCCCACGGTTTTTACCATGTCGGTCCACCTAGTGGGGGCGGAGTAGGCGTACTCTGCGTCTTCCGATTCGTGAAGAATTTTTGTTCCACATCAGTTGTCAGGCCTACGTATTCAGTTCTAGTTAAGTATATAAAACAAGATTTAAAACGTTAGGTACGTATAAAATAATATTGCAATATTAATTATTATATTAAAAAAACAACATATTTACTTAAGTTTATAGCAAACGAAAACACCTGAGATTTTAATTCAGCAAAAGAATACGTAAAGCAGACTACAAAAAATCTCTCAGACTGCATTCAACAAAAGTCGTAGACGCAAATCCAATAACAGCTAATAAAACGGTCTTCCGTGTCCTGGAAACACAATACGAGATTAAAAAGCACTTGAGACGCTAATTATAAATGCAAAGGCTCTCAGAGCGTTTCATATGAGCTTAATCGGATGGTAAGTTGGATGAGAGTTAGCATATTTTGCGCATACTGTAATGAAGGAACAAAGTTTCTAGACTTTATAACTTGGACAAGTATTAGTGGAGTAATCGCTTTATAGATTGAATTTGAGTCAGTGGTACTTTTACAAGAAACTAAAGTGACCGATGTAGCTCTTAGGATTAGCAAGTTGAAATGGCAATGGGCAAACCACATTGCTCGTAGAACCGAAAACCAATGGGGAAGAAAGGTTCTCGAGTGGCGACCACGAACTGGAAGACGCAGCGTAGGCTGGCCCCCCACTAGGTGGACCGACGACCTGGTGAAAGCCGCGGGGAGCCGATGGATGCAGGAGGCGAACAGCCGCTCTAAGTGGCGCTCCCTGGGGAGTCCTATGTTCAGCAGTGGACGTCTTCAGGCTGTTAATGATGATGATGATGATGAAATAAAAGCAAAAAAAGCAAAGGAAAAAAAAGTAAAAATGCATTGATTATAAAAAGGTACCATCTCCATCTCTTCCCATGTGGGTGCCAAAGCGCCGGCTAAGGGGATATGCAAGGAATGAACAACAGCATCCTCTTCAATTTGAAGTATAGTCTACTGCGATCGCCTGTGGGATTATGGAAACCCTTTCTCCCTAATCGGGGAAGCCTATATTCAGCAGTGGATGTTTATTTAACTGCAGAGTAGGTTTAGATCTGTATTATTCAATTCAACGGAGAGATCCAGAATCATGACGTGCATTAGGTCTGAGGGCTCACATCCTTACAAACTATATAGAAACACAAAGAAGGCAGATTTAGTAGAAAAATTGTAAAATTAGATGGAATTATCCATAAATTTGTAAAATGCTATTTCATAAAGCCATGGCCGTTTGGCAGGTACTCAATTCAATTACTTTTACGAAGGAGGTAGTAACTTATATTCATAGAAATTCGCCCTAATCGGTTATTTTAAGTAATCAATATCAAGGTAGATTTAGCAGCAGAATCGATGTGGATTTTCTATTTTCTATTTTCTATTCTTGGTAACATATCTTGGCGTCTTACCTTGTTTGTAAGTTGTTAGAGAGACGCGAGAGAGCAAAAAATCTATTTTCAACTTTTATAAAACATGTAGAACCACGATTTATGTGTCCCTCGTAGTTTATAGATAAAACAATCAAATCAGTTTCCGAATGCCTGAACATGGGTTTGTTATTGTTTACTCGATACATATTGTGTTTGTTTATCGAGGAGAAGAAAGTTTGTTTTGATTTACTTATTCCAATTCAAAGAAATGAAGGCATTTGTGAATATCATGTAAACTGATTTTTTCACGCCTTAAAGATTAATGTAAAAACTTATTTATTAGACAAGCTGTCTTCCGGAAAAAGCTACTAATTGAGAAAAAAATCTATGGGAAAAGCTATCAATTAAACCGCAAAAATAAAACATTAGAACGTATATAATTTATCACACAGTACAACCACACTTTTTTGGTCTTCTTCTATCAGTAAAAAACTAATTTCCAGACAGCAAAATATTACAAGGTTAACATACAAACTACAACGGGTAACTACAAACTGAATAAATATTGATTAGCAATTTACACGGCTACATCAAGATGGCGCAATAATATTATTAATGGTGCTAAGGCCGGGGTTGAACTGGGACTACGTTAATATAACTACCTTCGTCCAGAAGCCACTTTACCCCAGAAAATGGATTTAGTTAGAAACAACAAGTAAGAAAATGTGAAATGTATTGGCACCTTTGCTCATTGGTTTCTAAGATAGGGAACGGTTGTGAAGATCTTTGACAGTTTTATGTGAAAAAGATGTAAAAGGAAAGAAAGCTTTTAGTTTTGTACCTATTCTTATATTATGGCTAGGTTGACATGGTTGACATGGTAAACAAAAAATGCAGAAGTTAACATAGAAACAGTTCAGATTTTAGTCTGAAACATAGACTTTTTCTTAATTTTATTCACAGACTGATGAAGTTACATTGTCTTGCTAAGTACTTTTCCGTTACAAAGTACAAACTATTCTATTAAAAATAAGTAGGAGAAAATCTATCAGTGCTTTCCTAAGAATTAAATTTATGTATTAAGAAATATGAAGCAATATGAAGAGAGTCATAGCTAATTTATGAGAAGTAGACAACGAACGAAACATTCGCTACGTTCGCCGGTTCGTCCCACTCGAGAACCTTTCCTTTCCACCGTCAGTTCTACAAGTGACGTGGATCGCCCATTTTCCATACGCCTATAATTTATAGCATGGACAATTCAACCCATCGGTCAAAACCGGTGAAAGCAGTCTTCTGGCTGATGACGATGATAATGATAATGATGATAAATACTAATTATCTATAACATAGACGATGGTAATTAACATAATTTGAGTGCCCGCTATAAAATAGCAAATCAATAGGCAATCATGTAATATTAATCAGTGACGTCGTGTATTAGAACCTAGTACCTATTTCATGAAAAAAATTCATGAAAACTATGTTAGTAGGTATAAGTACATTATTTTTATTGTTGACCTAATTAAAATTAACAGCAATCCAGCTCCTAACATATTTTGTCAAAGCAATTATACGATTAAGTCCCAGCCAACAGAAATGCTCCTATAAAATAAGTAAATCCCAAACTATTACAACGGAAAATTTATAAACAGGACCCTTCTGTTACAGCTTGGGGATTCAACTTTATGTTTCGGGTAACTTCCCTTTGATTAAATTACTTTAAAGTATCATAAAACATCATAACCCTGAGCAATATTTTGTTACATTTTTCTCCATATTTTACTCAAAAGATTGTCTTACTTACATTTCTCGTTTAGATTGTAAAGAATAACATTGATATAAAAGTACCTAAGTACAAAAACATTGTGGTAATAATTTTGAAGATAATGTCAAGGCCTTTTACAAGTTATAAAAACGTAAGTCTAAGAATCATTCGGTAACAATATTTTAATGGAACATAACGTTCTTAGGCATATGAGTACCTACCTATCAATAATTATTCATTTTGAGATAAGTAGGTTAGTAGGTACACAAATCGAAAGATGAGCATTGATAGTTTAAACTTAACTTATTGATAGGTTAGTACTCAATATACGATAAAAAACATTTCTATTCGTTCAATAATTATTATAATTGGTGTACACTTTCAAAATTACGTCATTTAATTTCTATAGCTGGATAGAAGTCAATAAAATAACTTAATACTTCAAACTACGACTTTTATACGACATTAATTGGTGTTATTTAATTTTAACAACTTCCAAAATTGGGTAGTACTTAGATACAGGGGCGCCTGGCCCAAGGCTGATGTCATAAACATTTCAATTAATTAGAGTTTCCCTGTCACAGGAGCACGGGTCGGCCCTTTGATTGTCCCTTTAGACGAACTTAATGTTTACATTTAGAAGTTCGCACCCTCATTTAGCTCTTATCTTTGTTGCTATTTATCATCGTTCAAATTAAAACTCGCCTTTAGATAGGCTGCCGACTTGCTATTCCTTATTTCAGTGTTGTTAGAAAATATAATTAGCTTACTCTCTGTTATTTAAGTTGTTTGTTGGAAACAATGAGACCAATTAGTGGGTCGTTGAAAACGTTATTTTACTTGTTATGTGATCTACGGCATTCTTGAGTTGTATTGTTGGATTCTGTTTGAACCGATGAGTTCACGTATATTACTTATATTCATTATCAACTGTGTTAAGTAACATTAGTACCATTTCTGCCGTTTCCTATCTAATCTTTTATCTAAAACACAAAAAATACCTACACGCAAAAAACTTGTAAATAGTTTTCAGTAGTCAACTATATTTTAGTAGAGCATATTATACCAACTTAGATGGCTTTTTAGAAAATACTAAAAAAGCAACAAAATACTTACAACTTAGAAGCCTCAATCTTTAGGCATTATAATTATCGACTTTCCATCTCAAATACACTAAACTTTATTATTACATGCCAATAAAATCTCGTTTTCGTTTTTGAAGATATTGCCCTAACTTTGTCGAATAAAGCATTGATTTTAGGGTAAGCGTTTTGTAAACGATGTTAAGGGTTGTTATTACGGTTGAAATCAAGAGAACGATGTTATAAGAAAATCTTCTTTAATAAATATAAAACAATGAGGTACCTGAGATTTGATGAAACTTTGCTATTCACTTTACGTTATATTTTGCTATAAGCACGCTTAAGTATTCTACAAACAACTAATAAAGAAACGAAATAAAAAAACTAAAATATAAACTGCAATACCTATGTAACCACATGCGCATTTAAGGATGCCAAAGAGGCAGCAGATAGACTGCAACTTAGTTCAACACACAAGTCTTGTTGCGGCCGCAGAAGGCTCCCGACTCACAGACTTGCTGCGAATTACTTAAACTGGAGTTTCCAGCACCTGCACGGTACCGCTTGACTTCATTTACATTAACTCCTGACGTTCCGTCTATGAAGAGCTTTCATTATCACTTAGCTGACGTTCAAGCAAACTAACTAATCTGGAAACATTGCTCAGTATTTTTTATTAACAATATTATTCGGATATACATTTGCACTATTACAATTAAATAATGATGGTAGCACAAAGTCATTTATAAAATCTTGACAACGAAGTATGTCTTCTCATTAAAACGGCCAGTGAGATCACATTGAAGTCAGTACCGCCATGATCTGACATGACTATGAGCTAAATAATAATTATTACGTATACTCATACGATACTCATGCTCATAGGATACTCATCGTTTCAGCCGAATAAATTAAATCTTAAAAACTAATAACCAAAAAGTACTTACGATTGCGACCTAGCTAATACTGCTTACTTATCACCAAAAGAGCATCAGAGGCACTTACGAATAATTTCAGGATGTATTCAATATGAACCTACATGATAAATGCATAAGGTACCATCTATTCTAGTCCATCACAGCGCTGGTTCATGGAAAATTAGGTGTTGCTCTAAAACAGGAGAGTTCCATTTGTCTAGCGACACTTTTGGAAAGCGACTCGATCGGTGGCGGCGCTAAATTAGGATTGACGTCGACAGGTTTTGTAAAAGCATTGCACTGTTGAATTATTAAGGCAACTCCGGCTGGTGCTATATTCGTACTGCTGCCGCCGCTCGACGTCTGAACTGAACCTATACCTACCTATGAGGCTACGTACTTACTCCGCTTACGAAGCCCGCTCATTTTCAATTCTGACACCCGGATAAAGTGGTCTGCGAATGAATATAAGCCGCAGCAGGCAATACGAAAACAAAAAAAGACCATTTCAACAATTGAAACCTTTTAACCGTTATGAATCGAACCTCGCCCGCGGTTGGTAAAACACCAATTCCATTACATATGTATACTGCTGCCACAGAGTAGAGTTATGTTTGTTTTATGATGGTTTTGATACAAAACAGTGGACTGAGAGCAAAACTATGCCTTCGGAAATTGAGTTGGAGCTTATTGAGGGCGGAAAAGTTTGAAAGCAATTCTGTGAAAATTTAATGCTCCGCAGAACTTACGAGAATGAGGAATTTGAGAAACGAAGCTAACACTGAGCATAGCTAATTTGTTACGAATTTTTAATGAGGTCCGCCAAGGACGTGGAGGTTCACTCGTGACGACAGAGCTCAAATGGACTTTTTATAAAGAACTGTTGAATGATTTTGTTCAACTAAAATATTATTATTATTTTATTGATTTATTGATTGAGCGTTTTTTCATATGATCGGCATTGCCCAAACAGTATGCACGTGTGGGTATTTTTTTACAGTAGAGGTTTTTATAAGGGAATAATTTTACATTGATTTCAGTGAGGGTGTTAGGCTCTTTCGATTTCAGAACGAACTAATTAGGCCAACTATTTGCTTAGTGTAGTGAATGCTTTGTCGCTTGGGGGCAGTAGCAGTAGCTGTAGTGTAGCGTAATGAACAGTTTCGAGCACATCCATTGTTCCCGCAGCCGTGTTGGTTTAGAGAGGTCTGATTTGGCTCGTAATTTGGAGGTAATTTTGTAATTTGGATTTTAAGAACATGCGTCGACAGTAAGAGAGTTTTGTATAAAGGTAGAGTTGATTGAAGTACTAGTAGTAATGGTACGTTATAGGTATTAAAAAACACTAGCTCATGGAAACGATTTTAAAGTGTAAACCACACTTAAGGTATATCCGTAATCCTCAGGCCGCGGGTTCAAATCTCGCTGGTTGCTAAAATTTTAACGACTATAATATCTTTATAGATAGACTCTATTATAATACCTTTCCATTTATTTATTATTATTTTTCATTTATACTAATGCGTACTTGAGAAGTTTTGTTGCTTATTAACTTCTACAGGAAGAAATAAGCTACTTTTAATTTAAGATTCTTAGAGAGATCACTTTTACCTACTTAATTACCATAGTTTAGCAAACATTAGGTCCCAGTTTAAAAAACAGTTGCTATGCTATCCAAGTAGTAGGTAGTAGCTGTAGAAGTAGTAGGTAATACATCCCTAGATAATACTCAGATTAATATAAGCAGTGGTATACATATCCAATGAACACCGATGCATCAATTTATGAAATCGCTACCCACCTTTGTTAATGATTGCTTATCTTCAAAAACAGTCCCTTTGCCGTTGTATTTGATCATGAATTCTAGCATCACCGCGGGTAAATATTTCACTCATTTTCATACAAAATACCCAGTACCTGTTCGTTATAGGTACCTACTGGGTGTTGATACTGACATTACCTCCCGTCATTGATGCAAGTTCACGCGATACCTGCCTAACCCATTTCCTCTGCTTAGATAATTAATGTTTGTTACAAATGTATAGCCCAAATGAATTTAATAAGAAAAAGTAGCTACCTATTAACATAATTACGTATATTACGTAGTCTATACCTGACTCTAAATGGATTTAATTAGTATATGTATAATTTTATCAGTCTACTCAGGTACATTAATAAACAACCTACCCTATATTTAGGAAGAAACTGAATCCCACGACACAGGTCGTCCTAGTGTAGGATTCAGGGTCCAGCATTAACTTAGTTACTAACTACTATCATACATAGTATTTTTAGATGTAAGTATAATTGTATTTTTATTTTTATGTGAACAAATAAATAAATAAAAAAAAATTAAAAAAATTAAAATTAGACTATCTCATACAATTATAATAAATTAGTAAGTAACTGTTTATAGACAATTTATAGTCAATACGGTTTGGTACAAATGGCACTTTGTATCTGAGTATTGTGATTAAACACTTCGATCATACTTTGGTTCGTAGACGAAGTTGTCGATTGGTTTCAGTATGATCCGGTAGCACGTACCATGTACCTAATATATGCTACTAATATTTGATATAATTTAGTAAGACCGAAGAAGATTTAAATGATGTCCAGTATTTGATGGCATGCTGATCAAAAATGGTTTAGATATTTTAAGACACAAAAAATTGGTATCTTTAGTTTACTCTTAGTAATTGCGAGAAATGCTTTCGTGCCTACCCATCCAGGTTAGAGATCCGTATATAAACCGTAAAAGGCCGGGTCCACATAACGGTTCTGTATTTATATCCGAGGTACATATTTGCAGAAAACATCGGGTCCCGTTATTAATGAGTGCTTGACGCCAGCATAACAGGATAAGTTCCGGCTGCGGTGGCATTTAAGCCACGCGGATAGTTTTAGTTTAGGAGCTGCTATTTTCTTGACTGTTATACTTTGCCCGCGCATTTTTTTCCAGATCTAAAGATTTATTGTCTTAGTTCGCTTTCAAAGAGCTGGCTACAATATTGTTGAGTAGGTAGTCATGAGGTCACAATTTTTTTAATAATATGTTTTATACTAGGCAAAAGAAAAATAGGCGCTTTTAAAATATTTTTACTTAACATTGCTACACAGACTTTCCACAGCGTAGGTACCACGAAAGACCTCGAATTTAGATTTGTCTTTACATAGAAGTCAATATTATTATACCGAATAAACTGACTTATGTAATAGAATATCTGATATTAGTAATATAATACATTCAGAGCTCAGAGACTCCATGAAATATCTACAATATTCAGTGGATAGGTATTTATCTGATTCAGTCTGTGTATTCTTCGTTATAGACAGACATCCACGTCGGTTGTCTTCAGTTTGACGTCAAACGATGCTATAACTATTTGCTAATTTCAATAGTTGCCAATCACACTTCATGATAATTCAACCATTTTTCAAAACTGTATTTGATGGCTCGATTATAAAAACGAATCTTAGTAATAATGATAGAGTTACAGAAAGTACAGTGAGTTACAGTTGTTGAGTTTGTGTTGTATTGTTTGTTTTGTTGTTATTGTTGTTGTTGTTGTTGTTGTTGTTGTTGTTAATTCGTTAAATTATTATATGACAGAGTCTTAGACAGCACTCATCCTTATAATGTCTTCCTTCTCCTAGCCTATAGCAGGTGAGTCTCCGTCCTTTTTGCGCTGACGTGCTTCTGATTAAGAGCAAGAGAGTGGGCATAAATTCCGGAATGAATCATGAATCAATAGCCCGTTGTACCCACACCGACGTGTTTGCGTGTGGTTACTTCACACAGACGGAGGAAGTAGACTTTGATATAACCAGTGATTAAGCTTGTGCTATTTCTGATGGATCATGTAGTTCCTTCTTCATGGGAAGTATAGTAGCTATTTAAAGTGAGCCATGAGGAGTTAAAACCTCTAATAGAACAAATGTTAAGCAAACAATTTGCAATACTGGAAAAAAGTTTAGCGAAACGTCACACGCAAATTGCTAGCTAAAACAGTATGTCGTATTAAAGGAACTCTGTAACGTTATTAAAGCAATCTTTTGTTGTATTGTGAGTCAAAGTACTGTGTCATAGCATTATTTTGACGGGAGGCTGGCTCGATGTTTAGAAATTATACTCCGCTTGAGGGTCGAGGCGCGGCCGCCGACGAGACGGGATGAGCGTCGCGTCGCAATTACGTTCAATAATTGAAATAGATGGTGTAAAGTTGTTTTCGTCTTTATAATTGTGGATAAAATATTTTCATTACCTGTATTTATTATAGTTTACAGCAAGTTGCATAGCTATGAAGTGTGATACCTTCATAATTAATTAATTAGGTACCTACACATTTTTGGGCTACCCATGCCATGGTATAACTACCACTATGTAGGTCTGATCCTGTGGCTCTTAAGTGATTCCTACCCACCACATACCACCTACACCTATATTATACCTATGCTTATTTTAAATTCAATGCTTTATGCCGGTTTAGGTATGAATAGCATAATTTATAAAACAATAACGTAACTTTTGAATGTTTTCCTACATAAATAACAAAAATAATAAATAAAAAATAATAATAAAATAATATAATTTATTTTATATTGTACAAAACTGACATTAAATTTTTACTAATATTACTAATAATAATAGATAAGATTGGATTGACATTTTATTATAGCTAATCAAACTAATATTATTTTCTATGTGTACCTATTTTGTTTGATCACTTTGATTCTTTTGCTAAGACGCCCTCCTCTCTCCTAATTTGCTGCGCCCGATGGGGTCCATATGAAACTAGACTTAATTTTATATTCCACCTATTGTATGATATACTATGGAAGCAATAAAAATCTGAATCTGAATCTGAATCTCACACTACGTAAAGGAAATGTAGGAAAAGGTGGAAAAACTTACATTATTCTACTGTACCTGTACAACTGTAAATATTAAAATAATTATGAAAAGTAGAGGTCCAAAATTTGCGTCAAATCACAAAATACTAATCACATAAACCATCAAATAAACTCTGAAAGACAGCACAAAATAACGGGCTTAAGCATGAAAAGAGGGATTAAAATGGATCATCTAATAATGGTTTTGATTCTTTTTCAGTTTTTTCGGCGCTGTTATAATCGGATTGTATACTCGAGCTTTATCTGTCACTTCTCAAAATGTAGAATGCATGTTCCGTAAAACCGAGTTTAACTAGGATTATACATAAATACAAAAACTCATATAGGTAAGCTAAAATAAATTTTAGAATTTTTAATAAAGTCACATTGCATCTAAAAATAGGGATAGGTAAGTAGAGCTATCATAACAATAACCGGCCAAGTGCCTAGTTATCTATAAAAACGAGCAAAAAATCAAACACGGGGTTCACGTTTGTTATATTCCCATTCCCATACAACAAACGTGAACGCCCCCTAAAATATCTGTTATATTCTGTTTTTTAGTATTTTGTTCTTATAGCGGCAACAGAAATACATCATCTGTGAAAATTTCAACTAACTATCATGGTTCATGAGATGCAGCCTGGTGACAGACGGACAGACAGACAGATAGATAGAAAGACAGACAGACAGACAGACAGACAGACGGTCAGGCGAGCCTTAGTAATAGGGGTCACTTTAACCGTTGGGTACGGAACCTTAAAAACGGTCAATTTTATGAATAGAAATAAAAAGCAGTTCGCTTATAACATAATATTGCTCGAGTTTTCATTGACATATAATAGCCTCTTTTTACAAATCAAGTATGCCTATAATCATGGAAAGGAGGGCCGTTATTTAAGTTGACGTGAATATCCAATTTAGCGTCAATAAACAGGCGAATGGTTTAACGTGAATAGGCGGTCCCTTGTCCTGCGGCCCGCTCGACTTGACAGATTCCATTTACCTACCCACATTTGATTTGCGGGTAATCGAACGGGCCGTTCGGACACACGGTTATGTTTCGATATTTTGGGCAACGCCAATTACAGAACGTGACGTGCAGTGTGAATACAACACAATCAGTACACTATATTAAAAAAAATACTTGTTTTACTTTGATTGGGGTATAGAGACCACTTACCTTATATCCGGGCCGCACGTTTACTATTTAAATTGCGATTTAATTTTTCTAAGATAATACTTTATAGTTGTTGAGTAAATGCAATTTCTCATGAACCTGCGTGAACCTTCGGCTGCATCATCGCTTTCCATCAGGTGAGATATAGTCAAATACAGGCTCATTCTACATAAAAAAGGCAATTGAAGTAGATCGGTAGGAATAAGTTAGTTACGCTTAGTAGATTTTACAAGATATTTGCAATTTGGTGTTGATTCACGTTATCATTTACGATTATCTAAGTTACAGTAAAATCACTTTGTCTGTTACTTTAAAAATGGTATAGTTTGCAAATAGGTATACTTATAGGTAAGTATAAAATACCAACACACCATTGGCGGACCACAAAGATAAGTTTGTCAAGTAATTATTTACTTCATGCATAGATATTATTGAGCGACGCTATTATTTACCTATACGCAGATTATTGTTAGTTTTCGTTATTCTTCTTGCACTGGGAAAAATCAACCATCGTCCAAATCCTTTTATGATATATTTTTTTATGAATGGATTATTTAGCATGCTTTGGTCGCTAAACAAACTAAAACTGATTTTAAAGTGCACGACAATTTAGAGGTGCATTAAAGCGCCAGTCTGTCTCGTCGCCATCGTCGCCCGCTCTTCGATAAATATCTCGCTCTACTTATAAATATGGTATTTTATTTTGATCACGTCCCGTCTGTTTGAAATATTCAACAGCATCGATTATCGGCTCACTTTGTACACAAATACTTTTTATTCAATTTAGCGAACTGGAACGACGCGACACGTTTCAGGCACTGTAATTTTTACCGAAACGCAATGAGCTTGAGGAAAACTGATTAAATGTTTGTGTTTTCTTTGGAATCGTAGTAAATACCAGAGATAAGTTAACTCTTCAATGAGTTTTGTATTTTTTTTTTATGAGATTGAATGTCATGGCGAGCTAGTCGTTCACCAGATGTTAAGCAACACGGCTGCCCATAACAGTTGCAGTTACCACTCGGAACTTTTAAAATAATAAAGTTTCGCGTATCACTGCACTGCGCACGTCATCCTGAGACATCACACAGTCTAGTAATCAGATTACCACACTGTGTAATCAAGTCATAAAGTCTCATTTGCCCAGTAATTTCACTAGCTAGCACTAGCCCTTCAAACCGGAACACAGTAGTGCTTTCACACTACTGCTTGACGGCAGAATAACTGGCAAAGCGGTGGTACCTACCTAGACGAACTTTGCAGAAAAGTCCTACCACCTAGTAGAAAAGTTCTACCACCTAGTGTATAAATGCGATCTTATATTTTTAGAGGAAATGTGTATACCTCTGTATAGGTACGTTTATATTTTTAGGTTTCCTTCTTTATGGAGCCATTTTTAAATCTATCCAAGAATTACATTTTCTGTAGGAAATGACTAAGTAGGTACTTATACCTAGTCTATACCTAGTACAAAAAATCAGTGTATATCTAAAAAAGTTTAGGGTCTAATCCGCTGAGGTGGGTCGAGTCGAAAGTTCAAAATCCGCTGGTTGCTAAAAGAATTAAGGAACTAAATATCTTAGTACAAAAGTTTTGTTTACCGCAAAATAACCTGGTTCATGCAGATTAAATTAAATTTAGGTACAATACTTATGTATTACGTTAGCAAACATAGTAAAGGGTACCTACGGAAGACATCATCACCATACTGATTCGAGACTTGTTTGCACAAATCTTGTTAGGAAGGGACACGGTAGCGCCTCGAGCTAAAATGAACGCGTTAAAGTTAAGGCACACACACACACACATACCTTTACACTTGACACTCAGTATCGACACTAATGTCGCTATTAAACGTACTTAATTACAAAGATATCAAATTAAGTTTTCCCAAGGTCAAAAACATGATTCCATGCTCATGATCACCACGCTTGGCAGGCGTCGTAGAAATGGCAGAGGATTAAAATCCGAGGAGAATGGCTGCTGCTTAAACCTGGATATTTGGCTTTTAAGACACCTGCGGAAAACGATAGGATGATTCGCATCATCCCTCCATACGGCATGTGGCTCTGCAACATGGGCCGCACGGTTGCATCCACCAGCTCCTCGCAGTTTTGCCCAGATTATCGGACCACCTAATAGTGAGGGGCTGGCTGACGCTGCGTCTTTATGGTTGCCACTTGAGAGCCTTCTTACCTTACAGCACTATTAATATCGAGATCAACGACACTGTCGAATGTGAGCTTCACAGTATAAGAGTACCTTTACCTGCGCCTATTTTACTTCGTAGGAAGAATCCGATTTGCACACCCTAATGATACCTTCACCAAACAAGTATTGGCAAATACGTTCGTGATACAGAGTACGGGGTCGAGCATCCTTGAAATTAATTTGATGGGGTAAAAGATTATTTGGTGATAAGTATAGGATGCCCTATTTACTTGCTGGCAACTTGCACGGTACTGCAATGTTTTTTAGTTTTTTTTTTGGCTAGAAAACATTAACCACACCACGTAGGTACATAAAGGTATATAAATATAATAATAGCAGGTAATTATATAATATCCTTTAATAATGGGGTTAAACTGACTTTAGTCGCCTTAATTTCATACTGAATATGGATTATTTATAAGTATTAGAATGGCTATAGGTAGCAAAATATATCCTGATACCTACAAGTGTAAAGCAAATTAAATGTTTCACTGAGCTTTGAGTTACTCGGAAGTAATCTTTCTCAACTTCTCTGCTAACTTTGTTTTCGGTTGTCAATCAAGACTTGTGCGTGGCATGGGACCTGATCAAAGTACTTATTTGTAATTATCAGCTTGACATCTTATTAAATAAAATTCAAAATATTTACATTGCACCCTTCCTCTCGTTTATCTTTTTTCAATCTGTTTTTTCTTTTAATGCGTATAGACATTTTTAGACAGCGATAATCTGCGATGGACCCTTTATGATGTTTATTTCAAAACAATCTTGAAACCATGAAAATAAATTATAATTATTCACTATACCCATATCTTCTTCAGTACGTTAACCCTTTTCTCTCAAACTTGATCACTAAATTAGACACTTCACTTTTTTGTACCAAATTACGCTTTTAAAAGTTGATGAAAAAGACACTATGAATAATCTTATTAAAGTACATTACGTTTAAATAATCCCATGCTTCATCAAAACTAACTCAAATTCACTCCCGCGTACAGCCAATTTACTATAGGTATTGGATAGTAGGGACTACTAAATTGAGTTTATAGTCGGAATCGGGATTTAAATCAGCAGGTGGCGAGTCGAGTGTCGCATGTCGTCTAGTCAATCAGACCAAATTGGATATGGCGTGTACACTTTTTGAACATGCAAGTTCCATTACGCCATGCTGGATTTACCAGCGACAATCGACAATGTATATTAAATTCGAATAATATTAAAAGATCAGGTCTTTATCAGTCCAATACGTCCCACTGATGGGACACTGATAGCCGAGAACATAGGTTACTATCTCTCACAGAGAGATAGTAACCTATGTTTGGGTCATAATCCACCATGCTGGCAATGGGCATGATCACTAAAAATTTTTTTTTTGGATAAATAAATTATACTCCTCAAAAGATAAACATTTGTGAAAACAAAAATTAAATATCTCAAAAAATGACCTAGTTACAATCATTTTAAAAGCCGGAATAGAAAGAAATAGCTCAAACGGCCAGTGACGTCAGAGGAAGGTCGTTATCCTCATTACTAAGCTGATATCATTGGTTTAGCAACAATTGGCAAAAAACTAATTTTGTCTCAGCTTTTCAGTCTATTGCCAATTGTTGCTAAACCAATGATATTTAGGTGATACTTTTAATCGTAATTTGTTGATACATTCTATTTATTTGCGGCAAACTAGTTTTCATGTAATTGCGTTGAGTAATTAAGCTGTAATTAGCAATAAACGCAAGAAAATTTGAATTTGGTGCGCTGAGCGTGACGTTCCACCAATTAGCTTGTTATGTGTATGTCTCCACTGTAAGTACTTTGCCTGTACTCAAAACAAAAATCATCGTTATATTATTTGAGTAAGTTTGCTAAATAAGCTCACCAGATGACAGGTTAATTCATTCCATACAATGCGAGATTAAGCGGCACGTTACACTTACCTACTTACTTTTTATTCAATCAGTACTGTTTGTGTTAATTATATCCTGTCCTCATCAATTAATTACACAAAAGGAGACACAAAACAAAGTATGTTATTATGTCAGTTATAACAGCGATTATAGGAACAATGAGCTAGAACCATTAATCTCAGTCTACACAGCGGGGTAAAGGTAAAGTGGGCGAATCCACGGGGGCCTCGGCACATTAGTAGAATCGCTTCTGACTTGATACATTAACTGCTGTCCATTCATACAAACCGCCATCATCTTGGGATATTTGACGTTAGGCGGGCATAAAGTTATCATCACGTCTTGTACTTTGAAATAATTATATGTAATTTATAGTGCCCCAATAGACCCTTCAAACTGTAACCTTGCCGTCGTAAAGGGTTATAGGTATGAAATCTACTTTGGGGCACTTCAGAAAAATGTTTTGCCATTAATTTAGGTAGGGCTCCTGAATTAGCCCTAATTTGACAAAAAATTACCATAAGTCCTAAACTATCAATAGCCGTAGGTCATAAATAGGTACCTCCTTTGTTTTGATTTGAGACACTCTGTAATAAGGATTTATTATTTAAGTAAGTATTTATGACAACAATAATCATTATAATGTAAAGGAACTGACCTCTAAGATGGTTGAAGGGAAGATAAGTGAACGATAATTACATAAAATCACTTGTACGATGTAATGAACAAAACCATGTCCCATCTTGGCAATGTTTTTCCTTTATACTGTATAGCTCCTGAAAGCTACTAAATATCAATGGCTGGACCCTATCACTCTTAATTACCCGCGGCAAGTTTTTGAATCGCCAAGCCATTATCTAAATGAGAGCGAAAACGCTCCGTGGCACAAATGGGCCTAGTTGATGTATACCAACATTTCCAACCATTAATTTAATTCATACTCCTCCTTCACCATCCCACTTTTTGTTTAGGAATTACGAAACAAATTACATTACATTGGAATTACCTGACGTTGACATAACTTGGTTTAGGAAAATTTTCATTCGATACACGTAGGCAAATAATTAACATGTTAATTACACCGCATCTGGTTCGGATATTCCTTCACATGTCAACCTTCCCTCTCGACATAACGCACTCTGGAGAATTAAAATTTCGTTTATGTTCGCATTAGCATTGCAATTCAACGAGGCAATGCTGCCAGCATGTTGGGTACGCTACCTACCGGCAGTGGGCTGGAGCATTTGGACTGTCTATATGCCATCGCGGTCTATTATACAGTCCATATGTTCTTTGTAGTAGGTATAGTGTAGCTCAAAAAAGACACATGAAAAAATTACTCTTCTTGCTGGGAATTGCAGGCGGAAAACCGCCCTGAATGGCGTCGAATGGTGCAACATAATGTAAACGCATTTGAAAGTGAAAGAAGGCGCGATCTTGACTTTAAGCGAGACCAACTTAAAAGTAAACCGCCTTCAAATATCCAATACCATTATGTCAACGCCTAGATTATATGTGGAAGGAAACACCGTTAAAGGAAGCAAGCAATTCCTTAGAAGTGCGGATTATAAATTGATATAATGTTTTTTTTTTATTCTGCGTAGTAGTACAGTAGTTTAACACATTATTACTCAACATCAGGCAAAATGTAGTAACAAGCCTAATATCTGACATAAAAAAAATATTGGGTAATTAATAATTTAAATAAAAATTGCTCTGGGTAAATAAGTTTATGAACTACATTGTCATTATTGCTCAAGAAGAATGTTTTTCCGGTTTCGTCATTTTTGTTCATTTTATTACAATTACAAATTTTAATAATAAAAAAATTATTTTTGTTTATTGAAATAAACTCCATGAAATAATGTATTAGTTAATAAACATCGAAATAAAATTACTTATATTTTTGTTGAAGGAGACGTACCTAGAATAAATAAATCTATTATTTTAATACAGAGAAATGAAGCAATATGGTTCTTCAAGCATATTAATCTTAAGAAAATAGCATTCATTTAACGTTTGAATATTGGCAAGTCATGCTTGTCTGGAGCAGCTATAAATAATTATAACGATATAAGCTTCTGTCTTAATGGTTTAATTCATCAAACATCAATGAAGCCATCGTAAGTGATAATTAGGATTTTGTAGTGAACATACAATAAGTCATTAATACTTAGATATTAATTGATAAATGATTTGTATTAGGAATAAGTAACTCAAACGAAATGCAAAATAATGTTGATATGTCTATTACCGTTTTTATTTGAAAGTTAAGTGAAGAAGATTACAGGCTAATCGAATTGATTGGAAAACAAAACACCGAAAACTGGAGCACAGCTAAGAACTGAATTCGTGGTGAGCATTCAAATGAGATTTCGCCGTGCGTAGCCTCCTAACGGCAGTCAGTGGCTTTGTGGTGTGGAACTCATTGGAAATTTGCACTTCACTGTGATCACCTTAATATCCTGATTTTCCCTTTTTTCCTGCAAACAAAGAGCTCGCAAGTACGCCAATCGATTTAAAGTCAGATGCTATCTCTATATATCTTTGTGTAGGCTACGGTTACTTATTGTGAGTTTATTATTCCATGAATTTCAAATTACCATACATTCAGCAAAAGAGTCTGAACCACTGTTAAGTCTGAGACGATTTCAAAAAGTTTTAGGAAAATAAAAAGAACAGCAATGCCCACTATTGCCGCAATTTCTACTCTAGAGCCGTTGATTGTCTTATTTGTACAAACAGAGTTGCAATATTAATTTTTATGATAAATTTATTTAATAAACATAAAGAGAAAAAATAGAAATAGTTTTTTTTTTGGTTTTCTCTTTAGGTTTATTATATAAAATTATTATAAAATTAATTTTGCTCTATCTGTACGATAAAAAAATCAATAAAACATTTGATAAACGGATGAAACGCGCAACGTTTACTCAGCATTTTGAAATACGATCAGAGCACAGTGTGCCGAGAGCGCTGGGGGTGACTAAAGGCCATGAAATCAATTCGCGGGCGACAGATCATTCTAATTCGACCCCATTTCCCACCCCCCGGCGTCAAATCTCTGTCACTACTTCGGAAGCTATGAGAGTTATGATCGCTCTAGTAGCTGGTTAATAGCTGTAGAAGTTTGTCACTAAACGATAATTTTTTTAAAGCCACTGTTGATATGATTTGTAATGACATGATTTATGAATTTGTTATGATTCGTATGATTGTAGACTCCATTGAAGTCACTAATATGAATGACAAACTAGAGTATTCAGATACCTCCTATATCAGCTATAGGTAGGTAGGTATCCTGTAGATTCTGTATCCACCTTAAAGAAGTTGTTAAGTTTGTTTTAATTAAAGCAAAGTTAATACAAGGTTTTGTGTTGAAATAAAGGTAATAAAGGACAATGAACTTTGTAATTACAAAAATATGGTGGACAAAACGTATTTGCATCGGCATTTCTGAAGAAGTTACGTTGATTTTGTTGTTATAATAAATACAGAATATTCTATCATTTTTGTAAATGTTTCATATTATATCAACTCAGTTACCAAGTTATAAGTACAAGCTTATGTAAACACAGACCATTTCAGTTGACTGCGGGCTTGTATATAAGTATTTGACTATAGACCTTGGAGGTAATACGAAATGAAAACAATAAAACAATAGCTTAATCCAGGTGGACTAGAAAGAAAGTAACAAGATAATAAGGGCAGGGTACCGTATGCATAATGTCGGGTCTGACATTCGCACACAATTTACTGTTGCGAGGCGCCCTGACCCTCTGACCGGCGGTGAGACGTGACCGAGGTACGAAGTAACAACTACCCTCAATGAAGTTGAGATTAGGTGTTACAATAGAGCGCGATAAATACTTAAAGGTAACGTGCTGTAAAAAAGGGCCAATTTAGTAAATTAATAGCTAAAACGTATGACATAATTAGAAAATCTACTGCAGGCATTTTTTTTAGAGCGTAACTTGTATCAGCTTTGCTGAAACGTAAAGGTCGTCATAATGCATAATAATGGATGTACGAATGAAAACTATGCACTCAAAACATTTATAGGTACTTCCAAAAACAAATGGTGATTACGCCGTAAGTAACTTTTTAAATATTACACGCTATAGTATAAGCATAAAAAATATACACACTATAATAAAAATATGATATTTCACACAATTTACGTTTGATAAGTCAAAAGTTAAATCCGTAGGTAATTCAATATTAATAAACATAAAACGTAACGTTACCTATACACAATACAGATGTGCCCGCACGATGCTTATATACCGTAAAACAATTTTCGTAATTGAACAAGAGGAGAATAAAAAGCTCTGATACGAAAAGCCAAATCTTTTTATGGATTACGACACGACAGTGGTGTCTCGTTTCAGGTTATTAAACACAAATAACTTAAGGACATCATGTCTCATGATGACATCAAGATCAGTCTTCAAATCAAATGGCACGGTTCTTTGAAATGTACCTTACGCCTTATATAGGACGCTTGCAGGCTCCAGAAACTCACTCAAGTATTCTTATCACAGTACGCTTATAAAATATTCAGTGATCGAGTAACCCTTAAATTTGGAAACACCTTTTATGAGAAAATGAGACGGAGATGATAAACAAACATTTGATCTTTAATCGTGTATTTTGCTACGTTTTCCATTCCGATGTGAGCTTAGGGACCCTGTTGGTGGTTTATTTCTTTGTTTTGGGTGTTGACCTACTTCTGTTGGGTTCGGAATTTACTCTTCAATTAGCTTTATTATCCATGCTGGCTTTTCGCAGTAGGATACTTTTAAAAATGGTTTAAATATTTAATATTAATATACGATCAAAATGGAAATAGGTGTTTACATAATATTATTCAAAATTATGTTTTTTAATAATATGTATCTATCTATCATGGAACGATTTTAAAGTGTCCAAGGTAGGATTTTTAGGAACTATCTATAAATCTTTGAAGCTATTCTAATTTGGTATTGTATATTGGGTTGTTTTCAATATTCTTCCTCACCAGCGCGCAGGGTGTACAATCCAAGTCATACATATCCCTCAATATCAAGACCTAAAGCTTCTCAGCGCCGGGTGAAGGTATTGATGTATTGTATTACACGCAATAGACATAATACATACACAAACCATGAAATTTATTATATTTTAATGTAGGATAATATTGGCACCAAACACTCTAATACTAACGAAGGATATCCGCAAGGAAAAATCCCGCCAACATGGACATTGGGTACACGTATATATATACGTTGCAAATAAAGTTGAACACCGCTCTGTTTATATTCTGAAATTAATACTTACCGGATTCAACTTGCCATATCATATCAGCAAATAACTTAGCTATAAAGTCATCTACCCGCAAGACTTTGTATGTGAAAACAATAAAATATTTTACGGCCGTATTTTTATGACGCGAATTCTGTAAGTGGCTTCATGTAAGTAGCATTTTGTAATATCACATTAAGTGTAAGAAGATTTAGTACCCTGCTCTATAATATAAGTATAGGTACTTCCAAGTCTAGGTAGTGCGTTATTGGCTCCGCTAGCTCACCGTAAAATGTTGTTTTTAATTTGCATTAAGTTAAGGGAGGTTGCGTCGAGATGTCGCACAATTTAAATGAGCTAGGATGTACAGGCTGTAAATTTGAGATGAGTCAGTATGAGAGTGAAGTTCTCTGATACTAAAAGGTAAGAAATGTATCCTAACCTATCCTAAGAAACCTTTTCATCAATTTTATTAGATAAAAAACGTTCATATCAATATTTTCTTCTTACCGACTACACAATCAATATCGCAATAAAATTGCGATGTTTTTTCAAGCGTTTTAGGTAAAATCACCAAAAAGAACAGCACGAAACAGTTTCCATAGTAGAGTGCGAGTTATAAAAAAACATGAATGTTGTTTTTCTTATATTTATAGGTATATCTCTACCAGCGATGATTTGCTTCCTATGAACATATTTTTCTATCTAGTTTTGAGGTCCCAATCTGACTTATCCACTTCAATGTTTTTTCGTGTAATATAACTAAACAAGCAATTATCACATAATCCTTAGTTCAGTATAAATTAATCATTGTATAAATATATACTTGACAACTCACAATACAGCCAATACGTAATAATTAACTCAGAGAAACGCATCGATCCGAATTGGCATTGGAATTTCGGCGACGAGGACGTCCAACACACGGTCTCTGCGCCATGACTGTTGTTTACCATTTCACCTTCAGGTTACACCTTTGCGGTGTACATCCAGTAGAGCGTATTTAGCCAACAAAGCGAACAATCACGAGTGAAACAGATAAATGCCAAGTATAAATTTGGGACGCGGAAAGCGGAACGTATCGTCTTAATTAAAAGACTTCAGTCAGACGTAATTCGCAATATCGGGCCGTTTGTCTCCTCTCTAACTCTATGGATTTCGGTATGACAGATCACCCTATTTGAAGCGGAATGGGAGCTCGAATAATTACAGCGAAGAAGTTGATGTTGCGGAAGCTAGTTTGTTATAGGTAGCTTAAAATCTGGATAGGTTATATAGCATAAAACCAATCTGGCTTCAGTTATATGGTAATTAAAATCAGACAGTCATAAATAAGAAAACAAAAGCAAGAAAGGTTTTCGAGTTGCGACAATAAACCGGGAGATGCAGCGTAAGCTGGCCCCCCACTAGGTGGACCGACGCCTGTGTTCAGCAGTGAACGTCTTCGGGCTGTTAATGATGATGATGATGATGATGAATTGGAAATGTATAATTTAAACGCGTTTATATAGTTAAATTTATATTATTTTTAGTTCAGCAGCGTCAGTTTTTAGGGGCTTGTGGTACGCACCATATTCAAAATTTAGGTAGTAATGCGAAGATCACAATGTAGGTACCTAAGTCTACTGTGTAAAGTAACACCTCTCATTCTAAACAGTTCAAATATTAATTGAACACTTCGTTCGATCAGGTATATTGAACATGATGTCTTTAGTAATCTAATATTTAACATCAGCATTTAATAATTAAAGTAAAAGGTAAAGCTCAATACTTCGATGCAATCCAATTCATATCTTGCAATACATTATTAATTTGTATTTGTATACTGGGACCTTCGTGTAATATTTCCTGCGGTGATTATTGAGTGGTCATTACTTTTATGTCCAACATAATATCAATTATCACATCTCCACTTACAGTCGCTAATTTTCTCAGCAAACACAACTATAATATACTAAGTAGTCCTTGTACGCAATATATTGACAATCGACGTGTTTGCTTACAGCTAATTAAGTCAATCCAAGGTGTTCCTATTACACAACTACAATACATTATTATGTAGGTCTACAAATTATGCGTTACAGATGAGAGACAAAGGGGTTCTAATGACGGCAACCCTCTTGATGATTCAATTTGAGGTCACAGTAATACAATAATTTGATAACATTCCTTCGAAAATCAATCAGTGAATACCTAATAGTTAATTCTCCAAAGGTCACAAGAAATTAAACCATATTTTGTTCCATAGAGTCCTATCATGTCTTGGTTAGATTTTCACGATTGAATTGGGCTATATTAGATTTTGATATGTTTAAGTCGCGTTCAGAAGCAAAATGTAAGCTAAAAGCTATAAGGTTTACCTATTTAGTAAAATATGACTAGACTGACGAATAATTCTGTGTGAAGAGGAATATGATCATAAAATTATAAAATGTAGAGTACTCAGATAAGTAGACGAGCTGCCCTGAACCAAAGAATCAATAAAATTAATTGGGCTATATAAAACTAGCCAAGCAGTTGATACGCTACTTCAAGAACAACATTTCTATATGTCGAGCAAATCTACACCGTAACACCATAAGCATAGAGGCAAGATAGTAAAACCGCTTATACCAGGCCTATAGCAGTATTTGTAATACACAATAGGGATTTCCTCAAGAACGCTTGACTGGACGTTAAGCCACTTTACTGTGATTGTGACAACGATGGGAGGTTCATTGCTGATCATGGCAAATTATAGTGGCTTAGAAAATAGACAATGTTACAATTTGATGATGGTTTCCTTTTTTATATCATGGATGAAATAAAAAAAAGAAGGATTGAGTTTTGATTGACATCGAACTGAAGCCCAAAATGGCGGACATATTACATATGTTTTTAATAGTACTTACGGGATATTTACCGTGATTAGAATCATTTTCTACCCGTGAAAATGGTGCATGTAACTGTGCCGAAATATCGGGAACTCAAAAATGATTCTAATCACGGTAAATATCCCGTAAGTACTATTAAAAACGTGGTAAAAACCCGTGAAAGTTTATTAGTGTTTTATATTACATATGTGTGTCAGATGAAAGTAGAGCGACCGGCTGCATATGATGTGAGTATGGGCGTGCCCCGCTCGTACGTACGAAGCGTTCCGGCTTCCTAAGGGTGCTTCAGTTCCGGATCAGACGGGATTCCCTCCTTCTTTTTTTATTAGCTCCATGTTTTATATATTTTCATTTTGATAATCGCTGCTACCCTACCACAAAGTATGTATATGCAAACCATCATGGTTCGTGACAGTAATGCTTCAAGGTTACAATAATATTGTTCGAATTCGTACCATGAACTTATAAAGTATTCTTGCGCGAGAACAAGACATCTACATTTTTATATAGCGTTATCACTGTCGCACGTCACTGTCAAAATAATGTAAAGGTATGACATGAAAGTTGTATTTGAGTGAACGATTTAACGTGACGTCATCAAACTGCTCTGGCTCTGCAACATTAAAGTATTCTTACTTTTATGTCAAGTCAAAGTCGTATTTTGTCAGTCAAAACGCCAACAGTAATGGAGGATATTTTACTGAAGGCTCTAAAAAAGGTCGTTGAAGCAAAAACGAAAATGCATGGCTTATTATAATCTTAAAACCATTTGTCAACACTCGTGCACGTTCACGAACACTTAACGGATATAATAATCCACCCTTATTACACACTAGCTTTTGCCCGCGGCTTCGCACGCTTGTGTTATGTTATTTTTACGTTATAAGTAGTCTAATAATAGATCATTTATTTCGTACCAAACAACAATATGCACTAAATCTTTTCGAAGCTGAGCACAGTAACCTGTATTAGCATAAATATAGGTATAACGCAAGCATAGCCGTGAGTGGAAGCTATTTAAGCCATTACCTAAAATTAAATGTTTTGAGTCAAATATAGATTTATAAAACAGTAAAAGAAAAGAAGTTTCAAACAAAAAACTACAATTTTATAAGTACCTCTTCATATTACAACAAAAAGAAATCATCATCACTTCACTCAGGTCTTTAACAGAAGTCGTCATTACATTATTATTAGTTACACCCAAAGATAGTTACTTACTAAAACTATAACCTTCTTGGAGTAACCGAGTAATCTAATTTTTACCCGTGGTTTTTTTTAATAGCCCACAGATCTAAAATATTTTAACTATTATCAACATGCAAGAAGAAGAAGAACAAATCAAAAACAGTCAAAAACGAACCTTACGCTCCATGTTGTTGTTAATTCGAGGATACAATTGCCATAATGAATACCTACATATTATTTTATCTAAGTTAAACATTAACCATTTAACCATTTTAAACATTTTATTGTATTTTTTATTTCATTTTTCTTATTTTTCTTTTTTTTTTAATAAAATATTTCGTGTCATTGGCTAAATACAAATAATAGCACGCGCTCCGGCTTACTTTAATGCCAAAATAAAAAAGGTTTTAAAATGTGTAGCAATGGTAAGGGTCTATAACTTAAGTAGCCATAAGTACTACAGGTACCTTAAAACTTCTTTGGGGTCGATCAAGAATGTAGCATTAGCGCAAAAATAATTTGAACTACATATTTAGAATGGTAACGTGTAGTAATTTTATGTAAATAATACATTTGACCAGATCGCCTATAATGAACATTGCTCCCGCCAAAACCCTATAAATCGAAAACTTCAATAAAAATGTTAATTAAGTAAGCTTCAATATTGGCTAAGTATGATAATCGCGTGAAGCCTTATTAATGATTATAAAAAGTCTAAGAATCTCTCCTTTAAACGTTTCATAAAATACTTCGTATCATTGGCTAAATACATGTTTTGTCTAATGCCAAAATAAAAAAAGGTTTTACAATGCGTAGCAAATGGTTTCCCCGTTTTAGACAACTGTAAAACATGTTTATACATAAATTCCTCAAAAGAGGAGTCTGAAAATCTTCACTTCTGAAAATATTGGGAAGAAGCAGAAGCAATAGAATGAAAGTAAACATGAAGCTGGCAAATGCACAAGACGTGCGACGCCAATCCTCACGCGAGGAACAAAAAAAAAGGGTCAATAAATTAAGTACCTATAGGCACACATTACTGAATATGTTACTACTATAGGTTAAGCTATAGGTACTATAAATACAATTTTAAATACTTATTTCGAATGGTAACGCGTAGTACATTTTTGAATACTAATATATAATAACAGATGGCCAATAAAGAATTTTGCCCTCGCCAGAACCCAATAAATCGAAAACTTGAATAATAATTTTAGTTATGTTTCAATATTGGCTAAATATGATATCGCGTGAAGCCTTAAAACTTATGATAAAAAGTCTAAGAAATTTTTAGTTTTCGTAATTTTTTGTTCTCTGTGTCGTGCTCATATTCAAGTAGGTTCTCATACCTATCCTCTTTTTTAGTTTGGACCACAGATTAACGAAAAAACTAATCTTTAAGTAATACATATTATGACTTCCTTGGGTATAGGTAATTACATAATAACAATTGTTTTTCTCTAATCTGCATTGGAGCGCAGACGAAGTTATCGCGCGATATATTTCGCCGTAGCCCGAAAAGTGTGATACACTCATGATACACTGCCGGTAATGCAAGCGCGCCAATTGTTATTTACTGTTTTTTTTTAAAGAAATAAAAACATGCATAAATTACTTAGTGCAGTGGGGATTGTACAGAATGAAATAAAAATGATTGGGGTTCCGTCCTGAATGGGTAAATTCTTATTACTAAATCTCCGCTATCCGTCTGTCTGTCTATCAGTCACCAGGATGAATCGTGATAGTTAGACAGTTGAATTTTTCACAGATGATATATTTCTGTTGCCACTATAACAACCGTTATCCATATTCAAAGGGTCAGATAAACGGACAACAAAAAAAATGGTTTCACTTCATATTGATAAGGAATTATAAATTAATACTATTAAAATTTATTTATGTAATCGCAAATAATACTCTCACAGTTTGTAAAACATATTTATTCGCCGACATGCAATATAACGCTACTGCTTCCTCCATTTTATTTAGCCCACGTCGGTTGCGCAGCAGGCAAACAAATTGACTGTGTGTCCGGGTTGTGGCGCTATAAAAACTTCGAGGATAGTCAACAGAGATGTTTTTGCTCAACAGCGAAGGTTCGGGCGTATATGAAGCCGTGTCATAATAGTAACAGAATTTTTTTTCTTTAATCTGTGGCTCCAGATAAACCCGAAATAAAATTACCGTCAATAGCACAGAGTAATGTTTTTTCTCTGATCTATGATTAGTAGCCAAAATAAAACTTACCTTTTGACACTGGCTAAATACCTACACTATGTGTGGAGCCAAAATATAAGAAAAAAAACTTACCTTGAACCCTTGAAGCGGCCATCTTGTTAAAATCCTGTTCCGTTTCATAATGAAATCTTACACATTTTCACCAAAAAAAAAATTAACGATATATAAAATTTAATATATCCTATGTTGTGCGCCGGGTTTTTCTAAGCTTATTAGTGAAAACCGCATGAAAATCCGTTCAGTATCTTCGGATTTGTGCCGTAACAAACAAACAAACAAACAAACAAACAAACAAACAGACAAAATGTTTAAAAAGTAGCTTAACGTGATCAGCGAAAAATTTCAAGCCAACCTGTGTCATTTTTTTTTTTCGATATCTTGCATTTACAGATTTTTTTATCTCTACAGTTTTATTATATGTATAGATGTATAGATAAAACTTCAAGATACACTAGTTTTGAAAAATAAATTCAAAATTCAAGTAATAATGCTATAGACGTTTTTTATAGTTGAAATATTTTAAAGAAGGATGGCAGATCCACTTATAATTTTTGGTTGTTCCTGTTTGTCCCCTCGTTTTGTCCCCGAGAGGGGACAGACAAGAATACGAATGCGAAATAATTCCTGTTTGTCCCCGAATTGTCACCGAATGCAAATTCGGGGACAAACAAGAAATAATAATTCCTGTCTGTCCCCGAATTTAATTACGGGGACAGACAGGAATTATTTTTTCTTGTTTGTCCCCGAAATTAAATAAGGCGATTAATAGACGTAAATCAAAATTAGAAAATAAGTACTATACAAATACTGTGGTACTAATTGCATGAATGTCCTCTACACATTAGCATAGGTTTGAAAGGTGGCCGTGCAAGTGAAAAAAAACAAGATGGCGGCTGGTTAGAAAGGTAAGCAAGGGGGCGTGCATTATATTGCTATAAAACGTGTAGTTTCTTATTCTCACGCGCCGTAATTACCTAGTAAACATAGTAGTAACCAAAGGGTATTATATAATACCTAGTAGTAACTAAAGGTTATAAGTGGTGAGCCAATCACCGATTAGAAAAAAAAGATTTGTTTTAGTGGTGCGAACAATATCGATGCAGCCATAATAAATTAAGAAATATGTAGAAGAAATATAATAAAGCGAATAACAATGTATTAAAAACATAACTTACTGTGAATAATTCATAAAATTAAATTTTTACTAACGAGGTACCTGTCAGATTTTTGTTTTTCTCCAATCTGTGGTAATACCAGTTACGAAAATATTCTAACACCCCTATTCTGAACGCATCAAAATGAAACGAAATCTACACTCTCCACCTCTTTCAGTCTAAATGTAGATGAAAGAGACAAATAGCGTAAGTTTTGAATCAAAACGTTTTCAATGGATTTAGAAAAGGGGTGCTGCCCCCCTATTATGAAGGAGTTAGCAGCGCTGCTGACACGCGTCTGCCGCTCAACTGCTGTCAAAATTGTATGAAAATTGACAGCAGTTGAGCGGCAGACACTCGTCAGCAACGCTGCTAGCTCGTTCGTAATAGGGGGGCAGGTCTAGGGGTATTTTTTTTTTCTCTCTAATCTGTGCCTGTGAGTAATACTGAATCTGTATAAGCCGGGTATATTAAAAATTCTTCTTTTGTATAGGTATTACTTGAAGCAAGACACAAATTTAACTGAATCGTGTTATCATCATAAACCACTAGTGGTGTAATGTAAAGTAAAAAGCACACGTTGGAAATTTCATGGATTATTATTCTAAAAGCGGTATGATAAGAGCCAATCGACGAGCAACTGTGATGAAAAATAAGTTCCCACAGTTGCTATCCAAATACCCTAGTTGCCATTGAATTGATTGTTTGTTGTAAGAATAAATACAAGAATCAGAAAACTTATTTTTCATCACAGTTGCTCGTAAAGTGGCTTTTATCTTACCGCTTTTAGGGTCATAACCCAAGATATTTTCGACGTGTTTTGTAATGAAAACCCGATCGAGTCTGTTATAGTTTAATTTATTAAATATTCATAATAGGTTAAGTATGATGTAAATACAAAAATATTTGATTGCTTTATTATTTATTATAATTATGTAGGATTTTCTGTGTGGTTAGGAACGTAAGTGTGAAGAAAAAGGACGGGTGACTAGAAGGATGAATGGATGCTTAAGGAAGGAGATAGCTGAAAGGGAGAATGGAAGACGATTGAATGACGTTAGGACGTGTAAAGTTTTGTTTTATCGATTTAATTAAATAAATCCAAGTTTTGCCACGAAGTCAGTATTTTTCTTCCCGGCCCCACGCAAAATTCTCCTAAAATTATTACTAGATTTTTTAATGTCGGCTGTATGTGGGGTTTTTTTCACACCACTATGACGCCACTGGTTATATAGTTATCATTAGTTTGTGCTAAGTCACGGCAGAATTTAGTGTAAATCTAAACCTAGAAGTTTAGATTTACCTAAGCTCTAGAGAAATCTAATTCAGAAATTTGTGACTAAGATGTTTCCAGTGAATAAAGTCAATAAGCGATTTAATTTAGGTACGTGATCAGTGGTAACATCGTGAATATTATTACATCGCTAGTTAACATCAATGGTATTTACTGACTTACAGGCAGTAAAACAATTTTAGTTCATTATTCGGTGATTAGATCATCAAAATAAGGCATGTATCAAGTATTATAAAAACTGTGGAAATGAGAGCTGTCAAAATGCAATACTTTTCGTTAGGTCGGTTGCAAGTTCTGTTACTAACAGTTACAATTACGAGTAATATCTTACTTCTTGGTACTTATGATATAAAGTAGTCACATTTTGATAAGTTTAAACATAGCCTATCCTACAGTCGGGGTAACTAGAACAGAGTTTTCACTTTTACTATAAAAACTAGTAAATTGGTACTACTGACATAGAGGCGATAAAAGGAAATATAACTTATTTTCTAATTTCAATATCGGTTTACTCGTCGCCTAATTTAAATTCGGGGACAAACAAGAAAAAATAATTCCTGCCTGTCCCCGAATCGTCATCGAATTTAAAATCGTGGACAGACAAGAATTATTTTTTCTTGTTTGTCCCCGAAATTAAATGAGGCGATTAATAGACGTATATCAAAATTAGAAAAGAAGTACTATACAAATAAATTGAATTCGGGGACAAACAGGAATTCTTTTTCATTCGTATTCCTGTCTGTTCCCTCTCGGGGACAGCACGAGGGGACAAACAGGAACAACCCATAATTTTTCATGTTGTCAAATGCCTCTTATTCCAAAAATATTATATTCATGTTACTCTCTCTACATAAGATTATTTATAGACTATCTGACCCGCCCCGGCTTCGCACGGGTTAGTTAGTTTTAAGTTCTACTTAAAACTAATGTAACTCTGTTTATGGGTAAAGGTAAAAAAATGGGGAAAATGATGAATGGCTGGGACAGCAATAGAAGGGAGGCAGGCACAGCCATGGATGACCTTTTCGCCTATTTTTTTACCTTTCTCTTTTATCTTCTCTTCGACAGAGTGAGTACCTATAATTTTCTTTTATTGAATGTGTTTTGTTTTTTCATTTTTTTATTGAAATTAAAATTGATAAATATTAATATAATTATAATAAGCGAACAAAAAATCTTGTATAAAAATTACATCCTTATTGATTGGGCAACCCGCACTTGGCAATCTTAGATAACAAAATGTATCCTAAATGTTATTCTGCTATAACCATTATTCAATAAACAGTATGAATTCTCTAAAGGATGTTCCACAACAGATGCTGCAGTTAATCTAGTTGAAAGTGTTTTTGGAGCTTGGAAGACGTCAAGGGACACTCTTGGAGTGTTTTGTGACTTATCTAAAGCTTGCGATTGCGTTCACCACAAAATAATTTTGGCTAAGTTTTCTCACTATGGAATTAGAGGTCAGGCACTCGATTTAATGAAGTCTTATTTATCAGAAAGAACTCAAGCGGTTGATGTAAATGGTGTCCTATCTAATTCGTTGCGGGTTTCAATTGGGGTCCCTCAGGGTTCTATTCTGGGTCCTTTTTCTTCTTAGTTTATATAAATGACCTCCCCTTCCTAGTGACAAAAACTTGTGACATAATCTTATTTTCAGATGACACTTCATTGTTATTTAATTTAGATAGGAAATCTATAGATACTACTGGTATTAATAACATGTTGTGTACAATTAACAAATGGTTTTAGTGCCAACAATCTAATGCTCAATGCAAGCAAAACTAAATGCGTAAAATTCTCTTTAGCAAATCACCCTACTTCTTTTGATGTTCATGTACATAATAATAAGCTTGACATTTCAAATAGTTCCAAATTTCTTGGTCTGACACTTGATTCTAAACTCACATGGGCAGCACATATTACGGAGCTCTCAGGTAAACTTAGTTCTGCAGCTATACGAAAAATCAGAGAATTATCTGATGTGAGAGCCGCCAGGATAGTTTACTATAGCTACTTTCACTCTCTGATGCCGTATGGCATACTGCTGTGAGGGGAATGTTGCTGAAGCTGGTAGTATAATCATTTTGCAAAAAAGGGCGGTGAGAGCCATCTATGCACTGGGATCCAGGGAATAATCTTTGAGGGAGCACTTTAAAACTATTAATATTTTGACAATGCCATGTTTATATATATTTACTTGTATTATTTATACGCGTAAACACTTATACAAATACAAAAGTAACAGTCATTACGGAACTAGAAATAAGGAGAAACTTAATTTACGCAGGACTAGACTAACAAAGGTAAACAAGTCATTTGTAAATAACTGCGCCCGTTTTTACAACCTTGTTCCTAAAACTATTTTAGTGCTAAATGAAAAGCAATTTAAGAAAAATATTAAGGATATTTTAATAAAAAAGGCTTATTGTGGTGTACTGATTTCGTCTCAGACCACAAATACTGGAACTCACTTGATTTGTTTTGAATTACAATTTTTGTTTGAGTACACTTTAACACGGTACAAGGCTACAAGCCAAAGACTTCTATATAATATCTCTATGGTACAAGTATATTTTAATAGTAAGTTATACAAGCATATTTTTAAGATCTTCTTTTTATACACTGTTATTTATTTAGACATTTTACACTTATTTTGATAATTTTGTTTTGTTGTCAATGAAATGAGTTTTGTATTATGTTAGATGCATGCATAATTTTACAAGTAATTGTGTGTTACTGTTGTTGGAAAGTCTACTTTTCAAACTTTTATTTTAAAAATGTAGAACTTATCTACACATGTTGAATTTTTTTAAATGTATTATTGTTATTGTTGTTAAAAAATTGTGTATTATTGACTTTCATAAGTGTACATTGTGCCTATATGATAATAAATTGAATTGAATTGAGTTAACCATTATAGATAGCACCTTCGCCACCATTCCAGATCACCATCATCATCACACATCACTTTTTGATGCTCTGCATATCTACCTCTTTACAGCTACTTACCTATATATATATAAAAAAAAATAGAAACTTTCGGTTGACAAGACGGGGGGTCAATTTTTAATGAGTATGCATTAGTTACCTTACAGGCACAACGTTACACAAAGATTGAATATAAGAAAAGAATTCTTTACTGCTTTAAGTACATAGTGCCAAGCAACTTTTATAATTAAAAGTAATGACCGATAAAGTTGGTAGAGTAGGGCTTACTTTACAAAACATTTCAAGAATCGATCACAGAGATAAACAGACCTAAATTGGTTTCAGGGAAACTTAGTAATGTAAAATTATATTGACTGTCTTGCCTGAAGGTTCCGCTAAATATACACTGGAATTTGCCAGTATTATCTAAATGAAAGTTTTGTAGTAAGATTTTATTTATTACGCCAATGGCATACTTACTTAGTTTTATATTGTTTTATAGCTTTTCCATGGTATGCTGATAGACCCATTTCTGCTGCCATAAAAGTAATATCCTCCATTGATATAACTGCCGATTAAACCGATTCTTATTCATTATAAAATGTAAATACTATGATAAAGCTTACCTCAACGCCATAAACAGACGTAAATGCAAATCTGAAACAAAAACAGAAAACAATGTCAGTTAAAACCATCATGACCCAGGAACTAACGACACCCAAAGATATAAGACGGCAATATACTTATCATGTCGTAAAGTTGAGTAGGTAACAGTTTATTGACCCTAAAGGCGTGTTATCGTTACATTTGCATAAGGCAGCGAACACACGCGACCTCTCCGTACTAACCCTTCGTTTTTACGAGCAGGATGTGATGCCTATACAGTCTAGTGTATCCTACTTTTATAGGAAACATATTTTTCCTTTTACGTACTAAGAATCCCATTTAAAATCAATAACTTTATAAAATGTGAAGATGGTCAAATGCAATAACCCCGGACATATTTATGTAATTTAACCGCTTTGCGGCAGACATAATAGGCAGGACAATATTTTGGTTAATTCGTGGAAACATCGACGTCCATCTATGTACGAAAGAAAACTACAACTTAAGATATTAAGAGAGCTATTATGAGAGTTTATGATGAGTTCAAAGTCCTATAAAAATAAATAATTATTTGATATTAAGGTATAAATACTGGTCTTAGTCTCTTCCTTTCAGAATAATAATTTGTCTAACTAAAACAATGAACGAAACTTCACTAACTCAATAAAGAAGCTGAATGGTTTGAATTTTATATTTGAGAAATCCAATTCTCGCTTCAACCGAACAATAATCCTTGTTTGAAAGCTAATTAATTTACATTAAAAGAAAACTCCAAAAAACTTGACTAAGCAAACAAAAGAAAGACGTTTTCTTGAGAATTCTGAATGATTACAACATCGTCTGATATCTTGATCTGAATAAGAATTGAAGTAGGTTTTTGACAACTTAATTCAAACAGGTTTGATAAGATTTCAGCTGTGAATTTTAAAGAGATTATTTTAAACTGTGTTAATTTAACTAGTACCCATCTTAACATGTAGTTTATTGCCATCTGTTAGTTGAATTCGTTGCTTATTTAGAACAAGCGAAGCAAGTGGATCTGAGCAAACGGAATTCTGAATGACATGCTAATTTAGATAGATATCTATCGTTGTACAGCGCTCATTTAAATTATGCATTTTGTGTTATTTTGATAAATAGGTATTTTGACTATGTATTTAAGTTATCATTAGGTACTTTCTGCACCTAAAAGTATTCATTGGCTGTAGTACGTACTACAACAAATTCAATAAATCTAATAATTTATTAATATTTTTATCGTCTAATATTATCAATGTGTTAACGCTGTTAATTAGCAAGCAGAAACTTAAATATTTTAATCTGAAACAGTTTTCTGTTAAATAAATAACTACATGCTTGGAATATAAACAAATCACTTAGCAGACGCGGGTATTCTAGTCCCGTGGGGAAACTTGGAGCGCTCACTCCTCTGCTTAGTTTAACTTAAATTGTTGGTGTCAATTTATGGGTAACTGTGCATAAAAGCAGCTTAACTCGTTCAAAATACACTTGACATCTTGTAGTTTACATTAGCTCTAAAGTTACACTTTGTACCTCCTTGTATTTTGATCTATTTATTGATACTTGAACCATGAACATCCTTCACCGAAAGTTGGTTAGTATGAACATTTTTAAAATATCAGTTTACATTTTCGTGCTATTTAAAGAAACATTTTGGCTTTGTAGATTTTAGGAATTGATGTTTTCAAGCAAATCTCTCTACAAAATGGTTACTGGTATAAGTAACGTGATAGTTCTAAATATTTTGTGCTTGTATAATAAACTAAGCCAAGAATTTTCAAAGATGTGATAGCATGAAAAAAGAAACAGATGAGACACTATATTTTTCAAAGACGTCTAGAAAAGTGAAACGGATGCTTAAATAAACTGGGCTAACATCTATCAGGACTTTGTAAATGATTTTTAAGGGAGGCACGACGATTGAATGGTTAATGAGGCTCTGCATTGGGTGCTTTGTTTCACGCAAAATTCTCCTAAAATTATTACTAGATTTTTTAATGTCGGCTGTATGGGGGTTTTTTTCACACCACTATGACGCCACTGGTTATATAGTTATCATTAATTTGTGCTAAGTCACGGCAGAATTTAGTGTAAATCTAAACCTAGAAGTTTAGATTTACCTAAGCTCTAGAGAAATCTAATTCAGAAATTTGTGACTAAGATGTTTCCAGTGAATAAAGTCAATAAGCGATTTAATTTAGGTACGTGATCAGTGGTAACATCGTGAATATTATTACATCGCTAGTTAACATCAATGGTATTTACTGACTTACAGGCAGTAAAACAATTTTAGTTCATTATTCGGTGATTAGATCATCAAAATAAGGCATGTATCAAGTATTATAAATACTGTGGAAATGAGAGCTGTCAAAATGCAATACTTTTCGTTAGGTCGGTTGCAAGTTCTGTTACTAACAGTTACAATTACGAGTAATATCTTACTTCTCTGTACTTATGATATAAAGTAGTCACATTTTGATAAGTTTAAACATAGCCTATCCTACAGTCGGGGTAACTAGAACAGAGTTTTCACTTTTACTATAAAAACTAGTAAATTGGTACTACTGACATAGAGGCGATAAAAGGAAATATAACTTTGAGAATTCTGAATGATTACAACATCGTCTGATATCTTGATCTGAATAAGAATTGAAGTAGGTTTTTGACAACTTAATTCAAACAGGTTTGATAAGATTTCAGCTGTGAATTTTAAAGAGATTATTTTAAACTGTGTTAATTTAACTAGTACCCATCTTAACATGTAGTTTATTGCCATCTGTTAGTTGAATTCGTTGCTTATTTAGAACAAGCGAAGCAAGTGGATCTGAGCAAACGGAATTCTGAATGACATGCTAATTTAGATAGATATCTATCGTTGTACAGCGCTCATTTAAATTATGCATTTTGTGTTATTTTGATAAATAGGTATTTTGACTATGTATTTAGGTTATCATTAGGTACTTTCTGCACCTAAAAGTATTCATTGGCTGTAGTACGTACTACAACAAATTCAATAAATCTAATAATTTATTAATATTTTTATCGTCTAATATTATCAATGTGTTAACGCTGTTAATTAGCAAGCAGAAACTTAAATATTTTAATCTGAAACAGTTTTCTGTTAAATAAATAACTACATGCTTGGAATATAAACAAATCACTTAGCAGACGCGGGTATTCTAGTCCCGTGGGGAAACTTGGAGCGCTCACTCCTCTGCTTAGTTTAACTTAAATTGTTGGTGTCAATTTATGGGTAACTGTGCATAAAAGCAGCTTAACTCGTTCACAATACACTTGACATCTTGTAGTTTACATTAGCTCTAAAGTTACACTTTGTACCTCCTTGTATTTTGATCTATTTATTGATACTTGAACCATGAACATCCTTCACCGAAAGTTGGTTAGTATGAACATTTTTAAAATATCAGTTTACATTTTCGTGCTATTTAAAGAAACATTTTGGCTTTGTAGATTTTAGGAATTGATGTTTTCAAGCAAATCTCTCTACAAAATGGTTACTGGTATAAGTAACGTGATAGTTCTAAATATTTTGTGCTTGTATAATAAACTAAGCCAAGAATTTTCAAAGATGTGATAGCATGAAAAAAGAAACAGATGAGACACTATATTTTTCAAAGACGTCTAGAAAAGTGAAACGGATGCTTAAATAAACTGGGCTAACATTTATCAGGACTTTGTAAATGATTTTTAAGGGAGGCACGACGACTGAATGGTTAATGAGGCTCTGCATTGGGTGCTTTGTTTCAGCATATTCATTACCTGCCCCGGCTCGTTGCTTGAAAAAATGTTTCATTGTTCCCCACCCACTCGCCCCCAGAGAGTAAACAAACAATATCTCAAACAATTTTGAGGTCAAGCGATTCCATCCGGCGAATATCCAAAAAGATAATTAGAGGAAACCAGCTTAATTAGTACAAATCGCTGTTATAGCAACGTGGCTTAAGGAATTTTTATGGTGGCTTAACAAACTTCGGTAATTTGATATTGTGCCGCATAATAACGTCTGGTTAAATTTTTGTTTATGAACGAAGTTAGTGGTTGGCATCTCTTCCAATTATGCTGACAATTTTTTCCCATTACCTGAACGTCCGTTATATTTTATCGCACAACAAAATGCCTGCCTATTATTTACAAAATTTAGACAGATAGAACTGGCAGGGTCTTTAGTTAATACTCCTACTGTCTTCATTTATGTTTTAGACATTTTTCAAAGCAAGGGTAACTCCCGTGCCTTTCTACCACCGCCTCGGTGTAAGCTTGAATTATTATAATTAGTAAGTAGTAGTTTTAGTAAATTTATAAGGTATTTTATTTATATAGTTATTCTTGTGCACCCCGCCTTTAACCGCTTCGACAAATCCTCTCCATCCAAAGGTTGCCTGGAAGAGATCGCTTTTAGCGATAAGGTCGCCAATTGTAACACGTTTCTGTAAAATTTGTTATCCTTCTTAACTGTATCATTATTTGGTGTGTGCAAGAAAGTGTTTATCTATCTATTTATCCATTATTGTTAGTGAGGCTCGCATTAGGTACAGAACCATCCGCAGTCGTTCATTTATGGTCAAATCGAGATTGATCATTTTATGAATAAAAAATAAAATAAAAAATCGTCTTTAGCGCTGATTCACGTATTATAGCGTCCTATATGGAAAATTCGTTCAGTCACCACAACAATAAGTTTAACAAAGGCTAAACCAAAGTTGCACTACATAATTCGGATAGATAATATGCATGGAAAGTAGCTATACGCGATAATACACAAAACTCTCCTGTAATGTTTGAGTTAAATAATTAACGTTGAGAATTCAGACGTATATCCCATAAAAATACATATTCTCAATTTTCCTTAGCCAGAAATATTTCAAATCTCACACCCAATAAATTGCGAGCTTCAAAAAGCGAATTTTTCGATACATAAAGCATCTCCGCACTACTTTGTAGAGATCGGGTAAGTGTTGTTGGGTAAATCCGATCAAATATGGATAGGAAATTCCGAAGGCACCCTCGGTGCAGCCTTTTGCACCATCCAAAAGTGACGCATCATTGGTTAGAGTGTTTTGCAGCGCGCTCTTTTTTTTTCTTTCTTATATTTTGGCTCCACACATCGTGTATTTAGCCAGTGTCAAGTATTGTAATTTTTCATCGTTAAAGAATATATCACGTAAAGTCAAGTCTTAGTCATAGTCATAGTACAGTCTAAGTCAGGTAGTCGTAGTCCAGTCTAAGTCATGCTCCAGTAAAGTGGTGGCAACTTTACTAGAAGCTTCTATGGAATTTTAGAAGCAACACAAAAACTCACGTTTCACCACATCATATCACTTGCCCACACTCATGCTCGTAATTCAGCACTTAATGCGTAAAACGCCACCAATTTTAAACATTAATACTGGAAAAAGCACAAGTTTTGAGAAATAATACAATGCAACGACGTAAACATTTCCGCGTTCCCGCCGAAACTCCTTACTACTTTTTCCATTTTTATTTTAATGAGACAAAAAAGCATCAAGTCACTAAATGTCCGATGTCAGCAAACTACTTATTGAGTAGTTTTTGATCACACTAGTTTTGTCGCATTCTCCTCTTTAATAATACCAATAGGTATACTCCTCATTTTCAGTTTAATGAACATTTCTAAGAGATGTATTATACTTCCATTATAATACAAACTGGAATAGACTGCCTTGGATAATATAAAATTGATAAGGGTTATGTAAATTCGTTACTAAGTGGAAAAGCAATATTCCTTGGAGTGCTTAAAAGCATTACTATATTTTTATTGTTGTGTTAGGAGAATTTTAAGTAGTACTTCGTTACAAAGGAGTTGTTTCACAAAAAGGACCACCGTGAGGATACTAGTGTACCTAAAAACCACACACAAAACTCAAGGGCATTTAAATTAATGTGGCAGTTAAAAGCTTTAGACTTAGCTTAGGTCAGCGTGGGCAAATACTAGCTACCCTGTTCTGAGAGAAGGCTTTAGCCCCAGTAGTAGGCATGTAATTAAATAAGTTGATAATGGCGACGATGATGATAATGGTGATGATAATGATGGTAATGATGGTAGTGGCGATTGTGATATTGAATATGAAGGTGATTGATGGTGTGATGATGACGGACAGGACAGGACGTGTAGGACTTAGAAGTCAAACCTTATATTATATGCATAAAAATGTACCACCCTATATACCACCCAGAATGAGAACCGACGCGTTCCTACGTTGCGACGTCTACCTAGGTACATTCCAGATTCCATTTTCATACACCTGACGTGACGTATTTCACGTAGATTTCCCGTTGCGTGGTTCAGATCGCTGCACAACAATAATTTAAGGGGATTGCGTCCCTCATCGCAATCACGATCTTACTTGTTGGTCAAATTTGGTACTCTACCTGTAAATGTTTGTGGGCAACAGATTTTGAAAAGTTGGTATTATATAGTTAGAGTTTTCACAGGAGAGTCACGCGGCAATAAAACTAAAGTCCAGTTAGGTAGTATATATGTCGAATGGATAAGTATTAAGCACTTCCTGAATATTTGAAATATATCAAGGTTTTTATCAACGGGTAAGTGCCTTTATTCTTTAGACTAACGATACTACAACAATGAAAACTAATAAAAACAATTAATGTTATACATCTTACCAAAAACAAATGAGATAAGTTAGAGCAAGTATACAGTAGGTAAACACCAAATGATGTTAGTGAACGAAACGGGAAATTCCGGTAAGGGGTCAAAAGCAACATGTCCCAGAGGTGGCATTATAACATTATATGAGCCATCGACGAACGCTGCAATAGTTTACATGCCGATGGGTGCATGGAAAAGTGGTATCTGTCCCTAAAACGTAATGACCAGACCATGAAATTACAAATACGATAAAATTAACAAAACTTTAAATAGGCAAAAGACTGAGGGAGGCACAATATGCGTTAGAAGAGTCCGTATCCAGCTTACTAGTTCTTAAAGAAAGGCTTAAATTGCTAAATATGCTAGCAAAGAAAATACTTTAAACCCTTTTTTTGTACAAAACGTCAATTTTCCTGTCTATGATCCTTATTATAATAAGAAATAAAATATTATGGCAATATTCGAAATAGTCAGTGTGGAAAAACCAACCAAGTGGGCGCATAGTAGGAGCAACATACCATCAATATTAATTTAGGACGTACAGCAGCGGCCGCTTGAACGGGTCAGAATATTTGATAAAAAACTGCTACAATGAATGACAAAAGGGAATGAGGAGTCAGTTTAGTGTAGCGCCTGTATTGGAGTGTTGACCTGCGCAGGTACATTTCGGTCAAGAGGCAACACATGTCCCAGTGGTGCGGTGGCGTCGCCATACCATCAATATTATATGAGCCGTACGGCGAGTTAGTACTGATCGGTCACAGTCTCTTTCGGTCACAGTTTTGCAAACCCATACAACGAGTTTCGATCTGTCATACCTTCAAAATAAATACATTTATTTTATTTCTTCATATCCGAATCGGTCACACTTTTTTACTCACTCGTTTAAAAGTACAGTCAGCTGAAAAAGTCCATTCACATTAGTTCTATATTAAATTAAATAAGACATGATCACTCAAGGCTTATGTATTCTAACTCAAGAAAATGTGTTCACTTGATAGTAGCGCCATCTTAAACAAGATAGTGTGCATAGTTGATATTTTTACATATTGTAATTATAAGAAATGTAGGTGCTCTACGGTGATTCGCCTGGCTCGCTCGCTCTTCTATGATACTTAGGCTGTAGTATGGATGGATACTTTGAAAGATGAAGTGAATAATAAGTGATTAGTTTAGAATTTAAACATTAATTAACTTGATTTTGCTGTGGTGCATTCAATAAAAAAGGGCTCAATTTTTTTATTGATTTATTTATATGATCATATTATTAATATCACACTAAACATTCATAATAATGTAATAATTAACAAAAGAGATGTGAATTATTATGATTAAAATTAACATCATAAAAAGCAAATCAATATTATTATACAAAATATTAAAAAAATAACATAATTAAGAAAAATCAACATCTAAATGCTTGTTTAAAAACAACACACTAAAGAAAAAAATAAGTCTTTTTACATGGTGATTAAGGCAAATCCTCCCTATGATAGTTGGCGTTTTATGGGGGAGGCCTGTGTTCAGCAGTGGACGTTTTCAGACTGATGATGTGATGTGAATTCTTTTTACAAACATTTCTATAAATAGAACATTTAAAAAACAGTATCTTAGCTTAGATCACTAATTACTTGTTCAACAATAATATCAGTTATTCAAGTTTTATGAATAAGTAAGTATGATAAACAAATCCACAACATTTATTTAACTACAAAATATTTTAAAACTACCATAATATAAAAGACAACATCTAAGAATTAGTTTAAAAAGAGCATAATAACGATAAAATGTCTTTTTACAAACATTTCTATTAAAATAACTTATTTTTTTCAAAGATCAGTCTTTGATTAGTAATTACTAAATCAACAACAATATCGGTTACTCCAGTTTTATGGATAAGATTGACGATAAGTATGATAAAACAAATCAACAACATCTATTTACCTACTAAATATTTTAAAACTAACATAATTAAAAAAATCAACATCTAGGCAAGCGTTTTATATCCTAGACCGCATCGTGACTTGCCAATTCCTATCAGGTGGGATAGTGGTCAAGCGCAAGCCTATCAAGCGTTAAAAAAATGTCTTTTTACAAACCTTTCTATAAAAATATCCTAAACATCAATAAAATCAGTATATGTACGATTAATAACTTCTCAGTTTACACTGTATTGTCTGCTTAATAATTGCAGTGACCTAAATTACTATAGTTTCTTATCAATTCCAAACTTCGAAATGTGCAAATAATAGGTAGTTACCTGGATATAGTTGTCCCCTTCTGACCTAGTATGAAATAATCCCTCTGCTTAAGGACATTTAGTATGTAGTAGTCATAAAAGCGGCTTGGAGTAAAAAATCAGTAGAATCGCTCTATACTTACCGCACTGTAGCACATGATAATATATTATAGTGCTCTTTCTCATGTCAAATTCTGCGTCGAAGGTCATAAAAATGGACCTTGATCTACATAGTAGGTTGATTAAATTTTGCGTGATAGATGCCACAACTAGCTTATTAAAATGTAAATTGCTACATACATAGTGTTGCTGACTGTACTTTTTCTCATATTTGGTACTTATGGAAAAGTGTGACCGATCGGTATACGATTTTTAAAAATTTATTATTTTTTTGGAATGTGTGACAGAACGGCCCTAGTTTTTTATGCATGACCGAAAGAGACTGTGACCGATTAGTACTAACTCGTACGGCGACGAGCGTAGCGTTCGAATGGTCTACACACTTTTTCCATTTTTAAAGGCAGATCCGTTATGTTGCCCCTGAAAGTAATCGCAGTAATAATCGCCGTCGTATTCCAAATGATAATGGAGTTGTTTCACATGGGAATAAGGAAAAATCCGGATATTTGAAAGCGTTGGATGTTTAATAGTTGAAAGATATTTCGAGGGATCCCATTTTCTGCAGATACTATTGAGCAGTGTATAGAAAAGTAGAATGTAGATATCGTAATTAACGAGTTGATTTTTTAATGTCGTTTTTTAATCTTAATGTACGCATTAACCAATTGAATAATACCTATATCGATAACTTGACCACAGCACTCTACATTTGGTACGACTGTGGAGAGGTGTGTGTGTACATTCGTCGGAATGACATTGTTCAATTCCCACAGCAATAAGTCGTAAATTTGTATTACGAGCCGTGCAAGTTCGAGTGTACCTACTATAGATATTTGACCGTATTCGCGAATACAACTTATCGGCTGTAGGGTTGGTACCTACGTACTGTGAGAGAACAATGCTGTAAAAGACTGTTACAACATCACAAACGTAACTTTGTACCTACTCATAAATCATAAAGGAGAAAGTTAAGGATTCCTAATTCCTAATGTTCGGATTGAAGCAAAATATCCAAAACAAGGAATCAACCATACTTATACATTAATAATTAAACAAAAAAAAATGCGTCGTGTCATTTTGTACACAAAAACCCCAGATAATATAATACCTCGGTACCTCGGGCTATTTTACTAATTATTTTATTTCTGCATAACGCAAGATTATCAAGCGACATTTATTGCGTGTTGGCGAAGTATTGGGCCAAATGAATACACTGGACACTAACTAGTAACTCTCTAGACACGATTACTACATTTTTTTCAAGTTCGGGCTATTTTTCGTTTGTACCAGATGGGACCCCATGCAAAAACAAAATACACACGTTATGATGATGAACCGCAAACGAAATCACCTCATGGCCGATAAAACCACTTAGATACCCACATTAATCATAAATTATGACATGGTTGATGCTCGAACGTGTCCGAAATATTAGAACGATGTTTTAATTTATTTCATCCCTTCCACCAATAACTTCTGCTGTTTTCCCGCCATGTTACCAAAAGTTTGCTTAACATGTTTTTCTGGCTCGAAAAGTATTAACTTTCCGCAGCTATTTTAAAACTTTATAATTGAGAGAGTACAAATAGATGGCTTTACGCTGTTTGTGGTGGTTTCGAACAGTACCGTATGAAGCAAAACCGTACTTCAACTCTGATTTTTTTCTGCTTTTCTGGTTTGTATCATTACAGTCATTTACAGTCCCACCATGTAATTTGTGTTATCCGTAAAATTGGGAGTACCCGCAGATCAATCTTTTTGGTCTATCCAGCAACAGTCGCACCACGTATTCCTGTGATATTCCAGAAAATTGAGAGTATCTGCTGTCAATTTTCCGGAATAATAGCAGAAACTGGATAGTTATGAGTTGTGAAACCACGAGACGTCTTTTGGTTATAATTATATCGATATAATTATAATGTTTATTTTTGTAGAAACCAACTAAAACAAAGTTTCTTATAAAAAACTCCAAACAAATTTTACATCTAAATTATATATTACCTAAGTGAAACTGTTAAGGGGATAAGGGAAGTTGGCAGATTTGTTATTGCGGTAAGTACAATACTAGCAGACCATCTCCCGAGAAGCGTCATATTTTATATTTTTCAAAGCTCTTAGGGTGTTATCTTGTATGTATTTAAATACATTTTATTAATGATGCTGTTCGATCTAAAAATAGGTGCTTACCTAACTAAAATAATTTATCTTATTTTGACCTATTCTGCACTGATGCTGAAAGAAAGGTTTATAGCAACTTTAGTACGGGGTTTCATTAGTCCAGTTACTTACCTTTAGGGTTATATCTAAAGCGCCTTCTTCTTTGTAAAAACATTCAAATCACAGCAATATCAAAGAGCTCAAAGTATTTTTTTTAATATTTCAAAGCGCTGTAAGATTCAAAGACTAGCCTACTCAGATATGTAAATAAGTTAACGTTTACACTAAAACGTGCCTACACCAGTCTATAGGACGCATGACGTGGGTTGTATTGTAACACGTCTCTTCGAGTTAGCTGCAAAATGGATTAGACGTCCTCGTAAGAGAGATTTAATTAATACAAAATTACATAACGTACATGTGAGAAAATTAAACGCTTAAATTAATTTTTTGCCCCACGTCGCCCGACCTTTTTCAGCGAAACGTCAAAACAATATTTACTAAAGCTCGACATCTAAGCAAAGAGCAAAACAAACCAGAGTGTAATAGAAATTTCATAAAGCTTATCCCTCTTATTTTAGAGCGCGATACGTCTCTGTACCGAACTAACGAAGTGTATAAATATGTAAGAGCATGAAATTATAATAGTCTGAGTTCCCCCAGCTTTCCTTTTGATGCTTCTTTGATACGTCCATTATAATATAATCTCGTTTGGAGTTCGCCCACCTGGGAGACACTAGGAATTGGCAGAATATACGCTGATCCTGCTCCTTTATATCAAAATAGGATGTACGTCATGAGTGCTGTTGGTATGAAACCTCCTGGCCTGCAAACCAACCTGCTCTCTAACTGGATTATATCTGGGAAAGGCCATTGCGGTACGTTTTCTAGATATGACTATTGAATAATTTCATAAAGACTGTGTAGGTAGTCCATTGAATTTTATGTAAAAGTAAAAGTGCATGTTATGCACTAAATTGCTATATATTATACGTCCACTTTCGATGATTTCATTGGGTTTTAACTCTGCATAGTTACATCGTATTTGGCACGATTCTTACTCTGCACGGTTGAGTTTAATGATTGTGAGCTTACGTGTGAAGGAAAACATAGGCGGTCGCTTAGAGTTTTTTTTTTAATAGGTAGTGGTATAGTGGGTGGGTGTAAACTGCAAACAGAAAACGCAGGTAGGTGCTTAAATAAAACAGTTTTAGAATCGTGGGCGTAAGTAAACCATTTTTTAACGGGCTAACGCTGTTAGTTTCCACTGACCATTACAGCGTCACCAGGTAAGTAACTCGATTAATGAACCGTTCCAAGTTTTTATTTACTAAGTAGTATTCATTGCTAAAACCACATACTTAAGCACGTTTTTTAAGCAGCCATATCCAGTCTGCGTCTTATATCTGTGCAATGGGCCGACGGACGTCGCGTATTACATATGTCGCAGCGCACTCATTCAATAATCTGATTCAATTTGAAGTGGAGGTACGGTTTTATGCCTACTGCTTCTTATTTAATATTCCATTTCTGCACACGTCTATCTATGAGCTAGTATTTTGAAATTTATGAGCTACAGTCCTATGTTAAATTTAGTGTCACTGGTGTATTCATGGAACATTACTCTGCTCTGGCGTTATAAATAGTTGCATGGGTACGCTAACCCTGTCCAGTTTGATTAACTTGATAGTAGATACATTATATTCATTGCAGATGTTCATCAAACGGTTTCATTATTGGTGAACCTTTAAAATTATATCTTTAATTTCACTCAACAATTAGTAGTTAATACAATTTTCCTCAAAGACCCGCAACGAGTTATGGGGAGAGCTATGCTCGGTGTTTCCCTGCAAGATAAGATCCGAAACAAGGAAATCCGCAGAAGGACTAAAGCGACCGATATAGCCCTTAAAATTAGCAAGTTGAAATGGCAATGGGCGGGCCACATCGCTCACAGCACTGACAACCGATGAGGAAGAAAGGTTCTAAAGTGGCGACCACGAACCGGAAGGCGCAGCGTAGGCCGGCCTCCACTAGGTGGACCGACGACCTGGTGAAAACCGCGGGAAGCCGATGGATGCAGGAGGCGAGCAGCCGCTCAAAGTGGCGCTCTCTGGTGGAGGCCTATGTTCAGCAGTGGACGTCTTCGGGCCGTCGATGTTGATGGTAATTTCCCAAACTAAGTACGCCAGTGGCATTGTTCAGGATGGAGCATAATAACATAGTTGTGGCGTGTTATTCAATAAATAAGGAAAAAGATTGAGGCATCAAACTTATTCCCAAAATAGCACCAAAACAAATTCGGAAAATATTTAATCATATTATTACGATAGCGCAACGAACTGTTACAAAGTTTATAGCAGTTTATAGACGGAGGAGATTTCAACATTTATTGTATGAAGAACGCGCAAGTAGAGCAAATTAATAATTGAAATAATTAGATTAGTATATTAACTTTCACTGATGTTATGTTAAATAATTATTACGAAGTACTATTTATAATATATTGATCGATTTTCAATACTTCGACGCAGACGAATACGACACTTCGAAAGAGGCCTTAATTTAATTATAATTAACGAGTAACACTTGTTACTAACTAACTAATATAAGTAATGGTAACGAATATTTCATAAATTCAACGATACCTTAAAAATACTAATAGGTACTAATAAAAGTAATAAGTACGTTTTCATCGATATATCTACTGTAATTAGTGTGGCTAGTTAAAGCTCTGGTCTTTCTACCATTTCTACCACTCATTGATCACTTAGGCTGGATTGTATCTATAAACTAAACGGGACCAAGTGAGACGTCAAAACAGGAAAGTCGTGCATTGAAATTGAATGCGTATATTGGCATATTGGTCAAACGGGTTTGGGATAGCCGAACAGTTTTCAGTGGTCTACGCCATAGGCCTCTATCTATCTGATGTGCTGAGTTATGTTTATACTACAAAGGATACAAACACTTTTGCCCAATAAGTAGCCGGGTTACAAGTGATCAAATTGGCACAAATAACTTACTTATTTCACGCTACTGTTTTAGGTATATAACCACACAAGTATTGTAAGTAGTTAAACGTTTGAAATAAAATCGCTGGTTCAGCTTAAAGACTGCAGCAGCAGACATTTGTGAGGTGTTCCAACGATTCAATATGCAAATTGAAAACTATAGTTGAATATTTAAAATGAAATCAGTGTTATCAATTACTAACTACTACGGCTTATGTACGGCTTAGAGAATAGCAGCAGACTTTTGTGAGGTCACTATCGATTTAATATGCAAACACTTCTAGCTGATTTCATACATACACTGTACGGATGATATATCCAATTCTGTAAATGGTCCTTGTAAAATCATCTGACCCATTTCGATCGGACAATAGAGGTCTAGGTAAGTATCGCCGCTGTGCTACTTCTGCCGCCAAAAAGTAGTGTGCTCAAGCAGAATTGAATAAATCTCAAAAAGAACACTTTCACACACAAGATTAAGTTTAAAGATAGATAGATAAACTCTTTATTGAAACACCGCAACATACAATTAAAAACTAAACGAACTTAACAAAAGCATTAAAATGTACAGTCTCTAACAAACAATACAATTTTTAATGCTGAAAAAGTAAGCATTGCTATCCAACGTGGCAATGCAGCCAGCATTCTGGGCACTCTCCCCTCCACCAAAGGTCTTTTTGATTACACTTAGTTTTTAGTTGTAAATATCTTTTTTCTTTTTTAAATTATTTTTAATTTAGTTCTTAGTGTAGTTTAATTTAATAATAATAATTTTATATGTCAAAAGCCAAATATAAAAAAAATTTTAAGTATAACTTCTATTTCACATTAGCATAGCTATGTTTTCAAATTAAGGAGTGATTGAGATTCCATCGGGAGCTTTTAGTCATTATTATACCTACTGAAATAATTAACCGATTACTGTTAAATATTTGATAAGGTATCCGAGCGAATAGCGGCGAGACGCGTATAAGCACATAATCAAACCTAATCCTCAGTCAGCTCAATAATCTCAGCTTCAAATAAAGCTCCATTGACAAAATACCGTGTACAAGAGATATTATACCATTCGCATTAAAATATAATGTGACAAATTAACGTTCTTATTTTATTAACGGCTTATTATATTGATTTTTATTGGCATTATCTTCAGAAAAGTTGAAGCTCTGCTTTACTGAAAATGTTTAAAGGTTATAGATATAATAACAGTGCCATGAATCGAACAAAAAAACATTTTTTCCTGACAAATATACTTTGTGTCGACTTCACAGAATTACAATTATGAATACCATGCATCGGGATTAACTGGAAGATAATGCTCTCTATAGCTTTAAGTTCGCTAATGTAGACGTACTATTGTTTTTGTACAAGAATTTTCTATCTATCTATCTAATTATAAAGCTACACATCAAAAGCCCATATTTTTAAAATTAAATTTGACAAGGGTATAGCTTGTAGACCTAAAATTATACTTAATTAAACGTGAATATCCCTTTAAATCACTTCTTGAGGTACGTTAATGAATTTTACTTGGCACAAAATTAGCCTATTTTGAGTTAAGGGTTAGCGCATTAACATTGTACGGCGCGTAGGAGGGGGTTAATGGTCAATAAACGATTATTCAGGCGGCGCTACCTCTTTGTAAAATGTTGCAATTTTATTACGAACAATGTTTACTTTTTACAGCATGTGTATTGGGCGATTCCAATTTTGTTAACGCCCATAAGTACATTTTAGAATTGAAAAAGAGAATAGATAATAGAGCGCTCCTCATGCTCATTACCAGTATGAATGAATAACAAAATCAAGAAGTATCAAATCGTTATTTAATAAAATATTTATGTACGTTAGGGTAGATGGTTTAGATAACCTGTGGAAAACTGTAGTCAGCTAGTATTAGGTAAGTACATCATTATTTGAATACCAAATATGGTATCCATATTACTAAATACAAAAAATAATAAATAATATATCTGACAAGAGTATCACTTAACTAATCGGAAAGTTTTGGCCTCCATTTACCAAAAGGCATCTCAAAGCAATAAACAAACCTATATGTACTTACAGATGGGTCGTCTTACGTCACCCTGGCATTCAGAACAGCCTTTTGAAGGCTTTCTCTGCACTCGGATTTTCAATAAAAGTTCTATTAATACCTCGCGCGCAATTTAGTTCTCGACCTAAAGAGACTCTTCGATTCTCACGTCATCGAGAAATTCCTGCTTTTCCTTTTCCTTTTTTTCTTATGCCCTTCTCCTTCTCCTCCTTCAGGATCCCAAATTGGCACACAAGAACTGACACACGAGCAGATTAGACTGATTAGACGAAACGTTATAGACTGATATTAGACTTTCCCTAATTATTGCGAGTTAGCGGACTGTTTATAATAAAATTACTATCATCTACTAAATTCTATTGTTTCGACACCTACATACCCAGAGTAGAAACTTTTCAATCAAATTGCTAAATGTTATAGGAGATCATATAATACATCCTATTTGAAATTCCCAACCGTACTCGTACAGTTATTATAATTTATATATAATTAACTGGAATAACAAAAGCGCTCAACTTCAGCACACGACCCAGTAAATTAAACTTATAAATTAACATTCCAAAATTTCGTCCATTTCAATTTGCTATTTCAAATTAACTACGGAACGGCAAGTAACAGACAAAAGCTTTGCTGTTATTAAGTAAATCAAATATTAAACGTACGGAATGAAACAAAAAGCTTGGAATAACGTGAAATGGAAAAACGATCAGCGTAGACCGGCATTTACAATATCAAATTCCTGCATGGGAATTTGTTTGCACAGATTTGTAATCTGCGTGCGGAATTTTATAGAAAACGTGGACTTCTATGAGCACGAATAGGTTGTGGAAGTTCTTTTTAGTGAATGCAGAAAATCTGACCACATTTTGATGTACCTACCTCTGCCTAATACCTAATAACAACAACCTAGCATGTATAATTTAAGCAATTTGAACGCGTTCTGGTCAAAACTGCGCTGAACCGATGGATGCAGGAGGCAAGCACCTGCTCAAAGTGACGCTCTGTTTGTGGGTCTGGAACAGGCCTATATTCAGCAGTGGACTCTTCAGGCAGTTGATGATGATGTCGGTGAACGCGATCAACAGTCACAACAATATTGTTTGACAGACACGATTTTTAAAACCTAGACCAGTCTATATTTAATATTGCAAAAACTGAAAGCACCAGTGGCTTAATACGTAATGTACTCGCCTACCCGCGGAAACACATACCGTCTTACCACAAAAGATTTAGACGCGCCTTAAACACTTGTTGAACAGTTGTTTCATGAATTCCATACCACAAATCCGCGCCTAACACTCGTTTAAGATAGACGGGCGTTAAACACGTGCTAAAATTTAAACATCCTCAACCCATAGTTTAAGAGGTGTTTAACTGTCATCTTACCTTAATTTTGAATAAAATAACTCCTTACTTTAAAAAGTATCGTGAAATTTTTGGATAATAAATAAAAATATTTATTATTATACACAACGTGAATGAGTTTACCCGTTTCAATATTATGATGATTAGGTATCATTTTAAAAAGCTATACAAGTTAACAATAGATTTCGCCCGTACAATAACTTTATTGGGTAAAAGTTATGCTGCAATTTGATCCTCATAGTCGATCTATAGATAAGCTCGGCATAAAAATGAATCCTAAAATTGAACTGAACCCACATATTATTATCCTACGTCGCACTTTGTCAGTGACCACCCTTAAAGAACAATACAGAAATACTAATGGCTGGCGGGGCGAGCGAGGCACACAACACACACAGTCAAACTTCACGCTAATAACGTTCCGTTTTTCCTATGGTCACAGCTATGACGCTAACATGTATTGGATTTACAAAATGAGTTCTGCGCGGAATGAAACGTTTCGTATGATGTTACCTTATTTAAAAAATATGGATCGAGTTAGACAGTATTTAAATAAACACGGAATAAACATGGTCTTGTAGTGACAAAAATAAAACATTCGTTTAAGGAGCATTTAACTTTTAGACGCTGTCTAACTAAACATGTGTCTAAGCGATGTTTAAAATTATTTTTGTGGTAAGATGGTAAAAGTTATAAGGATTTAATTAAAAATAGGTTAGCGACAGAAGGCCGTGATTAAAAAAACCCTTAACCACGCACCTATTAAGGGAATTAATTTTAAAGCAAACCGCGTTAGCCGTGTAAATTTAATCAGGTCGCAAACAAATGATGAAGGTGGGACCCCACATTATCATGGGAGCCACGGACTACAGTTAATATGAAAATGCGGGTAACCAACGTGAAAATATGATGGCATTAATATAAATTGCACTTAGTCCGGTGTTGGGGAAAAACAACTATTAGGGACGGTAAAAGGAACCCTGAACAGTAACACGGAGTATAATGTGAGCTCGTCGCCATTACTGCCTGTTTATAATTGCAAAACACATTCAAACTCTTGAATTTAGACGACTTTCATTTTATTACAAAATTTTTGGAACTTGGACTGTTGTTTTAATGGGTTTAACAAAGCAATTTACGGCTTGGCATTTGAAGATTTATACCCTATCTAAGGTAATATTTATATATCTATAAAATAGACATAGGCCCAAACAAAGCTCGTATATAATCTTAACCTTTGTCCGCTTTCGCTTGGATCAAACATATACCCACATTCGCAAGTAAACGGATCCGGTTAAGCGTGTTTTCTTTGAAAACTGATCCTTCGAAATGCTTTCCTCACACAGGTTGAGGTACCAGGACGTTATTCTTTATAAAAACAACCTCTGGATTTACCTTAGACTTATTTGAAACTGGTACCTAACATATAGGTACCTACCATGATAACATCGATAACATACCTATCTTCTTTTATTATTAAACTAGCTACTACCCGCGGCGTTGCCACGCGTGGACTACATTATATATGGCTATTACGCTAATTATTATCCTTGATATTCCTGGACCAATTTTGATGAAATCTCCACTCATGGCTACTTAAATATAGAATTTTCGATGATATTTCGATAAGTATCATCGAACTCATGATTAATTAAAACCTATATTAAATTAAAATCTAGGCTTTCAAAACATTTTTACAATAGGGCAAAGTCTAGCAAAGATACCAACCGCTAACGTTAACGCCAAATACTAACTCCAAAATGTACTGAAATGACGTTTCGGAAATCGCTAACTTTTCCGTAGCGAATGTCATTTCGATACATTTTTGGAGTTAGCGTGAGGCGTTAGCGTTATTGTGATCTTTGCTAGACCCCCAGGGCATTTTACATAACATGTTTCGTACACAGATTAGAGAAAAAATCTACTTCGTATCATTCCAAAGAGTATTATTATACTTCTGTATCATTCAAAGAGTATATAATTTATACGTAACGTAAGAGTATCATTGGCCCACTGCATTAGCCTATGGTGGTAATAGTATGCATTGGCCCTCAGACCTGTGGGCCAAACATAAACGTCATGTAATGACAAAAATAGGCGTAGCAAGGGTCAAGATTATACTCCCAAGGGTAAAGCTCTAACTATCACGGTTCATGAGATACAGCCTGGTGACAGACAGACAGACAGCCTGACAGACGTCGTCAGTCCGTTTTGGGTACGGAACCCTATTACTAAGGCTTCGCTGTCCGTCTGTCCGTCTGTCACCATCAGGCTGTATCTCATGAACCGTGATAGTTAGACAGCTGAAATCTTCACAGATGATATATTTTTGTTGCCGCTATTACAAAAAATACAGAATAAAATAAGTATTTAACCCCTTAAATACTTATTTTATTCTGTATTTTAGTATTTTTTCTCTCTCATACATCAAACGTTTTTTTGCTAGTTTTTATAGATAATGATACGGAACCCTTCGTGCGCGAGCCCAACTCGCACTTGGCCGGTTATTTCTCTAATCTGCGGGCACTAAGTATAATTAACATGTTTGTATCTTGAATGCAATCGATTCATATTACTTACATATTATTTGATGGTATATCTATTTTACTCCAAAAACCCCAAACAACCTGCAAGGGCTTAAATAGAAAAACTAATAATGGTTAATCAAATCTAATAAATTGTAAAATTTCATTCTACTGTTTAATGCATATTACTACCGAAATTAACTTCTATTACTTTTTGTTCATGGCCTTACATACGTTTTTTTCTTTAATTTGTGCCTCCAGATGGACTTTACGTGAAACATGTGAAATATTCAATAACAACACGACGAAAAATTACTATACTTAATACTGGCTAAATACACCATGAAGCGGCCATGTTGTATAAAATTCCGTCCGGTTTAGTAATGATATTTAATAATTTTGACCAAATTTTTTTAATGATATTTGTATTTTAATATATCCTATGTTGTGCGCTGGTTATTTCTAAGCATATTAGTGCAACCCGCATGAAAATCAGTTCAGTATCTAGGGATTTGTTCAATAACAAACAAACAAACAAACAAACAGCTACAAATTATTGTCCCTAGATGGCGTTAGATACGATAAATTAGAAAATGTATGGAGAAGGGTAAAAAGCCTTGTAGTCCTGCATCGCGGTTACGATATTTTTTGAACAATAGAACCTATGGGATAAATTAGATTTGACATCATTATGTGTGTGTTCCATAGCGCATCAGAATTACACATTTATTATATGTAGGGATATCTACGATCTTTACAGAAGCGCTTCGAGTTGTAAAAGTTACTTTAGCACCCGGAGCTACCCCATTAAATGAAGTATTTTCGAGTTCCTCTAAACATAAAATTGAATACGGAATTCTCGATTTGTTCTCAGAGTTCAATAAAAGAGACTCGCTTTTAATGATAAAACTTTAATTTGTTTTAGGATCAAATTCATTTAACATAAATGTCTATTCGGTAGGTATACTTACTTATAGATTTAAAAAATGAGGTTCGATAGATATTGAAATCTACATATATTTGATGAGGCATGTACACGGAAGTTAATGTGTAATGTGTTTGTGTGTGATTGTGATTTGTGAAACTACTATGGGCGTGAATCAATGCAATAATCTTGTCATTGACGAATGCTTTAGTCAGTTAAATTAAAGTAAGCCGGATTACGTGCTATTATGAGTTCTACTTACGTTACCTTCTATAATATTAATTAAATTTATCCTAAAAATTTGATAACGCTAAGCAAACTGCTATGAATTATGAATCTTTAGAATGAGAAAATAACTCCTAAGAACTACGGTAGAGTATTCTATTATCACCGTATTATAAAGGTTTCGCGTGATACTCGCATCGGGTTACTACAGGTAAGTTTACAAAGGAGTCGCAATCCATAGGCGTCGTATAGCTCCGATATTCTGCGGTGGTGACCGCAAACCGCAGCCGACAACTGTGACTATTGAATATCAACCTAGGTAGCTGTTGTAACGTAGAGAAGGTAAACTCATATATTATGTATAATTATATTCCTTCCATGAATGCTAATGATTTCTTTGCTACTATAAAAAATAAGCATTTACTCTTCAAATCACATCTAATCACATTAATCACTGTCAGTGAAAATTCAAGTATAGTATGCTTGAATACGTAATACGTAATGTAATTAAACGTACTATGGCCAATGGTCATTGATGTATAGAATCCCAGATAATAATAATACCTACAGTACAGATGCCTCATCCCATACAACGGAATAACGCGGGCTATTTTACGAATTATTTTATTTCTGCATAACACAAGATTATCAAGCGACATTTATTGCGTGTTGGCGAAGTATTGGGCCAAATGAATACACTGGACACTAAGACACGATTACTACATTTTTTTCAAGTTCGGGCTAATTTTCGTTTGTACCTGATGGGACTCCATGATAGAATGTTATATTCAATTAATAAATAATAGTTTGATAGAAATAGTTTAGGTATTACGAATACTGTGTAACTAGCTGGCCCGCCCCGGATTCGCACGGGGTGATTAGTTTTACGCCCTTACCCTATCCAAGGAAATAGGAGCGAGAAGAAAAAATATAGCGAAAAATGATACTTAAATGGATGGGACGGTGAATTAAATAAACAAAACAAAAACATCTCTTTTGAGGACTTGGGTAACAAAAATAATGAATTCAGTGAACTTTCTTTACATGTTGTTTTTTTACTGATCTACCAGTTGACATTGTTATGGGCAAGGCTCTAAAACAGAGCAATTCTTGATTTTATTTTATATATATTAATAATCCTGGTGGAACTGGAACTCGATTTCGCTAAAGCGTAAATATTAGACAGCATCTCACGCAATACCAATTTGTCAAGAAACAGAGGGTACAATAAGCTGTAATCTTTCGCTAAGTCTATAATGAGTCCTCGTTTTTGACGAAGTAATTCGATAAGTTAATAGCTAGCTCCTCATATTTGGAAGTTCCTCCGTTTGATACGTGAAACAAAAGCTCAATTACTAACGAAGTTTATCCTGCTGTAGATAAAATAGCAGAGGAAAATTATTTAAGAGAAGATTCTAATGAAGCTATCAAGTTGTATCTATCAGCTAATATTATCATAAGTCTTATCTCTAGCAGTATAATACAAAAATCTATAAGTTATGAAAAGTATCTACCTACAATTATAAAAACTTTTTTTATCTTTCTTATCATGCACTGCACACGACTAGCTTTGATAATAAAAAAACACTGATATAATAAACATAGAGTTTCAGTGTTTGTTGAATAAAAACATAAATTAGGGGGATACGACAGAAAAATTCCATTGAACATTAAATACCTCCACGCTAAAGGTTTTCAATTAATAATTCACGTACGAACCCCTTTCCGAATAAAAACAAAATCCATTTTTTCGAAACACAAACAATACTGTATCGTACAAATGAAATATTTACTCGCATGTCATCGCAAAGTTGCTTCCAAGCGCTGTCGTACCCTTCTATAATCCTCAGTCACTACATGTAGCCCTTTTCGTTAAAAAATGAATGTAAAGAAACCCTTTTTTCCGCCCTTGCTACATTCTATACTAGGGATAAAGAGATGGAAGGGTTGTAAAGGAAAATGTGATCATAATCCGCCATTTCCATATTTGTTTGGGACAGTCCTAACGCACTGATAGAGTCGGTGTGGTAAGTTATCTTATGACTTTATCTTTATCTAAAATCACAAAGTGTGTGCCATAAAACTTCATGACTTTTATTATCATAAATAGAGCCTTATCTTTAAAACCTACTTATTTACCAATTAGGTAGTTACTGAGCGTAGCGTTAGAAAATAAAATACGGTAGCACTGATGTAATATTAGCGGGGAGCGTTAGCACCGTAGCATGCAGTAAATTACACTAAATAGGCACCTATTAAACTTACCTAAGGTAGTGGTACGTAGTACTATTATAATATTCCGTGGTAGTACATTAGAGAACTATTATGTAAAAAAAAAACCTGGGTTTCTATATTGTTCTGAATATTGTGTGACCTGTATCAACTGTTCTGGCGTCACTTTGACCATCCAATTCGCTCTTGCATCCAACGGCTCCCGTGGTTTTGACCTAATCATCGGTCCACCTACGGCTACGGTTTCTGCTTCGCGGTCACCTCAATAAGCTTTCTTCCTCATCGGTTGTCAGTTCTACCAGCGATGACTATGCGATAGCTCTAAGAATTAGCACGTTGAAATGGCAATGGGCAGGCTCACTACTTACATTAAAATTTGTCGTGGAACTCATAGTATTAATGTCTGGCTTTCACGTGGCTCCAAATATAAACCTAGCCAGACTGCGTTAGTCACTCCAGAATATTAATATCAATACGATGTTTTAGTACACACTTACAAATTATCGCATATCAAAATATTTTAACGTTGCATCGTAAAAATATAATTTTAGGGAGATGTATATAAAATATATATGACAATAAAGGTATAATACAATAGCGTGGCCTGACGCACCTATGGTCGAATGAAAAGACGACACATCGCATGGGCATCGGTACGTCTAACATTGTTTCCAAACTTCGACAGCTATTCAAGGTTATTTTGTTGGTACTATTATTTATTTAAACTTAAACCTAATATTTTAAAGGCCGTAGATAAATATTAATTACTAATTCAATTAGATAATAATTACACTTGAATGAACCTTCCTTGTGCAAATGGCTAGCGAAACAGGTCGTAATTCAAGCATTAAGCGTTAGAGCGCTTAAAAGCTTACTTAATGAAAACGTGGAGTTTGGAGAATTTTCTATTTAGCCAACTATTCTTCAAAGCTTCAAACCTGTTGGCCTAATCGGAACGATGACAAAACATTACACAAGAGAAAAAACACCCAGCAATATAAGTACGGACAGGCTGCAATAACTTCGCATCCAAACTAATCAAAACTTTACACAAAAAGAAGCCGAACGCAGTCAGAGCATTGCTGTTTTATTGAACAAATAGGAAACTTATTGAATTGGTTTGTTACAGAAACTTTAGGACGGTGCCGGGTTAAATATTGACCAACCGTCTCGCAGGCGAGTGATCCAATACCTGCCATATTGTCGGTGAAAGGTTCCATCCCTTTTTTATGAATCCATGCATAATACATTAAAGCCAAAGATCTCTCCTTAAAACTAAAGAAACAAGAAGCTTTGAATCCTGTAAACAAAGCGGCAACACTCAGTCAAGCCGGACTAAAAATTAGCATACCGAAGTAATTTAAGTCAGAAAGTATTTCAAGTCACATCGTTAATACCATATTTAGGCGTAAAAACTTGCCTCTAGGTTTAAAACTCGGCTTTATTTACGTCAACAAACCGGTGGCATAACTTCGCTGGCGTACCGCTCAAGTATTTAAGCTAAGAAATAGTAGTGAATAGCTCAACAACACGGGATTGTTCTTGGAAACTAATCCGTAAGTTATCGAGGCGCGACATCCCTCGAGTTGGTTCAAGATCGAGTTCAAGTGGTGTTTGTCGTGCGCCGAACAGACTTTAATTTCGCACCTACTATGAAATTCAGTCTGGCATCACTAACTAGCTGACTGATTAGCATGTTGATAAGTACCCATACCCGATTTGGGTACTCTTACCCTCGCTTTATGAGAACAATCAAGAGGTTGAATCTTAGGAATTCCAATCTCCTGTTTTACGTCAACAAATAAGCGAGCAAACTGATGTTACTGATGGATTACAGGGATTAGTGCGTGAGGTTATACGCCATGCCACGAAGTTATATGCTGTCCAACGGATTCTAAATGCATTGCATGAAAATTCCTATTCAATTTTAAATGTTTCGGCTTTTATTTGTTCAATTTATAGTTAATTTCTTGGAATTAACTATAATTAACTATTACTACATCCTAAAAGCGGCGAGGATAGGAGCCACTTTACGAGCAACTGTGATGAAAAATTAGTTTTAAAAGTATACCTTAAGTACTTACTTGTTATTTCTTTATTATAGATTTAGAAATTGATAAGTGAAATGGTTTCTTGAGCACCAATAAAACTATGGTAGAGCTTTTTTGTTCCTCATTTTAAGTGATACGAAAAACGGTATTCGCATTGTTGCATTTATCAAATTCGTGTGATTTTTCTTATTTAACGGACGAAAGCAGCGATGTTTTTATCAACACAATATAGAAAAAAACCATTGAAAGCGATTCAACAAACATGAACTTAACCTCATTTTATTCGAGAAAGCGGCGTTATTCATGAAAGAAATCAAGCAATATTTTTCCCAGGAAATATGATATAAAAGATAAGAGGGACAGTGTAGAAAAATAATTGGCAAGAGCAGCCCGCGCCCGGTGCTAGCACAAAGACACATTGCGTAGTCACAAGTCAAAGCTCGTGCCCGTCTCTCGTTACTACACTCAACTTTTCTACCTTCAAGTGGTTTGCACTAGCTTTAGCTTTTTTAAAATGTAAAAAGAACTTGGTATGGAAATATTTATCTTTTGATTTTAAGCGAGCCAACGCCAAAGAGAAGTAATTTGAATAATATATTGAAGCAGCTTTGTATTATAGCATAATTATAATATAATATAGCATACTTATTTAGGCACTACGCCTAGTATTAGGTATAGCACCTTGTACTATCTATTCTGTGGTGCTGTATTATTTTCTCAGAAAATCCGTATTGAACTTTTAATCATACCTAATATTTGCATATTGGAACGCACAGGGGCACAGTGGAAAAATATTAAAGTGCGACCTATTAGAAATGATTTTATTTTCATACAGTTATTTTAAAGGCGGTAGGTAAGTAAGTATATAGGTACTTCTATACCTGTCATTTTAGTAGACACGACGATTACTCGTGTAAGTGCAGATAAATAGAACGGTAAAGCTTTCTAAAGGGCCATTAAACGCGAAGCTACTATAAATGGGATGATGGGCAGTTGCTGTTATACTGTACTTTTTATCCTGGACATACGGCTTCTCGAGCAACGGGACATGTGATGGGAAATATTATGAACGGCAAAACTTTTATGACTATTTTTTCGTCATAATCATCATCATCATCAACAGCTTGAAGACCACTGCTGAATATAGGCCTCCCCAAAGATCGCAACTTTGAGCGGCTGCTTCTGCTTGCCTGCATCGGCTTCCCGCGGGTTTCATCAGATCGTCGGTCACCCTGGCGGGGTCGGCTTACGTAGCTCCTTCCGCTTCGTGGTCGCCACTCGAGGTCCTTTTTCTGCATCAGTTATCAGGTCTACGAGCGTACGCAGTGGCCTGCCTATTACCATTTATTATTTTTTATAAATATCCTTTTTAATGTAGCTGAAATTATGGAGTGATGGCCAGGAGATGGCGGTCTCCTTTCCTCTTACTATCGGAACATTTGTATACAGAGTTAGCTTAGCTATGACAATGTTGCGGGACGTCATAAAGTCGAAGGAATTTTATGCTTTACGCTCTCATACCATTGCGAGTGACGAGTGCATTCTATTGTTTTCCGATGGCTGCCGACAGGAGATTGATGCCTGTTCCATTGTCTATACCAAACTAAACTACAGCTACGAGCTATAATATCAGTAAAAAATTTATTGTGTTCCTGTCGGCTTTTGGAAACGGATTATTTTCAACAGGCTGAAAAAAAATATTAACATGGTATGCATATAGCCATTGACTATAAATTCAGGCTTTATAAATCTTTGTATACAAGATGACCTTGAATTACTATGTTATCCCGAAAGGGGGTAAATCTACACCCCAAGGTAGACAATGTTTCTTCTACGACTTTACTAAATTAATAGATTTCATTGAAAAAATGCCATGTAAAGTTTACGTTCGAAAATAGCCTTAGCGCAGCTGGGTGGTTGAACTTCGTCCTTGACCGAGTGCACATAAATGAGTTTAACGACCTGTGTTTAGAAATGAATTTATAGTATCTTGTTAAATCTCGTAGCAATCGCACGTGCAATTTTGCGAGCGGATTTATTTTTTACCATGGAAGTTTGGGAACACCCGATTTCAAGTAAGACTCACAACTTGTAGTTTATCATGGTCCCAGTCCCTCCATTTCGGGATAACATATCAATTCAAGGTCACCTTGTATAGCGAATCCTTGAAATATTGGTTTGGGGTTCACGGCTTTGGGTCACTGACACAGACTGTTTTAGTGATAGTCAATAATGATGTTGATGATAATGGTGGTGGGTGATGATCTGATGATACAAATAATACGTGTCAGATGTTTACCCACACACCGTTTTGTATGTTTTATCGTTTTACTGATAATATAAAGGTGTTTTTTTACGGAACGAAATCGTCGTAAATGTTCATAATCGGTTTCCGATACCCTGATTGGAATTAATTTGAATATTTATAACTCTTGTATCAAGCGATTTAGTCAGTATATGCTTATATTTATGATTCAATACTGTTATAACTATGTCGTTATATATACGTGTACCTACACCATAGGTATTATATACTCTCTGCCTTACCTCAATGATATGGGTATCTTAAAGTATTTACTTTCACAAAAGCTTAAGCAGGATCCGAACCCATGACGCACAAATCATAAGTCAGCTATCAGCCTATCATAGCTTAAATACTTAACCATTCTCTTCACATTACATAGAAATATAGGTAAGTAGGTACAGACAATAATTATTATTACTTGATGCAGTTAGGTACCTCACAATATGCTAGTCAATAATAAGCAGCTAATTAGGCATGTAATGTAAGGCTTACCACAACAATATCAGTATTGTACCACAAATTATGCTGATGTTATTGTAAGCTGCAAGATATTATCGAAAAACAAGATGAGTGATTTCCAATTTGCCCTCAGTGTTTCGATACAATTGTGTGTTTTCCGTTAGCGGAAAGCTTTGCTTGCCGGGATTTGTTCGGATTTGGAGGTTGCCAATCTGTACCGCCGTAACCGCCCTGGGGCGCTCGAATACTTTGACCGGATGAAAAGGTCCTACTTATTCCTTGTTAACAGATTTCTAAAGGAACATAAAATTTCGCAGCTCCTTTTGTTACGTATGCTTGAACAATAGACATCGTGACAGGTGAACCTCCGCATTCAACCGCCGCCGCAGTCGCCGCACAATGGGAATGCTGGGATATAATTCGGTTAGCAACTCCGTCCGTCCATCCGACGAATATTTTAATGCAGTTATGGAAAACTAAGCCTAACTAGCGTTGTTTGTGAATAGCTAACCAACAAAGGCACAGGTGGTGGCACTCAGCAAATTATGCAGAGCCATATGGGCGCTAATCCATCAAGCGATCGGGATCGTGCGCCGGCTTTCATTAATCATCCTCTATTGATTAATGTGCCTCCGCACAAAGTAAGTAATTTACCCCGCATCAACACCCAAATTGATAGGCTGTGCGCGCGCTTTGATTTTTGGTATTATGTTTTTTTTGTATAAATTAAGCAGTTTTATCGCTTTATCAGCAGCAAACATTTGTAGGCCTTTACTAAATGCGTTTAAAACCAAAACACACACAACTATCAGTGATTAGATTGAGCGACGGATGTTAGTCACTACATTCGTCGCGTAACAAAGATCTTCGCCCCTTTAGAAATTAAGGTAACTACCAACATAACAGACATAAAAAGGACGTATAGAAAATACGAAATGATTTCGGTGACGCGTAAAAGCCTCATCAAATAGTTAGATAACGTATATTGTTTAATCCCGATGCCATCCCGTACGTCGGTTATTACCCCGGAACATCAGGCCGCCGGCTCGCATAATTAATATTGCAAATGTTGTTAGCAGTTTGGTAGGGCAAAGCGAGGTGTATTTAGAAGTGAGACGTAACCGCATTGCCGAATGACGTCATGGGAAGCGTACGTGTCGTGTCTGATAAAAGTTTCTCTCTACTTATTGAGCCAGCTTCACAAACTAGGGGCAGTCTGGTTTCACTTGTTTTCCCGCAGGAATTCTTCGACGAGATATTTTAAAGTACTTATGTTAGACATGCGTGCAGACAGGTAGAGCAAGCACGCGATGTTTGCAGAAATTTTTGATTCTACAACCTTTTTTTATCGTGAAAACCACATACCTACTAATTATATTCGTCAGGAAACCCTAGGAAACGTTTCAGGTTTATAAATATGTTAGGTTTCGCCAAGAAAATCTATATCATGAGCTATCCGGTGGCATTCACGCTTTACGCGGCTTTCCATCGCGCGGTGCCATTGCCATGTAGTATTGCAATAGGTCCGTCATACACTAGATAAGTCAATTTTTATGGTATCATAAGGTTTAATAATAAACCTAAAAATATGCGAGGGTCCAAACCACAAGGAGCTCTGTTGCTGGGATGCAATAGGGAAGTAACCGTTCAAAGTGACTCTCTGTATAAAAGGGTCTTCCGATTGATTATCATTACGACTAGTTTTAATAACATATACCTATCATGAGCCAACTCTTACTAAATAGGTACATATATATATTTTAAGTGAGATATGATACTGTTTAATCAAATTCCCCTATAAGCTTTAGTGGGTTTTCACTTATTCCCCTAGATCTCCTAGCGTATTTGATGGCCAGAGATAAGTCTAGTGATCGATACCTATAGCTCTCAGAATTAGAAAGTTGAAATGGCAATGGGCAGGTCATGGCGCAGGTCGAAGCTAAAAACCAATAATGGTACTAACGTCGTCTCTAAGCCGGAGATTTTCTCTGAGATCGAAGATTTCTATGGCCGATTATACGAATCGCATGCTGCAAGACCCGAACCTAGTGGGGAGGATTCTCGAGCTACACTGAGACGCCACTATACTGATGAACTCCCTGATATTAGCCTTGACGAAATTGAGATGGTGTTGAAACAACTTAAAAATGGAAAAGCCCCTGGTGAAGACGGAATAACTACGGAGCTGTTGAAAGCTGGTGGTAAACCTGTGCTTCAGGAGCTCCAAAAGTTATTCAACACTGTTCTTAATTGTGGGAGAACTCCAGAAGCGTGGAGCAGGAGTGTGGTAGTGTTGTTCTTTAAGAAAGGCGATAAAACTTTATTGAAGAACTATCGCCCTATTTCACTCCTGAGCCACGTGTATAAGTTGTTTTCCAGGGTCATCTCAAATCGTCTCGCAAGAAGACTTGACGAATTTCAGCCTCCAGAGCAGGCTGGGTTTCGCAGAGGATATGGCACCATAGACCACATCCACACAGTGAGGCAGGTAATACAAAAGTCCGAAGAGTATAACCAACCCCTGTGTCTTGCTTTTGTGGACTATGAGAAAGCCTTTGACTCTGTTGAGACTTGGGCTGTTCTGGAGTCTCTACAGCGCTGCCAAGTCGACTGGCGATATATCGACGTGATGAGATGCCTTTATGATGCCGCTACTATGAGTGTTCAAGTACAGAACCAGCAGTCTAAACATATCCCACTGCGCAGACAACTTTGATAGGGAAGCCAATAGGAGGATACAGTTGGGCTGGGCAGCATTTGGCAAGCTTCGTCAGGTCTTCGCGTCGTCCATACCACAGTGCCTTAAGACTAAAGTCTTCAATCAGTGCGTCCTGCCAGTTATGACCTACGGGGCCGAAACGTGGACACTCACTGTCAAGCTAGTCCACAAATTTAAAGTCGCGCAGCGAGCTATGGAGAGAGCTATGCTCGGAGTTTCTCTAAAAGACAAGATACGAAACGAAGTGATCCGACAGAGAACCAAAGTAGTCGACATAGCGCAGAGGATTAGTAAGCTGAAGTGGCAGTGGGCTGGCCACATTTCTCGAAGAACTGATAACCGGTGAGGTAGACGGGTTCTTGAGTGGAGACCGCGTTTAGGCAAACGTAGTGTAGGGCGCCCTGCGGCCAGGTGGAGTGACGACTTGCGGAAAGCGGCTGGTAGAGACTGGATGCAGAGAGCTGAAGACCGAGCTCAGTGGCGTGCTCTTGGAGATGCCTATGTCCAGCAGTGGATGAGAGTAGGCTGATGATGATGATGAGGTCACATCGCTCGTAGAACTGGAGCTCTATGGAGGAGGTCCATGTTCAGTAGTGGACGTCTTCGGGCTGTTATTGATGAAAATGATGATGATGACAAATCTAGAATGGGAACTGGCTTTTGAGAGAGCTATATTTTTGACCTAGACACTACTTATGATTAGCAGATATTTTTATTTTTCTGTGTACGAAATGATATTGTGTCGATATAGTTGATTAATTAACCCACTATCATAAATGTTGTACCCCAATTTAAACATAACTTTATTCAAATTGTAAAGAAAGCTAATGCCTTTAAAACCCAAGGATCCAGATTTATTTAAGGTTCCATCGCAGAATGTAGTACCTACTTCTACTTATATCTAAGTAGTAATTCAATTGCGTAATACTGCACTCGCAACGCAGTGCATTTCTTTTTATAAGTCCCCCTTCCAGTAAGTCGATATGTCTTCACGCTTTACGTTGACAGGTTGACGACCTATAAAAAGGCTTGTGTTAGTGGAGAGCTTAGGTTGTGCTTAGAAACTGTACAGTATAGCCGACGAGCTAACGGTAATGCATAATAGAAAGAGTTTTTCAAATCTCATTTCTTCAGCACGTGCAGTAGATATAGACGTATTAATATTATTATGACAGTGTTAAGTGTACTTTGAAAGAAAGAAAGAAAGAAAATACATTTATTCGTGACAGTAACACACACAACATTACACTACATAAATACAAAACAATATACACACAAACAGAAGCAGTGCCAAGCAGTGCAATGCTGCGTGGTGTCACGAATGGGCCCCGGCTCTTTATGTAAATATAGGTAAAAATTTTCATCAATTATTATATTTTATAATGATAACTGTTTGACTTTTCCTAACTATTTATACTTTTATATTTATTAATACTTTTTGAAGAAATTTATTTGACAGACATGATAATAATTCTGTCCAGTAGCTCTAGGTCTATGAGCCTCAGAACACTACAAAAACATCGTTATGGCGCAGTTACTGGATAGTCGTGTTTGGATACTTGTTTTAGAACCAAGTTCAGATCCAGGAACTGCGAAGGCAAGGTATACATTGATACCACCGATTGTCCTTATTGGTACTGAAGGCAAAATAGTTGTTATAAAACTTCGTATGCTATTAAATATTATTTTTAGGTACTTATCATAAGATTGGTAATGTATGACACAATTTATTCGTAGCTATACAGTGGCGTTTTAAATGACAAATGAGATTTAATAATCATATCTCACAGTCTAGTGTTATTCATCATCATTAACATTAATAATTTAAGCGCGTTTCTTACCGTCGTATCCGCAAAGATATTTATTTTTCTACCTACCCACCTCCGCAAGAGGAGCTAAAAATAGAATGAAATCTAGGTATAACAAATACACCCATTACTAAAACTCCTTTCTACTATCCTAATATTGTAATTTGCTTCTGTTTTTAAACCTATTAATCAAGCTTCGATTGCTCATTGTTTATAATATTATGTACGTAAATTAAGTGTAATTTCTCATGCAGTGAAATGTAAATTTATTTTAAGAAAATAAAGTTTCTTTAACCGTAACAGCCTGAAGACGTCCACTGCTGAACATAGTGTTAGAACTAGTGTTATTGATAAAATATTATGTGTATGATATGTCACGCTTAGGATTCCGACTGGCATCGGAACTGTTATGGGCGGCATTAGCGCTTAGTATCAGGTGCTTTAGCTAGACTAGTAAAAAACAGTTTGGCTTTACGTTTTTTAAGAAATGCTAAAACTAAAACAGAAGCCTTTATAACGAGTTCACTGTACTTATAAGGGCCAAGTGTCTATGCCATCTCATAAAGTCTGATGTTACATAAATTCGAAATCTGAAATCAAATTGTACCAAACGCAGTGACTGTATTGATTCGGTCGATTTACAACGAGATCGAGCTTTCGAAAGAGGACCGGTCGTCGCTGTCAGCGAGATCGAGTGTTTCGATGAGTTTCAGAATACGTCCGTTTTGAATCAGATTCACACAAACCAATAGAAACTGGGATCATAGTGCAACTTTTCTTCGTTAAATATTATTATTTTGTGAATTTAGAAAAGCATAGAGAGTACAGCTGAAGGTAATGAAGGATCAAAGGTTAGGAAGGTTACTATGTGCATAATTATCTGCGATAAGGTATAGGTACATATTGTTAACCTGTGATAACACTACTATGTTTGATGGTAAATCAAACTGTTGTTTCATTTTGTATTTAATATTTTATTCTATTTTGTAACGTAATAAGCCTATATTTGCTCAGATACAAAGTGACACGCGAATAGTCGAATATTTTGTGTACCTTCGAGCGGGGTCAGGCCTGTGTCAATTGAATTTAGTATAATTTGCTCAGTTTCAAAGACGCTTGTGATTGTGAGTTTGAAATACACATTAAATTAATTCGAAACATGTTCTATAATAAGTAATATATGTATGTGTTTGTTTCGTCAATCAGATTTTAGAGGTATTGTGAGCTTTAGACGTATTCCATTTCTTCTATCTGCTTCTGCGTGCCTGGATGTTTGTGGATGTTGATCTCGTGTATATTTAACCCAGATAAGGTAATACCCCAGATAATATAATACCTAATAATACCTACAGTACAGATGCCTCATCCCATACAACGGGCTATTTTACGAATTATTTTATTTCTGCCTAACGGAATATTATCAAGCAAAATTTATTGCGTATCGGCGAAGTATTGGGCCAAATGAATACACTGGACACTAATTAGTAACTCTCTAGACACGATTACTACATTTTTTCAAGTTAGCGCTATTTTTCGTTGGACCTGATGGGCCTCCATAGTAGTATATATACTTATAAGAGATCGCATTTTTCAAGTCATTTTGTGGTGTAGGTACATAAGTTGAAGAAGGAAGTTAGTTGCGGCACCATTTGCCAGCTGATTTTGATACTTCATATTTGGAAAGCTATACCCACTTAGTTCTTAACTCTTCTTCTGAGCTAAATCGGTGATGAGTTTGTCAAGAAATTTGTCATGAGATCGTTTAATTTTATGCTCTTGAAGTCTATTAATGCTCACAAAACTAACTCATTGCAAAATAGCGTGTCTATTCGCTAGGGTTTTGGATGAGTTTAGGTACCTACTACGGTAGGCAACGTCCTCTTTTCATGGCCCGCTCTACTTTCCTGAGTGGGCTCTAGCCTGGTATTATTCCCGAAAGCGTACCCTAAAGCTAATTGGAGGAAGCTTCGTAGAAATGAAAACTTTCCATTTTTCACGAGATTTCATTTCTTGCTGGTGATTTGAGCTGTAACCTGTTTTATTTTGCACCATTTTAAAGTTTTGAGGGTATTTTTTTTTTTAATAACCGCTATCGTATTCCGCTTATGAGTAAGCGAGTTTTAGCAGACTGTGATATGGAGACTTGGAAAGCATGGTGGGAGTTTCCTTGCGAGATAAGATCCGAACGAAGAGCTCCAACAAGAGAACAAGAGAACAAAAGTCACCGATATAGCTCTTAGAATTAGCAAGTTGAAGTGGCAGTAGGTCACATTACTTGTAGAACTGGCATCTGATAGGGAAGAAAGGTTCTCGATTGGCGACTACAAACCGAAAGATGCAGGCCGGCCGACTACTAGGTGACCGACGACCTGCCCAGGACCGCGGGAAGCCGATGGATGCATGAGGTAAGCAGCCACTCAACGTGGCGCTCCATGGAGCCTCCCCCATGTTAATCAGTGAACGTCTTCAGACTGATGATGATGATAGTTTCAAGTTACTTACTTATTTGTGGCTACTATCCGAGATCAAGAGAGATCTCTTGATAAACTGGATTTTATATTTATTGTTCCTCAATAAAAACACCAACCCGAATCAATTTTATGCTGATTAAAAGAAACGAAAACTCCGCAAAAAAAAAAAAAAAAACAATCCATTACGTGAAGTTTTATTTCTAGAAATAACTTCCTGAATATAAAATATGAATCCAAGCTGAGAGACGCCATTAGAAAACAATGAAATCCACTCGAGTTGGCGTGGCGTGGTGTCACGGGACGAATGCCATGCGACACGTCTGCGATCCTACTCTGAAACTGCCCCGTCTTGTTCTAACTCGGTAGGTATATATATATTACCAACTGACATTTTTGAAAAACAAGCTACGTTTAAATATCTATTAAAACCTTCAAAACATAAATCACAACTTTTTAAGTGTTAAAAAGTCTTCTCTATGTGTAGGCGCACTGGCTATGCCCTCGGTGCGGTGTTGCAGATGTCCATAGGCGGTGGTGGCACTTAACATCAGGTGGGCCGGTATGCTACTCATTTCATAAAAAAAAAACAATTTGTTAACAATTATTACGAAAGGAAAAATATATATAGGTTTTTGTATAAATAAATAAGCTAGTGCCTCTATTATTCATTGGTTTCGACGGCTTTTTTTCTTGTGGTTTGTTCGTTTACATTATTTTTAGTATCCAGCCCAAATGATTTTATTATAGTAGTATTTAGTATTAGTTGTTATTAATAAATAAATAATAAATAAATATGTGTGGACATTTCACACAGCGCCATCTAGCCCCAAACTAAGCATAGCTTGTACTATGGGAACCAGACAAGTGATATAATACTTAGATACTTTTGTTTGTAAATGCATACATAGAATACATTATAACACCCAGACACAGAACAAACATCTATGTTCATCACACAAATGTTTGTCCTGGGTGGGAATCGAACCCACAGCCCTCAGTTCAGAAGGCAGGGCTACTACCAACTGAGCTACCGGGCCCGTCAAATTGCTTTTATTCTTTTAAGTATTGTCATAATTAAAAGAATAAATGAAATTAGTCCGTAAAAAAGCTCACGAAAAAAAAATTAAGAAGGTAAGTGCCTTGTTCTGCGGTTAAAATAACATGGCACTTTCCCTATCTGTATAAAATTAGACTAAGGACTAAGTAGGTACTCGACATTTCTAAGAAATCTAAGTTCTCAGAGTATCACGCCTGCCGTCGCTCACTCCGGAATATTGGGACGCCTCACGCTGCTTATTGACACGAAGCGCACCACTATAATAATGCGATCTAGAGTTCCTCACAATAGAACCTGGATAAAAATGGGGACTATGCGACTCCCTGAAAAGATGGTGCATTCATCCTAGATTATAAATGACTAGCCTACTTACCTACACCCCACCAAATGACAACGACAGGCAATATCGCACTTGATTGCAGATACCAGGGAAACGAGACAAATTTAAATGTCCACAAAAAATAGTTTTATTTATTTATCAACCTGTTAGTAAAACAGAATAAGGATTTTATATTAGCATTTTGAAATCTTTAAATTGTTCAAAAACTTTGTCATGCTGAATCATTCCCAAACATGAAATACCTGTAATAATTTTATATTTAGACATATATTATTTATAAGTAAATAGCCTATGTTAGTTGAAAGTATTGTACTATTATTAGTCAAACCGTCAAACCTACTTATATTTATATAAGTGCCAACGGTTGTATATGGATGGTACATAGGTGTACTTATTATATTGAAAGTGACATAGCCGAGATTCCTGTGTCTGGATATTAATTACCAATAATGTTCATTGTTCATGTATCCGCAGACTTATAGTTAAGCCTCTCCAACCCACTAAGTATAGTTCACATACATTAGGTATACCTACTTAGGTTCAAGATTTGTTAAGGCGGCGACCAAGCACAACTTTTATGCTTTAGGGGTCCTACAAGGCTACGCTTGAGCCTGCTTCAGCTCGTCCGAAAATTTTCTATAAATTGTTAAGAACGCTCTCAATAAATAACTAGAAGTAAATTTAAATAATATTTGATTATTTTAACAGGACTATGTGGCCGCTAAGCTATAAAGCTCTCCAAATAAATAAAATAGTTGAAATCGTTGGTCATATTTGATGTCAAACTGGGTCTGCATTTGAAACTGAGATGAAATATATTATGTCATACCTAAAAAACCTAAAATAGACGTTATGCATAATTATAGACATGCTAGTGTTTGCCTAACTTCGTAAAAATAGGCCTCCTCCATCTGGGGGCAGAGGTTTCGCATAATCATCACACTTGGCGTCATGGTAATCTAAGTAGATTAAGCAGCAGACCCAGGGGAATGATGCTGCCCTGGATATTTCCATTAGCCCTCTCTTACGGGACTCTCAGGAAGACAATTTCCTGTTCTTACGCCAGGACCACGTATAACTGGCATCTAGGTAAGTTGCAAATACTACATTATGATATGAGAAAATAGTTATATACTTAGCTACGAGGGATCTGTATCACATCACAGTAACGTATGCAATGCCAATAGATTATGCACGCGCCTAGGCAATCTATTCCGAGCATTGGATAGATTTGTGTCATTTAATATGTACGATGACATGACACAAAAGCAAACAAAGCTGGCTAATGAAGAAACTAATAACCGACTGCGCTAAATAACCTGGATATGTAGCGAGCATTGCTTTTGCCGGATAACTGCAGTATTGACTCTGTGGCCGGAGAAATTATGAGTAGAGTCCAACGACTCTACGCCGTGGTCGAGTTGTTGGACTCAATGCTCATAATTAACTGCATTGATCTAACCACATAAAGAAAATTCTCCGTAAGTATTACGTATATATATAGCTTTATTCCTGATTTCCCGCGGGGACTCTTACTTTTCCGGGATAAAAAGTAAGTTATGTTGATATCAATTTTTTAAGCAATCTGTGTCGAGAAAAACATCCAAATCAATATACTATCAGTGCTTTTATCGATAACTCTCTTACTATACACTGTATAACAGCGGAATAGCTACTCAGTGTTATCTTTTTTTATCTTTACATATTTCACATGTTATAGATAGAAACAAAACACAAAATGCCTATTCCTCCGTTACACATTGTTCATTGTGTAAGGGGGTAATATCTACAGATCCCTCCTACTAACTGCTCCAATAATTCAGCATCCGACATCCAGCTAATATTTGCCGGATCAGTTCCATCTCAAAAATAAATACAGTTAATCCCATTGCAATTGCCTGCCGTATGTTTTAATTGGAAATTCCAGCTTCATAAATAAAGTTTGTTCATTAGAACAGGTATCGGCTGGAGTGGAGCAAGTCTGCAGGCATACAAAGTGGTAATGATAAAGTATCTGCAATACGAATACGGAGGGAATATTTTCTGGTTCTGTATGTTGAATATTTTACCGTGTAAGCACCTACATTTTACATGCTGTAGACTGGGAAGGTGTATTTCTCAGCAAGTAGAAGACACTTCGCCTAGAAAAATATAAAAATGGTAGGGTTTTGAAGTAATTATGAAACTGTTACAATAAAAAAAACACTGACCGTATCTACACCGTCAAAAATAGATATCTATTCTATTAATAGTTTTGTGTTGTAACTACGTATAGCTAAAAGTATGTGAAGTTTCACGTTAAAACCTATAAATAATAGAGAGAAGAAGTTTGTCAGTGAAACGAAAGTTAAAAAACATAATAGATAAAACAGCTGTTTGGTACTGTATTAGGGAAGTACCTACACTGAATCATGGTATAATTTAATGGAGCATTTCACAGTTTATTTTCCTGCAAAGCTGCGTATTTCCATAACAAACATGGCAAATTGCTCCCGAAAAAAGTTTAACGTTTCGCGAAACATGTTTTTATCAATGGCAAAGCGTGTGAATTCATTACATAAGCTTATCGTGCGTTTACGAGGGCTTTAATCTTCTCCCTCAAATCGGGAGAGTAATCTGTACCAAGTACCGAGGCTCCGCTAAAGGTGTGTTACATTTTTGCTGCCTCATATGTATTCAAATTCTTGTAACTTTTATGCGAAATCAAGATCATACGAATCCTGGATGTTGTGAGTGCGAAATAACAGTAAATCAAATTCGTAAAAATGTATCCTTTATAGGACCAACGGAAAGCTGAGAGGATCCAGTTTACGCTTTTATAAATATACGAATTTTTCATATTTTGCCATTTATTGAATATCTGCTTCCTTGAAATGAAGCACGATATTATACGCATACGATATTACCTTTCAGTATATGAACATAATAATTATTTATTTACAAAGAAAATATTTATTCTCATGTAACAACAGTGATTCCGTGATAATAGGTAATGAAGTGATCCAACAGAACCAAAGTCGTCGACATAGCGCAGAAGATCAGTAAGCTGAAGTGGCAGTTGGCTGGCCCTGGCCACGCTTCTCGAAGAACTGATAACTCCAGAGCAGACGAGTGCTTCAGTGGAGACCACGTGTATGTAAGCCTAGTATAGGACGCCCTGCAGCCAGGTGGCATCACGACTTGCGGAAAGCGGCTGGTAGAGACTGGATGCAGAGAGCTGAAGACCGAGCTCAGTGGCGTTCTATTGAAAGTGTCTACGTGCAGCAGTAGACAAGAATAATCTGATGATGATGAACAATGATTGAGTTTGAGGACAGCGGAAAATTCAGAATAAAACTTGTGTCCACATAAACAATCTACAATGTCAAAAGCATTAATCATAGTAAAAGCGTTTCCGCTTTCGACATTAAAAATATCCAATCGGTTTGATACTCGTTGTGTCCGATAAAGCATTTATTGTGAGTGCAGTAATCTCTCTCTCCCTGAAAGCTATAGTTGGTTGGTAGTACATTATCAGTCCGATTCAAGGTTTGATATGACTTTAATGAAAACACTTTTCATTCGAACAATCACGAAATTTTCATAACATCTTCCCAAATACCTATTCTGTTTTCGGTTCTCGCATCGCATCCGTTTTGCGGCAAATTCGATCCTCGAATCTGTACCCTCGCTCCGCGTCCAGTCACGCGTGTCAGATTGACAACTGACGAAAATACCAAACAGAGCGAGCAACGGCAAATCGTAAAAAAAAACACGATTGTATAAAGGGAGAGCGGCGCGACGTGAACCATTCAAACGACTACAATAATTTTCTTCAGAGGAACATTCAATGCGTTTTTGGATACTTCCGTTGTTTATGTACTGATTTAGGAACAAGTTTTTGATTATGGAATTTTCTACAATTTATTACGAGGGTGAATATTCTATAGTTGACATTTGACTTTTCCTAATAGCCTGGTTCCGTTTTCCCGAGGGAATTATTTATTTTCCAAAATAAATGGTAGTAGGTACTTTATGACAGCCTCCGTAGTGTGGTGGTTGAGCAGGTCGGCTCATAACGCGGAGGTGGCGGGTTCGATTCCCGCAACAATACAAGTATTTGTGCCCGAAAAAAAAGCGCAAATACTTGTTCTGTGTCTGGGTGTTGTGGGACCATGGTCCTCGTAGTTCGTGGGTCCCTAGATACAGGGAATCCTAGTTAGGGTCCAGGATCTATGTATGTGATCGTTGGGCGTTATTTATTTATTTATGTATCTCGGTACCTAGTTAGGAGGTACATGAACCAAATCGATTCAGCCATTCAACAAACAAACAGACAACGTTTCATATACGTTTTTGCCGTTCTAGCACAATAGCTATGAATTTAGATAAAAGAATAAAGTTATTTACTACAATGTTCATCTTCGTTTACTTCTTGTACCAAAATTTATTCTACCCTTACCCTTTAGTTTATTTAATAGTTGTCCGGTTTTACGGTGTAATCATGCCTCCCTAGAAGGAGACAAATCTTATGAAATGATACAAAAATAATAATATTTTTTCTCAGAAAATCTTTATTTTTTATGAGAATGAATGACGTGACGTTCTAGTCGTTCAACTGATATTAAGTGACATGGTTTCCATAACTTGCTTGCACCCTACTGCTTGACGGCAGAATAACTGGCAATCTATGACATTTCTGGATTTAACAACTAATAAGCATTTCAAAGTTCGATTCGGCTTCACTTTTGGCCAAGTTTCATTTTTTTTTATGTGAATGAATGACGCGACGAGCTAGTCGTTCACCTGATGTTAAGCAACACGGCTGCCCGTAACAGTTGCATTGTCGCTCGGAACTTTAAAATAATAAAGTTTTGCGTGACACTGCACTACGCACGCCATCCCGAGACATCACACCGTTTAGTAATCAGAATACTAGACTGTGTAACCAGGTCATAAAGTCGCGTTTGCCGAGTAGTTTTATACCTAGTTAATGGAAAATACGCCTACTCGTTTCATTATTCCCCTTCAATGTGTACCGAGTACAAATTAAATCACGTCGTCAAGGAGGTGAAGCCGTGGTAAGTACCCATTTCACTTGTTATGACTCGCTCCTCAGAAAGAGAAATAATACAAAATCCTTCACTGCTTAAATTAATATTATCCGATGTTGTTCTTTGAGTTCATTTCACCTAGACTCCAATCCGAGATTGTTTTGAATTGTTTAATTTGCAAGAAAGCTGAAAGCCTTACTGAAAGCATTACAATAAGTACTGCCATTGGTGACTAAAAGATGAATAAGTACCTTTTAATCAAGAGATCGTTTACACCTACTTAATTTTACTTTTTTTTGGAATAATCACGAGCACGAGTTGTTAGTTTTTAGTAAATAATAATTAACTTTGACATAGGCTGCCAGCCTGACATTAAAAAAAACAAACTGAGCAATTGTTTAGTTTCTAATTATAAAAAGAATACCGAGGTAGGGATATATGACGCATTTTTATGCTGGTGGCATTAGAAGATTTAGATATCTGTTCACTTAAACCATAGGAAACTCTAAAATAGAACTCAATTTTGACGTATAGAGTTCCTGAAATTCAAGTGATTGCAAATAGTATACCAGGAGACCTAGATAAGTTCAGAAATAGCAAGCTATAAAAGGCAGCAAGTTGAACGGCGCGGTGCAAAAGTGGTCGCTAAATTAGTCAGATGACAAGACGTCTAAAAAGGTCCGTTTTCCGAAAATACCTCAAATCAATACGAGTGGCGGCTGGCTAAGTTATTTAAAATGCAGTTGACACTTCATCCACGGTGAAAATGCAATATTCGCGTTGCCCATCCGGAAACGCGGTTATATTCAATAGCGTTTTTATCAAAATATTCACGGCAATGATTCCGGGATGGCACTGCCTTTAATAATTATTTGGTTGTTTATTCAATGAATACCTAACGCTTGAATGTTTTTATCCCACCATTATCACAATTTTTATCATTATTTTTATGCCTTTAGTTTTATTAGGTCTACCATCAAAATAAACTTTTGCTGTTTAACCTTCTAAACCTATCATTATTACTCATATCGTAATTTTGTCGTATGTTGATAACGACCAAAAATTTTAAGAAAATGTAATATCTTACAACTTTTACTTATAATAAATTTATACACCTAGTTAGACATAATTCTTACCGACTCTTCGTCATTGGATGAGAAAAAATGAAAGTGATAATACCTAGTTAGCGAATGCTACATACAGAGATGCGAACGGCTAATAAAGAGGATATAACAAACAAATATTAAATTCCGTTCCATATAGATACGTACACAGGCAAGCCGCAATCCCGTATTTACAAATGATAATAAACCACGTTTCCCGGCGCGAGTCGTCAAGCGGCGGATACGGCTTGTTGTCAGCCTGATTCTTGCGAGCTTTTATAAAATGCCGACAACGCTTTCAAGAGAAAGATACCTTTGCACAATTTTTTAATTTACACGTCGTAAATTAAAAATCAAAACGAATTTTGAATCAACTAATATGTATTATGATTAAGTACCTACATAATTTCCATGATCATCGACATCAGATCGCGTTTTACCTACCTAAGCCTATTATGATTTTTGAAGAGATGTGATTCAGCTATATCTAGTGACAATGGCCCGATGACTATCTATCAGGTGAGATGGCGGTGAAAATGCAAGTTTGTTCAGTTATAAAAAAAACCTTCTACCTAAAGCAACAATTAGACTATACACTGATCACGCTGACCCCTCTAATAGACAGTTGAATTGAAATAAAACGACTTACCTCCCTCTGTACGCGTGAGTAGATACGCTCGAAAAATTTCGCATTTAATACCCACTAGGAAACGCGTAAGCCTTTTCGTTTTATTTCCTTTTTTGTATTAGTGGTATCGTTTCACAAAGCCACTTCAACAGAGGGAAATAAACGTCAGTTCTTTGCGATAAACCTCATTGAGGCCAGTGTCCTTTCCGGTCCAAGTGCTTTATGCCGTCCTTTATCGTGCACTATTCTTGATGGTCGTTGCATTCAGGGATTTGTTCTCAATAAAGCTCGTTTGAAAGAATTATACTGCCGTCTTTATGCTAACCGAACTTTTACGAATTATAATCAATTGACACAGAGATGTTTAAAAAACCTCCCTTTTACATATTAACTCGCTGGATATAATTATTATTATTATTATTATAGTCAAAGGTACCTTATTCCAAAGCGTTTCTGATTTCTTCCAAAATTTGCAAGCTTAGATTCGAGTCCTAAAGTCTAAACTAATCCAAGCTATACAAGGTGACCTTGAATTGGTATTTTATCCCGAAAGGGGGTAAATCTACGAGCCAAGGTAGACAATGTTTCTTCTACGACTTTACTAAATTAATAGATTTTCATTGAAAAAATGCCATGTAAAGTTTACGTTCGAAAATAGCCTTAGCGCAGCTGGGTGGTTGAACCTTATCCTTGACCGAGTGCACATAAATGAGTTTAATGATTTTGCAAAAACTGGCCAAGTGACTTGCGCACAAAGGGGTTCTTATCATTATCTATAAAAACGAGCAAAAAATCAAGTTTGTTGAAAGGGAGCCACCTTAAATATTTATTTTATTGCCTAAATTAAGTCCTTAATTCTTAGACAAACAGACAAACAGACGGACAGCGGAGCCTTAGTAATAGGGTGCACATTACCCTTTGGGTACGAAACCCTAAAACGGTAGGATAGTAAGGATACTAGGTAAGGTACCTTACTATGTTAACCTGAGTTATTTAGTTGTGCTTTTTCGATGGCAGGATTAAGTAAATCTGACTTTTCAAAGTAACAATACCGTCAGGGCGGTTGTGAAAAAAAAATCTATGGAAAAACACGTTTTATTGATTTAGTTTTTTTTTTTAAATACTTATTTATAAGTAATATTACCGATTATCGACAATTATTGTTTTGAGATCTGTAAATTCTTCTAACAACTTTGTCTTCCTAATTGGATTATACCTATCACAAAATTTCATTCAGAAGCAGCAGTGACACTAACTGCTAACTTTGCAGACAACTTTGTCTAATACAACTTTCGTAACCAACTAGTCAAAAGTTTTGCCTACTGGACTACTACTTTTAAATATACAACAGACTGAGTATTATTGTATAATTTTTAGGGTACTATACCGTGTTGCCGCTATAACTACATGTACTACATGTATTTTTTAAGGGTTCTCTCATACAACAATCGTGATTTTTTTGCTCGTTTCATATAGCGTAATGTCAAAATAGTATCACACTACGTTGCTGGCTTAAATGCCTTAGACAATTAACCTGCCTAAAGTAATACCTATTTCCACATCTTAAACTTTTCACCGAACCTAAGCCTGTATTTATGTTTCTAGCCTACTACCTGGTTCACATTTGACGTACCCTAGCTACACAAATGTGAGCAGCTTAGTACATTATAGTATCAACAACCTGACATGTCTTAAGACAGCTCACAGACGGTGCCGGTGCCGGCGATATGGAGACGTTAACCCAGACCGCCGTCGAGTCGCTGCGACACTGCATGGTATAGTTGAGCTATTAGTGAAGACACGTCAATATAAAGCTGATCTTAACTCTGCGGTCTTTTATAATACCTGAATTAGGTTGATGTGATAATTTTTCTATATATTATATGGGTTTGCGTTTGACTACCGTTGGAAAATTAAGATTGAGCACACCTGCATAGCTGGTTGTGGTTTACTAATGGCAATTTAGTTAGGTACTGTAACGATCCAGGGTGTCTCGTGACGTCACAAATATTAGAAATATTTTTCAGTTTAAAAAGAAAAACAATATTATTCAATCAAATCATTTAACAAGTATATATAATAATCCAAAAATAAAGCAAATATTCGTTTTATACTGCACTAACTGGTATAGGACATGGAGATAGGTGTAAAAGTAGTTATCTAAACGTAAAATGAGGTAATAGTAGAAAGAATAAAAATTCCTTAATAAAAAGGATCATACTTAAAATCGCGAGCTAGCAATCTAGAATGTGTCATGGACTTTTCAAATAATTGCAGATTGAGAGATGTGAGTTGTGATTAGGAAATGAAAAAGAAAGATGGCAAAAAATATAGTTGCAAAATGTGTGAACGGTGCTACGAATGGAATAGAGAGGAAAAACGGGGGATTTTCTTTTCATATTAGAAATTACCAAAATTTATAACGAAAAGGAAGATTGACAAAGATAGGTATTAACTACAGGAGTGGAGAGGTCTAGGAATTATGGAAACCTAACGGAGGAAAATATGAATCAAGAAGTTGATATAAACCGATATCAACTGAGGGAAGTTATTACATTATTTCGTAGCTAGTATTTGCAAAGTAATTAGTTTTACCCAAGATTTAGAGATGTCAGTTATGAAAATGTTCCCTGGAGAGCTTAGGACTTTCCTTGTAAGTTGATGTTGAGTGCAGATGCTTAGTGTAGAATAAGAACGTCGTGGGAAACACGCCGAGCGGGCGGATTGATGATGGTAGAAGGTTTTAATGTACAGAACGGAATGCGTAGAGCTTTCCTTGTAGGTTGATGTTGAGTGAAAATGCTTATTGTAGGACAATATCGTTGTGGACATCACGCTGAGCGGATGATCTGATGATGGCAGATGGTTTTAATGTACAGAAGGGAAATCCAATGCTATTCTTTGCATATTTCCTAGTCGGCAGGAGCTTAGATGATGATGAGTGTAGATGCTTATTGTAGCACAAGATCATCGTGGACATCACTCTAGGCGAAAGGTTTGATGATGGCAGGGGATTTTATTGTAGAAGGGAAGCTAGTGCTATTCTCTGCACATTTCTTCAGCCGGCAGAAGCCTTGCGTTTTACACGAAGAAGACGAAAAGAGCTTATCCCCACGTGGTGATGTAAAACATCGTAGATATTGTATTGATATGAGTTAGTTCTAACTGAAAACTTTGACTGCTGTATATTCTGTGTTTAATGTTGCTATCCATTCTAGTGGATAATATTGTTTTACAAACTCTGCATAAGTAGGTAGGTAATCCATTAGTTGCCACAGGTGGAGCGGACGGAAGAGAAATAGAGATCGTATTCTCACGCATTGATCAGACAATCCTCACAAAAGTGGATTGAAAAATCATACTATTTTTGATACAATGCTTTTCACGAAGCAGGAACTTGGAGGAGGAAGAAATTTTATTTTCTCAAGTGGTTTTAGAAAGTATCGCGACTGTGTATGAATATCGTTATGGTTTCAAAACAGGTAATGTTTTAAGCGTCTATTACGAAATAACTTGGAATTTAGAATAGAGTCTTCCTTAGTATGTAATAGGTATTTATCTCAATCAAGCTAGTGCGACCACAAACCGGAAGTTGCAATGTAGGATGCTTTCATTAGGTGGACCGATGATCTGTTCCGAGTCGTGGGAAGCCGATGGAAGCGGAAGACTAACGGCTGCACAGAGTGACATGGGTTTTGGATGATGATGATGATGATTATGATGATGGTGTTGATGATAATGATTATGTCGCCTTTAAGACGATAAAGATGACGATGATGATGATGATGATGATGACTTCTTCAGGATGATGATGCTGATGATGATGTTGAGGGACGATATAGGCAAAGATCTTATAAGATAAGATGTAATATATTTATTTATCTCAAATCTATGGGCATAGTTCAGTTTGGTGAAGTTTAGATTTGACATTGTTTTAATGAATTTTCAATAAAATTTAACTTTTATTTTACAACAAATTTATAATATTTTTCAAAAAGTAATTATTGTCCTTCGTATTTATATGGGTCAAGCATAAGCAGTACCTGTTAGTGACTCCTTACCACACGGATAGGATAGCTAATTGTATAAATTCGAATGAGAATAACGTCTTGTTGATAATTGATATCAATAATATATTTACAACTTACAATACTTATACTTTGTTCTACGGATCAAGCATAACTTTAGCATATTTCATTATACTGAAATACGTCTTAGATATGTGGATGATTTCTATGAAAGTTCAGGAAAAGCAAAGTCAGCCTGAATTCATAAACGGTTCAATGTCTATAGTATACAAAATATTTGCATAATATTATTATAATATCAATAAATACAGATATGGGAACTATTAGGAATAAATGAAATGAAACGAAATGATCTTTATTTCCGACACACAACATCGTGAAAGGAACAATATAACACGGAACATAAAATAAGAAATTTATATAAATATACTATACTCTTAAGCGACATTGCACGATGTCAGGAACAAGTCCCGGCTCAGCATACAACTTATTATCATCATGTAATTATTTCGAAATAAATATCCTGAGTTTTTATTCAACATTATTAATCTCCATTTTCATGTCGGCCGAATCTTCGAGAGAGGTGCAGAGGTTCCACACAGCGCGGTTGTGCATATTACATAACCTACGGGCTCTTCTTTGTAGGAGAATTCAGCAAGACATGTCTGATTGTCATTCATCGAAACTTATTTAAAAAGGTCATGTATATCTCATAGATAAATAGTATTTAATCTCGATAGATGTATTAACTCTAAATTTACAGTTTTCCAAAATATTATATAGCATCGTAACTCGACCTTATAATTATTGTAAAATCAAATATTGTTAAACCAAAAAGAATTTAAAAAAAAGAAAGAATAAAAAAAATAAACCCTGAGGAGTTTCTTTGGGCTTCTTCTCAATCAGGAGTAATCGAAGTTTCCGGATATATTTTTAAAACTCAAAGTTAGTTACGAGCGACAAAATAATTCTAACATTTAATTATATATTCTGAGTACTAAAATTCAATAAAAGTATTTTGGTAAAGTAAATTCTAAATTCATAATCGTTTGAAATAACTTTCTTAATAAATAATTTGAGTTTTATTTATGTTTTATTTATTAATCCATAATATAGAGCATAACGTAGGAAAGTAAGGGCAATGAATTTTAGACGATCATCGTAGATGGACTTTAATAAACCAGAAACTTTAGGTTTTGCATTAATTTATAGTTAGGAAATGGGGCTCAGTAGACAGCGTCATGATAAGCAGAAGTGGTTTATCATGACTTCGCTAATATGGTTAAAATAGGCGTAAGGAAATGGTAGAATGGGTTGTAAGCACTTCCGGTAGAAATGATAACATTTTTGTAACTAGTGGGAATTATTGGGTCGAATAGTGGAAGTGTAACAAACGGGAATTTTATATTTTTTAGGTAGTATTCGTTTAAAGATTCTGATAATATACTCTTGAATTATGTTTCAGAAGTTCAATTATAGGAAGTACTTCAAGTTTTCTAAATTAGGTTAATATGAGTTGTTTTGTGGGGATTTACGTTTAGATTGCAGTGAATAGTAGGATAATGGATATTCCAATTTACTACATTGATCGCGTATTGAGTCGGTGTTAGTTAGGAATTGTCTCATTACTTTAAAAGGATTTGGATTACTACATTATCACAACGTACGGGTTCTACCACTTTTAGGAGACGATCACTTGGCCATAACAAATCTAGAACATACAACAAACTTAGGTTAATTTTAGGTTCTTTTCTATCGGTATTGATTATTGCTAGCGTTTATTTAATTGCAATTTATAGGATATTTAAATTTAGGTATTAAAGTTAAGTTGGTTATTAAAAATACAATTAGATGAATTTTAGAAGGGGTAGATAGGGGGGGGTTGTTATAGTACCTAGGTACAGAGCAAGATAAAAAAATTCGCACCTAGACAAAACTTATTTTTTTCTTGCTCTGTGGGTGCCTTTTAACTGTAGGTATTATATTACCTGGTCTTTTAACAACGATTTTAAGTGCCCTGCCGTTTTTGCTTAAGTCATCAACAATTCGACAGCATTTATTCAATTTATAAAGTAGGTATGACTGTAATGTTCTAGAATTTGACCATGAGCATCTCTCGATCACTGTCAAGAATCTGATAAGTGTGTAGGTACTTTGTGATATTATTATTAGGTATAGGTACTTAGTTATACTCCTCCATTTGACATCAGCCCACATATAAACATGATTTCACCTTGCAAGCTGAAGAAAAAAAAGCGGTGTTGTCTAACAACTAAGGCAACTGCAACTGTATTTAGGTACTTCAAAGGCGATTGCGTAGTCTGCTCATCCAACATCCCACGATGCAACTTTTCTAACGGTTCTTTGAGACTAGTAAAAACGCGGTTACCGTTGCTGCTTTCGATTCAAGGTATCTTGTTGCTCCCTAGATATCCGCGGAAGTAGCAACCTGCCACACCAGTTATTCGAGCCCTGACATTGGATTAAAAAGACCTAGATGAGAAATAGATTTCTGTGAGAGCTAATATTTGCAGACTTACTTATCAAGTTTGCTAAATTTTATTAGCTTATTATAGTTCTGTGCAATACAAAAATAAAGCGTCATTTTAACTTTTTTTTTATAACTTTAAGAGGCGTATATATTTTAGAATCGCACTTTCTTTTTTTTTATTACAGGTATACCCTTCAAAATAGCAGATTGCTTTACTCAAAAGTAAGTGCCTAAGTACTTTACAAATATTGAAAAACATTATTTATTTTCTCCTTTTTCTCGGTTACAAAAAATATTATTTGTATCTAAAAACTAAATTAAATTCAATAGGTAGAGCAGTACTTATAAAATTGAAAAGAGCGTTCAAAGAAAAAGGCGATTCAAAATACAAAGATAAAAACACGAACAAAGAAAAATAAGAACCTCAAGGTCGATTTATTTTCTTTTGATTTGATCATAATATTGAAAAAAAAATAATAAGGTTTCACAAGACTACTTGATTGTAAAATCTCGGAGCTACCAATTGTGAAACGTCTTTTATAGGCTCTAAAAGAAACACAATATTAAGTAGGTACTGAAATCTGATTACAGTTAAGTATTTAGAACGAAATGCTTTCAGACATTATCCCTTAAAATCGGGTTACTGAAACCACGCTTTTAAGGACTTTAGGAAGTAGATTTTAATTAACTTTAAAAATGCTAATGGAGTGCTGAAGAAGGAATCGCAAATTGGGCGTTAATATGCTAGTATAAGCAGATTGCATTTACACTTGCAGTTATAGCTCACTTTATATATTGTTTCCAGACGTATAATTTCATTCATCATGAAATAAATATCTTCTAATGAGTGCTTAGGTTAAGCCTTGTTTCATATTTAATTATCCTAACTTGTAGTAGGCGAAAGGTGAAAAGTTTTCAAACATTATTACGAGAACACGAGCTAATTGAGAACATCAATTTGTAATGAACCGTTAATTAACGAGTTTACCTAAGTATAATAATTTAATTTGATAGTAAAAAATTATTTAGGTATCTTTAACATTTATACCTAGTAGATATTATAAAATATACTTATCTAAAAAATGTACAGACCCAGATAATATAATACAGATGATTATAGGTAACTTTTGAGTATGAAATACACCTACTATTGTCTACTTAGCTCTTTTTATTCCTATAATAATTATCTGCTATTTACTTAGGAATATATATATTTATTTTTATTGATATAAGTATAAGTAGTATGTAATATGTATACTTATATGTATTATGTCTATTATGAATTTGTATTACGTTTATGCAGTTTTTATTATGATGTTTATTATATATTATTGTATAGTATGTAGGTTTATGAACAGCTTTTTGGAAACCACAGTCCATATATTTTTGCGTTATTCCTTTCCATGCATGGTTGTCTGGAAGAGATCGCTTTGAGCGATAAGACCGCCAATTGTAACACTTCCGTTAAATTTGTACTTTTGTTTATAATTTGTGTGTTTCAATAAAGAGTATATCTATCTATCTACTTACTTATTTCAAGAAAGGTTGCGACTTCATCAATTTATTTAATAGTGTTACACAAAAAATTCTACACCGAAAAACTTGAGCATCATTACATCAGCAGCCGGAAAACGACCACTGGTGAATATAGGATTTTGTTGGACAAGTATCATAATGACGTTATACACCAATTCTAAGGAAGCTCTACGATTACTCTACAATGTAGACTGCCTAATTAAAAGATAATAATATATTCAAGGATAGCCTATAAATAGGATCCTTCCTTGATCATTAACAGCCTGAAGACATCCACTGCTGAACATAGGCCTCCCCCAGGGAGCACCACTTTGAGTGGCTGCTCGTCTCCTGCATCCATCGGCTCCCCATGGCTTTCACCAGATCGTTTTCCACCTAGTGAAGGCTGGCCTTTGCTGCGTCTTTCGGTTCGTGGTCGCCACTCGAGAACCTTTACTCCCCATCGGTTGGTCAGTTCTACGAGTGATGTAGCCTGCCTATTGCCGTTTCATCGTGCTAATCCTAAGAGCTATATTGGTCACTTTAGTTCTCCTGCGGATCTCCTCATTTCGGATCCTTCCTAAGTATACAAAATTCAAATAATGAAGTCATGCTGCGGCAATAGACATCGTTCTGCAACGACATTATCATAATATACCTAGGAGTGGTTGCATTACATACGTAGGTCTTCTAATGTTTAAAAACTTTCAGTCCCCTAAGGAGTGAAAATGGAAACCTTGTCTAGTTCTAAAAGCTTTATGGAAGACATTAATCCAACCGCTGAGCTACTTAGTTTCATGTAAGTAACATGAAAACGTGGACTAACAGCTTTTACAAGCTTAAGAATTTGAGTTCTTATTTTCGTAATAACTTAAAAAAAAAGTATATGAGTTCTTAAGAGATCCCAAATACCCAGAGGTAAGCCTAAAAAAAAGAAATATTTGGTTTTAACTGGCAAAAATATAGGTGTTATTATATATAGCTGTTATTTTTCTACTGTGTTACGTAATAATAAGTAGGTAGGTTCAATTTATGGTTAGAAAAATAACTACTTATTTATTTAAATAAAATGTTTTAAAAGGGCTAATTGTCTTTATTCTTTCTTAAACTATGTACCACAATAATACCAACTACAACTACAAATAAAATGCTATTAACTACAAATGTGTACTGGCCACACATAGCATTTGCCAAATTCTTCAGCCCATTACCAAGTAGGTACCTAAGTAGCGGTTATACTCAACATGCTGGCAGGATTGTCCCGTTGGATGGCAATGTTGATTTGTTCAAACAAGAACTAGCATTTTGGGCACGCATCGCATTGACCACACTGTTAAAGTACTTATTAAAAAACGCGATTTGCAAATAAAATCCAACGAAAATATAATATGAAGCACAAAAGGCAATCTATACAGGAATTTCTAAGATTTCTTACCTTTCCACAAAATATGCCTCCCTGTGCGGGCTCGCCGTCGTCGCACCGTAGAAATACCAATGTCATGAACTTGTAATTTTTCTCGGGTTGGTACCTTTTATGTACTTATAATGGATTGTATCGAGAAATGTGCCATGAAAGCCGCGGTTCAAAAAGCTATAAATCTAGCTATGTTAGGTATACATTACATATAAGATTTTTTTATAGTTAAATTATAATCGAGTTCATCATCATCATCAGTTTGAAACCGGAGACGATGTCTCCGAGATTTCTGGACCAATTTAAGTTTTTTTTTGGAATTTTGGTGGTCAAACGCAAGCCTATCAAACATTAAAAAAAACCTGCGTGGTGAAAGTTCTTCTGAATTTCCAACTCCTTAAGTTCAACCCTTTTTTACCGAATTTGTGAAAATGAGTTTTTTTTTTATTCTCATTTTGCCAATATTTCCGTTTAAAAATTATAAAGGGTGCCGATGGCCAATGTGTCAAGTACATACCCATGCACTTAAAACAAATTACATTAGTTTACCATAGCTAAAAAAAACAATTACCATCAATTAATACCAGTTTAAGATCTTGAGTTCAGTGGTTCATCGTACTTACACGGTGCCACTATATGTTATATAAAAAAACCATCGGCTCTATAACTTACAAAATATAAAATATGAATAGGACCTCTCGCAATGGTCATGTAAGGTACAATAACTCGGAGGTCCCAATAGTGGCGTATGTCTCCATTTCGCGCCCCTCGGCGCTTATAATTTACGCATAAAGAACCTAAAAGGGGAAACTTTGGGACGTATTTATACTTTGCCAGCACGTATTTATTTGGTCATACTCCAAACTATATTGCACGTGATACTATTTCTACATAAAGTCAAAATAATTTAATCGTTTTAATTTTAGAACTCATAAGTTTTCGTGTATGATTTAATCTATATAAAGCAATTGATATTTTGCCCTCTACAAGTCTATATCGACCAACGTTATACTATTATTTATTGTTTCTTCCTTCCTAACTTCTCTTCTCTTCTTATTTCCTACAACCGGGCCTATAGCTACCCTGAAATGAGTTGAGGTTGAAGTACTTACTTATATAAAAAAATGCTGCAAATATTGAAATTCTCATATTTTGAGATTTAGCTAAAACTGGGGGCATCTGTAGCCTGCATCATTTTTTAATACACAATATTGACAACTTTACCATGATACTCACATTGTAATGTAGTTTGCAAATTAGAATAAAATTATATTAAAACCTAATCACTTTTAGTTACCATCATTAGTGTCTATACTCTTATAATCCTTGCAAAGTAGGAACAATAGTAATTAGTGACCCAAACAGGAAGTGTAAGAGTTGTTCTCTCCCCAATAATCTCATCCCTTTTCTCTAAAAGGCAATTAACGTGCAACTTAATGCTTTCGGTTGGTTGTTTCGCTCATTAATTATTCTTTATCTGTTTTATTCAATCTCCGCTTCGTAGAAACAGTGGGCACCTAAAACTCCCAAAGAAAAGAGAAAGAAACAACTTTCGGCACACAATAGATTTGTCGGAGCCTTAGGCGGCCGGCCTTATCAAAAATGTAAGATATCAACAGAACTTTCCAGTAATTCAATTTTCCTGAGGCCAAGTTACGTGTACCCAATCTGAAAAGTTGAATACTTAAGACAAGAAATCTTTTCCTCTACATGAGCCAGCTGAAAACAATGGTTTAATCCGCAAAAATGATAAAAAATTATTTGCAGATTTGCGTGATGAAGCTGTAAAATTAAAATAAAGCCAGGGGAAAGCGATATTAACAAAACTTTAGCTTGCTACAGCAACGAAATTAAAACTGAAAATTAATCCGGTCTCGCTCTGGTTGCCCTCTGTTCATAAAGTAATCGGGCTCCGTCAAGATAAAAGCTATCTAAGAAAGATCTCTCTGAGACCACTTAGAAATACGGAGCGAATATTTAAAAAAAGCAGACGCCGCGGGTACTCACCTTAGTGCTTGACAGATGCAAATGAGACCGGCCGGCGCGAGACGCTCCCACTCGCACTAGCTTTTACAATCCAAACAATCCTTCACAACAGACCTTCAAGTTCAAATGGGCCTCAACACAAGAAAAAACTTATTTCTATTCTTACTGACACTAAAAAGTTAAATTTTAAATATCTTAAACGTTAAAAGTTCGTATCGGGTGAGAGGGTCGTGATACGAAGGGATACGTTGTTGACGATGTTCGCGCGGGACGCAGCACGCTACGGTTTAGTACCGGTGGGGTCGGAGAGATCGTACGTCGCGGACAGGAGAGGTTCGGACACACGATCTAGGAGACCGAGACGACGTGAGTGACGCCGCCGCTGCCGGTCGGTGCTGATGCCTCCCGCCCGCCTAGCGCCCGCGCCCGCCGCTCTTCGAGCAAAAGGGATGCAGCGAGCGCTTTCCCGAGCCCGCAAATATCGCCGCTCGGATCTGCGAGCCAGAGTCTCAAGTGCCCTCTGCCACCGTCGACGCTCTCACAGAGAGGGAGGTCTCCCGCGCCCTCGATACCGAAATGACGCAAATAACTGCCACCGACGCGATCCCATATGGAACTTAATGCTATTATATTAAAATAGATTTTGATATCCAGGTCGCGAGATGAACACCTGACGTTCGGCATCATATCGAAAAACGTATGCCCCCGTTGGCTAGGTGTAGCAAATACCATAACGAATACTTTGGCTGAACACGCGCCATATTATGCAACGTTACAGCATGTATTGTGTTCTATGGAATTTTCTCTTTCGTGGGCCAAGCTTTCACATAAAGTTTAGATACCGGTATTTCAACTTTTTTAGTCTCACTTTTTTAATTCGTATTTCGTATCTACTTGGTGTTTTGTATTTTTCATTTTCAATGGATCAATGATATTTTGTGAGACAGAAACATTCGCTATTTTTGAAGGTTTTAGTGAGTTTTATGTTTATCATAATGTATGTATTGTGACAATAATGCACTCTCGTTTTTTTTTTATTCTTGTTAAATATTTTAAAATTCAGTCAGAATGATTAGAGATCATGATGATGATGATCATTTGAAATCATTATCACTTTCAGTGCTACGCTACGTAGGTATACGTATGATACTAATATCTTAGCCAGTGAAGTTGCTATTGAAGCACATTAGCACTTAGCATTATGATAATAATAAATCCTCCTTATCTTTAGAGATGCTCATGTTCAATAAATAAAGGAGGCTAACCACTCCTAATTGATTGATGGATTGATGCTGCGGCTTCCCCCGTCGGTCGGATGGCAACTTTGGGAGAAATATCTCTCGACGCGCGCAGCGGGAACTTTATTGCCAACTTTTGTAGTTCTGAAGTAAATTAAAAATTGATGTAAGTGGAGGTCTTGATGCCTTAAAAATATTCGTCTAGGTAAGAATACCTATGAAAAAATAATAATTAATGCCTATCATAGATAAATAACTACAACTGACGGAGATTTTGACAAATAAGCTTTCAAAAACCAGTGCATATTGAAGGCGCATGGTATCATATTTCACTGGCTAAGTTTAGAATTTAGCATCATTAAGTATTTAGATGTAACTACTTAGGTAGTCGTATCTTTTATCTCTAGAAGTACCTAACAGCCGTTTCCATGCAATCAACAACATAATGTGGCTAAAACTCAAAACTAATTACCTATTTACAAGCAAATTTTGTTGCTGACTTAATCTGACACAAGACATGAAGGTAATAAGATTATTTCTTTCATTCCTTCAGTTTGTTCATATCTTGAAACCTAAAATAATTTAAGTAGGTAGTAAAAATAGTAATTTGAATATTTTTGTTTTATTTCTCTTTCTGTCAACTTAAATAGATTTAAAATCATAAAAGTATAAAAGTTAAAATAAACTTCACTGCCCTTTTTAGAATTACAAAAATATTAACCAAAATATACCGCTTGAAAGTTTTGAAGGTTAAAATAAAGCAGACAAACGCCCCAAAATCTTTATTAGCAGCCCGACGATTGGGTCTATATTGAGCAAAGCAAATATCATCTACCGGTGAAATAGAATTTAAAAAAGAGAAAAAGTTTGAAATGTTTTGGGTAGCGGCGGGGGCTGGGTGTTTACACTCGTCTGTGGCTGGCTTCCGACGATGCACGTCACTTTATGCCAAAGACTTTTATGTTACACTAGACGGTACATCCCTAAGTTGTATTGTCGCCCACTTCATATAAGCTAGCCAGCATGACCACGCTCATACGACGCTCGGCACTCATAGCGATAGCACGTGTAACGCTATAAAAATTATAATCCGAATATGCCGTCGTGCGTGCTCAGACTCTACAAAAATCAACCTGGAAAAACAAACAAACGTGACGGGATCAATACACCTAAATAAAATATTATTTAGTTGATTTATAATGGCGCCAGAGCGTTGGTGGCAGCCATATTGGCAGAGTGAACGAACACTGACCGAACAAAACAACCTATAAGCACTAGCGCTGCATATTGAGATCGTGACGATTTGATCTCGTAAAGCGCTGTAGAGGATTTTAGTTTATCAAAAATGGAAACTACTTGTGCTTGCCATAGCAGCTCTAGTACATGCTGCTCTTTGCTTTATGCTCGCTATTATAAGTATTCCCTTTTCTATGACTACGCGTGAAAAATCTGCTAAGCCGCGAGCAGCTAGTTGACAATAATAAATTAACGTTTCGCATCGGTTGTCTATCGCCGATGACGGAACGCGTGACTCCGCATGACACACTCCAATATGTCTCCCCGCAATCGATCCCCACGTTTGACACCCTTGATGGATGGATTGCCGATTCATTTACCCAATTGCTTGAAACACATATACCTACACCAACCCGTTAACATAAACACTCAATTAGTTTCGGTTTAGATGAAACATCAAAACCATTTTCGTTTTTGGGTAACTTACGACTTTACGACTAATGTTAATTTATTATCTAAACTAGCTTTTGCCCGCGGCTTTGAACGGGAGAGGAGGGCGCTGTCAAGAAGGGCAAATATGATAGCTCGCAGATTTGCACGATGTTACAGCTGAAGTGAAAATTACACTCTTTAGAGCATACTGCACGTCGCTGTACACGAGCAGCCTGTGGGCTAACTACACCAAAAGAGCCTACAGCGCCCTCCGAGTCCAGTACAATAACGCGTTCAGGGCAGTGTTGGGGCTGCCCTATTTCTGCAGTGCCTCGGGCATGTTCGCGGAAGCGCGCATCAGCTGCTTCCACGCGAGCATGCGGGCGCGAGCCGCGTCTCTGGTGCGCAGAGTGCGGGCCAGCTCCAACACGGTCCTGATAATGATCGCGGGGAGGTGGGACTGCCCCTACATACGGCATTGCTGTGACAGACATGTCCCTGCAATGCCGGTTAGATATTAAGTATTATTTTAAATGTTTTGTCTGTGTTTCATTTATTTATTTTATTTTAGTTTTTTTTTTTGTTTTTGTATGTCCTTATGTGTTCTGTGTTTATTTTAATAGTGTAATTTTAATTTTATGGGTGTAATTTGCCTGAAGTAAATGTATTTTTTTTTAAGATAGAATCATGTGAACGCAGCACTTTGATACTTAAGTAGGTACCTACCACCAAGCTTGAGGCCTAACCAGATTGGAAAACAGCTAAGAAAGTAGTTTTTTTTTTGTACTTCAAATTCCAACGAGTGTTGGAAAAAACAGTTTGAAAAGAGTGTCCTCAGCAAAACCCATAGCTATAGGTACTTATTAAGTAAAATAAAACCTTAACATAGACAACATTTTATGTTATTGGTAAAGATTCATTTCAATACGGGAGTTTTGATTCGAAAAGTTCATAACTTGAACGTAAGCTTTGGAAACTTACTTACACACGAGAGCTCAAATTTTCTACTCCAGTGCTCCTAAAAAGTTGTATACAAACTCCTTAGAAGCTAATCTTATCAACTGCCTATAAAACTATATGTCTGTATAATAAATTAATGCTCAATAACATATTTTAGTAATCGCAACATTATATGATTTGTACCTATGTATATTTTAGTGCTCAATACTCGTTTACTGCTATACTGCTAAACCTAGTTTTTTTTTCTTATATTTTGGCTCCACACATAGTGTATTTTTAACCAGTGTCAAGTATTTATTCATTGTAATTCATATATTCATTGTAATTATTCATCGTTAAAGAATATATCACGTAAAGTCAAGTCTTAGTCATAGTCATAGTGCAGTCTAAGTCAGGTAGATAGTCGTAGTCCAGTCTAAGTCATGCTCCAGTAAAGTGGTGGCAACTTTACTAGAAGCTTCTATGGAATTTTGGAAGCAACACGAAAACTCACGTTTCACCACATTATATCACTCATGCTCGTAATTCAGCACTTAATGCGTAAAACGCCACCAATTTTAAACATTAATACTGGAAAAAGCACAGGTTTTGAGAAATAATACAATGGTTGTCGATTTCTCGATAGAAAGCCATTAGAATATATTGCCTTCCATAAAATAAGGATAGAATACTAAACTCGAAACATAATTATCTTAACAATGACAGAACGTAAAACCCCCATTTTAACTCCCATCTATCAGGTCTTAATAAAATTACAGCTTTTTTTTTTAATAAAACGCCTCATTCTTGTTCACCACTTCTTCACCATCATTGTCATCATCACCATCATCGACATAAAGATATCCACTGATGAACCGAGGGCTCAGCAATTTAGCGCCACTTTGAGTGGCTGCTTCCGTCTGGTAGCCATCGGCTTGCCGTTTTATTAGTTGGGATGCCCTGTACGCTGCGTCTTTTGGTTTCCTTGGTTTCTGCTCGAAAACCTTTGGGGAACAACGTTTGTTCCCTATCGGTTTCGCTAGCTATACTTAGATCTAAGTATAATTTATTTCCGGAGTTCATTCTGTTACATATTAACTTCAACAATAATGCACTTTAAGGGGACCGTCGTCGTCCGTATTTCCACACGTGTGATAAAGTCAATAGAGAATGTTACAAAAAAAAATATTCTGAAAACAATTTAACTAAGTTTAGCGATAGGTAAATAGTGTAGAGCTAACGATATCAAAAGATACAACAATGTATAATCAACAAATATAATGTATTTTCATTCAATTTTCAATGTTTCAATTTACAGTGAGTTTCATAGTAAAGTGTGCAGAAACATTGCATCAAGATCAAGAACCGTAGCATACGGAAGCAGGGTACTATAAAATAAAATAATGTTTTGCTTGTCTTACCCGTAAACCGTACCTACACAGCTATCTTTGGCGTTATGAATTTTACTCGAATATATTTTATAAGTCGTCACTAAATGCGGAAATGTATATCAAAAAACAATCGCCAAACAATCGCAAAAGTATAAAAAGTGTAAATACGTATACAAACAAACTTTTTACATTTGTGTGATTATAAAACAAATACAAATAATGCACGCGACAAGGGTATGGGTAATAATGTACCGTACGTCCCCGAAACGGGATGTTTCACGGATGCCGCTCGCTCGAAGTTAAACTAACTTCCGCTTCCACTGTAATCGCATTTCCTTTATGTTTCTGACCATAGCTGAAAGTTAGCAAGTCGTTGTTTCGTAAATATTTTATAGTTTGGGCAAATAATCTCTATTATTATGTGCATAGAGATAGGATGTACCAAAAAATTCTAAGTCTGTGATTATTTGTTTACTTATTTGTGTTTGTTTTTCATTCTTAGATATATCTTGAAAACTTTGGTAGCATCATGATATACATCTAAAAACGTTGTCCAAAAGTAAAACTCATGTAAATAAACAAGTTCAATGTGATCTTATCATCTATTAAATAAAATAATATTTCAAAACCGGTAAGTATTTTTATCATGAACTGCATTGGAAAATGTTTTCAGCATCCCTGCATCCCTAAAATCTAGGTACACAATAATGCCATATCGTAAACGTAACATTTCATATACGAATTAATGTACTTAATAATAGCCAAAAAATAACACATAATTTCTCATATCTACTTAAAACCATATAAAAACCTGGCTTCTAGAGGAATTTCAGGGAATTTATCACATGTTACACCTGAATGTTCAGATTCCCTACCATGTTTAGTTTCATACGAAATAATTATGTTCATCATAAGTAAATACCATAACAACGATATATCGATAATGATATCGAAGCAGCATCAAGTTATTAAAATATAAATTGATGTTATAAAACTTTGGCAATGCTTTTTTAAAACACTTATGCTTATACTTACTTACCCAGTTTTAAGTAAAGTATAATATAAGTGTAGTAGTTATAGTGAGTAGGTACAAAGCGAGAACTAATGAAGCAAAGAAACATTACAAGTTCTCAGAAGCCACACTTAAACGACTTATATAGCACCTCGCTGTCGCTATCCATTCAGAGAATACCACACCTGTCTCAAGACAGGCTATTGCCAAGTCAGGCCAAGTCATATTTTATCTAAAAGCAAATTTTGGAATTGCTAAAATACACTGAGGCTTAGAAAAGCCAGATTATGTACGGAATATTCTGTTCCAAAACTTGTTAGCCAAATAAAGATTTCTGATCCAAATAATTCTGCGTTACTTAAGCAATTTTCTGTGCATTTTGCGCATGACTTGCAAGCTGGTTTTGGTAAGCCTTCTTCATTACACTACTGCTTCTTTAGTTATTCTAAGTGGTTTTGTTTATTCAAAATGGGAAGATCACATACACCCTCAAAATACTTAAAGCAACATCTCGTAACAGCGTTTCTCTTATTAGATGCCAGTACTAGTCAGCCAGCAAACATATCATAGCTGTGCATCATTATCATCATCAGCCTGAAGATGTCCATTGCTGAACATAGGCCTCTCTCATAGAGCACCACTTGGAGCTGCTTATCAGGCTGAGTCCATCGGCTGCCCGCGGTTCTGATTCACGTCGTCGGTCGTAAAGGGCCTGATTCGTGGTCGCCACTCGAGATTCTTTCTTCTCCATTGGTTGTCAGTTCTACGAGCGACCAAGCCTGCCCTGCCCAGTGTCAATAATCGTGTTCACTGATAATCTGCTTGTGCCTATTGAAACCTTAGTAGGGTTACTGTTTACATTTCACCGCAGCCCAATCACGCGTGACGAGCTCCGTCACGTCACACCACAATATGATAGTAAAGCCTTTGTCAACGCATTTTGCTCATGTTGATGTTCCCATTATACCAAACTGTTATCTGTTACTTTCATCGGAGGGATATTGAATATTCTGAAAGGGAAGTCAAGTTTATACTAAAGCTTTCGTACGTAATATAAAATAATAAATATGTGTGGAGATTTCACACAGCGCCATCTAGCCCCAAACTAAGCAAACCTTGTACTATGAGAACCAGATAACTGATATAATACTTAGATACTTTTTTGTTTGTAAATATACTATACATAGAATACAATAAGTATAACACCCAGATACAGAACAAACATCGATGTTCATCACATAAATGTTTGTCCTGGGTAGGAATCGAACCCACAGCCCTCAGTTCAGAAGGCAGGGCTACTACTAACTGAGCTATCGGGCCCGTCTGAATATTATGAAAGAGTACCATCAAATTGTTACGTTATCAAGTATCTTAGGTATCGTCATCATCAACATCCTGAAGACGTTAACTGCTGAACATTGGCCTTCCTCAGCGAGCGCCATTTCGAGCGAGCACTCGCCTCCTGCATCCATCGGCTCCCCGCAGCAATATCGTAGGTTGATTGTAGGTATATAGAAGATATAGAAGGTAATTATTTTAATAAAACCTTTAGTTTTATCTGTACCCTTAGTAACGTGAGCAGTATGGTCCCGGGTTGCGAATAGGACCAAACCACCTCTTCCCGTGGGTGCGGTAATAGCCAGGGCGGTTATTCTCTATGGAAACGCAGATTCCACACGATACGAAACCACGTCGTTATCGTGTCTTGTTAAAATCGTGTTACAGTGTTAGGAGTACCTTTACTTTACATAAAGTTATTTTTATTTTGAATAAGATATATTGACATAAGCCGTGGTAGCTTTTGATGTGGTTGATGTTTCGGAACGCATCTCTGTAAAACATGTGATTTTTGACAGTTCAAATCGCGCCAATTCCAAACTCATTTCGCGCGGTTTTATTTTCGTTTCATAGAGAATAGATTTTTGCAGATTTCTTATGTAAGACAAGGAGTTGACGTGGTTTCGAAGTAAGGAATCGGTACAGAATAATGGCCCAGCTAAGGTCTAATATCCAAGGAATGGGTGGGCAGTAGCATTCTACTCTATACATTAAAACCTCCTACGATTACTAAGTCGCCTGCCAAGCGTGGTTATTATGGCATACCCTCTATGATAAAGCGTCCAAAGTGGCAGTGAACTTCTTCCGGGTGATGTGGTGTGGTGGCGTATAAAGTGAATGGTGGGTACAATAATATTTTAAATACACTCAAAATAGAAAAAAAATGTAGGTAAATGAATGAAGCGACGAGCAAGTAGTTCCCTTAATGTTAAACGTCACGGCTGCCTACCTTACTTACTGGCCAGTCATGATAGTTGACCGTTATTATAGCTAAGTAGATATAAACGGTAGAATTGCTATAATGCAGTATTAGGCTATTAGGTATATTATCTACTTTGGATAATTATATGCTATTATGTTGTCTGTGGCCGAGGCGTGTGTAGAAAACATAGTTTCACATGGAAAACATAGCAGCCGTACCTGACATTTTATTTTGCAATTATCAAGACCATTGCAGAAAATAAATAATAATGATAGTACCTACTACGTGACCAGGAGCGAGGAATACCAGCTACAGTAGGTATTTCGCTTACAAATAAGTTTGTACAAATAAGTATAAACCAGCTACAGTCCAATAGAGTCCAATCCCGCCATCCCATGAATTTAGATTGCAGTTTAATTCAAGCTCAAAATTCATTCGATTTTCAAACATATCTGTCAATTTCATGGTAACGCAAGTAGGTATTAAGAAACTGCGATTTCGTACTCATAAGTACTTTATTTACATTATTACTGACGAGCCCAATAACTCAGTTGGTAGTATCCCTGCCTTCTGAACTGAGGGCTGTGGGTTCGATTCCTACCCAGGACAAACATTTGTGTGATGAACATAGATGTTTGTTCTGCGTCTGGGTGTTATATTTTATTCAATGTATGTATTTACAAACAAAAAAAAGTATATAAGTATTGTATCAGTTATCTGATTCCCATAGTACAAGCTATGCTTAGTTTGGGGCTAGATGGCGCTGTGTGAAATGTCCGCACATATTTATTTATTTATTTTATTACTCGATAACGAGCTGGTGCCTACAATATTATATAATAAATTAGGTACTTACCTACTACTAAATAGAAAACTGAACTACTGCATGGAACTAAAAACTCCTACTTACTAATTCAACGGTTAAACTTATAGGAGGTATTAGCGCGAATGAGCCAAAATTTTACGACATTATGTACCTGACATAAACGCGTTTCATCGCAGCCTTTATTAAAATTTGTTTAAAAATATTGCGTTTAGCACTCTTTCGCTTTAGTCAAAATTAATCCAACAAAATATTCCCGCTGCTTCCAGCTAGACGTCAAAATAAAAGCAAGGTGAGAAAATTAATCCTGAACAAGGCGACGACAGCTTGAATTTCAGAAGCTAGTTATTGTGACAGCAAGCGTCCCGCTGGCACATTACAAAAGTGAGGCTTTAATGAAAATGGAACTGATAATTTTCCTTATCTTCAAGTGGAAAGGTTCAATTTGGGTCGGGTTTTGTTAGTGTGTAGACTGTGTAGGCAAGTTGGCATCCCTTTGTGCGTTATCTGTGAAGCACACGCGTCGGAGCCTGAACGAAGAGCGGCATACAAAGACGCATCTGACGGCCTGAATGTTTCACACTCGCTGCATAACTTACGAGGAGTATGAGCTAAGTGCTTTAGTCTCAAATAGGATTATCAACTCAACTGGCAGTTGATTCGGAGAATGAATTATATCTACGAAGGGATTGGGAATGTAACAATAATAACCGTTACATTTGATTTAATCGATAAACTTAACGAATAGTTTCATCATCATCAGCCCATAGATGTCCACTGCTGAACATAGGCCTCCCCCAGAGAGCGCCACTTTGAGCGGCTGCTCGCCTCCTGCATCCATCGGCTCCCCGCGGTTTTACCAGGTCGTCGGTCCACCTAGTGGGGGGTCTGCCTACGCTGCGCCTTCCGGTAACGAATAGTTTATTAGATTAGAACTCTTACTTATTCCTAATCCCTAACTATATTATGAAACTCACAATTTGGTACATAGATTGCTATCACTACTGAGATAACCAGAATACCTACTAACGGCGAGCAGCCGCTCAAAGTGGCGCTCTCTGAGGGAGGCCTATGTTCAGCAGTGGACGTCTCCAGGCTGTTGATGATGATGATATAGCCGCATATCACTTCTAGCATCAAGCATAAATAAATGTACGAATTCTATGATAAAGTGCATACAACTACATAGACGTAAAATTCGATACTCATTATTAAATAAAGGCCTCATAAATCAAATCTAGCCAAATATAGCCGGACGTTGAAACCATTAATTTCTCCAAATTCGAATCTTCCAACCTAAATCAAAATAACTTCCTCAATAACCAAAGTAACCATCTAAATAACACATTCAAAGTAGCAATTCCATCTAGCAAGGAAAGATAAGTTACAAGCATTGTGTAGCAAACTAATATTCACTCGGAGTATTCAATTCTACGGCTCTATTCCCGTAACCTAAGTCATAACGGTATCTTGGGAGTAAACGTATACTCCGGCAACTTTATTAAAAGTTTGCTACGTGGCCTTTTCTTCGCCTACCTTGCTATCATCTAGGTACCTCTATTTCATTTATAGTATTTGTTCGATTTGAGACTTTTCAATAACATTTGTATCTCGTGGATCAGGTTTTAATATGGTCGTTAACAACATGAAGACGTCAACAGTTACCTACTGCCGAACATGGGCCTCTGTTACAGAGCGCCACATTGAGTCGCTATACTTGCCTCTTGCATCATCATCTTGCGGGAGCGGTTTTGACCGGTCCAGTTCGTGGACGCCCTCGAGAATCTTTCTTCCCAATTAGTTGTCAGTTCTATTTACGAGCATTGTGGCCTGCCCATTGCCATTTTCGTATGGCTGCCACACTCCATTTTTTTTTTCTTATAATCTGGCTCCACACATAAAATATTTCACGCAAAGTCATGTCCTAGTCATAGTCATAGTCCAGTCTAAGTCAGGCAGTCATAGTACAGTCTAAGTCATGCTCCAGCAAAGTGGTGGCAACTTTACTAGAAGCTTCTATGGAGTTTTGTAAGCAACACGAAAAATCACGTTTCACCACATTATATCACTTGCCCTCACTCATGCTCGTAATTCAGCACTTAATGCGTAAAACGCCACCAATTTTAAACATTAACACTGGAAAAAGCAAATGTTTTGAAAAATAATACAATGCAACGACGTGAACTTTTTCGCGTTCCCGCCCAAACTCCACACTGCATTTACAAAAAATATTCGATTAAGTATTATACTCGATCATATTGGTACTTAATAGCTTAATTGAACCTTAAGATGTTCTTTTCGTAAATTAAATTAAATTGGAACAATATCGTATAAAATTTTTCAAATTGCGGCGGCATCGGCACTGCCGCACTCAAACTAAACTTTTAAAAGTTCTCCGAGACGATGTCTTCAGCACTCGTGACTTTAATACACAATGTCATTGTTTTTACGATATTTCAGTACTGATATCAACGTTATTGATTCGAACTGCTTAGCCCTCTTTTTTTTTTCTTCTCAGGTTATTTACACTACAGGCTTTGACATACCTATATAATACTAGCTGACCCGCGACGGCTTCGCAGGGGTTAATTAGTTTTAAGTCTTAACTCCGTTTATGGGTAAGGGAGAAGGGAACGGTAAAAAAAATAGGGGAAAGGACGAATGGATGGGACGGCTGCCCCTGCCTCCCTTCTATTTTTTTACCTTTCTCTTCTATCTTCCCTTTGACAGGGTGAGTATATTTTTTTTTTATTAAATTTAAAATGTATATCGAAATATAATATTAATATGCGAACAAAGAATCTTGAATAAAAATTACATCCATATTGCTTGGGCAAACCGCACTTGGCCGTTTTAGAAAACAAAAAGTATCCTGAATGTTATTCTGCATAATTAGCTATTACCATACCAAATTTCAACAAAATCTGTTCTGTGGTTGCAGCGTGATGCGTGTTCAAAGGGACAGACAGACAGACACAGACGAAAAATTCAAAAAAAAATTGTTTCTGTTTCTATATCGATTAAGAAGCATCATCATTCATCATCATTAACAGCCTGAAGACGTCCACTGCTGAACATAGGCCTCCCCCCGGGAACACCACTTAGAGCGGCTGCTCGCCTCCTGCATCCATCGGCTCCCCGCGGCTTTCACCAGGTCGTCGGTCCACCTAGTGGGGGGCCGGCCTACGCTGCGTCTTCCAGTTCGTGGTCGCCACTCGAGAACCTTTCTTCCCCATCGGTTGTCAGTTCTACGAGCGATGTGGCCTGCCCATTGCCATTTCAACTTGCTAATCCTAAGAGCTACATCGGCTTAAGAAGCATACAGTAGTCGAAATTTTCCAAAATTATCCAATGTACAGATTTAGCCCAGTTGCAGTTTTATTATATGTATTGGAAAGTCGGTCATCCCGCCGAAGTTGGTATGAAATTTTTTCATAGGCGAATGCTATCAGCTTACTCAACTGTCAGTGCAATGTTGATAAATATTAATTTGCACCTTGAATTTGGTTGAAATATAGAATATATTTTGAGTCTATATTATGCCCAAAATTTCATCATTTTGGGCATAATATCTATAGACTCATAATTGACAATAAACCACCAATACTTGGTAGTTGGTGTGATGTACCAATGTAAGCCACAATTTATGGCTATTATTATTGGCATATCACGGGTGGTATAGCCATAGCATAAATGACAAAGTTTCCTGGCAGTCGAGCTGCTTAAACCGAAACAGTATAGATTAAATTAAATTCCTCACGTGCGACGTTCGGAGAAAGTGATACGTGACCAATTCGAAGTGGCTTGAGCTACCCTGCCTCCGTCCAGTATGTTGGGAAGAGAGAAGAGAGAGTACCCTATATAAATACAGAGGATTTGTTCGTTTACACTAGGATTCACTGTAATGGTTCATCTTTGCTGATGACATGGAATTAGGATGGGTATGGAGATTGAATAGTTAGTTTCGTTTTGATTGTTTTAGGTACTTGACTTCCATTATATACCTGTAGACATAATAATATGAGTTAGTGCCGATCGGTCACAGTCTCGTTCGGTCACAGTTTCGCAAACCCATACGAGTCCCTATCGGTCATACTTTCAAAACAAATACATTTATTCTATTTCTTCATATCCTAATCGGTCACACTTTTTTACTCACTCGTTTAAAAGTACAGTCAGCTGAAAAGTCCTATCACATTATAGTCCTATATTAAATTACATAAGACTTGACTTCGGACCTCGAAGCTTTTTTTGCTCTGTGACTTATGTAATCTAATTCAAGAAAATTCGTTCACTTGATAGTAGCGCCATCTTATGTGGGTGTTTTAACTAATAGTAAATAACAATAGTAAGTAATAATAAGTAATAGTAATAGTAAGTAGTAGGTAATGTTAAAAGCTCTAACAAATAACCATTTGCTAGTTATTTTTACCCAACCAAGGCTTCTAGATTATTAAAAATTTCAAAACTAAATAAGATGAATCTGTAGGCTGGCTTCAGTAATTATTATTAACTAATTCATTACTTAGTATGTAGGTATAACATCTACAAATCTTTTCTAAACTTGACATCCGGTAACTAATAATTACCAATTCATTTTCAAAGCTCTCTGGTTCAGTTAATTATGGATGTTGAGGCTTCCTGTTTGACGGCTAATCCAATAGCCCATTCTATCATAGCGCCCTATTGTCTAACTAAGGGCTGAACTATTTTGACGGAGAGCTGTTCCCTCTGACATAATAGGAAGTAATCAGCATTCTGAACTATAGTTCGTTGAACTTTACTCTAGTTCTTCAATTTGACTGATGTGTAGATTAGTAGACACATAAGTATTGAATATAACAAGTGTGTAAAATTGGGTGTATTGTGGACAAGACATACCTACTTACCCCGTCAGGTTGTACATTAGATCTTCCCAACCAGTATTTTATTTATAGAATATAATAATCGAAGAATACAAATTATACTTACTTACCTATAGTTTTATGTGGGTACAGACCACCTTAAAGAAAAAGTTACTTGGTTAATGGTACTTTTGGTATTATATTATCTGGGCTATAGCGAAGAATAAACTGAAGCACAGATAATAATACGACCTAACTGAAGTAAAGAATTCAGTTCCTAACTCAAAAAGTCACTCTTATTCGCCGTCTTTGTCTTGTTTAAGTAGGTACTCCTTTTGATGGTTTTGCCATATTCACTTGGTAAGTATAAAAAGTATTTACAGTCGCAAAATTACACCACAAGTGTCAAACAAGGGCTCCATATTCGCACGCAATATTCGCCACAAAGGTCAATAATGGCAAAGAAAAAACGGTGCCTCGCTTTTCTCACTTGTAACATACTTTAGCTCCAATATCTCAAAGTTCAAAAGGGCAAACAATGCGGACTCGACGAGCGAGAAATGAATTTGTTAATATCAACTACTCAGCGGGAAGTTTGAGTGAATGTAAGAGAAGTGGGGTGACTTTTCTTTGTAGAACAAGTTTTATTTGGTTATGTCTATGTGTCTAGGTATACTTTATACTACGAACGTGCTTTTGTAAAGCGATTTTGTGCACACACGGACCACTGAGCAGAGCAAGTTTATCCATAACTTAGTGTTATGCTTACAAAGTGAGACTGCATTCAAGAAACAGGTGAAAGTAGCTAGCGACTCTATGAGAGATACCCAATGCAAATATTTAAGTACGTTTGTGGAAACCTATACAAGTATAGAAATAAGGTTTCTTATAAGAAACGTATATACCTAGGTATTGTCTAACTAGGATTCCCTGTATCTAGGCATCCAGGAACTACGAGGACCATGGTCCCATAACACACAGACACAGAACAAGTATTTGAGCTTTTTTCTGTGCACAAAAACTTGTTATATCGCGAGAATCGAACTCACCGCCTCCAGATTATGAGCCGACCTGCTCAACCACCACACCACGGAGGCTGTCGTATAAGTAGTAAAGTATACATAGTAATTATTATCGCATGTTCCGTAGCTTAGCCTCTACCACCAAAAACAAAACAAAAACAAACCGAACGTACGGAAAGGCAAGCTGCTAAATCCTAATCGAATCTCAAACCGTTCTCCTCCGAGGTGAAAGAGTTTGTTTGTAAAGGAGTATCTGAAAAATATCAATTTGTTAGGTAACACCGGGACGGTTAGGGGCGCAACGTGACTGCGTTACCAAGTATCAGGATTTGAAGAAGCTCTTCGGGTGTGTGACGTATAATGGATACGTAGTATCGTCTACTTGGTTTTTGGTAAACGGTGACTGATCTCTACCTATACAGAATGTAATTTAATTCATTAGCATAAATTGAGCCCATGATAATACATCATTTATAGATGATTATCAAAGAGTAAAGAGTGTAAATGAAAATATTTTTATTGAAAATAATGAAGATTGCCGCGGCGCCTAACGCGGTTGGCACGGATGATTTTGATACATTTAAACGTTTTTATACCTTGTTTGTACTAATTAAAAACAGTACTCCATTATTCCAATTAAATTTTGTATTGTAGCATTGGATTAAGTAAGTTATTCCATTTTTGGCGTTATTATTATTACCAAACCAATGTGTTAGGATTCAAAAATTTTGGTCCACACGTGATCGGTATCAGGAATAGGTACCTAGTTCGAAAGGATGCTAATGAATTCAATTACACCCAGTTCAGTATATTTTACGGGTGGTTTTTAGGGTTCCGTACCCAAATGGTAAAGTGAACCCATTACTGAGGCTCCGCTGTCTGCATGCCTGTCTGTCTGTCTGTCTGTCAGTCTGTCACCAGAATAAAATAAATATTTGAGGGGGCTCCCATACAACTAACGTGATTTTTTGCTCGTTTTTATTGGTACGTATCCCTTCGTGCGTGAGTCTGACTTGCACTTGGCCGGTTATTATAATGTTGGCATTTAAAACCATTATTATTGTCTAACGTTAGTGCTGTGACGTAAAACTTTTGAAATATAATTAACCGGTTTGACAGGTCGCCTTTATCAGTATTCCCAAAAGGCCTCCGATTAAAATAGCACCTCGACTTATCAATTCCAACGACGCAGTCTTCTTTTGTTTTAAAATTAAGATGTAGAGTTATAAAGCGCAGTTTTCATAGAACTTTACTGAAAATGTCTGTCCAGTGTGCACATAAGAGTTCGTAGCTTCAAGTGGACTTGCTTTTAAAGATCTTAGGGTGTGTTGCAACAGCTTACTTTAGCAATAACAATTATAGGAATTTCAGTTAAAGTACCGGTTAGGCAAAAAATTAATTGCACCATCTGATAATTGTTAAGTTTACGTCATAACTTTAACTGCTAATTGTAACCGCCCATGCTTCGCCAGTTAGTGTTATTGTTTATGTTAAATATCTGTCATATGCATAGAATATAATCGCGGAATCAAGTATTCGGAAGAGAAAAGTCTGTCTGTCAATTATCTTGGTGCAACAGTTGCTAGCTAAACTCCATGATTAAAGTCAAGTTATAGTTAATTTAAACCGTAACCGTAAACCGTAACTTTAACTGTGATTATGGTGCAACTCAGCCTTATTTCTTTTTGCAGCGTCTCTAACTCTTCCGTATCAACGGATAGCTTATATTGATAAACGATATTCCATTGGAAACCGGAGTTACATTTCTTAGTTGGTAAATTCTCCAATCAAGGAAATAAAAGCTACCTACCTACAATTTATTAAAAGAAATATCTAAAAATTATAGGTAAGTACTCTAGTATAGTTTTCCGCTATACTAACATAGAGGTCATCACAACACATAAGGTAGAAAGGTTCTCCAATGGCGACTACGACCCGGAAGGCGCAGCTTGGGTCGGCCACTAGGGGAACCTACGAGCAGGCCAAAACTTCAGGCTTAATTTACCTAAAGCGTGTCATAAAAAATACAAACGAATGGTTAAAATCATTACACGCATTCTATAGGTATACAAACCACTTGTTTATCTAGCTCTCGAGATACCAATTTCTCGAATAAGACCGTGTTGATCTCTCGAACAGAAATAATCACCTAATTAAAGTCTACCCTCCAGTGGTTTTATGGTTTCGCCTATTGATGGAAGATACATTGCGGAGAGCGGCTGTAAAGGGTGGATGAACGTTGATATATTTTACGATTTCGTATGGTCTTCATCGAATATTACTAGCTGATTTTCGTGGCTTTGTACTCATATTTTGATAAACGGTATTCTATAATCTATCCCCGGGGTTCAAACTTTCTCCTTAGATTTGTCAGTCGCACGTATTCAAGTATACCTAATGTAGGAAACAAAAAAACAGACAAGAAACCTGTAAAGTAACTACTTTCAAATTTATGAATACAAGCGGTGCTCCATGATTTCACCCGCATATTTCCCGGGAGTTTAAGCAATCCATTTGCATTTCAACAAAAATCATCAAATGTAAACAAAAAAAAAACGAAAACAATCTTGCCTACTTTTATTTTTATATTAGTAAAGAAAGATATTAGCTGCACTGCTGCATATAGTAGTTTCATTGATTAAATGACTCTTTTTCAAAATTGACCAGGAGGTCAATAGGTTTTGTTTAACTGGAAGGAAATGCTACTTAGCATTAAGTTCGCCTATGTAGGTAGGTATTGCTTACTCTTGCGCAATAAAGCATTTTTTATCTATCTATCTATCTTTTTTTTTTACAATTTATAGGCATAGCATTTATCTATTCTATTAAATTGAGACACTAAATTATCCATGCTGTTGACTGACTGTTATGCGCCAGTACCAGCGCTACTTACTTACTAGCCACCAATCAAATGTTACTACATGTAATTTTTCTTTGTACTCAAAAATGTACAATAATAATTTAAATCAATACTTAGGCATACAAATGTAGTCATGTAGTGTTGCCATCTACCACGCTTGTCGCCATAGTCCGCAGCGAGCGCCGTCCAAAGTTAGTGTGATGACTACGTGACTTATCTGCGTCTAACAGGCTGGATGACTGGAATGGTTCCACCGCATGGCTGCAGCCAATCAACAGGATATAGGATTGGGTCGAGTACAATATTCGTTGGTTTTTCCTACCTGCTTTGTTTTATTTAATGGCTCTGATCATTGCACTTTTTGTTTTAAAACAGCAGCCGGAAAACGTCCACTGTTGATTCTAAAGTGGTCTTTTAAGACCACTATAGACACTTAACCGCCATGCTCGACCGGTGTCTGTTTGAGGATAATTTTAATATATAACCCTAGGAAGTTTTTGCATCACTAAAATACAGTAGCAGCTTGTCTGAAAGTACTTGTCTAAAATGCTTGATAGAAATAAAAATAGACCATCAATATTTGTTTAGACATGGAGAAAAAAACTCCTTAGGCGTTGAAAACCTAAAAAACCATTATTACATTTAAGAATAAAAATCTTTAAGATAACCAATAAGTCGAGCTGGGTATCTCAGTGTCTCTACATCAACATAATTAATTTATTCTCTGTACATAGTTAACCTATAGCCCCAGCAGTTTTGACTACGACCACTGCCCGCTGACCAGCTATTCGACCGATCACTCTCTGCCAGCGGACACGGCCGGCCATTACTGAACACATTAATTTTTCACATCCGGTCGCAGACATAATTGAGCGGTCCCACCTCGAGCTGAGCTTTAGGCCATTTCACATGTTAATACTGATATGAGGATGGCGTGACAACTGCAAAAATGTAGGTGGGCCCAGAAGATGTATTTTTTTGGGAAATTAGCTTGTCTATTGGATCTAATTATCTGAAAATGAAATCTTAATATTTCGAAACTGACTTAGAAGTCTTAGAACACAAATGGGTAAAATATCACTATCAAATACATCTTAAATCGGAGCATAGAGCAAGTACATCACATTCGTTTTTATTTCACTTCAATACATGCAGTATTTCCGAAGTTATAACGAGAAGTTTAAGCCCTTTTTTGAATTTCCGATATTTGCCGCGCTCATTATGACGTCATGCCCGCGCTCGGTCCGGTCACTCGCGGCGTCATGGAATGCGCGGCGCGAAGAGCGCGTCTATCGAATGACAACGGGGTTGACGTCATCGCCTATAAACGGATATTATTAGCTATATCCTGCCTAGGTTATTAAACATTTTGACACACATCCATGGACGAATAAAGCTCTCCAAGGCTATATCTACACTCTATTTACAGGATCTACAATACTACCAACACTTTAGTTAGTTATTACTTACTATTATGTGTATCGATTTTTTTTTATCAATAAATGGTCTTATGGCCTTTGGGAGCCGAATAGTTCTGTCCTACACTAGAAGAAGAAAAAGAATTAATAAATCAGCGCTAAAATTTTCAAGTATCTCCTATACTTACCTACGTAAGGGGCGGGGGTGGCATATAACACCATAATTTTCCAGAATTATTTTACAAAGCCACTCATAATATTTCCTCGGAAAATAATAATTTATCATCGCCCCGTTAAATAAAGGCTTCATCACACTCACCTCCAGTATCGTACCCTACTGGCTTTTGCACCAAATTTAATTAAAACTGTAATTTATCCCCACGACGACCGTGTGAACACCCATTACCTTGAGCATTCACCTGGTGGGTTCATTTTATGATTTTACCTTTATATTATTTCCTAATGATTTTATTCTAGTTCGTGAATGATCTTTAATGAAAGGAGATCACGAACAATTAAACTATTTTTTATCGTCCGAATTAGGTTTTTGAAAAAATGTAGATGGAGAGTTGCGCTGAGACGGAAGGCAGAGTTTTCGCCTGGTTGGTCTATTTTATGGTTTTATCTTTAAGTAAATTATTTTCTTATGATGATTTTGTTAATGAAAGGAGATCAATATCGATTTTTGTTCTTTAACGTCCTAATAAGGTTTTATGGAAAAAATAGAGGGTTCTGCTGAAGCAGAAGCCGGAGTCTCCTATTACTACGCGAACGAAATCACGTAAAACATAGTATAAATAAAAACAATACCTTAGTGTAGTAAATCTAAAGATGCTGCTAATAATAATAACATTATAGGTATTTATCACATCACACTAATATTATAAAGGCGAGTGTGTGTGTGTGTGTGTGTGTGTGTGTGTGTGTGTGTGTGTGTGTGTGTGTGTGTGTGTGTGTGTGTGTGTGTGTGTGTGTGTGTGTGTGTGTGTGTGTGTGTGTGTGTGTGTGTGTGTGTGTGTGTGTGTGTGCGTGTGTGTGCGTGTGTGTGTGTGTCAAGCGGCCCGCGAGAGTGACTTTGTAGCTGAAGGTGACCTGTCATAAAATTGGCGTTTTTTTTTCAAGGGTTCTCTGTTCGCTGGGCCGCAGGCAGCCCGCGAGAGTTACTTTGTAGCAAAGGTGACCTATCATAAAAGTGGGCGTTTTTTTTTTGGAGGGTGCTCTGTTCGCTGGGCCACAGGCAGCCCGCGAGAGTGACTGTTTAGCGAAGGTGACCTGTCATAAAAGTTGGCGTTTTTTTTCGAGGGTGCTCTGTTCGCTGGGCCGCAAGTGGCCCACGAGAATGTCTTTGTAGCTGAAGGTGACCTGTCATAAAAGTTGACGTTTTTTTTTTCCAAGGTGTTCTGTTCACTGGGCCGCAAGCGGCCCTTCGAGAGTGTCTTTGTAGCTGAAGGTGACCTGTCATAAAAGTTGACGTTTTTTTCTCGAAGGTGCTTTGTTCGCTGGGCCGCAAGCGGCCCGCGAGAGTAACTTTGTAGCGAAGGTGACCTGTCATGAAACAATTTTAATTGCGTGTAGTGTATATTGTGCCCAGACATCTCATATTTATGCCGTTTACATACTTAATTTCTTAATTTCATTAGCCGTTGGACTGATTCTCTCAATCTCTCTCAAAAAAATAAACCTAAAGATAAATAATCAAATAACTTTTTTATTTCTTAACACTATATATACCTGGGACCTCTCCCTACAATTAAGTTCTAAATTCTGTATGTAAAAGTATCATGAAACTCGATTTAGTGTTAGTTACAGAGATATAAGGTACCTAACAAACATTCACACACACACACAAACCATCGCATGGATAATAATTCATCATCAGCCTGAAGACGCCCACTGCTGAACATAGGCCTCCCCCAAAAAGCGCCACCTTGAGCGGCTGCTTGCCTCTTGCATCCATCGGCTCCTCGAGGTTCTCATCAGGTCGTCGGTCCACCTAGTAGGGGACCGGCCTACGCTGCGTCTTCCAGTTCGTGGTCGTCACTCGAGAACCTTTCTTCCCCAACGGTTGTGCTTTCTATGGGATAATAATAATTAGAACAGAAAGTAAGATAAGAGGTGCCCATGGTGTTGACATTGCGCAGTGAATGTGATACGAAGCAAAAACATCTGAATCGCAATGTTTGAGTTACCCTGATATTGTTCTACACGTGAAACAAATCATCAACTCTGCGGCCGAAGCCGCGGGGCGCAGCTTTTTATATAATATAAATAGTCTACTTAGCAGCTAAGCATCTTAAGCCGCAAAATTCTCCAGAATTAAAGGAGAGCAGCGACGTGTAAGCCACTAGAAGTCCGCAGCCGGTACTTGGAACTAAGCGGTACTACATCGAACAGACAATAACTAGTACTTAGGCTTAACGAGCCACATCAACCAAGCATTACCAGTAGAGGGCGCGGCTATGCTCTAGGATTAGTGCCGGTAATATAGAATTACTTAGATATTAAATCGGTAGTATAACGATGCAGGATTCGATTCTAGCGGACTTATGATGACGTCAATTCTCAAGTGAAAATAACGAGCATCTTTCGATGACTTGGGGCCGTGCTGCGAGCTCTTAGCACGATTTTTTGTAGGAAGATTTTGACAAGCGTTCCAATATAGGCTCTGCATTGAATCACGGTAAGAACTCACAGTACTTACGGCCCCTGATGGCCTATGTGACTAACCTCAACGAGCCCTACGTATTCCGAGGAATGGTCTTGACAAAAATTTATTTGAACAGAGAAGATGGGACATGGGCCTTCTCTCACAGAGTGGGGAGTCTAAGCCATAATCCATCAATCTGACCAAGGGATAGTGAATGATATATTATGTCTTCTTCGAAATTTAGGATTCTTCAATATACCATTTCCTAGTATCCATCAATCGCGATTGACGATCGTTATGTTATCGATACCACTGATGCAAAAATCGATCATTTACTTTGGTAATTGAAGCTATTATCAATCTACTACAGCATTGACGGCGAATGATGAAAAATTTGATTGACAGCGATTTAAGGCGCTACCGTGAATTGACGGTTGATTAACAGTTAACGATAGAGAATAACAATAACTGATCGTTTGCTTTATTCTTAGGCTGAGTTGCACCATAATCACGGTTAAAGTTACGGTCAAATTTTGACATTAGCCCGCCCTGCATAGCGTGGAATGGTTATAGTTAGGGTTAAAGTTAGCGTTAAAGTAAGCTGGTGCAACTCAGCCTTAGTCGCGCTCTCAAAGAGCAGCCTGACCTGTGGACACGACTTTTCGAATAATTATAGTCCAACAAACGACTGAAGCATACTCGAGAGCTTAAGTCGAAATAACCAATCACGTGACGTAACGATTGTCAATCCCAGTTGAGCGTCTTGGGAATGCTTGATGAACGTTTTTCTTCAGCGTTAAATGCAGAAAAACTAACCTTACTTAAAAGCAGATCATAATTCCGTATAATATCCCGAAGAGCCAATGTAAAGTTGTACTTTGTAGTACTCTAACTTATAATTAACTTATAAGCTAGTTATTAATTTCACTTACCTCCGCCTTTAGTGTGCAAGATTAAATCGCCAGAAATCCGGTAACTGTAATAACAACTTCTCTATGTAGATATACTGAAGTGGTATAAAGTTCCTGTTTTACTGCAGACAGCAGGTGTGTCCATGTAACGTGCACTTACAAAGTAATACTTTGTATCATGGAGCTAATATGCTTTGTATAGCCTTTTCATTTTGTACCTATACCTAGTTTTACCAGATATACTACAGGTATGGGTACTTATAAACTTAGTAGGTACCTATAGTCAAGCAAGATAACAAGTCGAAAAGGGTTAGGGCCAATTATATAGTGTGGGTTGTAAAAAGGCTGTATATTGTATATTCGAAATGTCTTAGTTGCAGAATCACTATGTAGGCAAAACGTCTTAATGTTGTGTAGTACATTACTCTTATGTGTAGTCTATGGTCTCGCTCTCATGGTGACCGGCCAGTGTTAGCGTAGCACAGTAGAGTAGCAATTGTCCAATAAACTCAAGTGTATATCCAGTTCAGTGTATTAATTAATTACCCACAGAACTACAAACCTTCAAGATATGACAAATATGGCAACGAGTCCAAGAAAACAAAAAGTGTAATTTATTTTGTAACGCGCGAGTAACCTAAAAATCAGAACATTACAGCGGCCATTTAACAATCAAGCCCGCACCCACATAAAGATCAACCCAGTACACAAGTTCCATAGTCTATACATACTATTTGAAAAAAAAAAGCTCCAAAATGACTATCAAATGTCTAGATAGACCGATTGTTTTATTGCAATAATGAATTACGTCTGGAATCTGGATACACAAAATACTTACCTACAGAAAATAAAAATGTCATAAAATAAATACTTTGTAGGGTTGCGAAAATCTAAAGAATACCTAAGGTCTTTATGTTTACAGACATAGATAGTCTGAAACAGGTGGTTTAACCCTTTAAAAAAAAGGCATATAAGGCCTCAGGGATCATAGAGAAGCGAGATTTTCTTGATTAAAATTACATAATCTTGAGTGATCAAGGCTTATGTAATTTAATGTAGGAATGATGTGATAAGACTTTTTCATAAACAAGTGATTAAAAAAGCGTGACCGATGTGGATATGAAAAAATAGATTAAAAAAAAATGCAAAAAAAAAAAAAAATAAAAAAAAAAAAATGATAAATGTATTTATTTTGAATGTGTGACCGATCTGGACTTGCAAAACTGTTACAGAAAGGGACTGTGACCGATCGGTACTAACTCATTTAATTGAGTAGGAACTCGATTCTAAACACGATTACTTAAAAATAACTTTATTTATTTATTTCTTATTGAGGATACGTCCATACATCTTATTGTCACGTAAAGTTTATTTCGATGTGGTGCCGTTTTCAATCTCTTAGTGCGGTTTGGTAACAACCCTTGTTGGACGTATGCATGGATGCAACGATTATAAAGCCCGTTGATAGCTCGTGAACATAATTTCTCGTACAAACACGACTCACCTACGGAGCCAGGGGCGAGGTAACAAAACGAGACAAAGTCATACGAAATTACAAAGAACAGAGCAGGATGGAACAACAGACACATTGGGTGTCCCGCTTTCTCTCGTAGGATTATCAGTTGAAATAAACTACTAATTTTCGTATGAGGGGAAGTTGTATCGTTGGTCAACTGGATTTATACTTAGTCAATGGACGTATGTCAAGTATTTTTTCTCTTATTTTTGGCTCCACACATAGTGTATTTAGCCAGTGTCAAGTATTGTATATTTTCATCGTCTTTTAGAATATTTTACGTAGTCAAGTCATAGTCATAGTCATAGTCCAGTCTAAGTCAGGTCATAGTCCATCTAAGTAAAGTGGTGGCAACTTTACTAGAAGCTTCAATATGGAATTTTGGAAGCAACACGAAAAACCACGTTTCACCACATTGTATCACTTGCCCACACTCATGCTCATAATTCAGCACTTAATGCGTAAAACGCCACCAATTTTTAAACATTAACACTGGAAAAAGCACAAGTTTTGAGAAATAATACAATGCAACAACGTGAACTATTCCGCGTTCCCGCCAAAACTCCAGGATTTTCTTGGACATGGCTTTTTTTTTATAAATTAGGCCCATAATAATAAAAACTGGCCAAGTGCGAGTCAGGCTCGCGCACGAGAGGTTCCCATCCAATATCATACCATTATCTATAAAAACGAACAAAAAAATCACGTTTTTTGTATGGGAGCCCCTTAAATATTTATTAAATTCGGATTTTTAGTATTTGTTGTAAGTATGGTGGCAACAGAAATACATCATTTGTGAAAATTTCAACTGTCTATCACGGTTCACCTACAGCCTGGTGACAGACAGACAGACAGACAGAGACGGACGGACAGCGGAGTCTTAGTAATAGGGGCCGTCTTACCCTTTGGGTATGGACCCCAATAATAAGGGTAAACATTGTAAATGGAGAAATGCGGATGAAACGTGAAACGTGGGCGGCCTGTACTATGTTAAAGCTTCCTTCAATTTTTCATTTGTAAGTACTTTATTTTTCTGTTTGTCTATATAATAAGTGTGGTATTATAAGTAATTGCGCCTATTAATACTAATAGATTTTAGTTTTCTATTAGTAATTCATAATCAACATCAACGTTAACTGCTATTACTTAGAACCAAGGGGTTCATTTCCTACTTTATGAGGGAAACATAAAAGCTTGATTATTATGGGCAATCTAACAATTTAGTCAAATTAAACTGCAGAGTAATTATAAAAATTGTTACTCACAAGTTAATTTAATTCCGTCAGCCTTTCTGCTATGATGTTCTGCAAAATATAGATTTTGCAATGTTGGAAAGATATAAAAGGTTCTTATCTTATTTGAACAAAGAAAATTTTGATTATACTCAGGGATCAGTGGACCCATTTGAGTATCATGGTTACTATCATATTTATGCTAAATTATTTTGCGTCATGGACTGTGAGAAAATTGAATGGTGGATGTGAGTACCTACCTATAATGTGACGATGTCATCCTCCTTCATCATCATAATATTTTCAGCTATCCAACTGCTTTCGTAGTTTTCACATCAAACATTGGCCATTCATAATTTAGATTCAAATTCAAAATTAGAACATTAGCTGCATTCTTTTCATTTTACAATATATTTTCGTCTTGTAACCTCTACTTGAGTTTTGGCGGGAACGCGGAAAGGTTCGCGTCGTTGCATTGTATTATTTTTCAAAACTTTTGCTTTTTCCAGTGTTAATGTTTAAAATTGGTGGCATTTTACGCATTAAATGCTGAATTACAAGCATGAGTGAGGGCAAGTGATATAATGTGGTGAAACGTGATTTTTCGTGTTGCTTACAAAACTCCATAGAAGCTTTTAGTAAAGTTGCCACCACTTTGCTGGAGCATGACTTAGACTGGACTATGACTGCCTGACTTAGACTGGACTATGACTATGACTAGGACATGACTTTGCGTGAAATATTTCATAACACGAAGAAAGTATAATACTTGACACTGGCTAAATACACTATGTGTGGAGCCAAAATATAAGAAAATAAAACCATTGTTCTCCGATTAGCCGGCAAGTCTACGTAGTAAATTATATATTCTTTGCCGCCACGGCGTACAATACTTTTTCTTTTTTCATTTTCTCTCTGTCTGTCCGTCAGTCTGTATCTTGGCTGAGCATCACGTATTAGTTAGCATTAGTTAGCTAGTTTTAAATAAAATAACTTAATAATACTTTTTGATTCAAGGTACGTGTCACCGGTGAGCGTCACCATCAGTGGATTTATATCTGCCACAATATTTTTCATCACCATCGTACATGGTGTAAAGACTTTCCAAGTTCATCTCCTCACTGAGTGTGGAACGTATTTCCTTATAATGTTTTACAAGTTGCTCATAGTTTCTTGTACCTTCAACAATAAGGAACAATTTCACAGTTTAATGCAAGCGTTCAGAACTGACTTTGAATACATTTGCACAAAAAGAGTGAAATATAGGTAAGTCATTATGAATATTAATCATGCATAGAACAACCAGCAGGTCCCTGTTATGGTTACCAGCTGGACTAGTATAGGTACGGGTGGTAGAAGGGTGGTAGAGAAAATTGTCTTTCTATCTATCTCGCTCAGGATTCTAAATTAGTAGGTACTCGCTACGCTCGTGACTCAATACTAGAATCCTTTGATTGCTCGGGATTCAACTTCAGCACTCGAAGCAAAAGTTAACTTCGCTCTCATGTTGCACAAGTAACTCTCATGCAGTGACCCGATTATGATTTAGCACACTATTTTCTCGCAGCAAAGGCGTTTGTTCGAGCTGCTGAGGTGAAAACAATATTTTAGTAGTGTAAGTAACCTTCAGTTTAAAATCTTATATTTCAGGGACAGATTCTTTGAAAATCACAAGTTTACCTTCAAAGCGGCCGTTTTATCAGGGCTATTTTTAGCCGTTATTGGTTCCTCAATGAGTATTTGCGCCTGCATTGCGCTGCTCATCTGGTACTTCGCCAAAGACACGAACAGCAGTGACCGGCCGCTCCCATTCCCATTCTGGCTGTTCGATTATGATTTACACGTCACTCCTGTCTACGAAATATTATTTGTTTCATCAATGTTATTTACGTTCTTTCACACATACTCTTATATTTGTAAGTATCTACATTTGTTTCAAAGCTTATAGGATAATTACAGCCTACGCAATTTCTCGCATGAGGTAGGTTTTTCATACAAACGTCTCTTACCATTTTCACATATACTTAGGGGTTGAATTTTCAAAAATCCTTTCTTAGCACGCGCTTTCATCATAAAAGAAAGCCACCCACCCTCCTTTCCAGTCTTTACGTTCAGCTGTTTGAGCTGTGCGGTGCCAGTTAGTCGGGACGCCTTTTATTTTTGATATATTTATTTTTTATGCTGAAATGGACATCAACATCTTACCCACAAACTAAGTAGAGGATACAAGATCTCACCTGATGATAAGCAACGATGTAGTAATAGATAATGTTATAGAATCATCATCATCATTAACAGCCCGAAGACTTCCACTGCTGAAAATAGGCCTCCCCAAAGAGCGCCACCTTGAGCGGCCACTCGTCTCCTGCATCCATCGGCCCCCCACGGTTGTTGTACAAATGTTATACAATAGATTACTTATAATATTATATTATTCTGTTACCTACCGGAGTAGGTACCTAAAGCTATTATTATATGCATTTCCTGCACCTGTGACAATCTTTGTCGGTTTCTCTTACTTCATTGATTGATACTTTATACTTACTATTATTTTGATCTACAGTCATGATAATATCTCAAATACTATTTGTGAGAGAAATCGCGTGCAAAGCAGATTTTGTAATATGGAGTATTCAAGAGCTTATGGTGCATGTTCGTCCTGCAAAAAACAAAGAAGAAAGCGAGTATTACGATCAACTAATCCGCCACAGAATGAAAGACATAATTTCTTTGCATCACTCCATGTTCGAGTAGGTCCTTTATTTATATTAGCAGCCCATTCCATTATTAAAACTTTGTATTTTTGATTTTGAATACGTTCCCAGATTAACCACCTTATGACTACACCATTAGGGTCTTCATATGGCTGGCTGATAGTTTTGGTGTTTAGACAAAGCACTTTTTTCCAAAATTTATTGAAATCAATAGTAGACAATAGTAGACATAATAATTTGCATATGTTTCGCAGGTTGATGGAAAATTATGCGTCAGTTTATAAAAAATGCTTACTGTTTGAACAAAAAATTGCCCCCCCGATTTTGTGTATGACTGCATACTGTTTTGCGGAGGTAAGAGTTAATAAATACTTACTATTATTTCTTTAATGATAGTTTGCAGCCTACACTGTCTCACTACCTCGTTTTTTCTAAACATCCCGGTCTACGAGTCTACTTATTTACTTATTTTGTTTTAGAAGCTGGACGTAGGAGAATTTCATTGGATAATGCTTCTGCTCTGTACCTCTGTAGTCGTAGTGGTGCTTATACCAAGCTTTTTATGCACCTTCTTACTTGAAAAGGTAGTATAGTATTTGCTTTTTAATGTCATAGGGTGCTGGTACGTTTTATAATAGTACATTATGATACAAGTGTAATGATCAACCCACACGCGTGTCATACGACGTTTTTCATCACCCTTGCGAGGAAATAAACAGACTCTTATTGTCATTAACTTTTAATTATTAAAACAATTACTTATTAAAAGTACAATTCTCAAATTATATTGAACCAATTTGATGGCATTTTTATAGCTTGATAGCTTATTATTATTTCATATAATGTACCGTGGATTGTAAAACATCATGGACGGTTTTTGGTATCTTGGTCATTTTTACGAGAAGCATTTCACCATGGGTTTCTACGTCTTTTGTTATAATATCAATGAGCTCTTGATGCCTACATGCACCAGTCCTAGGTACCGAATATTAACGCAACCTGCAAAGAGACAAAAAAAATAGTGACTTGTGGCTATGGAGCTAATAAAAAAAGAAGGAGGGAATCCCGTCTGATCGGAAACTGAAGCACCCTAAAGGAAGCCTGAACGCTTCGTACGTACGAGCGGGGCACGCACACACTCACATCATATGCAGCCCGTCGCCCTACTTTCATCTGACACATTATAAGTAATATGTCCGCCATTTTGGGCTTCAGTTCGATGTCAATCAAAACTCAATCCTTCTTTTTTTTATTTCATCCGTGCTTGTGACTTGTGGGTATAAGCTTTAATAAGCTTTAGGTAGGTAGAATTGCATAAAACAGAAACGATACAAATTTAGATTTATGAAGATTTAGATTTATCAACTAATCTTTTTTATTCCCAGGTATTGACTATGCGGAGCTCCTTTAAAACTCCTAAAACTTTGTACTTTCAGTTATACTTTAGATTTCCGCCCTTTATTTATTTGCCAGTATAGTAAAATATAAAAACATACAGCGAATATATTAACAAATATTTTGGCAAATGGCGCGCAGGAATTGTAACTTTGTTGTAATAATTTTGGATAATAAATTATTTATTTATTTAGTTATCTCTTTTTATCGCGATACACCAGCGAAGCGCACGCAGGATTAGAGTCCGTGCACACCTCACGGCATAGGCCCGGCATGTCCAGCGCCCGGGCGCCCGGTGCATTGTCCCAAACAATGCGAAACAAAAAACAAGCAATGCGCCGCCGCCGGACCTGTGCCGGTGCGGTGGGCACAGACCCATATAATAAGCAGAGATAATTAATTTACTACGTTATAATAAGGGCATAAAAATTCTTTGGTGATATTAAAAAATACAATGTGATATAATATCCGGATAAATTAAGAATGCTTCGTCTACATACATAATAACTTGGACTGCAATAAAGATATTTGTATTTGTATTTGTATTTAGCATGCTCCGTGGTACCTACTTAGTGGGATTCATCGATACACCATAAAGCAACTACCACATTACTTGCTGGCCCGCTGCGAGTTCATAAAGGCCGTATTCCGAGACACGCTAAAATCAATAATATCGATATTATCGCACTAAAAGCGCGTACCGTAAGGCCGTGAGCGCGACAATGAAATCTCTTGTAAACGTCATGACCGACGCCATCTTGCAATATCGCCGTCCGTGATTGGTTGTTCAGAGTCATTGACAGCGCCCAAAGTCGTGAGCACAATATCTGAATCGGAACACTGAATAATCAACGTGAGTGTTGTGAGCGATGATAGCGATTACAGCGTGAATCGGAATAGGGGGAAAGTCTATGTCGACTTCACGAATAATTATTGTTTATATGTCTAAAGGTGCAGTCTGTCAGCGACGCATGTTGGGACGTTCCGTTCTGGAATGCTGGGCCTGTAGTTAGGCCCTACCTGGTGTTAATAATGCAGAGATCCATGCGATCACTGCCTATAGCACAAGCCGGTTTCGCAGACATCTCGCTGAAGACATATGCCAACGTAAATGTTGCAACGTAAAACTTAAAGACAAAGCCAGCTAAGCAAAAATTCAGAGAATGGGCAGCAGCGTTCTCCTTAGTACAATAAAATCTTCTGCAATCCGCTTATCAAGCCACCTGTCAAGCGCAAGGTGGTTATGACAAACGTTCATAGTGGCGTTTTCTGGGATGGCCTGTTTAGCAGTGGACTATGTTTATATAGATGGAGGGAGCGGGGAGGTTAATATACGTAAAAATATACAACCGATACAAAATACTATAGTTTACTATACAAATTAATAAAAACAAAAAAAAATTGCATAAAAATTACATACTTATTGACTACAAGGTGACCATGAATTTGTATGTTATCCCGAAAGTGGGTTAATCTACACCCCAAGGTAGATAATGTTTCTTCTACGACATTACTAAATTAAAAGTTTTTCATTGAAGAATTGCCATGGGAAGTGTACGTTCGAAAATAGACTTAGGGCAGCTGGGTGGTTGAACTTCGTCCTTGACCGAGTGCACATAAATGAGTTTAACGACCTGTGTTTAGAAATGAATTTGTAGTATCTTGTTACTTCTTGTAGCGATCGCACGTGCAATTTTGCGAGTGGATTTATTTTTTACCATGGAGGTTTTGAAACACCCAGTTTCTAGTAAGGCTATCATAACTTGAAGGGCATCATGGTGCCAGTCCCCCCATTTCGGGATAACATACCAATTCAAGGTCACCTTGTATATACAACCCGCACCATTAATGATATTCTAAAAAATTTATTTAAAAAACACGTTATTGAAAATAACATTTCAAACATTTTCGTACTTTTCTTTTGTTTTTCAGATAATATCACTCGCTTATTCCTGCTTCAATATGCTACGTCAAAGAAGCTAAACTTTAACATATTAATAATTAACATATTGTAGGTAAACCATGTAAAGAATTCTAGCTCTGTGAGGTAAACATTTAAAGCAAGTACGTACGCAGGAATTATTAAAATGTTGGTTATTGCATTCTCCGAAATCGTTATGCGAGACTGGACACGTTGACATTTACGAACAAAGTCTTCTATAACACTATTGATTTCTAAATAGGAGCTCTAAGCTCTTGGAGATCACCCAAGACGCCACACTGCGCTCGACTTCTAGTTACGGCACCGCCTTCGCCATCCAGCCTTATCCTTCGTACCCAGGTCGCCATCGCTCCAACACTGTTCCGCAGTTGCACCGTGGGGAGTTCACATCAGTCAGACCCCTGATGCGACCTAAAACATTAGGAACTGAAATAACTTTTTTCTTTCATTTCAATTCATTAAATAATATTTAATCTTGATTTCGTTTTATTTTATTCATTTTAATATACAAGGTGACCTTGAATTGGTATGTTATCCCGAAATGGGGGGGACTGAGACCTCGATACCCTACAAGTTGTGAGAGCCTTACTTGAAACTGGGTGTATCCAAACGGCCATGGTAAAAATAAATGCACTCGCAAAATTGCACGTGCGATCGCTACGAGAGTCAACAAGATACTATAAACTCATTTCTAAACACAGGTCATTAAACTCATTTATGTGCACTCGGTCAAGGACGAAGTTCAACTTTACATGGCATTTCTTCAATGAGAAACTATTAATTTAGTAAAGTTGTAGAAGAAACTGTCTACTTTGGGGTGTAGATTTACCCCGTTCCGGGATAACATACCAATTCAAGGTCACCTTGTATACAGGGTGATTGGTTCGTAGACCGTATCCTTTTAGGGTGTGCCTAAACAAGTCTTGGGCTATCGTTTAAGCGTTACATTCGTTCAGCTATTTTTTTATTTATTTTTAAGTTATTAAATATTTTGTGGAAATAAGGAAAATTTCCGGTTTTCGATCTTAAATCACTGATTTCTAAGAGTATGGGTATTAACTAATAAGTTTTTGATATTAATTACATAAAAAAACCTCAGTGACTCTATTGGCACTTAAACTTCATCATAATTAAGCATAGTTTTATAAACAGCGTTTAAACGTGAAACAATTTTTTTCCTGAAATCATTTTCAGGAAAAAAATTGTTTCACGTGTGAGGCAAAAAAGTTTTATCTCATAAAGTTGACAGAATCCATTTTTAGGTAAATCACTTTTAAAACATGCCCTTTTCAACGGCTTTCCAATGAGATACCATTTATCAAAAAATATGGATGGGTGCCAAAGATATTCACAACCAAATGTGTCTGCCCCATCCTCACAACACGAAATCATCCAAGTAACACATACTTGGTATCACGATCAACGTTAAGCAACAAAGCAAGAGTTAGAGCAACCAAGTAGGTAGTCATAAACAGATTTTTAAGTATCAATTATTGACGCACAGAGTCTACCGCACGAGTAGAAATCGGACAAAATGGCGGGAAATAATCGTAAATCTAGTAAATTGTAGATTACTATGTGCTTTTGTGAAGTCTCATGCTTGAATTTAATTCAAAAGTACACGTTTTACGGTTTCATTAGTTTTTATCATCTTACTCTAAGCTGGGCTCTAAGATTTGGTGCAATAGCAAAGTAAAACCTTAAACTAAAATAAAGTTAAGCTCATAATATGTAAATGATAGGTTAATAGGTATGTACTATCTTAAATATACCACGAAACATTAGAGTTGTCAGCTTAGCTTGAAATAGTGACGGTGGCAGATATTGTGGTAATAGATTTACCACAATCTCTGTCTAATCTAAGCCATCAATTATATTGTACCTATTTAAATTACAATTTCCTTAACGCTTTCAATGAATCGCACTAAGACCAAACCCATCAATGATCATAGTCTAATATTAATTTGCTTCACTTTGTATAAAGTCCTGTATGGATTGTTCGCGCAGCGGAGAACGCGCGAAGTCGACATGTCACCGTCTTTTTGTAAAAACCAACCGTCTTACCATAAAAGATTTAGACGCGCCTTAAACACTCGTTGAACAGTGGTATCTGATAAGTATGGGAATAACGGGATATCTAACTAGGGGAGCACAGTTAAACACAATGGTTAGCAGCAAACTGATCTATAATATTACGACGGTAGGTACCAAAACAAAATACAATAGTAATCACGCCTACCCACAATACTACTTAATTAATTATAAACACTACAATCCTCCACCCTTAAATCTATAATAGGTAAATAGGTATCTGATATTACATTAATCAACTATAACTTAAATCTACTTATCTATTCCTTAAATCCAAATTAACGATGACAACTGAACCACCGATACGTAACTACAATTATTAGTATGGGCTATATATAAGTTCCTACTTATATGTATTAATACGATTAACAATAGGTGGCTGCGCTAAGCCCTCTCAAAACTACTAAGTTACCCCTACTCGGTCATCAGCTGTACCTAACATACATAAATACCTAAGTACTACTGTTAACACATAATAAAATTATGGAATGATAATAACGTTTGTTTTATAGATTATAGATACCTACCACATCAGACACTCGCTACGCGCGGTATGATATACCTACATTGAACACGACAGCAAGTCTACATATTTTAAAAATGATTTACAAACTGTAGGTTATGAAAGTAATGGTAGGTAGGTACCTACAATCCCACATGTAACATTTCTGTACACACTACAGTAACTAGTACCTAATAACAATTATTAAGAATTGTTGAATTCTACACCATATCTCAAAACAGGTTTTCGAACGCGTCTTACAATAGTTTCTACCTTTTGACCCGAGACGGTACCTGGAACGGTAGCGGGAGGTACTTCGACACATTGACCTACATCTTTGCCAGCTGGGCCGGCTGCCTGCACTAATTTGCTCTCTCTCGCCCCCTCTTTAATCGGAGACGCCTCCGGGACGCCCTGGGCTGCGGACCCTGTCTCGAGCGCCGACAGCCCGGCCCCGGCTACCCCGCCGTCGGTACCCTCAGATGGGAAGACGCAAGTGCTCCTCCGCTTTATCTGATCGATATGTCTATGCGCTGCCGAGCCGTCAGACGTTTTAACCGCGTAGTTGCTTCTACCAAAACGCTCCACTACTTTCCCCTCTGACCACTTAGTATTGTTAGTTCCGAAGTTCCGATACCACACGGAGTCTCCAGGACAGAGTTGCCGCGAGCCCCTCCCCTTCTCACCCGCTATTAGTTCCTTACTCTGCAGCCTACTTCCGTGATCTGGTTTCAGCATATCTAATCTAGTTCTTAATCGTCTCCCTTGTAACATGTGAGCGGGACTTTCACCTGTCGCACAATGGGGCGTGTTATGATAAACTAACAGATATCGCTGTATTGCTAATTCGGGATCTACGCCTTCGCGGCGGGCCTTTTTTATGACGTTTTTAATGAGCTTCACTGCGTTTTCGGCCGCTCCGTTGGAAGCCGGGTGGTACGGTGCTGAAAAAACATGATACACGCCATTACTCTCTAAGAATTCTTTAAATTGTTTGCTAGAGAATGGTGGACCGTTATCAGAAACCACGCGTTTGGGGATGCCCCATCGTGCCCATGATTCTCGTAATTTTGCAATCGTGGCGTCCGCGGTTGTACGAGTCATTTTGAATGCTTCGACCCACTTAGACCTAGCATCTACCGTGATTAAATATGTCTGGCCCTCGATTGGGCCAAGGAAGTCGAGATGTACCCTTTCGTACGGGGAGGCTGGCCAGCGCCACGGCGCGACGGGAGCGCCAGGCGGCGCCGGCGCCACCGCGGCGCACGTCTCGCACGCGCGGCACTGCGCTTCTATAGCCTCGTCAAGCCCGGGCCACCATACGTACGAACGCGCGTAGGCCTTTGTTTTCACGATGCCCATGTGGGCTCCATGTAGTTCCTGCAGTACCCGTTGCCTACATGACTCTGGGATTACTAACCTGTGGCCCCACATAAGGCACCCAATTTCTACGTATAGCTCATCCTTCCTAGCTGAAAACGGCTCAAGCTGTTTCATATCGACTTGCTTAGGCCAGCCATTTTCGATGAACCCATACACCCGACTGAGAAGGGGGTCGCGCGCTGTTTCCTTTCTTATCGCATTATTATCTAACAACATGGCCTCCGTTGCGAAGTGTAGGTATGTTTGCTCGGGAGGCTCATAGCCGGTGTTCTCGGCTACCGGTAGCCGCGACAATATATCCGCGCAATTACTGTTTGTATTTATGTACTCAATGTCAAAATCATACGCCGACAAAATGAGGGCCCATCTTTGCATCCGGCTCGCAGCCATCGTAGGAATACCCTTTTGCGGTCCAAAAATGCTAACTAACGGCTTGTGGTCAGTTTTCAGTTTAAACTTCCGCCCGTACAAGTACTGATGGAATTTTTTAGCACAGTAGACGATGGCAAGCGCCTCCCTGTGTATCTGCGCGTATGCCTGCTCAGCTTTGGTGAGCTTTCTAGACACGTACGCGACGGCGCGCTCGTCCCCCCGCGCGTCACGCTGCGACAGCACGCCGCCGACGCCGACCGCGCTCGCGTCGCACGTGAGCACCAGCTCGCGGCTCGGGTCGTAGTGCGCCAGCACGCGGCTGCTCACCAGCAGCTGCTTCACGCGGTCGAATGCGGCCGCGTGCCGAGCCGTCCACTCCCACCGCACGCCGTCACGCAACAGCCCGTGCAACGGGTGGAGTATTTCGCTGAGATTTTGAACGAATCGCGCATAGAAATTTACCATCCCTAGGAAGGACTTTAGCTCCGTTACGCTATTAGGGCCAGGCATGTTTTTGATCGCATTGAGTTTTTCCGGGTCAGGCCTAATGCCATTTCGATCTACAATGAAACCTAGGTATTTCACCTCTTTTTCCAAAAAAGAACACTTACTTTGCTTAATTTTTAAACCGGCTGTTTCTAACCTTTGAAAGAGAATTTCTAGCGACTTTAAGTGAGTGGCCCTATCCTTTGCGGTTAAAATTAAATCGTCTGCAAAACATTGCACTCCAGGTATCCCACTAACTACCCCACTAATAATTCGCTGGAAAATACCGCTGCTGGACGCAAGTCCATATACTAACCGGTTATACCGGAATAGACCGCGATGCGTATTGATAACGGTAAATTTTTTCGACTCTTCTGAGAGGCATATCTGTGCGTAGGCCTGTGACAAATCGATTTTCGTAAACTCCTCCCCCCCAGCTAGGTTCGCAAGCAACTCGTCTACTCTCGGCAGCGGATACCTATCAACCAGAAGTATGGGATTGAGCGTTACCTTAAAATCGGCGCATATGCGCAGCGCGCCGTCACCTTTGGGCACCAACACAAGCGGCGTAGCCCAGTCCGAGCAGTCTAGGGGCTCGATGACACCGTCGCGCAGCATGGCGTCGAGCTCGGCATCGACGCGCTCCCGCAGCGCGAAGGGCACGCTCCGCGCGCGGTGGAACACCGGCGCGGCGCCCTCGCGCACCCGCAACGTCGCGCGCCCTCCCGTGTACCGTCCCAGCCCTCCGCTCAATACATCTTTATGTCTGTCGAGAATAGTACGAAGTTTATTATCTACGGGCTCAATTTTGAAGTTACTACTGCCCAAACCAGAGGGGTATCGTAGCACGGGAATCTGTATCTCTAACTCAGCCAGCCACTGACGGCCTATTAATGACGTCACTCCCGTATCGATCACATATAGGTCTAGCGACCTTACAATATTCTTGAATCGTACATTAACTTTTATGCTACCTAGGGGGCGCACTCTGGACTTTCCATCGTAAAAAAGAAACACATATTTTGACTTCTCTAACTTAATGTCACTAAACAGCTTTTCATATGTAGTTCTGCTGATACAAGAGCACGGCGTCCCCGTGTCTACTTCCATTTTTATCACCGACCCGTTAACACATATGTCAAGACTCACCGGTGTGTAGTCACCTAGCACCATTTGAAATAGTGGTTCAACCTCGTCCTCTTCCGAAGGCGAGCTGTCGCGGCCATCGCCACCAGCCACCGCCACCGTCGCCGCCTCTGCTGGCTGCACGTAATGCGCATCGTATGTGCGCGCGCCGTTCCCTCCACCGCGCCTGGAACCCATTTCTCGCCGGCGCGCTGCTCCATCCGAGCCTTTATACGGGCACACCCTTCTCAGGTGCCCTTTGTTCTTGCAGCTGCTACACACGAAGTTTGTGTATCTGCAGCCACCCGTCTGATGCTGCCCTCCGCACGCCCCGCACCTGGGTCCCTGCTGCCTTCCCGCCGATGAGCCATTTCCCGCGTACTGCGCACGGCCGCGCGATGACGTGACACGGAGTGCGTGTACTGCGGCTGCCGTCCCGCTGCTCGACGATAAGTATGGGAATAACGGGATATCTAACTAGGGGAGCACAGTTAAACACAATGGTTAGCAGCAAACTGATCTATAATATTACGACGGTAGGTACCAAAACAAAATACAATAGTAATCACGCCTACCCACAATACTACTTAATTAATTATAAACACTACAGTATCATGAATTCCATACCACAAATCCGCGCCTAACACTCGTTTAAGATAGACGGGCGTTAAACACGTGCTAAAATTTAAATATCCTCAACCCTTAGTTAACAGTTGTTTAACTGTCGTCTTACCTAATTTTGAATAAAATGCTACTTAAACTAAAAACTACTTACTTTAAAAAGTATCGTGTAATTTTTGGATAATAAATAAAGATATTTATGGAGTTTTGGCGGGAACGCGGAAGAGTTCACGTCGTTGCATTGTATTATTTTTCAAAACTTTTGCTTTTTCCAGTGTTAATGTTTAAAATTGGTGGCGTTTTACGCATTAAGTGCTGAATTACGAGCAGGAGTGAGGGCAAGTGATATAATGTGGTGAAACGTGACTTTTCGTGTTGCTTCCAAAACTCCATAGAAGCTTCTAGTAAAGTTGCCACCACTTTGCCGGAGCATGACTTAGACTGGACTATGACTACCTGACTTAGACTGGACTATGACTATGACTAGGACATGACTTTACGTGAAATATTTTATAACACGATGAAAATATAATACTTGACACTGGCTAAATACACTATGTGTGGAGCCAAAATATAAAGAAAAAAAAAAGATATTTATTATTGTATTAATACACAACGTGAATGAGTTTACCCATTTCAATATTATGATGATTACGTATCATTTTAAAAGGCTATACAAGTTAACAATAGATTTCGCCCGTACAATAACTTTAGACTGAGTAAAAGTTATGCTGCAATTTGATCCTCATGGTCGATCTATAGATAAGCTCGCATAGATTTATATATCAGGATATGCCCGAAGGAACATTTTATTTTGTCAATATGGCGTGGGAAAAGTCAGCACCATCTATTAGATTTTGCGTGAAATACGACAAGGTGAGAAAATAAGGTGCCTATCGCTGCCATTATGTCAGTCAATGTTTATGTCTACGATGATTATTCAAAATATAAATTCGATTATTTTGTTACAAAACAGAGTGTAATATTGAAAATATTGAATTACTTGAGGTAAGAAACTTGGTCTTTCTTTTTACTGCACTTTTGAGTATAGATTGTGCAACCCTTCACAATACAACTTGGCATATTTTGTTTGTGACATTCGACCGATGCCTTCTAACTTCCATCACAGACTGAGCGCTAGTGGATGCCAATCTGTGAAATTGGCTCCCACTTTGAAGCGACGTTTTAACCTGTCATTAGGCCTGTCCTTAATATATATGTCTATGTAAGCTCAACATAAAAAAGAATCCTAAAACTGAACTGAACCTACATATTATTATCCTACGTCGCACTTTGTCAGTGACCATCCTCAAAGAACAATACAGAAATACTAATGGCGGGACGAGCGAGGCATACCTGACGTGCCCTTTTTTTGGAGCACCCCACGCATACCAGCGCTGTCACCATACACGCACAGTCAAACTTCACGCTAATAACGTTCCGTTTTTTCTATGGTCACAGCTATGACGCTAACATGTATTGGATTTACAAAATGAGTTCTGCGCGGAATGAAACGTTTCGTATGATGTTACCTTATTTAAAAAATGTGGATCGAGTTAGACAGTGTTTAAGTAAACACGGTATAAACATGGTTTTGTAGTGGCAAAAATAAAACATCCATTTAAGGAGCATTTAACTTTTAGACGCTGTCTAACTAAAAATGTGTCTAAGCTATGTTTAAAATTATTTTTTTGGTAAGACAGCAATTGTTTTTTTTATCAACGATAGGCTAGCATTTAACCACGGTCTCACATGGTAGGTGACAACGCGGTCGACGATGGAACTTGCTTGCCTAGAATCGTGTTTATAAAAAACGAAAAAAAAAAACGGTTATTTATAAGCCGTCGATTTATTGTAAACTGACAATTTGTCTTACAATAAAATGGATGAATTTACGATTATTTATAAAAGTAATTGCCCAGGGGTGAGTTTATAAACAAACGATTTTTAGAAGCTTTTAATTGTGAACTAACCCGTATTAATGCACCAATTTTTGCTGTAATTTGTTGTTTTTTAGAGTCACTAGTGGCTAACCAGTAGGTTACGATGACGAGCGAAGCGAGGAGGAGTGTTAGGTCAGTTTTTATCACACTAAATGTACGCAATGCAATAAAATAAAGTGATGCCGATTAATTATAAATAACCAAAAATTGTGAGTTTACAAATAACCGCTATTTTTTATAAACAATCGGTTCTTACAAAAATACGGTGGCAAATACACAGCTGACACAGCTTAATGTTTTAGGGCGCGCCTCCTCAAGCGTTAATTTGATAGGTACCTTCTACACTTTTCTCTGTAAGAGTCGATAGGTATGGTATTATAAGTAATTGCGCCTACCAATACTTAGATTTTAATTTCCCATTTAAGTGAACGTAATTTAATCCACATCAACGTAAACTGCTATTACTTAGAACCAAGGGGTTAATTTACTACTTTATGAGAGAAACATAAAAGCTTGATTATGGACAACATAACGAGCATCAATTTAGTAATATAAAATTGCAGAATTATTAAAATTGTTACTTATAATTTAATTTAATTCCGTCTGTCTTTCTGCTACGAAGTTCTGCACAATATAGATTTCACAATGTTGGAAAGATATAAAAAGAGATTGATATCTTATTTGAACAAAGAAAATTTTGATTATACTCAGGAAACAGTGGACCCGTTTGAGTATCATGGTTACTATCATATTTATGCAAAATTATTTTGCGTCATGGACTGTGAAAAGATAGAATGGTGGATGTAAGTACCTATATACCTAATACAATAAAATTATTGTAAACTTCTAAAAACAAAATTGTGGTGCTATAAAAATTATCGCAGCATTTTTCGAGATAAAAGTTTCATTATATATGAATCTATTAACTATTTTTCATGAAAAGACTTTGCAAGCATGGTTATTAAATAAAGGTCCCGTTCCCTAATTAGGTAGTGTAAGTAAAAGTAAGTAAGCTAATTAGGTATACCCGATACTTACACTAATTGAAATTAAGCAATAGTCTTACAAAGCAAGAAAGTTTAGCTTCACGCTGAAAGATGTATTTTTCTGCTTATAGATAGCTCATCGAATCATCGATGACGTAGGTAGGTACTTCTGTGGGACATTATAAAAAATATTACAACGATAAGGAACCGAGAAAATTATATAACATAATTATCTTAATAAAAGTTTCAATATTGTACGTTATTGATTGAAGGTACATCTCACCGGTGGGCGTCGCCATGAGTGGAGTTTTGGCTGCGACATTATGCACAATCACCGTCATTCATTCTGCAAAGACCTTTGAAATTCATGTCATGACTGAATGTGGAACGTATTTGATTGTAATGTGTTACAAATTGGTCATAGTTTCTTGTGTCTTCAAGAATAAACCACAATATCACAAGTTAATGCGAGCGTTAAGATATGACTTTGAATACATTTGCACAAAAGGAGTGAAATATAGGTATGTATGATTTTAATATAATATAATTATACTCGCAGAATACCTAGTCACTTCAATCAATTTTTTTTATAGCCAATAAAACGATCGCATTTCGTAAAGGAAATAAGGCTCAAACTATGAGTTAGTACCGTTCGGCCCCACATTCCAAAAAATTAAAATATTTTTAAAGTCATATACTGATCGCCATTTTTTCCATAAGTACCAAAAATGAGAAACGTACAGTCAGCAATACTACGAATTATTATTGTTATATTATTATGGCTTCATAAATACTTTCATTCCTTTTTCATTTAAAATACTTAAGTTAAAAAAAGAAATGAGTGTATTTATTTAGGCTGTGGATTCGATTCCCACCCAGAATAAACATTTGTGTGATGAACATAAGTGTTTGTTCTGTATCTGGGTGTTATATTGTATTCTATGTATGTATTATTTACAATACAAAAAGTATCTAAGTATTATAATATCAGTTATCTGTTTCCCAGAGTACAAGCTTTGCTTGCTAAATTAATCGCAGTGCCATGCGTTGAGTGATTGAATGTTGATTATGGATGGCTAACCCCTCCTTTACTTTGGAGCAATAAGCATACAAAGTACTAATAAAAATTAAAAACCAAATAAATACCTACTGCTAAAATAGGTATTTTTTTGTGCTGGCGAGGTCTATGTTCGCATAGAACTACTAGTTATTTTTTTTTTTAGGAATATGCTTAGGTACTTATTCTAAGGGTATATATAATTTATTTTCTTATTATTTTACAATAATTTATACTCTGAGACAGCCTTTGTTGATTGATATTTCCTAATACTTCAATCCAGTCATGGTGTTATCTCAAGTAATATGGATAAGAGAAATCGCATGCAAAGCAGACATTGTAATATGGATAATCCAAGACCTTTTGGTGGATGTACAGCCTACAAAAAACAAAGAAAGAAACGAGTATTACGATCAACTAATCCGCCACAGGATGAGAGACATCATTTCGATGCATCACTCCATGTTCGAGTACGTTTTTACCTTTTTGGTTAATAATTTACCATTTATTAACACAAGTTTTGGGAAATACCACTATAGTACATTATAATACAAGTGTGGGAAGTTGACCATTACACTCGAGGCGGTAATATGCGCGCGAGCCACAGGCGAGCGCGATATAGGAGCCGAGAGTGAGATTAGTGTTAATGTTTAAAATTGGTGGTGATTTATGCATTAAGTGCTGAATTACGAGTGTAGGCAAGTGATATAATGTGGAGAAACTTGGTTTTTCGTGGTACCTTCAAAATTCCTTATTAAGCTTTTAGTAGAAAATAAGGCGGCCTAAAATTTCTGACACCAGGGCTGACCACTTACTTGCCTACACGAGAAGAAGAAGAAGTAGAAAATAACTATTTCAATACCTAGTTTATTAATCAACTTTTTGCATGTCTATTTCGTAGGTTGATGCAAGATTTTGCATCAGTTTACAAAAAATGCTTGTTGTTTGAACAAAAAGTGGCTTCACCCGTTATGTGTTTGACTGCATACTGTTTTTCCGAGGTAAGATTTGATAAATAAACGCATAAAAATGGCTAGTAGGTACTGCGAAGCTAATTTTCTTCAAAGCTCTAATTTGTATTTCAGCCCCCAAAAACTTAATTACTTATACTTATTTTATTTCAGAAATATGACGAAGGAGAGTTTCAAGGGATATTGCTCATTCTCTGTTTCGCGGTATTCGGAGTGGTGCTTATACCAAGCCTCCTATGCACCTTCTTACTTGAAAAGGTAGAGTTATATTTCTATTATTGTCATTGGGATGCTGTTCACTCTCTTCAAAATTTATGACGCCAAAACCATTTTTAAGTAATATATGGAAAGTATTCAAGATTGAAAATAAAAATGCCAACCAAATAAAGGTCATAAAGCTCATTACACCTACCCGGCACTCGATCAACACCGCCTCGTCGCATAGCGTTGACAGGTAGTCCATGGTTGGACTACGCCTTGTTACTTGTGAACGTCATGAGATCGAAGCGTCCACTCGCCGTCCGCGCGTGGACAGCTTGCGGGCGAGGTGCTCGGGTGACGATACAGCGTTGATGTTATGAGCGCAGGCTCATACAAGTTTATATAAAACTAAAGAATAATAAAATGCGCTCGAAGCCTTTAGTCTGCAAAAAAAAGGATATTATGTAATAGTAGTATAATATTACACATATGGTAGTAGGTAGGTAACAACTTTTTTGGGGTTTGGCCACCTTTATTGACGTAGTAAATTTATAAAAATATTTTTATAACTTTTGTCTAATGGTCTGTCAGTCAGTATGATGTTTTGTTTTATCAAATGTTAACCTATCGTTGAAAAAAAAAAGACTTCACCAAAAATAAATCACGAGATGAATTTCAATGCCTCTTACTGCAATATATTTTTTGGAGCTCTGGTAGCTATCAAAATGCTTTGTTTTGTTATCAAAATAGGTTTATCCAAAAAGGAGTTAGAAATTCTTTAGACAAGGGCATCCATCGCAGTGAGTAGGAAAAATATCATTGATCCTTCGCGCCTGCGACTGCGAATATAGGTACATAGGTATATAGATACTAGCATCAATGCAATACTGCAAGTTTTTTTAGGTAAGTATATAGAGTTCTTATACAGGGTGATTGGTTCGTAGACCGTTTCCTTTCAGGGTGTGCTTAAACAGGTCTTGGGCTATCTTTTAAGCGTAACATTAGTTCAGCGATTTCTTTTTATTTAAGTGTTATTCAATATTTTGTGGAAATTGGGAAAATTCCCCGTTTTCGACATTAAATCACTGATTTCTGAAAGTACGGGTATTAACTAATAAACTTTTTATATTAATTACATAGAAGAAACTTCAATAACTCTACTGACACTTAAATTTCATCATAGTTAACCATAGTTTTATAAACAGTGCTTAAACGTGAAACTATTTTTTCCTGAAAATTATGATTCTGGCAAAAAAGTTGATATATCTCAAAAGTTTGACTGAATTTTAAATTACTTTAAAAACATGTATTTTTTAAAGACTTTTTAATGAGATGCTATTTATCAAAAAATATTCATGGGATCTCTTAGCAGACACGTGCGTGACGTACCTCCGTAACATTTCCACTTTTATTAACGAAAACGCGCTTAATCGCTTGTCAATGGTGCGGAGCACGTTTCTAAGAAGTACGCGTTACGTATAAGCCGACTGCTCTAGATATTTCTTCTAATTTCTAGTCTACTTCACGAATAACAATTTGATATGTTTAAAGGTGCAGTCTGTCAGCGACGCGTGCTGGGACGTCCCGTTCTGGAATGCTGGGCCTGTAGTGAGGCCTTACCTGGTCCTAATAATGCAGAGATCCATGCGACCGCTGCCTTTAGTAGAACCTGGGTTTGAAGACATCTCGCTCAAGACGTATGCCAACGTAAGCCAGTGTATATTTCACTAAGTTTTAAACCGCTTTTATATCTACTTAGGTACGTACTCGCTTTCTTGTGTCTTTAGTCCAAATAATTTTCAGCCTTACAAAGTTGTCACAGAATAAGTATTCCTTATCTACTTAAAATGGATATGGCAGAAAACACTAACTTAACTAACGTTTATCAGCACGGCCCTAAACTGCAATAGATTTTCAAACATTTTACATACTTTTTTTAGATTTCGATAAACTACTAGAGGCTTTAAGCTTTAAGCATAATATAGCCACATACCTCAGACAGTCACTAAATGACTATGCACTTTGATTATAGGTGCCTACACTAGAAATACCAACGATTGATCGAACGTCATTTTGTAGAGTTACTCTAAGGATGAAAGTAACTTATTTAGTCCCGAGACGGAGTTTGGCGTCCGAGCGTAGCGACAAAGATGAAATTAGGTAAAGAAAGAATGAGTCTATGAGTCTGAATCTTTGCTACAGTGAAAAAATTATAAACAAAACTCTACAACTCAAAAAAGCAAATGAAGATCGGGTTTCTGCTTTCCCTTTTATGACAATGCGATCTCAAACTTTTATTTTGGTTACTGTGATAGACATGTGACTTTTTCAATCTATAATGATTTAATTAATCAGCAATGTGCCTTCATTACTCAAGCTAACTACCTGCTGCATTAATAAAATATGGTGATTTGAAACAACTTTCTTTTTCAGATAATATCACGGGCTTATTCCTGCTTCAATATGTTACGTCAAGCTAATCTTTAGATTAAGTATTGCACTGATTTACAATATTTATTAAAATTTTGCTTAATTCATTCTTCTTCTCTCTTAACGTACTTCAAACCATAATCACTGTCGTGAAAATATCATCTGTTGGGCCTACCAACACCTGCATTGATAAATGAATCAACTGAAGGTAGATTTAATACCTACCAATTTATTTAATAATTTAATTCTATTTTTAGTTTAATTTTCACATTTTTAAAAAGATTCCCGCAATACACAATACTTAGATAATACTTTAATAAAATGGCCCACCTAATTATTTTCTTTTTATTTCACTTGCCGATCTTCAAACTATAAAGAAAATTGGTACAAATAATGTTTTTACAGGAACCTAGCACTAAACGCCAAATCAAAAACATGCATTTCTATTCTTAAATAAGGAAATGAGATGCCCACAGCCAGTATAACCAAATTAATGCCACCCAAACGGGAAACAAATTTTTTTTATAAATTGAATGAATTATTTTCTAATTTTTGTATTTTTTTACGCTTGGTAGTCTTGCGTTTGACCACCATCTCACCTGATGGGAAGTGACGATGCGGTTTAAGATATAGGTAACACGCCTGCCTAGAAGATACCTGTTCACTCTCGATTTGAAAACTCCAAGGTTGTAAGTAGTTCTCGGGAAATACAAACGCCGGCAAAGCATTCCACTCTTTGGCTATTCGCATATTAAATGTGGAGGCAAAACGCTTTGTCACTTGCCAGAGCCAATGGTCATACCTGCCAAATGTAGAAAATAAACATCCTGCTTGTAGTTAAGATAGGTACCTAACCTATATACCGATCGATACAGAACAAATCAATGTTATGGAACAAATCTCTCTATACTAATATACTTTGCGCATTGGTTCGATATACCCTGTACATGCAGAAAGTCATTATCAAACAGCTTGAATAGGACAAACCTAAAGATAAACTCGTTGTGAATTTATTTAATTTAAAAAGCAAGCAAACTCTGCAAAGGTGGTGTTTAGGACAGGAAGCCTCAAGGAATGAGTTTCATCTACTACTATATCAGTCATATTATTTCTATTTTGAAGCGTGAATTAATCTACCCGTATGATAAGTATTGCTTCGGACCAGTTAGGTGTTAATTTTCTACTTAATGCGAATAACATAATAGCTTGATTATGTATAAGACAAGTGCCAACAATTTTATCAACACTTATAAACTGCAGTCCTATTAAAATTGTTAGAGTCAGCAAAAACTCATCACTCTTTTATTATAGTTAGAATCTCTCAGCTACAAAGTTGTTTTTAACATATTTTCATAATGTTTAAAAGATATAAAAAGAGACTGTCAGCATACCTAAATAAAGAAAATTTTGATTATACTCAGGCATCAGTGGACCCGTTTGAGTATCATAGTGTCTTTCTTGCGTTTGCTAAATTGTTTAGCATTGTGGACTATGAGGAATTAGATTGGTGGATGTAAGTATATATTTTATATTATATTTTTATTGTTTATACGCTTGCAATCATAAAATGAAATTTTGAACCATTCAATGATTTTGCGATGTTAGTAGGTATTCATTTGTTTTTTTTTTTATTGGTTTAAGGTACGTCTCACCGGTTTGCGTGGCAGTCAGTGCGTTTCTGGCTACAGTTATATGTTTCATCACCGTCGTACACTCTATACAGACTTTAAAAATTCATCTTATCACTGAGTGTGGAACGTATTTGATAATGATGGTCAACAAAATGCTCATCATTTCTTGTACCTTTAGAGATAGAAAACACTACCACAGCATAATGCGAGCGTTATCCTTTGACTTTGAATACATTCGCACGAAAGGGTTGAAATATAGGTTTGTCAATTTCTTCTTTACGTAAAACTATTTAAATAGTGGAACTTTGTTATTAAATAGACAAAGACCCACATAAAAAAAGCAAATTTTGATCTTTTTTGTGTAACTTTCACTCCAAACGTCTGAACCAAAAATGTATCTATGAACTAAAATTTTGGGTTCGTGAAAACACACACCCGTGTGCAAAATAACAATTTTGGGGTTTGCGTTCTTAAAATAACTCAAGCTTGTTAAATATAATAACAACAGAGCAAAAAAAACGCTTCGCAAAGCGTCATATTTTTCAAAGCTCTGTAAATATAACAGAAGTTACTATTATCGTATAGGTAATCAAATCACATACTTAAGCAATATAATAATATCCTCACATAAAAAAAAAAAATGTCCTCACATATTTTTTTTTTTTTTAATGTGTTTTTTAATTTTCCAGAGACAGATACTTTGCAAACCAAGCATTCACCTTTAAATGGTGTGCTTTGGCTTTTACTTTCACAGCCGCCATTGGTATCGGCATGGGCTGTAGCACCGGCTTTGCGGTAGTCGTCTACTACGTGACCGATGATGCAAAAGGCGAGGGGCGACCGCTGCCATTTCCATTCTGGCTGTTTGGTTATGATTTGTCAGCCACTCCTGTCTACGAAATATTATTTGTTTTATCAGTTTTATTTACTTTCTTCCACACATACATGTACAGTTGTAAGTATTTATTCAGCTACATACCCATAGGTACCCATCGCTGGCCGCTGCGATCGTGGCGCGGCTGTCTACGAACACGAGCAGCGATGGGTACAAAATGGCCAGTTTTAACGTTTCATTGATGCCACTTGACGTGCCGGTGTGGCTGAAGCTTCTGCCATGAGCACGGTCTCTGTTGTCTGTTGTCTCCGGTGTTTGTGAAATATTGAGGACATCATTTAATCCGCAGTCTCGATACTAACTCAAGTATTATGGGTAAGAGAAATCGCAAGCAAAGCAGACATCGTAATATGGAGTATTCAGGACCTTTTGGTGGATGTTCAGCCTGCAAAAAACAAAGAAGAAAGCGAGTATTACGAACTACTAATCCGCCACAGGATGAGAGATATCATTTCGATGCATCACTCCATGTTTGAGTATGTTCTTTTCAGTTTACTCAAATTATGAATTATAGGTTGTTAATTAGTTGTTTTTGCAAGAAGAGAGGAAAGTTGATTATTGCCTTGAGTGTTGACGTTGAATCCCGAGCTAGTGAAGGGTTTTAGTATTCAATCACGGCAAAGCTCGTGATTCTAAGTTAGAATACTTAGCGTTAGATGAGCGTGTCTTTGTTCAATTTATACCTACTAAAATGTTGATAAAATTTTACTCAATACATAACATTGTAAGTACCTATCTGGTAAAAAATAAACCATGAAAATGTGACATCGCATGTTTTCTCCCTATGCCCTTCATTTAATTACCTTTTCAAGTAAAAAGGTAACTAATTTTCTTCGTCTATTCATTATGTGCTTTTTCAGTTTGATGCTAGAGTACGCAGCAGTTTACAAAAAGTGCTTGCTGTTTGAGCAGAAAGTGGCATCTCCCCTTATGTGTATGACTGCATTCAGCTTCGCAGAGGTAACATTTGGTTATTTTAAATCAAATCAAAGAAAAAAGAAAATAATTAAGTATTTGCAACAATTTCATAATAAACGATAAAGAAAATTAAATTTACGGTAGCGATTTCATAAACTTATAGCTACACTACACATAATTTTAACATACCCCTCTATAGCCTCCATCTATTAAACTGATTTTGTAGAAATATATGTCGGGATAATTTTGGTGGTCGAGTAGGTAAGTACCTACCACAGTTAGGTACCTATATAGTTAAGCGTGACGCGCGTCCAAAAAGAGAACTGACATACAGACAGCCAGACTGACAAAAAAATGGTTTTATCGTAAGCCTAGTAAAACAATTCCAAACTTTTTTTTAAATTTTATGCTATTTTAGTTTCAAATGTTACTTTTACTTAAGAAACTAACTAAACATTTATAAAACCTTAATATTCAACATTTTTGGAATAATAATTATTATTTAATTACAGTAAACTTCTAAAACTTGATGAACTGGGTGTTATATTGTATTCTATGTATGTATTTACAAACAAAAACGTATCTAAGTATTGTATCAGTTATCTGGTTCCCATAGTACAAGCTATGCTTAGTTTGGGGCTAGATGGCGCTGTGTGAAATGTCCACACATATTTATTATTATTTATTATTATTATTATTAACTATAATAATTATAATCAGTTATTTTATTTATTGTGACTGAACACTACCTAATTATGTATTGTTATTTCAAATAAATTTATGTTTCTATGGTTCAAATTACGATATTTATAACGTCACTCATGTCACTCATTCGTAAAATGCCAAAAAGGGAAATTACTCCGTCCTTTTTAGGTCATCAGTAGGCACTTCGTTAAAGCAACGTCTATTTTATTTCAGAAACTAGACGTGGGAGAGTTTCATGGAATATTGGTTATTCTTGGCACTGCGTTGGTGGTTATAATATTTATACCAAGCTATATGTGCACCTTCTTACTTGAAAAGGTAACTTTAATTGATACTAAATGAAGGGCACAGGGAGAAAACATGCGAAGTCACATTTTCATGTTTTTTGAACTGGCCATGCCATTGCATAGGTTCAAACGTGGCAGAACGAAATGCCGAAACATACTTTCCAGTAACATGCATGGAGTATTCTTCATTCAAAAATCATTCTTCAATACTTTAGTAAAGTTTAATTTGCGATTTTCTCAGTTCATTCACAAACTAAGTAGAGGATACAAGTTTATCGAATTTGTGACATTGCATGTTTTTTCGCTGTGCCCTTCAAATGCTTTACTTCGCAATGTTGTCGAAAATGATCTCGAAAGATGTTATTCTCAGGTATCCTATAGAGACGTAATAAATATGAGCCTATTTTAAACCTTGAAAAGAATCTTTCAGTAGGTAAAAGATTAATATAAATGGAATATAGAGATTGACTAGGTGGACCGACGATCTGGTGAAAACAACAGGGAGCCAATGGATGCAGCAACTCAAGGTGCCGCTCGATGGAGGCCTATGTTCAGCAGTGGACGTCTTCAAGCTGTTAATGATGAATGATAGATATTGAGATCATATTTTGTCAGTTGTTTATTGTTTATTGGTCAGCTAGGCATCATTTTAATAGCAGTGTCAATATGGTGTCAATAGATGGCGTAAGTATGCCCTGGCTTTAGGACAGATAGATATGGGTTCAAATCCCGATTGTGATGAATTTTTTTCATTCATTAATAATTTTTCTGTATTATATTTGCTTCTATCTAGGTATTTCACTTATCCATACAGTAATGTGCAAGCACTACTGTTTTGTGAATATCTGGCAAAGTGGTGGTAGGTACGGGTACGTTTGTAGAAACGCACTCTTGCAGGAAAAGTCCTACCATTATAGAATACTTAAGTACGATTTTTAACTTTCACCATTATCGATGAAGTGGCCAACTATAGGAAAAGACAAGTTAGGAAGTAGCTTATGTAGTCCGGCGAGGTACATAGTTACCGACACGTCAATTATAGGTACACAGTAAATTTTATTTATATTAAGTGATTTGTTATACCAATCTATACCTACCACCGTGATGGCGGTCCGTAGCTGGTAATAAAGCTTTTACTTTTCTCTTTCAGTAGTTGATATTTTATTACCCAAATTTAATAATATATAATTATAATAAAATTATACGGCTGATAAATGAAATACATAATTATGTCCGTAGGTACAATCTGTCAGTTATGCGTGTTGGGACACCCCCTTCTGGAACGCTGGACCGGTGGTTAGGCCATACCTGGTCTTAATTATGCAGAGGTCTATGCGACAACTGCCTTTAGTAGCAGCTGGTTTCGAAGACATATCTCTTCAGACTTATTCCAGGGTAATTTTTTTATAATATTAATTTTTACTTACATTTTTTTGTTCCATCCATATTTTTGGAAAAAACCGTGATGTTTTTTCAATTATTATAGCTGGACGACGTTCATTGCTGAACATAGGCCTCCCCCATTTAGGCGCCATTAGCGTCATTTAGGGCATAGAGGTGAGGTTATCATAATCACAGCAGGCATTTAGTGACCGCACTCATCATTATCATCAACAGCCTGAAAACGTCCACTGCTGAACATAGGCCTTCCCTAGAGAACGCGGTGGTGTTGATCGGCTTCTCGCTTCCTGCATCAATCGTTTCCCGTGGTTTTCACCAGTCTGCACTATATAGACATAGATTAAGACCGAGGAGAATGCGGCTGCTTATTCCCTAGATATCTGCAGCCGGCGTGGCTTTTACCTACGGCACCAGCGGGGCGAAGTGATGTGTGATCTTATTCATACTCCGGGACTATTTACATAATTATGTGCATTCAAAAAGTCTAAACTTAAATAACTTTAAAACAAATTCAATAAATAAATCAACTTTTACTTAATTATTCAATAAAAAGTTCACAAGGCACTTCTAGGCTGGGGTTTTATTAAATTCCGTAGAAGAGTTTTTTATGAAAACGAATATGGGCGTGATTAATAGTCACGACATGAGCAATCATGACATAAATGGTCATTCATCATGTTGTTAGATATAGTGTGTAGGTACCTACCTACTTAAAGTCTGCGATTGACAAAAAATGTAATCTAACCCATAACAATTTCATTTTCAGATAATATCACGGGCATATTCCTGCTTTAATATGTTACGCCAAGCAAACTTCAATTTTAATGAATAATAATTTCACATACACACTCTATCACGTTCTGGAAATGTAGGTACCCACCTACTTCAATTAATTTAAATTATAGTTACTTACTATTGTATCGCATGTTAAATATAAAAAATATATATATAAAATAATGTCATCAATTCGTTATGTAGTCCTCGTTTCCAAATATTTTTATGTTACAAAAACTTCAATAAACATCGTAAAATATTTGTAGTTTTAATATCCTTTTAAAAGACAGGCAAAAACGACTTCAAATTGATCACTTTGATTTGAAACAGATACTTACATACTAAATACTTAAACGTTTTTCATAAAATTTCTGTGAAACTAATTTAATAGTAGGTACCAATATAGATCGAAGTACAATAAAATATACCTATTTCTACTCATCTCATAATTAAGAGGTAAATACCACTTTGTCGTTGGCACTCGTGTGTTCACTCGGCTGACGCAACGCGCGGGCAAAACGGCTAGGTACCTACTTATGAGGCCAGTGGACACTTCATGCCTCCAGTAAAATAATAAACCTAGGTACTATTCTAGTATTTTTGTAATGTTGAGACGCTGACAGGACCCAAAGCGAGCACGTTTATTACAGCAGTCGAACATGAAACATATATTGTATTAAATAGAGTCGCTTTATGCTTAGCACAAATATGGCTGCTAAGTCGCGTTGCACTTCGACTTTTCCATTTTGCGGTACAAATAATTCGTTATAAAATAAACGCTTATTGTTATGAAAAAAATAGTCGACAGATGGATGCATTGAAACGTAACTCATCACTATGGTTTATTTCAATGGGGTGTCTTATTATAATATAACATTTTAGGGCGCTTGAATGATTTTTTAGAGGTCACTTCACGATTTTTTTCTATCGAGAAAACTTTTCGTAATCGCGTTTTGGTTTCGGCAGATGGAAAGAAGATATAATCATTATTGACATGCATTTTTTTCAATCCTGTAAATGGAATACACTTTGAGAAAATTACGTTCAAATTAGTCGATTTGGGAGCATTCAGCGCCTTAATCTTGATAATACTTAATTATTCCTAAAAATAAATATTCTTATTCTCGATTTTCACCCCTTAGTTTACACATTTCAAGCAAACAACGGCAGTGGTTCGAGCATTGTGGGTATTCTTGTCACGGCGGCCGTGGCAAACACTTCGGTGTTGCCTGTTAGAACAATTATTTACTTCCATTGTTTCCATTGTTTGCCACGATTCCAAATCTGATCATGGGTCAGCTAATATTCAATATACCCACTTTGTCTTGAATTAGATAAGAAGATTGAACGAGACATTGAGCTTTTTCCTGAGATACCTACCTAATATGATTTTACTCGCTAGTGTATTTTTACGACATATTTCTAAATGCTCTCTAATGGTAGGTAGGTACATACGTAAGATACATATTTCTATTATTTGAGTTAAGGCAAATAACACAGTAGATACTTATCAGAAATTATTATTAGACGTACAATTATTAATAAAACCATAGATTTTCTGCTAATATTAAATAGTTCAATGATTTAAATACTTATCTCCCTAGCCAGTCAATGGTGCAAACTAACGTGTAAGTATAATTAAACTAAGGGCATAAAACTAATAGCCCGTGCGAAGCCGGGGCGGATCAGCTAGTATAACAATGAAAGTAAATAACAAAAGTTGAAAATTCATCTCATAAAACACAATATCGACAACAACACGTAAATTATAACAATCCACTGAACACTGAAAATAGACAAGGAGGAAAGAAGTAGCGGGCCTTACCCAATAATAATTCTCACTCGAATCGCTCTATTTGCTCGGCCGTCGCACGATCTGATATTGAATATGGATAAAGTGAATTATATTCAGAGTGGCTGGTAGCGTCGACTCGCAGAGTTCCAGATAAGAGGATTACTTACAAGTTATAATTGGTTCTCGCTATTCGAGTGAATAAGAGAAAACCCAGTGTCTCCTCGAGCACCTCTTAACTTCTAAGATAAAGGTAGCAATTATTTTTTGCGCGAGCTCTGAATTCGTTAACGGTTGAGCTTTTATTTCTTCGGTAATTGTTTTATTGGATGGTTGAAGTGACTCTATTTATTCGTTCAAAAGAAGAAAGCAAAAGAGCCTGTATAATATTAAATTATGAAAGGGGGATTTCTTAATATCCTGTGTGAATACCTATCACCCAACCGGACGGAAAATTAAACAACGTTCGCTACTTGGACGGGTGATCGCTTTCAGTATGGTGGCAGCTACAAAAACTTAGTGTGCAACTGGAGCGCTAGTGATTAGGCACGTTAAGCCATCGGTCCCGGCTATTGTCTTAAGACACAAGTCAAAAGCCATGGTTTGAAAATTCTGACCCCAGAGCTGACCACTTGTTTACATCGAGTAAAAAAAAACCAAAAGGAATAACATAAAACTTATTATAATATTTACTTAATTTTTGTTGTATTTTATGTAACCAATGACTTGACGAGCTAGTCTGCCCAAGTACCCATAACACATTGCAGTATCACTTGGAATTCTATCCCTATCTAACTTGAACTAACTCGACGCAAACATAGGTACCTACAGCAAATTGGCACCATGATCTAGGTTGGTACTAGCCTAGGTATTCAATCAAGAGTGGCGATGTAGCTACGAACAATAAGTGAAGTTAAAAGCGATGTTAATTGAATCGGGTTCAGATTGCAGGATGCCGGAGCCTGGTAATTGTGTTAGTAGCAAACATGTCCGCCGGGTTCTAGCGGCCGCACTGTCCGCGGAATTTTACATCCCTGCTTGATGCGCACGGCCTGAACGACGTTGTTTCTTTCTCTCAGTGATATGGATCAGATTCATTCGATTATGGAGTTTACTTAGGTGTGGTGCAGTTTTAGAATCTAGCCATTGTTTTGCTGGAGGATATTAGGCCCTGCCTGCCTTTACCCAAATGTAGAAGCCATCACCAGTTGTCATAGATTGTATTACATTTAAAAAATCCTTCACTTATATTTTGTAAGTAAAAAGGTGATAGCAAAATTGATTTAATAGAACTTAGTGTGTGTATGTTGTATATGCCTTTAAGGTGGATATAGATTATAGACATTTACCTATTTTTAGCTTTAAGGATGAAGGTGCATGAATCAGAAATTGTAGAGCCCACAGAGCTTTGAAAAATATGACGCTTTTGCAAAAGCGTTTTTTTTGCTCTGTGGTAGAGCCTTATGAGCTACAAATGAATATCTCTAATTTTCTAATGGTCTATTTTCAATAGTTATATTAATAAATACTTAATTGAACCAAGTAAATCTATATTGAAAATGTCAAACCTCAAACAACAACGAGTTGATGATTATCAATAGCACCAACCACATTTTTAAGATTGTCTTATTCCTATCCATACAGAGGTAGCCTGGAAGAAATCGCTTTATGCGATAAGGCCGCCCGTTGTTCTACCATTCTTTATGTTGTATCATGTGTATTGTTGTGGTTTTTTGGTGTTCAATAAAGTATTTTTGTATTGTATTGTATTGTATCAATCCCCTGAAAAAATTTTTAAGAATCAACCATGAGACCACTTTTATATTAGTTTTAACCACTTATGAGTTTTGACTGTTACTTATATTATAATATACTACAACCAATAGACTGATCTACCACTTGACTTAGTTTTAAGCCTTAAGTATCTACATACACCGTACTAAACCACGCCGACGCTGTTAACATGAATATTTTTTGTAAGATTTTAAACTGTCATGGTCACAAACACTGCCTACTAAGTAAACTAGTGAGTTTAGTAATGAGTATTTTAATTTATCTCAAAGAGTCCCCGCTCTATGTTCACTCTCTCCGACCATTTCAATCTGAAATGTTCAGCCACCCTCATATTCAAGTAGCCCCGCTATCTCAAATGTCCGGTGACGAAACACCGAACCTTTTCATAGCAGTCCTTTTGATACCTCTGTTCATATGATATTTGTAACATCTGCATTCAAGACTTGTCTGGAACACCCGTTTGACGCGTGGTCAAGCTGAAATCTATTTGCGGACCGACATTATCGGCCGGCAAATTTTCTACAATCTCTGGCCCTTTTGTGACCGCTACTGCTCTTGACATGTCAATTATGGTATCCTGGAAACTCTCACTGATGTATAGTATAATAATTGTAGATAGTACCAACTATAACTAAATACTTATATGACTTATAGTATATAGCGGTTTATAAGATTACGTACCTACTAATATCCTGAGGGAAAAAGTGTCGTATGTAGGTATGTTCCTTCCCAAGGATGAAGCCAATGCCATTAATAATGAAATCACAACGAGATCGGTTCAGTATTTAGTCAATAAAGGGTGAAAATTATACAGACAGACAAAATTACTTTCGATTTTATAATTTATACATATAAAAATATTAAGTATAAGTAGTAATTCTATTATAAGTTTGAGTATGGATGGTATTGTAGTGTATTGGTAATTACCGTAAATATAGCTAATTATTTTGTTGTGTAGGTGGGTAGGCGGAACAGCTGCATTTCTCACAAAAGATACCCAATTACCTACTATAGCATTTGCTGCGTTTTGCGCCTGCTTGATTATAGTAATAAAAAAAGAACTTTTGCAACCGACTTCCAACTTCAATAAGGAAGGTTCACTTTTCAGTTGTATCTACCTATGTATGTTTATCTACTAACTACCCTAATCGTGGAGCTGATGGAATTAACTATTGCAAGTCAAATATAAAATTCATTTATGAAACTTAAATCAAAAACTCAAAACAATTCGAACAGAGAGCATCAACAGCGCTGACAGAACGTGTGACACGTCCGCTAGTCACCATGCATGGTGTTGAGTGACGTCTTATTTCCTAAGCGATGCCGTACCGCAGCTCGCCTGCATACCGTGGACCATACAGTAAGGACACCACGTTTACACGCGTAACATAGTCAAGACAATAAAGCGCAAACGCACAACCATCTAAGAGTACGCAGCAGCTGGTATTTAAACTGCTTCTTATAAATGAAATGCTTCTCAGCATGAATGCCAAATGCCATCTGAAAACTCGTGACAGGTCAGAAGGCTTACGGTTATTACATGCTCTCTGCATCGCTCGTTATAGTTTATTACATGTAGAACTTTGTGTGACATTTTATTTTTAGTTCGATACTGCCACTCACCTACATAATAGGTAATTATAATGCTTGAAAAGATATCATCGTCATCAATAGCCTGAAAATGTACCATTGCTGAACATATACCGCTCCCACAGAGCTCCACTGTGAGAAGCTGCTTGCCTCCTGCATGCATCGACACTGGAACATAGAAGTTCAGAATAAATAGGCGACTGCATGCCACCGTTTTGCAAGCGGTGCAGTTTCACATGATTATTAACCTAAACGTACTAGTTCCCTTACTGACTGTATTGCACCTGCATGAGGGTAGATGGAAACACCATTGAGCGTCACAGGAAATCACACGAGTGTCCTACTTTACATTGTGGTGATATTGCTTATAAGCTTTTCATATTATAGTGGGTAAATAGGGTGCTGTCACTACGTGTCAGAAAGTTTGTACAAGGGTTTTTGTAACGAAGTCAGGCCTACAAGGGTACAGTTCAGTAATATGGGTACCTTTGAGAAGAGTTATGGTTTATTAATGTGTCGGTACCTTAACTATCCACATTACTGTAAGTATTATATTATCTGTGATCCATATTATGTGTAAAAGCATAGAGGAATTACGCTTCTTCTATGTGTAAAAGATACTGTCCTAACTGATCATCAGCAGCGTAGGCATATTATATTATGCAAATCTCTACCGTTAGAACACTATTTCATCATGTCGTCATACCTTTTTTTGGTCATAAAATAATCGTTTTCATAGTCAAAGAGCCCGGGCAATAATTTCCAGATCTCGGTTAGAGAGCTCCTAGAGTCGAGATAAGGAACTGTTATTGCGGAAGGTTAACGTTTGTAGAGAACGGCTTCACAGGCTGTTGGCGCCGAGACAAGATGCTCAGAAGGAACTCTACCTACGTAGAGATACTCTATTTGACTTATTAGATGCCCAATATTAGAACAAATTATGCTTAGTTTAATGCATGACGTGGTTATAGTGTCTAAAAAATATCGAGCCATATAAGTGATAGGTTTAATGTACACTATATATCACTAATACAAAATATTTTTTTTTTTTTTATATTTTTTTTTATTTATATATTTCTAATCTAGCACAAATCCGTTAAGCAGTTGTTTATTGCTGAAGTTGCATTTCAGTGCCCTTGTATCATTTCGAATTTGTATGAACTTCTGCCTCAGTTTCCCATGGGGACAAAGCAATAATTTAAGAACAATGGAGACATTATTCATTTATAATTTTCACGTCCCATGCACCTATATAATGTGGACAACAGTGTAATGGGGAGACTTGGCAACACTAATATTTATTATATTTTTCGGTTCTTCTGGGGGTTCACCTTTGATGTGGATAGGGTAAATGAGGACAGCGGCAACAACTTTGTTCAGGTAGGTACCTTAATTTAAGTATCATGCTCCGTTGTCGCCAAGTAGAGCTACGCCAGCGGGAAGACACGTCAGTATTTGGAAAATAATTTGATGGCCCTAACCCAAGCATATTATAATCTGTAGATATACTGTAGATAGAACAATAAATTACAAAATATAGAACCATCAGTAACGGTTCGCACAACATCAAAATAAATCCAAAAACACTCGAATCTCTAATTGAAAGATCAATCCCGACAAAAGCTTTACGGGGCATCATTTTTTGTAGCACTTACATTTTCCGACGTGTTTTTGCGACTGTGACAAAAAGGAAAATTTCAACCGCGCACTTGAAGGGCTCAAAGCGATCTCATAATAAAGGTGCAGGGGGTTGATTCTTGGTAAAGTCGCACGTGGCTGGTGACATCACATGTCATGATGAATGAATGACATTAGTTTCAGGGTGGATTTGTTGATCCGTAGTTAATGAAACCAATGGTTAAAACTCCAGCAAATTTTGACCATTGATTACAATTTGTACCTATTGGTAAAATCTTCTAACAAGTCTGAACTGAGTTTTAATAATCCGTTGTTAAAATTTAGTGAAGGTTGTAAAATTTTTGACCCCGAAAGTGTTGTCTCCTACCGAAAAACAAATAATCCCTCAAATAGTTTATCCAGATCCATCAGGTTAGGATGATAGTCATTATTAACTTAGTACATAAATAATAAGAACATAAAAAATTTATAATATGCTCTGAAATCAGGTAAGTTTCATTCAATGTTTTGTCATCTCGTGTCCGAAATTCTGAATTCATTGAAGTTTGTTTATTTAGGCGTATCATTCGACATGACGTCACCTCATGCGTTTTTCGCGAATCAGTCCCCAGTCTGAGGGACTCATCGGCCGTCGCGCTCCGTTAATAATTCATGAACATGCTGTGCTCAGTGCGAGGGCCTCATCACACTGCGCTTAACCCAGCGATCTACAAGCTCTTTGTGCTCCCACAGCACACAATTCTTTTTAGCTGACTCTGTGGAGGGCCTCACGCCATCGTGTCCCTTATACGTAGGTGACAACACAATGGACAAAAACATCATGAAATCAATTCGCTTCCGGTTTAAAAATAAAAAATCAAGTTACTGCTTCCGGGCTTATAGGGAATCAAAAGTTGTCTTATAACAAGTTAAAGGCATGAATGTCAAGGATTAGGCACAAAATAGGTACTTGTTGTTGCGGCACACCACATTGGTTAAAGTTGGCTCATAACCTGGAAAGTGCCGGTTCGATTCCCGCAACAGAACAAGTAGGTATACACACGAAAACGTTGCAAATACTTACACCGGTTTTGAGTTGCGTGTTACTAGACCTTTAGTCCTCGTAGTTCCTGGGTCCCTATAGACATAAGGAATCCTAGTTAGGGTCCAGCATCAATCTAGCAAAAAAAGTACTGAGCAAGACGTTAAGTCCCTTGTTACCATAATCAATTTTAAACTAAGAATAAAGTTCTTTGTATGTACCCAATTAAATCCCATGGACATGCTAAGCTATGTAAAGTATCTTGAAGTAAACAATAATCGTGTAGGTACTTATTAATTACCCTAACGCAAAAAAATTACTACCGTGTAAAGTCACAAAAAACTACGTACTTATAAAAAATGTAATAACAACCGGCGAATAATAAAAAAGTGAAGGAAATTGGTATTTTAATTATGTTAATATCAGCTAGCTACCTCTGACACTGTCCGTCCTTTATCGCATCAAGCGTCATCCGACAAGCCTGGGAAAGCTTTTAAAACAATTAGTTCTGTTGTCCAATAATGGGTGGAAAGCAATTAAATTGGTTTACGTGTACACTTTAAAAGTGATGCGACATAGTAGGTACATGAAACAGTTTATAGATTTTGGTTCAGTTCAGTGGACTATGTGAATAACCATTTGGAAATGTCGAATGGTGAACCAAAATATAAATATGTAATATCTGTTTAAATTAAACGTGTCATCCACTATCATCGACTCGAAGACGTTCACAAGCTGAATAAATCCTAATACCGTAGCATCCCCATTGATATGCCTGATTATGAGACGATAAACCGGACGTTTTATGGATTTTTGGCTTAAGCCATAGGGCAAAGACGTTGATAGCTCGTGAACATAATTTCTCCTACAAACACAACACTTGCGCGGGCAGGGGCCGAAGTAACAAAATAAGACAAATTCATACAAAATTACAATCAGAGCAGGATGGAGCAGAAGACAGAATGACATTGGGTGTCCCGTTTCCTCTCATAGGATTAGCGGTTGAAATACACCACTAATTTTCGTATGTCAATTGGATTTATATTCAATGCCATAAGGCCTAAAATGTCATTGCAAACAGTTTCAGCATCATACTGACCGTGAACTCGTGAATCCATAATTATTATGTCCATTGCCCTTGTGGCTGCAATTAAAAACAGTTCTATTCTCAACGGTTACTTGCGAGTTTCTTAGACAAATGATGATTTCTGCTTCGATAATTCAACTCGTTTGTTCATCTGCTGACGATGCAACAGAACAACTTTGCTAAAACTAACATTTCTCTTTTGATAGACATAGGCAGTATCTCTTACCGCAATCATTATGTAGGAGTGCCGCTATCTCTTTTTAAACATGTTAACCCAAATGATCTACTCCACTAAACATATCGGTTCAGCAAGCTTTTATTTATGTGCCACTTTGAAGTGGCGCAGTCCTGTGAAAGGGTTAATTAAGTGAAAGATCCCCGGAACCGCTGGGCCGAGTGATCGCGTTACACAAATTAGAACGTGTTATTGAGCAAAGAACCTGTTTATAAACTCCATAGATGAAGATGCAGAGACCTTTTATTTATAAACCCTTATTATTAGTGTCAAAGAGATCAATATGCTGTGGAGGACGTTACATAGTTCGCAAGATGATTATGACCAAGCATATTGATTGAACGGCAAACATTGTAACATGCATACATGTTTGAGCATACAATGACAACATTGTGTATTTTTTAAGTAAGGCCGTAGATAGTCAAACCGATTATCGATTTTATTTATACTTACTTAAATCGAAACTGGACACCAATATAAGATCTCCTTGAAGTTTAAGGAAACGAGTAAAACTCTTATTTAACTGTAAATAAGTACCTATGTGACCGATATAGCTCTTAGGACTAGTAAGTAGAAGTGGCAATGGGCGGGGCCACACATGCAAGTCATAAAAAATACTTGGATACTACATGCTATTATTTTTACAGTCACTATAATTATAGTCACATAGGTTTGTACCCACCCAATTTTTATGAATTAAATACGAAAACAAACCAGTTCTCTATAAATTTCTCAATAATTTATTTATTTATTTACTTATTTAGATAAGTAGTTTATTTTAGTTTAGATTAATTTAGTTTTAGTCCATTTTTATAGTTAGTTATAATAATAATTGTTTTTTAAATTTTGAATAAGTAAACTGATATAAAATTTATAAATATGCAAATATTATTGGAATGCCTGTGTCAATAGATAACCAATGTTTAACTGGTATGTGTCGACTGGTAGCGGCTTTTTTATCTCGGCACTGTATTATTTTTAATTTTAGTTTAAGCATAAATAGCATAGACTAGTACTGTATAATCTATACATATAATAAAACTGTAGAGATAAAAAAATCTGTAAATGCAAGATATCGAAAAAAAAATGACACAGGTTAGCTTGAAATTTTTTGCTAATCACGTTAAGCTACTTTTTAGACATTTTGTCTGTTTGTTTGTTTGTTTGTTTGTTTGTTTGTTTGTTACGGCACAACTCCGAAAATACTGAACGGATTTTCATGCGGTTTTCACTAATAAGCTTAGAAAAACCCGGCGCACAACATAGGATATATTAAATTTTAAATATTGGAAATTTTTTTTGGTGAAAATGATTAAGATTTCATTATGAAACGGAACGGGATTTTCACAAGATGGCCGCTTCAAGGCTTCAAGGTAAGTTTTTTTTCTTATATTTTGGTCCACACATAGTGTAGGTATTTAGCCAGTGTCAAAAAGTAAGTTTTGTTTTGGCTACTAATCATAGATGAGAGAAAAAAATGTGCTCTGTGCTACTGACGGTAATATTATCTCGGGTTTATCCGGATGCACAGATTAAAGAAAAAAAACTCTGTTACTATTATGGCGCGGCTTCATATACGCCCGAACCTTCGCTGTTGAGTTGGCGCGCAAAAACATCTCTGTTGACTATCCTCGATGTTTTTGTAGCGCCCCAACCCGGGCACATAGTCTATTTGTTTGCCTGCTGCGCGACCGACGTGGGCTAAATAAAATGGAGGAAGCAGTAGCGTTATATTGCATGTCGGCGAATAAATATGTTTTACAAACTGTGAGAGTATAATTTGCGATTACAAAAATAAATTTTAATAGTTTTAATTTATAATTCCTTATCAATATGAAAAAAAACCAATGTTATTTATTTGTCTATTTATCTGTCCCTTTGAATACGGATCACGGTTGTTATAGTGGCATCAGAAATATATCATCTGTGAAAAATTCAACTGTCTAACTATAACGATTCATGAGTACACCCTGGAGTTACATCCTGGTGTCTGATGGACAGACAGACAGACGGAGCGCGGAGGTTTAGTAATAAGGATTTACCCTTTGACTACGGAACCCCAATAATTATTATTTCATTCTGAACAATCCCCACTGCACTAAGTAATAAGGAAGTAATTTAATGCATGTTTTATTTATAACTTAAAAGACAAAAAACAGTAAATAACAATTGGCGCGCCTGCATTACCGGCAGCGTATCACACTTTTCGGGCCACGGCGAAATACATCGCGCGATTACTCGATGCAGTGCAGATTAGAGAAAAACAATCAAGGAAGTCATATGTATTTTTTTCTCTAATCTGTGGTATTACTAAAGATAAGTTTTTTCGTTAATCTGTGGTCCAAACTAAAAAAGAGGATAGGTATGAGAACCTTCTTGAATATGAGCACGACAAAGAGAACAAGGAATTTCGAAAACTAAAAACTTCTTAGACTTTTTATTATAAGTTTTAAGGCTTCACGCGATATCATATTTAGCCAATATTGAAGCTTACTTAATTAACATTTTTATTCTTTTGTTTCATTTTGTTTCTTTTGATTTATAGGGTTTTGGTGGGAGAAATGTTCTTTATTGGCGATCTGGTCAAATGTATTATTTACATAAATTTACTACACGTTACCATTATAATTAGGTAGATAAAATTATTTTTGCGCTACTGCTAAATTCTTGATCAACCCCAAAGAAGTTTTAAGGTACCTGGGGGTCTAGCAAAGATACTAACCACTAACGCTAACGCCTCACGCTAACTCCAAAAATGTATTGAAATGACATTCGCTGCGGAAAAGTAAGCGATTTCAGAAATGTCATTTCAGTACATTTTGGAGTTAGCGTTTGGCGTTAGCGTTAGTGGTAGGTATTGTATAGTGATACCAACCACTAACGCTAACTCCAAAATGTAATAGGATGACATTTTGGAAATCGCTTACTTTTCCACAGCTAATGTCATTTCAATACAGTTTTGGAGTTAGCGTTTGGCGTTAGCGTTAGTGGTTGGTATCTTTGCTAGACCCCCTGTAGTACTTATAGCTACTTAAGTTATACCTTACCATTGCTACGCAGTTTAAAACCTTTTTTATTTTGGCATTAAAGTAAGACGGAGTGCTTGCTATTATTTGTAAGCCAATGATACGAAATCTTTTATGAAAAATGTTTAAAAAGGGTATGTACTTAGATATAATAATATGTAGGTATTCATTATGGCTATTGTATCCTCGAATTAACAACAACATGGCGCGTAAAGTTCGTTTATGACTGTTTCTGATTTGTTCTTCTTCTTCTTCTTGCATGTTGATATAAGTTTTAAATAGTTAAAATATTTTACATCTGTGGGCTTTTAAATAAACCACGAGAGCAAAAAATGATTGATTACTCGGTTACTTCAAGAAGGTTATAGTTATAGTAGGTAATTAACTATCTTTGGGTGTAAGTAATAATTATGTAATGACGATTTAACCTACTTCCTCACTTTCATCACTAGGTAGGTATGTTGAAAGTGCAGTGGGAATGAGACAGCGTGGAAAATAGTGGACATAATAATAATTATAACTGTCGATTCTTTAAGGAGTGGTGGTTTAGTATTTGTAATCCCTAATTAGTATTAAGAAAATTAATTATGTACGCATCGTACAGGTAAATGCATATCTGCAGCAAATTATAAACTTATTATTGACACTGGCTAAGTGTAGGTACTCAATTCGTATGGAGCCAAACTTAAGAAGGTAAAAAAATGTGGTAAATGGTACAAAAAGCGCGCGGATAATATGTAAAACTGAGCAAATCAGCATCATCGTGTGTGATACTTCCATGTTTTCTAAACTGTACCTGCCTGCTTAAGTAACTACTACCTAAACAAAACTTACTGAAACTTCTGTTAAAAAGACCTGAGTGAAGTGATGATGATTTCTTTTTGTTGTAATATGAAGAGGTACTTATAAAATTGTAGTTTTTTGTTTGAAACTTTTTTTACTGTTATAAATCTATATTAGACTCAAAACATTTAATTTTAGGTAATGGCTTAAATAGCTTCCACTCACGGCTACTTGCGTTATACCTGTACCTATGCTAATACAGGTTACTGTACTGTGCACAGCTTCGAAAAGATTTAGTGGATTTTGTTGTTTGGTACGAAATGCATGATCTATTATTAGACTATAACGTAAAAATAACATAACACAAGCGTGCGAAGCCGCGGGCAAAAGCTAGTCTAGAATAAATAGGCAATATAAGGCATTTTTGATAGATAGGTACTTATCACGAATGAATAAAACCAATACCCAGGTTTTTTTCATCTTCTCTACATATAGGTGGGTACTATGTTATAATGAATAGGAAGCACCTACATAATAATATTATGCAAACGGCATTTATATCCAGCGAGGTGTTTCTATCACAGGTAGTAACATAGAATAAACCTCGCGAGCTATTTTCCCGATCCTGTAGCGCAGTCGAATAGAACCTTTATTCTTCGATCAAAATTAATAACCTGTCTACACTGAATTCTTCCTAAAGCAGTTTTGAATGAAATTCAATCAACAGCGAGCTGTGTACTGGGCGTTTTTTTCTCTTTTACTTAGTTCGTGCCCTTTTGTTTCAACTGCAATGTGATGTTTGATTTTTTTAGAGCATCAAATTATCGTGAAACTGAAAAACTGCTGGTTTACTAGAAATAAAATAGCGACGGAATGCAGTGAGGCCACAGTGAGGCTCGACATTAAAGTAGGTACTAGGTACTTATATTGTGACAATCTCGTTACTGGACCACAGCAATTTTAGAATTATCAATTGAGTTTTCCAACTTATCTTCCAGACAGAGTATATACTTAGGTAAAGTTTCTTGTTATTTAGATACAGTATTGCCATCTCATAAGTTCTAATCGCTCATAGTCCATTGCAATATCGTAGGTAAGTAGGTATAGATAAGTAGTTGGTGAACAACAAAAAAAATATTTTATAGACTGTAGGTACAACACAAACCAACTAATCATCATCATCATCATCATCATCATTATCAGCCTGAAGACGTCCACTGCTGTATTACCTAGGCCTCCCCCAAAGAGCACCAAAAACTCAGAACAGATCAGTATAATGCTCCAACGAAGATAGCTTATCAAAATCTGTCGTGTGCCATACGAAATCATAGGTTTCACTTGATTTTTTACAACGTTTTGCCAAAAATCAACCTTCAGACAATCAATACGCAAAACCCCAAAAAATAATTCCTGCTCACAACCGTCATCGGTAGCCGGTAGCCGGACACGTTTCACAAACGCAGAGCCATGTTTCTATTTCGATTACTGAAATATTGGAAATAAAATATAGACGCTATATCGGATTTCCACGCGACAGGCGGAAATAGCGCCTGCCTGTCGACGGGGCGACTCGAGCCGAGGTTGTGATGCTGTGCTGTGACGCATGTCTGTGCGCGCTGCCTAAATAAATTGTCGATATTAGATACCTGATGGGGATTTGGTAGGTTTATGTTATTTAGATAAGGGATAGAGATATGCTTATCCTGTGAGCACATACTGTGAAACTTCTAGGTTTCTCCTAATGAACGGCACCCTTCTATTTCGTTATTTCCCATTCATCCCTTTCTCCTATATTTTTTCTCTTCCGCGTTTCGCTTCCCATGAACAAATTATGATATAAATGAACAGCTATTCGGATGCGTGTTCACACAAACTTGAGTTAAGTATATTAATTTATCTGTTAAAAGTCTAAATATCTATTAGAATAAAATTGATATTATCATTACGATTAATGATTAAATCGCTTAAGGTCATATTAATAGCTGAACCAGTTAATGTTAATGCGTTAAATAATTACATCGTCAATTATGAACTCAATTCCTTTCCACTTGTGCATTTTAGGATTAATTAACTACGCAAGAGGGATTCGTGACACAATAGAACATAAACAAAATCGCATTACCTTCCATTAGAATAAAATTGGGTAGGTCCTAACGGATCCCACTATACAACATAACAAAGAGTGTATGAAACTTCTTCGCGCACTGCTTCAAATTAGATTTCTTCGACAGCCTCCGTGGTGTGGTGGTTGAGCAGGTCGACTCATAACCGGGAGGTGGCGGGTTCGATTCCCGCGACAGGACAAGTATTATTGCCCGAAAAAAAAAGCGCAAATACTTGTTCTGTGTCTGGGTGTTGTGGGACCATGGTCCTCGTAGTTCCTGGGTCCCTAGATACAGGGAATCCTAGTTAGGGTCCAGGATCTATGTATGTGATCGTTGGGCGTTATTTATTATTTATTTATTTATTCTAAAGCAAACTTTTAGTGAATTTTACCTGCAGCGTTGCGATGCCCGTTTGTACCACTACTTCCCCACTGCTCAACTAAATTGCTCAACTGCATCAAGTTGAGCAGTGGGTAATACCGACAGCTCAACTGGTAACTGCTCAACTATGAATAGTTGAGCAGCTTTTTTGTTGATTGAGATTATTATTGTCACTTATTGTAAAAATTTAGTTTACTGATGTAATAAGAGATGCATTGTTGGGATATTTATTACAAAGATATTACACTTGTTTTTTTATTTTAAAATTTCTTACTTGTGGGTAAATAAGTAATTATGAGATTTGTAGTTTTATTTCATATGATTACAGAAAAAAATACATTTTTTTAAAGATGCTTTGCGGAATCGATAAAACGGAAGCGCTTTAACCATTGCATTTCTAAGAGATATCAAGTTTAAAGAAATTGTTTTGCTGAGGTGGTTTGGTTGATGCAAGTTTTTAAATAATGAACCCTGTCAATACGACATGTCTAAAAAAGAATCATCATCTTCTTCTTCTTCTTCTTTAATGGCTTTCTATCGCTTTTTTGCAATAATTCTGCCAATGTCAAGTGAGTATAATTTGTACGGTTATGTCAAGTCAAAGTCATATTTTGTCAGTCAAAATGCCAACAGTAAAATGGAGGATATTTTACTGAAGGCTCTAAAAAGGGCCGTTGAAGCAAAAACGAAAACGGCTTGTTTTTATAATCTTAAAACCATTTAATATTATAGAAGGTAACGTAAGTAGAACTCATAATAGCACGTCATCGCAGAGCTGCCATCGGCGCCGCGCATACTCCGTGAGGATGGGCATCTTTATTGCCCGAACACCGGTCGAGTTAATCGACGTAATTTTTACGTAAAGTAAGCCGGATTACGTGCTATTAAAACCATTTGCCAACACTCGTGCACGTTCACGAACACTTAAAACTAAAAAATAACATCTGCTGTCAAAAGTGACACCTGTCAAAAGTGACATCTATCAAAATGACATCTGTTAAAAGTGACACCTGTCAAAAGTGACATCTGTCAATGGCATAAGTCATTTCACAAATTAGACTTTTTCGCTACATAGTGATTTTGCGACTACGATATTTTGGACACAGACGTTTTACAACCCAGACGATATGACCCTAACCCTATTATCCTCCACTGCTGAAAATACCAGTTGAGCCATCGGTATTACCCACTGCTCAACTTGATGCAGTTGAGCAATTTGGTTGAGCAGTGGGGAAGAAGCACAATTTTATAACAGGATGACCTACTGATCAACTTAGTTGAGCAAAATACAGTTGAGCTATAGGGCATAAAATGGTCGGAAATACAAACTATGTCCTACTGCTCAACTGCTCAACTGGTTGAGCAATTTAGTTGAGCAGTGGGGAAGTACTGGTTGACACTGGTGATTCAATCCTCGTGATAATCGTTTGGGAATGAAGAGCTGTTGAACGCCTACCCGCCTAGGCCGGTGCGTTCATTACCTGGACAAAGCTGAGTGTTTTCCACGTTAAATTGAGTGTAGAGAGGCAATTTGAACTGGGCATCTGTTCGCGACACCGACCGCCGGCAGAGTTTTTTAATTTTTGGCCCTCTGCTTCCGGGCTTTCGTACGTGACGCACACATACCTATTATTTGTTTTACTTTTAGTTCCCGTTGATGTGTGAGTTGTGTGCGTGGTTTCCAATTATGTTAGTCGGTTTTTGCTGATATTTAAAAATGTTTTCCTTGTTTCTGTAATACACTTTGTGTTATTAAAACCTATCTCTTACAGAGGCATTTCTTAGAAGCGCAGTTGGCATCCCAGGTCTTGCATTGGCGGACGTCCTCACCAACTTATCGAGTAAGAATATCTAGTAATATTACATTTAATTGCTACTATAAAAACGTTTTATTATAACTAGGTCCTATATGGATATTGGAACTTTTTAGCAAAATTGAATACTCTCTACCTTCGATTTGGTTATACTTACCTAAGTAAGGTACCTAACCGTTTTTCTATCATTCTGCAAAGACCTGTGAAATTCATGTCATGACTGAATGTGGAACGTATTTGATTGTAATGTGTTACAAATTGGTCATAGTTTCTTGTGTCTTCAAGAATAAACCACAATATCACAAGTTAATGCGAATACTTACTCAAACACTTTAAATTTAATGTCTACATAGAAGAATAACGCTATTCCTCTATGTTCATAAACTTAAAAATTATGAAATTAGTTTCATCATCATCATCATCAGCCCGTAGATGTCCACTGCTGAACATAGGCCTCCCCCAGAGAGCGCCACTTTGAGCGGCTGCTCGCTTCCTCCATCCATCGGCTTCCCGCGGTTTTCACCAGGTCATCGGTCCACCTAGTGGGTGGTCTGCCTACGCTGCGCCTTCCGGTTCGTGGAAATTAGTTTGTAACATAATTATCAACAAAGTACCATACCTACTTAATAAAAATATACAGACATTGTCGAAATGAAGATAAGCTTTTTGAATTTTAGACAATTTCCTAATAACATATAATATTATGTTGGTTATGTTAAAATTAATCTACGCTTTTCGTTATAATAATGCTGCTTAGGGGGGAAACATTGCATGATTTAGAAGTTTTAGAACTGCTTCCTTGTTCCTTTATTGGCGTTGAGCATTAGTCAAGATGCTGAGCCTTAGCTCAGTGCTTATTCACATTGTGTGGTACAAGAGCTATAAGTAATTCTTCAAAAATCGTTGAACCCCTCCATGCACATTTACTAGAAAGAGTCAAACCATGGAGCCTAAAAGAAAAAAAAAGTTAATTTGAAAAATTCAATTGGTCGTAAAATTGTGACGCCATAGCTTCGTAACACTGCCATAATAAATATACTTACCTACGTTTGATTTGAATATTCGATTATTTAATTACAGAGCTGTGATAGGCAATATCAATCGCCTCCAGAAATAATCCTTATTCTTTGAATATGGATTATTCTTGATTATTATTTGTCCTGAATAGAAACCTAACCTAACCTGATACTTATACCTGTATTGATAGCCATGACACTGCCCTTATGCTCTGGAAACCTTGCGTGACAAGTTGTATAATATTATGTATAATTAGCTAAGTATTAGCTTGCTTGTTGTAAGTATATGGTAACGATCTGTCATTGACTTAGATTGCTACAGAAGTAGTTGGCTTTGAGAATTTGTTACAAAATCTCGATCATTTCCTATTTATTGATATTGCACGTGTTTTAAAAGTACCTATAGCTTGTATATTACTTGGGCAAACAAGTTTTATATTAAGCATACTTAGAAAGTCATTTTTAACATAATCTATATGATCTAGGTATAATTAGTCAATTATAATTATAATTTATTAGGTGTAGGTAATATCCCAGATAATATAATACCATATGAAACACTGATTATAGAATACCTACTATACTATAATATATATTAGTATTACTAGCAGACCTGCCCCGGCTTCGCACCGGGTTAACTAGTTTTAAGTCCCAACTCTGTTTATGGGTAACTAACTCTGTTTTTTAGAGAGAAGGGAAAGGTAAAAAAATAGGGGAAAAGGATGAATGGACAGAGCATAGAAGGGAAACAGGCGCAGCCTGCCTTCCTTCACCGTCCCTTTCTTTTTTTTTTAATATTTTATGATTTTTATAGCAGTATTGCGTACTCATAAAATATTGATTTGGAAAGCGTTATCTTTACAGCATTTGTGTTGCTGGTTGGGATGATTCTCAAGAATTTCTCAATAGATGTCGCTATCAACCCCGTAAGTTGGTTGTAAAAGGTGCTTAAGTAAAGCATATCTCGGCTTGAGGGATGGATGGATGTGGGTTCAATCCCCAACTTTATCTGTATAATTTATTATTTTTTGTTGAAATTAAAATTTATAAACAGATACAATTTTAATCCAGTAACAAAAAATATTGAATAAAAATTACATTCTTATTGTTTTGTGCAACCCGCACTTGGCTGTTTTAGAATAAAAAATATTCTAAATGTTATTCTGAATAATTAGCTATTACCATACCAAATTTCCCTACCCTACCTTTTATTGTTACTTACTTAAATAATTGTAAACGCAATTATTAAATCGCTTTAGATTGACGCCGGAATAAAACCCAGTGACCTTTCCTATATAAAGATACCAGGCTAGTACAAAGTCGTACGGTACAATCAAAATTAAACAACCCTGTCCAAAGCTGAACCCCAGCCTCAACGGCTGCTACGGCTGCCTCATGATATATTTATTTATTTACACACGCACATCTATTTCATTATTACTTAAAAATGAGATAGTAATATATATATATATTAATTATAATTAAGTATATTAATTTTTATTTCTGACCAATTTATATAATTATATGACTTACTTTTTTTTTCCTTATAATTTGGCTCCACACTCCACGCAGTGTCAAGTATTATATTTTCATCGTGTTATAAAATATTTCACGCAACGTCATGTCCTAGTCATAGTCACAGCCCAGTCTAAGTCAAGCAGTCATAGTCCAGTCTAAGTCATGCTCCAGCAAAGTGGTGGCAACTTTACTAGAAGCTTCTATGGAGTTTTGTAAGCAACACGAAAAATCACGTTTCACCACATTATATCACTTGCCCTCACTCATGCTCGTAATTCAGCACTTAATGCGTAAAACGCCACCAATTTTAAACATTAACACTGGAAAATACAAAAGTTTTGAAAAAGTATACAATGCAACGACGTGAACTTTTTCGCGTTCCCGCCAAAACTCCTATAACTCATATGTTACTTTGGTATCAGGCGAAATAAAAGTGGCATACCAAATAATAGATATAGTAGGTACTGCGTGCTAATTCCTACTATATTTGTTTTGTTTATTCAATGTCATTCACATTCTCATGTAAGTAGGTACCTAATTGGTAAGTATTGCAGCAGCAAGCGTTTTTTATTCATTGCTGAAAATTATTAGAAAACAAAGTAAAGTACTTACATCAAACAAAATAAAATAAGTGCTTAAGAATATTAAATTAAATAGATATATAACATGAATATAATAATAGGTACAACGTAAATTAAAATTCTGAGTACCTACCTATCTCTATAAATGTCTACGATAGGACTTCGGGGATGACGGCCTATTGTAACCGTATTCATTTAACAGCAAATCAACATTGTTTCAGTGACTGCAATGCCCGTCCCGTCAGTATTCCACTATCACATTACCTTCACACTACAGTTTTACCAAGGCAAAATTGACATTTGACCGGTATCTTCTAGGCAAGCACGTTCCATCGTAGCCTGCGTCGATCATTTACCGTCAGGTGAGACAGGGGGTCTAGCAAAAATACCAACCACTAACGCTAACGCCAAACGCTAACTCTAAAACTGTATTGAAATGACATTCGCTGCGGAAAAGTTAGCGATTTCAGAAATTTCATTTCAGTACATTTTGGAGTTATCGTTTGGCGTTAGCGTTAGTGGTTGGTATCTTTGCTAGATCCCCAGGTCCAATGTAGGACATCGGTAAAATAATAACCATTTATTTTTCAGTAAAAATCACTTAACAATATATTTACCACTGGATCATTTACAAATGTTTTGGCCCGTTCACCGTAAACGAACTCTAAATGCGTGAAATCTAATGATCGGTTGAACTCGACATAGTTTGACAAATTTGGTAACATCGTCCGTAACCTTTGAACATCGCTCACTGTGCTAAACCAATCTGAATCACTCACAAACAAACTTACAGCTGTGGTTATCAATGACACGTTGAAATCTAGAGGCTTAGTAGACGAATACATTGCCTTGTTTCGCTTAGGTCCATAGTCAAATCTTTGGAATCGTTTACTCAAGTATATTTGAAAGAAGTGCTCAAATGTCCTCGTTGACACACCAGACGGAATGTGAGTGGCGATCACTGGCAGCCGCTCTGTATTCAAGTTCGTTAGGTTTTTTATACCGTAAGAAAGGGCGTATTCTAACTCACAGAGTACTCTTTCAGGCACTCCATCTCGGCATACTTGCGCATGGAACCATTTTAAAAATACATTGTTTTGAAACAAGTCATAAACACCGATGCCGTCAAGAAACGATTTCATAACATTCTTATTATTAGCAAAGAAATCCATGTAAGGGTATTTAACGTTATCGAGCCATGCCACTGGTGCTAGTAGAACAGCTTGCTTGATTTTCACATTATATTCTGGCCTCAGGCTGCACATGATGAAGAACAAAGTAGTGCCTTGAGAAAATCCAATATAGTACAGATTAGATATATTTCTTATGGAAAGAATGTAGTCTACTACAGCCGGCATATCTAAAGATCCCATTTCTTCATAACTGAAATCCCAGTATTTTTTATCAGAAATGTTCTTCACGTGGCCTCTGCTATATTTGTTTCCTCTCGCATTATACAGCCATACATCAAAACCGAGATCAGATAGCCGAAACGCCAATGACGATGATGGGCTCGTGACCAGCCAAGAGTCTGAACTGTCACCAATTCCATGCACCATCAACACCGCCGGGCCTTTCTTTGGTATTCTATACATATCCACTATGTATCCGTCTTCCGTGATTACTGAATGACGTTGGGGAGTATGCCCATATTTAACTATTAATTGTAGAGAATCTAAATTGATATCAGAGTTCGGATCGCTCACGTTTTCACTTTTTATTTTTCTTTTATTCTGCACATAGCCAAAGCAGAAAACAAAGACGACACTTCGTACGAGGTTCGCGTTTTTAAAGTTCATAGTAGCGGTCAATACGTCTCGCTTTAACAAAAACAAAAATTTATATGCACGTTTACACACAATTTTACGCTGTTGTAGTCGCGGAGTGTCCGTCAATGCCAAAATACGAGAACTTGTTGGCTGAGTTTAGTTAAGCAGCAATGACCTTAAGCCATTTGACCATCAAACATCGCTATCTAGGTATCATAATTACATGGGGGGAAGTTAACAAGAGCTTTCATGGAAACGATTTTTCACAGTGCTTAGGTAGGTAGATACAATTTTTTTTTTTACTAACTATCTATTATAATTTTATATATTATATTATAATATTATATATTATAATATTTATATTTTGTAACAAGAGCTTTGTTCAGATTACATTTCTAAATCTTGAAATCGGTAGGTTTTTCTTACTTTGTGCTTAAGTATTAGATGTCTGTGGTATGTGTATACCTACTTCCGTATAGCAGAGATGTGTATTCACTCATTTATCTTTAACTAATTAATGTTTTTATTTTTACTTTCCTTCTTTGTTCGTAACGAAAAGCACAATGTTTACCTTGCATTAACTTATTTAGTCCCTAGGGTAACAATATACTATTTAAAATTGAGCCAATTGTGTGTTGTGTGTTTTGTGTGGGGTTTACGCCTAAACAGATGAATCAATTTTGATGAAATTTTTGACTCTGCTACTAACACTGTTTAGCAAGATCAATACAGCATAATTATTTATCTCGGAAAATGTAGATTTCCTGCGGGAAAACGCGCGAGATTTGGATGGGGCTGCCGGGTGCCTTTAGAACGTAGACGCCTTCAAGTCAAGGTCAAATGCAATACTAATGATCTTGGAAAAAATGCTTAGGTACTCAACAGCTCTCAGACTACAATCCTTTTCTCTGTGATTTCATTGAAACAAGCGATAAACATGTGGCCAAGGTCCAACAGAATCTGCGAATTACTCGGACCACGGTCATTGACGCGGAAGAATAATAAACCAGTTTTATGTAATACATACCCGCTTAAGGTTTACAAGTTTAGTGCTGTCTACGAACGTACGAACATAAATAGATACCTACCTACACTACAAGACAACAAGTACGTAATTATAATGGTGTCTATTGTATATACTTTATAGGTAGGGTAAATTCATAATTATTATTAGCTACAGACCAAAGATGTTGTTTTCTATTTTTAATAAATCGTTGTAGATAAATCTGTAAACATTAATAATAATTATAAACAAATCTAGTTCTTATAACACCTCATTACATAATATAGGTATTTATTTTACCGAAGGTACCTACATTAGTATAAGTATTTCTCATTTTATTAACGAACTAAAAATAACATGTAAATATGTAAATTCATCAATTTAGTTACAACGACAATAAATACAAGACTAGACACGGACAGACACGGTACCTATAGAACTTATAAAATGACCTAGGCATTTGGCACAGTGAAATAGGAGTGAAGTGAACGCTTAGGTTCCTATGTCAAGTTTTCTTGTAGAATTCATATCTCGGAATGAAATACGCACCCCATATCTATATACCTAAATAGGACAAATTCTGGGGTTTGGTTCCCTTTCTCCCCACTCCCCACCAGCTTTATCCCACCAGGGGACAAAGGCCAAAATGTGGTACACCCTTGAGGCGCGTTTCGTGTGATGACAGCGGCCTCCACACTACTCCACAGCAACAATAATCAAATTAACTATATACAACATCATTTAACTACATCAGTTTTACAACACAATTGATGAAAGTAGGTACCATAATTAACGCAGAGGTACTAAAACAATTACCTAATAAATTAATTAATTGTCTTTGGTATACTCCTAGTCCATGGTATTTACCAGGGGTACCACCAATACCACTAACTAACACACCTAGATAGGTAGGTACTTATTATTATACGTACCTACCTAACTATAAAGGCCAATAACCTCCACCGTGATACACCACCAGTCCGTCCAGTCTTCAATGTAGTATTATGTACATATTCTGTGGCAGAACTTTTGTATGTGATTCCTGTAAACATTTGGTAAAGTAAGACCATGTAGATATTTATAAACTAAGTCATCATCAGCCCGTAGATGTCCACTGCTGAACAAAGGCCTCCCCCATAGAGCAGCACTTTGAGCGGCTGCTCGCCTCCTGCATCCATCGGCTCCCCGCGGTTTTCACCAGGTCGTCGGTCCACCTAGTGGAGGGTCTGCCTACGCTGCGCCTTCCGGTTCGTGGTCCCCACTCGAGAACCTTTCTTCCCCATCGGTTGTCAGTTCTGCGAGCGATGTGGCCTGCCCATTGCCATTTCAACTTGCTCACTTTAAGGGCTATATCGGCCTTTCTGCGGAATTCCTCGTTCCGGATCTTATCTCGTAGGGAAACACCAAGCATAGCTCTCTCCATAGCTCGTTGCGCGACTTTGAGCTTACCAAACTAAGTACTTATTGGCATTTGTCCCATGTGACTTTACTGAAATAAAATATGATCAGTTCTCCCTATTGGAGTGTAAGAACATAGCGGGATGGATGGGGTAGGCTGCATATACCTGACCTAGTAATAGGCACCTACTATTCATTACACATCAAAGACCCTGCTGAACATAGGTATCCTCCATAAAATGCCAAATCAGACGATTAGTTACTATTCGAGTTTCCCATGATCACCATTCGCCATGCTTGGCAGGCATCTTGGTGATCGCAGAAAATGTTACCTAATGCCCTGGAGAAGAATTCTGCTGGCCGTTTGATTTTCTGCAGGTGTTTATTTCCTTATCCTGCTCTCACGGCACCCCCGGGAAGAGATGGAGTGGTATTGGTTAGCGATGCCAATTAATGCGATTTTGCGTAAATTTCATAAACATGCTAATTCACGAGTATTAGCATGCTAATTGCTATTGCTATGCTATTTGCTAAAATGAAATACAAATGAAAAATGACATAAAAAATTAAATGAAACTACATTAAAATTAAATTCAAGATGAACTAAATTACTTGAAAGGAAATTTCATATTTCACAGAATAACGCAACTGCATTTCATTTGCGAAATGCTAATAGAGTTTTCATATGCTAAAAATTAATGCGAATGCTAATTAATCCATCACTAGTAGTGGTAGATTATAAATGTGATGATAGGTTTGGACGGCTGGGCAAACATTTTGTAACGTTAACGTAAATAGGTACTATACCTAAATACACACCAAAAATCCGTAGTAATATGATATCTATTCCGTCATAACCACCATCAACAGCGTGAAGACGTCCACTGCTGAACACAGGCCTCCCCCAGAGAGTGCCACCTTGAACAGCTGCTTGCCTCCTGCATCCATCGGCTCCCCGCGGTTTTCACTAGGTCGTCGTCAGTACCCCTAGGACGAATTTTCCAATACGTGAATACGCGCGAATTCATTTAAAATTTGTACTGCCATTTTTAGTTCATCAACGTGTCCGCTAGGGGCGCTGCAGAGAAATGTATGGGAGAAAAGGGAGAAAACGTAAACGAATCAAGTTTTAGTAACCTATCGAAACTCGTACCTACTAGGGGTACTGATCTATTCTTTGTATGCATTTGCATATATCAAAAAGTTGGGAGCTAACTTCCCTCGTTTCATAAAGTTAATGTTGTTTACAGTTCATTATTTATAAGTACGTAATTAAAACCAATTACTGTTGTAAAGATAACCCATCAATATTTTGTCACATGCACCACACGACCTGTGTTATTAAAAAACAATGACACGTTATTTCGTAATAATACCTGTTTGTAAACATTTGGCTATGTGGATACCAACGAGATAATGGTTCATTGACAGGCGCGGGCCGCGAAGGGGCTGGCCTATTGAGACTACTATTGTCTTGTATGTCAGGTGTGAGCCTTAAAATACCATAGGTTGCATAATATGTGTTTGAAAGGGTATATTAATATGTGCCGACAGTGAATCCAGTTCATTTGTGTTCGTCGCAAAATGAGAACAACACGGGTCAAGGGTAAAAGGTAAGAACGACTTGTAGCGCTAATTTAACACTTTTTTCGATATGTTACCTACTCCATTGACATTATTATAGATCTGTGGTTTACTCGGTTCCCATTTTCTACATAGATGAATTTAATGTCTAAACTATGCTAATAATAATAATTTGATGGTAAGTGATTCTTCACTTACCATCAGGTGAGATAAAAAAAAATTACAACTAACTGCAAATATAGGTAGGTCGGTACCTTATAGAATAGAATAACTCTTTATTGCACATACCAACATAAAAGAAATTTGAACATTAAAGTATTTATAGTTAGTAGCATAATGGGCGGCCTTATCACTAAGAGTGATCTCTTCCAGGCAATCTTTGGATGGATAGCATCCCAGGAATAAGGAGTAGTCAGCGGTGCGCATTATAAACAAAACAACTTAAACATCAACTAATATTAGACAATGTAGTTATTTGCAGGCAACACATTAACAAAATAATGCTTATCTGTCTAATTAATTTTTTTTTGGTTAGGGATCTCTGATTATTATTTTAATTAAATTTATTATCACCACCTGTTATTGCTATTTAATTATTATTAGTGTCTTCGTCACTCAAGGTCTGGGCTGAAAATCAGCGCCCTGGATTCGTCCATGGCACATGCTGAGCTCAGACCATTTTGTACAGCACTGTACACAGTAACAACGTTTGCACACGGAAGCACAAACTAAGGTTTAGGTAGGTTATGTTATGTGCAAGTTTTGTAATTAGGAGGTTCCGTTTTTCTATGTTTTATTTGCTTAGCATACTTATTATTGTTATTCGTTGTTGTGTACAGTTTGTGCAAATAAAGTGTTTCTTTCTTTCTTTCTTTCTTTCTTTCTTAAGCTATTATTATACTACATACTTACTCAAGATAGATAGATAGAAAATGCTTTATGAGTAAATCAAGTACATAGGCGAACTTAATGCTAAGTACTCATGGTACATACCTAACCTATTAATTGACTGGCCTGATAGCATAGTTGGAAGTAACTCTGCCTTCTGAACTATAGGTTGTGGGTTCGATTCCCACCCAGGACAAACATTTGTGTGATGAACATAGTGTTTGTTCTGTGTCCGGAGTTATATTGCAGGTAATCTATGTAAGTATGTCTTTACAACCAAAAAGTACGTATGATTAAAGTGTTCTTATTGTGAAGGAATTTTGGTGCGCTGAAGTCATAGCCCCCTTAGTTTTAAATATTTTTCATTTATTTTATATCTGGAATAAGGAACTAACTGGCTTCTATTTGGACACTGAAATTCAGTTAAGTTCGAAAATATCTTTTTGGAGAAAAATGCCTAAACATGAGCAAAATTGTCACTTTCCTGTGGGGTGATTTTACAAAACACAAGTTTCCTACCGACATAATACGAAAATTAAAACATATTTATCAAATAGATTTTATCTAATCACAGTAACAATGAATAAAACTTTGCTGAAACTTAAAAAAAATGGCGTGTCTCCCTAATTTTAGTCGATTTTTTATCATAGAATAGGGGCGACAAGAATTGTGTATCACTTTCCTGTCAGTTAAAAACACGTGAAGAATACCAACAAATTGAATAATGAGCGCTGTTGCCAGATTTCAAAGACAAAGTATGTACATAGTAAAATATGGTAACTGCCGCTTAAAGTTCCGCCTAACAGCCAATCAGACAGTTGCCACGATGATCTCGCCGACCGCAAACGCGTTCGGATCAGACAACTTCTCACTTGTATGGTATGTATTTACGTAAATAATAAATGGATTTCTTGAATATTGTTTATTGCTTTGATTAATGTACCTAGTAAAATACCATAAAGCATTAAAATGTCATTCAAATACAGCGTTTTTGTGTGTTTTTATGAAAAATCTCAAAATTGTCACTTTCCTGTGTATCACTTGTTTGGATCCATTTAGACAGAAAGTGATAAATATTCACGTAGATTCCTAATTTCCTGGTAATATTTTATGTATTATTAACCCGTGGAGGACTTTTTTTTTCACAAAACCTTCTATGTTGATGGCTTATTCCCTGTTCCTTATTTTCACAAAATATTACAAAGATTAAGAAAATGAACAAAAACGCTATGACAGAATTAAAAGTTAATTAAATGTATGGGCCATAAAACAACCCGTATTATTCCTTCATAATGAGAACTAGCCAAACCACACTTTAGGTTTATCAATGGCGTTGTCTGTATTGTCCGCACAAAATTATTATTACCTAACCTTAGAAATCTGTGTGCAAAATTACATATAAGTAGGTAGGCCTACCTATACCTATCGGTTTAGCCGTTTTTCGTGACAGCTCAACATTTCACTCTCTTAATTCAAAATTGATGACAAGTAGGTAAGCCGGAACCTGGATTGATAATGGAGCACAAAAATTTACTTCCTGTAATGTAATCTATGCTTCCTGCGTAAAATAGGCCAATTCAAAGCTTGTAACATCTCTATCGATTCCTGCCCCACAAGACAGCGTCAAGTGTGAGAGCAGCAAGAGCGAGCAAAGCGAGTCCTTTGGCGGACGTCAATTCACTTAGGGAGTCGATCGTGGCTGATGTGCCGTCGCTTGCTGCTAAAAGCTTTAGTAGCTACTAAAAGCCCTCCATAAAAGCAATAATTAAATTGGTGTAACGTAATCAACCACAGGGTATGAACTCTCGGCTCGGTTGGACTTATTACTTATTATAAAAATCGTCTGGAATGTTTACTAATATTTTAAAAATTACCTACTTAGATATCTACTAATTGCTTGGTGCAGCCCGCAATCGGCCGTTTTTGAAAACATAAAGATGTTAAAAATAATTCATAAACAGGTAGTTTCAAAGTATTTGGGGAACAGTCGCAGAAATAGTAATTTTTGGGGATTTTTTTGTCTCTTTCAAAGATTCCTATTAAGGAATCTTTGAAAACTCAATCTGGAAACCCTGTGTCGTTGTCGCAAAACCATGGAAGTTATACGTACCTAATACTATACCTCGTATAAATTCCTTGCGCAAAACTCAAAGATATAATATTATAATATTTATAAGTATTCGTTTTAGCAAAACTCGCAACCATCTCTCAACTCTGAACTCATAGCTAAACAAAACTAGGCAGTAATCGGTGTGGTCTCACGACTTTAGCAATAGTATAGAATATAAGTAGAATAAGAGTATAGTATAAAGCAATGAGAGAACTTGATTATGTGTTATTGTGTCAAGCGTACCACTTTTTGGAATACTTTTTATATGAAGTGGACATTTTGAAGTGAATAAGACTGACAGATGTGTATAGGAAAAACAAAGATAAAACATGGATAAAACAGTTGGCTCGAGTCGAAAAATGGTACGGTGCTTATCGCAAACGTAGCTAATTACTATAATATTATGTTTGTTTCATTCCTTCGCTACTGAGGTAGCGATACGTGTGAGCAGGGGTTCTAGCAAAGATACCAACCACTAACGCTAACGCCTCACGCTAACGTTAGGGTTTGGCGTTGGCGTTGGCGTTAGCGTGAGTGGTTGGTATCTCTGCTATACAAAAATATTATCATTTTGTTGTTCTCTCTGTGAAGATTATATCGTCCCCTCCACGGCAAACTTGCGAAACTGCCATTTTTACGAAAATGACTTTTTTCGACCAAACATCTTAAAATGTGTTAATGCACGTTGTGGCAAAGACTCGCATTTCTAGCTGTTATAGTTTAGAAGATACGATAGTAGTAAATAAGCGAATTAGAAGATACGATAGTAGTAAATAAGCGAATCTGAACTATTTTTCTATTTGTACCACGGTAAACTAACGTAACGTGTAGATTAGACGTTATACTCTAAGTTCCTGAGTATGATACGAAAAAATGACCACAGTAAATATGCGAATGTGAAATAATTCATGATCTTGTCTTCATCCCGTAAATTGAATATCCATTTTAGCTCATAGTAAACTGATGTATGTGACAGATTCATAAGTTAGCAACGTAATCATAGTTATTAGTACCATTATTTAACTTCAAACAAGCGAATCTAGCATTGAAATTGCATAAAAAAAATGTTATTAGGTTGAAAACGTTTAATTGATGTAGTTTACAAGCATAAACCGCATTATTGATGAGAAAATATGCCAACCATGGTGTGTCAAACAGAATACTCAAAGGGTAGCAAAGGAGGATAGCAAGGATAGGGTAGTTACTTGACTAATCTTCCTAGATTTTACGGCCAGACGCTTTAGTCTATTCATGGACGGGCTACATTGTATTTTTGACCCTGGTGCTAATCTCAATTTGTTTTGTCTCCTTCCACGTCTGGTTCAGGTAAGTTAATAATGAGCAGCTGTATCACAAACTGTCAAACTGTTTAAATATTGATGATAAGTTCTTGGCATCATTTAGGCAAATCATTTTTGTTTAACTTTTTATTAGTAGGTAATCTTTCAGTATTAATGGGCTTGGATAATACAGATAAACTTTTACCTACTCCTTTTTGGTTTCAGTTTGAATTCAATGCAGTTTACATTATTATAATCCGTCTTAATAAAAAACTATTTAGAACACTCTTTCAGATGTTATATCCACACAGAATCATTGAATTTAGTTTTTATTAGGGTTCTCAGTAAATTCAATCTTTTTGGACACCCATAACATCATTGAAGCTTAGAAGAGAACTCAAAAAATCCATCATCTTCCATCCCACCCCAATAAAGTTTTTATTATCAACGATATACTATTATTTGCCTATGGTCCTACCTGATAAATAACAATGCACTCGACGATGGAGCATGCTTGCCTAGATGATTACAGTAGTATTTATTTTAAATTAAATTTAAAGGCGCGGTCATTAAGTTTTCTGAGTGGGTTTCAACTTTCAACCATTAGTATGCTTATACGACAAAAATTTAAACAACAACGAAAATACAAATATTATTATCAAGGTACTGTGGGAATGGATTCAATATTGAAACCAGTGTATATTATCATTTTCTTTAAAAACAGATCACAATGATGTACTTCATTGAAAACAAACTGAAATCGAAAAGGGATAAAACTTTATCTATTTCGCCTAAACCCGCTTAAAAGACTAAAAGATTGGCCATTTCTAAGGCCTAAAACGATCTGCTGAAATAAAACTAATGTCAAGATCTGCTCATTTCAAAAACCTAACATCTATATTTATAAATTCTGCCAGTGTATGATGCACTTTACAGATTGAATTTAGCATGAAGACTAAAATACAATTTAGCCTATTCATGATCAGATTATAGCGACGCCCTAAAATTTAGGAAGATTAGCCAAGTTAAATAACTACAGAACCCTTAGCGTATTCTTTCTAACTCACTTTGTAGACTTTCTCTTCAGCCATGTACCATTTTAGCTATTTTTACCTTAAACTGCATAATAATTAACACTTTTAATGTTATTACATTTTGTTTTGTTCGGTTACTAAGCTAGATTCGCTTTTTTGAAATTAAATAATAGAACCAATAGCCATGTTTGTGTTGCAAAGTTGCGAATCTGCCACATACGTTAGTTTACTATGGGCAAAAAATGTATAGATAATTTTTTTATATGAAGTTGTAAAGTTGCGAATCTGCATTATTTGGCTATTCCACTAAAATAACGTAATTATTCATTAGTACGCTTAAACATGCTTCAATGTAATGTATAAGTACATATAAAACTTCAAAATTGGTTGAAGGGATCTATTTCAAAAATGCAAAACCTTGATATATTTTTCGTTTTTCGTCTCCTGTAAAATGTGTAAAATGCAGATTTGCAAGTTTGCCGTGGAGGGGACGATATACTCAAATGTCTATACAAAAAAAAAGCAAAATAGGGATGGCGTTTTTAAGCTCGATCCAATTTCTGAATCGATATGGATCGTAACGTAACGTTTCGATCCGATCTTCAAAAGATCGATCCGAAAATTCGCATGAAAATACAACATTAAAAATACTTACCTCAATCTGATGTTTTTATAAAATTAGGTCACACACATGATTTTCAAGGCGGTGCCATTTTGAGAATTAGTCTCGCTGTTTAAAGCACCACAACGAAACAATGAATGAGATGATAAAATATTCGTAATTTCGCCTCCTACCCATTATTACCTATTTCTTAGAAATCATATTCAACCCACCGTCCATCGTCGCTAATAGTAATTATTATTTTCGGCATTCGGCATGTTATTCCATGTTCGGTATCCGGCCGAATATTCGGTTATAGTGCCGAATAATTACCGAATAATTTATTAAATACTTTCCGTTAAATACTTCCAAAGTTATCTTTTATGGGAACTCATTTTAAGATAAACAGAACACTTAACATTTTTTAATCGTTTTTTTAGATACTGATAGTGATATTATGCTTGATCGAAGCCCTAAACGCTTAGTCCCCAGAAAACCATGATATTTTGTGTCTAACAGGCACTACCGACCTATAGAGCGTGCAATTTGGTCCAATATCTAATTTGGAAAATAGGTTTTATTTAAATAATTGCATTTACAATACAAAAATGTGCTAGGCATGATGACTACTATTATAAATGAACAAGTACATATTACTTTCATAAAGAAGATTAAAAATGAATGCAATAATTGAAAAAAAAAGTAAAATCGATAAATAAATCACGGAATAATAAACTTTTAAAGTTTCTACAGGAGGCATCTCCTGTCCCTTTCTCGCGAAACAGAGTGCCCCCACAGTTATTATTATTATTATTATTATTATTATTATTATTTGATAATAGACGAGCAGCATTCCTGCTGATATGTCTATATCCACAGTGTTGGAAGGTCATAATGGTCATTTCTGCAGTAATTGTGTTTGATTAGTTTGTAGCCAGTTGTCAAGTTTATTTTTGAAGGCATTCACAGAGGTTGCGGCTATGACCTCTTGCGGTAGTCTGTTCCAGTTGTGCACCACTCTATTACGTAGGAAGTGGTGTGCAGTGTTGGTCTTAGATGGTGCACGAGAGATTTTTTGTAGGTGCCCTCGCAGAGGTTTTCCTTCTTTCATAATATAAATGTCATGTATGTCAGGTAAGTTATAATTGTAATTGATAATTTTGAATGTTTCAATGAGGTCTCCACGCAGTCGTCTTTCTTCAAGGTTAGTAAGGCGCAGGGTTTGAAGTCTGTCTTCATAGGACTTGCGTCGGAGAGCCTGGGGTATCTTACTTGCTCTTCGTTACTTTGAAAAATCCACTCGTGACGTCATATGCCAACGAGATTGTATGAAAAGCTACCGCAGCTTAGTAATCAGGTAGTATGAACGACCTTCCTCTGACGTCACTGGCCGTTTGAGCTATCTCTTTCTATTCCGGTTTTTAAAATGATTGTAACTTGGTCATTTTTTGAAATGTTCTATTTAAGGTTTTACAAATGTTTATCTTTTGAGGAATATAATTAATTTATCCAAAAAAATAATTTAGGCATCATGCCTATTCTGTTGTTAATATGTTTTTGTTTTTTTTTTTTATTTAAATCAATTATTATTTCATACACTTTAATCCATTTCATAGGAAATTTTCGTATAAATAGAGATTTTGGACAAAACAGTAGTTTAATATTTATTGTTTCTATTGAAGTGGAACTTTTGTTTTGTGTGCAAACGGCAATATTGGATTCTCGATCCGATATTTTGCAAAGTTGAATCGATCCATAAGTCGGATCGCTAGATATCGATCCGATCCAAAAATCCAATGGATCGTATGCCCATGATCCGATCTTCGAAAAGAAAAGATCGGATCGTTTCGTTTCGGCGCATCGCTAAGCAAAACAAAATTTGTGACGTGATGTTGTTGCTTTTCAGTAATAATTATTTACAATTACGTTACATATATCTCAACACAAGGTTATACCATCAAGCAGTTATCTATTGTATTGTAGTCAGGTCAGTAGAGTTCAGTGCCGGATAGGACAGAACACCGTGGGAGTTCATTTGAATTCCAAACGGAATAGGACGATTGGGAAAGAATTTGCAAGTGTCCTTACATTCTGTAAAATTAAACACTAGTCCTATGATTATTGTGCACAGAACCGCAACCAGCTAATGCCGAAATGAGCACATTGAGTCAAATAATTGGCAATGAAGACATGCAGAGGATCACTACAGAATTTTCACGCCTAGGAGGTATGTAAAAATATTCGATAGCGATACGATCTCTGGAATTTACTATATTGTACTGCCTAGGTGGGTAAGTGCTCTACGAAATTGATCATGCATCCGATTACATACTCGCCATAGTCCCAACAGTTCCCCAAACTCCCAACAGTTTCATGTGTACTGTCTCCTACAAAACATTATGTAACAGCGCTTATAAATTGACTGCAATTTAATTACTTAGGTATGTACTTAATGAGCCATTGCATTGCTTGACTGTCTAATGACTTGATTTCACTGTATGCCCTTCGTTTTTTGCCGCTTTGCCAGTTATTCTGCCGCCAAGCAGTAGTGTGCAAGCACTACTGTGTTCCAGTTTGAAGGGCATTGTAGCTAGTGAAATTACTGGGCAAATGAGACTTTATGACCTGATTACACAGTCTAGTAATCTGATTGCTAGACTGGGCGATGTCTCGGGATGGCGTGCGCAGTGCAGTGTCACGCGAATCTTTATTATTTTAAAGTTTCGAGTGACACTGCAACTGTTATGGGCGGCCGTGTTGCTTAACATCAGGTGAACGATCAGCTCGTCACATCACTCATTCCTATAAAAAAAACACATGTACTTAACTTACCTCATGCAAATGTGAGAAAGTGGAATAGCTAACCATTTGTTGACATTTACCCACCCTACTTCATTAATAATACTCCAGTGATTATCTTGGACAATTTGTTCAAATTGTGTAAATTATATTTTTCAGAGAGATGCTATCTAGAGAATGCTGGGGCCTCACTGTACCCACAATGTTTAATCAAATCTGTGAGTGAAGACTTAACAAATAGTTTCTACATGAACCCCCACTCCGACAAATACACCAGAGATTGCATTGAGCAAATAAGATGTCTGATCCTTAAGCATTTTAATACAGATTCATCAAATTACACAGTTGTATTTACTTCTGGATGTACACAGTCTCTCAAATTGATTGTAGAAGCATTTCAATTTGGCAACACTGAAGATGACGCATCAAATTGTGGATCTTTTGTATATTTACAAGATAACCATACATCAGTTCTAGGACTAAGAGAAATAGCAGTACAGAAAACGAAAGATGTCATCCACATATCACATGTAAATTTTCTAAAAGCCCTTAATGAAAAACATGTCACACCTTGGAAGGACAGATACAAAAATGATGGTAACACATTGCTCGCATACCCTGCTCAAAGCAACTTCAATGGCTTCAAGTATCCAATTGACTGTATTGAAAGTATTAAAGAAGGGTGCCTTAACAATTACATTATGAAACATCTCTGCAAAGTTAATTGTAACTGGTACATATTACTGGATGCAGCAACATATGTGTCGACAAATAAATTAGACTTATCGAAGGATCAGCCAGATTTTGTATGTTTTTCATTTTATAAAATATTTGGATTTCCAACTGGCCTAGGAGCAATTCTTATAAAGAATAACACAGAAGCTGTTCTTAATGATAAAAGATATTTTGGAGGTGGAACTGTTGATGTTGTATTGAGTAGTGAAAATTTTCATGTAAAGAGAGACAATTTGCATGAACGGTATGTATCTACAACAAATGAATAAACTCATTATAATGAGCTTGTTTACAACATATTAAATGTAATATTGATTTTTGATTCCAGGTTTGAGGATGGAACAGTGCCGTTCTTATCAATAATTGCCTTGAAGCATTGTTTTGATACAATGCACAAGCTCATACCAAAAGTAGTCCACAATGATATAATGGATACAATTTCTCTTCACACCTTCTGCTTGGCAAGAGATCTCTATAATCAACTATCAGAGCTAAGACATCCAAATGGTTGTAAAGCAGCAGTTCTATATATGGATTCGGATTTTAGTAATATTAAGCAGCAAGGTGGTCATGTGACTTTTAATTTACTGCGCCAAGATGGATCTTATATTGGGTATGCAGAGGTAAACTTAAATAACTCCTTTAAACCTCATTTCAATTATATGTTACCTTATTGCTGTCAAAATTCATCATCACTTAATTAGTTTTATGAATGAATCTTGGGGTAAGGTGTAAAATTAATTCATAATATTTTCAGTTCCAGCATATGGCAGACCTGTTCAACATTAATGTGAGAACAGGATGTTTTTGCAACTCTGGATCTTGCCAGAGACACCTGATGGTGTCCAACAAAGAGATTAAGGATATGTACAAACTAGGTCACAAGTGTGGTGATGAACTCGATTTAGTTTGTGGGAAGCCCACGGGAGCGGTGAGAGTATCATTTGGCTATTTCAATACTTTCATTGATGTTGATAAGCTAATGATTATGATAGGTCGTTGCTTTGTTAAAGGAGTACTTAAGACGCCAAAACGACAAAGGCTTAATTACAAAGCTATTGAAACATTGGAACTTATTAAAATTCCTAATGGTGATGTGTATCACAAACTATATAATAATGGAGAGTACTTCACAAATGATACAGCAGACAGCACACACTTTGATAACGCAATACAGTTGAAAGAGATTGCGATATTTCCTGTTAAGTCATGTGGTGCATTCAAAATTAAATCTGCATGGAAAATAGGACCAAAAGGATTTGAATATGACAGAGAGTGGATGATCATCAAAGACAATGGTGTCTGTTTGACTCAAAAACAAAATACTAGGATGTGTATGATACAGCCTCAAGTGGATTTGAAAAATAATCTGCTTGTTTTGAATTTTAAAGGTAACTGATAATTTTATGTAAGAGTTTAATAATTTCCCAACGTCCATAAAAATTAGGCACACACTCATTGTGAATATTGTTATAACATGTTCAGAGTTAGAACAACTTAATATATTATTGGAGAACATATTGTAGACTAGTGATTATAATTTAAATACAACTTGTTTACTTACTAAACACAATATGAGCACTGTGTCATCTTTTTAGTTAGCTTTCCACCATGTTTTTAACCAATGTACTCTGTGATGGGGTCCCATCAGGTAAAAACGAAAAATAGCCCGATTTTGAAAAAAATGTAGTTTTCGTGTCTAGAAAGTTACTAGTTAGTGTCCAGTGTATTTATTTGGCCCAATACTTCGCCAACACGCAATAAATGTCGCTTGATAATCTTGCGTTACGCAGATTATTTATTATTTATGTATTATTATTAATTATCTTTTCGTGAAACACTTACTATATTCACTTTAACATGAATTTACCAAGTATTTTAATTTACTGTGTGTCAATATTTATAAAAGAACATGGTATGTTGCAGGCAAATCAACAATAGCTGTGCCACTAGAATCTCAAGTTCAAAGCAATCTCAGAAATACCTCGCTTTGCCAAAGCAAAATCTGCACTGACTTAGTAAAGGGCTATGACTGTGGTGATGATGTTGCTCAATGGATATCTGAAGCTTGTGAGGTGTCCTTCCTAAGATTAATCCGGCAGTCAGAGAATAATGGGAGAACACAAAAGAAAAAGAATGAGAATGGACAGAAGCTGCTTTCTCTCACAAACCAAGCTCAATATTTGCTCATAAACAAAGCTACTGTTAGATGGTTGCATGATAAAATCTGTGACCCTCAATTTACAGATGATATAAATAAACTTACTGATCGATTCAGGGGTAATATCATAATTGATATGGAGACTGAACTGGCAGAGCTTGATTGGAACAAGCTCATTATAGGGGTGCATGAATTTAAGGTATAACTTTTAGGTTTGACCAACATGCATTATATTAGTTTATATTATAATTAGCAAGGAGATTAAAAGGATATGCATTCTCGTAACTACCTGTTATATCAACTACAGCGCCGGCCACCATTTAGGCCTGTATTAGATAACTACTCTCAGTTGTGAATCTGTGCTCGAGATGAGATTTCATTAACACATAGATTAAATGAAATCTCAAGTTTTTTTATTTTATTTTTTATAACGATCACATACATAGATCCTGGACCCTAACTAGGATTCCCTGTATCTAGGGACCCAGGAACTACGAGGACACCCAGACACAGAACAAGTATTTGCGCTTTTTTTTTTTTGGCACAAATACTTGTCCTGTCGCGGGTATCGAACCCGCCACCTCCGGGTTATGAGCCGACCTGCTCAACCACCACACCACGGAGGCTGTCAATTGTCAAGTTGAGTGTCAATCTACGACTAACCGTAATGTGGAAGTCATGTGTCAGTGGTGAATTACTTCTGGCTGATGGACTGAGGATATTTATTTAATTAAATTAATTAACATAGAATTTAAAATATCTTAGATCAGCAACAGCTACTCATGTCTGTAGGTACAACCAATGTTGAATTGCACTTATTGGATATAAATTTTGTCAACTTGGCCTTGTGAAGAATAATATTGTGCTGTCCAAAACATGGTATTGTTAGGACTGTATTACTTATTATTAAAAATATAGAGATATTGAAAAAATATATTTCTCATATTATTTAACATTCAGTATACAAAACAATTTTAATATTTTCAGGTGGAAGGACAGTGTCCAAGATGCCAGATGGTGTGTATTGACCAACAAACCGGCGAAAAGACTGTTGAACCGCTCAGAACTATATCAGAACAGTTTGCAGGCAAATTACGTTTTGGTATCTATTTAAGTTACATCGGCACAATAGATGGAACGAAAGTACGCAATATAAAAACTAGTGCCTTAGTTAAACCAGTCATAAATGATGATGATATAAGTAGGTGAAATAGTGATTAATATAATAGTAATTACTAGCTGACCCGCTCTGGCTTCGCATGGGTTAAAAAGTTTTAAGTCCTAACCCTGTTTATGGGAAAGAGAGAAGCGATGGTGAAGAAAGGCAAGCTGCGCCTGCCTCCCTTCTTTTGCCGTCCCATCCATTCATCCTTTTCCCCTATATTTTTCCCTTTCCCTTCTAACTTCCCTTCGACAGGATGAGTTAAATAAAAAATATATGGAAACTAAAAAGTCTTGCATAAAAGTTATTCCTTCATGCAACCTGCACTTGGCCGTTTTAGAAAACAATAAGTATACTAAATGTTATACTGGAAAATTAGCTATTACCATACCAAATTTCAAAATCCTTTCAGTAGTTCCAGCGTGATACGTGTTCAAAGGGACAGACAGACAAACAGACAAAGAATGAATAAAAAAATTGTTATGTTAATGTTAGGGTTACGGCCCTCGCAGCAGAGTGTGGAAGTGGCGGCTATTATAACTTGTAAATAATGGTAAAGAGAATTCAAAGATAAATAGTAAAACAACCATGTAAATGCTGTAAAGTTTTCTAATCAAAAGATGACGTACAAAGGCAAGTATCAAAAAGTGGCAGAGAACATAAATTATTTAAAAACACGTTTATCAAAAAGGCTTTACTAACACGCCCCCTTAATTTATGCTCTCAAGGCCTACCCCCTTAAGTCACACGTATATTGTCTTTAAGCCCTAATCCTACCATGCACCTATAATGTTTGCATTTAGGCAAGGCTTTCGTTAATATATCAGCCGTCATATCATTTGTAGAAATGTACCTTAAAGAAATATCCTTATTATTCTTTAACACATCTCTAATGAAATGGTATCTTATGTCTATATGCTTACAACGAGAATGGAGAACTGGATCTCGAGCTAATGCGATAGCACCCTGGTTGTCTGCATATAAAGTAACTTTAGCATACCTGAGTAACCCAATTTCAGTAAGCAGACTGTTCAGATAAACCGCTTCTTTCATGCATTGTGATAGGCTAACGTACTCGGCCTCACAGGAAGATGTTGAAACGCATCTTTGTTTCTGTGATTTCCACGAAACGCACGCACCACCTAAAATGAAAGCATATCCGGAATATGAACGTCGATCTAGTTCACAACCTCCCCAGTCCGAATCTGAGTATCCTACAATAGACTCACCAGTCTTTTTAAACGAACATCCGTTAATCGTGTGTTCTCTTCAAATATCGCAACACACGCTTTGCCAAATTCCAACTCATGTCATTCGGATTTTCATTGAATTGTGCTAACTTTATCACAGAATTCATTATATCGGGTCGGGTTCCCGTCGCTAGGTACATCAAGCTTCCTATAAGCTCCCTATATCCTTGCACACCAGGCACATTATTTTCACTTTTGGTGTATACTAATTTTTCATTCGGGCACAATGGAATTGCAACCGATTCTTTGCAATTTTCCATTCCGAAATCTTTTAATATTTTGCAAATATATTTTGATTGTGTCAACGTAATGACATCTTTATCTCTGACAATGTCAATACCCAGAATATATTTGGCACGTCCAAAGTCTTTTAGCTCAAACTCTTTGGATAATTTTTCTTAAAGTCGTCAATGTGAACTCTTTTATGCATGCAATCAAAATATCATCCACGTAGACCAAAACAAAAAGTTTTGTCCCATTCTCCTCCTTAAAATACAAACAAGGTTCACTTATGGAAGCCTTGAATTTCATTTTAATAAGTTTTTGATCCAGCATTATGTTCCATTGCCGTCCCGCCTGCTTCAATCCATACAATGCCTTTTTCAATCGGCAAACATCTCCGGCTTCAAGATCCTTTAACATCTTTTCAGCTTTGCCTCTAACAGATAAATCTTCACTGATTTCCTGAAATGTTCAAAAGACAATCCTTTAGCAATTGAGGGATTTTCATGTAAATTTCTTCTTCCAAAATTCCATTTAAGTACGCCGTATTGATGTCCAATTGATGAATTTCCATATCCATTTCTACTGAAAGAGCAGCTAACAGCCTCACCGACTCAAGTCTCGCAACAGGAGCAAATGTACTATGATAATCAATACCATACCTCTGACTAAATCCCTGCGCTACTAATCTAGCTTTCTTCTTTTCAGTTTTATCTGGATTTAACTTCGTAGTCAAAACATAGCGACATCCAACAACGTCACGATTTGCCGGTTTTTTAACAATATCCCAAGTTCCATTCTTCAGTAAACTTTTGACTTCGGATAAGATAGCTTGTTCCCATCCATACTTCTCATTACTAGAAAGAGCTTGTTTCAATGTTATTTCTGTAACACCTGCAAAATCTTGACAGTCAGTAAACTCATCCGGGTCTGACGATACACCCTCGCCCTCACACGGATGTTGTGGTGACTCCTCTTTCTGACGTTACTTCAACCAAATTGTAAATTTTCTTCGGACGACCCGTACCACTTTTATCGAGACGTGGTCTCCCTGGAGCTCTCTTGAAAATCTTCACTGGTTCCTCATGCCTTATATCCGGTCCCATATCACCACTTTGAAGAACATCACAGTGTGATTCGATATTTGATATTAATGGCATCGTTGGTTCATTGCAAGAAACAACGCAAGTATGCTCACCATCGGGTCCTACTTCATCAAAATTACTATCAGAAACTTCTGCCGAAGTAATCTCTATTTCCGCATACGTAGGTTGCATTTTCAAAGGAGAAACACATTTTTCAGTGCTTAACAGATTTTCTTTCAAGTTATCCTCCAAACGATCTGTGCTCTGATGAAATCTAACATCTCTCGATATTACGATTTTCTTGTCGGTAGGAATCCAAACTCTATATCCCTTGACGTCTCTTGGATAACCAACAAAAATACCTTCTTGACTCCTTTCTGCCAACTTACTTTTGCTTGGTTCTTTATTTAAAACATGAACCTTAGTTCCGAACTTCTGTAGGTAGTGTAATTTGACAGGTCTGCCATACCATTTCTCATACGGTATGTCTCCTCCAAGAGAACTCGATGGACATCGGTTTCTGACGTGACACGCCGTCACTACAGCATCTGCCCAAAAACCCGCCGAAAGACCTGAGGATATAAGCATACATCTCGCCATTTCGACTAATGTCCTATTCATCCTCTCAGCAACTCCATTTTGCTGAGGAGTCCGAGGAGCTGTCAATCTTCTACCTATACCTTCGTTCTTCAAATATTCATCAAACTCTCGATTGCAATATTCACCCCCGTTGTCGGATTGCAAATATTTTATCTTTTTACCCGTTACATTTTCAACATAACTTTTGTAAATTTTAAAAACGGTAAAAACGGATCTTTTTTGTTTCAATAGGTACACTTCACACCAACGTGTACTATCGTCGATAAAAGTTACAAAATATTTTGCGCCGCCTATTGCCTGCGTATTAAAAGGTCCGACTACATCTGAATATACAATCTTCAAAACCTCATTACATGGTCCGTTTGATTTTGAAAATGGTAGCGCACTCATTTTCCCTCTAGCACAAACGTCACAGTCGTGTAGCTCACGTTCATTTATCCTCTGAGTTTTTATACCTGCTTTGGTCAAAACTCTCGATAAATCCATTGCATTAAGTGTCCTAATCGTTCATGCCACAGCCACACATTATCCTCTCGACGCTACTGATGCAGATTCAATCTGTTCCCTAACGTAATATAAATTACTCCTACGATCTGCAACTACAACAATTTCCCCATGACAGTTTTTCACTATGGCCTCATCCTTAGTAAACATTACAGTATAACCTTTATCTGTAATCCTTGCCACTGAAATTAGGTTACATCGTAGATCGGGAACGTATAATGTGTCTGGCAACTGAACATTTCTTTTGGACTCACCTTTATCTGCAGACAGTGTGACCATGCCTTTACCTTCAACTTTTGTGGTCAAGTTAGAAGCTAAATTTAATTGACTCGATGACGGTAACAAACCCTCCACAAACTTGTTTACGTCTTTACATAGATGTGATGTACACCCGCTATCTAAGATCCAGTTTCCACTTCCGTTGTACACACCATTACATTGATCTGTAACACAATTAAAAGAATTAAAACTGGTATCAAAAGATGTTTCACATGTATCACTATTTACAACGTACTTTGCAGAATCTTTCTCTTTGTTTTTCGTGTATTCTGATGCTTTATGTCCAACTTTATGGCATTTGAAACATTTAAACTTGAATGTTTCCCGTTGTTTATTGAACTTCTTTTTACTTAAATTCTCTTTTGCGATCATTGCTTTTTCTTCAGAGTTGTGCCTCGAATAGTACTCTTCAACTATTTTGATTTTTAGAGTTTCATGATTCGGAATTTCATCTCGGGACTCTATTGCACATCGGAAATTGTCAAACTCTGTAGGAAGACTATAGAGTAACATTATCGAAAATAGGTCATCATGAATCTCTACATCCATTGCACTCAATTTATCCTTGATATCAAAAAATGTTGAAATATGTTCATGGAAGTCGCCAGGCTCGGTGAATTTCATCATCGTCAACCTTTTCAACATAGTAGCCTTTTTCGCTGGCCCTTTTGATGCATAAATGGATTCTAGCTTTAACCATACCTCTCTGGACGTTTTGCACCCTCTTACATGCCGTAACTCACCAGGAGACATACTCAGGATTAAGTCAGCTCGCGCCTTGGAATCTCCAACAATCCATGTCTGCGCTGCTCTCTCCTCGGTTGGTTTTTGTATACTACCATCCACATACCCAAATGCATAATTCTTTATCAGTAAAGCCTCTGCTTGTACTCGCCAGCTCTCGTAATTTTCTCTGGTTAAAACTTCAATCATCCTCGTTGTTGCCATTTTAACCGCTCGGCAAAATTACCTCAGCTCTCAATGTTTTCTTCAGCACAATCCTTTATCAAAATATTTTTCAGCAATGACACTCACTACAATGCTATAATTTTCGCCTTTCGTCCTGGGCCCGTAACCAATGTTAGGGTTACGGCCCTCGCAGCAGAGTGTGGAAGTGGCGGCTATTATAACTTGTAAATAATGGTTAAGAGAATTCAAAGATAAATAGTAAAACAACCATGTAAATGCTGTAAAGTTTTCTAATCAAAAGATGACGTACAAAGGCAGGTATCAAAAAGTGGCAGAGAACATAAATTATTTAAAAACACGTTTATCAAAAAGGCTTTACTAACAGTTTTTATATCGATTAATAAGTGTAATGCAGTCAAAATTTTTAATAAAATATTTAATGTACAGATTTAGCCCAGTTAGTTCTTCCTGGTATAGTGAGAATTAGTCATACAAAATGAGTTATTAATTCTAGTTCAATGTTTTTGAGCTAGTGATCGAATTATATTCATTATTAGTGAGAGTGGCACAGTGATAACTAGTAATAAGACAATAATTATTATGTATGTTATGCGTTTGATCGTTTATGTATTTCAATAGGTTGTGTTTGGATTTTGATAAGGATTTTTTTGTAAAATAAATTATTGTTGTTCCCCATTACTTATACAAAATGGGTTAGCTCAGCTAGCACTAGTTTTGTAATTTTTGTATATAAGTAATAATCTCAATTGTTAAATAAATATGGCCACAAATTATTTCCTATTTACTGATAAAGTCCAGTAAAGATTGAAATTATTACAAGCATAGGCAACTTCCAAGTATTTAGCAATGTGTATTTGTATCTTTACTAGTATGTGAATGAAAGAACTGAAACTAAATGTGTCTCCCCGTGCAGCTACACTTAAGGTAAACGGCGAAGGTTCGCGGTTGAACGCTTATGCGTACAGCGATGCATTGGGCACAAGACTATGTTCAACAGCGAACCTTCACCGTTTACCTTTAGGTGTAGCCGGGCCGTCAATGCGTCAATCATTATATTTTTCTATGGCTTTTAAAACTGAATAAACAATGTTTGTAAGATTGTTGTTATTTATTTTAGGAGACTAGAGGAAAGGCTCTATTTAAGGAATAAAAAAGGTCTTGCATAAGCTATTCATGTAAGTTGGAATAAGATTCAAAATCAGTGTTGTAATTTGAATTGAATACAATTTTTGCTATTTTCATGATTCACATTTTAGGAGAAAATAAAACAATGCTTAAGTAGGTCATTAATTATACAAGGTGACCTTAAATTAGTATGTTATCCTGAAAGGGGGTAAATCTACACAAGGTAGACAATGTTTCTTCCACGACTTTACTAAATTAATAGTTTTTCATTGAAGAAATACCATGTAAAGTTTACGTTCGAAAATAGCCTTAGCGCAGCTGGGTGGTTGAACTTCGTCCTTCACAGAGTGCACATAAATGAGTTTCATTAAACTGTGCTTAGAAATTAATTATGGTATCTTGTTAACTATCGTAGCGAACGCATGTGCAGTTTTGCGAGTGGATTTATTTTTTTACTATTGAGGTTTTGAAATACCCAGTTTCAAGTAAGACTCTCACAACTTGTAGGGTATCATGGTCCCAGTCTCCCCATTTCAGGATAACATACCAATTCAAGGTCACCTTGTATATTATTAATAAATTAATTGACTATAAACCTATATTAATGTAACAAATATAATAAAACAGTGTATGTTTTATACATCTTATGCAATATCATAATAAGTATACAATACCATACTACAGTTATTATCACCAACACTGCTTAAATCATGTCTAGATGGAAACAGCCCCATGAATATCATGTCTTATGCTAGGTATTCTCAAAGAGGATTACTATTTTCTATTCTAGTTCTATTGAAGAGGTGTGGAAGTGCAGTTTTCATTCATTGGCTAATCGTAATGCAGTATGTTGACATTCCACTGGTTAACTATTTCATTATACACCACAGGAGTAATTTATTATCTACACCATATTATTTCCATGCCCAAAATAATAGCTATGATATTGAACAATTAATTGGTTGCTGTCCTTGAATTAATTTGGGATCACTTCCTTGAGAAACATCATTCACAACTTGTGCTACCTCTTCATAGTCTGGCAATGCCATTGTTTGTAGTTTTGAATAAATTAATTTATCATTTATAACTACCTCAAAAGAACCTGCAACAAAGAAACTTAGTTATTACATAATAAGTACATAATATAACAAAAATATGTAAATGACACAGTCTTATGAATAATGTGTGAATAGTGAATCCTCTCTGATCTGCAGGTGCAGTATTGTTTAGGTACCTACATCACATCAGAAAGCATAATGTAGTATATGGTGTATCATACAGTGCAAATTATAATTTGTTCATTGATTTTATTAGAATTTTATCCATCGTAATGGATATATTTTAACCCAAGTTGTTGTTGTTACCTTGCCTCCCCCGCTTGCAAGATACTGTAGCGATCGGCGTGCGTGATTTAATAGTCTTTGCAAGCTCTAAACAGTGACCACCATAATCACAAGCTCCGCTGAAACAAGAATAATGTGAACAATGAAGGTTGAGTTATGTTACATAATTTTTAATTTTTATCCCCACATCCGTGTCAACAAAATAATTATGCTAACATCTAAAAATTATAATTTTTTTTATTTAAATTACCTAGCTAGATATTTTGTTACGTAGGTAGGCACTATTTTGAAAGTAATGTTAGAAAAATTGATTACCAGTATTCAACATTAATATTAAGATTATTTAGGCCTTTTTCAGTTGTATGTTCGCTAGACATTTTGTTCGCAGGCTCGTAGTTTTGTCCGGCTATATTCGTACTCACAAACTAAGTAGAGGAGGATACAAGTATTTTTAATAACATTGGAGCTTGCTTTGAATGATTACATATTTTATTTTGTAAATAAATCCGTTGCCACTATTTCCACTAATAGGAGTAATAGGCATTAGGCATGACATGGATCATTTCACAAGAAGTAGGTGAAAAATAATGATTTTATAAATCATAAACCACTCTGCTACTAATCACAGTGTGATTAATCACACTTAATGATTCGTCATGGATCGTGGCTTCGGATTTCATAGTAGTAGCAGGTCGGAACTTCGCTGGAATGCTCCTAAATCACGTCTGTATTCCTTTTCATAAAGCACCGCCAATCGCCATGGATCATAAATTCATTGGGCGTATTAAGAATCTTAGTCTGTGAAAAATCACAGCCGTCGCAACTTCGCTGGGTTGCTCCTAAATCACGTCCGTGTTCCTTTTCATAAAGCACCGCCAATCGCCATGGATCATAAATTCATACGGCATGAAAAATAGCAGATGAAATCGCGGTGCCTAAAATAAATGAAGTGATGTAATGATTATGATTTTAAAGTAGCAATAATTTCCATGCCTAATTTGCACGCAATAATATGTCAATGTCACAGCTGTATATAATCTATGGAACCTTGAATTTATTACCTATGTAAACTTGTATAGATAACGCAACGACTTTTATATCCAGACCACTAATACGAAATTAAAGCAGGGCAATACCGTACACACCACTTTGGGTGTGATTGATCCTCAGATGTCAAAATCAAAATCAGTCGTTACTTGGGTGTGCTTATAAATACATACCAAAAAAATGCCGTCTTGCGTGATAAAACTGTGCCGAAATCACTCAAGGCACGAATCACAGAAGCACACAATCACATTTCACTTGTAAGTGGCCTTATTAATGTATTTTTATAAGATTATTTAAAATATTGACGAAGAGTTAGAACGATTTCACAATAAAAAGTTGACATGTCAAAATCAGTGTTGCCACACGACATCTGAATAATTACCCGATTTCTTTTGTATAGATTTCCAACAGATCCATGTCTAGCTGATCGTTGGATAAAAGTAGTGCGAAAAAGTAGAAATGAAGATTGGTGGAAACCTAATACTCGCTCAACAATATGTTCAGTGCATTTTTATAGTAAAGATAAATATGTGACAAAAAGAGGCCGCCATAAAATAAAACGCGGAGCTATACCTTCAAGGGTAACACAGTAATTATTTTTAGTATCATGTAGAGTCACTATGGTATTTCATGATTTCAGTATTATTATTTTTTTATCCTAAAATATGAAACATTATTTTGGTTGCGGCCCTGTAACTACATAACTGTTGTTCTTTAATCCCTTTAACTTGGTAATATTGAAAAACTCGTGAGTTATTAAAGGAAATGTTGAATAAACTGCTGCTTATACTTAATTTGAATCCTTTTTATTAAAAGATTGCATGAGATATCTATAGACCTTTTTCTTGTCTATAGATAGTAGTATGATGGTAATTAATTTTATTATTTTATATTTTTTAATGCAGGCGTTACATAATTTTTATTATTTACATTTTACATCTAGCTAGATTTTTATTTAGGTACCAGACTAAATCGGGTAATACTATTTATATGGTATGTTGAAAGAGGAACGACATTAGAAGAAAAAAAATGTGCTCTATGGTTTGATTCATGTTCAAACAAGGTTAAATATGGAGACTTCGGTTCTGGACCTATGTAATAGGGGGAATTCTGTGAGATAACGTAATACTCAACTCTAAATGAAGCCGTGCATAGGATGCTTTTCATGGTCATAAGTCATTCTCCTCTAACGTAAACTCAGGAAAAAATTACATTATTTATTTGTAAGCTTTTATTTCAATACAGTCTATTTTGATTCATTTACTATCTTTTGTTTTCTGTATAGAACTAAAATATTAGCTCTTCTTACTGGCTGCACACGAGTGCACAATAATTAAAAATGTTTGATTGTGTGAGAATCATGTGAGAATAGTTCATTCGTATTGAAAGCATATAAACTTCTTCTTCTTTAATGGCTATCTATTGCTTTTTTGCATGGAAGTATAAGGAGAGAGCCAAAATCTGCCAATGCGGCGTTGCCGCTCCGCATCCTTCGTGTAAACATACATCTTGTATCTCTGTCTAATACACGAATCGTCGCATAGAGTATGCGAGAAAGCGACTGTAGGAACGGCAACCTCGCCTTACCTACCACCGCGTGTCATGTCTTGACAGTTTGGTGTGTCAAGAAATTAAATGCGAGAGCATAAAACTTGAAAATATAGTGATTATATTGTTATTAGGGCTAAATATTGTGTCAATAGTGAAATTGTGTCGTGTTGTGCTGTGTTTTGTGCATCAAGAGTAACCCGAGGAGTCGAAGGAAAACCAGAATCATCATTTTATACGTTAAAGTTTACTGGCTATTTTTATGTTAAACATCGAAGTTTCGAAGTAAATATGCATTTCACATTAAGAATATACATTTTTTCCATCGTATAATTACCATGCGATTGCAATTACTGAAAGATTTAATGCTTTAATTGATATTTTTGGGATGGGCGATTTTATGCCTCTCGAATAGTGATGTACCTACACTGTCCATTACATTTTGTCGATATTCGTAAATCTTCAAACATTTGCACAAAATTACTTGGTTGGTTTGGTTTTGGGGAGATTAAAAAGTATAAAATCTCTTTCCCTAAAAGTGGCTGAATGGATTTAGATCAAAGTGCAAACAGAATGAAAAGTAGGTGCAAATCCGGCAATTTAAAAATAGGCACCTAACATACTTTTATAAAATACAGTAGGTAGGCCAGTGTCGTCTGGCTTCAATATGAGTTATGAAATTTATAATAAACTAGCTGACCCGCCCCGGTTTCGCACGGGTTTATTAGTTTTATGCCCTTACCCTGTTTATGGGTAAGAGAGAAGCAAAAGTGAAAAATATAGGGGAAAAGGATGAATAGATGGGCGGCGAAAGGAGACAGGCGCAGCCGTCCCATCCATTCATCCTTTTCCCCTATATTTTTCCCAAAAAAAATATAGGGGGCTTCAATACAACAAACGTGATTTTTTGCTCGTTTTTATAGATAATGGTACGGAACACTTTTTACAAATTTAACCATCATTTTAATGAATAGAATAAGAAAAGGCGAATGTAAAATAAAAACTAACTATTATGGAACAATGTTATTTGAACAGCCTGAAGACGTCCACTGCTGATCATAGGCATCCCCCAGGGAGCGCTACTTACAGCGGCTGCTCGCCTCCTGCATCCATCGGCTCCCCGCGGCTTTCACCAGGTCGACGGTACACCTAGTGGGGGGCCGGCCTACGCTGCGTCTTCCAGTTCGTGGTCGCCACTCGAGAACCTTTCTTCCCCATCGGTTGTCAGTTCTACGAGCGACGTGGCCTGCCCATTGCCATTTCAACTTGTTAATCCTAAGAGCTACATCGGTCACTTTAGTTCTTTTGCGGATCTCCTCATTTCGGATCTTATCTCGCAGGGAAACACCGAGCATTGCTCTCTCCACAGCTCGTTGCGCGACTTTGAGCTTAGTAATGAGGCCAACAGTTAGAGACCACGTCTCAGTTCCATAAGTCATCAGTGGCAACACACATATAAAAATGTTATTTACAAACGTTATTTCATATAATGTGTTTCAAATATACTTTTACTATGATAGGTCATCATCATCATTATCATTAACAGCCCGAAGACGTCAACTGCTGAACATAGGCCTTCCCCATAGAGTGCCACCTTGAGCGGCCACTCGGCTCCTGCATCCATCAGCTCCCCGTGGTTTTCACCAGATCGTCGGTCCACCAAGTGGGGGCCGGCCTAAGCTACGTCTTCTGGTTCTACGAATATCTAATTTTCTTTATTGTATTAAAACTAAAAAGTATCGAAATTCTGCAGCACTGTTTGGTTAGGTTTATTATATATCGATATATTGTGTAATAGGGGTCACTTCTCTACTCACGCATGCTAATGCATATTTAAATACTCACACCAACAGAAAATGGACAGGCATTTTGTGAATGTCCGCCGTCCATATAATACTATAATGATGCTTTTTTGCAATAATTCTGCCAATGTCAAGTGAGTAAAATTTGTACGGTTATGTCAAGTCAAAGTCATATTTTGTCAATCAAAACGCCAACAGTTAATTTTTTTTTTCTAATCTGTGAGTAAAATGGAGGATATTTTACCAGTATATAGCTGTTCTTAACCTTTAGGTTTTTCGAAGCGAGCTACAAATGTGGCAGAAGCGCCTGAGTGGCTATGGCATTCCCACATACACACCTGGCCAAGATATTGACAGATGTCAGTTTGACAATCTCCTTTTGACAGAATGACAAATGCAAAACTTTTCAACGGATGTCAATGCTTTTTCTACTTACCAGATGCGACGACTAGCGAAGCGAGGAGGAACTTCAACTAACCACTACATTTTTTTTTATTTCAAGTTTCAACTGAAATTTCATGGTGACCCTACTGAAAAAGACAAGCGCCTCGTTAGTCCCTACTATTTCCATTGGACCACGTTTCCATCCACCGTAGGCATTCCAGAGTGAAAACTCTGAAATAATATATATTAGAATCAAGGAACTTATATATATATATATATATATATAAGTTCCTTGATTCTAATATATATTATTTTTCTCTATGGAAACCACGTTGCTCAACAAAAGCAAGGAGTATATAATAATTTTTTCTAGATCCACAGATCAAGCAGTAGAATATTAAAGCATCCCATTCACGCGTCTGGGCCTATTTTACGCATATTAATATGGTATCATTATTAGTTGGCACATTAGGGAACGAACAGATCTTTGCAGTCTGTGGAAAATTTTGCCTGGATACTGCGTAAAAGGCCCTATTCCGATTCACGCTAAAATCGATAATATGGATATTATTATCGCGCTAAGAACGCGTACCGAATGGCCGTGAGCACGACGATATCCCTTGTTTAAAAAAACGTCACGACACTACCGACGCCATCTTGTTATATCGCCGTCCGTGATTGGTTGTTCTGAGTTATTGACAGCGCTCAAAGTCGTGAGCGCAATATCTGAATCATCAGAACGCTGAATAATCAACGTGAGCGTTGTGCTTGTGAGCAATTATAGCGATTTCAGCGGAATACGGGGAAAATATAGGTCACAGCTAATTACCACCGCCCGGCACCCACTCCGCACCACCTCGTCACACGGCGTCCACTCGTTGTCGACTCGTGGTCCACGGGTGGACGCCGCGTTATCACCAATTTTCGTTCGAGTAGTCTGTTACCAATTGGCTCTAGGTCTACACGTGTGCTTCGTAATGTAATCGAAAGAAAGGCTGGGAATGAAGGGAGGGTGGGGAGCGGTGCATCGCCAAGTATCGTCCTCGCGTGAATCATTCGCGGGCAGCGCGCGGTCCACTCGGAACCCGCGCGCTGTCAAAGCAAAGCAAGCATGCGAGCAGCGAGTTGTCACCGAGGGGTCCACCCGTTATCCGTGTAGGAGTAGGGTGAATATCTACCATAATACTGTAAATGAAGTATTACTTACTTAAATGCATATCATATTTATTATGTTAAATTATACTGACATAATATAATTATTGACGCACCATTTCGTATTTTCTTTACATGTAACGTTTTTTCACACACTGCACTGACACCAGTCATCTTCTCTATGACCATAGTACTACAGAGGAAACAATCAATCCTACATAGAGGTTGTATTCTCACAATCCGCGCGTGGACGGCTTACGACCGAGGCGATCCGGTGACGCTACAGAGTTGAGGTAGTGAGCGCATATTCATACAAGTCCATATAAAGAATACTAGCCGCAGGAGGCAAGGCGGTGCGGAGTGGGTGCCGGGTGGTTCTAATGAGCTGTGAGATTAGGCTTGAGTTGAGTTGTTTGTTTATTTCAGTATATAGCAAAGTTCTCTGTGGTTTGTTTAATGTTTACGATTCCTTGAATTTCCTTGTCTGACTCCTCTGAGTCCTCTATTATATTTCCTATTTCTCGCTAAAATATTGTTTAAATTGCGAATATATATAATTACACACCTTTCTCAGTTAAGAAGTGCTTAATTCATGTGGTGGACTGGTATATTATAACTTAAATAAGCATCTTCAACGATTAAATTAACGCAAATATAAAATCCACCATCAATATGGACTACGATTATTTGATAAAATTGCTTTGTGTTGGAGATTCTGGTGTCGGAAAGACAAGTTTCTTGTACAAGTACACTGATGGAGTGTTTCATACTCAGTTTATCTCAACAGTTGGCATCGATTTTAGGGAAAAAAGTGTGGTAAGTTATTCATATTTTATTGCATTTAGAAAACTACAACAAAGATGTGGCTCAGCGATAGCCCTCGCGACTTTCAAACTAACGCGCCCTGCCCTTTTTTTGAAATGTAGGTACAGCACTGACACTTCGGTCAGGGGATACAATGGCCTTAGCAAAATTTTATTCACAAAAACAAGCCAAAAAATACATTCCGGACCCTCTGGGATGTGGGAGTAATAAGAGCGGGGAACACCCGCAATAGTCATTAAGCCAAGTCAGAAGACTTTGTGTGGGGTAAAAATTCTGACACCAGGGCTGACCACTTGCCTACACGAGAAGAGAGAGACCCGCATGGATTGTGGGTGGTCATTAACCCTTATAAATAATTCTTTTCCAGACACTGAAGTTCAGTGTTATTTTTATTTTTTATTCTTTATAGGCAAAGCGATTGACTACTGTCACCTGATGGAAAATGATGACACAGTATATAATGGTCCATGCTTGCCTAGAAAATACCTGTCTGTGTATATTCACTCTAGATTTGAAGACTCTCAGAACACCCATTGATTTTGACCTCATGGCCAAATATTTTGTAATTTTATTATGAGTATATTGCGAATTCTGCCCTCGCTAGCCATTGCCATTGCACACTTTTGCTGGCTTAGTTGGCTCATGCATCGTGTGGTCACTTTACCAAAAGCTATGAAAGTATTGATTGAAATTTTTCTGAGTCTTTTTTCCTCAGTGCCTCGTTTGCTACAGTCCAACTGTTCTAATTTCAGATATATCAGCAGAATGGGAGACAGCATCGAATACATTTGCAACTATGGGATACTGCAGGCCAAGAAAGGTACCTCTGTATTATTAATAAGTAGGTAGGTAAAGATTCAAAAGCTAGCGAACTTAACCACAGGATGTTTAGAAATAGTCCAAAACCAATCAATTGTACCAATTAAAAAAAACTTCCTCAACCACTGTACACTATGTCACTGTAACTTCGTCACCGTACAGTTTCTTGTAAGTTTGTTTTGGGTTGCTTCCACCTGTAGTGTAGTGGAAAAGAGAACTTTTTTTATCATCATCATCATTAACAGCCTGAAGACGTACTGCTGAAAATAGGTCTTCCCCAAGGAGCGCCACTTTGAGCGGCTGCTCGCCTCCTGCATCCTTCGGTGACCTGCAACTTTTTTTACTGATATTGTAATAGACAAAGATTATAAAGCTCGTTGATAGCTAGTGAACATAATTTCTCCTACAACATACGACTCACTTGCGCATGCAGGGAGCACAGTAACAAAACGAGACAAAGTCATATGAACAAAGAAAAAAGCAGGATGGAACGAAAGACACATTGGGTGTCTCGTTTCCTCTCATAGGATTAGCAGTTGAAATACACCACTAATTTTCATATGAGGGGAAGTTGTATCATTGGTCAATGGGATTTATAGTCAATGGTAATAGGCATGCTATATAATAATATATTGACATTACTTTGTAATGTTGCTTATAATTATGCCATGCAATAATTCTATTTTATATTTTTAAATACTTAAAATCTAATTTTGACTTGTAAAAGTGCTAAAAATAGCCTATTTGCAGAAAAATTATTTGACTTTGACTTATGACTCTTGAATCCAGGATTTTGATCCCTCCCAAACCTGGGGGTCTAGCAAAGCTCTCTCACGCTAACGCTATCGTCAAACGCTAACTCCAAAATGTATTGAAATGACATTTCGGAAATCGCTAACTTTTCCGCAGCGAATGTCATTTCAATACATTTTGGAGTTAGCGTTAGTGGTTGGTATCTTTGCTAGACCCCATGGTCATGTTACGAAACTGCCTCTCCTGCCGGGCTAATACTAGCATGCGCACCGCTACAAAATTTTCTCGACACTATCTCGTGAGAGACCGTGACAAGACTACGGGAGCGCCTAAGTGCGTCTCACTCTAACAGCGACGACAAATTTTCTCGCGTTGCGCATGCTTGGCCATCTGGAGAGAGTTATTATATTAAATCGATATGATGAAATGAGGCGTTTTATTAAAAAAAAACTGTAATTTTGTAAAGACCCGATAGATGGCGTTAAAATGGGGGTTTTACGTGCTGTCATCGTTAATTTAATATACTTATGTATCGAGTTTAGTATTCTATCCTTATTTTATGGAAGGCATATAACTCTAATGGCTTTCTATCGACAAATCGACAACTTGCTCTGTGATCCACTCACTGAGTGGCACTCAGCTGAATTTGACTTTTCCTTGTACTCCGTGGTTTGAAACTACGACCATGTTTGAAATACGTCGTTACTACACCATTTAGTAACAGAAGCGGTACTAGTTTTTTTTTTTTAAATAAAACGTCTCAATGTTTCTTCATTTCATGAAGATGTGGACTGTTGAATGAATGTTAGACTATTAATTGATGTACATTTATACGAAAACTAATGAATGAATAGCCTATAATTAGAAGTAGCATAGTAAGCAAAAAAAGCAGGACTCCTACCCCTGTTCCAAGACTGTAAATACATTGGTGTCATTAAACTATGTGTTCATGGCAATTTATTTGAGCACACCAGCCACACTTAATCTCTACTCCAGTCTCCTCATGAACATGGCCAATGTAACTTTGTGCAAGGTTAAGGTTTGTGAAAATTTTGTTTTGATATTTGTATATTTTGCCATAAGCCTGTTATAACTATTTGTGTGTATTCGAGCTTGGTTTGGTGTTTTCCTGCGAGATAAGATCCGAAATGAGGAGATCCGCAGGAGAACTAAAGTGACCGATGTAGCTCTTAGGATTAGCAAGTTGAAATGGCAATGGGCAGGCCACATCGCTCGTAGAACTGACAACCGATGGGGAAGAAAGGTTCTCGAGTGGCGACCACGAACTGGAAGACGCAGCGTAGGCCGGCCTCCCACTAGGTGGACCGACGACCTGGTGAACGCCGCGGGGAGCCGATGGATGCAGGAGGCGAGCAGCCGCCCTAAGTGGCGCTCCCTGGGGGACGCCTATGTTCAGCAGTGGACGTCTTCAGGCTGTTAATGATGAACTTGGTTTTGTTAAAGTTTAACTTTTGCAACTTATTTATTGATAAATTACACTAGGGTGTTTATCAAACCCTTAAAGTAGGTATTATCTATTATAGAGATTAGATTTGAAAGTTATTATTATGGGAATGTCGATTATCTGAAGCTTTATATCCTGGTAATAAGTAATTCATGAATCACACACGAATGGCCGATTTTGACACTTCACTGATGCAACTTAATGTGCTGGTGCATCTAATATGTCTGAGCTCAATCTATGTAAATTTTGGAGTGATTTCTTTTAACAGGTAGATAGATAGAACATTGTTTATTCCATAGTAGGTACATAGGCGACTTTAATGCTATAGCCATTATCTTTCAATTCACTCTGGTGATTATTGTGTATCTACAAGTTTTTTTTTTAATTTTATATATTTATTTATTTATTATTTATTTATTTATTAAGGTAATCCAACAGCGTTAACAATACAATATTCAGTAACAAATTTACAGACTTAAAAGAAGGCCAAACAGGATTACACAAATTAACCGCTATTAATATTTAACAAAAAGTTGTTTACTAGCTTGTAATATAAATTATATAGTATGTGTACTCAGAGTGTACTATATGTGAATATTTTATTGTACATATAATTATGTGTGTAGGGGTGTGTATGTATATATGTTTTTATTACTCAAGCTAACTACTACATTAATACATATGGACTGTATAATAGCCGCGATGGTCTATTGACAGTCTAAATGCTCCAGCCCACTGCCGGTAGGTAGCGTACCTAGGTTTTTATTACTTTTAAAATGACTTGCCCAGTGTAACAACGTCCTACATGTTATAAGGCTAATAAATACATCTATTCATTTCTATTTTTAACCTGTTTTAATTCTTCATTATAGATTCAGAAGCCTGACAACAGCATTCTACAGGGATGCTATGGGCTTCCTGCTACTCTTTGATTTAACAAATGAAGCGTCATTTCTTGAAGTGAGGAACTGGATTGAACAACTAAAGGTTTGTATTGTATAATTTTTTACCACAATGTCACTTGTAACGAAAACGTGATGAAGTGACGATATTTATGGTCAACGGTGGCGCAGTGTAGGCACGCTTTGAATAGATACCAGCTAGATTTAAGTATATATATATAAGTCCCATTTTCCGAATAAGACCACCCTATCTCTTCCCGTGGGAGCCGTAAGAGTCGGCAAAGGGAATATTATATGTATAGGGAGTGAGCATTGAGCAGTGTTGCCTCGGTCACAGATTACTGAATAATAGGCATGACGACTAAATTTTTTTTTTGCATAAATTAAAAATATTCCTCAAAAGATAAACATTTGTGAAAACAAAAATAAAATATCTCAAAAAACGACAAAGTTACAAGCATTTTAAAAACGGGAATAGAAAGAGATAGCTCAAACGACCAGTGACGTCAGAGCAATGTCGTCGTAGTACCTCATTACTGCATTTATTTTTAATCTTCTTTATGAAAGTATTATTTACTTGTTCATTTTTAATAGTAGTCATCGTGCCTATTATGTTTCGGTGCATTCAAATCTGTGATCACGAAGCCGCCTGCCAAGCGTGGTGGTTACGGGAAATCCCCCTTATATATAATAAGCGCCCAAAGTTGCGTTTTATGGTGGAGGCCTAGGTCCAGCAGTGGACGTCTTCCAGCTGACGATGTGAAGCTTCATTTCTAAGCTAGTTATCAAAATGTTACACTGCGCATAGTCCTGCATGCCCATATCTTACGTAATTTCTCTACAGATTGACATTCTTCTTAATCCTTACGAATTTAAAAGTGCAAGATTGTCTGTTTGGTTGTGTATTAATATGTGTGACCAAACTGGCCATACCCAAGATCAACCTAGGATACTTTTTGTCTTGGAAGAAATAAAGAAATACAATTTCCATGGAACCCTTAAAGGTTCCTATGGGGAATCGTTGGTGACACTCAAAACCATCGAGAACTGCTCAAAACTCATTTTAAAATAATGATTACAGACGCACAGCCTCAGTGAAGACCCCGATATAGTGCTGTGTGGTCACAAGTGCGACCTCCAAGAAAAGAGGCTTGTAAACCAGAACCGCGCCAGAGAGTTCGCCAAGAACTACAACCTTCCGTATTTGGAGACCAGCGCCAAAAGTGGACAGAACATTGACAGGGCCATTGAGATTTTATTGGATAGAGTTATGTTCAGGTGTGTATCAAAACTATAACCTTTTTAAATTTTTATTTATTTGTCTGTCTGTATCTTGGTTGAGCATGTCACCGAATCTACTTGGCATTATTTGAGTTGAGTTTATATTATGACGTAGACGTTACTATATAATACATTTAAACCCGAAATTCAGCGTGGTTCCCTCGGGAGGGGGGAAGATCATCCAAGTAGGTTCTCAGTATAGAATTAAACGATTGAAGTCAGCTTAACACTTTTTAAATCTAGATCGTAAAACTTTTCATCCATAGCACGTCCATAGCACGCACGCATTCATAGACAAAAACTTTTATCCATAGCTTAGATTTTTTGGGAATGATAGGAGTATGCGTAGTGTGGGGGTCCGATGCTACTGATACTGTATACTTCTTTCCCCCCACCGCTTGGAAGGTGGATGGCTGTAGGTGTGAAGGGAAGGTGGGAATAATGGGAAAAGGACGGGGATATGTTATTAAAATCCCGTTACTTCTATAGTCTAATAAAAGCATCTAAATTTTGCTCTGGCATGTTTTTAGAAGACGGTGGCTACTTAGACCATCGACTTTGGGAACATGCCCATATATAGCTTAGCAGAACCTGTTGCAATCAGTATCATGGACCAATGACACGATTGGTGGGACATCAAGCGCATCCATAACAACGTAGAGCACAAATCTGTAGTGGAAAGGCAGTCTTAATATTGCGTATGTTAGTTTAGATTTTTTTTTCATACTTCTAGAATGGAGTCATCGGTTGAGTACGCGATGCTCTGCGCCTCGGGCCGGCGACGGCACTCTCTACAAAAACTACAAGCGAAAAAGGAAAGGGAGTTCTGTTCATGTTAGAATCGTCTGTGATTTTATATTTCTAAATCATTTTACACCCCAAACTAACTTCCATATTTTTAAACTAATTGCTAATATTTACAAATATTTTAAATTATTAAAACATAAGTATCTTTAAAATATCAAATGATTCGGAACTTAAACTCTCGCCCAACTTGGGACTCCGTCTTAATGAGACTGATCTTTCGTTTGAAAAGTATTTGATTTATATTATATCGACGTTACATTTAACCTAATTATTTATTTAAATTCACATAAAATATTTATTGTTCAAGTGATGTGATGACATAGCGGATTTGTTTAAATGATAGTTTATTTAAGGTTTGCCAAAAAAATGCTTATTAAAATCCTTACCAAGTGCAGGGTATTTCTAGTCAAATGATAAAAGACCTAATACAATTATGCTTAAATAAGTACTGTAATGGATTCAAATAATTCTTGCTTTTGCATTTAGCATTTGATTAGTCGCACAAGTGTGAATATTTTTGCACAATTTTCTTATAATTCAAAACTAACAATTTGTTATAAGTATACCATAAACTTTGATCTCGTAAAATAATGGAGTAATTATAAAAAATATAATTATATAATTATTGGTACTCGGTGCCAATATGATTATTCTTATGATGACATCATTGTTAGTCCAAAGAGTTGTTACAGGACGTTATTAAAATAAATATCATTAGGTAATATAATTATTATCTATCTTTAGGAATAATTTTGATAATATTGTGATCGTATGGCTTATAAATGTTTTTAAAATTATTAAATTATATACATAAAAATTATTATTATAACTTTAATTATTAATATTATCTAACCCATGACCAAACTGCCATTATTGTGTAGAATGTCTGTCAATTTGTGAATGATTGAAGATTGATGTTTCTTGTGTACCTAATGAGAATTAAATTATGATAAATAATCATTTTTCATATCGTTATTCCAAAGTTCCTCTTTATGTTTTGGTTTTCTTTATGTATTTATTTTTAAACATTAATTGCAGTACCTACTTTTGGAAGCGCAGGTAATTATCAAATAAGTATCTATGTGTTTATGAAAATATGTAGGGAAAACCTACATCTACTAAAAATGGCAAAACTGATTTGTCAATTTTTCTCAGACGAGAAATATTACGTGTGAAAGCGAGACCGACTGCAAATGGCTTGCACGGGTAGCATGAGCTGTACCTAGCAATCGAAATAATTATTGTCTTCCAAGAAAGCGTTGGTCCAATGAAAACGCAACAATAGGTTTATGACGCGATCCGTGAGATCGTTCATTGGTCGACGCTTTCTCGAGAGTAGAGATATGTCCATTTCTACAGTTCATGCTATCCGTGGTAGGGATTTTGGTATTAAATCGCAAGTACCTAGTAGATTATTATTATAATTTAATCGAACTTTTTTTACTGTACCAACTTTATTAATAGATAGATAGATTGTAAAGTTGTACAATGTACAAAATGTACCGTACATTTTACCTAATATATCTTTTTCAATTTGTTCCGTAGATTATGCTGGTGGAGTTGTTTTTTTTTTTTTTTTCAAAACTGCGGAGTATAAACTTTCGTCTTTTTTTTGCAGCGTCAAGAATAACAATATACCTTCAAGTTAGAACCTCCAGGCCTTAGCTAAATGGTAAGTCTAAAATAGTAATTATTAGCCACAAGATGGCTACAATTTTAATTCTTATGAGTAAGTAAGCTTATTTTCATAATCATCATCAACAACAGCCTGAACACAGACGTGCTCAGGCTGTTGTTGATGATGATTATGCTGAACTGCTGAACATAGCCAGAGAGTGCCACTGAGCTACGGCGGCTACTCGCCTCCAGCACCCATCGGCTTTCACTAGATTGACGCCGACGGTCCACCTACTACTAGTGATGGATTAATTAGCATTCGCATTCGTTTTTAGCATGTTAAAACTAAATTAGCATTTCGCAAATTAAATGTAGTTGTGAAATATGAAATTTCATTTCAATTAATAGTTCATTTTGAATTTAATTTTTAATATAAAGTTTCATTTCATGTTTCGTTTCATTTTTCATTTCTTTTTCATTTTATTTTTCATACAATTTTTCATTTCATTTTTCATTTCATTTTTCATTTCATTTTTCATTTCATTTTTCATTTCATTTTTCATTTCATTTTTCATTTCATTTTTCATTTCATTTTTCATTTCAGTTTTCATTTCATTTTAGCAAATAGCAAAGCAATAGCAATTAGCATGCTAAGACTCGTGAATTAGCATGTTTATGAAATTTACGCAAAATCGCATTAATTGCCATCGCTACCTACTACTACTTAATTTTGTAGGTACTAATTTTAGTAGGTACGTAATTAATTACACGTTGCCGTTAGGTAACTATGTCAATTACTTTTGTGGACTATGTAAGTATCTACACAATACAAGCTAAAGCTAGAACACAGCTTAATTACACAGCAATATTAATAGTGTTAAATAAAAACCCGTAGTTGTACCCTTCTAACAAAAATAAATGAACTGAGCTTTATTTGTACTGAAACCCTACGCTTTGGTGAGGGGTCGTGAACTCGTACGTTTTCCAAACTGCAATCATCTGGCCCCTAACACACGTGATGCGCGCGCCTACAGTATTATCACCACTGTCCATCGTACTATCAACCTTATGTCATTCAGAATAAGGTTAAACATAACTCAAACCTTTCAAGATAAGCTGCAATGAAGGGTGATAATGCCCCTCTAGACTCTGTTGTAAGGACAGAGTGTCCAAATTGGCCCTGCATTGTGCCGTCGGATCGCATCGCGCAGACGCGGAAGAGTACGTCACACTAGCGCTAATCTTGGCTTCCTATATTGTTTTGGTATCGTTTTTTCTCGATTTCATTTCAAAAAAACTTCTTGTTTTTATTTTATACTCTGTTTTACATTATACTTTTGATGATTATTGCCTCTAATTATACAAATTGAATCGGTAATTAAATTCGGTTGTAAAAGCGGTAATAGAGTAGGAGCGCTCGTTCGTAGCTAGCTTCATCTCGTACGGTTTGTTTATGTATTGAAAGACAACAGATTTGGTGCAAGCCGGCTTCTGCGGGCGTGAAACGCGGAGTGATTCCAGTAGACTCAAGTCATGAATGAGGCGGCATAAATATGCGCTGTTTTCTCAGTACGTCGCGAGCGTACTAGCGTATATTACACGTGTTAGGAATATAGGTTCCGTGCAGAGAACTAATCCGCGTCGCTAACAGTGCAGTGTTGACGTTTTTTACTAAACGATCAGTTGATCGACAATTAACGAATGATTAAATAATTGTGCACTTTTATTGTGGTCACTTTTAAAACGGTAAGTTTGTTTTATTGTTTTCTGTTGTAGTGGAATTGCATTTTGCAAACCGGATCTAGCTTATGTTCGTTTTAATAAATTACATAAAATTTAAGAAATTCTACTATGACCTGCTAAATATGTTATGTTTTTAAGATATGCTTTTAGCCCATGATTAAGTGCCAAGAAAATAGTAGAGCTATATTAAAAATCTACATTCAAGTTAATAAATTTTTATGTCGCATTTAGTATAATAGGCTATACTTATTGAACTTTCAAATAATTTGCCTGCAGGTGGCATTGTACACTTCCATAAAATTTTCATGTTTATGTCCCCTCAGTGCACATTTTGTGTCTTGCGCGGGTTTTCTGTAGCATTCCTTATTTTATATCTATAGTAATGGGCATTTTTTTTCATGGCACATGCACGTTCTATGAAATGTCCGGCGAAGTTTTATGCTTTCTGGGGGCCTAGCAAAGCTCCCTCACGCTAACGCTATCGCCAAACGCTAACTCCAAAATGCACTGAAATGACATTTCGGAAATCGCTAACTTTTCCGCAGCGAATGTCATTTCGATACATTTTTGGAGTTAGCGTGAGGCGTTAGCGTTAGCGATTGTGATCTTTGCTAGACCCCCTGATATTTAATGCCACGTTTTTTAATGACAAGTGACTTTGTTATCAGAGTTTTGCTCATCATCATCATCATATAGTCAATTTGGCATTGCTGTAAGGACTGCAGCACCGCCCAAATCTCGATTGAATCGAAGGCCTTCTCATAGTCCACAAACGCCAGGCATAACGGCCGATTATACTCCTCGGTCTTCTGTATAATCTGGCGTAACGTATGGATGTGGTCTAGGGTGCTAAAGCCTTTTCGGAAACCGGCTTGTTCGGAAGGTTGGAATTCATCAAACCTGCGTGCGAGATGGTTCGTAATGACTCTCGTAAACAGCTTATACACATGACTCAAGAGCGAGATGGGCCTATAGTTTTTCAATAAGGTGTAATCACCTTTTTTGAAGAACAGTACCATCAACTCTTGTGCCACGCCTCTGGCGTTGTACCTTCAAGGATGACAGAATGAAATAACTTCTGGAGGACTATAAGTACTGGTCTACCACCCGCTCTCAGAAGTTCGGTCGTAATTCCATCCTCACCTGGCGTCTTGTTGTTTTATGCAGTTTGAGGGCCATTCTAATCTTGTACAGGCTGACATCCGGGATATCTTCGGTATAGTGTCGGACTAACTTAGCTCTGGTGTCCTGAGCTGTGTTAGTAGCGGGCTTACGAGTTGAGGTGTATAACTGTCCATAGAAGTTCTCGATTTCTCTCAGAATCTCCGACTTGCATGAAATGACACTACCACTCTCGGTCTTCAGTTTTGTCATTTGGCTTTGCCCAATAGACGAATCCTTTGCAAACACTTTAATGCCTTGGTTCCGCTCAATTGCGGCCTCAACACGATGTTTAGCTACTACACAATAAGTTTTCAAGTCTAATCATAAAGTAATAATTTATGTTCAATGTACGTCTTGTATACACGAGCGGGGAGTTGATGTAAGAACCGAGGGACAAATGATCCCATTTTAATTTTATGGGGTTATAAAAATATAGCCATTACCTACAGGCTACAGACGAGATTTCATACAGACGCTCTTAAAATTATCTGAAAACCACGAATCATAATTTAATATGAGAATCTAATTTAATTCGTTTACATCGCGATGCTTCTATTCTAATTTGGTTTTGTGTACCTAAATGAATAAATAGATAGTTATATGGGTAGGTATTCTAGCTCTTGCCTAATACCTACTCACTACTACCCAGGCAAGTACTAGAATGCCAGACTCGTAGAGTCAGTTGCCAAAAATTTAACACCTCCGTGTTATCAACAAAGAAAAAACAAAAGGCAAATAAATTATTGCAAATATAGTGCTTATTTTGCACTTTTACATGTCAAACAAAACGTACCGATGCGAGGGCAAATGTAGCTATAGTGACTATAGTTATCTGACACACAAGCTCTCATATCCAGAACCGAATGATGTCAGCACTACCGGTGTTTTTGAATAAATTTTCCCGCGGTCCATTGCATCCAATTAATCTCTATTAGTCTTAATAACTTGTTAATTTCTACGAAGTGTTGTTCTCTATTAAGTCTTTTGTAATGAAAACAAAGGCGAAAGACATCAAAAGGTTCTTACATAATGGCGCTTTTATTTTCAGTCGAAGGCTTTAAATTTCAGGAATGCGTTTTGTGTAGTTGCTGCTTAACTATTTAATTATGTCGGCACCAATAGTAGTTTAAAAAATATTGACTGAATTTTGCACGGTACTTGAATTTGTTTTAAAAGATTATATAGAGCCTGTTCGTGTTTAGTTGAGTGACAGTTACCAAATAAACTGCGAAGTATCAAATTGGGAAGCCCACGAAAGTTATCTCATAAAGGTGGATGTTTGTCCGGTGCAATCGTAGAAACTTGCTACACGGCATGATCATAGAACTAGATGGTTATTGCCATATAAGCGTAGAAAAATTTCATAAAGGATAAACTTGGAAATTATTGGAAATGGTAGTCCCGTTTTGTTAGATTTTTATAGACTCCTTGATTTGGTGATTCAGCGTGATTACGAATCATCGAGGAACCAACCTTACGAATAAGATACATCGATTTTAGTTTCGCTGGTGTATTACCCCATGTTTTCACTCGCAATTTTCCAGTATTCCCGTGAAAATCCTTCCAGGATAATTAGTATCCCATGCCAGATCTCAATAGTGGTTAGCTTCAGTCGTTTCCACTAAACAAACCAACAAACAGACATTTCCATTGAAAAAGGTTGATGATTGAAGATACACTTTTAAGCTGAAGCTTATTCAAGAAGTCAATACTATTCGGCTATGCTGATTAATTATTTGTTAATCTTGCGCAGACGCATTGACGTGCCAACTAGCACATGCGTCTGCTGTTACTTTTAAGTCGCCTTTGTCAGATCTGTAATGGAAAATATAATATTTTTTAGTAACTAAGTACCTGTGACATTTTGAGGCAAACATTCTTTCAAATTCTGTTATTAGCTGCTTAAATCAATTAGGTAGCATAGTAATTGTTTGTTCGTTATAGGTGATCTACTTCTGAAAGTATATTTAAATTTTTATTTAGTAAGAATCTTTTAAACATATCACTCCCTGATTTCAGACATCCTACAACGACCAATATCATATCAATATCGATAGGTAAATAACATTCATACGAGATTATAAGATAGGTAAACAAACTTAGATATAACCGATCGATATTACGGATGCTTACCGTTTTTCTCATCCAATGTAAACAATTTATGTTATAAAAATGGGGAGAAGGTTAATTCTGACACAATATGTTTGTATTTACGTCTACAGTTTCCGCCAGCCGTCGTTCGCAAAACGTTTTTAAATTTCGTAACCAAATTGAAGTGCCTGCACGAAACTGATCTGAAAAGTGTTTTTCAATGATTGTTTACGTAACTCCCTTCGGGCTTTCTACACTAAGTAACGTTGCGAAGTAAGTAGGTATATTTTGTTTTCATTATGGACTATTATCCCATTAGCTCTAGTTTTTCTATCTACTGTATCTGCAAAGCCTTGAACGAAACACTTGTGTGAACATAGAAATATCGTTCTTTTTCTCAGGCATTGTAACAGTTCTTCTATTGTGTTAAGTTTCTTTAGTGTTCGCAAAAATCTGTTCTTGTTGTTTTAATATTATATTCCTTAATCGCATGCTGAAAAATTTTCATTAGTTATCATTCTCCCATAAATAGAGAGCCTTTTTAATAGGATCTGTCAGTCAAAGACTTAACCGTCTTGTTGAACCGCGGGAAATAAGCCTGTCAGTGACCAACATCTGAGAGCAATCGCCTTTCAAATTGAAATTTGTGAAGAAATTGCGATAAAACGAGGCCCCAGTGCGATGGCATTACGATCTGGCAATGACGCTGGCAACTGTCCGGCCTTATCTAGCTGACCCAACCCTTTTCACTGCCACTTTCAAAGGCCTTTATACCCCTCTAGTTATAAGGATGCCCTCATGAAGTCATGTGACGATTACAGATTACCCACTTTGAGATCTTGGTTTGTTACTGGCGAAACGCATAATGACATTTGATATTCTACGTCGTTATCGTTTGATGCGTTTAGCCATCTGGCATGTATGTATGAAAAACAATTAAAAGCAGCAGTAGCTCCAAAAAAATTATCTCATTTTTGATATCTGGTACGTTTTTGATATACGATTCTGTGCGAAATAATTCCTATTTTGCGTAAAGCTTCTAGTTAGTATTCTCATCTCGAAACGCAGCTACCTAGAGTAGAGAGAGTTATCAAGATCGTTTCATTGATCAGTATTCTCGTCACTTGCCAGAAGTATTTCTGTTAACCTTTCTAAGCACATTCCTTAGATCGATCAGCTGTCTTCTTTCCGGAGAAAATGCTCACCGACGTTTTTTATTTACGAGTTTGATGTCTTAAGATTTTACTTTGTATATCGTTCTAGTACATTTTCGTATCCGTTGTTTGAGTCAGATGATTCTAATAGATACCGACGCAGCCTTGGAATAGTTTCCGCAGCCTTTTGTTATCCAATAAAAATAGCATTTTTGTAGCCTGTTCTATATTTCAGTTCATCACCTAATTCCGTTCAATTTAATAGTCTATAGCTGTTTTACGAGTTACGATTACGTAATCATGAGTTCATGATGCAATTTAAAAGTTACAATTTAATATTTAATGTCTAATTTATGCTCATTGGTCATCAGCTGGTTCATTACTTTGTGTTATAGATGTGTTTACTGTTTAGTAAGAATAAATTTCATGTAGTAAAGAAAGTAATACATGAAATTGTTCCTAAAGATTGTGAGGCTGAACTAATACTTTTTCTGACAGTGAGATAGTGGGGACTAAAATAGTAGTTTAACACGAACACTGGTTAGTGGTTAAATTGTGGGTCTCACGTCCCACTATAAATCCGTTGTCAGATGCGTCTTTAGTTATCGGCAGCTGACCGCCCAACCCTCGCTGAATCGTTCGCCCCTAGTGCAGCCCCGTTGTTATCGAAGGATTAGGTATATGTTTTAGGGGAATTCAAATTCGTGCTGACTAAGTAATCCCTGTAACAAGAACCTCGTTACATCGCTGAGCTTCTGAAAAATTGTAAAAGCTAATATAAATATCATAAAATTACTAACTCTCTTCGATGTACAGCGTGATTTATCTTTTAAAAATACGTATGTACGCTTTCATAGCTTGCACATGAATTTAGTGCAGTAATTTATTTCAGATAATGTTTTGCAATTCAGTAACCCCGACACGGTAAATGCATAGAGTAGCAGAAATCCATCAATGCCATTGAGTCTTTTCTCGCATAGGGTGCAGTCTAGTACCGCTATTTCATCAAGTTCAGCTTTTACTTGCCTCAAGTTACGGGTACTGTCACAGATTATTCAATATGCCATGTTATCGTACTGTTGTATAGCTCAAAGTAACCTGGCATCTGTATAGTAAAGGTTTACGCATTCAAACGATACCTACCGCGATCCCTTTTGATTATCATCTCTCCTTACGATTCCATTGCTCTCTTCTACAAAAGAGCCCTTTTCGTTATCAGTGACCTCCGCGTTATGTTCCGGTCCCCCGTTATTTACGGTCTATTTATTATGATAGGGAAAGAAATCTCACGGAATGCCACCTGATTGAGCCTTACTATACAGACACATAATAATTTATTTCATTAGTCTTTAGATGTTTATTTTTGTGTGTATTTTGTTCTTTGATGTAGGTATTCGAGATTCACACATGTTTTATGCAGAAAATTAAAAGCAAGTCAGCATAAGCAAGTAAAAAAACGATTCCCGAATATATATAAAATGCGGTTCCTTCCGCATTCCTTCCGCTTCTGCATTTGTCCTAGTGCATTCCGCAACATGTTAAATAATTTGAGCACAAGCGGCAGCTTATATCTTATTGTGAGAACCGTTAGTTTATGAAAAAACGCGAATATTTATAAACTGGCGATTTATTGCAAACGGGCAATGTGTCTCTGAATAAAACGGTCGATATTTTTACTTACTTATAATTAATCGGAATTACTTCGTTTGTTCGTAATTGTGTACTTCTAGTGTGGTCAAAACTAACCTAAACTCCTCCTAGCTTCGCTCGTCGTCGTAACCTACTGGTTAGCCACTAGTAACTCTGAAAAAACAATAAATTACAGCAAAAATTGGTGCATTGTTCACAATTAAACGCTACTAAAAGCCGTTTTTTTTATAAACTCACCGCTAGGCACCGACTGTTTATAAATAATTGAAATATCATCCGTGTTATTGTAAGACAGATTGTCAGTTTGCAATAAATAGACAGTTTATAAATAACCGGTTTTAATTTCGTTTTTTATTAACAAACGGTTTTTACAATAAGACGATGACATATCGATATTGACCCGTTTCCTAATATTTCAAGTACTTTGCCATATTTTATTTCATATTTTACTGTATTGTATATCTAGAAAATCATCCGTAAAGCGCTGCTCTATCATAAGTTTCGAGTGGTAAGTCGGTCCAGTCACAATATAGTACTATGAAGTATGAGAGGTCATTACCCGATATTATCTTTGTAAAACAAAGTGCCCTTTGACAGCCTGCATCTGAGGGACGCTTCGTTAGCGCCACAAGAGCATAGTCATCCACTGTTGGCCATTATTGCATGCTATTTGATACTTGCATCTGGTGTGGTATGAATTCCTGACACTACCTACTTAATGTTTCCTATACCCCAGTGGTATAACTAGGTATGTTCCCGAGCTTTCTACTCTGGATAATCGGCTTTATTATTTTCCAGCTTTAAGCTCACTGCAGTGTTAAGGTATTATTCTTTTGTTTTAATTTGAGACGGTCTTGTGGTTTTCGTATGTACAAGTTTCTTAAGAAATCTTTTAACACATTTCATGCTGCTCTTTTTGGATTTACTTCGTTAGTGGTCACCACCGTTTAGTTTTGACTTAACTTTTGAGTTAGTTATTTGCAAAGATAGTTTAGAATTGTAATTATATTACTGTTCATTATATTCACTGTTTCAAACAAAGCAGTTCTCAATTAAAAGAACGTGTTTTGGGTGGTATTTGCTGTTCTGATTGGACAGTAGGCAATGTCAACTTTGGTCAACGTGAAATGTTACCGTACCCCTCGTCTCCCGGATGGATACCGTCATCCCGTCGGATTTGCTGAATCTACTTCCGTTGCTTACTTTTAATTTACCCATTGCCTTTAAACATGCAAATTCACTTTAATAAAGTGCGAAGCTGATGTGTTGAAGGGCCCTGACTACGATCCTTGCAAATAGCCGGGTTTTAAACCAGCGGAAAGCCGTGCAATAAAGTATGTTAGCAATTTCAGTAGAATATGCATTTAGTGGCATGACAGCGATAAATTCAGTGTCAGTAAATGAACGAGCATCCGTTAGCGCTACATTTTGTGGGCTTTCGTTGGAAACGGATGAGATATGGACTGAAACGTGGAATATAAACATTGGGAAAACGCCGCGCCCGGCTTGTTGAAAAAAATAATGTGATTTTGCTTTAGTACTTTTTATTTGTGTAATACAAGTGTTGTGGTAGGTTGCAATTGTCTCTTTTGCGTAGTTTATGAGAAACAGTTTCACATACAGAGAATCTTTTAACTTTTACAATTTTACGATTAGGCCATCTTATTTTGTTGTCTAATTAACTACTAATTAAACTGAATTGAGAGTATTGAGACCTATCATTTTGTTTATAATTTATCGCTCCAACTTCCAGACTCATGGCCTGGGGGCTTTAAGGCAAAAAGCCTCTAATGAATCAAAATGTACCACAAGAAAAGTTGCAATTTTCTTGTAACGTTATTTATTGAGAAATCTTTAAATTGATGAAACAGAACGCTTCATTGGATTGCAGGAATAAGTTTAATCTCAAGCTTAAGCTCGGTATTTTAGTACTGAACTAGAGGTAGTTCGCGGTTACACTCGTGTTTTTTTCTATTTATTTTTAAAAGCCTTACGTAATAATAAAAGTAAGACACCGTCCGCATTTTTAAGTATAAAGTCCGCACAAAGTCTTTTCAAACATTTACAGCTTATAGCTTCCCTACATTACTTAAAATCCAGCTTGTCTATACGGCAATGGCCGGCCGAGATTTGGGTCAATGTGATCGCACATGTAAACCATCGCACGCAAATACCGCCGGTGTAAACATAGCTCGAATCAAACCTTCTGTTTCCGTTGATTGCGACACGGGATTTTTCACGGGAACGTGTACCTTCAGCCTTTTGAATATTTACTTAACACTGGCCGGTGTTCAATAACTAAAATGTTTGTTAAAACATTTGTGATCAAATATCTTATATTTTTCTACATTACTAGGGCATTACTAATCTACTTGTTTGTCTTGGCCAGTCACCTTTGGGGTTAGTACTTTAGTAGGTGTATTAGATAAGAACGCCTCATGAGTATGCTTATTGCTTATTTTATTCCTCAACATTGCACATTCAGTTATCTTTTCATATGCAACCTCCCATCACGTCTCAGAACAAATTGACTTGGCTTGCCTTCAAAGTTAGACTTGGTTTTCCTCTCTGCTTCCAGTTGCAAATACTTTCACACTATTTTAATATGATTGTTTTTGGATTCTTAACAATAAGTAAACATCAATAATAGTTTGACATGCCGGTTTGAAAGCCTTATAAATATCTCCAATCAACTCAACCGATTCTGGTCACATACGAACTTCAAAATTCTATTGAATATTCTGAAAAGATTCATAAAAGTCTAATCAATCATTCGAACGAAAATGTAAAGGCCGATGAATATTTTAAAGTTAGCTATCTAATAGCTTATTACTACGTATGATCAAAATTATGTTCAGCTGATTTCGAAATGACGTCAGTGACCGAGTTAGTATTATAATCTGTCGCAACTGCATCTATAAAGTATAAAGTGGCGCATGTTACTTCAGTTGTACAGACTCCAAAAGGATCATGTCTCCTAATTGTTAGCCAACAAACAACACAACAGAAAGCAGTGTCTTTCCCCAGCTGATCTGCTTTAATTCCAATCAAGTGCGTAACTCTGCCCAAATAGGTCTCCGAAGACCTGCAGTATATCGCGCAGTAATAACGCGGGATCGAACAAGGCGGCTAGAATAAATCAAGCTGCCTGCGCAGAGTTACCTACCGCAAATTCTACTCTATTTCAGCTACTCTATTTATTTGTTGAAAGGTACTTTCAATTAAATTTTGGTATATATTCTTATTTTGCTATTGATTTGTCGGGTAACTTTTACAAAGTTTTTCATGCAGATTGCAAACATAGTACCGCATCATTTTGAAAAGTGTCGTCGAATATTATGATCAAGAAATCTAAACCGATAGGACTTTGTTTTAAAGACTCGTAAGATATACTTTTTATGTTAGACAAAACCTGGAGCATGAAAATCGAAAATCTATATGGTGGCGCTCTGATTAGTGAATCTCGTGATGGTTCTTTTGTAGAGATGTAGTAAATACAATGCAATTTTTTAACCAGCTAAAACCCTATCGCTATCATATACGTAACGTTAAAATATAATAAGAAAATTTACAAAAAGGTCACAGGTAAGGTAAGTACCGACTGGTGACTTCACGTCTCCAATTTCACCTTCAATGCATTTGTGCTATTCACGAAATTGGAGTCTGAAAATAAACATCGAGCAGTGGACTCGTAAAATGAACGAAAGGTTTTTCATAACCCCAATATAAACTTGTACAAAAGACGGGGGAGGGATACCTAAACCTTCCCCAATTATTACCGGACCCTTTAGCAAATCACTAGGTGAGCCGTTCAAAATAATAAAATAAGGAATTCTTGGACAATAGTAATTCTTATCAACTAACATTCAAAAGTGTCTTTTGCCATCTCTATTTAGAGTTGAAATTACTTTCACTTCGGGAGTTATTTCGGGTGCTCTTTGCGGTCTAAGGGTAGGGGTCAATTTAATTAATTACAGAAACCACGACATGCGCCCTATTAAATCTTTGTTACGACGTATTATTTTACTTTCTATGGCCTATGTGAGAATTTATTTGTTCATAAATTCAGAGTGGACATCAAATTGTATCCCCACTAGTTTGTCCAAACCAATTAATTAATAGAGGTTACGCAATAAAAGACCCGATCTTAGTAGAAGGAGAACCAACCCCTAATTTACTTCGTATGTTCCGGCGTTTGCTCTACATTGTAAAAAAGCTAAATATGCTCACAGTAGCTAATGCTTTACAGAAACAATTTCGTTCCAAGACAAACGCAAAACCATTAAAACGTTATCTGCAGAATGAACGGAATAGCTAAGTTCTCATTGTAATATCGGTGTGTTTTAGCCGATACGCCTGAATGATGTGACTTTTCTGTAGCATGTAGTCCATCCGTGAGTAATGCTACAATTTTATTTTAACCTTCGATTAACCAAATGCTGGATGATTCATCAGCCACGGCCTGGGCTATAATAAGACTCTCAATGTCTTTGTATACTGACAGCACTTCGCTTCGTGCTGATCTATTTGCGTCATACCACATCTTACCTTTCGATTATCCATTGACATCTGATAGTTCTAAGGTAGTGAACTGTCTGTTGAGGCATAACAAGCTTCGTCGTTTGTCCACCTACTGAAATGATGTAGTTAACTTACAAGCGAAGCAGTATGTAAATATATACCCATGGTCATCGAAAGGAGATAACGAAATTATATCGCCCCGCTTCGCGCTCAACCATTTTGGTCAGTTTGCCGACAGGGGTTGTGCACTAAAATATGATATAACCCTTCATTTTCACTGTAGTTTATTGCGTACTTTGTTCAAGTTATATTGATACTTGAAAACTGAACCTTCGTATAAAAGCTCTTTGAATTTTAAGACCTCGTAAAAATTCTGTGAATGTTGTAGAGTCCAAGTCCTATAGTATTTGTTGTAAATAAATGCCTTCAGTGTAGTGGTACGTAAACGGTAAACAGGTTTAATAAACAGAGAAATTAACTTTCTTCTAAGAATCACGGTATGTTACTTGAAAATTAAGCAAATGAAAAATACCAGCTGTGTTATTGGAAAAACAAGAGTTTTGTTTACAAGTTTAGGGCTTGTAGGGACGCGAGTCAAGATTATTGGATTCGAACTCATGAAACATTATTATAACGATAAATGATTCTTATTCTTATTCTATTTGGGGCGGTAAGGCCTGCATTGACGTCCCGCATGGGGTGTATTGTGCATTTCCCCCTGCCAGCATTCACCCAAGCCAGCCTAGCTCCTTTATATATCGGAGCACGGCTCTGGGTCGCTGGCACAACTGTTCCAGTGATGTTACATTAGATGGTGACTTGGAGACCGATTGCAAACGATCCCGCGGTCGTTGTTCTTGTTCGTACAGTAGACGTGTCATTTCTCTTGTCTATTCTGTGGTTGTGCATAATAACAGCACATGATGTTCCACTGTTTCGTTTACCTGCATACAACCCCGGCACAGGGGACTGTTTGTGGCACCGATTTTGTGCAGGTGATAATTGAGGTTACAGTGACCTGTGATGATACCGACCATAAGGCGGAGGTCTTGCCTCGTTAATTTCAGCAGATTGTTTTTGAGTTTTCTATTTAGGGATGGAAACATCACCTTTGCTTGCTTGCAATCAGTTTTCCTGTTCCATAGACCTTGCTGCTCTTTCTCCGTGTGAGTGCGCAGTAAGTTTCTTACTTCTGTTGCAGTGGGTTTACATAGTTCCGCTATGCCAACCTCAACTTGTTTCTTCGTTCCTTCCTTTGCTAGAGTATCTTCTTTGTTGTTTCCTGGACACGAGCCATGACCCTTCGTCCACATTACTACTACCTTATGCTTTTTTGATAAATTTTGCAAGGCCGTATGGCATTCTGATACCACCCTTGACCTTGTTGTAGGTTTCTTAAGTGCATAGATAATGGCTGCACTATCCGTGGTAAATGTAATTTTTACGCCTTCGCGATCTCCGGCTGGTGCTGCAAAGGGTATATGCACTGCTAGTAACGCTCTTGCTGCCAGCAGTAAGCCCATAGCTGCTGCCTGCAGAGCTGTGGTGGTAAACTTTAAGGCTTTTGATTCCGTGATTCCTAGCTCCGGAGAGTGGAATCCACACCCCGCCCCTGTCTTGTTTCTTGCACCATCTGTATAGATGTTGCAGTGGCTATATTTATCTGAGTTAACACTTTCTGAGATGTCAGCCGTCGTGCACAGCTCATACCTTTTGTTATCAAGGTAAGAACTCACTATTTTGTCGGTACCTTGACAGGCATCCGGAATAATTTTCGTTGCTCTCTCTATGATCCTGCAATGGTTTGTCATGAGCCCAGAGCTCTTCCATTGATCTGTCGATTTAATCCTCAGGGCTGACGCCAGTGCTTCCTGTTGTATGTGAAGGTGCAGTGGCGTCAAACCTAGGATCATGTCCAATAAAGTAGGAAGTTTAAGATTAGCTATCTAACGATAAATGTTGAACAGATACTTAATAATTATGCATTTGAATATGTAATGCAAATAGCTGAAGAAATAGTGTTCACACTATTTACAAAATTGAAATAAATAGTAGGATACTTGTATCACAAATTCACTAATGCTCATCATTCATATTTTCATTTGTTTATCACATTAACTTAATGTAATCAGATAGCTTAGCCTACTAACCATACATGCCAATCGTCAGCATCATTGAAACAAGGTCAAAACAGACATGTTACGTATCGCAGAGATGCCTCGCAGGGTTCGATTCAGATGTCACTCGCACGCTTCCGCTGTATCGGGGATGCTCGCTCGATGCTTATTTATCGCATCCCGCGTAGTACCCTTTCATGTTAGCGCGTGGGAAAAATGCTGGAAAAATGTAGACAGTTATCTAGGTTTCTCTGTCAAATAGTGTTGTTGGCTCTTAATTTATTCGAGGCTAGTGAACGGTAAATGTTTAAATATAGAACAGGGATCTCAGCAACGCTTCAATTAATATCACAAAACAACACGATATCTGTTTTGAAGTTTGACTCATTAAAAGCTTCTTTTAATAATGTTTTTAGTTCTTGAATATTATTTTATTATTCCATCAAGAAATACCTAGTTTTCAGCCATCGCCGTCCACTGCAGTCATGCAATGGAACATGTTTACACATATGTCACATAGCCGTTTGCAAATGTGCGGCCAGTGGCGGTGGCGCGGTCGGCAACAAACCGCACATTTCTGTTAGACGTCATCATTGATATAACACGACTGAAAGCGCGCGTTAAATTAATTCCCTCGCCATCACATTTTAATTAAAACAGCGATTATGTAATTGGGGTATTTCATGTCCAAATAAATGGGAGCGACAATTTGATCTCTCGAATCGGGCTAAGAAACTTTTGGGCAATTTATTTCTTAGCTTATTTGTAGAGAATCATGGTTTTAGCATTAGTTATGAAAAATTGATTCCATTTAGGGACCTTCGGTTTTTTGTGCGCTTTAGATTTTAAATGGAGGTTTCTAAGATTCGTTTCGCCTATCGGTCGGTGCAAACGCTTACTAAAGAGTGAATATTTTATTTTGCGCATGGAGGTTATAAAATATTTATTTAATCCCCTTATGCCCCTAGTACCGCTTTCCAAAATGACAACATCCAATTAACAGACAAAAGTAGGTACAGGATTAAGAATCGTTTTGCAATTATCTAACACTTACTTATTCTGATATTTTCTGGTGTAAATTAATAGGTTCTGCTGCTGCATTGCAAATTACAATCTGATTCATACTCCACTTACACACTGACCTTCAGCACTGATGTAACACTGCATCATGACCTGAAAATAATTTGCTGCTGCCCACTGGCCTGGTATTACTTTTAGTTTACGGTGGTGTTCTTTACCTAGTAGTGCTTAAAATATTGGAGTAATTTGTTACAGCTTCGCGTATTGTTGTTTGCTGTTTACAAACTTATAAATTTACCAGTTGGAATTGGATACAGCTACATTTAAGAATTACTAAGATGGGTAATGTTTGGTGTTTCATATGTTTTTCAGTTCTCTATGTCTCCATGTCTATTGAGAGAGCGCGAGATTAAGCAGTTGAAAAGCACTTATGATATTTTATACCCAGAAATTGGTAGTCTATTTATCAAAAGTACCTACCTAAAATACCGCTCAATGACGTAGTAGAATGCTACCATGCTTACATATATTATGCGTATCATATATACAATTCATGAAGTCATAACGATTGTAGTTAAATGGGTATCAATTCTGGCCCTAGGCATATCAAAAGTTAAAAGCAAGTCGCTTGCAATCTCCCTTCAAAGCAACATCTGCTACGCCCAAGAGTTTATTTATGCATCTTTGCAACTTTATGAGGCATTTAAACGATCAGGGATCGTCAATAAAACTAAATATACAAACGTAATAGAGTTAACCACCCATGCAGAGGCCCTAGCACGAACATTGACGCGGGAGTAAGTGTAACATTAACGTAAGCCAGTTGTATGGCATTTGATCAGCGCCCCATACAACTGACTTACGTTAACGTTACACTTACTCCCGCGTAAATGTTCGTGCTAGGGCCTCAGATCAGCATGTGACGGAGGATTCTAGTTCAATTTGAGCATTAGATGTAGATCAACGATCCGAAACTCAATATCAACTTAATTAACTGATTAAGCAGCGGGACTATATGAGCTAATAGCGCTACCATTTAATGTCTGCCTGTAACAATTTACAGTGTAAACGACACATGGCAATATCGTCGCAGACGTCCGCAGTCACTAATTACTTGTCATCAAACGAACCTTCTGGTTTATTACAACCGTTTTATGGGCAGTCATTCAAAAGTAATTATTGTTTGTTACAGAAACCGCAGCGTTCAGCGCGACGGCAATATTGTGATATTCGAAATGACGGGCTTCCAGTTTTCGTTATAGTATTTTACGGTACATTGCCGGGGTGTATTGGGGTATTGAGTGGTTGGTGTAAGGGAGTGGTAATGGAGTGAACAGCGGGCGATGACTGCGCGGGAGGTGGAGTTGAGTGGCGGCGCGCCGTGGGGCTTCCGCATGCACGGCGGCGCAGACCTCAACCAGCCGCTTAGGATATCGAGGGTATGTGTTAATGGTCCTTCTACATATACAATGTAGGCATGGTTTTTAACTATCACTGAAGCTGAAACAACTAAATAAGTATAGGGCCGGGTGGGATTAGCTCGTCACATCATTCGTTTCGGCACATTAAATAAAACCAACAACGTCTCCAAGTTTCAAAACAGTATTATGACAAATATGGTCTAACGTAAGCTTTATGGGATAAAAAAAAACCTCTATATTTAATGGGGTTTGATCTAAGAAACAGCTTATCAACATTAACATATTGATGGTATCTTTTAATTATTATAACACCACACTACGGGAATTTTTGGGAGCCCTACATAAATAATAGCAATGTATATCCTTCGCGTAAAAAGACAAAACAAAAAAATATATTAAAACAACATAAATGCGGATAAGTGAAAATGAAATTCCACCTACCTACAGCAATACAATTTTATTTATTGTATTGTAATATGGAATTGCCTTAGGCTTCCGGCTCTCTTATCCCAATGTATAATTAACAGAGAAATAAAAGCTTCATTTATTGTGAACTTTACTCTTATTATGGTGGTAGTAGTATCAGATTACGCAATTAAAGTTCCCTGCAAACCGTGGAACGTCTCTTGTAAAGAGCTCTTGTCCCGACTCTCGGCGATTTGTCGAGAGAATTGTGTTCTGTAGGTACAGAACGTAGTAGCTATTGCTTAATCTATCAAAGCTCATCCTGGGACGCCCACTACTGAAGAGTCTACCAACAATGCTTTCTTTATGAAATAAAGAAAAATTGTGTAGAATGGCGAAAATGATGAAATATCTTTATTCCTTTAACCGTACGCGTTGAGCAAATAGAATTAGGCACAATACCAAACACTTTATTGACACCAACATATAAACATGTAGACATAATTTAGAATAGAATACAATACTTATCGTTATTTCAACTAACACAGTTACATAATAATCAAATATCAAAAAACACCTCAATTAGGCAACAACACCTCTTCTCTCTGAATTCTTGAGGATCTATATATAGGATATTTTCGTCCAAACCAATTAAAAACAAATCTATGAGGAATATAATTAACAGCTAAAGGAAAGTATGTTTAACGGAACAGTTATTTTGTAGTTGAAAGTAGATTATAATAAGGTATGATCGTCCCTAAGCGATCAAAGACGGAAAATACATATCTATTTCATTTTATTATCAGAACTAACAAGCGGAAGCACTTACAAGTATTTCATTATGAGAAAACAGGAAGGTACTTCCCGGTAGTGAAACCTTAGAAAAAGTACGTAGAAGTTTCCTCTCAATTCTCAATCAAACAGTCTGTAATGAATAAAGTTATTCACTTAACTTTCACGATATCGCGATTAAAAAATCAAAAAACGTATTTTCTAACTACTTTTTTATAATAATTTATCTCATCACTAGCTGATTCAAAACTTCTATAAGAAAAATACTTAAGCTCAAATACTTATCTAATTTATCCGATTTTTATTTCCAGAGTCTGAGCGATACTCCATACCGCACGTTTGATGTGAGTAAGATTGTGCCAATTGTGTTTGCTAACCAAACAATAATCAATCACCTTCACTAACGACTCCCTCATCGCCTTTATTAAATCTCTTCTCCATTTTCCCTCTACCAGAGGACCCACCTCTGGTAAGGGTGTCTGGTGGTTTGGGGAGTAATCACTTTGTAGAGAAGCTTTTTTTGATAAAATAACATGTTATTTAAATTAATATACTTACGTTCAGTTCTTCGTTTTAATATTCAACGTATTTTTTTTTTTGCAATAAATTGTGTTTTGTTTGAGCTGACTGTAGAGATTATGAAAGTTGAAATAGTTTTTGTTAGATTGTCGGGCCTTAAAAACTTATTATAAATCTCATTTTGTAAATGGACTCCGGCTATGGTTGACTCCAATCTTACATAGTAAGTGATGATAGGCTTTGCGCTGTATAGCGGGCTCGACTCTACGCAGAGCCCAGAGCTAGAACTATAGTTAGAGCTCAAGTGTATAACTCGAACTAAAGGCAACTTGAGTTTAACTCGTGACTCAAGTCAATCTTGAGTTAAACTTCAGTTGCGTCTCAGCCGCTGCCGTAGACAGCTAGCAGTTCTACGTTATGATTTGAAATTGAAAGGGAATAATGGTTAATGAGGTATTCATTTATTAAGAGGTAGAGTATTGTAGTAGGTAGAGTGGTGGTGAGGTATTATGTCAATGTGATGAAAGAATATATAATACATAATGGGACATTTGACGTTTCCGGGCAGACTAGTTATTTTAATAATATTGTAACGATTATAATTATTTCAGAGTCTAGTCATTACATATTATTAAAATAAACATGCAAGCTGGCTGTCATCATTAACCATGAGACTAACATTTAAACGTCGTTTTTTAATCGCATCGCCACTTAGTTTTGGGAAGACAAAAAGCAATCATAGTAAATTCCATAAAGTAATATTCTACAAAAAGGTAATCTAGCTTTAATCTTTCAGACGAGAATTAATATTACAGTGGATCTTTGTCCAGCACTTAGGCCGGTTTGTCTCATTTAATCACCGCCCAACCATTCAGTAATATTACAATAGTCTTGATATTTTACCTACATAAATTTTTATTCGAATAATAGAGACGTATTCTTAGGATTTCCTTTGTAATTTCAAAGTATCCAGGCCAGTAGATGTTTCTGACAGAGGCGAAATTCCATCTGCTTAATGTTACAAAATACTAAGTTTTTTGTATTAAGTATATCGTTTTGTTGGTAGAGTAAGTAGGTATCAAAGATTAGGCCATTTCACTTAAGCTCAGCGAAAGCCTGCTAAAGTTCTAAGTTTTCACATCGCGTAAGTTCGATAATCCCGCGTCCAGACAATGCGTGATCAAAGCCTAGTTTAATTCCAGTCTGCAAAGTCAGGGGCGAGGCATCACCATCAGGCATCATTACACGTAGGTACGTCGATTGCAAGGGTTGCCGATGTTGACGCTTTGTCGTTTGGCCACGCGTAAATTTTACCTCGCATTCGACAATTACGTACAACCGCTCGTTTAGAAAATCATCATGTGTGTAACATCACGATTAAGCCGCGTGTGCTGTGTTTAATGTGCGTTTGCGTGTGCATTTGAATTTTACGTTTTGAAGCGACGCAAACTGGCAAACCAAATAGAATATTTTACAGTGTGTTTAATAACTAAGTTGTGGCAGTAATAAAATCATGTGGCTACCCACATGATTTTATTTAAAATAAAATTCAGTATTTGCGTGTCGATGACTTTTTATTTTTCTGACAACTACTGTCTACTATAAACAAGCCTACAGCGCCGGCGCGAGTGCGCGCGTCGCGGCGCTACAATACTCCCCCCCAGAGACCAACCTAGGATGGGCGATAATAATCTGGGAACCTCACTGACCTCCCTGAGCGTGTAGTCTTAGTATCTTTGCTTTCAGGAGTGACCGTACCTTCTGACGGCGAGTGAGTATTCAGGTGAGTATCTGCCGTAAGTATGTATGCTGGCTTCAGTCTGTCTATGGAGACTGTTTGTTCCTTCCCCTTTATTCGCAGCTTGTAGACTTTAGCGCTTCTTTGCAGCTCCTCAAACGGCCCCGTGTATGCCGGCTGAAGAGATCCTCTCACGGTGTCATCTCTGACGTACACATGAGTAGCAGAAGGTAAGTCTCTGAATATGAAGATGTTACGTCTGCTGTGTCTCGATGCTGGCTGAGGGCGTATGTTGTTCATGATGGAACGGAGGCGCGTCGTAAATTCGGTGAAGTCGCTGGTCATCTGTGTTGTATTATACGGCTGCAGAAAATCTCCAGGAAGTCTGAGGGATTCGTCATAGAGGAGTTCAGCCGGTGATGGCTGTATGTCCTCTTTGAATGCACTTCTCATTCCTAGGAGTACGAGGGGTAAACTTTCGGTCCAGTTTTGGCTTTCGTGGCACATGATGGCCGCCTTTAGCTGTCTGTGCATCCTCTCGACCATGCCATTACTCGCAGGATGATACGCAGTTGTCCTGTTGCGTTGAAATCCAGCGAGCTCTGAAAGCTGCTTCATCAATGTGGACTCGAATTGCTTTCCGCGATCTGTCACAATCTCTAGTGGGCATCCGTATCGTGCTATCCAGTTGGAGATGAATGCCTTGGCGACGGTTTCTGCGGTTATGTCATGTAGCGGTATTGCCTCAGGCCATCTAGTGAATCTGTCTACGGCAGTGAGACAATAACGGTATCCATCTGAAGGAGGTAAGGGTCCGACGAGATCAATATGAATGTACTGGAATCTGGCGCTCGGCAGCTTAAAATTTCCCAATGGTGCTGTTGTATGGCGCGTGATCTTTGAACGCTGACAGGCGTGACATTGTTTGGTCCACTCGCGACAATCTTTGTTGATGCCAGGCCATACGTAACGCTGGGCCACTAATCTCAAGGAGGCGTTAGCGCCGGGATGGCTGAGTGAATGTAAGCTGTCGTAAACTTGCCTTCTCAATTCTTTTGGTACATATGGGCGTGATGGTTGAGTGCTATTGTCGCAGTAAAGTTCCAGTCTAGTTCCAGGTACGATTACTTTGACGAGATTTAGGGATGTTCCACCTTCTAGCAATTGCTTCAGTTCTGAATCATTGGTCTGTGACTTTGCCAACTTGTTCAAGTCAACGGGCTGGACCAACTCTTCGATCCTTGAGAGCGTATCGGCCACTACGTTGTCTTGTCCGGAAATATGTTGGATATCGGTCGTGAATTGAGCAATGTAGTCTAAATGGCGGAATTGACGTGGTGAGCAGTTTTCCTTGTGTCCGTGAAACGCGAAACAAATCGGTTTATGATCAGTGTAAACTGTGAAATGTCTTGCTTCTACGAAGTGTCGGAAATGCTTTATTGCGTCATAAATGGCCAGCAGCTCTCGATCATAAGGAGAGTACTTTCTCTGTGCTGGACTCAGTTTTCGACTGAAGAAAGCTAATGGCTGCCACTGTCCGTCATTTTGTTGTTGCAGAACGCCACCAATCGCGGTATCTGACGCGTCTGTCACGAGCGCTAGCTTTGCGTCCATGTCCGGATGTGCTAGGAGCGCTGCGTTGCACAAGCTTTCTTTGCAGGCTTCGAATGCTCGTAAGGCTTCTCCTGAAATGTCAACGGGATGAGAGCTTCTGACTGATCCGGTAAGCAAATTATGCAGTGGAGCTTGCAGTTTAGCCGCGTTTTGGATGAACCGGCGGTAAAAGTTAATCATCCCCAGAAACCTTCTCAACTCTTTGACCGTCTTCGGAGTGGGGAAGTCTTTGATGGCTTGGATCTTGCCGTCTAATGGCTTGATACCAGCAGATGATACGCTACAACCAAGAAAAGTTACTTCTTTTGCTCCGAAGGTGCACTTGGAAGTGTTAATGACCATTCCGTACTCTTTCAGTCTGGTGAAGATGATACGTAGATGATGAGCATGAGCTTCTTCATTTGGAGAAAATATCAGGAAATCATCTAAATATGTATAGCAGAACTCCAGGTCTCTGGTCATTTCATCCACCAACCGTTGGAATGTTTGTCCTGCATTTCGAAGACCAAATGTCATATAAGGAAATTCGAACATTCCAAACGGTGTGGTGATGGCAGTCTTGGGAATATCATCTGGATTGACCGGAATCTGGTTATATGCTTTCACCAGGTCAATCGTGGAGAATATGGTGCTTCCTGCTATGTTCTGGGTGAAATCCTGGATGTGCCGGATGGGATATCTGTCTGGAACTGTTCGGGTATTCAGCATCCGGTAATCGCCGCATGGTCGCCAGCCGCTGTCTTTTTTAGGAGCGAGGTGAAGTGGTGACGACCATGGACTCTCCGAAGGTCTGGCAGTTCCACTCTTCAGCATATCTTCAAACTCCTGCTTGGCGATTTTGAGCTTATCCGGAGCGAGCCTTCTTGGCGTGCAGTACACAGGTGGTCCAGGTGTAGTTCGGATGTGGTGGACTGTGTTGTGGCGCACAACTCGCTGAGTTCCTGCTGGTCGAGTGATTTCCGGAAACTCACGAAGTAAATTCAGGTATTCTGAATCTCCAGCCATCGTCTTCACCGAAGAAATACTCTGATCTGATGAAGGGACAGGTGCTGCGTTGGCTTTCAGTGTAGTCCGGTTGTCTATGAGGCGTCCGTTTCGGCAGTCTACTATTAAATCGTAGAAAGACAAGAAGTCGACCCCGATTATGGCCTTGTTGACATCGGCGACTGTGAAACGCCAAGAAAAAGCACGTCTTAGTCCTAAGTCCAGTTCCATTTGGGCGGAACCATATGTAGCAATCGGTGTTCCATTTGCTGCGTAGAGCTCGTAGGTAGTTCGTGGTCGTCTTTGCTTGAGGGCGGAGCGGGGAAAAACGCAGAGGTCGCTACCTGTGTCGACCAGGAACTGCACTTTAGACCGTTTGTCCGTCACGAATAAGCGACCTGTTGAACTGGATGGGCAGTCATTGGTCGCTACTGACTGCCCCTCGCATTTCCCGGCTGGTAGTCGCAGGGCTTCAGGCATCTGCGAGCTTTGTCCCCGAATCTGTGGTGGAAAATGCAGGTAGGGAACTTCCTGTATTTGGACTGGGAACGGGTGTTACTCCTGCTGCGCTGGTTCCGGTCTGTCGAGCGGGATCGTGAAGGATCTCTTGCCGAAAGCGCTTGTACTTGACGGCTGAGCTCGGCGATCTGCTTGGTAAGCTTGTCCAGTATTGGATCAGGAACTGCGGTGGTGGAGGCCACTTGAGAGGTGGGTGGCACGAGATCATGCACCTTGTCTGCCAGGTCTGCTAGTGCCAGGAGTGAGGATTCCGGCTGCGACGCTACGACAATCTGAATGTTACCAGGTAAGCGGCTTGTCCACACGGTCTTGATAAAATCATCAGGTATGTTCGGACCTGCCAGGTGTTGCAGGTGTCGCAGGAACGTGGATGGACGTCTATCTCCAAGCTCTTCGTGCATCAGTAGCTGGGTGATCTCTTTCTCACGTGACGCTGACAACCTCTTGATCAGCTCCGTCTTCAGCTTCTCGTATTTGCCCGACGACGGAGGGTTCACCAAAATATCCTTCACTTCCGCGGCGTAACGGTGTTCGAGTTGGGCACTGACGTAATAATATTTCGTATCATCGTCTCGAATACCCGATAGTGCAAAACTGCCCTCAATTTGTGCGAACCATACCGCTGGTTCTTCCGGCCAGAATGGTGGAAGTCGTACTCCGACGCGAGAAATATCGGATGGTGTGAAAAATTTTTACGACGTACTCGTCCGTTTTGCAAAGATTTTATAGGCTTACGGTATAAATTGTTCCTCCGTGCCGTGTTCTGTATTGAGCGGGTCACCAATGTGGCAGTGGTAGCCACATGATTTTATTTAAAATAAAATTCAGTATTTGCGTGTCGATGACTTTTTATTTTTCTGACAACTACTGTCTACTATAAACAAGCCTACAGCGCCGGCGCGAGTGCGCGCGTCGCGGCGCTACAAAGTACTTAACATTATGAAAGCGAAAAAGTTCTTTTGTTGGTATGTATATTTGGCTTCTACACCAAAATACCTGAACCGATTTACATGATAATTTTGTGCATGGATAGCTTACTCTATAGAGATATTTTTATTATCTCTGGACTATAAAGAGTTTCCGCGCGAAAATGGATGAATTGCAGGTGAATCCGTTCCGTTGTATATATTACTGTAGAAGTGCTATTGATATATTAGTCGTTATTTTGTTTTTTTAACTGCGTCTTTTTCGACAGTCTCCCGGAAGGTAACATTTCTCCGAATCCATTACTCTGTGTTTGGCTCATCCCTTTCGCTTTTGACACCAAATACAAAGAAAGTATAGAGTGATAAAAGTGTACAGAATGTCCCGAAATAAGTAGGATAAATTGGGCATAGGATTCGAGTAGATATGCGGCTCGGATTGTGGATCCTACACACGTGCGTTTGGAGTCACGCGGCGTACGTGCCCCACATACAGATACCTCCACACCCACCCAGTTTACACAGACCTTGCTACACATGTAAATCTAGAACCTTTCACAACCAATTCTCGAGCATAAAACAAGAGTAAGAGATCTGATTAAGTTGGCGGTAGAGAGAATCCTGTAACTTAGCATGCTATCACACGTCGCGTAATTTTATTAGTGCCTTTTTAGGTGTGATTTGATATTAATTTTTCAAGTCGCATCGGGGTCTCTTGTGTACATGTCATAAACAAGTTTTTGAGAGAGAAACAATTTTACTCAGGAAAGCGTTATTACTTGGTAATTATCAGAATTTTCTTCAAAGTTTCTTAATGCCCGAGCGCCTCACTCGCAATTATTTAAATGTACTACATGTTCTGTGTTGAAATTTTAAACGAATAAAGCTGTCAGAGTAAGCCGAGGAGCTACACTTGATTTAATTGCACTAACAAGACACCGCCGCGCCGCTCGCTGTAAGTTCTGCATTTAATTATAACACTACAGATTATAGATGGCGTAGTAGGAATAGCTGTTAAATTCTCAAAGTTTTAGACCAATGATTTATTAGAGTGCATTGCCGAACACAGGTTAAATAATAGTACCTATACATTAAATTGCGATATTGTGTCTTCATCCGAGAATTTGAACGCTCTAAAATTTAATTTCCATTTCGCCTTCCGATAGCCAGAAAAGGACATAAGATCCGCATTAGAGTGCTATTTTACATAGTGATCAGTTACCGGTAAAGTGCGCATATTAATTCTTCATCGGCTTTCGAGAACTCGCATTAATCTGTAACTAAGCTCCGCGTTTCCTACACGTTAAAGCTCTTTCCGACGCCCCACACGCCCATGGAACAATGGACTTGCAATTTGAATTTCCCTTGCAGCGAACGTCTTTTCTTTTCCATATTCAACGGTTAGGGCCACCTTTCCTTACATAAATAGTATAGACTGGATCGGTTATCGTAAGTGCTTTTGCAAAATACTTGTATGACGGTGCTTGCACACCGGAGTTGACAAACATTTATAAAGCAGCATGGAAATTTTCCTTGTCAACACGTTAGCGGAAATGCTATTACCTGAAAACGTTCTACCTGTATAAATATAAAATAAAGTAAAATTTGACGATATGATCGGATTCAATAGTACCTAAATTGATGTGCTACATTCAACGTGCAATAACCGATACAGGTTTTTATTTACGATGACTGTAGGTAAAGCTCATTAGTTTTAAAAGTTTCAAGTACATTGTCCAGTAGGTGTGTTTGTACACATTATAGAACGTCACTTCTGTCAGATTTGACGCTTTGCGCTGAACTGTGGTTTAAAACAGCTATAATATGAGTCGATCCCTAGTGTGAAAGCATCTTTATGACACTCAAGTAACATTGCTTCCTTTGGGTGATAGGGAGATGCTTCTGATTATACACGAGGGAAACGTTAACGAGTGTTATTACTGTGTTGCCACTTGACTCGCTACAGCTAATTATCATGTTCCTATGAGCATCCCGAGCCTAATAAATTAGTGTTTTTAGAGCAACGTTATGATAAGTTATGAAACATTTACAATCTTGGTAGGAACAGTAATCTAATGTTATTTCCATATAATGTTCAGGTTCATCGTCCTATTAAGTATACATCGGTGTTTCTCAAGAGTACAACAAGTCGATACCTCGACTCACCTTCGTCAAGATTAATATTCTTGACGAGCGATAGTCCCGACGTAACAATAGGCGTGTGTCCTCCCTCATGGCGGCGCATGCATTTTCGAATAATGCCCATATAATGTTTCGATGAAATTGGCTGTTACGTCGCGTGCCCACCTTTTGTGGTTCAGTCTTGCCCAGGGCTTTCTTGAGGCAACCATGACCGCGGCCGCTCTGCATGAAAATTGCGTGAACGTAGCCCTGCGATTAGGATAATTGTGCCATTTATAATTGTGTGTTTTTGTGTTATTAACTTAGTAATCACAATAATCGTTATACAGTTTTAAAATGACATTTTAATCAACCGTGGATAGCAATGACCTTTCTCAACTTTGTGTGTGTGTCCGTAGGGTGAATATTGATAGGTTTCGCGCGTGCGTGTGCGTGTTGGGTGGTGTTGTGGGTTGCGGGTCGTAGGGGTGTGAGGTTGAGCTCCAGGAAGGAAACATGTTGAAGTTCTGTTCACCGGCGGCAAGGCGTCGGGAACCGAATGCGGTTTGTAACTAAAGTTGCTCACTTGTTTCCGAGTACCGCCGCTAATGTACGTGGTATAATTTTACTTGGTAAATATAAATAATACATCGTTCGGGAAATGTGAACGTTGAACTTGTTCTCGTAGAAATACAAACAATTTGTGAACAGTTACATGATTCGACGTGATTAAGTACTACCTACATAATTTTGTTTTCGAAGATTTTATCACAATACCAATAGTTCATCTTTACTAATATGCATTTGCAAGGTGATAGTACTAAATTCTTATGCCTATATAATTTACCTGTATCTGGCAATAGCTATTACAAAATAATTATTGGCAAAAACAGAACTCGTTAACAATATGAACACTGCACCAAAACTAATCCGAAACTGTAGAGAGAAATATTTAATGGAGCAGAGAGCTACCGACAGCCTTATTTATGAGAGCAGCTATCGGGCTCGCTCTAACACTACCAGTTCTATATAAAATTACCTACTTAAACTTGTACTTATGTTCCAACTCAATAGTTCTTATTATAGGTACTGGTAATTATAAAATTCCCGTGTCCTTTCAGGTGAACCCAGGTCGCAAGGCGTCACTATGTGGGATCCGCGAGGGAGACGTGATATCTTCCATCAACGGTCGCCCGACTAGGAGCATGAGCAACGTCGACGCACACGCGATGCTGAGATCCGCTGGCCCCGTGCTAAGGCTGGGGCTAAACGAGTGAGTATCTATATTGTTTCTTGTTCTAGAGGCCATTTCATCCGCGTTTCTTTATACAGTCTTTAACATCCATTGTCCAATCTACTTCTAAGAAAGGGGATAATTTTTAAGACGAGTGGTTCGTACCAATCTCCTACTAAGAAAGGGTCCTTTTACCGTTAAAAGAAGACTTCTACCAAATGTCAAGTCGCTACGTCCAACGGCTTGGGCCGTAGGTTGTCTGGCAGTCAGTCAGTCAGTCACACAGGGCAAACTTTAAGGGGCAAACATTATAGAGAAGACAATAAGCAACTGGTCTAAATATTTGTATTTAGACCAGTTGCTTATTATCTTTGTGTAACGTTTGAGAAAAATTGTTTCTATATTTAATTTTATAGGGTAATCTTAACGCCATTTGTTCTATGCAGAAATATAGAGTGGGTACTAAGCATAATTCAAAGTTTATTCAGGGTTCCAGCCGCCTGTCTGCATAGTTTGCTTGTTTTTCTAAACCATCCTAAACATCCAGAGTCATCGGTGGCAAGAAAATCCTTGTTAGCAGCACCTTTCACCGTGTGTAATGCTCGCGTCACGGTCGTATTTTTTGACCTGACTGACTTTGCAGTTCTTATGGCCTGACCTAGATGTGTATATGTCTAACATCAAAGTTTCCGTCTTTTGAAGCAAAAGTTTGGCTCATCCTATGCACTTAGGGTTTAAAATGAACGCTAATACCATTTAGAGCAACGTGCCGTAGGTATATAGAAAATTTAAGAGTTCCGAATGTTTAAATATTATATCAACGAAGCTACTCTATAGTTTAGCCGTGTATATACTTAGGCCTTCGTTCTCTATATCCGAGTAAAGTTCCGAGTTGGTTGGCCAGTGAGTAATACTGATCGGGACGTAAAGGCGTCGAGTAGTTCTTCCCAGTTTCACGAACGAAAACTGAGTTTCGATCAGCTACTCAGTGGGTAAAAATTTAGGGTGATCTGTAGCAACGTCAACTGTTCATTTCGTTCGTTCAATAGTCACCCTGACTGCTGTCAGTGACGCCATTTTGGGTTTGTTTTTTATTTTTTTTGACATGTTTATGTGCCAGCTATATGCTGCGGTGCGGTAGATGCCCTTCAAAGAGTATTTATTCCCTACCTAAAAACAGTAAGTAGGTAAGGATTTACCTTTACAAAAAAGGGTATCAACTAATTAAATTAATGTAATGATGAATGTAATACGAATTTAGATTACATTGTTTAGTTCAACGGAAGATGTAATAAGTAATACCTATAGGTACCTGAAATATGGTTTTATCTTGACGCAGTAATAATAATTAAAACAACACAAAACAAAAATATCATAATATTATATAAGTATTTAACATATTATAATTGAACAAAAACTTTTTTGTAGTCATCCACTGCTGAACATAGGCCTCCTCCAAAGAGCACCACTTTGAGCGGCTGCTAGCCTCCAGTATCCATCGGCTTTCCACGGTTCTGAGCTGACTGTTTTACTAATTAAATACAATGATTTCTATATTCATAACTATCTGATCTCGAAATAGAAACAGGAATAGTCGATGTTTTTATAGCAGTAGCATAATCAACAGGGTTGGTAGTTTTCAGTTCCGTAGATCTCAGTATTTTTGGCATGCAAACTACAATAATAAATTACAAACACATGCGAGGTTGCAACAAGTTTTGCTATAGCCGTCGATTAACCGTACTAATCGGCAGCTGATCTGTCCTGTAAGTAGAAGCCTGATTTACGGGTCGGCTAGCGCTACTCGGACATTCTGAAATTCGTTACTGCAGTTACAAGTGACATTACGTGGTGGCTAGCCAACTCGGAACTTTACTCGAATATAGAGAACGAAGCGCTTAGGCTAAAATCAATTTCATGGACACATTTGCGTAAAAAAAAGTTCATGGTTTGCTCTAGCTCAGAAAATCTTTTGCTTCGCAGATAACGTACCAAAATGATTTAAAAGAGCATGACATAAAATATCGATCTAGTACTCTACTGCTGCAGACAGATTTAACATCCCATTTTCCGCATCGAAAATCATTGTTAAATGTTGCTTTTAGAATATTGTAAAATGAAATGTTCAGAGCCTGCATCGAAAGATAGTACGCATTGTCAGTTTTACTACCGGTTGTAGTGGACTCCAACAGAACTTTGCTGCACATCAGTGCAACAGGACGTTAATCCGATCACTCTTCGCTGTACGAAACGGGAGCCGCACGGACGTCTGCAGATTATCCGAACGTGGATTGAACCACTTAGTGGACGTATGACGGGCGTACGTTTGCTAAGTAGAGCAACGGATTTCTCGGACTTCCTTTGTAGGAGATTCCAAACCCCCCATAATGCGCACCAGAAAACTGGTCGTAGTTGTAAGAGTGAGACACACATAGGCGCTACCATAGTCTTGTCGCAATCTCTCACGAGAAAAAGTGTCGAGAATATTTTGTCGCGATGCTTATGCTAGGCGGGCTGATATGGTTTTGTTGGTCACCTGTTATTCTATAAGGCTGTACAAATAATATACTCGGAAGAATGGTCCAAATATGGTTAAATTGACTATTGACCCTTCTGTTATAAATATTATCACAACGCGGATTGCGCCACTCAGCAAAAGAAGCGTTTATTTACTATGCGGAAAAAAGAGTTTAGTCCTGATACCAAGTATATATCAGGACTAAATTCTTTCTTTTGTCGGTTACCAACTTTTACAGCTAGTTAAATGTAAATGGTATATGGTATTAAAAAAACCAACTTTTGACTTAACTTGAATTTTGTTTGTTATTATCACAATAGGCATGATGACTAAATTTTTTTTTTGCATAAATTAAAAATATTCCTCAAAAGATAAACGTTTGTGAAAACAAAAATAAAAAATCTCAAAAAACGACAAAGTTACAAGCATTTTAAAATCCGGAATAGAAAGAGATAGCTCAAACGGCCAGTGACGTCAGAGCAATGTCGTCATAGTACCTCATTACTAAGCTGTGGTAGCTTTACATACAATATCTTTGGCATGTGACGTCACAGATGGATTTTTTATAGTACCTGTGGAGGCGCTCTGTTTCGCGAGAAAGGGACAGGAGATGCCTTCTATAGAAACTTTAAAAGCTTATTACTCCGTGATTTATTTACCGATATTACTTATTTTTACAATTATTGCATTCATTTTTAATCTTCTATAAGAAAGTATTATTTACTTGTTCATTTTTAATAGAAGTCATCATGCCTATTGTCGTGGAAAAAGCGCGGTCGTCTACAGATATTCTCATGTAGGTATATAGACTGAATGCTTTTTCTTGGCTCCTGGAAATTGAACCTTCTTATAAGTACCAAAGATTTACTAATGCTAATAGTTTTGTGTTATTTAAGTTTATAATGTAATTTCGCAAGTTGTTAGTTGCCTCGTTGTCTAATCTAAGTTTTCTTGTCGCCAGAGACCGGGAGATGTCACCTCGAAGAAGATCTATTGGGAAAGGCAGCGAGTTGAAAAGTAAGTTTTGTATGGATAACTCGATTCACAGACAGTACCTGTATTTTGTGATAGGGTACAATCTATTATGTCTAGCGACACTATTATTGTCTACTTTTATCGATGTATTTCTACTAGCCACTTGTGTTGGTTAAGCATTTGTAAGTTATTGTAAACAATAAAACTGTTTAAATTAAATTAATTTAAAGTAGGAAACCTTATAAAGGAATTATTTGCGGCAGTTTCGTTGGATTTCGATTTCGAGCATTATTTTATTTGTATAGGTAGACGCTGTGGAATTCGTAATCACCGACTCTGAAATCTATTACCCTTTATCTCCTAATAATTTGGAAAACCTCATACAAAGACATACTTAGCTAAGACATGTGTTACGAAAAACAAACTGCTTATCGAGATTGCATTGCACCCTATGTCGCATGATAGTAGTTTTTCCGCCATTTATACCATAAAGTTCATTTCACTAGCAGACCTGCCTCACGGCCCCTTTCCTTTGACACTGTATTCAATAAAGGTGGTTTAATATAATCTTCTAAGAAAATCAGCAGCTGCGTTGCAATTTCAAGTAATCCCTGCCTCGGATATCTCATTTTACTCGCGCGTGGCTCGAGTGCCAGTTCTCCAGCTCTAAAGTAAATAGTGTCTCAAAGAAAATGAGCTAGTCTAGTAGTTTATAGTATTTATAACCCACCTGTGTGTTATTATGTCCTCGTATCTTGTTACAGAACAGATCAGTATTAGTAGAGAACAGAATAGATAATTTATTATGTAGTTCTGTACTTCTGTATTTAAACACTTGGCCAGTCAGAGAAAGTAGGTACCAACTTTTATGTAGTTCTGTACAAAAGTGTTTTCACCAGTCAAAGATGACGAATAATAAGTTTAATAAAAATTGTAAGATATGCTAAACCGCAAATGACCGTGTTTTGTTTTTTTCAATATGTTGTTATGTGTAATAGACAATTTCCCAAAAAATGCTCTCTCGACTCGCAGCTAAAATCACCATCACCTTTTTTAATTATAGACGTTTCAGTAACATTCCTAAAAATAAAAAGAATAAATTAACTGTTTACTCTTTACGATAAATCACTGTTTGCTCTGCGATATCCTAGATTTCTATCGTAGTGCGCCCCAGGATAACCGGGATTAAAGCACTCGCTCTGGGCTTAATGGGTTAACTTAACTGCAATGTGCTTCCAGCACTTTCTATTATCGATTTTCAATAGTATAATGTTCTATAAAATGTATCCTTTGCGTTATTGAATTAAAATACTTACAGAAATATGCAGCGTAACGTGGATTGATAAAAACAGTTTCGCTACAATACTGTATTCAGAAACATTTCTGAAATATTTGATGGTTTCTTACATTTTCTTTAAACTGCATTGTGTAATGTACCCAACTAAAATAGAACAAAGTATCGAGTCATGAGAAACTGGAACCGACAGGACTTTTTTGAAACGTTATTTAATCGAGTGTTCTTAGCTAATTTAATTTAGTTAGAAATTGAATAGAGCTACTGCATCAAAAAGAAATGCGCCTGGAGCGTAATGGAAAACATTCATGACGAAACTAGGTATTATAAATCTTACCATTCCCAATTATCGACGCGAACAGAGCAACCAGATTATGATAATCTTTATTGCGAAGCACTTAAGCTGATAAAGAGATTCATTTAATTTAATTAGTTTGCGAGAAACTGGATCGTTCTGTTTTGTAAATCGTTGCTTACTGGAATTTAAGACTTTGTACATTAAACCTTTTATTGTTCATGTGGATTGCTACTGCTTAACGTTTACTGGCTCTGCCCTGCTACTATACTGATAAATGATTTGTTAACGTTCATAAACGAAATTGAGCTTTTCCAACACGTAAAACAAAAAGAGAGACAGTAATACAGGATGTAATTTAATTCATTAGCATAAATTGAGCCCATGTTAGTACATCATTTATAGATGTTTATTAAAGAGTAAAGAGTGTAAATGACATAATTTTTATTGAAAATTATGAATATTGCCGCGGCGCCTAACGCAGTTGGCACGGATGATTTTGATACATTTAAACGTTTTTATACCTTGTATGTACTAATTAAAAACAGCAATTCATTATTTTAATTAAATTTTGTATTGTAGCATTTGATAAAGTAAGTTATTCCATTTTTTGGAGTTATTATTATTACCAAACCAATGTGTTAGAATTCAAAAATTTTGGTCCACACGTGACCGGTGTCAGGAGTAGGTATCTAGTTTCAAAGGATGCTAATGAATTCAATTACACCCAGTATATCTGTTTTTGATTCTCTTCTTTGATAATAAACACTGCTTATCAGTGGAATGGTTACTCAGTGTTTTCTTTTGTTTTATCGTTGGCTATTTCACATTGGAGAGAGTCCTGTGGGATTTTCAAACACGGTTACCCTGACTAATTCTTTTGACCATCACTATCAGGTGGAGTGGTCCATATCACTGGTAACGTTCATCTATAATAGTGATTGCCATTCTGTGTCTGCCACCTGCCGTTATCTTTTTAATGTGTGCAAATTCAAAATTAAGGTTTTGTCTCTGTTTATGGCCTTTACAATATGTTTAACGGCTGAATTGATCATGATGTTTGGTATAAAGATCATTTATTGAGAACATATTGGTGTGATACATTTTATCGCAATAAAGTGATGTAGTTCACGCGTGACAAGCTGCATGCAAACAGCAGCTAGTTCGATATAAATTTTCTTTAGAATATTTCGTTTGTGCATTCAATAGGCACTACACGTTTGCATGTGCATAGAGGCATTGCGAGCCGGCGACTTTATCATCCCGTTTGCTAGCAAATGTTCAAAAGCAACTGGTTCCGAGAAGTTTCCTCTCGCCATTCATACTGTCGAAGTTTAATATTGCATGGAAAACAGGATAGCTATGTTATTTATTTGAGATTTTATTCTGCGGTTTTTTACGCGACTGTCTTTTTCGGTCTGCTTTATTTTTGCCTTCGGTCATTGTTCGTGATTTCGTTGTAAACAGATTAAAAATGTTTGTGCACCTTAAAAGCGCGCTGTAATGGCACTTACCATTACGTACCATGCATAAGTTTTAAAACTTAATACATGTCTTACTTTATGAATATAAATAGGCATTATAAATCTCGGTGATAATATTGATTTTTCGACTCTGGAGTTAAAAATGATCTGCATTATTCGAAGTAAACAATACTTATTGTTTACTATTTGTTGCAGGGCCGTCGCAGTTGGCAAGTGAGGGCCGTGCCACGCCGCAGGCTCCCGTGTACGCGACGATACGGCCCGCACAATCTCCGCACAGCCGCACGTCGCCATCAATCAGATCTTCCCTCAACTCTCTGCCCGCCGCACTAAATTCCACGCCACTTGTCAGATCCGTAGCCAATTCCGAGGATCCGCCCAGATTTCATCCCACAAACCCCTTTTATACGACTCTACCGTCGAACTACTCGAGTGCTTCCAAGCTACCCGTACCGAATTGTAGGCCATCCTTTTCCACTTTAGATAGGAATAAACCTAAGGACTCTCCGTTCAGTGATTACGGCAGCGACTTGAAATCGCCTTCATTTTTCACGAGGACGTTAGACTCGGGGCCGGCGAGTCTCCCGCACTCGCCTTACAACGGCACTGACAATACGAATGGATACGACTCCGCTTCGAAATCCAGTGATAAGAACGATTATTCCTACAGTAGAAAGTTCGACCAGATCCATAATCAAAGTTTTCCAAATAACGATAAAATGAAAAACCCTTTTGATACGAAACGAAACAGCGATCCCTTTGAAAAGTATTTACGGTCGGAAAACAAAATGAACGGCATTTCAGATCACGATATTAAAACTATGCCAAATTCGATGAGCGACAGTAACTTCCGGAGCAAAGAGCAAACGACAAAATGTTCCACAGTTACCGAGCACAAGATAAGCGAAGTTGAAGAGGTGAAGACGATTAAGAAAATAATCTTTAATGGGCGCGAAGATTCGAGCGAAAGATCGGGCGATGCAGTTTTTAAATCGCCTGAAAATAACGGTGAATCGAAAGAGTTTACTTCACACGAAACTAAGGAGTTTTATTCTAGTGAACAATCGCCGCGAAGGGACAGCGCGCCTATAACCCCGAACCAACATCGGAATGAGGCTTTTAGGACCTCATTCGATCAAAAAGAAAGGGAGGATCGAAATTGCACTTCTGCTACTTCAACGCGTCATCCGACGCAAAAGGGATACATCAGCCAATATACAGGTGAGCCTTTTTTTGTACCTCCTAATAAATAAAGAAACACAAATATGGATGTTGGTACCTTCCTGCTTAAGGTAGTGCATTAATATCAGTTTCAACATGAAACTGAAAACTAAACTATCCGAGCTTGGAAACTTTCAAGCAAGAGTTAATGCGCTTTCCCCATAAAGTGAGCCGTTAATTATCACATGCAAAGCTATTAAAATATATTTACAAAGCTGAGGTGAAGCGAAGTTAATTCTCATGCGAATAGCCAAGTAGAATAGTTATTATTATGCATGCTCATTTAAAACTAGACTTTATTTTCACGCAATAAAGTTCATAAATGCATGTGAAATGAGGGCAGGTTGTACTTAAACAGGATAGATCGTTACAACGCGGGCTCAGTTCCGATACGACACGATTTATGCCGATGACTTTCTACGTCACGTATCCCATGAGTTAACTTCATAAAACGTATGTGTAATTAGATCTTAGATTATTATGTGGGTATAGGCATGCAAAGGCTTCGATGGGGTTTTGGAAGAATAACGTAAACGTACCTATTTCATCATCATCAGCCCGTAGATATCCACTGCTGAACATAGGCCTCCCTCAGAGAGCGCCACTTTGAGTGGCTGCTCGCCTCCTGCATCCATCGGCTCCCCGCGGTTTTCACCAGATCGTCGATCCACCTAGTGGGGGTCTGCCTACGCTGCGCCTTTCGGTTCGTGGTCGCCACTCGAGAACCTTTCTTCCCCATCGGTTGTCAGTTCTGCGAGCGATGTGGCCTGCCCATTGCCATTTCAACTTGCTCACTTTAAAGGCTATATTGGTCATTTTATTCCTGCGGATTTCCTCGTTCCGGATCTTATCTCACAGGGAAACACCGAGCATAGCTCTCTCCATAGCTCGTTGCGTGACTTTGAGCTTACTAATGAGGAGGTTAATCTTAAGACCAAGCTGTCGGGAGACTCTACTGAGGTCGTTGAGCATGGTGCTAAGGTCCTCGAGTCACTCCGTCATTAGAACTACATATATCATCGTCAAAACGAAGGTTAGTGATGTACTCGCCATTTATGTTGATGCCAGATCCTTTCCACTCCAAGAGCTTTAAAACATCCTCCAAAGCGTTTGTGAACAGTTTCGGAGAAATAACGTCTCCCTGTCTCACGTCCTTTTGCAATGGGATTTGTTTCGTGCTCTGGTCCTGTAGTCGGACTGACATAGAGGCCCTACCTGGACGTAACCTACCTAATACATTGTAGTAATATCTCAGTTGTAAAAATTTGGTTGAGGGAAATAATGACATACGTAAAATAATAAGTTCACAAATAGCCTACAGCGTAATATTCTCTTTCACTTAGTAAGCATCTAATAATTAAGGTAAAAATGGACTGTCTAACTAGCTAGACTAGACACTAATCAAAGATGTATTTATTATGTTATCAAATCACGTTGAATTACAGGCCAAAAATAAACTTGAGTTATCCATGACGTCAAACATGCGCGTTTACGCCCATACGTCCGTTGAAAAGGTTGGTTTTACTAAAGAATTATTCGAATAGGTGCTAACGTATTTTACGATTACTCCACAAACAAATTGTTTTCGTGTTTATATCCTTAGCTCGTGGAAATTCACTCATTTCTTTTATATTGCAAAAGAAGGGAAGCTTAATTTGTATGACAAAACCGTCGTTTGCCGTCATACACTGCCTTCGTAAGAGCCTCGTAAAGTTGAAGGCTTCAGAAGTGTACAAGGATGTGGATGCTTAAGCAAACATGTACACATGAAGTGGGTTTACTTAACAGCATCCTAAATATGTATATTCATTGGAGATAAACAGCTACATATAATACAGGGATTAATACTTTTGATTTTATTAACCAACCAAAATTAAAATCTTACCTGTTCGAAGAGGCGAAATGTTCAGTCGGAAATAATAAAGCCAATCTTGACACCTTATGAATCCTGTTTGAACTTTTAATCAGAGTTTACAACTTCCTGACGAACTTCGTCGTTTATCCACTCAGACTAGAATATCAGTGTAGACTCAGATAAAATTAAGAACTAGATAAATAAAAGAAAGGAATACGAATTCGGGAAGAGAGTTTGGGGTGGGGCGTGTGAAGTCGTAAGTATTCTTTCCAAAAATAATGCGGGCGTTTGATTTATGATCGTGTTAAAGCGTATTTGTATCGTTAGCATTAGACGGACAGCGTGTCCTTATACCTAATTACCTCTGATTGGTGCTTGAAAATAATTCGGGTGGAGAGGTATGACTGCGATTCCAAATTCCTTATTTTCATATTTAGTTTCGGACGCTGAGTCTATATTTTTCTTCTAATCAGAGTTTATCCATTGATAGAGCGGAACTCGCAGAGCTTTAGTGACGTAATGATGGTAATCATTACGGAAGCTCCAGGCAAGTTAAGTTTTAAAACTCGAGTGACTTGAGTAAGTCCTGCCGCGAAGTGAGGGGTAAGTACTAAGTAGGTACTCGTGAACTCCAGACTTATTTAAAGAGCTATTGAGGCGGTTGAGTGGCTGAGAAGTGTGTAAGTTAAGCACTACGTATAGAACTGAGGTTTGAATGCAGACTGCGTAGTTTCTGCGAACGACATGAAACTTGTTAAACAATGATATTAAAAATACCTTTTTTAAGTAGTGATAGTATTTAGAACAGTCGGCAAGAGCGTGTAAGTGAACCTCAAAAGTGAAGCTAATGAAACTGCACCGGCACGTCGCCTTCCTGCGAGTTGCTATTCGAATAATTTAGGCACTGACGAATTTCTATGTCTATAGCTTTTATATTAGTCAATTCAATATTACATATTCTATACAGTACACAATATTACAGAATTTATAACGCATATCTACTCTCTTAAGTAGGTATAGTGTTTTATTGTATTGGACAACTAGCTTCTGCCCTCTAGCTAGGGTGAATGATAGGTCTGTATGTACCTTTAGTGTTACTCGGACGCCGACGCGATGTCTACGGACAAGATATAGATAAGCGAACTCGTTTTAATCATTCATGGAAATAAATATTTGAACTTTTTAAGCTATCAACCACTCTAGAATATATGCTTTGCAATTTTTATCAAAGTCAAATCAGTAGATCAATAGGTATTGTCCCAAGATTGCCTTACGAATATAAAAGTGCAAAATATTCATAAATGGAGTTTTATAGTGGACCGGGGGCAAAATACCTTACAACATACAAACAATTTGTATAGGTAATGGAAGCATAGATAAATGACTTTACTACCGTTAAGTCCCTCAAAGGTAGACTATTATGTAAGTATCTTTACCGCAAATATATTTAAGGAATCTTTTACAAGGTTTTGCCTAGTAAAATGTTGAGTATAATGTATTCCGTGATGTTTGATTGATGATACACCTTTTGACACGAGATTGTACATGTTTATTTCCCCCGGGTGCCGAATGGAAGACCCATGAAAATTAGATAAATGAGCTTGCCCGGATTCATCGTCCGGGCGTCCGAGCAGAAAATTATCTTTTTCTGTATAATTGGGAGTTGATTAGTACGAAAACCGTGCATCGCAATAGTGTCAACATATATCTAAGGAAAAATCAGTTTCATCTTTTGAATTTAGTTTACTACCTTACAGGTTTTCCAAAGGTATACTCTACGGATAGATCTTTGCTTGATTTTTTTGTTTATGCGCTACAATGCAATCGGTCTTTGTGTTCTTCTTATTTTTCTTGTTTAGAAACGTATCTATGTAAAAAAACAATTTATAAGTCGTTTTTCAACATTTTTATTTGGGCTTGGAGTCATTCATAGTTGTATGTGCTCTACTTTACTACTAGATTTTAGATGTCGGTACGGTCTAGTAATTTGTCATTGTCTAGGCATCTATAAGTAACAACATTATCCAACCAATCTCGGTCATAACCACTGATCTAGATGTTTATTTTGTCATTGAGCAGTCTACATAGTCTGATTCCGGTTAATTGCGGTCACAAATCTTAATAAGACAGCCAAGGTCCCTGGGGCTTGTTCCGAGGAGCGGCTCCGCGCTTCACTGCCTTCCTGGATACATCATCTCTGGTCTTAGCCAGTACCGGCGCCGACAGCCCAACATTCTCCTAGACTTTACCGAGTACAGACGTTTTGGTGTAAAATTACAATAACAAAAGAATGTTTTTTTTCCGGTAGTGGTATAGGACAGTGCCGCGCTTAAGTATTCTTGTGCTCTAAGATGAATTCGCCCTGTTTCGCGACCAGCCCGTACATATTTCACCCGGTATCGGACACTTCGGCTACAGAGTCGGACGATAGCGTGGACTCGGGCCGAGAGAAAACTGTTGGCAACGGCGACGGTAACCGAACGAAAAAGTACGCCGATCCGAAATCGAGAACTATTAACAAAGTCAGCGAGAAAATATTGAAAGCGATAGAGAGGTTAACATGTAACATTAAGAAGAGTACGAGTAAGAAGATGAAGAAAATTGTAGAGCCAGTGATCGGGAAGGGTTAGTGTCGTCATCATACCACATTTCTAATGATATGCTCTCTGGTGTATTAAAAAAAAACTCTATTCTCTATAATATACTAACGTCTATAAGTGAAACGTCTGTTTGTGACTTGTGTAGCTTTCTAGCCACAACGGATGCCTTGATGTGGGTGAAATATTGCACATAATTGTGTATATTACCGGTACCAACATAGGATAAAGAAGACAAATTGGAGTTATCGCGATAAAATAGGAAAGTTGTGAGTGGTTACCTATAAAACCGCGGGGAATCTCTATATTTCATTATTACATTTGTATCTAATGATCACTCACGAGACAAGATTATTTTTCTGGCTATAAACACAGCTTCTTTCATTTGAGCGAAACGCCTGTCACTTAGTGGCGTTGAAATAAATGTTTACATTTTTTTTTCTTCTTTAAAAATAGCTTGTTTATGAGATAGCAATAACTATAGAAAATTCTTCACAAATAGGTCATTGGGCAAAGCATAGCGAAGACGCAGTAGATATTATGATAGTATCGATGAGGCAAACCTGTGTGGAAACTCATGTTACCCGCGGGAAGACTTAGCTCAGATGACCTATTTCTGATCCGTTACATTTAGTCATTTGTATGTTGTATGGAGCTAAGCGAGCACAAAAGATACGCTAACCGCGTGCTGTAACACATAGAAAACATAAATGCTCTAAAGATGTCTGCACAAGCAAAAAGTCATGATCTGATTAGATAATGTTAAAAACATTAATATGAACAATATACCTACGTTTAAAGTTAAACCGATGACTTCTCTCAGAATTTTTAAGAATCACGTACATTTTGACAATAATATTGACAGAGACATTTATTAAGTTCGTATGTTTAAAACATGCTGCCTGTGCTAAGCGATGTGTAAATATGACTTACACTTTTTTGCAGTAAAGTGTCTTTAACATTTTACATTCAAGTGCTCGCTGGGTTGCTTACTCATAAACGCTACAAAAAATCGGTACAGGAAAAGGATAAAATTCGAATCCTTATTTCACAATCCTGTATACGACCTTTCCAATATTAAACACATTTTACGCGGATTTAAAACCCTCGTGTCGAATACCACGAAAAGCTTTCTTTCCGCAGTTTCCCGGCTGTACACATTCGAGTGTATTTCTTCATTAGTTGCTGTCGATATTCGAAACTGCGCTCTCAACATTACTGGAAACAACCTGATTCCAATCTTATTGGTATTTCGGGAGTCGATTCGTTGTAATGAAGGAAGTTGTTAGTGTTAGTTTCGCTGAATGTTAAATTGTAAGCTATACTAATGTGTGAAGTTGTTAACAAACACTATATTCACATCCTCATTCGTGTTTTTATAATAAAAACAGGTGTATTGGAAAATATAGTAAACTAATTTTTGGAATAAAAGTGGAATGGCTCTTGATATGTTTGTCGGTAGATAGTCGGTATAAGCATATTTATTCGGTCTCCTGATACGTACTTACTTAAATATGTGTATTAGATATACACATATACAATATCGTAGTTCGCATGAAAACCCCTCGCGATTATCGTAAAGCACACTCATCCCGCTAGTTTACTTCAAAACAATAGAGTCGGTGGGTAATGAGGATTCGTAGGGTTCCTCGTAAACGCACATACATAAATGGAGGCTCCGCCGAAGCTCTCCAAATCCCAACATATAGGTAGGTACCGCCTGTAAATGACGAATTGATTGAAACATTTCCTTTTTATCATTTTTTTTTGCGTAATATAACCTAACCTAACTAATACTACTGCATCACCTTATTAAAAGACGTTCCCTAAATGTATTTCATAAATTGACATAAGATTTATGGCCTTCAGTAACATCTCATTGGAACAACCGTATTACTAATACATGAAAACAAAAGAGAAATGCTTATGCAGTGGTTTGCATGGTGGTAGAGAAGCCGTACATACTTTTGAGACAGCTAATGTTTTACCCACTTAAGGTACTCATTTTAAGGCAAAATCTGTAAATTCACAAAAAAATATAAAAATGTACTACGTGCTCATTTTTATCCCAAAACTAGCTAACCCGCCCCGGCTTCGCACGGGTTAATTAGTTTAAAGTCTTAACTCTGTTTATGGGTAAGAGAGAAGGGAAAGTTAAAAAAATAGGGGAAAAGGATGAATGGATGGGACGGCGAAGGAAGGCAGGCGCAGCTCTATTGGGAATTTTTTGTCTGTCTGTCTGTCTGTCTATCTGTCTATCATCTCCCTTCTTTTTCATGTGTAAATTGTAATTATTCTATTGTTTGACCTCAAGTTATCTACCACGTAATTCTATTGTTATTAATTTATGTATACTTATATGAAATTTTAGATTTAGGTACTTCTGCTAAAATCATAATAAAAAGTTAAATGTGTTAAATGTGGGTATACTTAGGTATTATTAAATATGACAAATTTAGAAAATTGTAATTAGGTAGATAAATCCCAAATATTTGCATAACTGAAAAGTTGAGTATAGAGAAACGTGAATAATTTGTGACGATCTATGTAACCTATATTCGAGCAAATAAAGATTTCATTTCATTTCTTTGATGCATGTTCATAGGGACAGACAGACAGACAGACATGTCCTATCTCCCCTCTTTGATGCATGTTCAAAGGGACAGACAGACAGACTGACAAACAGAAAAAAAATTCAAAAAAATTGTTTAAATTTTAATAATGGTTTAGAAGTGTAAAGCACTCGAAGTTTTCAAAAAATATTCAATGTACAGATTTAGCCCAGTTACAGTTATATTATTAGGTACTGACCTACTGAGACCCCCTACCACCAATGAATTTCCGTTGATCTATACAATTTACACCTTGTATAAAGATGTTTCAATTACCTATTAATCAAATTAGAAGATTCATATGGATTATAAAATTTAATGGATTTTATAAGTTCTCTGAACAGTTTGTTACATGAGTGTCTTGCAATGAAGAATCAAATTTTGGACCAGTAGGTACACCTCTCATCTGATCCAAAACCAAATGTTTTGAATATCTACGCTGAATACACAAAGCAGGACCATACTTGTATGTAATAAGCCGACCCTCGATCTCTAGAATTATGATAAAGAGCCACTTCGATCCATCGAAATACGACTATAGTATTATTGGAAGACAGCCGACGTTTTCGGTGTGAGGATATGTTCCCTTTTACACCAAAACCACTATTGTAAAATTATACATCATTCGTCTCATGTTGGGTCCATTCTCCTGTTTGTGTGCTAAGGATAGGATGAAAGCCCTTCGTAGCAGTTGTTCCAATTGTTTATGAAGAGTTTCAAATAGCTTACGTAAATCACAATTACTTAAGATTTTCCTGCTGTGTAGGGGTGTCAAATAAATAACTGTCTGATTAGTAAATAGAGCTGTACGCGCTACCATACATATTCTGGCACAGTGTAACTCTTCCGTAAATTATCGGAACCATGCGTGCAATCAGGCGTTCTGGCTATTTATTTGTACTGGTTCAACGCACTCACTGCTGTGGTAAAGCCGCCCAGCTCATTTGTTTGACCTGTTGCTGTTTCGATACTGCCCATATGTGGAGAACATCGCTTAAAATACTCGCAACATAATGGTGCTATAAACTGGGAACACTGTCAAATCATTATTATATTAGGACCAACAGCTGCATAGTCACGAGTTCGGAGTAAGCTTTCTTCATTGCTTTTGTGTCGCTGACTTGGTAGGTAATAAGTGACCTTTAGCGTAACTGGTTCCATTTTATTGTTATTCAATTTCATTGATGAATGAGAATCATTTAACCTCATTTTGGTTTCGATTAGGTATATCTAAACTGCGCTGATATTAGAGCTATCATGGTAGGCGTAACAACTTGTGTTAAAGTACTACATTTGTTACATTGTTGTCAAAATTGTATACTTTAGTACTTATTAGTGATAGATAGCATAGCTAGAGTAGGTACCGTCCACTTCGTCGCCGATTCCAACGCTGCCGGTATTAATGTAGGCACAATTTTCAGAAATGTAATTCTTTCTGTGACTTGATGATGACTTGAAATTTGTAACATTTGTAATTAATATGATCATGATCATAAATGTGATTGAAAGTAGGTATATACTTTCATAGAGTTAATCATGGATCAAATAAAAAAAAGAAGGATTGAGTTTTGATTGACATCGAACTGAAGTACAAAATGGCGGACATATAAATATGTGTGTCAGATTAAAGGATTGCCATGTGGGGAAAATTACCCGAATCCGATAAAAAAAACTTCCGAAGTTTGCGTGATTGACGTTTTGTACCTTATATAAGTATATGTCCAAAAAGCTACACGAGCAAGTCAAAGACAAATTTTCATGTCTTATTTATTTTTCATACCTCAATATTTGTCCCATTTGATTTTTATAAAAACTACTAGTTTATGGCCCGCGGCTTCGCCGCGTGGACCATCTTTCAGGTACCATATATTACGATGAATAAAAACTAGGGATGCGCCGAATATTTGGTAATTATTCGGTATACCGAATATTCGGTAAAAGTGCCGAATAATTACCGAATATGTTTTTAATACTTTCCGCTAAATACTTCCATAATTATCTTTTATGGGAACTCATTCGTAGATAATCAGAACACTTAGCACTTTTTAATCGTTTTTCTAGATACTGATAACATGCTTTATCTGGGCACTAAACGCTTGGTCACCAGAAAACTTATATGTTGTGCCTAACGGGCACTACCGACCTATAGAGCGTGCGATTTGGTCCAATATCTAATTTGAATAATCTTTTTTAGGTAAGTAATTGCATTTACAATACAAAATTGCGCTAAATACAACGTTTCGCTTGTTTCTAAGGATTCTGTTTTTTATGTGTTTATTTTGTTTGGGTTTTTTTATTAAAATTAATTACATACATACACTTTAATTCATTACATAGAAAATTTTCATAAAAATAGTTTTTTCACAAAAAATAGTGGAATAAAAATTGTTTCCATTGCAGTGGAACCTTTGTTGAAGTTTCATAGCGACTGAATGTACGGAAAAATTCATGTAAAATAAAATGAACCGATTTGTTCGGCCGAATATTCGGTTCGGTAAGCTCCGGACCGAATAATGTTCGTTTTTCGGTTCGGTTCAAAAATCCATTATCGGCGCATCTCTAGTAAAAACCATTACAGTGACCTTCTGTTTTCGGGAGGCGTTTATACAGTGCTATCTAAATATATGTTAATAAAACTGTTTATTTGGCATAAATTTTCATAGCCAGGGCCTAGCCATATGTTGCCTAATACGTTTTATGAACACATCATTCGTATTTATACCTACTTTAATTTTTTACATCATAGAGACCTGCCCAAATACGCGACTTAGTAGGTACACTACCGGTAAAATATTCATTCAAGAAAAGGACAAAACATGCACATTCGTAATCACAAAATGCATCGGCATTATAGTCATGTCTCAATTATAATCAATATTATGTGAATATGTTGTATTTGAACACAATTTGGTCATTCTCCCACACTTTTGGGTAAATTGTAAGTTTGATTGCTGGAAGCACTGGTTGGTTTTGTGTATTGAATGCATCTAAAAAATTTCATTAAAAAGTGAAGAAATCAGTGGAATAATAACAAGCTTACTTGTGAAAAGTGATCCCCTGACTTTTTTTAATTAAACTACTATTATTTCGACAAGTTTTTACAACGCAGGACGGTGTTTTTGGATTTTTTTTTCCGTCACGTTGACAGCGTCTTGTGTGAGGTCCGGAGCAATACTGGCGGGCGGCCGTCTTCCTATAATGTGAGTGTGTGCGTGCCCGCTCGTACGTACGAAGCGCTCCGGCATCCTAAGGGTGCTTCAGTTTGGGATCAGACAGGATGCCCTCCTTCTTTTTTTATTAGCTCCATGGAGTTAATAATAGTTGTAATATTAATCAATACGTACACGTAGGTGACCCACTGAGAAGATTAATTCTTTTCTACAAAACAGGTGCTGGCTAGCTTTCGTTATTGGAATAGTGGTTCCAGTTTAGAATAGAACACGCCCAAAGATTGTACTGCCTACTGCGGTTTGTTCAGGCACGTAAATGGACGAATTTACATTTCACACACAAATACTTGACCCGAAAACTTAAACTACTACGCACCTAAATAAAATAGTTGGGCTTGGTAGAGTTGTTGCAGGATACTGAGAACATTATGCTGCTGTCATTGTCAGCTAGAAAAACGCTTCAATGGACGGAATGAGTTTATTTCATTAATAAAATGCACGTTAGATAACTTTACGCCAGATTGAAATACCACCGGATGTAACACAATGATAGCTTTTCCACTATCCAAAGGGGTGCGCCTACGCATTGCGTTATGCCGACAGGCACAGTTCCGCCGATTTGATTGGTTCGATTCACGTCATGCTCCAGCAAACCCGTGTGTTGGCGTATTACGGTCTTGCATAATCGGCCATTGATGATTTTTCCCGCGCAAATAAACAACCAATATAAACAGACCGATATGTTCCTTACAGTTTGTTATGTCCGACTTTGCAGCATAGGTCCTTTTATGTTGGATCTAATCGAAAGCAGAGTGGAACTAAAGGACGCACCGGACGCACCTACTGTCGTAAATTGAATTGTTGTTGTGAAGTAATTTATGTAAAGTTAGCTTGATCAATGTTTACAAAAATGTAGGTAGATTGATTAACCTTTAAACAAGGAATTGGGTGGGTGGGTTATATTATTACTATTCCTAGGTTAATCACATGTTACAGAAGGAAAGACTTGACAGTAGGTAGTAAATTAGTACCTAATAGGTAGTTGGATTTGAATTCAACACACAACGCGCATCATTATTGTCTCGAGCAACATCAACAATAAGCAATCAATAAAATGTTATAAAATGACAAATCATCCATATTCTATGTCCGACATTTCTGTTGGTTAGTGGATCGGCTTTGAATAGACTGTGACACGTACCGGGGTGATGGATGGCTCGAACCGAACTTATTTGGTCTCGCACAATTAACCTGACATTCCGCCACCACACCTTGCCTTCGGACAATATATTGTGTGTCAATCATTGGTCACACGCACGGAACTATGCGTTAGTGCTATTCCAATTTGCCCTACTTATTACTTCATAAAAAATTAATAGTACAACCATAAAGAGGTCTCTACCAGGAAACTTTGTGTATTGAAATTCCGATTGGTATCTCAAATGGTGGGTGCCTTAGCAAGTTATTTTAGTTGGACCCAATCTGCGAGCTTTTTCTAGGGATATGCTGTCCGTATCAACATGCAAATTGTACTATATCCCAAGAACTACTTTACCCTGTAGTACTTTGCTGAAATTGCTTGGCGCTAGGCTCTGTTTTATGAAAATACTCTACAATTCCTTGCCACTTTCAGGAGTCTTTTTGTCTAAATTGCATAGTGAAAAGCTGCATCAACTTTTATAAAATGCTGAAAATTAAGCGAGTAGATAAATTATAATCTGTAAAGCAGTTTCTATAAACTCAATGACAGTTGGCTCTAAAATGCAACTCTAAATCGACCTGTATGTGGGAAACATAAAGTCACCATTGGTTCGTCGGTACAAAAATTGGATGTAGCCAGGATGGCTCGTTCGGTGTTTAGTTCAGCGTGTCGCAATGTGTATACAAAGCGGGTATTTTATTGTGATTTACATACAGAAAGTGTCCATTGTAGGCGCTTGCCCTGTCACAGTTGCCCTCCGGCCTCTGCCGGCCAGCGCCGCTGCTGGTCCATTTGACCCGCGACGCGTTTGTAAGGTTAATCTATTAGTGAAGTGAACTTAACACCACTGCCACTTGACTCGTGCCTTCGCCTCACACCGACTTGTTTTATTATATTTGTGTAAGTCAATATTCGTAGTATACGAGTAGAAACCCATATGATAGTTCAGCGCAGGTTCCTCCTAGGCTCAGGTCCTATATGACTATCTACTGGTGCTATATCTACTGGTAATATAAGATTTTGATACTCTAACTTGATATATTAGAATAGGGGGTCTTTAATCACATTTAAATTGCCCTGGGTCGCTAAATACAATATTTTTTGGCTGACTGCCCTAACAAGGATTTATTGAAATCGTGTTCTTTAGATGTTCATTGAAAGAGATTTTCCTCAATACACCCCAAAACAAATTACGGCCGTAAACATCGGCAGATGATCTGTTTATTAGAACAAAGTGTTGCCGTTCCGGCCTTAACAGCTTTATTTGTAAATTTTCTCGACATCTGAAGCAAAACTCGTGTCGGCTTGATTTCAGAGCTAACGAAGTGGGACGACCGAGTAACGACGATCCCTTCTCAGTTAATCGCACCACTTGGAAAAATAAACTCAAAGCATTGTCGAGATTCTACGTCGAATTATCGAATCTTATTAAAATTTCCTTTCGATGGTTATTGGTTTTGTTTACGATTGGCTCAGACATGTCAGTCAGTAATCGGGAGAAAAAACCTTGTTACACAACTTACACAGTTGGTCGGGTAAAAAAGGTCTAGTGTATGTTCCCTGCAGCGTAAGTGTCGTATTGGGTAACGATTTTTCGAAAATATACTTTTATTTATTGCTCTATCACTAATAAGTTAAAGGGTATTTGTTGAGGGACTATTCGATGCGTCATGGAGGGACGGCGTATATCAAATGGGTATGGGTAATTGGGTATGGTTAAATGGTATGGCTTTACTGATATTAAGTAGGTACTTCACATTTTAATTAGACATGAAAAAGAAGCGGTTTCAGTATTCAATTTACACCCAACACATTGCACGTTACAGTGATGATGATGATGATGACATTGCACGTTCTATCTGTTCTTTCTATAAAAATGACTGCCGCATAAATTGTTTTAAGTGGGACATATCTCTACTGACTCAGGAAGTTTTATTTAGCAAGCGGAAAGAGCAGGCTAATAGAAAGACAAAGGTTTGCCAAGTCCAATCAACTCATTTCCTGGTGATGCAGCTAGAGTTCGCATTTAGTCTGAGCTCGTGCCAGTGGTCCGCAAACCGAACTCTCGCCGGGAAGTGTACTATACTGATTATAACAACAAACTCCCTTTTAAAACGGGTTCAGTGGAACCGACTAATTTTAAACCAATTGGAAAACGTTATTCCCGTTCTGATCCGCATCTGTGCCGATCACAGCTGTATTAGCTGAATTTCTGCAAGGTCTGGCCTGGTCCTCACGAATGCTATTCCGTAATCGTATCGTTTTACTCCACCCGAAATCATGGTAAGTGACTCTCAGTTCTGGGTAATCGTGGGCGGTTATTTATGTTGATTGATGTCATACCATGTTCTCAGTTGGTTTCTTCATTGTATTCTCAAAATTAGGTTTTGTTTTGGTTGGAGCTCGGCTCCGGAATGAGATGCGTTCTTTTCGCCTAAATAAGTTTGTAGCTAATTACTAAGCTTTATTGTGCTTTAACTAACAAATAGTTTTCCAATCTACAAAGTTGTTTGTGTTAAGAATTCGCGCGGGTTTTAACACGAAATTTTTAGAAAAAAAATCGTGTTAGTTTGTAAACATCGTGGCGTTAATATTGTGACTCCTCGACTGGGCCGTAATGTCAGACAAATATAAACAAAGTGCGCGACACAGTCGGAGCAGACTCGAACTTCCGAATAATTTATTGTTTGTAAACTTTGTAAAGCAGCGACTTCATATTTGTTTTCGCTCCTTCTTTTACCTTTGCTCTTCGCCTTATTAGAGCGAGGTAAGCTTTCTGTGAGTCAACGACATTTACACAAACTGTTTGTGTAAATGTCGTTGGTTTGTCTTACGATGCCTTTAGTTCTTCTATTATTTTAAAAATAGTACGAAGAATTGATGCGTTTAAGAATTGACTAGTTTATTATTATTAATGTAAAAGCTTAGCTTGGTTTATTGATTTTAAGATATTTTTTGTGATCAACAGACCTAACAGTAGTATCTTTTAATGTATATATTAGTTTAGTCATCACACTATAAAGATGTAGTATCAAGGATTTAAAGGTGAAGTAAGCCTGCACTACTTCATTTGTGAGTGAATACCGTAGATATTATAGAGATTAAAACCATTTCCCATGAACTTGTAACTTAACTGTCATAATAGAAATCACTTTCGTAATCTGAAAGTAGTCGAAGAATTATCCTGTTAACGATAATTTTTTCTACAGCGGAAACGCCGAGCAGCGAAGTGGTCACTGTAAAGCCGCCACTGAAGTCTCCCAGTACGCCAACATCTGCTGCACCTTCGCAGAAACGTAAGTTCTTACAGAAATTATAATTATTTAACATACTGAACATAACGAACAGTCCCGGAATCAAAATGTTCGCCCGTTATCAAATTGATTAACCGCGAGCACACATTTTATTACCTTATCAAACTAGGAATCTATGACACAATACTTACCTCAACTTGTTCATAGAAAATTATGTCGGTTGACAAAAATTCTTTACTCGGATCAAAGTAGTTTGATTTTGTACTGTGTCAAAAGACTATTAAAAGATTATTAATTTACAGAAGTTAATAATAAGTTAACAATATTGTTTGGATTAACTACATAAAACTTTGTTATTTCCTTGACTATTCCTATTCATTAACATGAAAAAGTATGAAATTGTCCTTGTTGTTCATAGTAGTTGACATTGACACGTTGGCAACTTGGCACATAGATGTTTGACATTATTGGGAAAATAGAAAGAAAGAAGAAAGACGAAAAGTCTTTGAAGAAACTCCGACAATGGTGGTTTAATTTATTTTTAGAAACCTGTATATTCTGAATTTTAATATGTAATAATTTTGGATTATTATACGTTAAGTGTTCAAGAATGTGCACGAGTGTTGGCAAATGGTTTCAAGATTAGAGAAACGTGCATTTTCGGTTTTGCTTCAACGGCCTTTTGTAAAGCCTTCAGTAAAATATCCACCATTTTACTGTTGGCGTTTTGACTGACAAAATATGACTTTGACTTGACATAACCGTACAAATTTTACTCACTTGACATTGGCAGAATTATTGCAAAAAAGCGATAGAAAGCCATTAAAGAAGAAGAAGAAGAAAGACGTACTGTTTTATGCACTTATGCAAGCAGAAGTGGACTCTAATGTCTGATGTGACGAACCATATCATTCCCCGAGTGTACAGCACATGTCAAGTTAGCAACAACATACGTGCCTACCTATTGTTACAATATCCAAAGTCCGTCCATCCAAAGTTTTGTGGCACCCTACCAAAATGAACCCTTTGTTCTAAGATTCTGAAATTCCCTTTGTTTTTTTGAGCAACTCGACACTCTGACTTGTGCTGAGTTTTGTCTTGAATTACCTTACATTTGCTTTCTACAACAAAGCGGTGTATAGTTTTACTAAAATGGCATTGAATACGGATATCACAGCTATTTCATCTACACAGTACTATTATACAAATGTATTGAGTATTTATAGAATGTTTATAGAATTCTGTAGTTCATGCGAATAGTTTTCATTCCTGGCATCTGGTACTAAGGTTATTTTGAAGTGCATCTATATTTTAGCTGGACAGTTTGTAACATTAAAATCAAAAAAATAAGTAAGTACCTATGTTAAGGTACTTACTTATTTTAAAAAAATAATTGAAAAAGATAATTTTGAAATCGTGTTTCACGAATTGGTATTTCAGAACTTGTTTTTAGGATTCCACACAAGGAAGATTTTTAAATTCGTCATGTACGTTTGTCCGTCAGTTAGTCTGTGTGTCTGTCTGCCCGAGTCCTTTACAGCCTTATTACTTCCAGTCTTAAAGGTAAATAAGAAATTTTTCGGATTTTAAATTTAGCTTAGGTCATTTTTCTTCCAAATATTATACTGGATGTTGATTTTATTAGTAGGAATAAGTAAAAAAGGTATAAAAGCAGTTAGTGACTTTTAAACGTAATATAGATGTGTGTTTACTAAATATTTATACATTTGAAACCAGATCCAAAACTAGATACTCTATTCTACAAATTCCTGTCGTATCAGTGACACAAAAGAAGATAACAACACATTACGCCGTCCGTCGGTCATTCTATTAGCAAGTGAAATGTCCGATTACCATACGGTGACCTACATCTTCCTCATGTCAAGTTAGCTCGCGGAATCGTATTATGTATTAGTGAAGATCAATCCTAGTTGTGCTGTAGCTGTAAATGTTTTATGTCGATGGCTGTTCAGCAGATTTTAGGATGCAGATGTACTGCCGTCTCAAGGATAAAGGTATTTTTCTTTTAGTTGGTTCGGCTTTTGGCAAGGAAATTTTAATTTGGCCTTATTAGATTTAGCAATGGCAATGCCAACCTTAGAAAGTTATTTTAAGGTGCCAATAGGAACTGATTGGTTCCTTTCCTTTGGTTTTTACAAGCTATTGGTGCGCCCCTATTTAATTTACCTGCAAACAAATTAATTTAGGTACAATTCATGCTTTGTTTTATTTTAAATTAAGCGGGTATCAAATTCTGTGACTGCTGGCTGGTAATGCCACCGGATCTTTTAATTATGTTGTTTGTTAAACGTGATCGCCCTTGTTCTCCATTGTAACTTCTAATTACGTACACGTATTTGAAACAATACGATTTATCAGTACACGCACGCAATCGACACATTCACCCTATAACCCTCTGACAGAGTGCCAAAAAACCGGCGTCTCGCCGCGCTCGGTCCAGCCGCCCGGCGCTTTTGGCACACTGGCCCGGATCTATCCAGCGATTATGTCATGCGTAGAGATTTCCAACCCGTTTGTTGTTCGACGTTTCCCCGCAAACAAATATCAAAATTGCGTTTTATTGTCGTGAAGAAAGCGAGACGGTGGTGTGAGGGTGAGATATTTCTGGAAGGTCGGGTGTGCAAGTCCGCGGTTTGTCAGCTTTCATGCGCACTGGATATTTTTACGAATGCAATTAAAATTGCGATGTTTGCATTGTAATCGCTAGGCGGTATGAAAATAATGGCTGTAATATTTTAGTTATAAATTAAACATGATATTAGTTACGGTCTTCTAATTGCATACGTATAAATAACTATTTTTAATAGACATTTTGGGATCGTTATTTTCCAATACGTTAATCTTTTACGTAACCTCAAAAAATTATCTATATAAACGCTGTTCATAAACTGTGCTTTTAAATGAGCATACCTACTCCCGATTTAAATGCGTAAAACGCAAGATCGTAAGTCTTGACCCATTTATTTGCTCATGGTTTATTTTTCTGTATGACTTTTTTGTTTTCATTTGCATCAATCTAGCGAGTTCAATGGAAGTCTGGACTATTATGTTGGGTAGATAATTATATCTAGGTCTTAATTATTTTCATTCACGAAAATTTAAACATAAATCGTATAAAAATTTGCTTGTACCTAGCTACATAGTCAAAGTTATTGAAATGCGAAGTAAGCAGCTACATCGTTGGCTGGTTGACGCACGGTGCCCATATTTATAATGATGTACGACAGACTTGTAAATAATAATGATGCACTAAATAAGACATCCATCCATATTCTGATGATATTCTGTGATGACGTGTGCAGGTTCACAATAACCAATCTAATTTTTCAGACTCACCCAAAAGCCAGTCCACTCATCATTCATTTTACGAATTTCCATAAACTAATACATAAAAAAATTACAGCAAGGAGCCATCTAATAAAGAAAAGTGCCTGGATCGATATAATTTACGATCCATAACTATAAAAAATTCTATAAGTACTTTTAGTACTGCTGTATACGCACGTCAATCAACCATTAAAATAATTAAAACACATTATCTCATCGTCTCGCATCATCATTCGTCAATGATAAACCAGGATTGTTGGCTCACAATACACTATCCTACATCAGCTTTATTTTTGGGAACAACATAATAAAATATGCTGGTAACGCTAACGCCTAGATCGATTTCAAGCACCAACGTAATGCCTAGCATAATATCACTTGGCAGAAATCCGCGTAGCTGGAACGAATTGTTAGTGTGGTTTGTTTTAAAAGTTACCGGGCCCGGCATGACCATGCAAGGTTTAAGATATGGCATGAGTTTTGACTGCTTGATTTGAAATATTTTTAACGTAGACAGATGGCTGGTAAGTATATGTTAGTGATGCCTAGGTAGAATACTACATGGTTATACCATACATAGATAAATAACAAGATACTTTAGTACCAACATAATTATCACGGTTGCCCATAAATATGTATGTATTTTCATTTTCATATGTATGTATTGTATGTAAGTTTTTTGCGTGAACAGTTATTATACGCACAAATTGGATTCATCAAAATGAAATCAATCAAAAATGTATAAAGCCAGCCTTACAAATCATTGTTTCCTGACAATTGTAATCTGGGAATTTTTAAGGCTTCTAGGAAAGCATGCTCCACCGTCGGACGCGTCGTGACTTACTTTCATGAGACCGTGCTTATTCTAAGCCGTGGTCAAATTTTAGCCTATCGTTGATAAAAAAGCACAAATACAAAAGCGACACTTTATGCTAATTATAATGAAATCCTAAGAAAAACTAATCAATTGTATAGTTTCCGTACTGTTACTAGTGACCTTGACTTACGTTCGCAATCAATTATTACAACGGAATTGTTTTACTTGGAATTTAAGTATGTGCATTTTTATAAGTTTTTATTAATTTTTTGACTCGTAAGTATATGTGTGAATGTGTGGACCTGAAGTAGGTATCATAGGTGCTACAGAATTGGACCTGTTTATTCTACCTACACTCTTGATACTGTTTTAATTACCTTCCTTTTGCTTATTTTTAAATTCTTATTTTAACTTGCAAGTGTTAAAAACAGCCTGTTTTCAATTAATCATATTAATTAATTTGAGACGCTGTTTAAGCTATAAAAAAGCTATGCTCGGTGTTTTCCTGCGAGATAAGATCCTAAATCAGGAGATCCGCGGGAGAACTAAAATTACCGATTTAGCTCTTAGAATTAGCAAGTTGAAATGGCAATGAGCAGGCCACATCGGTCTTAGAACTGACAACCGATGGCGAAGAAAGGTTATCTATTTGCGACCACGAATTGCATCTACCCTAACTCCACTCGGTGGACTATCCGGCCAAAACTGCGAGGAGCCGAGCAAGCAGCTACTCAAAGAGGTGCCCTGTAAGTCTATATACTTTATATACTTATCTGGTAGTGAGCACAAAACTTTTCAAACGCGTCCTTTTACAACATTATGTCCTTATTTTCCTTATCGTACAAGTAGGTGTCCCATGGTTACAGCACCCATTATATCATGAATTAATGACCTATTTACGAATGACCCTCCACAGCACAAAATACCCTTTTTTGATTGAATGTAACTGCGTCGTTCCAGTGGAAGTGGTCAATCAGCCTGCAAGCCTAGATACTAGCTACACCGGGCTAGTTAGTCCGCTTATAGTACACCCACCCTGTTATCTAATACATCCTGGTTTAGTAAGCTGGTTGAGTGTGGTAATGTCTATGTAATGCCTCGGATAGTTTTTTGATTATGATTTTTTTATAATCAGCTTTCCATGTTGGTTATTAAAAACACTTAGTAGTCAAAAATTAAAAACCTGAGTACCTACTGAATTGTGTTAGGTTTGGAAATTAGACTAACGTTTTTTTAAAGGATGGAATCCTTCCTAGCTTGTAAATAGGAAACGGTATAGGACGTGGGCAAGTATTAAAGCAGTACCTATCCTTTTATAGTGGTCTGGGGTAAATTGTAGGTACCACCTACCTATGTTAATTATTATTACTATATTCCCTAAAATTCACGATGATACATCCTTTGTACTAAAATATAAATGTTAAACGTGGTCGGTTCACTTGTTTGTGTGGCTTTCTCGCCAATGCGGTTTAACCGATTTTGATAAAATTTTGCACACTGTTTGCTTATATCACCAAAATGTTAGTTCCCGCGAGAAAACGGGTAAACCGCGGGGCGACTTTAGTTTTTACATAAATATTTTTAACTTCGTCCATACATCACTTGATATCGTGTATTGGTAGACAACTGTAGAAACAAAACAAGTCCGGGTTTACATAAACCAATTTACGATTTTATCTGAAGGTAATCAAAAGATAAGTCGTTGCTATCCTTATCATCTAACATTGACCAAGCTTGAGTAGGATAGATACACTCATTATATGTGAATAATAAAATAGAATTATGTGATTAAGTAGGTACTTAAATGAAATGCAACATACGCAGATTTTATATTTCCTATTTAATTGTAACAATGATACATTTTTGTATCAATGAAACATGAGCCAGCATTTTCAATTTACATAATAAGTAGTAAGTACCTAGAGCAGGTACTCGTTTGATTTACCTAATCGTGACTTTGTTCTTTCCAGCCTATTAGCCGACACACAAAAATATAAAGTTGCTTATTTACGCACATGATGTATGGACACATACCTCAATAAAACAATAACTATAGCTTCATGCTTTGTTGTTTAGTTTGAATCGGTAATTACTAATTTTATTTGCGTCTATCCTAAGCCTAATATGTCAGTAGCTATTGTATTTTCGACCTCCTCCCCGTTATTCCACCCTAAAATGGCAAAAGAGCGTGTGTGCAATATTAATTAGAGATTTCCATAGTGCGCGTTGATAAATCGGCCGGGTTCGGTAGCGTGGAGCGGCGACCGGCGCGCGCGCTCCCTCTGCGGCTGAGTGCTGGCGTCGCGCGCGCTCCACTCGCGTACACGTCTCCGCGTAAAAATAAAGTCCACAGCGCTCGCTCGCGTACTTCAACTCATTTATAATTATCAGTAAATCGCCGCGCTAGTGCACGACTGTCGCGGCCGGCGTCCGCTCGCCGAAAAATCAGAATCGGTAACCTCGAATCCGAATCTGACATTCCCGTCCCGCTGGCCCTTATCCACGAACGATACGAAAACCCTAGCGCCGACGACGTTCGCTAGGACGTACCTTGCTCGTGCCGTCACTCCTACGCAACAGATACCGGTGTCGTGAGACGCGTAGACTCACTTCTCAATGGACGTGTGTTTGTGATTACGTTGTGCTAGTGATAACAGTGTTACTTTTTTAAACATGCCTGAAAGGCCAAAGCGTCGCAAAAACAAAAACAAACGTAAAAATAAGAACAATCGTAACGAAACTAATAAAGATAACAGTGAAGTGATCAAAAAAGAGAGTGAAGAATCGTGCAGTACCTATGTAGACAATGATGAGATAGTACCTGAAGCCCCTGAAGGTGACGAAAACAATGATAATATACTGGTTGAAAATTCTTTGAATGAAAATGTGGCTATAGACAATCAAAGTATTCCAGAGGTATGTGGCGAAGTTATTTGTGTAAGCGAAGATGTAAATAACAACAGCAATGTACGTGATGTTCAAACTCTACAAGTTCCTGCGCCAGTTTTGAATACTATTGAAGAAAACAATATTGAAGTACAAGTATGCGAGACTTACATTGTAGAATCTCCTGAACAGTCTTTGAAAAGTAAACCTAAATTAAATAATGCAGTTAAAAGCAAAAGCTTAGATAATGATGACGTGCCAAAAATTATCGATGTGACAGAAGATGTTGCTACTCAGTCTGAAGAAGAAAGCACGTTAGCTTTAGTAGACACTAGTAATATTATAGTTTCCGATGCGGAATCTGACATAGAATGGGAAAAAACGAATGAACTACAGGATGTTAAAGTGTCTCCAGTAAATAATGTTGCTACTGGCACATTATCTATTACAACAGTTCCGTTAAATGTAGCACAGTGTCAACAAATAAATATTTCCTTGACTCCTGATGTCGAAACATCTTTAAGAAGTTATTTAAGGACATTAGATTTATCAACACATCCAGAAAATTCTGTGGAAATAAAAGCGGAAATTGAACATATCATAAATCGAGAAATAAGACACAGATTACGGAAAAAGGGATTTGCAGATGATTCTGGATTGCAAAGACTTGGTCCACCTCGAACACTTGATGTTATCGATGAAGAAGGCAGTAGTGGATCATCCAGATCCTCTCGTCGTCAATCATATTTAAGTGATAAGAAAAGTGATAATGAAGACTTGGAAGACGACGTGTTTGAGGATAGAAATAAGATACAAGAAAATATGTCCAGGAAGACTGAAACAAGTTTTCACAGAAGTTTCTTTGGACGATTGGTTCCTCAACAGTGCATGTTAGTCGGTGCAAAAATTAAGGAACCTGAAGTAACTGAGGCAAGAGGCAATTGGATGATGCAAACAGTAGAAAAAATGAAAGGAGCTGAAGTAGTGTATTTAACGGACTCGTCTAGTAGTACTAGCTCACTGCATGACTACGGGGACGAAACTGATGATGGGATGGAAACTGATGTATCAGTGCGTATGATAACACCTACCATAGAAGTTACTGATACAGAAAATTTACTTAAAAATACATTTATTTCTAAAACTACATGTCAAAACAAACTACAAGATACACAAGAAAATAAAAGTAATGAACATATGATTAAAATTGATTATGAAAAAGGCAACCATAAAGAATCAGATCACAGGTCACATGAAATAGTTGTTCTGTCAACGGACGATATAAAAACAAATTTATATGTAAAGGATGTTGAGCCATTAAATAATGAAAATACCAACATTAGTGAGGACCACCCAACACACAGCAGCAAAAATATTAATGAATATGTTCAGAAAGAAGATAATAAATATGATTTAGAAATAAAAGTTTTGAAATGTGAATTAAATGATGCAATAAATAACCTTATAAAAGAAGTGTCAGATTCAGAGCCAAACGAAAATAGTATTGATAAATTCGTACGTCAAGATTCATCTAGTAGCGTTAGTTCTTCACAATGTACTGCAAAGTATAACCCCACTTCTTCGTCCTTGAATGATGTATCTAACATATTGCATGATGAAACCTGCGATAACAAGTTAAATGAACAAAATAGTGAGTTACCGACTACTGGTAGTCACGTTAAAGATGTATTTGAACATGTTGCAGGAGCTACAACTGAAGCTAAGAACAAATTGAATGTAGCATCCAAAGTGCCGTCGTATTTGCGTGACTTATGTGTGAAAAAAATTGCGTCGTTTCCTTATGGGGATAAAATTTTGGAAGAACTTGCTTCAGTATCTAAACGGTTAGAAAATATTACAGGACAGTTCAGAGCAGAAGACACAGTTGAAGTTAAAAACTATACTAAAAAGGTGCAGTCTACAGAAACTAATATGCCATATTATCCTGTACCTGATATAACACCTATAGAAAAAGTGATTTTACCAACAGTAGCAAAAGAATCAGTACCTCCGCCAGTACAACCTCGGAATTCCTCACTAAAAAAGAAATCTCGAGAAGAAGAAGTTTGGACTGGTGTACCTGCAAAAACGGAACCGGTGTATACGTGTTTATCGCCTTCGCAAAAAATGTTAATGGAAAAAACACAAACAGTTATAACGAAAGAAGATGCTAGTGAGTTCGTAGATATACACAAGAAATATGTTGACCGTAGGGGTTATAATGAGCATTTCACCAAGGAAAAACAAAAACATGAAATGCCAATTGCGCCTTTCAAATCTCAAACTGGGAGCCGCTTATTAGCCCTTATATGCGATCCTACAGTAAGCAGCAATATTAACAAACGTAGCACCTTAAACAATACTTTAGAAAATAAATCAACACTGTCACAAGCGACTTCAACAAAGCACCAGAATACGACCGAAAATGTGTCTAATGTAAACATAAATACATTCAAGCCCATACCGCCCCCTAGACCTAAGAAAATGGCATCTTCAGTTTACGAAAGCGATGAAAGCTCAGACGTTACTGACAGTTCAATGCGTTCCATGAAAAGTGAACGTAAGTTCTTTCACTTTTCAACAGGAAATTTAAATAAAGAAATTGAGGACGATATATCGTCTATACAAAACATGCATCGGTACTACACAAACACGAGAGATAGCATAAATGGCTCCCCTAGAAGGCCGTCATTGCCCAAAGATTTATGTGATCAGCAAATGGAATATATTCGAAAGAAAGAAAAAGAAGTAGAAGCTGAAATTCAGCGCCTTGAAGGTCTTCGGAACACTGTTCCACAGCAGAAAATGGGTCCTAGAGCTCCTTTAATATCTGAAAAAGAAGTTATTGACGAAAGAGTCAAAGATTCCAATAATTATTTCATATCAAAACAAAGAGATTTTTTTTCAAGTTTAAGTGTCCCAGAAAAGCAAGACAAAATTGATTCAAAAGTTATTCACACAAAAGAAAAAGGGAAGCTCTCATCTGTATTTTCTAGTAGCCAAGAAGAATTATTGCGTGAAAAAATGTATTCGGAGTACGTTACTCAAATGGCTCAACGCGAGGAAAGGAAACAACATAAAGTAATCAAAATAACCAATTCTCCAGCGACAACCAGTAGTAAAATCTCGAAAAGTATGCCATCAATAGATGTGCTTGACACAAAAGTTAATAATCGCATAGAGAAAGAGTTTATTTCTAAAGCTCGCGAACGGTGGGATAAATTGGGAATCAAAGACCCCGAAACGGAAGACGAAAGGGATACTAGTAGAAACGTGTACAGGGAACCCAAAGTGATCGAACATAAAATTAAAGTGATTGAATGTGGTCAAGAAAAGGATGTGAAGAAATTGCCAAGTCATTTACAAGAATTTGTTCGGTTTACTGTGAATGACAAGGAGCAAAGGACTGATAGCTCTGGTGAGTCGAAGAGTGATCCGGCATCCCCGCACGTTATGATTTGGTGTGCAGTGATTATTATAGTGATAGCCGTTGGAAAATACTTCCTACGTTTGTTACGTAGCAAATGAGACTAACATGACTGTAAATTGTATGCTTGTATAGTACCTATAGCATAGTGTGTGCCATTGCATGATTGTAAAGTTATTTAGCTTATTAAAATAATAACAGTTGTCTTTGTATCATCATTGTATATTTAGTAAACCAGGAACCACCATCACCGTTCGTGTTGACTCAGAATTGGCGTTATGATCAAAATTGAAAAAGGTAAGACTTGACCCACATTATAACGTTCCATTACTGAAATGTGTTTTCCTATCCATGTATCTTAACGTCTTCCATTTACTGAATGGAAATTTGCAGAATGAATCAGTAGCATTTTAGAAACCTATGCATTTGTAATGTTACCAATAAATTTTGTACCTATATTCCATTCCATTGGATTAGATTTAGAATGTGTTTATTTATCAGATAGGTACTGACGTGAGCATGGATTGCGTAGGTGTACCTATTTATATATTGTGCTGGTTATAATTTGCAAGTCATTTAAAAAGCTAATTCATCTAGGTAGGTATGTAAAGTTAGGTACTGTACCTATATACATTTCGTACAAACTAAGATTTGATCTCGTTAATAACATGTATGCTTACATTGCGCATTGGTGAGATAATACAAGATAAAAAAAAGCCTATCACAAGGTCCATCAAGTAGAAAGTACCTGATTATACTGAACAGATTTTATTGAACCATAGAAGAACTTTTGACCATGACACCTTTTAACAATAAAAGCAAAATCAATATTTATGTATTTATAGCAGTAACACCTGCTTAGCGTAATCTACAGATTAATTTGTAAAGGAAAAATTAGAATCACGAGCGGGGATTGAACCCGCATCCATCCATCCCTCAAGCCGGGATATGCTTTACTTAAGCTACCGTGACTTGTCATACATACTATAAAATGTTGATGTTAATGTACGGTACGATAAATGCTTATCTATTTATTCAAATCAAAGTTGCCTCAATCCGATTCCGATTTAATATGTTATTTGCAAAATTCCCGGTCTTATATCATTAGAAGCTTTAATAACCATTTCTAAATTGATACTTAATGCGTTCATGACATTGGAAAATGGCAATATAACCACAATGGTGTATAACTAAAGCCTTGTTTATGTCATGATTGCGATGATCATAATAGTTTCCCGCAGATAGTTTAGTTGTTTAGCAATGTAACATGTGACTGTGTAGCTGTTGGAATTATAAACAGTTACTGGTGACTTGACTTTTGCGAGAGACTTTTTGTCGATAATAGGTCACCTTATGAATATCACCATACCTAATCACAAACAAGATAATTAGGATTTACGCTTAATATCGAACTATGCAAATAATAAACTGATAAACCACACACAGATACACGCGCACATATTTTCTGCGATAACACTGCAGTAAACAATTATCAGTATGAAATATAATTATCCATGTGCCCTGACAGATTTCGTTTTCCCAATATCTCGCAAGGATAATTTGCCTACCGAGAGAGGCAAGTGCGACGTCCGTGAAAATATTTGGATCGTCTAAATCTGTGCTAAATGGCCTTTGGTGACTCAAAGTCGCGGGCGCATACCTTGTTATTTTGCAACTCGAATTTAAACGTATAAGCAATGGAACGAAGGTGCAATATACAAAGTCTGCTTATAGGAAAATAACAAGATTGCATCATACATCATTAAGTATAGAAGCGATCACTGTTATAAATAAATAGACAATTACCTAACATCGCAGGTCCAGCTTTCGGTGAAAGATCGCGCCGACGTAATATACAAAAATAATTATATCGTGGTGACGTGTCGGGTCTCGGGAGCAGAGAGGGGTCGGTAATAACCTCTATCTAAATTATCAATCACCGTCAATTAAATTGTCCAATCTCGACCCGCACCCGCGCGGTGGTGCAGGGGCAATGATGCTGGCATTTCAATTAACATCAGAAATTACTCTGTAACATTGCCCTCAATCAAATAACTGCCTCACTCGATGCTCTCCCTTTATGTGAGAATATTATATAAGTTAAAAGTGCACTAGATCCACGTAGAAAATGACTGGGCAAATGAGACTTTATGACCTGATTTCACAGTCTAATAATCTGATTACTAGACTGAAGTCTCAAGATAAATAAAGTTCCGCGTGACACTGCAACCAGCACGTTATCTCATTCATTCTGATGAAAAAAATCTATGCGATATACCTACCTATTTTTATATAGAATTTATAAATATTTATCCAGTAAAAATTTAAGCCTTTGCATTTGTGGATGTAGACAAAGAGTTCATCGAGGCCTTCACTAAAGTGTATTATGCATGTAAGTTATGAATCTTGAATCAGCTGCCGCTTATCATAATATATTTCCAAACCGTGTTCTGACGGAAATGTCGGCTGATGCTTGTCATAAACTTGGAAAATGCAGGCGCGAGGAAAACTGCAAACACGTGTTTCCGCAAAACAAAACATTAAAATTTATTTATGTTTTAAAAACTAATTGTTTCTCGTGCTGTACATTTAAATTTGTTTAAAAATATAATATGCTATTGATTCTGATGTTCAAAATACAAACTAACCTTAATTTGACAAATCCTTATTTATGGGACTTTGCAATATATCTCATATTATCTATATTTTACTAGTTTATTAATTGTTGTAGTTGTCATGAATAAACATTTTTTCTATCTTTCTTTCTTTCTTTAAATATTTATCTACATTAATAAACATCTTTTTCCTCCTGAGTGACTGACGGTCAGAAAACGTAGGTAAGGTACAGCCGAAACCCCTGAACGTAGTAGAGACTTGATATTTTGGATTATAATTATGTAGTGAGAAAAGATTTTAGAATATTCAAATTGAGTGTTTAAAATTGTATGAAGAAACGTAGATAAAACCGCGGGTGGACTCTAGTGGAACATTAAAGTCCTCTAAATTTTCCGCGTGGCTAATCACCTGAGTCCAGGAGCCTCGACGTGTCAGGGTCCCAAACAATGAGTCGGAGAACGCAGCAGCGCCGGAAGCGATTCGACACCGGAAGTAACGACATGGGGGCGCTGGTGACACAAGTAGTCATACTTCGTAGTGTTATTGACATATTCTGATAGCATCATCATCTGTACCTGCATTGCGGATACTGATAAAGTTGTTTAGTAGTTAATCGAAAGATACGGATGGATAAATTATTTATTATTAGTTGGTTTTATTCAAATCGCATAATATAACATAATTTTCCTGCACATTCAAATAATGATAATAACAAAGTGTGTACTATGTTGTTAATGATTTGGTTAAACCAATAAAAAATAGAGTACTTTATGATAATAATGTACAAAATATTAATTGGTCTATTAGAATCTGATAACGCCACCTATCATTTAATGAAGTAAACGCATTAGTTCCTTAGATCCCCGCTAGATGTCTGTAGGCGTTAGGTTTTTCGTAGCGGATATTTAATTTTTTTCCACATCGGACTGTTAAAAATATTCTCTGGGCCATGACAGTTTTTTGGCACGCCTCTCTAAAATGAATCTAGCACATTGTTACTCTATTGAGTGCTAAAATAAGGCTGAGTGAGTAAGATTTAAGAATGAAATGCCTACGCCAATGTTACATCTAGTTAGTCCGCATGAGATTTATAAATGTAATGTGTTACTAATTGAAATTACGATTGGAAGTCTGTTTTGTTATTCGCAGCAAATCGAATGTAAAATTAACCAAACGCACTTGAACATCTTTAAAAATATATCGGTCAAGTACCTTCTCGCCGGAATAAATAAAAGTAAACGCATTTGATAAACACATATTGCAGGTAGTTGAAATGTTTGTAATAGATAGTAGGTACGCATTCAGAAACAAACTACAAAATACAAAATAATCCCTGAATTGATTTTAGTATCTAACTCAGCCGTCCTGAATGGGGTTGCAGGTTGCATACCGAAAAAGAATGGGTAATTTTATTAACAAAATTAAACCTTTTTCCATCCCACCATTTTTATTAAGTAATTATAAATCTTGTGTCTTGAGTCATCTGCGTCGTGTAAATATGTACGTACAATTTATAATAATTTATTATGTCTTCATACGTTTTAAAGAAAGTTTTTACGATATTTACAAAATTTAATATATCTTCGGTTAAATCTAAGTACAACTTACTATTGTTGCTATAAGCACTAGATAAACTGTGTTGAATGTAAATTACGTCTCACTACAGCGCACACATCTTCCCAAGCTCGGTTTATGAACCTCGGCATATACGACTAATGAAACTTTGTTTACACGACGTAATTTCAAGCGTCTCTTCTGCGGAACATATTCTCTTCAAAACTGTTAGTGGCATGTACGCCAGCTTTAGCATGGAAGTTTTGAATAAACTTAGAGCTTCAATCTTAATTTTCAGCTAATTTCAAAAAAGGAGTAGGTGCTCAATTTGATTATCTTCTCCTTTTTTATGTTTATTATTATCAATATCTCCGTCATAAACCTGTTTTTTTTTGATTTGGAAAAATATACCTTCTCATTGTTACCACAGAAATTTCATCAAAGTCGGTGAAGTAATTTGGTTTCTTAAAATTACTGGAATAGTATGTAATTTCATCTAAGTATGTCCAAAGTATGGAATTAAGGCGATTGAAGTCGCTTAAATAAATCCCCCTTTTTTAATGATTTATTAATTTTATATCTGGTTAGTCTTACTTTACTTACAAAAAAAGCATCTTTCTGTACAACTTCGTGAATAGCATTTGTAATATTATGTAGAATAGAGAAGGTAGAGCATGAAATAAAGTATATTATATTATCCCTTTGATTTAATTTCATATTAATGCCCTACCCACGTCATTAATTATCGTCATATTTAACAAGTGCTTCCTCGTTCTGTCCTAGACTAGGTGACATAGTAATGTATGCGGCTGTAGCCTCGCCCGCGACGGCCTTCCAGTCCTAGGAGGCAATGGGGAGGAAAGACGTCCATTTATTTTATTACTACTACCTGACTAATCAGAATCTAAGACATCTCATACTCGTATTTCTATGAAATCCTGATTTGGATTTCATGAAAGTTACCGTTAAGCTATATTAACTATACATTGTTGCTGTTCCTTTACCTTTTTAGGTTTAGGAAAGTTGTGTTGTATCATGAAGAGTAGGTAATTTTTGTTCTAAAAATATCAAATAAAATTAAGCGATGGTAAAATGAACTGTAGTTTACATTTTACTGGTGGCCTATCCAAATTGATTAAGGACATTCGACATTGAATCGATCATTGAATTGATAGAGTCGGCGTAGTGTGTCGAAAGCGTCCTGCATATGTACTCTCTGTTATAATCACTCTGCATAAATGCTTGGTGGCATATTGTTTCACCTAAACGGATTTTTTTCAAATGCTTCAAACATTGACAACATCTGATGGAAAGTAATTTATCGAATTAAAAACGATTCTATTTATGTTCATCGTATCGGTGAGATCACATCACATCATCAGCCGGAAGACGTCTACTTCTGATTAAGGACTCCCCCATGAAACCCCACTTTAGACGTTTATCATAGTTGTATTTGACGGAAACATTGCAAATTCTAATACTTTTAATTTTCATAGCTGGCGAAACAAGATAAGACTTAAGTTACAACCCAACCCAAAATTCATTCGTTTCATTAATTACGATTCACTTCGCATCATAACTTGTAACTATGAATCATTCTGAATATCTTCAATTATGTAATTTAGCATTTCAACAGTCAGCATCGCGTAAGTCACAACTGAATTGGTCTCAAACGCCAGAGCCGCACGAATCCCAGCCACCGCCGTGGGAAAGTCCGCATCGGGCAAGATTAATTAGTGTTGTGGTTAAATTAATAACGGGTAGCACGCACCCCTGGACGTCCGCCTCGAGGCTTACGGCCCAAACAAAACAATACCTCGAGATTATCAAATCGTATTAACGCTTTGAATGCGCTCTCAGGATTATATAGGTCCACTGTGTTCGTGGATTGTCCAATCTCTGTTGTTGCACATTTAGGTATTGAGAACTTTCAACTACTCATAGTTTTAGTTATCATTTAATTTGATTCGTTGAATTTTGTTCAATTTAAACAAACCGCTTTTTGAGCTCAAAACCCTTTTGATGTATTAGATGCTTGACTGGTTTGCCTAGGCCACCACTTGATCTACATCTCAATTTTAGGTAAACTAAGCTAAAATAAATTGTTCAATTATTTACTCTACGATGCTGCATGGTTCAACTAAAAGTATAAGTATTTTGATATTGAAGTATATGTACTATGTACCTACTATAAATCTATGTACATGTTTTCTACATAGTAAAGACAAAATATATGAGAATTTAAAGTCTTGAGCCGGTTGGCCTATTAAGTAGTCGTTATGACTATTCTAGAGAAGTAATATAATAAAATCATTGTGACCTCTGGTGACACGACAGCGCATTGGGATGCAAATTACATTAGATGTATAGTCTAATATGAGGGTAGTTCTCATCGATGCTCAAATTTGATGGTCACGAGGTTATATTTCCTAAACGGCTTAAGATACAAACAGAATTTGTGAATTAAATGATGAAACATCTATTAGGCTACAACAGAAATAAAGCTTGTCATAATAAAAGCAAAAATAATACCCTAAATTAACACGAAATGGTCAAAAACGGGGTAATTTTTCGTGTTCTCATCGTGTCACACTCTCCGATGCAGTAAAACATTTGCTTACCACTTCACCAAATTTCACTGTATTTGTATGTAATATATACTAAAATTATCGTAATGAAATAAACTTTACAATAAATAGTCTAAAATAAATCTTTTCATCATTATTACCAATTTAAAACAACATACGCGTCGGTCACGCGGATATGGGTTCTTTAAATTCGCGTGATATAACAGCTGCCTGTTAAACAAAACATCAGCAAACAAACACTGAGTGTGGTCCGGTTGAACGTCAGTCGTGTACTGGCATCACAGACGTAAGACGTGTGGCTCAACGTGCCGGAAAAAAAAATATCGCCGGAAAATAAAAAGCTTGTATTTGTTCATAGGTTTACCGATCACACGTGCACTACATTTTTTGGGCATTGTATTTCAGCAATTGAAATCAAAGTTAGCTCATCGAAACCCTAAAATGTGCGAGATATTTATGTAGTATTTGATTTAAATCGATACACTTAACTTTGCAGCAATTTTACAAAAAAGGGATAATTTCGGCAGTTTCGTGTCATAAACTTCGTGGCATTTTAGTCATGAAACTGATTTTGGTCCTTGTACTGATTTTATGCATTCTTTTATTTAGAAATGTAGCGGCTGGTGTGAGTTTATTGAAACAATTCTAGTTATTGTAGTATGACAGATGTAAGATAGTGTTTGGAATAATTATGTAAAAGTGTTTTTATCGAAAAAATATGGGTCGATTCGAACTCACTCATCATTCATTGTGATTAATAATCATAGCCTAAAAATGGATGAGTTCGAATTGGTAGGTATGTCATGTTATCGCGAAAAGGGGTGATCTGGACCGTGGTAGCCTAGTAAATCTCAAGTTGGGAGCACCTTCCTTCGAAACTAGCATTGTATTATGTTTAATAATAGGTACCTAAAGGGGAAGAGCTAGTAACAGTACCTACGTTTGGTAGGTAGTAGATTAAAAGATTATGGTTACATACCATTTTTCTGGTTTCCGGGAGAAGCAGCCTATTGCGAAGATTCCGGTAGGTAGCTAGGTAAAGTACCTATAGCCCAAGTTCATATTCTATGAACACTTTTCTCCACACACATTTACCGTCGGATATTATGTACCTAAAGTATGTAGGTATTAGGAACTATCACCAAAAGGTTCTGAAATTATTAATAACGTCACGTCATATCACAATACTACCTATTCTTGACGTAAGTACGTATATAGGTACTAGGTAGCGAGGTAGGTACCTACTAGGTACATTTTGGTCCCCCCCTGCCAACATTTCAATCATACTTTAATTATTTTGCTCGTAGGCCCGACTCCGAACACGTAAAGCTCATATTTAAAAGTTTATGGAAAAATCACGAAATCAGGAGTTTCTAATCCAAAAGAGTACCTAAAGATGTGCCAGATATTGTCTTTTGTAGTGAGATATGTTTTTATATATAAATCGTTATAATATAAGTATAGATTATTTCTATTGTAGTGAAGGTTGTTGTTCTATTGAAAAAATAACGCAACTCATAAATAAATACACTTTTTAAATACTCATGATGCTTCTTAATTAATAAAACTATTAATACGATAACTATCTGTTTTTTGTCAGCAGAGGCTTATTACCTATAATATGTAGTTAAGTAGATTACTATTCGTATTTCGTAGGATGAACACACTCAGGACCGAACTGATAATAATAATATACATAGTTTTGGTTATTAATACCATTTGTTTGCCAGTTTAATTATGAAAACAAGATTACGTTGTTATTTTATGAACATTTAGTCTTATAAACAGTGGCAAAACGTGAGAAAATGATAGCTGTAAAGTTACTGAGTCATTTTCGTGATCCGATGCGTCGCTTTCGTGGCCTCTAAAACTTCAAAACCATTTATCACCTAAACAAGACTTTCTATTTGATTAACTTATATATTAATTTACTCGTCTTATAAAGCGCTATAATTTACTGTACAAAAATATTTGAAATAAGCACAATATAAAATTGTACATGAAACTGATGATGAGAATCGTAAAAATGAGAACGAGCCATGAATGAGTTCATGCTGGCACTGTTAGTAATCCAAGGCTACCACGATTGGTATCATTGTTAAATATAAAATTATGTTCTAACAAGGTTCTAACGCTTTTGAGGTTAGATAGAATAAAGCTTATAGCTCGCTGATAAAATAATATCCTGTATACCAAGACTTTCTTCCAAAACTAATTACTAACAGACAGTTTTTTTTTTATTTACGGATATATTGATTAAGACCGTGTAAAGTTCCTTGCTTTGCTAACCTTTTAACGCATTTGTTTAAATCAGTTAGTCATAAAACTGACAATAATTACTCGTATAATAATCCGTAGATAATAATGACATCAGCGGCTAGTTATGATGGTACAGAATGAATGATTATTCGCAATTGTCTGGAATCTACCGTTTGAATGAATAATACTGCTCATTATGAGGCTGTTTCGTGGAAATGCAATACCAGATATCAGGGGACATCGATATTGGATAAGCTAATTTAGCGGCCCCGGTATTATAATAGGCCAATTTATTTCATCCCGGTGGCCTTTCTAATGTAGCCTGGTAATAATTAAAACTGATTTCGTTCCACTTCTCTTTGGAATAATTTAACAGTTCTATAAACATATGCTTAGTTCAATTTGGCTAGCCTCATTGTAAAAAGCTTTCGTGTGTCAAAATTAGCATAAAAATAGAGCCAGTGTTCCAGATTATGTTATTCAAAATTTTGTTAGCTGATTGAAAAGTTCAGAAGAAACAAACCTTATAAATTTTAGAACTCGAGAAAACATTTAGACGCCACTGTACAAAGTGGAAACTCGGTGTTTGTATAGGAAACCAATTTAAGCAACAATCCACAAATAGACAGATACTCTCCGATCTCCGATAGCTGTAGGTAGTGGTGGCAGATTGGTTTGTATACAACGTTGATGAAGACTGCTTCGGGTTACGAATTCTCTAACCGACGATGCTCCGATACGGAGCTTTGGAGCTAAACTTTTGCTGCTTCCTCTGGTAAACTTGGTTCAATCAAACCACGTAACGCGACAAGATCATCAATTTCAATCTGATGCCATAAAACTTCACAATATGCAGATAAATTTATTTGTATTATAGGTAGGTACCTAAAATTCATGGCGGTATTAAAATATTTATTTATTTAATTAGCATGCGATGTAAATATTAGTTTTATAATGATGAAATGATAAAACAAGCAACGTGAACCCTTTTTTTACGATAAGATGAGCTTGAAATAGCAATACCTTTTTAACTCCTATTATGCCTATTTGCTCGTGCTGTTTGGTCTGTTTACCTTTTACCGATTAAACAGCTGAACATAATCTCGATATAATATGATATGTAGATATTTTGAACCTAAAAAAGAAAGGACAAATGATAGGTAGATTATATACCTAGTTTTATTGCGATAAACTGTAGTATACGCGTAGGAAGCCGCTGTCACCATCACAGGTAGCATGCGCTGTAGAAATCAACACAATATCCATCTCTCGAGAAAGGTTTATAACGTGATCTTCGCGATTGTTCATTGGTTAAACGCTTTCTAGAGAAAAAATTACAAATGAAAAAAAAATGTATGTACCTACCAGAGACGAGATAATGTTGATTTCCACATCTTATACTATTCGTGCAGTCAGTTACCCATTGTATAATCTTTCGTAGGTGGTGCTACACCGTATCTTGTACTAATGTGGTTAACCCAAAAAGCTAAATTATCGTCGTTGTATATAGATCGTGTAGTTTTCTGACTGATTGGCTAAATAATATGAATAATGTGTTTATTTTTTGTAAACACAACATACATTATAATGTTTTTTCTACTTTTGATCTCATTTCGGGTAATTATTAAAAGTAGGCGAAAAGCTATACGAGGACATTTATTTATATCTAGAGTATTATTTTATTATGAGGTTTATATACGTACCTAACGTATATAAACCTCATAATAATGTCTTGTTCTCTACATTAGACTCTAGTAGAGCACATTTTGGGGATTAGTTACGATCTTGTTGTCTAATGATGAGACCATACTATGACCACCAGGTGAAGTATTGTGAAACGTACCTACTTAAGAAAAACATTAAATGAAAACCTATTTTACCTCAATTTATTAATTTTTAATTAATTATTATATCACTCTTCTCAACACCAATATAGGGCAACGTATACCTACTTAAACTAACCTTACTTACAAAATAAAAAGCCACCGAAAATATTCAGGCTCTCACCATATCTGTGCCATAGCTATACGTTCTTCAGCATTAATATTTGTTGAATTTACTATAACATCATTAAAATGTTCACAACTTACACTAAAAGAACTTCGAGTAGTACTTCTCTAGTCTTTTCCCAAATTGAGAGTGAATCGAACTGGTGATACGATACGGTTTATTTACAGATATTTGGTTCCAGTGTATTCCGGGCCCTTCCTGTCTCTACGAACGACGTGCGAATTTAAGGGCGCCTCTGAAATACGACCACTCTGAGACTGTATGCGCCCAGCTTCCCATTCCTTTAGTTTTGTTTACCCTCGTCGGCCGACTGTCAAGGGAAATTCGTTAATATACGAACCAACTAAACAAATAATTTGAGCAAATAGTATATTTGTTCCAATATTGATTCCTAGTTCTCTAGAGGCACCTTCGGTAGGAGCTGACTTAGTTCTATGTGTAAGTAAAGAAAGGAAAACTAATGGGAAAACATTAATTAGATACAGCCTAGTTTTACAGAAACTGCTGTCGTATCATTTTCATTCTAGATGTTAATTTTTAACGTAAATGAGTGTTCAAAATCGCAAGTTGAAAAATACCTCTTTTTGCCATTTCGTGTTCTAAAATTGCTAAAAGTCATAGCGTACCCTTTTAATTTATTTACCAATTACAAATAAGAACTCGCTTACAACTCTCTTATTTTCCTTATCACTGAATAAAATATAATATACCTATGTATGTCTGCCTGCCAACGCAATGAAAAATAAGCGCGTAGTCGTAGCAACACCTCCTTCAATTACCTGTAAATCAAACCCCCGTATCATCTCACTACTGTTATCTCTTGAAAATAACCATAACACGTCGCGTTTCCATTGTTTTCCATTTTCCTGGCGGCGGTATCGCGTCGCGGCGTTATCACTGGCAGTCAGTCCAACGTCGGTCGCCCCGCTCGACGCACGCCCGCGCTTCGTTGTTGCGTTTCCCTTCCCGCACGTTTCCACGACAGTTTCCCGCTCTCGAATCCGTCACGCTCGCCTCTGCCCGCCACGTACCGCGCCGGGAAATGTCACGCTGATACACCACAACACGGTGTGTACCCATAATATAGACACTCTAGTGTTTTCACCTTAACGATAAGTTAATGTGTAGGTTCTATAGTGTGTGTTGCGCGTGATCGGATTGCAAATCTAAGGGATAATATTGTTTTCTTTGACGTATGCAGGTAATATTAGGGGGTTAATGAATCGGTTGAGAGGACCGCTGTCCGATTGGAGAGATTAACTATGATAAAGGATGCGGTGATATGTCGAAGGTCGCACTGATTGTAATGTTTATCTTTTTTATCAGTACATTTGTCGCTGTTATCTTCAGATTTTTCAGATTCATTCACATACTTTTTGTGTTTTTGCAGTCAATAAAATTATTGATACTGCATAGGTATTTGTCTAACCTCTTAATAACTTTATGTACTAAATGCATTTGTGCAAGAAGGTATGAATCTATTATGCATTTTATGCTTTGCTGCGTAGCCTCAATCACCTACGTTGATCCTATTATATATGACATGAGACACAACAATTTTTTTTGTTGCATAATATTATCTAATTAAATATAAAGCGCGATTTAAACATTTGAAGCAGATGTTGTAAGATTTTGATCGTATGCTACTATCAGATTACTTTCATCACTTCTTTAAACGACATACCCATCAGCGCCCAAGAAGGGCCTTTATAATCATAAAACGCTATGGAGCATTTGTGTTGCGTGAACATTCAAATCATTTTTATGTGTCGCCTCCCCTGCATATTATCTATACACCTTACGATACTATCTCCGTCCCACCCCCTTTCAACCCCATGACCTTATTCGTATTCATAACATTTGGATACCCTGCACCTTATCCCCCCCCCCTTTACCATATTTTTCTGTTCAGAATTTCAAGTTGTTTGATTAGATAATTGTTTGTAAACCCACTGATAATTATCAGGAAGTAGAAGTGTCATAAAGCAGGTACTCCTTGATAGAAGGATAGATTTAATTTCATAAAATAATACTTGAATAGTCGAAGAACCAGCAACATTCACCTACTTAACAAAACGCTATTGATGATTTAGTTTTTATTTCAAGGTGGAATATGACATCTGTATAAATACAATATTTTCCATAAAGGAACAACTACTTTTGGTTTTCACGTCGAAATAATGACTTCACCTGCCGTGTTATTATTTTACGGAGGTTCTTTAAAAATATCATCAAAATTTATTTTTTAATCGGCCATCGTATTAAATCAATAAGTACTGAAATCCTCTACAGGTCCACCAGATTTCCGTTCCACTTATCAATTTACACCCTGTTGTAGGTATACCTATAATCGCTAAATTAATTTACTTATACCAAGGGTGTATGCACACGAGCAGCGTGAGGCAATGACTCAGAAACGTAATTATAACTTTAGAAGCGGCGAAACACTAGCTGACATACCAATTTCGTAATAATGTTGAAATTGTCGCATAGAGACACTACTATGACTATATCATTATGTTTTAAATTCGATCTGTCTCCATTCAACTTCAAACTGCAAAAACTTGTTTTAAAGTGTTTGTTAGTCTGCTATTATTAATACATTAGGAATCTATAATACCAATTTTAATATAATTTCTGGTTGATTGTAGAGCAGTTGTTAATTTGACCTCTCCCACATCTAATATCATCTCCATTATGTGACCACGTAGTTTCAATTTTCTAACCATGTGGGCGCGATGATCAGTTACAATAAGAACGCCAAGAAGCCCAGGTCAAGGCTTTAAACGCTTTATAAGAGAGCAAACCTCTATCTGCTCAATCTGTTTGTACTAGAAAACCAGACCGCTAATATTTAATCCGACACAATACGTGACTTTCCCTTTGTTTGCTCGGACTTAATTGGCAAAGCTATATTTCCCTCATTGAAAAGCCGTATTAGACAGATTGGAATTTCCAACATTATGAAGGTATTGGTTGCGCTGCATATTTTCATTATCGTGTGGTGAAGCAATCGCAGTTTTTTTTACATAACCGCGTATGAAATTACTGACAAAATTTTCAATCAAAACAGCAAAGTTTCGAGCACAAATATTGGTTAATTAGTACAATCGGACAAATAATAGGAATGCTGTATGTTGTTCGACTGTTTCCATTTGGGAAATTAATGTTCATTAGCAGGCAGCGCAACACCCGTGTTTTCATTCGGGGCCAAAGGTGAATATTTAAATTAAACAAGGCTCTACAGCTAACATATTAGGGGAGTCGGTATCATACCCATTCTTGTTAAGTAATCAAATTAGATTAGAAAAATCCTTTTTAAGTTAATTACAGAATACAATTTAACTTCCGTTTAATTTTACTTATAGAGTTGCGTTTGGAATTTTAAATGATTCAATTTTATGTGCTACGATATTCATTTATTTATTGAAGAGAAGAATTCGTGCCATTGTTTCTAGAAATACTGGATTGTCTTGTTAGTTTTCTTTAGTCGCTAATCCAATTAAAGTTTAAGCTAGTTGTTCTCTCACTTCTTTTACGTTCCTAGTAGACTTAATTCTAAGCGTGAAAACGCTTTAGTTTTAACTTCCCTGGGTCCATTTTCCGGGTTTAAGTGGTGGTCTTTTTAGATTAGTCAAGCTTCTTAACAAAAAGTTATTAATGTTTGAGTTTTCGCTTCTTATTTTTTATTAGAAAGCTACTTTTTTATTTATTTATTTAAACCAGAAAAATGTATTACAACTTGCCTAAAACCAAATAATTAACCTCTATTTACTTAATTATGTAAAGAACATGGTCAGTATGAAAAATCCTGTAAAATCAACATAAGAATATATTTCGATTTTTGAATATCTTCCAGACTTTCTGTTGTGGGTTTGCAATGCTACTTCACTTTTAATAAAATCTTGTGAAAATACGGCTAAGTACTAAAAATATTTTTGAGAAAATTTAGCGAAATCGATAATTGTTTCTGTTGGAAAACATAAATAAGCGTTGTGCCGAGCCCTATTTAGGTCAGGGTCTAAGTCTTGGACTACGCCCTGCGGTGGCTATTATATTAACGATAATCCCCGCTACAACTAATCAGTACTGAGTACAGTATTATGTTTCATGATTAATTGGATATTGGCTATACCAATTCTAACATCAATCACTTAGTAACAATTACGTACTTTAATATCATATTTATTGTAAGATTTGCCTGAATTTTGTAAATAAAAACTAGTATCGAATTATCAACTCCGGATGGATTTTACCGATGATAGATTCATTGAAAAGATTGTACATTAAAATAGGCCCTGTAATATTAATACAGCTGTATTTGAGTTGTCATTTTCATTACATTATCTAGTACTAACGTAATTCCATTAAATTGATTGCTGTACCTGAACATCATACTATCAGGTAGATACATTATAGTCTGTACCTACCTTTGACACAGAATGTAATTTCTCTAGAAGGTATAAAATGAAAACAAGAGAAATGTTAAGGTCATAAAAATGTAGAAACTATCAAAAGCCTTTCTTTTCACGCCAATAAATTCTATTAACCCTACGAATACCCGCGGCGAGGTCAATGCGGCCGACATCAACAGCGTGAAATCTGGAAATCAATTTTCACGCTTACTTTGCAGTCATAAATCGACGCGCACGGTCCTTTGAGACGCCAAGTATGGGCAGCGTGCAACTAAGTTTCTTTATGTATTCTGCATAGGTGTATTAATAACTATAAGCTCTAAGTTATGTGTACAACCAGTAGTATAACAAGTAAATTCGACAGGTATATTTCTATAATGTTTAGTTTTCAATTACCTGTGTCAGTATGGCATTATTATATTGGAAACTAATAACTGTACTCGTTCTCTATATACCATTTTTCATACACAATTCCTTTAAACAACCGAAATAATTTACGCCCTACTCAAATATTAACATGCGGCGCGAGACTGACAAAATAATTCATTTGATGAATAATAAATTCAAAATACGTTGGTGGGAGCATCACTAACTTTGCAAATGGTTTAAGCTTTGTTTGAAAGTGAACTTTTGATTAATAAGTTGAGAGTCAACTTTACTTCCCGTCGGATTCAACTCTGTGCGTGTAGGGTTGTAACTGCTGTTGTTGGATTTCTGAGATGAGTATTTTAATTTCAGCTTATTTTTTGAGTCAGCAAAAGCGGAAAGTTCGCTCCATCCGTATTTCCATACGGGTTTTATCTGCATGCAGGGATTTAGGGTGCAACAGCTAATATTAGCATCAGAAAATTAAACACTAGAGCTATGACGTTAGTAAAAGTAAATGGCATATGAAGCTCACGTAACAATAATAAAACCAATTAGTTCTTCCTGGTCTTTCGGTTGAGAATTCTGTAAGTTATACCTCGTATATACTTGCCTAGTGCGACGCATATTTGCTTAACTGCTTACGTCTATGCCATTAGGAAAACATTCTCAAAATGAGACAGGCTAACTGGGTGTAATGTCGTCTAACTTTGAAACATCACGTACTAATTCAATTTCACATTTCGGTGTAGAGCGCTCCTGGAAAAACCTGAAATGAGCTTTGAACTGCTCTGCGAGTTTTAGCCTGAGTGACAATTTCGGACTGAAACTTTCTGAACTTTTTCTAGGTTTTAGCAGTTATATTAGAGTTAGCTTCGGGTTATCGGGTTAGCTTCGGGGTTGTTTTGACTATCGTCCAACTGTATATTATCTTTATTAGTAAAAAGCTTAGTTTTGAGTGACTGATTGACTCAAACATAAAAAATCCACACCCCAAACCGTTTTGGATATACTCACAGAGCACAAAAAAACGCTTCGCCTATTTTTGCTCTGTAGATATACTACGCAGACTGAATATTTGGAGGCTGTCTTCCTTTTATGGCGTAAGAGTGAGCTATGAAATTGTTTAAAAAAATCAAATTGCAGGGGTCCAATGATGTTTAAGCCTTAATATATTGGTAACCTTAAAAAACCTAATATTTTCATACGACAGTTTCAGCGCAACACTCTGTATAATGTCATAAAAATGTGCTTAACAAAAGCAAAAGTTTAAGAAATAATAGAAGAGCAATTCCAAAATTAATATATGTATCTCATTTGCAGGGAACTCATTCCATTAACATTTTCCGTCTTAATTATAAGCAGTTAAAATTTTACGGCAGAGGTGTTGCGCAACCTGACAAGTTAAAGGCTCACTAGAGAATTACCTAATCTGTTGCCACCGCGTCTGATGACTGCTTCCTGGATTTAGAATTCTTCAGACCCACTTGTTCTAATGAGTCAATCGTTCACTCATTAATACATTAACATCATTGACGTCATTGTTCCATGAAACTTGCGTTATTTCATCATCATCTGATCAGTAACCGATTACTACTATTTTTTAAGTCAACAGTTTTGAAAAGTCCATACAGTATCTAAAGATTATGGAAACTAAATCACCGAACTCGGAACACTAGTTAAATATACCTACAGAGTGTACGTACTTCGTTTGATATTCTTTTCTAACACAGTATTCAAAAAGCTATAGAGTCAATAACATCGATGAGATATTTGTGTTGATATAATGAAATCTGTAGGTATGTAATGTATCTTTTCAGGATTTAAAGAGACTTTGCTCTCTTGTATGGATTACGTTGAATTGCCTCCACTGATTTATGTCTTTTTTACGTGCACGGATCTGGAACGCAGGTACGTACCTACTAGCATTGTTCGAAATGTTCTTTGGTACGTTAGTGCTGGTAAAATTGCTTTCCTCGGATTTCGAATAGTTCGTCCGCACTCCCGTGTATCCTTTTGCCTTTTGTATTACGCCAAAGGACTTTGTTTGCAAAATATCAAAGAAGCCAATCCCATTTCAAACAGAAGGTATATGAGGTACAAAGTCTCTTTAATGCGTTAGATTTTCTTGTGTCTATTGTTTGTACCTATTTTTGCAGTTTTAAAACATTCGTATACTTAGTCCTCTAGCAGTGTTCAAGCTCGTATACCTCGTATATGCCTCGTATACCTAGGTATGTATTAGTTTTGTTAAGACCAATATATTCAAGACAGTTATGAAGTGTCCCAGCTATAATTCTGAAATTAAACCTTTTAAAGAGGTGTTGATTGTTGACTAGTATCTTACGAGCAATCAATGACAGTGGTAATTAGTTATTATTCTTATGCACTCGTTAAGGGCGTCTCACGGTTTCTCCACTCATATCCCTGTGGGAGTTCTGAACCCTATGTTAATCTAGGGGTGTCTTGAATCAGTCGAATTGGGTTAGCAGATAATGGATGATAAAATATATACAACTTACAATTATCATCTTAAGTACAAAACTAATTAACTATGACACATAAAACGATAAAGCAAACAATGAATCAAACAAGGAAAAACAATACTTCATAGATATACGTGAAATAGATCATAGAGTCAATGACTGTTTTCACACGGTACATATTGAAGTGGAGCCATAGTCTTCTATTAAATGACGATTGAGGAGCATAAAGGCAGCAGACAGTCAGATAGTTTGATTGTGCGATGTCGGGCGCGGCCGGTTCACACAGTGCACAGGATCTGGGCTCTATTTGCGCCCGCGCCAGTCATGTGTGGCGGCTGTGGTCCCGCCCTAACAGTGATATACGACACTATTTAACGGCGACAATAGACTTTGATGATGACGAGATAAGAGATGTAACTTTACGTATCGTAAAGTCCAATTTCGTGTTCGGTCGAGAAGTTGGTATCCATTATTAGTTTTAGTTTGATGATTTTATGGTCATAAAACGTGGAGTAAATCATGTTAACCTTATATTTAGTCACCACACACACACACACACACACACATTACACTGTCGAAACAAGTACTTATATGTATTATTTTTGTGACTAACGATGTGATCTCACTTTTTTGGTAAATAAGTACCAACAAATGCGTACCATTCAGCATCACCAATATGTCTGATTTCTGTTGAAGCCGCAATTACTCATTCCGGCTGTAACAGACCGGGTCGCTAATTACATTTTCTGATCTATACAAGATTGCAACAGTGGGCAACGTGAAGGAATTTGTTGTATTCCTATTCCATTATGTGCCCAAAAAACCTGTGCAACTTGTGTGTTTAGATTCTCCAAACACAGTCGTAGCTGAGTCATTGGTTCACATTCACACCTGCATTTAAGCTTTGGGTTCTCATTTCACCGAACACGATGTTGTTATACCTACTTATTTTCGTCTCTCGTCTCTGACTGTGAGCCAATTCGATTTCACGCGCCAAGCGTTGCCAATGGTAGCACTGGCTAGCTTATATATCCTTGCATAATTCATCTCTAGCATAGATCTAGGATTGTTAAGACCAAAGAACTTTGGTCGCTACGACGTGCATTTAGAAACTTTACATTTTGTTATATGACAGTGTGATAAATATTAGAAGATTGTCTAACAAAAAGTGACATTCTAATTGCATCGAGTTCAATCTTTTGCAGCATTGAGCCAATTTATGTTAATGATGAAATTATAAATTCGTTGGCAGAAGATCATTGAGGTACATTTATGTGGGCTCGATACGTCTGCTGTTTCGGTAAAGTCGTGTGTCACGAAACGGGACACCAAATAGACACAGGATTAAGGCTGACTGAAGTTATTTTAATTTGTTTGCAGGGAAGTGTCCTTTACGTGTCTCTTGTAACGGATGGAGGCTTTACTGCCAGCAATAAATGTGAAAGGTCGTCGACTTTAGTACGAAACTTTTTCAGGTTGGGCTTAACGGACCGTTCTGAGGCCATAACTCATTTAGAAAAATGATGGACGATATTTCTTACCTCGTCCTTAAGCGAGATGTCTTTCCATTAAATTTCCTTTGCTTATAATGAATTATTACATATTTTAGGTTCATTGGCAGCGAGAATGCTGTAGTTATTTATTTACGGCATTATTTATAAACATAAATTAAACTTAATCAATGTTTAAAATATCCTATCAACTTTTCGCTGACGTGTAATCACAAGCAAATTATGTTTTATCATAGACCAAATTGTCAATGATGAAACATATAACTTGACCTAATAATTATGTAGGTACAGTATTTAAGTCAATCTGTGTTAAAAACGGTTAACAAAAGCTGAATGACCAATCCAATGACCTCCTAGCAAATGGTTCCATATTCGGAAGCATCTAATAAAAGACGAATAGCGCCAGTACATACAATGTAGTAGCACAAAGCTTTCTCCACAATTATTCCGTTCACGTTAATTCAATATTGGTTTAGCACGGTCCGTGCGACGCCCGCACTGACCCACATCCTTCACCTTAGCCCCGATAGTTTACGTTACGTTATCGTTTTCACCCACTAACGTTTCTTGAGTTATTGTTATTCCGTGGATAAGGCTCACTTGTTGGGTTGGCATTATCGTAGCGATAGCAACAATTAAAATTGTGCGATAACGTTCGACATTGAAACTTGGTTTGGAATTTATCTCCACTATTTACATACACTTGTACCTACTGCTAGAAACACGGCAATTTTGAATTGTTAATTATTTATACACTGTGATTTTTCGTTTATGTTTGTAAAGTGTTTCGTACAGTAGAGCAATAAAGTTGTTTCCATTTAAAAGTTTTCAATATAAATAGATCGATTTCTGTTTCCATCTGAATGCAAGGAAATTCAAATACTGCTATATTATTACCTACCTTTACTGTAAGTATAATAGTCTTATATTCTCGTTAACTTGCGAAAATCTTTCACTCGTTTTATCGTGATGCACTTGTAGGTACCTATGACTTCTTAATCTTGCTTTGTTCTGTTCCTCATTCAATTACCCTTGAATTTTTAAATAGTTACAAAGTTTTTCTACTCTAGTATGATGCCGTAGACAATTTAAAAATGAAGTGAAAACTTTGTAAGGTACCGGAGATGTACCCGTTTTCTTTTAGTAGTAAATAGATTATTTACTTACTCGCACTATTATATCTCATGTTCTATTTTATTTAATTATCGCGGTATAATTAGTTCCATGAGTAACTCTTTGTTTACGTTGCCAATTGGCGGGTGCCGAAAGAACCGAACATTATTTTAGTTTATAACGTAACATCCGTTCTTACTTCTTACTCCAATTTAGTTCATCATCACGCACATTGTAATAACCCCCCCTTTCTAACCCCCCTATTCCCCTATTTTCCTATAATTATTATAGTTGTATCTTTAATTTACCGAACCTAAAAATCTAAGTTTAAATAAACTATAAAATGAATTAAATAACGCTAGGAAATCTAATACCGTTGGAAAGAACCTAAAATTAACTTAAGTTTGTTGATAAAAAGAACCTAGAAGTAACCTAAGTTTGTTGTATGTTCTAGATTTGTTATGGCCAAGTGATCGTCTCCTAATAGTTGTAGAACCCTTACGTTGTGATAATGTAGTAATCCAAATCCTTTTAAAGTAATGAGACAATTCCTAACTAACACTTAATCAATACACGGATAATTTAGTAGAATGGAATTTCTTTATTTTACTAAGCTTTGCAATCTGAACCTATGATGAACGCTAATCCTATATCTGCTGGAAATATCGAAAACGTAGATTGCTCCAAAACAACTCACATTAACCTAATTTAGAAAACCTGAAGTACTTCCTATAATTTAACTTCAGAACCATACTTCAAGTGTATATATCAGGATCTCTAAACGAATATTACCTAAAAATATAGAATCCAAATTTAGCCCACTACCAACTTTTCAGTCCACGATTCCCCACTAGTACAAAAATGTTATCATTTCTACCGGAAATGCTTACAACTCGTTGTTTACAACTTTAGCCCACTACCAACTTTTCAGTCCACGATTCCCCACTAGTACAAAAATGTTATCATTTCTACCGGAAATGCTTACAACTCGTTCTACCATTTCCTTACGCCTATTTTAACCATATTAGCGAAGTCATGATAAACCTCTTCTGCTTATCATGACGCCGTCTACTGAGCCCCATTTCCTAACTATAAATTAATGCAAAATCTAAATCTGGTTTATTTAAAGTGGCCATCTACGATGATAGTCTAGAATTCGTTACCCTAACTTTCCTACGTTGTATTCTATATTATAGATTAATAAATAAAAACATAAGTAAAACTCAAATTATTTATTAAGAAAGTTATTTCAAACGATTATGAATTTAGAATTTACTTTACCAGAATACTTTTATTGAATTTTAGTACTCAGAATATATAATTAAATGTTAGAATTATTTTGTAGTTCATAACTAACTTTGAGTTTTAAAAATATATCCGGAAACTTCGATTACTCCTGATTGAGAAGAAGCCCAAAGAAACTCCTCAGGGTTTATCTTTTTTGTTATCATTTTTTTTAAATTCTTTTTGGTTTAACAATATTTGATTTTACAATAATTATAAGGTCGAATTACGATGCTATATAACATTTTGGAAAACTGTAAATTTAGAGTTAATACATCTATCGAGATTAAATACTATTATCTATGAGATATACATGACCTTTTTAAATAAGTTTCGATGAATGACAATCAGACATGTCTTGCTAAATTCTCCTACAAAGAAGAGCCCGTAGGTTATGTATTATGCGCAAACTCGCCGTGTGGAACCTCTGCTCCTCTCTCGAAGATTCGGCCGACATGAAATGGAGATTAATAATGTTGAATAAAAACTCAGGACATTTATTTCGGAGTAATTACACAATGATAATAAGTTGTATGCTGAGCTGAGCCGGGATCTGTTTCTGACATCGTGCAATATCGCTTCAGAATATAATTAGTATATTTATATAAGTTTCCTTCATGATCCGACGAAAGAAAACTCTACCTGCTTTTGCTGAATCCAAGACAACATTGTATGCTGTTGTATGATAACATTAGTGTGCTAAATATATATAAAAATATGCTTCTATCTTTGTGCAAGAATAAGACCTTTCGATCATCTCCGTGATCACAACAACAACCTGCTAAGAAAATAATTATGAACTTATACTAAATCAAACTACAACATTATTCCCAATTTTTATCCAGTTAGGATTAAGTCAAAAAAACGTGAATATCGCTAGGCTTCTGCCGGCTAAGGAAATATGCAGTAAATAGCACTAGCTTCCGTTCTACATTAGATCCCCCTGCCATCATCAAACCTTCCGCCTAGAGTGGTGTCCACGATGATCTTGTGCTACGATACGCATCTGCACTCATCATCATCTTAGCTCCTGCCGACTAGGAAATATGCAAAGAATATCATTGGCTTTCCCTTCTGTACATTAAAACCACCTGTCATCATCAGACCATCCGCTCAGCGTGATGTCCACAACGATATTGTCCTACAATAAGCATTTTCACTCAACATCAACCTACAAGGAAAGCTCTACGCATTCCGTTCTGTACATTAAAACCTTCTACCATCATCAATCCGCCCGCTCGGCGTGTTTCCCACGACGTTCTTATTCTACACTAAGCATCTGCACTCAACATCAACTTACAAGGAAAGTCCTAAGCTCTCCAGGGAACATTTTCATAACTGACATCTCTAAATCTTGGGTAAAACTAATTACTTTGCAGATACTAGCTACGAAATAATGTAATAACTTCCCTCAGTTGATATCGATTCATGTCAACTTCTTGATACATATTTTCCTCCGTTAGGTTTCCATAATTCCTAGATCTCTCCACTCCTGTAGTTAATACCTATCTTTGTCAATCTTCCTTTTCGTTATAAATTTTGGTAATTTCTAATATGAAGAGAAAATCCCCCGTTTTCCCTCTCTGTTCCATTTGCAGCACCGTTCACACATTTTCTGAAAAATAAAATCAGGATAAAACTATATTTTTTGCCATCTTTTTTTTCATTTTCAAAGTCCACTCTCAAAACCAATCCGAAAATATTATTTTTAAAAGTGTTTGACACATCCTAGAGTGCCAGCTCGCGATTAAGTATGAACCTTTTTATTAAGGAGTTTTTATTCTTTCTACTATTACCTCATTTTACGTTTAGATAAGTACTTTTACACCTATCTCTATGTCCTATACCAGTTAATGCAGTATCAAACGAATATTTGCTTTATTTTTGGATTATTATTTACATGTGAAATGATTTGCTGAAATTATTTTTATAATTGAGAAAATATTTCTTATATTTGTGACGTCACGAGACACCCTGGATCGTTACAATATCTCTTACTGAAACTCGCTGGAGTTCTTTAACTCTTTCTGTAATGTTTAGAAGAAGCTTTTGCAGAAAAGTTGAATAAAAGAATAGTTCATAATTATAAATTTTCCGTATTAAAAACCAATTATTTGTTTTAACATCGTAAATAACCTTAGTAAGTAATTATTTATCTTATTCACAGATTCATTGATTCATTGAGAAATCTTATCTCGCATATAGCTACCGTTGGACGTACTGTAGGAGTAATTGTTTTTGTACATATTAGTTATTCATATTAATTAAGTACACAAAATAACCTCAAGCTGACTATGAACACACGCACACATCACCACCTACTCTAATGTTGTAATACATAGTTACTGCAGAAACATCAAACCACAGCGTCTATGGAATAACATAATTTTAGCCCCCAACAGTCGTAAGATTAAGATAAAAATGGAGACTCTATACTTACCGAACAGTGGGTGGTTTGGATAGCGATTGATTAGATAGGCACTTAATTCTAAGATACCAGCCAAACCCAATGTCAAGGTGAATTAGCAGATCCAACCTGGCAAATCTGGCAATGTGTGAAATGAAATCGCGTGAGCGTCCAGGATGAATGTGCACGCGAGTAAAATACACTGAGCAGTGACCAAGAAGCGCAAGGTCGGGATTCTAAGCAAAACGAAGAGAATCAATGACCTTAAATGAAAGTGGATAGAACTCGTGCACTCGTGCTCGTGTGCTCGTGTATCTGCCGTCTAGGAGCTCTAGCTAGAGGTCCTCATTCAAACCCTTTACATTCACATCCAAATATTATTTAGTTAATCTTACAATTTCTTTTTTTATAACGGTTATATATTGTTAAAGATGCGAATTTATCTTCAGATTGGGTTTGGCTCGTAGCAAATATTTTGTAATTTACATTTTATATCAATATAGGTATATACATGGTGATTTTATTCTAATTGTGGTTTCCAGAGACCGTCATGATTGCGCCGACGTTCAAGGCGCGCTCGACCTCACCAGGTATCTGTGTGCCCTTGTCGTCATTTTTTCTGATTTACTGACATTTAGCTTTGGACGTTCTTGTGTCTTGAATTTGGGATAGATTTATTTTAAATTAATTGTGTTTTTTTAATTATTCAGACTGAAAGAACAAATCTCAATTTATTTAGTAATCTCATTTCCCTATTTTATTCAATATCTTATTGATGTAAAATAATACGTTATCCTTAAAATCAGTAAAAGGCTTATCTTAAAAGCTTTAGCCTCATTATTATATCTTGGTTATGTTTATAAAATAGCTATATAATAATAACTATTATTCAGTAAATAGAAATCGTAAATTATTAATCAGGCTGATTTTATTAATGTTAATGAATGCAAAATCATTATTCTAGTTACAAGCCATAAGAATGTCCAATAAATTAACCTTTTATTATTGCGTATATTAAAATATGTAGTTTGCCATTCATTAACATAAGAATGGTATGAGTCAGCTAGCATTCAAACGTATGGCTCTACCGTGCTTATGGTTATAATAAACATCTGAAATACTTTACATTTATATTCCTGTATTGCTCTGTGTTGTACGGAATAATTTTATTAATATTGTGAATAGTTTCGTTTGTTCGTATTGGTTTGTTTTGTGACTGTTTGAGTTATTCCTACTAACTACTAAGTATCCGCTAATTGATTTGATTGTGAAACGTTTGCGGTTTACAACAACTAAACCAACATTTGTGTTCAGAAGTTAATACTACCCTAGGTAAGTCTTACATTCATTAAACCTTAATTTAACGCCATGATGATCTGTAATATCGTAAAACAAAATTCATGAGACAAATTCTGGAATGATACCGTTACTGCTGAGTTATATGGCGACGTTTATAAGACAACTCCTTTTACGAGTGTCGACAATCATATCCGAAATATCCATAAAAAGGGCAAAGTCATAAAACGAGCATTAGTCCCTTCATGTTACTGCTGACACGGCGGAATTTCTTGGTAATATACGCCCGAATAGAAAACGGCATAACATCCCTTTTGGTTGATGTAATACGGTTCATATCAGCATATACGTTGATATGACTGGGCATTCTGGCATATTGTAACATTATTCAGGCGGTTAACCGCGGTCTTAATTTTATTTGGGGAATAATTGTCACGCCCTTTATTCTCGTACTTGATAGCGACGTCGTAAATTTTTGCCATACATATTTTACGGAGTAAATAAACAGGGCAACTTTCACAGTTTAAAAAGTTTATTCGTTCTAGTAATGATTGCACTGGCGGTTACAGCCCAATACATTCAAAAACATGCTAAATAAGCTAATCTTTTTTAAATTGAACTGTTGTTTTCAATTAGCACATTTTTTATTTGGGGTTTCTTTCCTAGTGTTAAGTTTAGATTTACTAAAACCAAGCTAGCCAGATATTATAATAGTTACCTACTAGTTTTAGTAAATCTAAACTTGTGTAAATACGTAATCAGCCTTATCGTTAGCGTTATGGTACCGTTAAGTAACCATTGTGTGAGGCCTCTAAGACCACGTGGGTTCGTGTAACCGTTACCTCATGTGTGATAGCGATAAAACCATGCACTTCCTGTTTGTACATTGACGATATCCCAAATTTTTTCCTCAATGGATTTCGGAATACGTTAGTTTGGAATAAGTAATGTTCAGATTTTAAACAGCATCGGCGATACGCGTGACAGTTTTATTTAGGAAAATTTAAACGATGTTAAAAGTATTAAGAGGCGTTTGTGAGTGTTATTGTTATTATTTTTTTCATATTCAACGCTCCTCCAGACATGGGGATGATCGTCATCAAGTCTCACCACATAACACGCACAAGGGAAAGCGGTTTTCCCTGAGTTTGTTATTACAGCTACGTTCGCAACGTAGGGTGCCGCGCTATACGTATTATTCATTTGGGTTTTGGGTTTATACCTATCGATGAGACCTAGACTACTCTTCATAACCGTATCGTGTACTTTCTGTTAGTCTGTTTTCCTGGGCGTCTTATTATTCGAATGCAAGTGGTTATGATCTCTCTTTTTTCGGCATACAAGTCTGTTCCAATCCTGAATATCGTTCTCCGTCCACGACTTTTGATATAATCATACATTCGAGATGCTCATATATCAACTTTATTGAGATACCTATCATTGTCATGGATAGGTATCAGATCTGTGCCCATCACCCCCCCGGACTGAACTATCCGCCAGACCCGTAAAAGAATGCTAGAAAGGTCGGTACTTACCTAGAGTCTACTTTTCCAGTAGACTTACCCTCACAACTTGTTTTTATTTCTTGATAGCATTTAATTGCTACGCTTTTCATACCTAAGCTACTTTTCGCAGTCTACATTATCCCTCCCAGGCCTCCCAGCCCAGTTCTATGCTATGAGACGTCTAAGATTTTATTTCGTTAATATTGGCCTCTGGCATCGAAATCGCACCGTCTGATTCTCCAGCAGCATTTTTGCCGTGCGCATCGAAGTGCTATTTCAGATCTGATCCGCCATCAGTTTTAGGTTCACGTGTTTAAATAATCTGTGATCGTAATCAGTTTCTGACTCTGCCATAGATGAAACCTACTTAATTATTAAAATATGATCTAATCTCTGTAACTGTTTCTATATGTTCCACCGTGAATGCCCGTGAGTAGTTTGTCAACGCCGTGTATCGGATATGTCGTAAACCTAGAATCAGGGTTGCCCGCGGCTCGTCTCCAAGGCCACACCATGTCATAAAGTTTCCTCAATGTGGTAGAGATCTCGCTAATGAACGCGAATGATGACCCTATAAAATAACAGATTCTTATGTGGTGTTATACTTTGAAAACAAAGGAACGCACACACATTTTATTTAGGTACCCACGAATTGTATAATTGGTGACAACCAAAGAAAACGTTAATAATTTTCTCACTGAATTGTATTGTAAGCGTACAGTGAAAAAGTCGCAGCAAAATATCAGATTAGCATTGGATGAGACGTAGTTTCTTTGAATCAATGTTTTATTAATCCATGTCGCCACTTTGCGTTTATAACCACTTATATAGGTAGGTACATATTATAAATGTGATCAATTAGAATATCAGTTCTAATAGGCAACATAAAAGGAAACGAGACGGAGGTATATTTTATGTACCTACCAAATACTTTGTAGTCCCGCGGCTATGTCCGCGTTTTCCCGCGGTAGACCTCTTAATTTTCCGGGATGATAAGTTAGCCTAAGGTGATCCCAGTAATATAAACCAAAATTTCTTCCAAACAAATAAACAGGCAACGTTTTACTCTTTATCATAGATATTAGTAGGTCACTTAGTACTGTTACAATTATCGGTGGTAGGGATATCCCATAAACAACTAGGTTACTTTTAGGTATAGGTACATACATCTATTTTGTACCAAATGTAGGTAAATGTCGGCACTAAAGTTCCTCTTTATGCAAGACAGTGTCCTGATAAGCAATTCACATCACATCGCATTTTCAGGCATAAAATCATAGTTTTTATGATGATGAACTGAAACTTTTACCGCACACATGCTGTCATAACGCTAACTACGTAATGATGTAAAGATGTCAAAATTATAAGCGTGGCCAACATTCATTGAACTTTTATAGAGTTGCCGACGTCGGCGACTCGTCAGAATATTAATGGCACATAATACGTTCTGAATACTTGTTACAACTTTTCCCATTACGCAGCTCGGATTTACACCGGGTAAAATTTTTTTGAAGAAAAAATACGTTCGAGTCAAACTCAATGAAAGTTCGCTGTGATGTGAATGTACTGTCCCATCTGTCGTGTACACTCCAATATTGTTATTGCGGCGTTATCGTGCTCTCTTGAGATTTATTGCTGGCTGAACATTTTCATAAGAATTCATTTTCATTTTTCATTATTGTTTAAAGCAAACAGTGCAAATTTCATGTATAAGTGATATGTCGTATAAATTACATTAGGGCCGGCAAAATTGAAAAAAAAAGTTTAGCATCGTATCGTACAGGCATAGACAGACAGTGTTTCCTATATTGCTGTAGTCAATAATGCTCTTAAAGAAAGCCGCCCTTCCAGAGGCAGACAAAGGCTCCAGTCTACCTAAAAGCCCCATTGTATCCACTATTATTGTTTGCTTCAAGTTCACTAAAAGCAAGGCAATCGAAAGCTTTACAGTTTTCATTTGGAACTACGACAGTTACAGGTAAAATAAAACCGTAGTTAAAAAAACTATTTTAATTTTAAAGGTTGTGGTCGTCTGTCGCCTATTTGAAAAAGCTTGCTTATTCCCAACCATATAATAGTATATTGAGAGTAACAACATAGTAAATGTATACTTTAATGTACGCAACGATTAATCAAATAGTAAACTATTTGTATGTACGGAAAATATGGACGTACTAATTAATTATAAAAGGTTTAATCTGGTAGATATTATCAAGAGTGATAAAATAATAGAAAGCCTACACTTTAGAGTTATAAGTTTATAACAAAGTACTCAGTGGCCCATAATTATATATCGGCAAATGAACCAAATTATTCAGTACATCACGTATTAGAATGCTCACGATTCGGCTCACGCGTACGTTGCATAATAGCCTGCTCATTGGCAAGTCAGATAGCTGCAAGATGCATTCTCGGCGGGTTGCAGTATCTCCGTGTTTGTTCAGGTCATGTCTGTGGTTCAGGTATACTGCTGGGTTGTATATCTGCATGTATGATGCTCTTTGGCTTGACATACTAGATGTTATTATGTAGACGTCGATTATATGATAATAATAAGTATTTTTTTTAATTAAGGGAAGATATATTACTTTGATAACAATAAGGTGATTTTCACCCGTAGTATAACACCTATAATCATTAATCCAACTTAAAAAAATGATCGCTACGGGATTATTATGTTTTATGAGCACAACAGCTGCTAACTCCTTATAAACTTTTTAATTGTTTGAGGGATGCTCCTGTTTTCATAGTCTCACACCATACAACTAACACCGTCGTAGAGTCATCAAAAAACAATTTATTTTGTACATTAACTATATAATGGAAATGTTTAATTTATATTATGATTCATCGCTTGGCATTTAAATTTGGCCATTTCGTTAATGGATCTAACCAAACACAATTTAATCATATCAATTCGTGTTATGAATTTTACATCTAAGTAAGTAAATACCCATATTTATTTTGGGCGACGGTGGCTATTGTACAATAATATGCCTAAATCTATTTATAAAAGCTTCTATAACTTTACCGCTACCATTGGTATACACATGGTTATATTGATATAAACAATCGGAGTTAATGACTGTGTGTTTCCAATCCATTATTTTTTTCGCTTTGCCGGCGCTCACAATTTAGTTAGCGATATCAGCTCTCTGAATGGTCGTGATAAAAATAGTGAACACATGTGCGTTCACCGCCAGATGCCCTGCGACCTTACGCTCTATTTGTTTTATAACATTACACATTTTATGAACAACCACCATCGGCCATAAACATCGGTACGCTACTTGGTTCACACCACGTTAGCGTTTATCGCAAAACAAAGCTTTCATTGTGGTTATACAGATGAACTGCGTCCTTGAGAAACTCTGTTCTGTTCGCATGAAATCATCATTGGCAGCTCTACCCCACCGTCGGACAAAGCTCCCCTTTACTCGGTTCACCCATTTGCTGCGTCTGCCTAGCCAAGGTTTTTCAGCGACCTTTTCAATGTATTGACTACACACTCGCTTTTCGACCTTATTTACAAAGCGTTTTACCTCGGCGCTTTTAAACTAATTTCGTCCCTTCAAATAAATTTGTTTCTTCAAAATACATCGTTCATGTGGGTCTCCGCAAACAAACTGCCAACCTTGAGCTACGACACTTCACGCTGTCTATATAAAATAGAAAATGAAATTATACACTCTCGAATGTCAAACATCTTGATTCACGAATCATGATCGATGGAGCAGTGCCGACTGCCGGTAATACTAATCCTGGACGGAATATCGAATGGATTGCGATTCGAGCGGCTCGGCGCTATGCGTACAATGCAATTTGGCTGTGGTTCCGTATAGTTTTGTTTGAAGCACTAACTGATTCCCTGTGTACTCGTTTGTTAGTTATTAATTCATAGCCTGTAAAATAGAATGATCATGAGGTCATTTTTTGGTTATGCATTTTTCTATTTTCCAAACTATTATACATATACATACTATAAGTAGAATACATAGAAAAAAAAAATTGAAGCGTCATTTGTTTCATAACTCTGTGATGTAGATTAATCTGTATCTGATTTCTTTGATAGGAAGAATGTAAAACTGCACAGCTATTTTTCGAAATAAGTAGAGACTAATACTTTTAAAACATCGGCTCTGCATTTTCAAATTTGGTTCCCATATCTCTCTCGAGCAAAGTATACATGAAAAGGGAAGTATTAAAGTAAAACCAACTTCATCTCTAAGATTAAAATCTTGGCAGCAGACGCTGCGATTATTTATACGTTCATTCATCACATTTTTCATTCCATCCGACTTTGGTGAGGATGTGTTTACATCTACGCGGCTCTAGGCAATATTCACATTTCTTTCTTGAATAATAAAATTCATTTCCGTATAAATCTAATTTACATACGATTTGTATAGAAATTGATTTACAAAATAATTTGTTTTAGATTACATCTATTTGTGCTCAATGGGCTGATATATCTATTGATGAATCTGTTCGTAAAGGTTTTGTTGTGATAAAGAACTTATATAAAAATCACGTTTACTATGTAAGTTAAATTTTATTTTACGTGTAATTTCATTTCATGTTAAACCAAGTAGTAATGCGATCAAAATCTGACATGGTAAATGTATCCTAAACTCAAACAAAACAGATGATATTATAAATATATTTATTGACAAAAAAGCAATGCAATAAAGTTTCATGAACGGAAACTTCAACGCGTCATAATGGCTACTACAGAAACCAATGTTGTTTTAAATTGCTTTCAAATTACGCAATAATAAGCTAAATATAATATTCCTATGAATAACGTCTCGAGTCATTAAGCGGACCGGCAGACAGAAATAGCGGGTTCTATTCGGGCGGCCCAGATGTGTGTCAACCGACGCCGAAATCATTTTAACTGCCCATACTATTGGATAAGAAGTAAAGGGTTCCGTGTTATTCGGACCTTTAACATTGGTACATCGGTAATATGCATTTATAAAATTTTCGTACTAAAAATATTGTATTTTTTGCTGAGATTAAATGGTAGAAAACAGATGAAAAGTGGTACCGGTACATGCGTCCAATATAGGGCCTTACTTATAAAATATACACATTTTTGCTAAATATCATATTAACTTCTCGCTGACATATCACGAGCAAAAACAAGATAGAGCAGTGATTACATTGATTATAAAGGATAGGGTTGCTAATATTTTGCCAATAAGAGATGCTGGAGTGAGAAACGAAAATAAAGTTATCGTAGGGGAAAAACCTAAACATAAAATGTCAACGTAACGCAGAACGCCTCTGTATACTAGAATATGATGTTACTTACAAAAGTCATTTTGCAGTGATAACTCGTATTGTAATGTAGTATATAGCAATCAAATAATTATCTATAGACTTCTAATTATTTAAATTTGAAGGTCTTTATGAATAGAATCTACAGGTTTTCGATCTATAGTTTAAATATTCATTAGAGGTGGATATTAAGATCAGGGTAGTAGACTCACTACGTGCCCCTAATACATTGATGTAAAATAGTAAATATACAATTAATAGGTAAGGTGTTAGGGTTTCAAAACGGTTTCATACGTATATCCAAAAACTACCAAGAACATCAAGAGGTACATTGGTATCACTATGTTATTATTTCTTCTAATAAAACTGTATACTTATGAACAATGAATTCATACAAAAGTTGTTGTGTTCAATCTCTATTCTAATATATTTGCTGGGTGATGTACGAGTATTCAATGTTTTATGACGTGGGTCTTTACCACAGCTGTTGGTAAATACGGGTTTAATGTGGTCGAATGAAACACCGCACCAGCGTTTACTTGGGTGCTGGCAAATAGAATACTTACGTTAGACGATCTTCAACGTTAGTAATACTCAGGCACTGACACTCATGGTTACAAATTCGAAGAATTGGCTCTAGTAGTGGGTAATTTTCACGGCTTACCTACACCTAACTACTATTTTAATATCCGTGCCTACACTAAAATTAAAAAAGTACCTATGCACTTCTTTATTTGTTCTTTTTGCATAATTACAAGATGGAACAGATCTTGATAAAATAAATTGTATACATTGGTGGATACAGTTTCACACTTCGGAACTGAGGATATGAATCTTTCTTATCGCAATACACTGTGTAAACGTACTGTGTAAACTGTATAGTCGTAGACACCAGTTAATCCTTTTTTTAAAGAATGGCAATATTGCGTTCATTAGATGACTGATGACACGTCGTAATGTTGTTTGTGTTAACTCCAGTAAGCTCTGCCATCGTCGATCATAGTGCACGCGGACTAAAAACATAATACCTAGCCACCAATACGCATATCGGTATTATGATATTTGTTATCTCGAGTTTACAACAATAGTTAAGGTGTAATTGAATGTATTGTAAAATAATTGATTTCAATTGGTCATTTAACTTGTGAAGAAAAATTCAGATAAAGATTAAATCAACAGCAAGAGGATTTTATAAAAATTTACCCAACTTACTCGTTTATGGTCATTAGGAAGACGCCAACGCATATAGTACAACGAGAGCCGATGAATCAAAAGATTCAAACAAAAAAAACAATCATTTTTTTAAATACAAGCAGCAGCTAGTTGCGATGTTTAGTTGCCAAGAAGACCAGAACGAACACCGTATCCTTTGACTTTAGTCTAAAATCAGACCATACAAAAACTGTTCCACTTGTCCCAACTCCCAGACAAGGCCGCCTGCAAGTCTAGGCCTAATTGGTTAATTAGTGAGCTACTCAACTAGCGTCCCTAGTGATGCAACAAGCTGATTACACGTAAACTGAGTCACCCATGGTATCAACAAAGCGTCACAAAGGTCACGCTACCTGAGCGCCGCTAACGTTTGGCATCATGTCAAATTGCATAACCAACGACGCCGACGCGAAAACAGGAAACACGACTATTTGAGTAACCATAATAAACTAGCAAGTAACAAATCTGTCCCCGGACACGTCGTTTTTTACAAATTATTTTTACACCGGCACTAGGTGTTGTACGTTGTGTAAAAATGTTTTTTTATCACATAGATACAATACAAGTGTGTTATCTGATCACTAAATCCATGCACACCTCTTAATTAGTGTAATTTTGCCTTCATTATAATCTAAAATTCGTTAAGCATCATCGCAATAACGAATATATTTAAAACGAATAACAACACACTTGGTGCTACAAATGCTACCTACTTACATTCATTTATTTTCTCCTTTTCTGTATCTGGAAAATACACATAGATTCAGAATTATTCATCCATTTTCATAATATCATCTACCTACGCATAAGTACATCATAATTTATGAAATGTAACAAACTCTACGTCCTATCGTATATAAATAGATTTTTATTATTATTGTGTGTCATAGGCATATTTTGTGAGCAGTTTTAATATTCATTGAATTTATTTCGTGTTTTTTTTGTTTCAGGTAAGTTAAAACCATCGATAGCGACATAATGTATTCAGACGTGAAGCTATTTGAGGTAATGTTAAGGTGGAGTTCAAGGTGGTAATGCGTCATGATAATGTGGTATAATGATACTGATTGACGTCAAATTTCTCTGAGCAGTGACACTACTCCGTACCTATAGTGATACTTAAATAAATTAAATTGAAACACTGATACACTAAAACCTACATTTCCTATGAATACTCGTAGCTGGGCTCTCGTGTTAGTCGTCGAACCCAATTGTTATGTAGCGGAATACTTCAAATATATCTATGTTTTTAAATTTTCCGTGTATATTATTGTGGTAATAACTCGACGTGACATAAAAACGCGTTTCCTAACGGTGGCGTCGAGTGCGATGGAAAAAAGATGGAAAGGATTACCTTTGTTTATACTAGGTTTTACGATTTGCGATACCGCGGCTGTAGTTCTGCGAGTTTAAAAATTCTATTCTATTCTAGATAAACTATTGTAAACACTCTCCCAAGACCTGAAGGTAATTACTTAGTACCTACCTACGCTAACTTACTAAGCGTAAAGCAGCTTCGGAATAAGACGGACTGCAGCAAGTTCCGAAGACAATTTTAAACGGATTAAGTTAACAAAAACTCGGTTAAGTAGCGAGTGGCAGCCGCTCAGTTCTGCAGATATTTAGACATTACCTGCATATCAAACACTTTGTCTTTGTTTCGCTATAAATCTTAAGTCTATCTATAAGTACCTATTTCATTAATTTGGAGAATCAGTTTAAAAACGAAATTGCTCTACGTTCGTAGACTCAGTCATGTAAAACAAAAATCGAAAGTTTCTGGGTGATAAGCGCAATGCAGTGCGGCACATAAATATCGTGTCATTTCTAGATGACATTGCGGTTCTATGCATGACGTATCCTTAGGTACTATCAAAAAGCTTATTCATTGTTTAAGCACATTAAATCATATAGTTATTAGTACCTAAGTACCTTACCATCAGGTGAGACAGTGGTCAAACGCTAGCCTATAAATTATTTTTAAAAAACCTAATTTATGCTAAGTATGTGTATATGTAAAGTAAATAAATCGATCAAGGAAGTTCCCAACATAACTCAGAAGTAAGCAAATATTGGGTAAGTTCCTTTGGGGTCTAATATATACCCAATTTTCTATAAACTTTCCGGTGCCTCACCGTATTACCACACGGTCGGTGTAAGTAAAGTAGATTAAAGAAGACCTTTTAATAAAATTAACTAAGGTTCGAGAGCAGGACGATCAGGAATTTTCGACCTCGTTATGAGATTTCCTTCGAGTACCCTTTAGAAAAATTAAGTAGCTCAAATTTATCATGACAGTACCTATATAGCTCGTTGGTATTTCAAAACAGCCGAAAATAATAATATAAAAAATTGTGGGTGGGTAGATTAGCTCCAGTACTACGATGAAAAATAAGTAATAATTAATTATAATTCTTGTTTCTTAATTAAACATTGTTGTTTCTTCGAAAAGTATATAAGCACATGTTTGACAACATCTCGTCTGATTGGGTAAGTGATGATTTTTATTTACACATTCATGCTGTCAAACTAATAATATATTAATTAAAAATACATAAGTACAAAAATAATATCATTTTCTTAAAAAGTTGCATTCACAATGATATTTACTAAGTATTTCTCTTTAGAATAGAGCTTGAAAGAAGCCTCCTCCCTCACGACGACGTTTATACTCATTCGACAGAAGAAAAATCAGTATTTGTTAATAGGCATGACGACTAAAATTTTTTTTGCATAAATTAAAAATATTCCTCAAAAGACACGACAAACATTTGTGAAAACAAAAATAAAATTTCTCAAAAAACGACAAAGTTACAAGCATTTCAAAAACCGGAATAGAAAGAGATAGCTCAACGGCCAGTGACGTCAGAGCAATATCGTCATAGTATCTCATTACTAAGCTGTGGTAGTTTTACATACAATATCTTTGGCATGGACGTCATAGGTGGATTTTTCATAGTAACTGTGGAGGCGCTCTGTTTCGCGAGAAAGGGACAGGAGATGCCTCTTATAGAAACTTTAAAAGCTTACTACTTCGTGATTTATTTACCGATTATTTGTACAGTCTATGAGGTATATGATAAGCAAAGACTATTAAATTTATATCATGATTCCATGAAAATATGTTTATTATTATTTCGCCAGATAATAAACAAAGATCATGAGCAAATTCAAAATGAGATGCAATTTTTTATGGACAAGCCTGGTCGTACGGATCGCATGGTAATGCGGAGTTTTTGCCGGTCCCCTTCTTTTAACTAATAGCCCTATTAGCATCTTCCAGACAATAATTTAATATCTCTTTCCTTGCCCCCTTGGCAAAACGGTTTGTGAGTGCTGACACAATTCTTTCGTTTGTCTACAATCTTCTCTTGATGTTTTCGGTTTGTTTATTTTCCGGAATTATCGTTCTGTATTATCTTACTGCTCATAGGGTTGTTATTATAACGATATCTGTTGCATTTCTTGGATTTTTCTGTACATTTTCTCCACAAGGCAAAAAAAAAACCGCTTCTCCTCTACAGAGCGTCATTTTTTCATTGCTCTGTGATTTTCTCTAAGATTGTTTCTGCAAATAAAGTACATAATCCAAACAAAACAAACAAACAAATTTATTTATTGACACAAATATGGTTACAGCAATTTATGTAATGAATCCATAGACTCCTGAACTAGTATTCACTGTGTTTCAGAAGTCAGTGGCTTCTCCTAATTAACAGTTAAAAGTGATTTATGTCAGAACAACAAAAAAAATTTGGAAAATTTAACAAAGAATAAATGTTACATTTTGTGGTGACTTCGGTACGTGTATGTGTATGTGTATGTGTATGTGTATGTGTATGTGTATGTGTATGTGTATGTGTATGTGTTTGTGTTTGTGTTTGTGTTTGTGTATGTATAATATATATATATGAAAGTAAAAACTGTAGGCATTGAAAAATTAAATTGTACAAGATTGTGAAACTTACAAATTGTAGCAGATAGATAGAACCTATGTTTTAGCTAAGTATAGTCTGTTTTCGTCATCACCACATCAAGTAGAAATCAATGCAGAGTAGTAAATACAAAATTATCTACCGAAAATTGTTTTTATGCAGGGAATTTATTATATGCGGGCTGTTATGGGTATGAAGCATACAAAATTGGATTTTAATATCGCGGCGAGTCGGTCCGATAACTAGATTGGTATCATGAATACCCGCGCGTGCTGGTAAAATGAGAAGGCTCGGTATTGGCCGGTGAAAAACATGCTGGCGTTCGAACCCAGCCGGTTTAATATCATGTATCGTTAAATTCCGATAATGTTATTACGATACGTTATCGGTTGACCGTAAATACGCTAACATACCAACTTATGTTGGTCAACAGACAACACATGTTCAAACCAACTAAAAGTAAAAGAAATGGGCTAAGTATCCCCACGTTGGCTGCAGACTTGCAGAGCCTATGTCATACTCATCACGAGTGCAGCTGGCGATCTTCTAGAGTCCTAGAATACGGCCTGGAAACGGCGTCCGCTCGGCCAACTAATGGCCAATCGACTGTTATTTAGTGACGGTCAGACCCCAGACAAATTCATCTTAAACTTCTACACGTTGGCGCTAGCCTTCCCATATAAGCGCCTGTCGTGAATTTTATAATTTATTCTCACTTTTTAATATTAAGAGGTTGGTAGACTGTTTAAAAATAACGTTTTGGTTGGCCACACTGGCGGAAGGAGCGTCCGCTGAACCATCAGCCAATTACGATGGCTGCCTTGGTAGTTCCGGTAAAATAATATTGAGGTTTAGGAGGGAAGTTTTGGAGGGACGACAAGGTCCAAAAAGCAGTCAATTCTGGTTAAGCAACTGAAGCGTCAAGACGTATAGACGTATTGCTCCTATTCGTTTATTATGTACCGAGTGTGTACTGAATACTTATAGAAGAAAGAATATACAAGAATTGAATTGAAAAGGTTCTCTGTGTTTTACTTCACGCCTTAAATTTAGTATTACCAAATTACTAACATTTTACTCATAAACTTTACTCGTTCGTTACAGGAATATTTGTAAAAAAGATTGATGCGTATACTGTATCGCGATCACTCTTCTCTACCCCTCGGAACTTTGTGGTCGGATTGATTGATTGGAGACGTTTCATGGGCCTTTTAATCAGTTCGAAAAGTAAATCTAACGCTGAATTTCGAATGCTAAAAGATTCGTTTTCCGTTCTCAATATAAATGTATTTTGCAGTGCTGCATCGGCCGGTAAAGAAGTTCCAATGAATGCTCCAATTATTTACTCATCAAGTTGTCTCTTTAAAGTAGGTAGTAGAGGTGGTTCATTCTGGTTGCAACAGAATTTAAACTTCCCGTTAAAGGAGTTCCTCCTTTGGCTAAAGTTCGTACATCTTACTTTAAATAGTTAAAGTGCTTATAAAGTTTCCCGCAAACAACACCATATTAAGTTTGACCTAGTTATCTGGTACAAACAAACATGTATTGATGGTGCATTAGGTATTTGAATCCTTGTAGTTTTGCAAAATAAACCCGTAAAATACTTGGACCGCAAGCCGCCTAGTGATAACGTATTGAGTTACATATTAATCTAACTATTCAATGACATTATTGTCTGCTAGATTGTACTTGTACAAATCATTTTTATGCTGAAATGGACAACTCACCTGATGGTAGATAAGTGACGACGTGACGTTAGTCTAAAAATCTATTTTATTCCCCTTTTTACTAATACTATTAGTTCATTTTGTATATCACAGGTAATTATGTAGATGTAGCATAAAAATGTGTATACAATTGTCTTAAGAGAGTAAGTACTATTTATTTATTTAATTTTTATTGAAATTAAAATGAGGTACCTACTTTATAATCATGCATACTTATGGACTATAATATAATTTTATGTTAATAAGATAAATTGACTAAAACTAAATTAATCCAAACTAAAATAAACTACTTATCTAAATCTAAGAGAGTAATTGTAATGGTGAAATGTGTATGTATGTAACCTGACGGAAATCGGAATAGAGTGCCCTTGCAGTATGCATTCGTACATTCGTATAATGTTGGCAGGTTGTAGCCTACATAGTTTTCGGAGTAAAATGCTCCGTTAGGTTTCAAGCTATAATTTTACTCCACAGCGGTGCTTGATAGCCCCATAGTCTTTGCTAGTGACATTTTACTTTTTTGTTTTGAACAAAGAAAATGCCATGCCCTTTGTGAACGTGCCCCATGGAGGTCGTTAAACCGTAAATTACAAACTTTCGTTTCCGCGTTTAAATCCCTGCTTTTACTGCTTTCTGTTACGTACATTTTTGAGTAAATAAATTGCAGTACTTCCATACTTATTAGTTGGTAGCTATTAGAAAAATCTAGAGAAAGTGGGCCTCTCAAGATTGCTAAAGTCGTTCCAACAACATTGAAAAACTTTAACAATACTAAACGGTTTTGAATAATGAAAACTTTGAACCGTTCAAAGTTAAAATTAATAATTTATTCCCGTAAAAACTTGCTGTCGTAAATACTGAAGTAGTTGGACCTTGCGAATGTTGTAGTAAACTAAGTGTTTATAACGAGAAAAGTTAGTAACAAGAAGAGCGCGGGAAAATATATTATCGTTTCTTGTAACTCCACTAGGTACCACAGAGCAAAAAAAACGCTTCCTTATATAGGCGAAACGTCATTTGTTTCATAGTTCTGTGATAGGTACTTTATAATTCTTTAATATCCTGTCAGTTGTGAGAAATACGAGAACTAAACAGATGCCATCTGTTTCTAATTAGTGGTGACGACGAATGCGAATAAGGCCATCGAGAATGCGTTCGTAACCTAAAACTAACAACTAATTACTTCATGTCCAAATGCTGAGTACTATAGCCCCTATAGAAATAAGGTCCAACTGCTGTTGCTAAATACTAAATACTAAAGACACGGTTTCACAATTAAATCCTACATAGAAGCACTAATTTAAGTTAGCTACCGTTGGCTTGTGATTTGAATCCCTAATGGGGCACCCACAAAAGTTACTATCTAGGATTGCTAAAGCCATATTTATCCTTGGTGCAAATACCTAATCTGCAAAAATGCCGTTTTTATGACAATGAATGACATGACGAGCCAGTCGTTCACCTGATGTTAAGCGACACGGCCGCCCATAACAGTTGCAGTGTCACTCGGAACTTTAAAATATAAAGTTTCGCGTGACACTGCGCACGACATCACACAGTCAGTAATCAGATTACTACACTGTATAATCAGGTCATAAAGTCTTATTTGCCCAGTAAATTCACAAGCTTATTTACGATTTATCATGTTGTTGAAAGATTTAATACCTATTTCAAATAATCAAAATACATTATTATGTAAATGTGGCCTATAACTATAATCTATTGTTCTCGTCAGTTTAATGTGCGTTGTGGTTAGCTGATCGCTTTTCGCAGAAACGGAAAATAACTAAATATTTGCAAAGATAAAAGATCCCATAAAAAACATCAGTCCTTTAAGACCCTTGGATATCCAAGTATACCTAGGTATATTAGGCAGACAGAAAGATGATTGCGTGCAGTTGCATCAAACACCTCCGCCAACTATTTTTCGCTGAAAAAAATGTTTATCCCGGCGCGGAAGCTTGCAAATCCTACACACACAGGCACAATTCTGATCCGTGTCACACAATGAAAAGGACTCGGCTCTCACACAGAGTCACAGACGTATGAAGCGTGAATTTTTCTCAGTTGCGCCTTAATTGAATTTGCTTTTAGCTCACTTTTAATTTATTTGCCTTCGCTTACCCACTTTGATGTCGGCACACGCGCTCTCAGGGCTTTTTAGATAAATAACCAATTATCTCAATACGATTTTAATCCACTGCGACGCCGGCATGTGCTCTGGAATTCGGAACGTTTATTGCGAACTCTTACAGATCCTAATTATAGGTTGAGAATATGGAGCAGAATCATAAAAGGGTTAACCGTCTCTGGGAATAAATCGTTTGAAGGTACATCATTTACGGAGGATTAGTGAGCAAATATTGCGCTGTGCGGCGCTCGTAGGGGCACACACGTTTCCGGGTACAATTTTGATTAAACGTGCTTGTGTGCAAATCCATCAATGCGCGAGTGAAGGTAAATATGCGAAGATTCACGTTGGGTCATGAATGTCGTGATCACATCACAATCCTAATAGGCTAAACGATTACGTTGGCACTGGCAGGGCGGCATCGGCAGAGCGACTCGAAGGGCGGCAGGGCGCGCCGCAGACACTAACCCAATTTTCCCAAAACGACGACACAGTAAACACACGTCGATTCTACGCTCCGTTGAGATTTATAGCAGCATCGTAAAATGCAGAACTCGCGAAAATGTCCAAATTGAATAGAGTGGGTATTACCTACTCGTGATAAAATGATAAATCTCTTTTTACCGCGAGACATTTAGAGTACGCCGTAAGCTGAATATGTATACGAAGTTAAAATATGGTCCAATCATGATATTAAATAATTTTTTAGAACTCGCAGTATAAAACGGCCTATGAAGTGCAACAGACACAACTAGTCTTTACAAAATATAAAGTAAATACTTCAGAACACGTGTAAGCTTACTGACTTTAGTGGCTAGGTACAAATTTCCGGCACGCCTATATTTGCTGTGCATGTATTGTTTAAACTTCTTATTGACCAGTTATTGACATATTGCCAGACCCGAAAGTTTGGCGAGGCCAAATAAGTCGTATTAATTTAATGGGCCGACCGCCGCCGTTACTACCACATTGATTTATAAATACTAATATTGTTGGCTATCCTGCTGTTGCTTACGAGTATGATCCTGACCTACTTACCCACATGATTTTTTCGTTCACAAAGTACTTGCAGAACCAGATATTATTTTAGTGCAATGTATGCTCATAAAATCAACGAACCTCATGAAGGCAATGTTTAGTGCACAGAGCAAAAAAAAAAAAACGCTTCCCTCTACATAGAGGCGCCTTTTCGACACTTCTCATACAATTCAAGCGTGTCAGGTATTACAATGAAACCTCTATGGTTTACCTGCGCAGATGACATATATAGCAATTGTCTTGTCATTAGTGCCACTGCTGTCAGCAAAACGTGCTGTGGGTTGAGTCGATATATTTTTATCGATAGTTTGATATGAGTTAAGTACGCGGTAAGGTACCTCTTACCTGATTTTATCATTAGGTACACTTTAGTACCTACCTATATCTTTTGTGCCTTTTGTGCGTATTTCTATGTGTAAGTGTTATTTTATTATATTATACTCTATTCCGGGTCGACAATGGCCAGCCGATAAACATACCGGTATAAATCTGAAATAAATAAAATTGAATGTATTGGTATTGGTAGGTACGTCATGTTCGCGTCACGGATATACAGTCCACCTCACCTATTTTATGGCAAATGTAATGTGTGTAAGTATAGAGGTAGTTTATCGTCAGTTTATGGTTATAAAGATTAAGTTTATAAGCAAATCCGATAGGCGTCCAAAGTGAGGTTTTATGGGGGAGGCAATGTTTAGCAGTAGACGTCTGCCGGCTGATGATGTGTGATAGTATTATTATATCTATAAACTAAAGTTTGAAATAGAAGAAACATAACAAGTTATAAAACGAAATAATATATTAAAACTCCAAATACATAGGTAACACGTTTTGCTGATGATTCATCAGTATTGTTGCGTCATGTTTCTTTTTGATAGAATTCATCTGAAAATACAATTTTCAGATGAATTTTTAGGAAAAATAATAATAATATTGAGTATCATTGAGGTGTTGTAGGTAAACACTTATTTAATAGAAGGAGGTCCTTAGTTTGGCAGTAAATGAAGGTAATTTTTCAGCTCACCATGCGATGTATATTTTAATTTACAGCTGTTTACAAAATAAAAAGCAAGTGAATTTTTTCATTCAATATCGACTAAGACGTAGATTCTTTCGTAGAATCAACGAGATCAGTTGTCTTTAGCAACCAAGAGCAATGGTTTTCTATGAGGCTACCATGGATGAAATAAAAAAAAGAAGGATTGAGTTTTGATTGACATCGAACTGAAGCCCAAAATGGCGGACATATTACATATGTGTGTCAGCTGAAAGTAGGGCGACCGGCTTCCTAAGGGAGCTTCAGTTTCGGATCAGACGGGATTCCCTCCTTCTTTTTTTAATAGCTCCATGGAGGCTACATGACAACTCTTTCATGGGCGAGCACGCCACATCATTATAATGTCCTCATCAAATAATAAATGCGTATAAGAGAAATTATAGTCATCATCATCAGCCCGTAGATGTCCACAGCTGAACATAAGCCTCCCCCAGAAAGCGCCACTTTGAACGGCTGCTCGCCTCCTGCATCCACCGGCTCTCCGCGGTTTTCACCAGGTCATCGGTCCACCTAGTACCTCGTTAAAAATAGGATAGAGTTTCAATGTGGGAATAGCGTCAAAATATAAACGTATATGGTTAGACATTTAGACATTTTCATAAAACATTCAGCTTCAAAATGCTGAGAGCAAACCGTATCATGTTTTTGAGGAAACCAATTGCACTGTCCAGTTGCGAATATCTATTTATCTTTTATATTAGGATCTGTAGGAAACCTAATAAACATAAAAGATATTAAAAGTTTAATTAGTAGAAGTCAATCTAACCACAAAATAAATTGAAAACATTTAAAACTTATTGTAACAAATTTCCGGATGGCATAATAGAAACTATCGATGTGTCGATAATTATAGGTTAACCAACGCATTACATCACTATCGGTACTTCTGCCATAGGGTAAGTTCGCCGGTTTTGCGACCACTTCCTATATCCGACCGTTTAATGTACATTTGATGAAAAAATACAAAAAATAAAAAGCTTGCGGTGAACACATCTTATGTCCAAATAGGTTCAGTTTTGTAACAAATATTATACGAGAAATCCCCAATTCTATTTTAAAGCTTTGAAACTTAAAAGCACATACATTTTAACTGCCAGTTTTCGACCACGTTTATCCACCATCTGGTTTAAAAACTACAGATACCCAAAATCGCTCGTGGTCGAAAACTAATCCAGCTGCAGAAAAATGCTATTCGACCGCAAAAGCAAACTATATCAAAAACATTATAAATACGTATTTATTTACATATAAAAGTACATAAATAGTCGATTACTTTGTAAGTTTAACTAATTAGACCAGACACGATTTAAAAAAACGATTAATGCTGGTGGTCGCAAAATAGGCGTGACCAACTGATCGAACCATCATTGAATATTTCTCGCCCAGGGTCTAATGTGGGCTGGCTTTATTACAAAAAAAGTAGCGTATTTAGCTTGTAAACATAACTATGTTTATAAACTACGTTAGCCAATTTTTTTTTTGTTATAGCTGATATTTTAGCCATATCCTTAAATAATTTTAGGCGGTCTCAATAAGTAAAAAGATCATGCTTTTTTATATGAGTAAGTGCCTCAAAGCTGGAGAAATCATGAAAATACAAGACAGAGGATCTAAAGAAGCCTTTCTGATCATTGTTTCTATCATTTATTTACCACAAGCAGTCAGGCACCTACGTCTTTCAATTTATAGTGGTAGGAAACTAGCGAAAAATTGGTCGTAAACATAATTTAGTGATCGAAAACTAGCAAAATAGTTACTATTAGCCTTTGGTTTAGATATTTATAAAAGGGTCGGTTATTATAAAAAATGATTGATAATCTGATAAAAATATAGAGTATAATATTTGAAACGTAGCTTAGTAGCATCAAGTCAAAAAATGATACTGGTACATTTTATTATGCAACCTAAACTTGACAACTCCACTAAGTGGTCGGAAACTAGCGAAATTACCCTATAATATCAAACTGACACAGAAGAGTACCCCGTACCGAAGTTTGGCAGCAATAGTATGATTAATTTCGTCTCTATCTATAGGCGAAGCATCATTTGTTTCATAGCTCTGTGGTTTAGTGAATAAATAAAAAAGCCAGAGTTTCTGTTTCCAGCCGTGTGGAGGCCGGGTGCGCCGACGCCGCCGCCCGCGCCGGCCTCGCCCGCCGCGCGCAGCCCGGGCGCTCCGCCGCCGCCTCCGCCGCCGGTGTGGACCCCGGGCACTTCGCCACTGGCCGGCAGGAAAGCCTACAGACCCGTGCACTTCGAGGATACGCCGCCCACCCGCCGTAAGTTTGGGGTGAGTATCCTCTGCTCGTATAACAGCAGCATGAGCTGTAGAAATCGACTTATCTCTTCTCTCGAGAATGCGTTAATCCAATGAACGATCACGCAGATCTCGTAAGTATCGTAATACGGGTAAATCTCAGTGTAGTGTGATAGCTATACAAACTGTAGCTGCAGAGCATTGCACCAAATGGAAGCTTTTACATTGTGCTTTACACGGTGAGTAGTTAGGTGCCAATCAAACTTGTAACTTTTTTCCGGAAAATGGAAGGATAAGTTATACTATACCGGCGTCTAGCCTGTAGTGTACCTGTAGGCTGTAAATAACTTCCGCCATCGTATATAATGTTCCAATTCTGTTGTAGGTCTACGTAGACTATTTATTCCAGTATACACGGATAACATGAAGACCATTAGACCAACATCATCGTGCCACTGGAAATATAGACAATATTTCACTTAGGTACTACATGACAGTTATTTAACACTGGTAATGTGAATATTCGGAAATATTTTACCGTGTCGGCCTATATTGAGAATTCTCTCCATTTCGAAACCTTATCATTTATTTAGAGGCTTTCCATTGAACAAGTTGGCATAATCGAGTTTTTGAGAATTGTCTTGAATTGATTTAAGAAGTTGAGAATTTGGTCAGACTTTGAAAGAGAAAAGACGTCAATGCCAAGTTTTACTCAAAGTTTTATAACTTCGTCAAGGTTATCTTTACATTATATTTACCTGCTCGGAATAAGTCAGTTGAACCACCTACCTATAATGTCCAAATGATAATTTGAAACCTTCCATCCATAACTTTTGAGTAAACTTCTGCATAATAAAAGTCATAAGTAGATTGGTAAAATTACAATCAATTCGTTGTTTTGGCTATTTCTCAGCAGTCTCTTTCCGATTCGGTATCGAAACAGAACCCTGGAAGGACATAGAATACATTGTATGGTAATAAAAGTCCTCACGAGCGAAGTTGCTATCAGCAGCTAGTAGCTATTATTATATATTAAAATATAATACATACTTTGTTTTATTTATAATTCATTGAAATATTCGTCTTATTAAAAATTGCAGAACTCAGAACAGAACGGTTGCACAAGTGGTTCAGAAAGCGAAGGCCGAGGGCTGCGCACTTCACAGAGCGCTCCGGTGACCGGCCTGAACACCCTGGGAGGAGCCAACGTCACAAGTCGGCTGCCAAGAGCACAGAACCCCACCGTCACTCTTCTGCAAAAAGCTAGAGGTAGGTACATTATTTACCACACTAGTCACTATGAAATTTTCATATTATATTTTATGCGTCCTTTAATTGGCTTCAAAACCTTGTTTTTTGTATTTCTACCTGTAAAAATAATAAAGCCAAGGACTTTTAGAAGTAGGTACTTAACCTTTAAAAGATAAAGCTTATATTTAGTTTCATATCTTGCGTACAGTTTTTCTTTCAATTCCATTCTTGTTTATTTTCATAATTTTTGGTTAAAAGTATAGTAGTGTAGTCGCTTTGGAATTGATATGAATAAGTATCTGCACCCATAAAAAAATGTTGTCCCGTAAAATATTTGAAGTAAGTATACTAGTAGTAGTACGTATACTTTCGTTTATGAAATCTTAAGAGTAATAAAGATGTTTTATAGACCAAAAACTAATTGCTTGCACATAAGATTAATGAACAAACCAATTAACATTGTGGTCATCGTGACGTCCATTTAATGACATATCGACTAATACACTGAAGCAATAACGCAGGCCCTTATAATCCCTATTTTGATCACTTTAACGAACACTAAACATAGCTTCAACACAGTATCAAAACTTCTTACAAAACGTTCTTTTTCAATATCAGCCAAACTTGATGTGCAAAACATTGAATAAAAGCCAAGTCAGAAGCCTCTCGGCGGCCTAAAAATTCTCTTTCAGCCGACTACGAGAAGAAGATTGCGTGATTTGCGTATACATATACCCAACTTGTTTTACATTAAGCTCATTATTTTGAAATGCATGGCATGGTACTTATTTTTCAAATTGAAGCTTATCTAAACTGTGAAAAGTAATCATTAGCAGAAATGCTGCCGCCGGAGGCGAATCTTTTAACAAAATCGTGTTTGCTAATATTTTCTGTGTTCACCTGTTCACGTAACATAAGTAATTTATCCAATCGAACAAAGCTTGCTACTGCCTAATAGTCTATAACCTCTCAAGACGAGAGCTTAGTGATATTCGAGCGTGTATTTCGGGGCTATTAATTGACAAGGTCGCAGGTTACCTGCGCACTTCCATTATTATCTGCGGTTAGGGCGATGGATGTTTCCATTACACTGTAATTTCATTAGACATTCGTTAGCATTAGTAAGATAAACAGGTCTTACGCCGAGTAAATTGCTTTGGGTGCCATACCTATCTCAATCGCGTTGAAACATTTCATTACGCTGGGTAAATCGAATTTGTTGTTTGTTTTGATGATAGACTATGAAAAGGGGTCTTTGATGCTATCCCGACGCCATTTTTGGTGACAAACCTATTTCTGTACTCACTTTTTTGACAGCCTCTGCGGCGGCGGGTTAGATCCCTGGGGGTTGGGCAGGCACTACGACGTATTTTGGAACCATGGTACACATGCCATGGTTCCACCATGGTTCCGAAATGCGTCGTAGTTGCTGCCTGGGTTTCTAGATACAAAGAATCCTATTTAGGGTCCAGGATCGTTGGCAGTTACCTATTTATTTATTTTTGAAAAGCGTTAGTAAAAAAAAATATCTACCTCTCTAAGCCAGTTTCCAAACAAAGACAGACTAAAACTCTTACAATAAATACTTAGAAAGAAATCGATTGTTTAAACATCCATCTATCCATACAAATTGGGTTGTGAAATAGACTATACTCCTTTAACTAACATGGAATAAAAATCAAAATTGCAGCGATCTATCTTGACTGATTGGAGACTTGAATGAGCCTTAATTGAGCTTTTTCAGGTTTATTCAATCTTAATGATTCTTTATTAGTCTTTCTTTTACTTAGTAAAACTCGACCTTGTTTCATCCAAGAACATAAAAATAATCCAACTAAGCTTCCTCGTCAGAACCACATTTTATAGCCTTTGGCAAGAAGGGTTCATAATGTATTCAATCCGCGTGCTCAATGACGGCTAATTGGTGCCAAACTTTCGTTAATTGGCGGCCATCTTCGGAACAACCCTTCGTTAGAAATCATTGAGAGCATGATAATTACCCGCATTGTTTTGCCTGTTTAGGAAAGAGAGTGATTCAGTGAATGCCCAATCGGATTTCGTTTGCGGGCTTTTGTTTATTGATGGACAGGGAACATGGGTTGTATTACAGTGTGATCCTTACAATCAACAACAAATTTGTTGAGCATTTTTACCTTTTTTCCGTAGGCATTCAATTTTCCGGGATATAGAGTATTCTGCAATATTGTGAGCAATCTGTGTGTAAAGTTTCTTTTAAATCGATTTTGCCGTTTCGGCGTAAAAGCTACACAGACTAACAATGTTTCACTTTTATAATATTGGTAGAGATTTTGCATCGACATCACAAATTGTCAAGTTGCGTAGTAACATATTCAGTAATCTATGATCCTATGATATATAGGTATCTTCTAGGCAAGCATTTAGGTACCACCGTCGTAGACCGTTTCGTCTCCATCAGGTGAGACCGCGTTCAAATGCGGGCCTATTCAGTAAGTAGTAAAAAATTTATACGAACACATTATAAAATAATCTACCAATCAAACCACCAATAAAGATATAATACGTATGTTGGTTTTTAACACATTAAAATTCCTATCGCCTACCGATAGATGCATAGCACATACAAGATGTAAATATATCAAATAGGTACGACAAGCTGCGGGGCCTCACCTTTTCAATAGCCGCTACAATATCGGCTACTTAATTTAACGAAAATATAGGTATCTAGCGTTTTATCTAGCAGTGACGAGGGTCATGCTATTGAACTTTAGTACCTAAGCTAAGGGTGGCAATGACGGGAAGGGTCGCGATGTAAATAGATACAAAGACTATTAGGTTGAACTTTGAAGAGTTCATGTGATTACATAGAGTATAAAGCAATCACATTTGAAATGACCCGTGTGTTGCGTCAATTAGACATGCTGCTTTAGTAATGTTGATTCGTAAAATTTAAACAGTAGTTTCCATGAAAATATGGCAATATTTACATAAAATTGGTCTTGGTACACATTTCTCTTTCATTGTAAATTGTACAGTTATTCGGTTTTTCCGGAAAGCATTGTCAAATTAAAGCCACCTTCATGTTTCATTTTGGGTTCCTATCCAAGACAGCCGTAGCCTAGTCTGGGATCAGTTGTAATAATCTATTAGACTCACTACAGCTTTACTTTAAAATGCCATCCGTTAACATTTCGTAATATACTTATATTTTCAACAGAGTTTGAAAAAGGAGGTGGTTCTCAATTCGGTTCCACGTTTTTTACTTTTTATTGTTGTTTTCTGAGACCTCCGTTATTTATAAACCGATTTGGATATTTCTTTATTTGATTGGATATACTTTCACGATTGTAGGTAAAAGTACCTATCTAAATTTCGGTCAGTACCTACTTAGTTTTAATTTCAAGATTTCATGTTTGAGTAGCATTATAATGCCCTAGATTAATTTTTGCCAGAGATTGTAAATACTGTGATCACTGTTACCTAGGATCTATCAATCCCTAATTATCTTCTAGTTTTTAGTACATAATCTACATCAGCCGTTTAACATTAAAGAAATTACGTATTTTATTTATTAGAAAAGCTCGCGTTACATTCGTAGGTTTTCTCTGGTCTTCACATTCACGTTCACAATAGAAATCGTTTTACGTTTCAGAAGGACAGATTCCGCGTGGTTCAAGCTACCTGCAAGAAGAGGCTCGATTGCCGCGAGACAGACCTTCACCACCAAGGGGAGATCCAGGTATGGGAAATTCTATAACTTGATGGATTGTTGCCTGAAAACTGTCTACGCAGGTGAAACCATAGCACAGCTAGTCCCTTAATTATAAACTCTGAATAACAGAAATAGCAGTGTTTCTCCGGTTTTATATTCGCCTATGTCGAATTTGATAGAGAGAAACGGAACACAAAATGATTAATTACATCCTTCCGCTACACAAGTATATTATTAGTAATCATCGTCATCACCATCATGAGTCCACTGCTGTACATTGGCCTGCCCCATAGAGCGCCACTGAGCGGGTGCTTGCATCCATTGGCTCCCCAAGTTCAAGTCGTCCGTCCACCTAGAATGGAGGGCTGGCCCACGCTGCGTTCTTTATTAAGATACAAGAATAGAAAGAGACAGACACCCAGTGACGGCACTAATTATTTCTTCATACCTCATTACTATGTTGTGATAGCTTTATGGTAGCTTTACACACCATCTCTGTCATGTTACGTTACAAATTATGAACTCCATAGTGCTGTGAGATAAGCCTCCATCCACAACATCTCTGTTTTCGAGAAAGGGATAGGTGATGATTCTAGAAACTTTAGAAGCTTACTACTCCGCCATTTACAATCACCCAGTTTACTTACTTAAGTATTTTTTTAAATTATGGATGTTAATAAAACAATTTTTTTTAAACTATTATCACTTACTTGGTTTATTTAAATAGTAGTGAAAACACTAAGTAGTAATCGTGACTAATAATAATGAATTGTAAAATGGTATTTTCCAGTACATGCGCTGCGCAGAGAGTACGCGAGCGAGACAGAAGCGAGCGAACGCCGCGAGCGCGTCTCGCGGAAGATGGCGGATGCGCAGAAAGTGGAGGGAATAGGACCCATTACCAAAGAAGGCATGCCCGTCTCGCTTAGATCTGTAAGTATTCATCATAAATATTATTAAACATAATATTATTATTATTATTATTTTTTATGTGAATGAATGACGTGACGAGCTAGTCGTTCACCTGATGTTAAGCGACACGGCCGCCCATGACAGCTGCAATGTCACACGGAACTTTAAAATAAAGTTTTGCGTGACACTGCACTGCACGTCATCCTGAGACATCGCACAGTCGAGTAAACAGATTACCACACTGTGTAATCAGGTCATAAAGTCTTATTTGCCCAGTAATTTCACTAGCTACAATGCCCTTCAAACCGGAACACAGTAGTGCTTGCACACCACTGCTTGGCGGCAGAATAACTGGCAGAGCGGTGGTACCTACCTAGACGAACTTTGCAGAAAAGCCCTAGCACCTAGTAACCTACTTTCAAATTAGATTATTTAAAAAAAAAACATTTTTCTGTTTATTTGTTACGTACTCTAACCGATTTGAGTGATATTTAGCAGGGCTGTCTTAGAATCAATATCTTAAACTGTAGTTAAATTAGGAACGATTCTTATTTTTACTACAACTTTATTTGATTTTCTGATGAAATGTTGACTTTGTAGAGCTGCCTTAATCCGCTTTAAATCACATTTTCTTGTGTAAATTATATTCAGATAATATATTTCACACATATATAATTTTTATTTTATTTCATACAAGTTGTTGCGATATCTGTACATAAAATAATAAATTTATAAGTTTATAATATTACAGCAGGCATTGTTTGATGTAAATTCAAAACTACGATGTATTGAGATTTGTACTGTATCTAGTACTTTTCAATTAAATTATACTTAACGCCTTTTATTTTAAGAAAATGGTTATTTATTGTTTGTCTAATATTGCCCAACGCTTATTATTTACAGGAGGTCAAAGACCCGTCAAGATGGTACAAGAAAATGTACGACACCATCCACAAAAACAAAATTGACGGTAAGTGATAAATGTAATATTTTACTTTTTCTTCTGTGATTAATATGGGTATACATTATATGTTATTTAATTTTTACATCCAGACCCCAATATGAGTTTTCTTTTTTCAGACGATTATGTGACTATACGATACAAAAGCCGCCGAGGTGATTATCAGCGTTTTTCTAAATTGTTCTCAGCATCGGTGGCTGTGTTCATAATAACTGCATTTGAAATAACAGTTTTGCGCTTTATCTCATACCGTCCTTGTTCTGTTTTGTACATAAATATGCTTTGAGTGAATATGTGACGTCACTCAAAACTTCCTGATTGTTCTTGCATTTTCCATCGCATAGCTGGCACTTTGTAAATGATTTGTCATTTTAGTAGCTTCAAGACAATTAATTAACCAAACTTAAACCGTAACATAAAACAGTAACATACATAAATTAAAACACATCCACAACCATGTTAATTTTTTGTTTTTAAACGATCTTTCTAAACTACTACTATAATGGACTTTGAATATTTTGGTAAACTTATTTTGAAGAAAAAACAAGATGGCGGAATGTAAGGTACCACGCTTCATACTAAAATATCCAAGGCCCTTTATAATTACGATTAAAATACATCACATAATGCTACATTTCATTCCACATTCATACAGTAAAATGAACAGTTTTTGAACGAGTCATTGGAATGAATCCTCAAAAAAAATAAGTTTTTTATACTACTAATATAATTAATTAACTTTGATTTTGTTACCTTTGGATAACCAATCTATTTTGTTACCTCTAACAAAATTGGTTATATTATAAGAAGCAATTTATCGCAGTAACTGCGCCATTATGCTTTTCTCGCTCTGTTACGTGCGTCACCCATATAACAAAGGGAGAAAGGTATGTTTAGGTAAACAACTGCACCACTAATATAACACATGTCAATAATCATCCAATCCCCTCAGGCCAGCCACCAGAAAGAGTAACAAGCAACAAATCTCAGTACGCATACTTCGACCCGCGGTCAGGGTACCTTAGCGAACCGGAAGGCGGGCTGAGCAGACTGACTGGTAGTACTTGGAGCGACGCGTACGATAGTGACGTCACTACCGGACCCAGAAGACGGACCGCCTCCGTGCAGGAGGATAGGAGGATGAATGAAACGATGACCACGTATATGCCTAGTAACAAGTGAGTTTTCTATTTCCTTCGCATTTACAAACAAAAAGTATAATCATAAGCATTCTAAAACACTGTTTTAAACTTTCACGATTGTTTACCACGTTTTTAATAGTACTTACGTTAATATCGGGAACTCAAAAATGATTCTAATCACGGTAAATATCCCGTAAGGACTATTAAAAACGTATAAGCATTCTGCCAGTTATCTGGATCTCATTCTCTCTGGTTCAGCTATGCTTAGTTTGGGGCTAGATGGTGTTATATTATCATCATCAACAGCCTGAAGACGTCCACTGCTGAACATAGGCCTCCCCCAGAGAGCGCCACTTTGAGGGGCTGCTTGCCTCTTGTAACCATCGCCTTGAAATCTCCTTGCTATATTATTACTATTTTCAATAACGTTGGGCACCATTCAATGTTTTAACATCATCCAATCGGGGGTAGTTATTGAAATCTTTTCATCTCTTCCAGGCAAAGGCTTTTCATCATCGGTAATGCGACATTGCATCTCTTACAGACAACGGTGATCCTACGGCCGTATCCTAATTAATTAATTTAACATAATTTTGTGCAGACTGCAAAATTATTTAGTTCATTCATTCATTCATTCATTTTAGATCGTAATGTAACTTAACATTCCATTGTTTCTTTATTATAGATACAGCACCTTAGCTTCAGGACGAGCTAGTCAAGAAGTATACAAAAACCAACCAGGCAGGATAGAAAACTACATGCCCGGGAAATCTTCAGTAGTCGACAGAGAAGCTAAACAGGTATCAATAAACTGTGCACTCACATCTTGGGCTTTTCATATTCATTAAACATTCACGCATAAGACCATCCAACCCAAGCAATGAAACCGAAAACTGACATGTCATTTTCAGTAGCAGCCCTATCACGTTTCATAAGAAAGCAAAGACAAGATGTGTTTTTTCTTTTCTAGTGGTGGGACGAGGTCATGGACATTTTTGACGGGGTACGCAACCTTTTTACTATTTTATTTTGTGTTCTTGTTTTAACCAATAACATTGTACATATTCCAAATTTCACGTGTCTGTTGACAACATTATTGTCTCATGTCATTTTGTAAATGTTATAAAGTATTTTCAAAATGTGATTAAACACTGATTAAAATAGTAAACTATTATAATATACATGTTACCTTTGCAAATTCCAAAATATCACAAATGTTTTGTGATTTGCATGGGTACATTATGACGGTTTGTCTTTGTATACTTTTCTGAAAAACATATCTAATCGCCATGATGGTTATAAGCTATTTACGTCATTTTGCTGGTATGAAAAAGTTCTTCCTACTTTGAGTATCCAGAAGACTATTCACATCTAAACCCAGGCTTTGCGCAGAGAACTGAGAGTTGGTAATCAGCGAAAATCAACCTAAAGCGTTAAAAATATTTCCAGATAATGATATTATTAAGTTATTTAAACCAAAGATTGTGTTTGTGTACTCCTAATTGCCACCATCAGTTATCTGCGCTCACTGTTAATCAAAGAAAATACTTTAGAACTACCGGAAAAGGTCCAATGTACCTTATTGTCCTTAATTTGAGAATTTATACCCGCAAGACCGCCACGGGTCGCGGTAGCGTCGCCATTCGAAAGATTGGCCATATCGGTCTGTTCCAAAGTATTTGTTCCAATTTCACATGCATATGTTTGTCACTGATCCACTAACGGTATTTCCACATTGGTGCGGCTGGTGTCGGCTAACAGTGGTTAGACGAGAATTCTCCCCTGCCTCCTTACACCACACTGCTCGCTCGTGCCATCCAAAAGAGTGTAAGGGCCTTAACATGTCCGCATTGTGCGCTTGCTGTGTGTTTGTATGCGCTATTTGTATTGATATAGTTGATTTGCAGTAGAGCTTGATAGACTTCCAAAGTCGGACTCAAATCAGTCCGATTTTGGAAGTCAGTTCAGTTAGATTATCGCAGTCCCTTTTTATTAACAGAGGAAATGGCCTTATCAGAATGAGATAGCGGAAAATACAACTGGACAGTTAGTGATGGATGATCACTATTGCCAGTGTAAGTGCAGGATACGGAATACGTAAGACAGCTGTAATAGACTTTATTACAGCTGTTTTCCGTATTATCAGTTAAAAATCTTGAAGTGTAATCTGATTCTTCGCCCATGAGTGAAACGGTTCACAACTTCACATAAGCGGTGACGATGGCGGTGAGAGTGTCAAGTAAACAATTTATAAAGGTCTTTGATAAACAAATCTCATTATTTTTACTACTGGCAACATTCTCGTGAATCTGACGAAGTATAAATTAATAATACGACACTTATGCTCGTTAAGTTTGAAAGCTCTTAAACTCGCACTTATCTCTCTAGAACGTACCAAAATGCCTTGCAGTAGAATAGAATAAAATAGAATAGACATACTCTTTATTCTGTATACCAACATATAGTCTGGCAAACCTAACTCTGCAGTGGAGTAGTTTGGAACCCCCTAAAACTTTTCCATATAGCAATAAATTTTTTATGTCATTACCTGTCAATTTCATAATATCAGTGTCAGTGTATTAAGCAATCTGAATTTTCTGATTGGTTGTATTTTCGAGGGGAAGTAATGGTTCAACCAATTAAAACTGTTAAAAGTTTTTTGAAGTATGCACTGTGCTACCTGTGTGATTTTATATTACACCAATTTTTAATCACTGCAGAGTTAGCTTTGCCAGACTAAAAAAAAAAAAACATAAAATGTAACCAAACTCTAAGTTATTTCTTCCAGGCTACTGGGCAAAATTGCGTTATTGAGGGTGTCTGTGCATATAAGTGCTAACTTCGGAGTTGCCAGACTGCCGCTTAACTACCTATCTCTACTGTTAATGGACCGTATAAGCTATTCAGGGACGACTCTATGTTTTACTTCACCTAAAACTATCAATAAAATTGGTTGTGTCATTAACTAATCTGGGTATATTATTGTAATACCATCCAACACGTTGCATTAACTCAGGCCTACGTGGTGTATCACCTATTATTTTGAAACCATGTCATTGAGCATTCTTGGGCTATTATCATTCAGCTTAAAACAGTTGAACAACGCTCGTAAACGCAAGTAAACTATATAGAAAAAGACCAAGATGTAGGTACGTTAATTCAGGTAAACCTTTCCCGCATCAACTGCGTGTGAAATGTAGTTTATTTATGGATTTACATTTACAACTTGGATTTTTTCATGAGTCGTCTTTGACGCATGCGCAGCCAATTTGTCTCGTGATGATAATACATTCGATTTTTATGTGGTACAATTTTATACTGCTCTATGGATGTTGCTTTAACAAACACAATGAGCAATTTATGATTGTAATTAGTTTTTAAGATCTCGTTTTCAGTCTTGTGTGTAATTTAATAATGACCGTACTTCAATGTATTATGTAGTGTTGTTGAACGAAAAAGCATGAAGCAACTATATTTAGTGAAAGTTATATTCATTTTTTATACATTAAGTTATCAAAACCGGCGATGTGGCTAATTTGTAAGATACGCTTGAACGCATGGTTACAATAATTTCATTATTAATTATCTCACTTAATTACTTGTGAGAGGTTAGTTAAGTTTAATTGTTTTGTTTAGCTAATTTTATTGTTTCGTTCCAGCAAAACATATCGAGTACGACATCACTACCTCAATCATCGCCGAAGGAAAAGAAGGACATCACTTCTGCGATATTGTCCAAATCAAATATGGCAAGGTTGGGCATATTTCTATTTTGAAGAGAATAAAATCATCAATCATCATTGTTAAATTACAGTACAATAAAGAAACCATGTGTTTACTTGTGTCCGTTTATAATTATGTCGCATGATATTGGTAAATGGCGTAATATAACAAAATTAGAAAAAAAATTATAACAAAATGGAAGCTGGATTTCATCGTAATCCAGCCCCCTTACCCTTAACAGCTGCGTCTCTTTCTATCACTATAGCGCAGGTCTTCTTACGGTTTGCGGACTGACCCGATAAGACGAGCTAGTTGCATGTACTTGTAGATTGCACATTTACCAGGCCTGGATACTACTTGAATTTGTTAAAGATTTTCATCAAATGGTTTTTGAAATAACGGTAAAAAATAGGTAAACACAAATCCTATGATATTGAAGTGGTGGGAATGATAATTATGTATACATTAGATCTAGATCTATTCATTTTCACTTCCATAATTTTACCACCGTAACTTTTAGATCGTATAGCAATTATAATAAGAGTTTTAATTACAGAGCACTGAAAGAGTCCGGCTACGAATCAGATTCGACGCTAGTATTCCGTCGTCGCGAAGAGACGGACGGTCCGCTTTCCCCCGCTGAAAGGCGCGCGGCTTACCGAGACTTGCAGGCTGGTGGGGAACCCCCGCTCAGAGGGTTCCGCTCTCCTGCGCCGCCTAGACAAGGTAAACTATACATTAGAGATACCTTCATTTTAAAATATCGTCTGCAATAAAGAGGAAGGATAAGGATTTTTTTTGACATAGGAAGTACCTGGGACCCACAGAGCAAAAAAAAAACTCTTCACATCTAGCATCATTTGTTTCAATGTTCTGTGTTGGAACCCCTAATAATAAAGACAATGATTAGTTTCAAAAGAAAGACTCGATAGGAGGGTCTGCGCTATTCTATCAGGGAAATACTATTTAGGTATTTAGTCAAGAACAAGAGTTCATTCTGAGAAACAGACTTTGTCATGTTAATTTTTATGCCAAATATTTATTGGTCATGATGGATGTGTAATGTGTATGCAGTTTTAGTATCTTTAGACGCTCACGGGGTTTTTAAAATTGTTTATTTTAACGTTGTGCCTATATAAAAATTTTCATTGTGTAACAATAATAACTTTTGCATGGTTTTATAATCGGTGTCGGTGATAATAATGTGAAAGCTTTCTACTACCATTTCCAAAGTTTTCTGGTCGTTAGATGAAAAAAAAAAAGTGAAATTATACTCGATAAATAGCAAATGTTTGGAAGGTCATTACATTACATCAGTTTTATAACACGTATGGTCTCCATTGTATGATAGTTAACTATGGTTGGGTGACTTGTATGTGTCACCTCAAGGCCGTTTATAATGACACTGACCACAGCGACCACGCTTTTCAATCGAGTGCACGTTAGTTCACTGTTATACGCAGTCACTACAGACGAGGTAAGTTGACAATACGAATACTTACCACCCTTCGCATGAAAATACTTCGTAACAAAGGTGCTGGGACTTCGGACTGCGAACAGGTAATGCATGCACTAGTTGACTCCAAAATTAAACTAGCACAGTAAAGCAAACCACAAAGCGTTTTGAACGTCACACCCGTAGTATCACTTAGAAAACCAGCAACGCTTTCAAGAGCCACAATTTTTTCCAGGAGCACAACAGACACGTTTTTCTCACATCTAACGAAAGCAAAGAAGAGTTTGACAGTAATGTGGTTGAAATTCCACAGACGAAACGGAAATTGAATATATTCCGATTTCCCCAACACTCACGAAGATAAGAGTTCACAAGAAAACGCCTCAGTATCATGAAGTCATCTGCTATCCAGTTACTAGAATTGAAACGGATAATGTGAAATTCAGGAAACAAGCACCGTCTTTTTTTAATCCAGATCCATATATTATGACTTTGGAATGTCCTCCAGCTCCACCTAGAAGGATTTCATCGAGGAATAGCAGAACTCTTAGATTAGTAACATCAACGAGGCCTGTATCAACGTCTCCTAAGAGACCAGCGATAGCAGTATCGCAGACGAATGTTGACTTTCTAAAAGATAAAATAAGCAATAAACTGCAAAGACAAAATACTCACATTATATCAAAATCGCCTGCAGTGACAGACAGTTTAAAAGTGAAAAGTAGAATTATGTCCTCTTCAGCGCCACCAGCTGTTAACAGAAAAGCTACAGGAGCTATAACCCCTAAAGCTACTACTAAAGTTACCCAATACGACAAAGTACCTGGCTGTACAAGTAGTTTTGGCTCGTCCAGAAGAACTGTGTTACCAACCGAATATTCCAATTTGTTGCAAAGTAAAAAGTTTGGTGAAAGTCAATCTTCTGTCATTATTGAAGGAGGGGCCGGTAGAAGAACGCCAATCACAAATATTCTAGACAAAGTGACATCGTTAGACAAGCTTTGGAGTGCAGAAAAACGGAATGAACGCATTGACTTGACAAAAACTAGATCATTAAGTAAAAGTAGTCAGAATATACCAAATAAAGTAAACGCTGTGAAAGCACCTGCAGTTTCACCGGCCAAATCAACCTTAACTAGTGCAACTCACAAGAGCAGAGATATGATTCGTACTGCAGAAAAGGTACAAAAACTGAAAGTGTCAAATCCTCACACTAAATCAAATCCTTGTTTAGTTAGTAAAAATGACAACAAAATAACAAAACCAAATACTTTGCAAACTTCTTCTAATATCTCCAAATCATCGTCAAATATATCATCGCCTACCATAAAAAAGCAAATAAAAACGGCCACTGTCACGAATCTCAAAAAGAAAAAGTCATTAGAAAGCGTCGTGGTAAGACCTCGAAGTGTTCCTTGCCACGAATCTTGCAGTAAGAAGTCTAAAGAAAATAATAAGAACCAAAAAAAATCTACAAAACTCAAATCTGGTAAGAAATCGAATTCAGCAAGATCCAGTAATGATTCAGAGTATGGAAGTCAGTTCGGAGATACTTCAAATGACGCATCCAACTTTGGTTCTTACGAAAATTTAGATGGAAAAAGAATAAACTTGAAAGAAATAAAACAATCGCATGACGCAGTCGTATCTGATTCATTTTTTCAACATTTATTTCTGGGGAAGTCCTTTACTCCAGCTGTCATAGCATACCCAGCGTTTGAAGAGAATACCACAGTTTTGCAAAAAGCAAAAATGTTTCAGTCAGCACCCCAAAACACTAACATGCCAAAATCTTTAAATACTTACTTGATTCATAGAAAACCAGTCTCGCTTTCTCGTTTCAAAATGTGGGACCGAAATCCTAGTCCATCGTCTTTACAAAGTCCTCGATCTGTGTCATGGCCAGGTAGAATGCATGGTGAGGTTCGTAAATTTGACAGTTTATCTAAATGTGATGAATTCGGTTCTAATTCTTCATTGGCCACAATTAGAAGTAAAAGTGAACCACCAGATAACAAAATGTTCTTTTCACAAACCACGCGCCCAAAATCTCCCATCGTAATATTTCACAAAAAAGAACAGCTACAAAAATCTCCAGAACGTAGTTCTATCTCGCCATCAAGATTATATTTTACGCAAACTACAAGACCCGTATCACCAAAAGTTGAAAGTAAAGTGATAAAAATTGTGAACCAGGTGATGAATAAATCTCTGTCTCCACCAAAAATTATATTAACTGAAACCGTTCGACCGGTTTCACCTACAATTACTAGACGAAATAGACACCAAGAAAAAGTGAACGCAAAGGTTGAACCTGATAACTATCCATCAACATTATTTTTCTCACAAACATCGAGGCCTGTATCCCCTAAAGTGACTAAAAGAATGACAAGCCATAGTAGAAGTCAGTCAACATCACCTGTATCAATAAGATCGCCATCGCATCGTCGTATTCATAATGTCCGGTTACAGAGTAGCAAAAACGATACTTTTTCTAAAGCTGTATTCCGAACACGCAGTGCTGGCGATGCTGAGCACAAAGAGATTAAAAATTCCATGTCACTCAAAACTAAAAGTGATTCTAATTTGCATTCTGATGACCCTGAGTACGACGAGTATGTCCGAGATATGCAAAATAATAGAGCAAGATCTGAACGATTTCGTGAACTCAACAGATATTACACGTATTTAGAGAGAGTAGGAGAATTGGAAAAAGCAACGTCGGCATGTGATTTACGCCACAGGCGAAAAGATGAAGAAATAATAGACTTTGAACGTTGGAAAAAAATAAGATCAATTGAAAGAGCTGAAGAGGAATTAAATAATCTTTATCGAAAACTTAAAGTAGCGCAAACAGAAAAAGATGTTTTATTTTATCCTCGAGATGTAAAAGATTTCAGGTGGAATCACGATACTGACCGGGGTTTGCGCATCAAAGAAAAATCTGTAGAAGATCTAAAAGACCACTTTCAACAAATATCTCACTATGATTCTTTAGAATTCGAACCACCAGTATCGAAAGATACATACAAACCTTTATGGCGTGGAACTAGCGTGGCAGAAACGGCATTTTACATAAATAAAAAGAGTGACAATGACCCAATCGATCGCCCAATCGTCAAACCTACTATTGCATTGCAACAAGAGACCTCGCTCAGTGAGCTTCGTAAAAAGATAGGTCTGGGAAGCCGTCTTTGGAGCAGTTTGTCCATGGAACAAGTCAATGCGTTAAAAAATCAGCTGAATGCCATATACAGCAAAGAACTAGATGCAAAATCAAGCAAAGAATGTGATAAATATACAATTGATATTGAAGACACAATGTCTATGGAGAAACCTAAATTACAAGTCAGGTGTAATTCCTTGATAACATCTGATTACTTGGATGATAAGGAAAATTTTATAAAATTAAGCAAATCAGATTCCATAGCTGCAATACCATGCCCAATTGCATCCGTCAAAGATCTAAAGAATAACGTTAATAAAATACAAATGACTCTCAGTGAAAACGAAAAAAGAAGAATTTCACAAACTTTAAGTAAAGAACTGCTAGACAGAATCAATAAGTTTGATAATCCCATCCCAATGACGTTAAAGCAAGAGTTAGAAATGAGTCAAGAGAAAGAAAATGTATCTCTACAGAGCGCTAATAGTGCTAATAATGATTCTGCTGTAATAAATGTATCCAGTCACTGTAGTATCAACAATAAAGAAGTAAACCACTCGTACACGAACGATTCCATTTCTAAAGACTCTAACAGAAACCTAGTATATGCTAATGATAAGGCTGAGGCGCATTTTCAGTCATCAGCTAGTGAAACAGAAACTGCTAGTTCAGACCATTCTAATAAGACTGTGATATATAGAGGTCCTAGCAAAGAAGTTAAAAAAAAAGTAAAATACTTCGAGTCTGTGAAAAAACTTACAGATCAAACTAAAACGGTTTACCACGCAAGAGAAAGTTCGGACGAAAAAGACAAGCAAGAAAAATCAATATCATTAACATCTCGTTATGTACCAGCTGAAATAAAAGAACCTGAGCCGCAAAAGCACCAAATAGTGCAATCTCAGTCGTGTACAAACTTCAAGGAGCTTTTCGGGGAGAGCGAAATAAATAAGTTTTTGTCTCTTCCATCGAAGCCGGAACAACGTTCTAGATCAGGGTCACCCCATTCGGAAGTGTACATCGCGGATCGTCGAACACCCGACACGCTACGTTCGAGCGACGAGACCATCTGGCGCAGTCGGAGCCCGTCGCCCGACCCGGAGCGGTACTGGCGCGCCTACCTCAACCTGGCGCGTGCGGGAGAGGTTCGCCGCCTCGCGCGACGATTTGAATCGCCCACCGCGGCTGGTGCCGTGCTGCGCCGCCACCGCAGCGACCCGGAGATCGCACGCAGCGTGCTCAACAGAAACTGGGCAGCACTCGAGAGGCTGTCATCGCGCCGCGAGCGGGGCCGAGGGATGCTACCTGTGGCACGTGTTCCACTTCGCCCGACCAACCGATACATGCCACACATCGATATCATATCGAAACTGGCGGCTCTCCGCCGGCGGACCGCTCCCAGGTCCAGGTCCGCCGAAGAAGCTCAAGAATGTCGCCAGGGCGAGGTGGACCGCATTCGACGTCGATTCGAAACGATGTCCCTCTTGGGTCAAATATATGCTTCGGCTCCCGACGTGAGCGAGCTTCACGACATGGCGCCTTACCTTGCGGGATCTTGGGTGGCGCACCGCTACCCTCGGCGCAGCGACAACAACAGGTCAATTAAGGATCCTTCGACTCTAGTCCGCGGCCGGACGTCGCCCGTCAAGAAGGAGGTAGCAAGAGAAGTGCCGAAGGAATCCATAAAATTGAGTTCTATCTTGAAGTGCGAGACACTGGAGAAGCAGGAGTTCGACCCAACGCTACACCGGCCGGTGAGCCGCTACGAACCGCCGCGCACTCCGCCGCGCCCTCCGCCCGCGTTTGCTTCTCGACTGACGTCCCACATCACGCCGTCACGACACACAGTCACGTTTCAAGGTTAATTCATAAAACATTATTCCATACATTTTATAAATTTAGCTTAATTTTGGAGTGACTTATTTGTAGTTTATGCTTCCTTAAAGATTTATTGATTCTCGATATGCTCGTTCGCATCGCCCTGTGCGTGTCTGCGTTGCGTGATTACTCTGCTCGTTGTTGTCTTCAACTTTATTTATGTTTGCTATCATGAATGTATTTGTATATTGTATCAATGAAATAGAACTTCGCTGATATTTTACTCGTTTGCTCATTTTATATTAACTGCTCCTAATTTTGTTAACTAATATTATTTGTGTACTAAATCCATTGCTATAGCCTATATTTCAAGTCGAATTCCCGAAGTTATCGACGATCAATAATTCTTTGATTAGCATTTTATTTAGTTACGCATTTGTTTTTTTTTTTGTGTTGCCTCATCATATCATTTTGTTATGCACTGGTAGAGACCGACTCAGCGCCGGAGCCTCCACGCCGTACGTCCCATGGGAGCTATTCAGACACAGGCAAGTGCAACAGACATAATAATTTCTTTAAAACATACTTTTTAAATCTTCCAACGTAATTAACACTTAACACTGGAGTTACAGCTACTTCTGTCATTGAAATGTGTAAAACCGAATAGTAACCTACTTTTACACATTAAGTAACGTTTCCTCACAATTTCAACTTCTGAAAAGTGCCTACTTGGTCCAAGAAGCTTCGTGAGAGCCGAGTAGACACGCGCAATTATATCTATCTATATTATCTGAGCGAATAAAAAAAGAAACAATGGTCTTTGTTCCAATCCTCGCCTTAACTTATTCTTTTGACCGCCGTCGTCAACATACGTGTTGTAAACTCCATTAGAATTCGGTATAAGCATCGTCTGTGAGTGTATTAAATTCGCATCAAATAATGATTATGTCACTGTTGCGTGAAAAACCTGTGGAATCAGTAGTGATGTAAAAAATCCATTCATATCTTGAGATTAGCCGTTTGCTGCTCGCGATTTACGTCATCCGCTACGATAGAACCACCAAAACCTGTCGGTACGGTTTTTCGATTGTAAATAGTTCTTGTAACCTCGCGTCTCAATGCGGTATGCTTCGTCTCGCGCAATAAATGTTTTGGTGAACCGTATAATATAATGATAACTTATTCTATTAACTCGTTAATGTCATATCAACAAGTGCTATCTTGTGTTATTCACCGATAAAGCGTTTATCTATGTTATCGTGACTTCAGTTCGATCCAGTTCACCTAGCTGTCATGTGAAGTGCTAACACGGTGAAATAATTGCGCGATTTTGGTGCCAAAATGAACGTAAATAAAACAAACATTGAAAATCTCAGCTACGACAGAGACTTTAGTAGTGATTTAGTGTGCGAAGACGATGGATTTTTTAGTGATGTGCCTACTTCTGGTTCTTTATCGAGATCACAACTTGCTCTTAATAAGTTTATGAAAAAGAATTTGCTTTACGAAGAGAACGAATACGAAAACGATGGAGCGTATTTTTCTAAAGAAACTACACCAAATGAATCGGTCACAAAATATGATTCTGATAGTGCAAAAAGCAATGAATCCGCTGAAAAACTAAGATCCATCCGAACTGCTAGAATAAAGGAAACTCAAATAAGAAATGCAACAAACTTATCTGTCCCTAACGTACCTGTGAGGGTGTACGAAACACCAACAATTGAAACGCACATAGAATACAATAATAACCTTTCACCTACAACAGAACCTCGAATTGAAATGCCAAATGAACAAACCGACGACTATAAATACAAGCAATTACGTGACAGTTCAAACAATAATTCTCACAAAAAATCGGTGGTTCGTATTGAGTATAGCGATATTCGTATTGAACCTACAACTTTACAGGCCGATCATAGGTCTGCATCTCTAGATGACTTAACGAATGACTATGGTACAGCGATAGCTGATGAAGACAATAGCTGTTCAGAAAGTGTAGTAATGCGGGAAAAGATGCCAGTGAAAAGGGAGGAAAATCGTCACACGATTCACGGTGTTTCTGAATGGGTCAATAGAACAAACGTGTATCCGGATGTGTATGCTCCGCTACCGTATAGTAAGTAATGACATTGCTTATTGTTTAATTAGCTGATGCTCAGTGCAGTAAATGTTGATCTCCGGATCTTTTCGGATTATGGTGAGACTGCCACGTTTTCTTCGTAAATTATTGTTGTGAAAAATTTAATAATATTTAAATAAAAGGGTTAAACCGACTTCAATCGCCTTTATTTCATACTGAGAAATACTTGGATAATAAACAGTTTTATACTTAACTGAATTCAAAATCTCCCTTTTTGAGGTGGTCGGTTGATAATGACTTCTCTGTTTATTATTCTTGAAAGCCTCAACAAAGTATTGTAATTTGATGTGAAATGATTTCAAGTTCAAAACCCACATGCTAAGGCATGATTCTGTATCATTATTGATAAACAAAATAATGTTCTATCATTACAATTTCTTTGTAAAAAACGGATTACATAAACATTTAAATCTAAAAGTTAAGCATTATTTAAGGTTTTCTATTAAACTGACCTACTTAACTGAAGACAAAAGTATATACAGGAATCGGTGCCATTCCAAATCCAACAATAATCTAACGTTTAAATGATATTTATGTTACAAATTTAATAATGCATTTGTAATATAGTCTTATTTGAAAACGCAAGAAAATTACGAAAAACAAACACGATAATAAACTATCGAAGCCACCACGTGCGGCCGTGCAGCGAAAGTGAACCACGCTGACTTTGGTTTGGGCGGGAGATGCAGTTGTACTTATGTTGTATCGAAAGTATACAACTTACAAGTGTTCGGGTGATCTATCGAGACATGGCTGGCGGCGGCGACAGTCCACGTGACGGCCCGGCAGAATAACTTTATCATTCGGAGTCACAGAACGTAGTAGACCGATAGTCCGTAGTGTTGTGTAGTGGAAATGGGCATTCTTAAGCAGTTCAAGAGGATGGCCGTTCATGGTTCGTTAATTTCAATTATAGAGATGTATCATCAAATAAAATTTACATTTTAATTATGCATACATAATTATGATTGCTATACATTCACTGATTTGAGCTATTAATCTGATAACTGGCTTGTAATTTTATTATATTCATTAGTATGATTGGCATTTAATTCAAAAACAGTCTGAAATCAATATTTTGTTTTGTAAAGTTATGTCAATATTTATTATTACGAGAATGTTTACGTAATTCAGCTGTTTTTCTACGTCTAGGCGGTGTCGAAAATTCAAGTTTGCGATGTTATTAGATATTTTCTATAATTCAGCACGCTCCGCTTCGTTGAGGTTGAGAAACATTTAGGGAGGTCGCAGTGTAACTAAATACTTGGATTGCTTAATTTGTAAATTAATAGCAACTTACGTCGATTGGGCACACTTGTTGTGATGTCATCTGAGAACTTGGTTGTTTTGTAATAACATTTTTAAGATAGAAGTGAATTCTGTGATTTTATTCAACTACATAGTACTTTTCATATAATTTTTTTCATAATAAGTCTCACTTTCGGTACATAAGTATTCCTATTATTTAATCTATTTTTTGCTTAAAAATACTGTTTTATTAGTTAATAGGTATTCTAGGAATATCAATTCAAGAGTAGGATCTAAGATAAAGAAAAAGAGAAACCCTACCCAGCTCTATAAATAACAGTTAAGTTTACATTAAATAAAAAGAGGCAATAAAACAAATTACCACATAAGTATCATAACATTTTCTTTCCCGTACCATTAAAAATCATAGTGAAAGCAGTTGCATTAGCTCTACCATTGCAGCTTTCCACATGTTTCGCGCAATCATTTCCTATAATTGCCGACAGCTCAACTAAGAAAGTTGTTTGAACAACTTTAATAGATGGAAACATTATGATACAATACAACTTATACAAGTTATCGGTAAAAACCGCGTCAAAAAATTGCTAGCGAAACGATTGAGCAAACAAAATTCCCATGTAGTAACTGCATATTTTACTATGCATGCATCCGCCAAAGGACCACAGTCAGCTTGACTGGGCTTTTGCGAAGACATAAGGCGCGGATTCCCTTGTAAATGCCAAAGAGAATTGTAATCCTATCTTTGTACTGCCGACCGTGTTGTAAGCATGTGCTTTGAATAACTTACTATGAAAGTTGGCGACAATTCCACTTCTGTGGCGTATTCCGCGGGGCTTTCGATTACATATGTAATCGTTGTATACATCAGTATGGTTGGTCGCAAATTCTTGTGATTTCCCCTGATTATTTTTCAGAATTCTTAAAAATGTACCTACCGTTTTAGGAACACACTTCTACTTATATCGGTCGAAAGGAATTCTTATTTGTTGATACGGTCACCTTTAAATCTAAGTATACCTACCTCATCATCATCATCATCATTAACAGCCTGAAGACGTCCACTGCTGAACATAGGCCTCCCCCAGGGAGCGCCACTTAGAGCGGCTGCTCGCCTCCTGCATCCATCGGCTCCCCGCGGCTTTCACCTACCTAAACGCTATTAATAGGTATAATGATACTATTGATAGCTGAATCATATTCATAATACTAAAATAGATATTAAATGTAACAACTATATCAATAATTGAAAATCATCCGTGATAAGTAGGTAAGTAGACACATAGTATTATTTTATTTTATCATTACGATAGATTGACGTACGTTTATATAGGTACCTAAATATTTTGCTTACGGGTGAAAAGTTTTATTGTTAACGCGTGTCATAGGTAGGTAATGCCAAATAAATTGTACACGTGCAGTCATGTTCAGTCTTCTATTATTAATTTAGAATTATCTTTATTTTGATCAGCATCGCTCGTTACCTACATTCGATGATATAACAACAATAAATCTAAATCCGGTTTCCATTCACGAGGTGTTACGAGTGTCATCGTATAATCGGGTGTCGAATATCTCGATGGGTTTTTAATGTGTTGATTTTCAATGTGTACGAGTTTGCGAGTAGTTGTTACCGCATCGTCTATGGTGGGACAAACGCCATGGCCACGACTCGCTTTCACTTTTACGGTGGAAACTGATTTTTAATGTTTAATTGGCCGTGCGGTTGACGCGTTTCGAGTAGGTAATGAACCCGTGCTGCATCGTTTACGATATTATAATGTTCCCTACCTTTACCATGAAAATATACATCAACATCTTTAACAAACAGCTATCTAGTTTAAAATTACTATTTGCCATTCATATTATTTCATGTTCATGTTATTAAATCACGTTTTTTAAAATTTCTAAACTAAGTCATTATTAATCTGATCATTTTTAATTCAATAGTTTTATCTTATAAACATATTGAACGAACGAATTGAAAAAAAAATTAAAAAAAATGCCTGCGTTTTTTTGTTTTTAACTTTAGGGCATTTTTGTAGGTAGCCTATGTACAGCAAACGCAATTACTTATAACATCCACTGTACCGTCAGGTGGCTTTGTAAAATTTATTTCTTAATTACCACATAAACATCTTGAAGGAAATAAAGTAATTAAAACATGAGAAAGCTTGAACGTATATAATTATTGTAATTGTCGAGTTACGTGATCTACAGAAAGAAACGCACAATTATTTAGTAGTAACTATTACGAGTTGGGATTCAGAGTACAATAAGGAGCGTGAGTTTTATTTATAAGAAATAAGTATGATTATGAACGTTCTAAACATTGACATCTTAGTTAAACAAAATAAAATTCTTATGCAAATTTTAGTCCATACAATTAATCATGATGATGATGATGATGATGATGATGATGATGATGATGATGGCGTTGATGAACTAACATCTGTCCCTATATCTGTTCTGACATATATCACTTTTAGCTGTTTATTAGGAGAAGCCACTAACTCCTGAAAGACAGTGAATACTAGTTCAGTATAGTCTATGGATTCACTACATAAATTACTGTAACCATATTTGTGTCAATAAATAAGTTTTTATTTTATATAACCAGATAAGTATCTAATAATAAAGCGCCCGTTTCGACACCGGCCCATCCGGTTGGGAGCTATAGTGCCACAGATTCGACAGATGTAGAGATGTGTTTCGTTGTCGTTTTAGTCATCTTACTGTAGTAAAAGTAGATAATTACAACAAAGTGCTAACCACCACAATATCTCGTAGAATCCCCTCGTCGGTACGTCGAGAGCGATGTGAACATCCACTACCGGATCCCGGTGCGGCACGATCCGCTGCCGCTGGTTCCTGAGAAGGAACTGGCGCGACAGCAAGCGGAGCATATGAAGAGACTCTACAGGGAGCAGAGGAGGAACAAGTATTTACAGGTAAGGTTACAGAAGCTAGGACTTTCCACTTCTTATTGTATTAATGTTCACTGTGTGCTGTTTCGTATAGTTTGCTATATGCTGATGGTGTAATGCCTAGTGATGATGTAGAGGTCGATAGAACAACAGCAATAGTCCATTCAAAAATATTTTTCCAAGAATTTTTGAGGTGATTCAATGCGAGCTACTATAGCTAACTGTGATTTTGGTATCCATCCATATTAGGTAAATATAATCTTTAAACTTTTTTATACATGCCTTGCGGTGTATGTCATAAATGTGCTATGAATATAATACTTACTTACTATTGAAATGATAGAGATTAAATACCAAACAATTTACGCTTAAATCACTCCCGGAGGTCGAAAATGAAAACATTTTTGCAAAAAACCGTACCGTGGTCGCAAGCAAATGGAAACCAGCCAAGAGATAATAGGTACCTTATTATTTAGATACGCGTCTCAAGATATCAATCTCAGCTACCCGCATCAGTGATACGCAGTCCGTCACTAGCGGATGCAATAATACCGGTACCGCACACAATATCCGCAGCCCTACTTCCTTACATATTGTTGCGTGATATAGCCGTTCATGTTGCCGCATGACGCCGACCTCTCGGTATGTCACGAAGAATATAAACGTGTTTCCCATGACTGATAACGCTAACAATGGGGCTATCTCTTCCTGCTTCATTTTTGTGCGATCATTCTTCTGCTGGTATTTAGGTTAGATGTATCGTAATAATATGGTAGATATTACAATTTACAGCAATATTTTCTAGACCGTTCAAACCACACAGTAGTAAGCCTAGTTCACAAAACGACAACAATAATCGATTTTCAATTTCATTCCAACTCGATAAAAACTAAAAGGCTATCTTCTGAATGCGATTATCGTGTCAGTCAATGTTCGGCTTGCGATATGCTTGATCTAGTTAACTCTACTTGAGCACGCCACTGCAGTTTGATCAATATTGTAGATTGATACGACATCACTATCAAAGTTTTATCGAAGCGTTGAACTGTAACATCTATTTGCAAACAAATATAAACAAATGACGTAAGTGCTGAGTGCAACGGAATATTACCAAAGTAATCTCATAAAAACAATTATATTAACTGAGCTTCGTAATGACTAACTTTCATATAAATAGGAGTTTATACAGATTTATATCTATTATTCAACTTCCGCGATAGCGATCAAATGTTTAACAGGTGATAATAATACTGACTTAAATTGTGTTTGCATTTTTGCCTAAATTGGCCTAAATTCTTTGGTTAGGTATAAAAAGGCTACATGTCATATTATAATGATACATGTGATATTAATGCGTCCCTTCCTGTAACTAAATCTGTAAAACAGAGTTCAGTGTGAAGCCTAATAAATCATAATCAAATAATCCTTATTCCACTGTAATACGTGTCATAGGTTTTAATGGGCTTTACGGGGTCACAGTGCATGCGATAGCCGAAAGTTTTCTATAGAGCCCCGTGTCGGGTAACACTATCTACAATACTTGCGGTTTTACTGACCGCGACTATTGTTCACTACTCATTTCCATTCTAGTTTTCGTAATGGAACGTGCTCATCATAGTTTTTACTAAACAGTTACGCGGGGAAATTCTGTGAGTAATAATTTGCGCTGAGGAAGTTCGCGTTCTGCTTGTCTTGTTGTAACTTTGCAAGAAGTGACGTTATTAATGGCAGCGAAATGTTCAGTTTAATTTTAATCGCGACTTGACACAGGATATCATCAATCTTGATTGCTGGTTTAGATTTAGATGGTATTTGTGTTTGGTTATTACTTATTAGTATTTTGAGTAAGATCCTTACATGCTAACTTTAAGCAACAGTGTACTTCTATACCTACAGATACCTATATGAACATGTTGGTACCGATAATGCATTATGTCTTTGTCTATGAAATCCAAAAACATTCAAAAAATCTAGTCACATTTATTGATGTAATTAGGATAGCATTATTATTATCTGTGAAATTGACTTCGCTATATTCTGTGAGTTTGTTGTGGAAATGGAAAATAGCTGAAGTTGATGAACAAGGCACGCTGCTCACCGGATGTGCTGCTCCACGGTTTTGCATGTGCTCCACTTCAAAGGAACACGGAGATAAAATCATTTTCACTGCGGAGAGTTTAATATACACGCTTTTGCATTCAAACCGCGTTTATCAAACAAATCTATTATGCTAACTCAGATGGAAATTTTCACCGCACGCATGGTGTTGAAAACGCTACTTAGAAATTACGCTACGAGTAGCTGTATTCGTATTAATAGCATTGTTTGATGTCAATTCAATATCGCGCCTAGCCCTAGCACCTGTTCTTTGGTAAAAGTTGCATAATTTTAATTTGCATAGTAGACACCACTTTTAGCTTATGTTTTCATTACTATTTGACTGTTTTACCTTCACTTTCGTCGTATAAGTAGTTAGTTATGTACAGCCTTTCTGAAGATTTCTCTTCACCACTTAATTTTTCCGCGTAAATATATTTGCATATAATTAACTTTATCTAGCGAGAAAAACTTCAATGAAAGCGTGAATAAAACCAAACTAGACGCCTGGCTATGTTTTTAACGTTCCCAGAACTCGTTTTATGTTATGCTGGATTACATACTCTATATATTTTTAATAGCTATATTGAATACCTTTAAAAATCCGGTATCAAATGACCTTGTATTTCGCATGGCTTGCCTACCAGCAGAAAATACGTTGACCAAATTACCATATCGTTCGCGAAACTTCAACGATCGTCATTAGCACCTTTTAACCTCCGTTAACGATCTTATTGCTAATACCATAAGGTGCTAACTCTGGCCATAAAATGTAAATAGCGTAGTTTCGGAGATATTATAATACTTTTATTCAAGTATTGTTGGGATAAACGAACTCTCTTGTATCAGTTTTGTTGCTCCAGTACAAACGCGGCGCGGCCGAGAGGCGATCGCGATGTTCGTGCACTTTACTTGTCTACAATTAATTTAATACGCGTACCTAAAATTGCGTCGAGTTCAGTGGAAATTGCGATAACACATAGAAAATAGCAATTTAATTATCGTTCTTTGAAGAAAACTATTGATGCGATTCCAAAAATGCTGGACAAATTAGTGATCTCTGTTAGTATCTATTGATTGCACAAAAATCTGCATACTTTTGTTAATATTTATTTCATCGATTTTTCCAGGAGATTGAGATCCGCTCTTCAGACATAGAAGCGTTTGATGCTTCCATGAAGGTGATGATTGAAAGATTGCGTAACTGAAGTGCTCTAACTGGAATTATACGCCTCTCGACTTAATTATACCATCGAATCTACAATCATCAAAACATTATACCATTCTTTGTAACAAGTGGCTAAAGTGTAAAGAGTGTTGTGAGAGATGATTGGCAAAAAAAAAAGATAACATTGCGAAAAATTGTTGTATCTAATTATACATACGCTATGCATGGTTTTCATAACCAATCGTTGATTTCTATCTATCAGAAACTACAGATAAAAAATGTTAATGTTACAGGAACTGCAAGATATGCAGAATCGTCGACACCAAGACAACTTCACCCCTTCGCAAAAGAACATTTTACCTTTGAATCGATACGACGAAGCAGAGAGAGTGATCGCTAAGGCTCTATACACGTTCAATGGACAGACTACAAGAGAACTTAGCTTTAGAAAAGGAGAGATTATTCATGTGAGGAGGCAGATCGATTCCAACTGGTACGAGGGAGAAATCCACGGGAGGATAGGACTGTTCCCATACAATTATGTTGAGGTGAGCCAATTATCCCTCCACGTTATTTTGTTTTAAAAGCAAATTGTTTGTCTATTTTTGATTACCGGGTTCTTGAGTTTTCTTCCATTATTATTCTTGACTTATACTTTGGAATCATTAAAGTGATCTCATAGCTATTTTAAAACTAACAGTAGCCCCACTAAGTCATTATTTGTGATGCTATTTAAGCGTTAGACTTTGTCTAGATAGCAAATATTTACCGAGCACTATAACTATATTCAAATATACCTACTTCAATTTATCGTCGAATGATTGCTGACTTTTCATCTGAGCGGCGGTAAAGTAGGAAGTAAAGTCACGACCGGTTCGCGATTGTGGTTCACAACAAAAATAAATTCGTTCTGGCGACAAGATCGCGGAGTCAGGGCGTCCTTAAACCGATCCCACTCGCTTATCTTAAAGCGGCTCGTGAATCAGAGGGCTTTCTTTGTCCATCCTTTTGTAGATTACGTGGGTATTTAGAATGTTCTGTTTCCTCATTCCGAACGTGTCTTACACATCTATCGACAAGTGGTAGAGATTCTACTTCTTTAGTTAGACCAAAATTGACGTTTTATTGCAAATTTTCTAACGGTTAATGCAAAACAAAAAGCCATACAAGTTGGATTCAAAACGTTTTGTAAACAATTTACAGATTCAAAAAGGAGACACGATGCAAACGCCTAAAAAACCCGTGACCGTGGAAGGCAGAGCGCGAGCCAAGTTCGACTTCATAGCTCAAACCAACCTCGAGCTTCCTTTGAAGAAAGGTGAAGTGGTCGTGCTCACCAGGCGAATAGATCAGAACTGGTGGGAGGGCAGAAATGGATCGAAGACTGGCATCTTCCCGGACAGTTATGTGACCATATTACAGGAACCTAGTCAGAATAAACCTGGTGAGTGTTTTCATGTGATGTGCAGCCTTTACTTATTAATTTTTTTAGAATTATTCTTTTTGGTTACTTAATTCTAGGTGGTAGGACTTTTCTGCAAAGTTCGTCTAGGTAGGTACCACCGCTTTGCCAGTTATTCTGCCGCCAAGCAGTAGTGTGCAACCACTACTGTGTTCCGGTTTGAAGGGCATTGTATCTAGTGAAATAACTGGGCAAATGAGACTTTATGACCTGATTACACAGTGTAGTAATCTGATTACTAGACTGTGTGATGTCTCAGGATGACGTGCGCAGTGCAGTGTAACTTTATTATTTTAAAGTTCCGAGTAACACTGCAACTGCAGGAGGACGAGACCGTAGAGCATGTGATGTTTCACTGCGAGGCTACGGAAGATATAAGAATTAAAACCGGAATGCGTGAGCAAGCATATAAACCTTGTAACCACTCATCATCGCCACCATCTGTGACGCCAACACTGGAGCAGTTGTGCCAGCACCCCAAAGCCGCACTCCGTTACTTCAAGGAGCTGGGCTGGCTTGGGTAGATGCTGGAGGGGGAAATGCACAATACACCCCAAGCGGGACGTCAGTGCAGGCCTTACCGCCCCCATTCCAAATTAGAATTAGAATTAGACTGCAAATGGTATGGGGTTATCGCTTAACATCAGGTGAACGTCCAGCTCGTCACGTCATTCATTCTCATAAAAAAAAACTTATATCTTTTTAATTAATTTAGTCTAAAAACCCCAACTTTATCGTAACTATCGCAGTTATAGTGACTTTTTTAAACGGATTTTTAATTAGGTATTTTATACGATGTCTAAAGAGGAACATAGGACCATGATTTTTAAGATTTGAACCCGGGAAGAAATACTTTTTTTGTGTGGCGTAAGAGCCGGCTAAAAGACCGCACACCGCCTACCTCTTCCCGCGCACATCTCATTATTGCTACTGCGCAGCGTTTCGTTATTTCACAGCCGCCATTGAGTTTGATCGCACTTTTGCTCATCATCATTATTACTATACTTAGTATAACTTCTTCTTCATAAGCCTTTTTTGGCCAATTTCTGGACATAGGCCTCTTCCAATTCCTGCCATCCTTTTCGGTCTTGCGCTTTGGCCATCCAGCATGACCTACGTATCCTCTAATATCGTCCCACCGATCGCTTCGGTGGGCGGCCCCGTGGTCTGGTGTTCGCCTACGGTCTCCATTCCAAGACCCGTCGCGTCCAACTTAGTAACTTAGTAAGTAATAATGATGATGACCAAAAGATCATTTTGTACCGTCGTGTTCCAGAATCCCAGCCACAGTACAACACCGACAAGCCGGTGGCATCCCCCGCGGCGCACGGACTAATGAATGGCACCGCCAAGAGAAGCATGGGAGCCCACAGTTACATGCCGCAGCAGAACAGCCAGGCACTTTCCAACGCACCGCCCGCCACGCAGCCTTTACCAGGTATTATTGTTGATTTTATTTTGTATCAGTTTTATTCAGTATATGTCCACGGTCCCACCTGATTGGAAGTGACGATGCGTGTTATATAGCAAGTAATATTTACCTCCAAAAATGTAAATAAAGTATTTAATCGTTCGTCTTTTGTTTTTAGGCTAGCTTAGTTTACTTATTTATCAAATGCCAGGGAGAGGTGGTCAATCGCAACCCTGCCTGATATAATCTTTTTTACGCTGCACTTTTTAAGTTAGCGAATGACGTGACGGACTAGTCGTTCGCCTGATGTTAAGTGACATGGCCGCCCATAACAATCCGAAAATACAATTGGTTTTTTATACACTTACTATCATTTGACCACGCTCTCACCTGATGGAAAGTGATGATGCGATCGAAGGTGTAGCATGCTAGCTAAGCAAGTACCTATTCCCTTCTCTTGAACACGTTTCGGTTTTTAAATTGATGTAGGTAAATCCTAAGAAAAGCGAACGATTAAGATTCCGTCATTTTTCCACACACTGCAATACTTCATCATCAGCATCCTGTCCTGTATCAGTCCACTGCTGGATATAGGCCTCTCCTATTGCACGCCGCTGTAATATTCAGTACCTCCTATACTATTGCAGTGCATGATGGCAGGTAGGTATGTTTTGTATTTATCAAGTTACTATTCACTATATATTGCGGTTAATCATTGAAATATCCGTTATAATGTTGGTCCAGGTTATGCGACCCGACAGTCGCCCCACGCCACGGCGTCGGAGCGCGGGTACGGCCCGCCGGCCGGCGCGGGAGCCGACCTCAACAACACGGAGCCTTTATACGTCGACACCAACGCTGAAGCTGTGCCGTAAGTATATCAAAACACTACATTATAAGTTATAAGTTGAATATGTATTTGTTTTTAAGAGCTGTGGATTTTGTTATAGAAATAAATAAATAAAATTAAGCGCCAATTTTACCAATAGGATCCTCACCGAGAATAACTATACCAGCACCCCTATTCCCAACCTATCGGAAACATTTCGATTCAAAATCTACACTCTCAATCTCTTTCATTCTAAATGTAGATGAAGAAGATTGAAAGTGTAGATTTCGGATCGAAAGGTTTCTGATAGGTTGGGAATAGGGGAGCAGGAATAAACCCCCCCCATCGCCATCTAATCCCAAACTATACAAAGCTTGTACTATGGGACCAGGGCCCTATTCCGTATCGATTCCTTACTTCGAAACCACGCGAATTCCTTGTCTTACATAAGAAATCTGCAAAAGTCTATTCTCTATGAAACGAAAACAAAACCGCGTGAAATGAATTTGGAATTGGCGCGATTTGAACTGTCAAAAATCATATGTTTTACCGAGACGCGTTCCGAAACATCAACACATCAAAAGATAAGACCACTTATGTCAATATATTTTATTCAAAATAAAGATAACTTTAATGTAAAGTGAAGGTATATCTAACGCTGTGACACGATTTGAACAAGACACGATAACGACGTGGTTTTGTATCGTGTGGAATCTGCGTTTTCATAGAGAATAACCGCCCAGATAACTGATAGAATACTCGTGTAGTTTTTGTTTCTAAATACATACATACATCGAATACAATATAACCCTTAAGCCTGAAGAATAAAGCCATAGAGCGCTTTGAGCAGCTCTTGCTTCTTGCATTCATCGTCACCCTGTGGTTTTGACCAGTTCAGTTTACTTAGTGGGCGTGGTAGACAAGTGTATGATTGTTTAAAAACATTTAGTTAAATGACCAAACGGATACGGTGGTGGGGAAAAAGTTTTTTTATGAACCCATTTTGTAGTTTGCTCTGAAATAAGGAGATCCACAGACCGATATGGCTGTTAAGGTTATCAAGTTGTCAAGTTGAATCTGCAATGGGCAGGCATCATCGCTCGCACAATCGACAACCGATGGGAAACAGAGGTTCTCGAGTGGCAACCACAAACCGGAAGGCGCAGCTTAGGCTCCTCACTAAGGTGCACCGAATATCTGGTCAAAATTGTGGTGAGTCGATGGATGCAAGCAGCCGCTTAAAGTGGCGATCTACGGGGAGGCCTAGTTCAGCAGTTAACGATGATAATGATGAGTAGAGCTCCCAGCATAGGGCATCAGGGCCATTATTCCGTATCGATTCCTTACTTCGAAACCGAAAGATTTGACCACTTATGTCAATATATTTTATTCAAAATAAAGATAACTTTAATGTAAAGTGAAGGTATATCTGACACTGTGATACGATTTGAACAAGACACATAACGACGTAGTTTCGTATCGTGTGGAATCTGTGTTTCCATAGAGAATAACCGCCCTGAATGGAATAACAAGTGCTGTATAATCCCCTGGGGGACTGTGCTAAAGAGATTCGACTGGAAGTAGCGTTGAAATTGTAATTGTGTTTTGTCAAGTGGTCAATGAAAATGCATATAAAATTTGTTGTCAGGTACCGCGCCATGTACAAATACCGTCCGCAGAACCCGGACGAATTGGAACTGAACGAAGGCGACACGGTGTACGTCCTCGAGAAATGTGACGACGGATGGTACGTCGGCTCCAGCCAGAGGACCGGACGCTTCGGCACCTTCCCAGGTAATACAACACAATAGAAAAACATGGAAAAAAAGATTAAAAGGTTATCAGTGACTGTCTGTCCGTATAGTTATAATGATGATGATGGGTGGTTGCAACAGGAGTTTGAATAGTTTACTTTCGAGTGAGCATCGTTGACTATTATTACTTTGTAACTTAACCTCAGGAGATTATATGTGGTGAAATGCAAGCCTACTTTAGCCTACCTATCTAATGGGTATATAAAAAAAAACGTAATTTCAGTGGTGAAAGATGGATAGATTTGGGAAGCCGCTCTATAAAAAGTCACGAGCAAGGTCTTTTCTGGGAGTTATTGCATAATTAATCAGAGTCGGTCAATAGTAGATTTCTTTGTTATAATCATTTTTAACTCACCATTGGATATCATTCTCTTAGTGCAAGAACTGGACGCCTTTGTTGAAACATTTTTACACCTTAACTACGGATCAAAAACCCTCCCCTAAATCACATAATTAAGTTGTTGAAGCTAAATCACGGCAGTGCTCTGAATTTCTGAACTTTCTCACGCCTCTATTCTCTGTAAACAGTTCATGAATCATTAACTAATTTAAATAAATAATGGTTATAAAAATCACCAAATATTCATACCTTTCAGGTAACTACGTGGAGCGCATTTGATAGCGCGAGACGTCGCTATTGCGGCGCCTGCGCCGTGCTACGCTCTGCGCGCGACGACAACGCTGACACACTGCCAACATAGCGACACCAACTACAGTGCTGCCAACCACTGGGAAATTACAATATAAACTAGATAACCACAAACCAGAGTGATATAGTAAGTGGACTGTTCAGTTACCACGCGGACTTACCTGAGTGCTTATTTTATATTCAATGATACCAAAATTTTACCATGACTTTTTATAACTTTTTGTACAAAAGTATGTTAGCGGTCGATTTTTTTGACTCGGTTTAAGCGGGATGTAACGGTAAGCGCTTCTGAGTTGACCAAAGTACACGGATTTCTATATACATTACGGCATTCTACTAACCATAATCTATAGTTATCTCATTAAATTTTTATCGGTGTTCTATCGCTTCTGTCATCCGTATTAGAAGGCGTAACTTGTCTATGTCAGTGTAATCTATCCAAAGTTGTTTTACGCGTCCCAAAGAGTATGTTTATCTGATAATTAGGATGTTGTATAATTGTGTAAAAAATGAATAAAAATACTTATATACCTGTAAAATTGTTTAGAGTAGTTATTTATTTATAACGTAGGAGAGTTTGTGAGCTCGTCTTTTAAAAGACATTTTAAAAGAAAGCAGCTGTGGCACGCGGGTTACTAACTAATAATACATACTAACATTACACTACTGAGTAACATATCGGCAAAAGTCAAACTTTGTACTAACCCGGGAAGAATATAAGGCGGCGCTGGCGCGGCGTTGACAAAGTTTAGACGTTTTGTAAAATAAAAGTACATAGTTCAAGTGCAGTACACAATTATAATAATTATTGTTAAATTACCGATGAAAATTTCCTGTGTAAGTGTGAAACGATTTGTTCGTATCGTATCATTTTATGAAGACGTTTGGTTGGAGACCTAATTATTATTATGTCCAACAGTTTTCGTAATGTATTAAACTGATGGCTTTTTGTGAAGGCATTTGAATTCTATAAAATTCGCGTGATATCGATACGTAATATCGTTTTGCACTTATACAGTTCAAGTTTTTGTAATCATTATAAATTACAATACTCGATACTATAAAACTAATAGGATATCTAGGGCGAGTGTTTCGGCAACGGTTGACAATACAATATAGTATGCTTAATTTTAAATTAGGTGTATCAAAAATCGAGTGCTATTATAGACGTCTGAATATTTACTTATATCCGAGATCGGCCTTTTTTGCTTTTTATACTATTAATGGCATATTTTGAGTTACTGTTTGTAGTTTGTGTAATCTAGTCATGGATCAGATAATTTACTATTGTTGCATTGTTCCGAAACATATTCTTTAATTCAGTCAAATCTTGACCTTAATCCTTTTTGTTAGAGCTGATTTTTAAGTGTTTATGTCTCTGAACTATTATGAATTTTCAGGATTACCACCTTACGTTTATATTCTCCTCGCCCTACGTAAAGTTTTAATTTGTGAACACGCAAGCTATCGTTTTTGAAACTAATGTATTGTTGTATTTACTTTTGTTAATTTATTTTTAGTAAGCACAAATGTTTTATTTTGTTGTTGACACCTCGACATACAATGTATCAATAACTTCTACTACATATTGTTCGAAATCATCACATCTAATAAAGTAATCTTTATAAATTCAACGTGTTTCATTATAAAAAGCATATGTGTTATTGGTTTGTAGATAGGTATTAGTACCTGTATAAAAAATTGTATTTATCGTAAACGTTATAATTGAAATGTTAAAATATGTTATATAATGTTAATTTGTTGAATCAAGAAAATTTAATTATTTTCTATCTCCATGGTTCTAAGCACTGTGCGTTCAAAGCGCTATCAAAAAAGGTTCACAAGTCTGGGATGAACAGTTTACTGACATCGTGCAAACGCTGCATTACTTATTTTTTCTCTAATCTGTGATTAGTAGTAAGTCTAGTTGCCTAGCAACGCTCACGCATAATCACAACAAATCGGACATTTATTGACATTTTGGTGACTCATTTTTACGTCACTCAAATAATTTTGCTGGCGTTTTAGTTGCAAAAATATTATCATTGGAAATTAATTTATTGAGAAAGAATAACGATGGTGGAAACTGACTGGAGGGAAATACTGAGTTTCTCTCAGCGCGAGCTGGGGCAAGCCGATAAGGAGAAGCTCTGTGAAAGTATATCGTGGATGGAAGCGGACGACATCGAACTTAACTTTTCCGATTTAAAAACACTGTTCCGGCTTGCTCAGGATATACTGAAGTACAAAAGTGAACAGGTAAATCACATCTGATCTTTTCTTATATCTTAAAATGTGCGTAACACACGTGACATGAACAGCCGGAATACATCCTCCGCTGAACATAGGCCTCTCGTATAAAACGCTACTTTAGACCATGTAGCTAATAAAAAAGAAGGAGGGAATCCCGTCTGATTCGAAACAGTCTTTACCAATGTACTCTGTGATCCAAAACTGAAGCACCCTTAGGAAGCCGGAACGCTTCGTACGTACGAGCGGAATACGCACACACTCACATCATAGGCAGCCGGTCGCCCTACTTTCATCTGACACACATATGTAATATGTCCGCCATTTTGGGCTTCAGTTCGATGTCAATCAAAACTCAATCCTCTCTGTGATCGAAAACTTAAGCACCCTTAGGAAGCCGGAACGCTTCGTACGTACAAGCGGGATACGCACACACTCACATCATAGGCAGCCGGTCGCCCTACTTTCATCTGACACACATATGTAATATGTCCGCCATTTTGGGCTTCAGTTCGATGTCAATCAAAACTCAATCCTTCTTTTTTTTATTTCATCCATGCTTTAGACGCTTATTACCATGTAGTTCATCAACGGGCTTCGCAGGCGGCTTACTACTTTACGCAATCACTAATTTACATTGAATATCGAGAAGCATGCAAAATGTGCCTACAGCCCTACGGTATAAATGATTATGATCATGACTTGTTAATAAGTTTATGACAATAGGTAATATTATTAATTGCAAAATATAACTACCGAGTTGCCATTTAAGGAACAAAAAAAAACTTTATGCAAACGTGAACATAATGATGACGTGATGCATAATATTATTACGATTATCTATTATAGATTAATAACTTAATGGGAAAAATGGAAAGTGCCAACAGGAAAAATAAGAAAGGAAAAGCAAAGGCGACACACACAGGTAAGTTGATTTGAATCATCTAAACTTACACTATAGTTTATGAAGAAACTTCATTATTACTTACCTGTATTTTATTGAAGTAGGGTCGCCATCAAGCACCGACAGCGTTTTTGATACTATTGCACATCAGGAAGAAGTAATAAAAGCCAACAAAGAAATATTAGAACAGCTGTATGCAGATATAGCTGAGCTAGAAGGAACTAAAAACAAATTACAGAAAGAGAGCAGTAACATAGAAACGGATAGCGACTCCAGCAGAGATGCTCTGTCGGAAATGGATGCGGTTGTAAAATTAGAAAATGAAATTTCTATGAAAAATAGACACATTAGAAAACTTCTCAGTGATGTGAATGTAAGGCGTGATATAATTATAAGTTTTATAGACTAACATACAGTGAATAGAGTTGTTACAATTATTGTGATATTTATTTTTAGACTTTAGAAGATGAAAACGCAAAACTAAAAGATAAAATTTCTGTACTCAAAGACAAGCTGTTAGAAGCTACACAACTGATTGACAACTTAACAGAACAGTTACTGAGTATGAATAGTGAGTGGAGTCAGCTAAAAGGTATCTAATCTATACATAACTACTTAAAATAAGTATGCATGTACATGCGGTAAGACACGATACTGCTACTATTGCCATTTTAAAATAGTTACGTAATAGGTAAATAGCTGAGTAAACATTTTATTTCAGAAATTCTAGGTAAGTCTGAAAAAGCAAAGGTAGAGCTAACATGTCAGATTGAGACACTGCGAAAGGAACTTTTTGAGAAAGATTCATCCAGGGAAAACATTTACGAGGAAATCAAATCTAAGGTTCAACATTGGAAGGTAAGCCCTTTGAACTAATCACTTAAGTAAGTAAGTAAATCTAAATCCTAATTTTCCAGGACTAATAATATTTTTTTAAATGTTTACCTACTTACCCACTCGTATGCAGTGGGAATAATGAATTAAATAACTTTTTATAGAATATAGCAAGAGCAAAAAAAGCTGAACTTGAAGCTGTGTCAATAGAAAACGAAAAACTAAAAGAAAATCTTGATCAGATATCAAAACAAGTTACATCGCCTAAAGTTTCTGTAAGTACTTCGAAGTATCTATTATATTGTACCTAATAATACCATAACATGCTTAATATAAACCATCGTTTTACATTTGTAAGTAAGTGATAATATTATATTGATAATGAAATTGTAGGGGAAAAAATCACAAAAAGAAGAATTAAAAATCAAGGAGCTACAAGAAAAATTAATTGAAGCCTCTAACGAAATGGAACACACTGCCGATCTGATAACGCTTTTGAGGACTGAAAACAGGCAGTTCAAAAGGATCATAGAAGATACTACGGATAGTGCGCTTGTAGGTAACAGAAACGAGAGTGATGATGGTAAACAAAGAATACTGATAGATAAGTTAAAGAAAAAAGTTAAAAGCTTGTCTGTCTCTCTTCAAGGAGCTGAAGAAATGATCGGTGTTCGTGAGAGAGAGGTAGGTAACATTACACTAGCGAAGTATTAGGTTTACATTATTTTTTGTTAAATAAATGGGTGCTTTAAAAATTATAATTCTTTAGCTAGCTGAAATTGCAACGGAATTGCAACTTCTTCAATCAGACGAAGGGATCAATACGCTTTTGCAAGGTTTGAAACATAAAAAACGTGAGTTACAAGTAAAAGACGCCGGAATCAAATCGATGGTGCAAGATATAAATAACCTGAATCAACTCGTGAATGATTTACAACTAGAAAATGAAACTTTAAGGTAAAACATAATTTTTGATACAAATTAACGTTTAGACTATGTAATTAATTATGACTAAAGGATTGTTTGCAGGCAAAAATATAACGTTCCAGCAAATGAAATAGTATCAACTGATAAAATTGTCAGGAAATACCGTGACCTTGAGCAAAGTAACAGAGAAATGAGCAAAGAAATACGACGGCTAGAAGATGAGCTAGTCGGTGTAAAACTGCAAAATCGAAGTTTGAATAGCAAAAACGAAAAGATCATAGAACTGCTAAATACATTAGGTTATAGTAAGACGAAAGTTAAAGAACTCATTGACAATAGCGACACTGATGATTATGATATGCCTACAGATAGTAAAAGGAGGATGTCATTAACGTATGAACAAAGTTTTGTTTATTAAATGCTAATTAGTTATAGTTCATATATTATTTACGTAATCATAGAGTAGACCACCAGTTGTTAGTGGTGCTGGTGTGACTATCGTGGGTCGTGCGTGGGTTCGACTTCAATTCTTGAGCTTGAGCTTTTGGTAAAAGAAAACATCATGACATTCATGACCAGGTCATCATCATCATCATCAGCAATAGCCTGAAGACGTCCACTGCTTGTTCTTCTTCTCTTGTAGACAAGTGGTGTGGTCAGCCCTGGTGTCAGAATTTTGAGGCCGCCCAAAGGCGGCTTAATGACTATTGTCTTACGACAACAGCTTAACGTGCTCTCCGAAGCACGGTAGTGCTCAGTTGTAAATTCCAACTGTAGCGGTCACTCAACACAGTACTGACCGCAGCGAACGCTGCTTAACTTTACCGATCGGTTAGGAACGGCTAAAGTCAAGCATCGCTATGAGCACTACGTTTTTTGCTATGAGCGCTACCACCCACAGAGCGCCACCTTGAACTGCTGCTTACTTCCAGCCCCCCTATTACGAAGGAGCTAGCAGCGCTGCTGACGGACGTCTGCCGCTCAACTGCTGTCAAAATTGTATGAAAATTGACAGCAGTTGAGCATCAGCAGCGCTGCTAGCTCGTTCGTAATAGGGGGGCTGCATCCATCGCCTCTCCGCGGAAATCACCACAACGTCGGTCCACCTAGTGGAGGACTGGCCTACGCTGCCCGCACCACGCCACGTGCACGTGCATGACCAATGAGTCACGTAACTTAGAGAATTTATAAAAGGAGGTGGCAAGGCGTTCCCCTCTGCCGGTCATATGGCGCTACTTGGTCATCTACAATATCATAATGTGCGTGTAGACACTGCGTAAACACGCTAGTTTATATAAACGGTGTGCGGTTCGCGCGTTTGCTATCCGTGTTTACCTAGTCCCCCGTAGAAATGTGCAGAAAATGGTGCTTGCTGATTATAACCTTAACATCTCCATTTATAGATGCTCTAAGTCACGTAAGCCGGCCCCCCACTAGGTGGACCGACGACCTGGTGAAAGCCGCGGGGAGCCGATGGATGCAGGCGGCGAGTAGCCGCTCTAAGTGGCGCTCCCTGGGGGAGGCCTATGTTCAGCAGTGGACATCTTCAGGCTGCTAATGATGATGATAATGAAGTCACGTAATGGCGTCCACATAAAATTCAAATAAAATAAATTTCAAAACAAATTAAATTCTATCCTATTCATTTACCTACCATTGATAAAACCATAGCTTGTTTGGGACTTCGGGCAGTAATTTATATTGGAATGACTCTCAGAAATTGATCACATAAGTAGGTACCTAAGTAATATAAAATGCTAGACTTGCCTATATTATAGTGGTCGTTTGTTGTTTTGCTAATACCACCGTCAGAAATAATAATCTATAGCTTATTTTCTGATTTTAATTACGCACGATCTTACTTATGATAAAATAAATAAATTTTAGGGTCATGACTACTCAAGTAAGCGAAAGTGTAGAAGACACATATCAGAATGATTTAGTTGCCACTGAAGTAGAGATGAAGAAATTAGCCGAAGAAAATGAAGGCCTAAGAAAAGGTCTACAAGAAATTCTGGTCTTTTTGAAAGATAACAGTGAGTGTGAGATTATTTTTAATAGGGATCGGCATATATCAGATATGCTTAATTTATTTTTTGTTTATTTAGGTACAACATCATCTGGAATATTATCATTGCAATGTCCTAGCCTGGAAACGCTGTTGCAATCGATGGAAGCCAGACATGCTGCTGGTTGGTTTGCTCCTCATATGGCAACAATTATGGAACTTAGGGCAGCTCTGGGTGGCAAAGATGCTTTACTAACTGCTTTGCACGAAGCAAGGTAAACATTTTTGTAAATTAACAATCATTAAAATATTTCGTGTCAACGAACAATTTCACATCTTAATTCCCTTATGTATTTTATACAGAAAAGAAACATTTGACGTCATGACGCAGCTCTCTACAGAAACAAAAAAGACTTCAGAGCTGAAACGTAAACTACAAGAACTAGAAACAACAAAATCGAATAAAGAAAAAGAAACTGACCATTCATCTCTACCAAGTCAAAATTTATTTGAATTTGGTTCATGGATATCTGAAAAAGATCAGAATAATGTTGACGTAAACAACAGAACAGAAGTCAAAAATGTGATAGATAAAGGAAATTCTCTTTATGAAGGTCAGCTAAAGAAAAGTTTAGAATATTTTCATGAAAAGTTTAAAACACTCTATGATAAAATATCTGCAATGGCTGTTCAAGCAGCTGATGATACCAATAAATGGACGATACAGGAAGAGCAATATAAAGCTCAGATAGAAAGTCTAAAGGGACAAATTCAGCAACAGCAAGAAGAAGATTTTAGTGATGATTCTCCGGGATTGGTGTCCATTCCCAGTGTTATTCATTTGCAAAGAAAGTGCTCGTATTTAGAAGAATCATACAAATACATTAGGACACTGAATGAAAATATAAAAAACGATAACATGGATTCTAAAAAGCAAATGATGACAATGTCTTCCGAGTATGAGACAGAAATTCAACGCTTAATAGTCGCCATTGCTAATTTAACTGACAGATTACGCGGTTCTATACCAGTAGAACTTTTTTGGAAACAAAACTCGGCACTTAACGAAACTATTTTTAAACACCGAAAATTTATTGAAGAAACTTATCAGAGTAAAATAGATTGCAGTGGTATTTTAAAGCGTTTAGATAGTGATAGATTAGAAATTATAAATCATTTTCAAAAACAAGTAAACGGTAAGTAATATATAGCAAAACATTATATTTTAAAACAGGGATTGGATGCGAAATAAATAATATATTATACTAAATTTCAGATAGAAATGGACAAAAAAATTCAGACAAACTCTTAATGAACATTCAGGAATCCGTCCTTAAGAAACAATTGGAAGGTTTATGCAAAGAGCTGGATCATAAAGCTAAAGAAATTGAACATCTAGAAACTAAAAATAAGGGTCTACAGGAAGTTCATTCTAAAATTATGTAGGTTACGTTTATCTTTTCTAAATAGGCCTGTATCTGTGTACTAAAGAGGAAAAAATAACAGTTTCTATTTTCACAGAGATAACTCATTAGCTTCAATAACAACAGATGAACTAGATTTAATAAAAAGTCGATTACAAAATTTTTCTCAAGAAAATAAAGTTCTAAAAGAGCAATGTAAACATGTTAGTAGTCAGTTGGAAATAGCAATATTGCAAGTAAGTTTATTTCATTTATTATGTATAACCTATTCCTAATCGAGATACCTTGTTTGGTCCTAAAACCAATCCTTTTGAAAATACAGTGTATCTAATAGATTTGTTGATTTTTTCTAGTTGCAAGAAAATCAGGAAACGCAGTTGGGTAATGATATGGAAGTGAATTTGCTGAGGCATCAAATTTTAGATTTGCAATCAAGTAGCGACAATAAAGCCATTGTTGCTAGGTTAGTCGATTTAAGTAACGGTAAAAATCATTTTACTTAAGATTAAACAGTAGTTAATTTAAGTCCGTATTTCATTCCAGGCTAAGTGGAGAAGTACTGGTAGCCCATTTACAAGCATCTGAAAGCAATAAAAAGATCGAAAGATTGAATTCAGCCTTAAATAAAGAGAAAGAATTAAGAATCGAAGCAGAGGAAATGTTTAAAGCTCGTCAGAAAATTTTCGATGTATATTCATTTAGATACGAGTCTAAGTTTCGGTAATTAAACCATACGGTGACGGTTACACTGATTTTTATCTAAACTTTAAGAAATATAGCCTTCAAGTAGGTTCATAAGTAAACTATTAAATAATTTTTACTTTTACAGATACATGTTAGAAGTTATGCAAGTTTTAAGACAACAGTATCAAGGGAGTATACCACTTGCATCAATTGAAAACTACCTTAACAATATTGAAGATCTCTCGCGCGAAACTCGTGCGCTAAACGAAAAATTACAAGAAATTGAAGATCTACGTTCAAACCTTATGGCAAAGCATAGCGTGTTTGATCAAATTTTAGATTTATCAAAGAATAAGTGTGTGATTGACAACAATAGTTGCACACACAAACTTAAAGCATTTATGACGGTTATTACCTAAAGCTTCTGTTTTCATGTTGATTTTTATTATCAACAACAAAATGTTAATATAAAGCTAACGTTATGTAAAATGTTATTATTCCAGAAATCGATGCACTCTCGTGAGCTAGAACATATGGAGAAAAGAATTAAGATTTTGGAACAGTCTCGAGAAGATCTAATTAAACATTGCAATTATCTAGAAAAAACATTAGTGCTTGTCAATCAAGGATTTGAAAAGCCTTCTCTGAATGGTTTTATAGAACGAAAACATTCTGAAGGAGAAATAAATGTTGCTTTGGAGTTAGAAGATATTCAGTCTTATGATGATACTATTAGCCGTAGTAAGTTATGCGTATTCAAATAACCACATATATTTTCATGCAATCATACCTAAATAATATATCTAATTTATGTAGGAATTACATAATTAACACTTCTTATTGCAGAAAGTCAAACTGTCACCTTACCTAAACCTCAAGTTCTAAAACCATTAAACACTAACGGCGAAGAAAAAAACAATGACAAAAACAAGCCTAGAAAACCAAATGAAGTTAATATAAAATCGCCAGTAAGAAATCCAGTACAGGAAAATATTCAAGTTTCAAATGTACAAATTCAAACATCTTTTGAACAATCAAGAAATAATATCGGTATACAAACGGTTGATGATGGAGTGATCATTCGATTAAAACAAGATGTAAATTTACTCCAAAATAATAACGAAAATAAACAAAAAGAATTATGTGAAGCTTTGACTTTAGTTCAACAAAGGAACAAAGAAAATCTAATTCTTAATTCAGAAAAAATAAATTTAGAATCCTCCATTCAACGTTTGCAAGCAAATTCGTCCCAGAAAGATCGACAGATTGCAACATTACGTTCTGATATTGACGAGTTAAGAAATGAACTTGATAGTCTTAGAAGTTTGCAATTAGCTGAAATAAGTAAAAAAAGAGATGCAGACGATTCTGAAACGAAATCTTTGCTAGTAGCTCTTAAACAATTGGAAAATGATAAGAATATGATCGCTGTAGAATACAAAGAATTGTTAAATAATGAAAGAGAAGAATACTCCAATACTATCAAAGATTTAAACGTAAAAATAATGGAATTACAATCAAAACTAGATAGGTAATAAAATGAACAATCTCTTAAAAGATTTTTCTCCAAGTATAGTACTAAACTGCGTTTTAAAAAACTCCAATCAATCACTTTTGAACAGTTTCTAAATAAGAATCTTCCTATCTGTTGATAGATGATTTACGTAATTTTTTATCACCTTGCTCATTATTGCAGGAAAGGCAGTGACTCAAATGGCTCTAACAGTGAAGCCTTGAAAGAGGTTGTTAATAAATATACCATAAAAATTGTGGATCTAGAAGATAAATCTTTCAAATTACAAAGTGAATTGGACGATTGCAAAACAGAACTGTATGTTGAACTTATTGAAATAAGTTTTTTTGTTGTTCCACTGCTTCAAATATTTAAACAGTCTGTTGTTTACAGAACGACATACCAAAGTGAAGTGGATCGTTGGAAAGACTTAGCCAATGAAAGACTTGCTAAGATGGAACAATTGAATTCACAGCTGGAAGAAAGGCATTGTCATGAGGTAAGAGTGCTGCATTATGAAGGAAAAATCTTAAAATGACTGCGCTGCGCATTTTAAAATGCATATTTGTATAAGAAGTATCAGAATTCAGAACAGGGACCGTACTGTGAGCTCTTAACGCGATTCAAAACGGAGCCTATCTTGGATCGCTTTGTTTTTCTTGTATGAAGATTTTTACAAGCTATCCAATAAACGCTCTGTTTTGGATCGCGCTAAGAGCTCACAGTACGGCCCCTGAAGTTATAGATCAATTTCATTTTATTATTTATTTATATTTTAACAAATTCGGTTCACGGCTATCACCATTTTGTTGGATTTTTGTTCAATTGGGAATCTTTGAGAATGCTTATTCCTTTCTAGGTTGAGTCATACAAACAAGAAAATCAACATTGGCTATCACAACTCAACGATACTCAGCGCGAGCACATGGAGCTGCGATCCCGACTTTTGGAACAAAAAGCTCTACATATGAAACAACTAGCTGAAAAAGATGGCCAATTGGAACAAATGAGAACTGTTATAAATAATCTGAAGGTAACAATCGTTCTACTAAATGTGCCGGACTTACCTATGTTTGACGGGCCCGATAGCTCAGTTGGTAGTAGCCCTGCCTTCTGAACTGAGGACTGTGGGTTCGATTCCTACCCAGGACAAACATTTGTGTGATGAACATAGATGTTTGTTCTGTGTCTGGGTGTTATTATTTATTTATTTATTATTTAATGTATTCTATGTATATATTTACAAACAAAAATTATCTAAGTATTAGTATCCGTTATCTGGTTCCCATAGTACAAGCTATGCTTAGTTTGGGGCTAGATGGCGCTGTATGAAATGTCCACACATATTTATTTATTTCATCATCATCATCATCATTAACAGCCTGAAGACGTCCACTGCTGAACATAGGCCTCCCCCCGGGTGCGCCACTTAGAGCGGCTGCTCGCCTCCTGCATCCATCGGCTCCCCGCGGCTTTCACCAGGTCGTCGGTCCACCTAGTGGGGGGCCGGCCTACGCTGCGTCTTCCAGTTCGTGGTCCCCACTCGAGAACCTTTCTTCCCCATCGGTTGTCAGTTCTACGAGCGATGTGGCCTGCCCATTGCCATTTCAACTTGCTAATCCTAAGAGCTACATCGGTCACTTTAGTTCTCCTGCGGATCTCCTCATTACGGATCTTATCTCGCAGGGAAACACCGAGCATTGCTCTCTCCATAGCCCGTTGTGCGACTCTGAGCTTAGTAATGAGGCCAACACCACGTGAGACCACGTTTCAGTTCCATAAGTCATCACTGGCAACACACATTGATTGAAAACTTTTGTTTTCAGGCTTTGTGGTATTTTGGACGAAAAGATAGGTCGAAGCTTCCCGAACGCTGCCCAGCCGAGTTGGATTCTCCGGGCGACCTCTTTGTCGAAGTTGGACCTACCCAATTGGACAGTCTGCCCTAGATAGACGTTGAACTTGGTTATTTATTTATTTATGTGATATTCAGTAATTCTTTTTATTTAAAGAACCCATTGAGTTTGGCCAAATATATCTAATTATTTAGGTACCTACATAAAGGCTTGAACTGTCAATGAACCTTAATATTTTTTTTAATGAACGACGTGACGAGCTAGTCTTTCACCTGATGTTCAGCATTACGGCCGCTCATAACAGTTGCAGTGTCACTTGAACTTTAAAATAATAAAGTTTCGCGTGACACTGCACTGCGCACGTCATCCTGAGACATCACACAGTCTAGTAATCAGATTACTACACTGTGTAATCAGGTCATAAAGTCTCATTTGCCCAGTAATTTCACTAAGCTACAATGCTCTTCAAACCGGAACACAGTAGTTCTTGCACACTACTGCTTGGCGGCAGAATAACTGGCAAAGCGGTGGTAGGTACCTACCTAGACGAACTTTGCAGAAAAGTCCTACCACCTAGTAAATTAGCCATCATCAAGCATATATACACCCAAGGAAGGCCATCACTAAAACCTGAAAGATGGACATCAAGTAAGTACATTCCATAGAGCGTCACAGCTACAATGACTGGTTTAAATCCCATATATTAATAGTTAAAATCTCTTGGTAATTCCAGACGCAAATAATGAACATGCAAACCATGATATCAGTCCACGATCCAAGCTTCGACCTTTCGGCTATAGTTGAAGTGAATGAAAGCGATGCGATGTCTCAGCACGGATCAGACCGGTTGGAGATAAAGTTCGATTCTAGTGGGGACTTGAACGATATATCCGATGAATTTGGGAGGATAGGTAGCACTTCTACTTCTATTTGGTGAGTGGATCTAGTTTTCTGTAGTAAGTAAGTATTTACTTACGATACATTTATCTAATTTGATAAAAGGTCGTTTATTTGTCTGCGTAGAACGAACCGAGCAGCTGGATAGAACCATGTATAGAACAAACATGTCCACAAAGAACATGTGAAAATTCACATCGAGTGAATGCTGAATGAATTATTTTTCCTTTTTTTAGGCATGAACCTGTGATAGAGCGTTTGCGCCGCGATAAACAGATGGCTGGCAAACAGAATGCTCTATTACGTCGGCAGATCAAAGCGTTGGCAGCGAGAGAAAGGAGGTCTAGACTTGACGCACAGAATCTCAAGAACCAAGTGTTTAGAATGTATGTATCAGCAAGTAGGCTTTGTTTTGTTTCTCTATGGTCGGCCGTAGTGAGGGAGAACCAAATAGAGATAAGAGAGAGAAGAAGATAGTAACTATGATTTGAGGATTGATAATTTAACGTTGGTTTGGATAATAGGTACTTATTGTAATGTAGGTAATTAATTCTAATAAGGGATTATTTTATTTGGTTTATATAAACTTATGCTGAGATCTCTTACAAAATATGATCCAAAACATAATCTAACTAAACCATAGGTACCAGCGTAATCGCAAACATCTGTACCTACCTATTTGGATCCCATCCCATTTGCCAGATCCCACTTTCTTAACAAATCTAAATTTTTATTTCACTAGATGGCCTACCCGCGGTAATATTTAATTTTCCTCTTTTACTTACACTTACCACTTACATTACCTATGCATTTCGAATCGGCAAAGTTACGTAGTAGGAAGTCTTCACTTTGAGTTTTCTGGCGTAGAAAATACCTAATACTCGTTGGCGAAAAGTCAATAAAACGCAAAAACGTGTTTTGCGTGATCGATTATATAGCCAAACGCTTTCTAGAGTGATGTAATTTTTTATAAAAACCACAACTTAGAAAATGATACCCTGTTGGTGATATTGCTCATGTTAGCAGCAGTTCGGGCACGCGAGTGGCGACCGCGGAGTCGGCGGCTCTCCACAATAAGATCGCGATGCTTCAGGCGCAGCTGGCGACTGCGAGACGGGACACCAACTCCAGCATTGCTCTTTGGGACAAGTGGAAACGGTAAGAAAAACAACTTCTGGTAACGTTATCAACACAGACAAGATATAGTGGATTACTACCTACGTATATTTTCAACGCAATTTTGGAGGTAATATCGCAATCTTAATGTGGACTATTTTGGCTCACACGCACACTAATTTCGGCCATGCACAATAGCAGCCATTTTTTTGTTTTTTTTTTTTTTTTCAAAAAAGAAAATTTGAATTGTGGTCACAAGATGATTTCATCGTAGCTCCTTTTTTCCACTTATCGATATAATGTTATCATCACCATTTCATTAAGTTATTTTACTTTTTAATAGCATCACTTTTAACTTCATAGCAATTTCAGCGCTCTTATATTCTTTATTAATACCGTATATGATTATAATCTTTTAATGTAAAAATTATGTTGTCAGCATAATTTTTCAACAAAATAGCTATTAAAAGTAGGTACCGATATGAGTATTATACAATGACAAGATTATTTTATTATAGGGCACAACAATCAGCAGATCGCTGGCAATCACGTTTCGAAGAGAAATGTCACGAAGTAAAGAAGCTGGAAGCCAGCGTCAACCTCGCCAAGTCAGCTGTGTCGAGACTGGACCGAGAGAAACGTGTGCTCATGTCTCGATTAGCGGAACTTAAAGGTAAGGAGAGCCGACTATGAATCTTTTGGCAGCCTGCTGAACTTTTCTTTTGGTTAACTAACATTGAATTCAAGCTTCCTTACGCGCAGTCTAATGTTAAGTTACCGTTACGATTCGACATTAAATATGTATGGTTAATAAAGACTGAGAACAAAACATCGATGTCTAACACAAATATTTGTTCTGAGTGGGAATTAAACCTACAGCTCACATAAGACAGAGCTACCTGCGCTGTAGGGCCAGTCAAAATACTTATTGTAAATCTCATTGTCTACTGTCACCTTGTCCCCGAAGGTAATTAAACATTTTCGTTGAGATACCTACTACCATCATAAAATGGACTTATTTTCATGAAATGAGCATGAAATGTAGCAGTTTGTTTTTGTATTGCTTCAGGTGATACTCAATTACAAATAGAGAAGCAAGAGAATGAATCTCCGGAGAAGTCGCATCGGTCCATAGAATGCCCGAACTGCATGAACGCGCCTCCGCTCTCCAACCACACTCTGTTGGAGCGAGTGCAGGCGCAACAGAGGAGAATCGTTGCACTCACACTTGCTGAAAAGGTACAAAAGTCTCTTCTATAAATAAGATTGATAAGACCGCCCATTGTTACAATATGTTGTAAGATTTTGTTTACTGATGATGTCTGTATAATCTTGTTTATGCTCTCCTGTAAAACAGCCCTGCTGTCCTGCTGTTTGTCCGTTACATTAATTGATACTTCCGGTATCGGCATATCGTATAAATAAAATTGCTTAATTTTAAAAATAACTTTACCAGATCAGTTTATAAATTACAACCAAATTAAAAACCTCCTTTTTCGAAGTCGGTTAGTCGGGTACCTAATAACTAAAATAGCGGCCAACGACCGTGCCAAAGATATCCGAAATACTTATTATATTGATCAGGGCAGTTGACCACTATTTACTATGACTACAGTTTAAGGGAAAGTCTAAAAACGAGGTAGTAGAAGCTCCTTTTCAAAATACTGTATTTCAGCAAACTTTCATACTTTTCTAGGGCAACGAGCACCTTGTATCAGAATACGAAAAGGCATTAGCAGAGATCACATCCCTCAAGGGACAAGTGTTGAAGCTGGAGTCCACTCTTCTGGAGTCTCAGATACGGATGCCGCTCAAGTCTTCCACGGACCCTCAACCTGAACTGGAGTATTGGAAAAGGTAGGATAGTATATTAAAGCTGATTCACGTTGCCAATGACTGGTGGTTAGTCACTATCGGATCGCAATATTCTGAAGTTGGCACTGGGTGGATTGAATTGCTTGGTGAGAGAAACACACGGGTGCTTTGTTCGATCTAGCTTTGGAATAGAATAGAATAGAATATCGTTTATTCAACTTCACAAAGGTAAGGTACACAATACGCAATAACAAAAGCACAAGAATTTAACTTAATTAATTACTTTTATGTTACCATGCATACATAAGTATAAAAACAATTTGTGAACAAAGTGGAGAAGCTGAAAGGGCGTTCAGCTCAGCATAAATGTCAAATACCGACCCTCGGTACCGGGCGCTGATTTTCAGTTGAAACCCCGCGGGTGGATAAAATATTATAAACACTGACTAATAAACTTTAAAATGATTATAATATTCCAAATACATACTAACTTAAATATCTTTACACATATATATATAATATTTATACATATGCATATATACACATAACTCTAATACGATAAGTATAAAATAATAGTTAGAAACGTTCAAATACAAGCTGGATTCGATAGGTATATAGGTTGGCATACAGCGCTGGACAGGTTAGTCCTGGAATCCTGCCTGATTAATAATGTAAGTCGTGTTGAAGTAAAGGTTTTTGTCACGTCTCTAATTTGATCCCTTTTGTACTTTTTAGGCAATCTTAATTAATGGTCACATGGGGTCCACTCTCTCAGCCACAACCCAATCGCAACAACTCTAAGCTAAGATTTTCAATTTCTTTTCTGCGATTATCTATTTACTTTATCTTATGGTAACTAGCCTGCATTTCTCGCCACAATTCTCCATAATATGCCAACAGCTATTGCGAAATGCTAAAGGAAGAAAACGTCCAACTGAACATAAAAGTGAGCTCTATGGAGTCGATCCCGACAACTGCACACCAGCACCGAATCAACGATCTGGAGCAAACGATCCTCACACTTAGAGGTAAGAAATACACACACATTGGTGCACATTTTGTGCATTACTGCTGTAAACTAATAATGAATATTGGTAAAAGTTGGTTAAATATTAATGACGCCCAACGATCACATAAAAATTTCTTGAACCCTAACTAGGATTCCCTGTATTAAACATTATAATAACTACTTACTAACTTTTGTATAACATTTCTCGTAATTTAGGTCTGGTGAGCAAACTGCAAGCGGAACAAAAGTCTTCCAGTAGTATATCTACAGTTCACAAGAGAGTCGACTCCCGACCAAGCAGTGGTCGAAGTATCCCAGACAAGGTAATAAAACTAAACTAACTAACTTCTACTTATCTGTTATTGTAATGGCTTATTTCGCCGGATATCTATTTTTTTGAAGTTTGTAAATATTTGTCGATATTTCGATGCTGTTGCAGGCACCATGATCACGTACGAACTGAAGAACTTGCGGGTAGATGATAATAAGTTAGTTTCTATTCTCATCATCATCACCATCAACAGCCTGAAGACGTCCACTGTTGAACATAGGCCTCCCCCAGGGAACGCCACTATTCTAAGTTTCTATTCTAATTCCACATAATTATTCTAGGGCTCAACTCGCCTAGAACCGCTTCGTATAGAGATCGTCAACTTGAAGAGGAGTATGCAAGATAAGGATTTACTGCTGGAGCGGTCTAAAGAAATGCTCAAGATCGCTGCTGAGAGGGAAGACGAACTGTTGAGAGAGGTAAGAACAAATGATATAGGTACCTACCTAGATAATAACCAGATCCGGTTCTGAAAGCATACGATTGCATGCTATTGTCACATATAGAATAAATATACCCATCTATCCAATGATATTGTCTATCCTGTGTGGAAGCACGCATCAGCATTCCTCACGGCGATCGCATTTTGGATGTGCATTGTGCATAGCTCACGCTATCTTTCTTGCTCTAGGAAATGACTATCCTGAGCGATAAAAGGATAGTGCATGAAAAAATATGATTTCGTGCTGGAAGATTTGGTTCAACACTTATCACCCGCGTTTTTCTTAAAATGTGTTGTTTTGTTTCCGGGCTTAGTCTCACCAGTTTTTGACAAAATCTGTTCAGGCATTTCAGTGCAAAGTGGTAACAAAACCACAAATATCTAAATATAACTTTTTTTTGAGGGGGTAATGCCCTCTCACTTCCCTGCCTTCACCCCCGTGGGGTACGTGCGACTCGAACTCACTAAAACACCCTCGTGATCCGTCCGCCGCCGGGATGGGGCGAGATAGGGTTGCGCTAGCATTCACTATCGCGCCCAGCGGTAGGCCCTTTCGGGCCTCTGCACCAGTGGGTTGATAACTTTCCACCTCGCTTACCCACCAGACGTCTGGGGACTTGAAGGTGCGGCGGAGATTCCCCCGACTCTCCGCCGCCGACCCCACTGCGGAGGATGGAGAAGGCGCGCAATGCGCTTCCTCCGTCCTCCGGCCCGTCTGCGCTGGAGCGGGTCAAAGTTACTTCGTCCTCCCTGGCCCGCTCCGCAGCCTCCTTCTGCGACATTACCGTTTCGCAGAAGGAGACCGTTGCCTACCACGCTCTCTCGCTGTCGAGCATGGCCTTCACCACGCTCGGCAACGAGAGATCCCGGCCAACGACCGCTGAAAGTATGCACCGCTCAGAATTCCAAGTAGTGCACACCTCCAGCGTGACCTAAATACAACCTAGATGAACATAGGTACTTTTTATTTAACGTTGCATTTGGTTTCTTTTCCAGAATGCGTTCCTACGACGGCAGTTAAATGAGTTAACGAAAGCAAAGGAAGGATTTTTATCTGCTTAAACATTTGATTTAATTTGCTTATTTGAAGTGTTTACTAATTTATCTATGTAATTCTTAAGTAATAGTTTTGAATAAAAATATAACTGACTGTAAGTAAATGTGTGAAAATGTATTTTATTTTGTCAATTCACATTTAATTTTAAGTACTTCTACCTACTTAGGTATACCTAACTGGTACTCCACATAGATAATTTGTTCGTTAAGTACCTAGGTATGCTAAGCATCGGTAATGCTATCACATCTGCATAATAAAACATAAACACTTATATATTTCCTAGTTTATAATAGACAGCTTGGTCAAATTTCATTTAAGTATAAAGTTCATAGATAAACACATGTTGCATTTTATAAATTTGCAGCATTGTATTTTGTATTGAAGCTTCAGTCTGCCAGTTCAGCTCTGCTTTTGATTCATCACTGAGATAAAATTAGCACATAGTATTTCCTCCTAAAGGGCTATGTTTATTTTTCACAGCCAAAGTTCTCCAGTAATTTTCTTACTTATTGCCTTCTATCGCGTCCGATGAATCCATCTGTAAAACAAAATGTCGTTTTTAGCACCCTAAAGATAAACTGACCTATTATAATACTATTATAGTAGGCAGGTACTATTAGAGGTTAGGTGCTATTACAGGAACATATTATCATTTTCATAAATATTATTATTCATACATATTATCATCTTTTCAAATCGGATAGTCTAAATCTGAGAATCCCTACAGAGTTTGAAACATACCTCAGTACTAGTTTTCCCATATTTAGCCCGTAGTCTCCTGGCTAGAGGCGGCGTGAAGAGCGTGGGGTCGGGATGCGAGAGACCTTGTTTTTCCCACGGCTGTTTATGTTGCCATAGCAGGGAGACTACGGAACCCGCTGCTAGAACCCACACTAGGCCTATCTGTGGAGTAATAACATGTGTTAGTCTGAAAAAAAACGTCAAAATTAAAACCACAGACGATAAAAAACATCGTTCTTCCAACAGTCCCATCATTGATCCAGTTCCCGGTCCAAATAGAAAATAAATCTATTTAATTAGTAAGTACTATGTTGATTGTTTTAAAGGTATACCTTTAATAAAATCAGTTACCGTGTTACACGGTATAGCTCTTCTTTAGGTTATGATTATGAATACCGAATTACCTATTGTAAAAATCCCAAAGGTACAAGGTGCCTAGTTACGTAATACAGTATTCTAACTGTATGAACAGAATTATTCAATCATCAAACACATATAAATACGTAATCATACTCACAGGACTAGTCCACAAATAAGAGATCCTATAAAGATAGAAGTATTCACTGGGGTTGGTCCCGACCCGCCCGCTGACCAGTACATTGGCCGAACAACCTTCCACACTTAGAGGCAACCTAACGGGCGCGGGCCGAGGCTGCCCTAAGTTAATCCAGAGGGTCACTGCCAACCCACTGAGTAGGCCTACTGAAGCTCCCTGAAAGGATATAGTATAATGTTTAATTGTGAAACATATTATAATATACGCTAAAACTTGGTTGGTTTTTCTACCTAAGTAAGAATAATTATTACGTACTTAATTATAATTTTTAAAGAGAGCTAATTAAGTCATCGATATAGTTTTCAAAATTAGCAAGTTATAATGATAATGGGCAGGCCACATTCCTTGCAGACCCGACACGTGTACCTATCAAAAGAAAAGGTTCTCAAGTATAGGACCACAGACCGGAAGACGCAGCGTACGATGGCTAATCAGCAAGTCGTAAAAGGTACATAGGTAAAGCGGGTAAGATATCATGTACATATTTAGATATCGTTTTATTGCCCTTAGATACTCTTATCGTGGTTTAGACAAGTCTTCAAGAAAATTTCATCGACACTTTTCATTCGATCTGAAGGTTTGATTATGAACCGCATGGTTTGGAAGTTCCCATGAAGACCTGACTCATTTTATTATAATATTAGTAACTTGATTGATCAACTATTAAAAACTAAAAAATAATATGATCAAAATTTCTCTCGTTATCATCACCTATATTTTTAGCTGTACCCATTTTGAGATATTAGAAGACTGCGAAGGGCTTATTGTAAGTACTTTGGTACAATATCGTAGATGAGATACTTATTTTTCTAAGACAGAGGTCAGTAACAATGTATCCTCACCATTTCATTAGCGTATGTAGTGAACATGCCTAGGGAGAATACTCCCAGTAGAGGTCCTCCAACAGCTCCAAATATCGTCAGTGCAGACTGAAGGATTCCTCCCAAATACTCCGCAAGGAAGGCCATCACTAAGAAGATGAGGCCGAAAACACACGCTGCTAACTTTGCTAGCCATGGCTTATAAGAGTCTTTTATTATAAACCACCTGAAAAAGAAAAAGGAGTTTTATGGTGATGAAAGCATGCTCATTAGGTACCTACCTACATTAGCTGTTGTAACGACTATTCGTTCTTAGAAACGACACAGATAAGTCCTGATCAGAGTTGGTAGAGTTTAAAAGTGAAAGCAAATCAAAAGGATATGCCCGAATTATTATCAATAATATATTCCTGCCTTCTTTCTCTTGTGAGCAAGTGGTTTCCCAGGTAATAGGTACCTACGTAAGTCAGGTGTCAGAGTTCTTAACCCACATAAAGCTTAAAGACTGGTGTTTTACACCGCAAATAGGACCATTGGCTAAATAATTTTATTTATTTTCTTCTACATGGTGACCTTGAATTGATATGCTATCCCGAAAGGGGGTAAATCTACACCCCAAGGCAGACAATGTTTCTTCTACGACTTTACTAAATGAATAGTTTTTCAATGAAGAAATGCCATGTAAAGTTTACATTCGAAAATAGCCTTAGCACAGCTGGGTGGTTAAACTTTGTCCTTGACCGAGTGCACATAAATGAGTTTAACAACCTGTGTTTAGAAATGTATTTGTTAACTCTCGTAGCGATCGCACGGGAAATTTTGCGAGTGGATTTATTTTTTACCATGGAAGTTTGGAAACACCCAGTTTCAAGTAAGGCTCTCACAACTTGTTGGGTATCATGGTCCCAGTCCCCCCATTTCGGGATAACATACCAATTCAAGATCATCACCTTGTATACAGAGACAGATCAAGGTCAAAACTTTTATAACTCAGCCTGAAAAGTAGGAACTTCACCGCATTGATACATTTTCGAATTTGAATGTACATACAGGGACAATAACATCTCTCTACTAGGTTCTTATCTCACCTGTTCAAATAGTCAGAAAGAGTGACAGCTGCAAGCGCATTGCACGAAGAGGATACAGTCGAAAGAGAAGCGCTGAATATGCCTGCCACAAAGAGCCCAGTCATCCCGGGGACCGATCGCATTGCGTCGACCACGTAGTACGCCATTAGTTGGTCTATCTAGCAAGATCGGAACAATTATAGGTAAGCAAATTAACTCTGACTACTTAGAAAACAGAAATAGGACAGGTTATAATGCCTAAGTTGCTCCGCTCGTGCCAAGCTAACCTTGAAGAAAGCTTAGCCCACACCGAATGGTATCAAAATAAACTGCTGAATTTTTAGTATCTTCAACAAGCAGAAAGGTATAGAATTCATTATTATCATCAATGATCATAGTTATAAGGGCACCATCCAGACTGCCATCATTGAACTAACTTATCCAGTTCAAAATTGGGGTAGTATATGCTTTATTACATTTTCAAATATTCTGATGCAATAGAAAATCTGACTAATTAGGTACAGTGTAGGTAAGGAATCCTAACAGGGCGGTGATATAATTATCATGGACTAAGAAAGTACTATGAAAAGTACTTCGCTGATGAAGTGTCAGAAATCGAACTCTCACCGCTGTAATCTTCCCGCTGGTGAGAGGATCACAGTCCTTATAAACAGCGTACATGCCCAAGCCGCTGATGCAGGTTATCAAACTGAGGAGAGCGAGGACGGGCCAGCTCCACCACAAGCAGTTCCTGGATTTATCCAGAGTCTTGACGGTAAGAAGTCTTTGGACCTGGAAAAACATGTTTTGAAAAAAGTTTATTGGTAAGTTTATTTTTATTAGATCCATAGAAATTGTTATTGAATATGCATAGTCTATCATCATCATCATCATCAACGGCCTGAAAACGTCCACTGCTTAACATAAGCCTCCTCCATAGAGCGCGACTTTGAGCGGCTGCTCGCCTCCTGCATCCATCAGCTCCCCGCGGTTTCCACCAAATCGTCGGTCCACCTAGTGGGCATAGCCTGCTTATACCTAATTTATATACTTAATATAAGTGAAACAAAAAGCAATGACTGACCTGAGTCTGATTCACGGCATACAGGGATAAGAAAGTAGTTATTCCTCCACACATAAGCGACCACCATGTATGCCTTTCGGTTGGATTAATACTGAAACTGCAGAAAAAATCTATCGTAATAAGTAAGTTATTGTTCGCATATTATTTCCAATTTGAAAGCTTGTGCAAATAAACCATAAATAATAATTTATGCTTACTTCAAAAAGTCTAATCGTCCGCCTTCCCACGCAATCGTAAATATCTTATCAAATCCTCCAAGATCTATTGACGTGAAGACCACAACAGTGAACACTGCTACAAACATCAGCAGTGACTGCAAAAGGTCTGTATACAGTACTGCTTTCATTCCTCCCAAAGTGGAGTAGACAGTACAAGCCACGCCCACCAGCACGATGGATATCAGTCTACCAAGCCCTGTAACTGCTTCTAAAACAAGAGCTGGTGCGTACAAAACAACTCCGTTGTAGAGGATCATCTGGACGCTATACGTTAATGATGCCAGCACTCGTATTCGAGGACCAAACCGCAGTTCCAAATACTCGTATGCAGTGATCTTCTGGAGTCCAAAAAACACAGGTAGGTATAGTCGGCTCGCTATGGGAGTGCCGACGAGGTAGCCTATGTTCATGATGAAGAACATCATGCCAAAGTAATAGTTCTCTGCTGATACGCCGAGGAGGGTGATCGAGGACATGAAAGATGCCATTAGGGACACTGCGACTGGTAACGTTGACTGGTTGCGGTCAGCTAAGAGATATTCCTGAAATGTAAAAACAATCCTAGTTATACATGATAAGGCTGGTTGGTTACTATGTCTTATTAAAATCTAGTATCTATGTTGGTAGTTATTATTATAACTATGACAATCAGCATGAGGATTTCCGTTTGACCATAATCCATAATTTCAATACCTACGCGTTATAGGTAGGCGGTATTATGCTGAGCTATACTTTTCGTAACGGAAAAATCTTTTAACAGGAATATGCATACGAACACTAAAGTGCGGTATCTTGCGTCTCTGGTCGTCCAGCCACATAAGCACTGTTTAGGCTATTCTATTCTCACCTCGTTTGTCTTTTGTTTCCCTCCGCTGAATCGAAAGTAAAGTCCAATGACCATTGAAGCCACCATGGTCACTCCTATTATCACGTAGTCCCATACACCGAACACAGATTCTTCCATCATTAAACTGAAAATTATACATTCCATTCATTAATAATTATTAAATAGACGTATCGTACCGTACCGCACCGCACCGCACCGTACCGTACCGTACCGTACCGTATCGTTCCGCACCACACCGTACCGTACCATACTGTATTGTACCACAGGTCGTACTGTATCGTATCATATCGTATTGAATTGTATTAAAGCCATTCTTCTACTTAGAGCATTTATAAAAGTTATAGATCCTCTAAGTTCTTCTATGATTACCTATAGCTATGTAACTATCGACACTTTTAACTATTATTGTGATGTAAAACATACAGTTTCGTTTTAAAGAATCTACATCTCTGAAACTGATAAAAATAGTTATCTTGCTTATCATTATCACGTAAACTGGTTTTATTTATCCCAATTAGACATAATACCACATTATATAGGTACCTACTTAGTTTACCGATCATTGTCTGCCTAGCCTGTCTATTTATCTATTATTTATTACTTGATCGCCAAATCAATCATAATTTATTTTTATTTATAATTGATAAGCCTTATTTATGAATGTTAGTTAAATTTAACTTAATGCTCGGTCTCGTTCCCGCTTGTAGTCTTTCACGTCAGCGAGAAGTTGAGAAGACATTTTCAGGTTAGAGATTTTTATTTAAATTCTCATTAGAAAATATTTCAATTAAGTACCGTATGAAACGAACTGGAAGACGAAACGTAGGCCGGCCCCCCATTAGGTCGACCGACGACCTGGTCAGAAACCGTGGGGAGTCGATGGATGCAAGAGGCAAGTAGCCGCTCAAAGTGGCGCTCTTTGGGGGAGGCCTATGTTCAGCAGTGGACGTCTTCAGGCTGATGATGATGATGACAGTATGAAAAGTTGAGTACTTTTATTTATTAAATTTTAAGTATTAATATTTAACTTATGTTTGTAAGTAACTTACTAAAATAAGGCTTTACTTAATAAAGCTGCTTAAGTTCGGGTATACCTACCTAACACTTATTTATGCTTACTTTTAACATAAAATTTAGTCTAAGCGGGTAATAGCTATTATGAATATATGCACATAAATATCAAAATTAGGTACTTACCTACTTTATATTCATGAATCGGCAATCATTGTAACCTACTTTATTAACATCAATTCATGCAAGTTTGTAATCACTTATTAGGTAGGTATTTACTACCAATAGGAATACTTCTCTGAATAGCCACTAACGCGGTGGCCTTATTTAAAAAACGACTTAGATTATAATTAAACTTACCTACATTTATATTACGTATTTTTTCTTATGCATAAGTGTTCCATGGTAATATGTAAGGTGTAGATACCTACTTATTTACTTATTTGCTTAACATCAGGTAAACGACCCGCTCCTCACGTTATTCATTCTCATAAAAAAAATTTAGAGTTTTTTTTATTTGTTTCAATATATTTTTAATACATGTATGTATGTATTAAGTAATTTTACCTTATGTACCTACTTATTACAAAATATTGAATAACTTGTCGTCATGTAAATAAATTAATATGGCCGGATTATCAGATAGTCACATTCCTACTTTTATTTGATTTTACAAAAGTAGAACCTTAAATAAGTAGTACCTAAATAGTGATAACTAATAATTAATGTGTAAGTAGAGCTCGATAAATTTTTTTTAAAATAGTAAGTATAGGTACCTAAGTATATCAGCATATTATTCAGTTTTGTATTAGGTACTAATTTATTACGAATATTATATCTACCTCATTATAAGCTACTGTTTACTCACCAGTTTTTAATGAATTCACAACATTAACAAACAAAACTGACACTTCACTTAGTTAACCCAAAATAACTCTTAAGAACTTGAGACTTAAGACCAAGACATTCCTATATTATTATTGGTGTAATACACACAAATCTTTAAATGTATGGTAGAGTAACAGTATTGATCGTACGTCACTCTACAGCAAGTCGTTCGACTTGAATGGCTGTTTATTTCCCCCGTTTCCCCGCCCGTCTGTCTATAGGTAGGTACACCGCATATCGCATCGTTTCACATGTGATTATGTACATTTACTACAATACGCTGGTTACGTCGTGTCAGCCCGTTTTACTATATAATAAATAATAGCTAGGTACCTACCTACCTACTTATGTAATTCTATAGGGTGATAAATTGTTTTGGTATATCAGCAAAACAATTGTTATCAACGATATCCGTCAATCTAAGAGTGTGTTGGTTACCTCTGGAGTTCCACAGGGCTCTATCCTTGGCCCGTTACTGTTTTTAATCTTTATTAACGATATAAAACATTGCTTTAAAAACTCTAGATTTCTATTATATGCGGATGACCTAAAAGCTTATAAAATGCTTAAGTCTACTAAAGACTGCATTTTGTTTCAGCAGGACCTCGACCGTTAAACTACTTACTGTCACAATAATAAACTCCATTTGAGCATTCCTAAATGTTATTTCATTAACTTCACCAAAAATAAAAATATATCTGCAACATGCCCCTGAAGAAAGTCTCTAACCTGAGAGATCTGGGTGTACAACTAGATACCAAATTAACCCTTAACTCACATGTAGACAATATTGTTAACAAAGCCTTCAAAATGTATGGATTCATAATGAGGTCATCCGTCAATTTCAAACGTGCTTCAACCTACTTGTATTTATACAAAACCCTTGCACGCTCTCAACTAGAATATGCAGTCCCAATCTGGAATCCTTGTTATAAAAAATATATCGATGCAATTGGAGAATTTTTACGTGCTATGCACTTCAGATGTCAAAGAGGTTATATTTCTTATGGTGCATTACTCAGCAAGTATAATATGGTAACTCTCGAGTCCAGACGTGAATATGTCGAGGTCATGACTCTCTTTAGAATTATAAACAACAATATAGATTGCATTGAGCTTGTGAACAGTCTGGGCATTAGTGTTCCAAGAACCGTCCACAGGCGAGAGGCGCGGGGTGCTGATGGAATATTCGCAGTGAGCACCAGTCGCACTAATTCTGAACTCAGAGTTCCTATGCGCAGAATGGCTGAGTGTTATAATCGTAATTTCATTGAAATTGATCTATTTAGTTGTAACCTTCCTCATTTAAAAAACGCAGTTTTACAAAGGTTGTCATGATACAATCAAAAAAGCATATGCAGTGTTAATAATAATATATCATATTTATATTAACGAATATTCATTTAAGATTTCCTGTATTTCTGTATTTTATGTTCAACTTCAACTAAATGATTTACAGCCGTCAGTATTTGATACTAATTTAACATTGGTATCAAGTACTGATTAACGTAAGGTAAATATTTGTGTATAAAACTGATGTTAATTTGTTAGTCAGCGTCTTTTGGCTTTTGTTTATTTTAAGTCTGTATGTCAATCTGTCAATAGTGATGTGGGCTGCATTACTACTAAGTTTGTGTATTATTGAATCTGTTATAATTTGTAATGTAGCTGTTTACTATTCCTAATAAATAAAAATAAAAATAATATAAAATTAGATTGGTCTGCAGGCAGATAGTGACCATGTTCCAGATAAGACAGTTTTAAGTACTTGTATATATTTATTTATTTATTACATGCTTTCATACAATGTCATTTAGTGTAACTAAAACTAATACCTAGTCTATCTAAGTGGGTACTACCTACCACCGATGTTTATGTAGATTTATTGAATAAAAGAAAACCTTGTAGAAAAACACAATACTTAACAGCATGAGACTCTAAATGAAGGAATAGTAGATAAGTACCTAAATACTTACTATAACAATAATGGTTAAAATAATTAATAGTAAAAATAAACTAGGTAAGTAGGGTACTTAAATAATAAATAAAATTACAAAGAAATTGTTGATCTCAAGGAGGCATGTCGAGGTAGTAGGTTTATGGTCTATTTCTAATACGTATACTTACATTTATAAATCTTATCAAATAACAATAGGTATATTTTAGTGGAAGATCCATTTCTTTAGCAAGAATATTGCTATCACAGGTCGTCAGGCTAATCTAATAATATCTAGTAATACCTACATATTGTGAGAACCTATCTTTATTATAAATCATCAAATAGGCATGATGACTACTATTAAAAATGAACAAGTAAGTATTACTGTTAGTAAAGCCTTTTTGATAAACGTGTTTTTAAATAATTTATGTTCTCTGCCACTTTTTGATACCTGCCTTTGCACGTCATCTTTTGAAACTTTACAGCATTTACATGGTTGTTTTACTATTTCTCTTTTAATTCTCTTTACCGTAATATATAAGTTATAATAGCCGCCACTTCCACACTCTGCTGCGAGGGCCGTAACCCTAACACATGGATAAATTAAAAAAAAGAAGGATTGAGTTTTGATTGACATCGAACTGAAGCCCAAAATGGCGGACATATTACACATGTGTGTCAGATGAAAGTAGGGCGATCGGCTTCCTATGATGTGAGTGTGTGCGTGCCCCGCCTCGTACGTACGAAGCGTTCCGTCTTCCTAAGGGTGCTTCAGTTTCGGATCAGACGGGATTCCCTCCTTCTTTTTTTATTAGCTCCATGCCCTAACATTGGTTACGGGCCCAGGACGAAAGGCGAAAGTTATAGCATTGTAGTGTCATTGCTGAAAAATATTTTGATAAAAGAATGTGCTGAAGAAAACATTGAGAGCTGAGGTAATTTTGCCGAGTGGTTAAAATGGCAACAACGAGGATGATCGAAGTTTTAACCAGAGAAAATTATGAGAGCTGGCGAGTACAAGCAGAGGCTTTACTGATAAAAAATGATGCATTTGGCTATGTGGATGGTAGTAAACAAAAACCAACCGAGGAGAGAGCAGCGCAGATATAGATTGTTGGAGATTCCAAGGCGAGAGCTGACTTAATCCTGAGTATGTCTCCTGGTGAGTTACGGCATGTAAGTGGGTGCAAAACGTCCAGAGAGGTATGGTTAAAGCTAGAATCCATTTATGCATCAAAAGGACCAGCGAAAAAGGCTACTTTGTTGAAAAGGTTGACGATGATGAAATTCACCGAGCCTGGCGACTTCCATGAACATATTTCAACATTTTTTGATATCAAGGATAAATTGAGTGCAATGGATGTAGAGATTCATGATGACCTATTTTCGATAATGTTACTCTATAGTCTTCCTACAGAGTTTGACAATTTCCGATGTGCAATAGAGTCCCGAGATGAAATTCAGAATCCTGAAACTCTGAAAATCAAAATAGTTGAAGAGTACTGTTCGAGGCACAACTCTGAAGAAAAAGCAATGATCGCAAAAGAGAATTTAAGAAAAAAGAAGTTCAATAAACAATGGGAAACATTCAAGTTTAAATGTTTCAAATGCCATAAAGTTGGACATAAAGCATCAGAATGCACGAAAAACAAAGAGAAAGATTCTGCAAAGTACGTTGTAAATAGTGATACATGTGAAACATCTTTTGATACCAGTTTTGATTCTTTTAATTGTGTTACAGATCAATGTAATGGTGTGTACAACGGAAGTGGAAACTGGATCTTAGATAGCGGGTGTACATCACATCTATGTAAAGACGTAAACAAGTTTGTGGAGGGTTTGTTACCGTCATCGAGTCAATTAAATTTAGCTTCTAACTTGACCACAAAAGTTGAAGGTAAAGGCATGGTCACACTGTCTGCATATAAAGGTGAGTCCAAAAGAAATGTTCAGTTGCCAGACACATTATACGTTCCCGATCTACGATGTAACCTAATTTCAGTGGCAAAGATTACAGATAAGGGTTATTCTGTAATTTTTACTAAGGATGAGGCCATAGTGAAAAACTGTCATGGGAAAATTGTTGTAGTTGCAGATCGTAGGAGTAATTTATATTACGTTAGGGAACAGAATGAATCTGCATCAGTAGCGTCAGAGGATAATGTGTGGCTGGATGGCTGGATTAGGACACTTAAATGCAAGGGATTTATCGAGAGTTTTGACCAAAGCAGGTATAAAAACTCAGAGGATAAATGAACGTGAGCTACACGACTGTGACGTTTGTGCTAGAGGGAAAAAGAGTGCACTACCATTTTCAAAATCAAACGGACCATGTAATGAGGTTTTGAAGATATTCAGATGTAGTCGGACCTTTTAATACGCAGGCAATAGGCGGCGCAAAATATTTTGTAACTTTTATCGACGATAGTACACGTTGGTGTGAAGTGTACCTGTTGAAACAAAAAAGTTCCGTTTTTACCGTTTTTAAAATTTACAAAAGTTATGTTGAAAACGTAACGGGTAAAAAGATAAAATATTTGCAATCCGACAACGGGGGTGAATATTGCAATCGGGAGTTTGATGAATATTTGAAGAACGAAGGTATCGGTAGAAGATTGACCGCTCCTCGGACTCCTCAGCAAAACGGAGTTGCTGAGAGGATGAATAGGACATTAGTCGAAATGGCGAGATGTATGCTTATATCCTCAGGTCTTTCGGCGGGTTTTTGGGCAGACGCTGTAGTGACGGCGTGTCACGTCAGAAACCGATGTCCATCGAGTTCTCTTGGAGGAGACATACCGTATGAGAAATGGTATGGCAGACCTGTCAAATTACACTACCTACAGAAGTTCAGAACTAAGGTTCATGTTTTAAATAAAGAACCAAGCAAAAGTAAGTTGGCAGAAAGGAGTCAAGAAGGTGTTTTTGTTGGTTATCCAAGAGACGTCAAGGGATATAGAGTTTGGATTCCTACCGACAAGAAAATCCTAATATCGAGAGATGTTAGATTTCATCAGAGCACAGGTCGTTTGGAGGATAACTTGAAGGAAGATCTGTTAAGCACTGAAAAATGTGTTACTCCTTTAAAAATGCAACCTACGTATGCGGAAATAGAGATTACTTCGGCAGAAGTTTCTGATAGTAATTTTGATGAAGGAGGACTTGATGGTGAGCATACTTGCGTTGATTCCTGCAATGAACCAACGATGCCATTAATATCAAATATCGAATCACACTGTGATGTTCTTCAAAGTGGTGATATGGGACCGGATATAAGGCATGAGGAACCAGTGAAGATATTCAAGAGAGCTCCAGGGAGACCACGTCTCGATAAAAGTGGTACGGGTCGTCCGAAGAAAATTTACAATTTGGTTGAAGTAACGTCAGAAAGAGAAGAGGAGTCACCACAACATCCGTGTGAGGGCGAGGGTGTATCGTCAGACCCGGATGAGTTTACTCACTGTCAAGATTTTGCAGGTGTTACAGAAATAACATTGAAACGAGCTCTTTCTAGTAATGAGAAGTATGGATGGGAACAAGCTATCTTATCCGAAGTCAAAAGTTTACTGAAGAATGGAACTTGGGAAATTGTTAAAAAACCGGCAAATCGTGACGTTGTTGGATGTCGCTATGTTTTGACTACGAAGTTAAATCCAGATAAAACTGAAAAGAAGAAAGCTAGATTAGTAGCGCAGGGATTTAGTCAGAGGTATAGTATCGATTATCATAGTACATTTGCTCCTGTTGCGAGACTTGAGTCGGTGAGGCTGTTAGCTGCTCTTTCAGTAGAAATGGATATGGAAATTCATCAATTGGACATCAATACGGCGTACTTAAATGGAATTTTGGAAGAAGAAATTTACATGAAAATCCCTCAATTGCTAAAAGAAGATTTATCTGTTAAAGGCAAAGCTGAAAAGATGTTAAAGGATCTTAAAGCCGGAGGAGATGTTTGCCGATTGAAAAAGGCATTGTATGGATTGAAGCAGACGGGACGGCAATGGAACATAATGCTGGATCAAAAACTTATTAAAATGAAATTCAAGGCTTCCATAAATAAACCTTGTTTGTATTTTAAGGAGGAGAATGGGACAAAACTTTTTGTTTTGGTCTACGTGGATGATATTTTGATTGCATGTCACAAAAGAGTTCACATTGACGACTTTAAGAAAGAATTATCCAAAGAGTTTGAGCTAAAAGACTTTGGACGTGCCAAATATATTCTGGGTATTGACATTGTCAGAGATAAAGATGTCATTACGTTGACACAATCAAAATATATTTGCAAAATATTAAAAGATTTCGGAATGGAAAATTGCAAAGAATCGGTTGCAATTCCATTGTGCCCGAATGAAAAATTAGTATACACCAAAAGTGAAAATAATGTGCCTGGTGTGCAAGGATATAGGGAGCTTATAGGAAGCTTGATGTACCTAGCGACGGGAACCCGACCCGATATAATGAATTCTGTGATAAAGTTAGCACAATTCAATGAAAATCCGAATGACATGAGTTGGAATTTGGCAAAGCGTGTTGCGATATTTGAAGAGAACACACGATTACGGACTTTCGTTTAAAAAGACTGTCGAGTCTATTGTAGGATACTCAGATTCGGACTGGGGAGGTTGTGAACTAGATCGATGTTCATATTCCGGATATGCTTTCATTTTAGGTGGTGCGTGCGTTTCGTGGAAATCACAGAAACAAAGATGCGTTTCAACATCTTCCTGTGAGGCCGAGTACGTTAGCCTATCACAATGCATGAAAGAAGCGGTTTATCTGAACAGTCTGCTTACTGAAATTGGGTTACTCAGGTATGCTAAAGTTACTTTATATGCAGACAACCAGGGTGCTATCGCATTAGCTCGAGATCCAGTTCTCCATTCTCGTTGTAAGCACATAGACATAAGATACCATTTCATTAGAGATGTGTTAAAGAATAATAAGGATATTTCTTTAAGGTACATTTCTACAAATGATATGACGGCTGATATATTAACGAAAGCCTTGCCTAAATGCAAACATTATAGGTGCATGGTAGGATTAAGGCTTAAAGACAATATACGTGTGACTTAAGGGGGTAGGCCTTGAGAGCATAAATTAAGGGGGCGTGTTAGTAAAGCCTTTTTGATAAACGTGTTTTTTAATAATTTATGTTCTCTGCCACTTTTTGATACCTGCCTTTGTACGTCATCTTTTGATTAGAAAACTTTACAGCATTTACATGGTTGTTTTACTATTTCTCTTTTAATTCTCTTTACCATAATATATAAGTTATAATAGCCGCCACTTCCACACTCTGCTGCGAGGGCCGTAACCCTAACAATTACTTTCAAAAGAAGACTAAAAATGAATGCAATATTTGAAAAAAATAAGCAAAATCGGTAAATAAATCACGGAGTAATAAGCTTTTAAAGTTTCTACAGGAGGCATCTCCTGTCCCTTTCTCGCGATGTTTTGCCCCCACAGTTTTTTTTTGGATATATTTTGGCTCCACATATAGTGTATTTAGCCAGTGTCAAATATTATATTTTCATCGTGTTATGAAATATTAAAATATTTCACGCAAAGTCATGTCCCAGTCATAGTCATAGTCCAGTCTAAGTCAGGTAGTCATAGTCCATTCTAAGTCGTGCTCCAGTAAAGTGGTGGCAACTTTACTAGAAGCTTCTATGGAATTTTGGAAGCAACATGAAGAATCACGTTTCACCACATTATATCACTTGCCCTCACTCATGCTCGTAGTTAAGCGCTTAATGCGTAAAACGCCACCAATTTTAAACATTAACACTGAAAAAAGCACAAGTTTTGAAAAATAATACAATGGAACAAAGACGTGAGCTTTTCCGCGTTCCCGCCAAAACTCCGCCCCACAGTTACTATGAAAAATCTAACCGTGACGTCACATGCCAGAGATTGTATAAAAAGCTACCACAGCTTAGTAATGAGGTACTATGACGACATTGCTCTGACGTCACTGGCCGTTTGAGCTATCTCTTTCTATTCCGGTTTTTAAAATGCTTGTAACTTGGTAATTTTTTGAGATATTTAATTTTTGTTTTCAAGAAAGTGTATTTTTTGAGAAATATTATAATTAATTTATCAAAAAAAATTTAGTCATCATGCCTATTCAATCGATGTTGGGTTAAAATTACATTAATTTAGGTAGGTACTACGAAAAACCTAAATATAAGTATGAAAGACTGATATTAGTTATTGTGTATTTGCTCTAATTAGTAGGTACTATTAAGTAATAATAGATATTGGTATTAGTAGGTTATATAGGTATATAAGTAGGTACCCACAGATTGGAGCAAATATAAACACACACATACACAATAATTATTTACTCTGTCTTACAATCACTAAACTTATTTATAAATTGCTTTACATTATGTTTAGGCATATATATTAAAATATGATCGCAGGTTTTTTATCTTGCATCACCATTTTTCATTATTAATGAATTTATCAAGTAAGTAAGGATATTAATTGTCAATATCATTTCATCACGATGCACATTTCAATTCATGATCATAACATTAAAATGTTCGTCATTATACGATATGATAGATATTGATAACCTAATATTATCTTTAAGAAAAATATGATGGTTTTGCACGATTTGATCATGCCGTGGTCATGCTTGGTAACACATATTACCTAAATAATAGGTAGGTAAAATACCAATTTTTTAATCACCTATTTATATGTAAGTAGGTACCTCATGTTCACCATCACCAGCAGGAACATCTGTTGTATTTATTTATTATAATAAGAACGGCAATATGTCAATTACACATATTATTAAATTCATTGCGGTCAAGCATGCATGAAAAACATTTTAAAAAATAAATAATTTAAGTAATCAAGATAAATTAAACAGTATAATAAATTAATAACCAAGCAATACGCTATAAGCTACGTGTGTAGGTTTTGTTATTAATTTGTGTACCTAATCTTGTTTGTTTGCAAACGTTTCTATCATTATATTATAAGGTTTATATTAGTGTTATGTGTATTAAGTATGAGTAGCTATTTGTTATATGTATATATATATATATATATATATATATATATATATAATTATATATGTAATATGATATTTAATATATTATAAATCACTTAAATGTTATAAATTTAGTAATATTTTGTCTGAAAATAATTATCCACCCTCGGGGTTTCAGCTGAAAATCAGCGTCTGGTACCGGTAGGCACTTGACATTTATGCTGAGCTGAACGCCCTTTCAGCTTCAACACTAAAATTATTTTTTAATAATTAATATGCACAGTATGATGTAAAACTTAATTAAGATCCTGGTTTGTACTTTTTGTTTTTTATTGTGTATTGTGTTACTTATTGTGAAGTTGAATAAACGCTATTCTATTCTTTCTATTCAATCAATAATCAATTAAGAAAGGATTAAATAGGAAACAGTCAATTGTGTAAATATAAAAATAATTCAACACAGACCTCTTCCATAAAACGCTATCACAGGGGTTTTGCCATAATGACAACACTTGGCAGGCGGCTTGATCGCTTTAGATTATAATAAAGCCCCAAATTCTCCCGCTGCTGGCCATTCCCTGAATATTCCTTTAGCCGGCTGCTACGCCACCCTTGCGACACGGGAAGAGATGGGGTAGTCCTATTCACACACCGGGTTCACACGGTACCTATTATAAGTAGATATATATATATATTATATGTGGTAATAGCGTACCTACCTATTACCACAGATATAAAATATAGGGACTATAAAATATAGGGACAGCGATCTTGTGAAAACCACGGGGTGCTGATGGATGCAGGAGACGAGCAGCCGCTCGAGGTGGCGCTCTCTGGGGGATGCCTATGTTCAGCAGTGCGTCTTCAGGTTTTTGATGATGATGATGATGATAACGCACCTATTTAACTGTCCATTTTTGTCGGAATGTTTTTTTTTTTCATAAGATTTTTGCTCTATTCTAATGTAGGTACCTAAGTACTACCTATATTTATGTAAGTATATTACAATTAATAACTATAGCATAGGAACCTGCCTATGCTATAGTTATTGTAATATACCTACTTAAACAGTTACCTAGAGTAAATTATAATAAATATATTCAATATAATATATACCATCTTGAGGTTCTAATATTGTTCTTCATTCGGGACTTTTTCTTGACGACCGCCACCGTGAGGAAATTTTAATAATTCACACTGAAACAGAACAGAATAAATCAGTCGTAATTAATATTTATATGGCAATATTTATACAATGTCTATAGTCATAATGGAGACAATATTCTCAGCATTCTTGCCGACCGTTGTATTACGTTCATTAACGAATTTATTTAAATGAGCGAGTGACCTACACTACAGACTAAACTGCGTGACATAATTCAATGGTAATCGAGCTGTTTTATTTGTTTCTGCCTAAGGTTGTCAGCATGGTATATCCTGTTATATTTTTACAAAATAGTTAGTTTTTTTTAATACTGGGAAGTTTGATAACGTCGATGTGTCACTTATAATAATTATACCTACGTTTATGAGCTAAGATAATTGACTATAGATCCAGTTGACCACTCAATACAACTTTCCCTTATACGAAAAAAAGTGGTGTATTTCAAACGATAAACCTTTGCGAGGATACGGGACAGCCGTTATGTCTTGTTCCATCACGCTCGGTTCTTTTTAATTTCGTATGACTTTGTCTCGTTCTGTTACTTCGTTCCCTGCCCAAGTGAGTCATTTTTGCAGGAGAAATAATATTCACGAGCTAAGTATCAACGGAATTTATAATCTATGGCTAAGATTAAGCTTATCGAGAAATTACATTAAACTAAGTGTAACAATTTGAGCAAAATATAACACAAATAGCGAAGCAAAGCAAATGTGCCTAAATAGTACAAAAAAACACAACACAAATTAGTACCGCCCTTTGTTATACTAGTTAGTACCTAATCTACATAATTATTTATTCCTTCATGGTGTATATTTCATATAATTATGTAGTTAGGTGAGTGACACAATATTAAAGAGCTACATTTTATATCTATTCAATTCCACAAAACTGATCCTCTGAATATTTATGTGACTGATTCTAAGTACAAAAAGGTTTATTAATTCCACCATAGATTAATTTTTAGTTAAAATTTTGCAATGAATAAATTTTTTTAGTATATTTAATTGTCCACTGCATTCACATAGCCCAAAGCAGAGTTACCAACCTTGTGTGCGGTGCGATCCGAAGCTAGCCGCCTTAAAGCGCACTGGATTCCGTAATCTAAAAATACTTATTCATGTAACAGAAGAAGCTAAGCTTAATGCAGGCATACAAAAAAGCTTGATTATTATAAAAGAAGCAAGAAAGTAGTGCTGTCCGGTAAAGTTATTGTTTTCTATAGATGTAAATAATAAAGTGAAAACACAAGACAAAGATCCAGCATTCAGTTGGTCTGCATGCGCTTGAATAGTCCATGCCAAAAGTAGAGAAAGCTACACAGATCAGAGTCTTAACTGCAGAGCCTGTTTTTGACTAAGCAGTAATAGGCATGATGACTATAAAATGGACGAGTAAATATACATTTCCTAAAGAAGATTAAAAATGAATGCAATAATTGAAAAAATAAGTAAAATCGGTAAATAAATCACGGAGTAATAAGCTTTTAAAGTTTTTGTAGGGGCATCTTCTGTCCCTTTCTCGTGAAACAGAGCGCCTCAACATCTACTATGAAAAATCCACTTGTGACGTCACATGCCAAAGAGATTGTATGTAAAGCTACCACAGCTTAGTAATGAGGATTACATAAAAATAATGCACAGCTACGGCTAGATCAGCAGGTAGAGAAAAAGCACGGAAAATATCGGGATAAGTAATAGACATCGTGCAAAATCGAATAGGTACAGTTAAAACTTCAAACCTGGACAGGTGGTTTGTCCCCGATCTTGGCCCGCAGTCTCCTGGCTAGAGGCGGCGTGAAGAGCGCGGGGTCGGGATGCGAGAGACCTTGCCTCTCCCACGGCTGCTGCTGCCGCCATAACAGGGAGACTATAGACCCTACTGCTAGAACCCACAGGAATCCGATCTGGAAAACGATTTACAAATAAATGTGGTAGGCAGAGATAAGGAGGTTTTTTATGTCGTTCAGGCTATCTTATATACAGCTGCTTTTGTCCTTGATACATGATTTAGTAGATAGCGCGGCCACTAGACTATCGTTAAAACTTCTTGGGAGCTGACCAGATTCGTTTTGGCCTAAAAAGTGTTTTAAGTGCCATTTTTGTCCATTCATATTTTTATGCTATAAGTAAGTAGGTAGCAGACAAGCATACGGCCCTCCTGATGGGAAGAAGTCATTATAGCCTATGGTCCATCTGTAATACTAGACGGGCCACTAATTGTAGGTAGATCTATATACTTACTGGACTAGTCCACAGATAGGATATCCTGTAAGGATAGAAGTAGTCGCTAGGGTTGTAGACGGGCAGCACAGGTGCCGTGAGGTTGAAGCCGCAGCCTTCCACGCTGAGAGGTAGCTTCTCTGGCGGTGGACGGGGGCCACCGAAACTTATCCATAGAGTGAAGGCCATGCCGCTTAGAAGACCTACTGATACGCCCTGTGGACACAAGAAAAATGACAAAATAAAATTAAAACTAGCCGAAAAATAAATGAAGCTCCAAAAAAAGGACAAACTTCAGCCGGACTATAGAACGTCTATTATAAGAAAGAAGAAGGCAGCTTAGAACAGAGGCAGATCAGGAATCAGGACTATGATAACTATAAGAAAAGTCAAAAAGTGTCATTGGGGAAAGAAAAAATAATGAATTTAGTAATATTATGTGTAAAGTTAACTAAGAAATTAAAGTTGTATTTAAATTACCTATTAGGTACTTATTACTAGCAAAAGTATAGCCTTATTTCCAGAAAGAATGCTTATTAAGTATAATTAGGTAGGTAGGAACCTACAAGATTAAAACAGCCAAAGTTTAAATTTAAGAGCTTTTTCATTTCCTGGAGTAAAATTTAATTAATTAGTAAAAACTTGCATTGAAAATCAATTTTTTATGAATCATTTTTATGATAATACCTACCTACTGATAAACTACGATACAAATTAGTTATGCTCGGGAGAGCAGGGGCCGTACTGTGAGCTCTTAGCGCGACTAAAAACAGGGCCTATATTGGATGTCTTTGTTTTTTTTTTGTATGGATATTTTGATAAACGATCAAATATAGGCTCTGTTTTGAATCACGCTAAGAGCTCACAGTACGGCCCCTGATATATCAACAAAGATGTGGTAGGTACCAACATTAATAATTCACAGAAAATAAACGATTGTGGCCACTTATTAGTTACACACATCAGGTTCTTCATCCATCACTATTATAAATTAGGTATAAGACTTACCATCTGGTTAGCAAAAGTGGTAAACATTCCTAATGTGAAGACTCCGAACAGAGGGCCACCGACGGCTCCAAAGATAGTGAGCGAAGCCTGGAGGATCCCTCCCATGTATTCAGCCAGGAAAGCCACGGCTAGGAACACCAGGCCGTACCCACACGCGGCTAGCTTCGTGAACCAGGGTATATACGACGGGGTCATTTTAGTCCACCTGGAAGCAGCGAGTAGAAAATAAGACGACTGCTAATATACCTAGTTAAATTGACGATTTAGATTTTCATCAGCATAAAGTTGCACTGACGTAGGTATAGACATAATTATACAAGATTCGGGATATACCAATTCAAGATCACCTTGTATATAATAGGTACCTACTGATTTGAGGCTATCCCAACAAGACAGCGGTGGCTAACCTAGTGGTGTGAGAATAGGACCACCCTATCGCTTCCGTAAGATGCCATAAGAGCCGGCTAAGGGAATATCCAGAGAATGGGCAGCAGTATTTCCCTCGGTACATTAAAACCCGTGTGTGTGTGTGTTTTTTATAATACACAGACGATATCCCGATCCGATTATCTAGATAAAACCAACTGCTGTCGGCTCGACTCAGATACAACACACACTAACCAAAAGAGGTGACACTCGGCATCTCGCACGACATCGCTAAAATTGAATTGAAGCCCAAGTTGAAGTACTTAAATCTAACTAACCTGCTAATATAGTCTTCGAGCGTGACTGCCGCGAGCGCGTTGCAAGAAGCCGATATCGTTGACAGAGAGGCGCTAAAGATCCCAGCCAAGAAGAGCCCTGGAAGGCCTGGAAGTGACTTCATCGCATCCACCACGTAGTATGGCATCAGTTGATCTATCTGTATGAAAATGAAAGATTAAAAGAGCTGAGTTGTGCAAAATTAACCATAATACGGTACTTATCTGGCCCACTCAGGCTTCGCAGGGGTTATCTAAACTATCCACTCGAACGCATACAAATGTTACATGCATCATAATTATGACTAAAAACAAGATCATGAATGTTTATATATGAAACAGGCGTCCGTAGGTGGTCAAATAAAACAGAAATAAATATCAATTCTAGGAATATCGCAAATGCATATTTTAACATGCTGTGTGTGCTGCAAGCCTAAATCTCCAGATGTGTGGCAGAGCCATATAATTATTTTGTATATCAATACATAATATATATATGACTCTGTCTGAGGACAGACAAACGTCCCAGCCTATAAACAGACTTTATTATTTTTGGATTCAATCTTTTAGATTGCACACCAAACCTTACACTTGGCTCCTTAAATTAAATAGAAACCATTCGACCACTACTCTTTATCATAATAATTTGATATTTTTAATAATTTTACCGTATGCGGTTTTATCAAGTTCAATTTGAGAAATTCGGTCTTCCTTATACAATGAGTACACCCGTCTTTACAAAGCACACATTTACAAAAGTCATCTATTTAAAAATACTTAGGCTGAGTTGCACCAGCTTACTTTAACTCTAACTTTAACGTTAACTATAACCGTTCCACGCTTTGCAGGGCGGGCTAATGTCAAAATTTGACCGTAACTTTAACCGTGATTATGGTGCAACTCAGCCTTAATCAATTGTTTTATTTGCGCGTCTTTTTTGTTGAGAAACTATGCTACCTACTAAGTCATAATTTAGGATATACAGATCTTTTTTTTCTATTTAGATATTTCCCAGTTGTTGTATCGAAGTGTTTAATACAAACACTTTAGATAAAAAAACATAATTAGTACCTACCCACTGCGTGATATGCAACGGTAGATTTACACCTAATGCACGACCGTGAGAACATATTTTTGCAATTGGTTCCAAGGAACCTATACCTACGTAGGTATTTAGCAAAATTATATGCAAGCGTAAACAAATCGCTGTGGTGGGAAGTGTAGAATTCATCATTTCTGAAAAAATGTGGTATTAATATGCCGCAGTAGCATCTATAATTTTAGGCAACGTGCTCAAAACCGTTAATACCGTAAGAAAAAGAACATAACATAAACATAATTTATTTTCCAAAAATATACCATCATAGCGGTAATTACATGTACAAAAGTTACTAAGTCATAGCTATATCTTGTATTAACGCACTATTTTATGTCGTGCTTAACCTTCACTAAGGATAATCTTGTGCCGTAGGTTTCAGCAAACCCTTCATCTCATGTCGTATAGTTAGCCGTAGCTGACATGACATCGCTCAAGGCAGTGGTAAGTTCATATTATTTATTTTTCTATTAAGTAGTACATTTTTTTTGTAATAATAACTAAATTCATAATTTACAAGTTGAATGTGAACATTAGGTGTAATATAGAAAATACGCACTTTTTTCGTAGCCATGTACACCTAACTAAATAAAAAACGAGATTTAAAAATTCACGACGTTTGAAATTCAAATCACGTGAGAAGTGAGGCGAAATGTTTGAACTACATTTACTGTGTCTCTTACTTATTCTTAGTACGAATTTGAATATTGTAAAGAAAACCTCGAACCAGGAAAAATAAAATTAAAATATAAAACGTTCGGAAATGTATAGTGTAGATATGTAATTTGTTATCGTTGGTAAGTTTGTAAGTATGTGCCACACGAGACCAATTTTTTTGTATATACGTTTCTATGCACCCTAAGCAAATAAAAGATTCTAAATTAGAATCCTGAGCGTAACAAAACTCAGCACTCGTAACAAAAGTCCTCACAGTAGATGGAGAACCTCGCTCTTTTTTCGGTTGAAATTTCATCTATAAGCTCGTTCTGTGATTTAAATTAGTTTAAAAAACCTATCAGTTGAGAAACCATGGACTGGTACAAAATACCAATAAATATCCGAAATCGCACGGAATCTTATAAATAAACGCCTAAATAATAGGCACGATCTAATGCAGCCAAAGGAGGATCAAAGTATCATTACAAGGTGTATAAACAATAGAGTGGCACGTCTAGTGTTCAAGATGTCCATAGGCTACCGACCTCTTCCCATCCAGAAGATCCGCAAGGAGATCTAAAGTGATCGATACTGCTCTTAGAATGAGCAAGTTGGAATCGCAATGGGCAGGGAACATCGCTCTTAGAACTGAAAATCGATAGGGAAAAAGGCGATCAGCCGCGCAAATTGGTTTTCAGTGGATGAGACCTATGTTCAGCAGTGGACGTCTTCACAAGATGATGATGATGATGATGATGATGAACAAAAGAAAAATTACCGCAGTGATATATTTAGTAGTGTACGGGTCGCAGTCTTTATAAACTGCGTACATGGCAACACCGCTGATGGATGTGGCCAAGCTGAGGAGAGAGAGCACTGGCCAACTCCACCACAGGCATTTCTGCGATTGCTTCAAGGTTTTTACTGTTTGGAGTCTTTGGACCTATAAGGGAATGAAGGGAGAAACTTTAATCCCACAGATAAATTTATAAAATAACTGGTTGCGCCCCGCGGTATCACACGCAGATAAAAGATACGGTGTGTGTTAATTAAGCGTATAAACTATCTGTGCTCCAGTTCCTCAATGTCCAAATTTCATTAAAGTTGGTTCAGTAGTTACAGAGACGAATGTTAACAACATTCACACACACACAGACACAGATACAGATCTTTCTCATTTATAATATTAAGTAGTGATTGGATAGGAAGTAGGATAATGGTTCGCCAACCGGCGCGGCCAACGTCATGAGTAGGTGTATAACTTTCATTGTAAGCAACATAGTTTCAGCACAAGATAATAGTCAATAGGCATTATCTTGCAACGTGCATGTTTGTCGTTTATGTGACGCCTGACCAAAACGCTGACACTGATCACAGAAATCTATTCATTGGTCGATTTGAGGATGGGACGTTTTGGGAACGAAATGAATATCTATTTGTTTTGATTAGTTGATTTGAGGATGCAGGACGTTTTGAGAATGAAAACACTAAAATGTGTTATTTTTAAAAAAGTATGAGCCAAACTGTGAATTTAATAGACGTTAAGGGAATGTTCTGTGTCTGTGTCCGTAACATTTTTTGCAACATCGTGACTATTTACAAATTGGATCAAATACGCGTAAGAAAATTTTAATAATTGAAATTCTCATGAGTTTTATTTATGAGATACAGTCGGTTAAATAATATTTAAAATAATTTAAAAAATGTTAATAGGTAGAGGGACAGTCTAGAGTCAACTATGATCGTCTTGTAAGTACGTTTGTTAAATGAAACTCATGTCAACTTCAAAATACGGAACGCTCATTGGTTGCCTGTTGATCATCGGCTGTCTTCAACCAATCAGCGTTCAGTATTTCTAAATTTCAATGAGCTTGAGTAGGTACAGATTTAAATATAGTTATTACCTGAGTGTGGTTGACTCCGTAAATCGATAGATGGGTTAATATCCCGCCGATTATAAGTGACCACCACGTGTTTCGTTCTGTGGGGTCGACGCTGAAACTGAATCAACAAATTAACATATATTATTATAATTTGTATAATGAAGTAAGTAGGTACTTATACACAATTTAAAAATATGAATTTAATTTATTTGCAAAACAAAAGTGCGGAAAAGTTTAATTATCTACTTCCTATTTAAGCAATTAGATACAGTCACTGATTTTGAATGTTATAATGATTCGTCTCAAGCAGATATTCTTTCAGCTTAGTAAATTGGTATACCTAGGTATACATTATGTGATGCACCAACTCATATTATTACTAACAAAACATGTTATTCTAAAACTTTAGGTCGTGGTCGTCTAATACCCACTGGTATTAGAAATGTAAGCGACACGCCTCCTTCAATCTGTTATAAAAAAAAATAAGTTTAAATTAGAATGTTACGAATATGATGTGACTTCGTGAGTTAACTCTGTCATTGATTTTATATGAAAAATACACCTCTGAAGACCTTTAGATTTATTTTCTTTAACTTCCTCTTTTTAGAAGATATCCCCTGAGCCATTATCCGACGTCGCTTACATTAAAACACTGTTTTAAAATTTCACGGTTGTTTACCACGTTTTTAATAGTACTTACGGGATATTAACCGTGATTAGAATCATTTTTGAGTTCCCGATATTTCGGCACAGTTACATGCACCATTTTCACGGGTAGACTGAAGATACGGGTGGATGATAAAAAGTTAGAAATGTTAGGAGCAGACAATGAAAAATGATTCTAATCACGGTAAATATCCCGTAAGTACTATTAAAAACGTCGCTTACATTGTTGGTCCACAAATGCTAACATCTAATACTTCTGTATACCAACAACATAACATGTATAATTATGACTTAATTGTAATTTTATTCGGGTCTTCCATTCCCATTTTTTTAAATAACGTCTGATCTATGTAGTACCTACGAAGTTTGTGTAGGCCTACGTGGCTACGTACGTAGCTATATGCTACGGAAGGTAGGCGGCATTGTTTACTTGAAGACTAAACACGCACCTATAAGTGTAATGTATTCATACACTTAACTAACTTGGTTGACTTGAATTGGCGTTGATTATGATGACAGAAAAGTGCTAAAATAGTATACTGGCATTAGGTTATTTAACTTTGACTTTTGACTTTATTCAGTTTTATTCAGGGAAAGTTGTAAAACAAACATTGTTCAGCATACAACAAGTATTTTTGTATCTTACTTATCAAAGTTGAGTCGTCCGTTTTCAGATGCGATCACGAATATTTTCCAGAATCCACCAATTTCCACCGAAGCGCATATGATCACGCTGAACACTGCAGCGAACATCAGCAGAGATTGCAGCAAATCAGTAAACAGAACTGCCTTCATTCCTCCCAAGGTCGAATAGAAAGTGCACACCAATCCAACGACTAGAATCGAGATCAGTCTGTCCAGTCCAGTCACAGCCTCGAGGACTATCGCGGGAGCGTAAAGGACTATCCCGTTGTATAGCACCATTTGTAAAGTATACGTCAAGGACGCGAACATTCGTATATGTGGTCCAAATCTAAGCTCTAAGTATTCATAAGTACTGGTTTTTTGCAGGCCGAAGAACACCGGCAAGTACAGCCGACTAGCTATTGGAGTGGCCACACCATACGATAAGTTTATAATAATGAACTGCATTCCGAAGTAGTAATTTTCAGCGGAGACTCCGAGGAGCGTTATTGCTGACATGAAAGATGCCATCAGAGATACGGCTACGGGCAGTGTGGACATGTTTCGGTCTGCCATAAGATATTCCTGAAAATAAACAATAATTTAATATCATATATATTATACCGATGTGTTTTAGGTACAGTTTAAAACAGATGAAATTGAAGGTATACGTTTCAAAACAACCAGGGCCCTTACTCCGATATCGTAACGCGCCGCGTTACGTGCCTGAATGGTCATGCGGAATAAGGGCCCAGATTAATATGAAAATAACACCAACCTCGTTTGTTTTTTGTTTTCCACCGCTGAAGCGGAAATAAAGTCCAATGACGATTGAAGCGACCATCGTCGCCGCCATGATCACGTAGTCCCATACTCCGAATACCGACTGGATCATTATTAGCTGAGAAAAATAGATAACGATGGTTTGTAGCTGACGTATGAGGAACTCTGTTTTAATTGTGTCATTGATAAAATCTTATGTAGCCATCTAACTCGTAAATAAACGTGACATTACGCTACTCGTAGAGTATACTAGTAATAACATAAACATTTTTTAATTTACACGTTTTAGTTATTTTTAGTTTTTACATAGGATCTTTGGATGTATATATTGCACACAGTTTACTAAGTTACTTTTATCCCGGCAAAGCAAGGGTTTCATGCGAAAATTTACATTACATTGACATTGCTGAGGGGCAGATGCATAGTTTACTTGGAGTTAAATAACAAAAATATAAGTTTAGGTTCGCATATCTATAGATACATCAAAGTGTCAACCTAAAGTTATATTATTTTTCTTATTGTCTCTGAGGTCAGGGAACAGGGAAAATGTATGAATCTTTATTTTTCGAGAACAATAAAACTATTGAGCTTAAAATAACAACCCAATTACTTAAAATGAAGTTGGATACTGACCTATCCGTGTTTCTTATCGGAGAGCTGTTACATAAATTATAAACATTGAAAAGTAATCAATACAAATCTAGACCGCTGTATCTTATTTGGTGAATCATAAATAAGTTTATGATCAACTGAATTATTATTGATGTATGTACGACTGTACGTAAATTTTCGGCATTTTGAATTACCTAGCATTTTAATTATTTAACTATATGACCATGTTATAAAAATAATAAAGGTAGCCCTCTATAAATTAGGTATGTATAAGATTTAATGTCGTGTGGGTGTGGAATTTATCTTTGAATAAAAAGAATCCTTTTTGAGTGTCTGTTTAGTAAGTAAGAACATTCAGTAATACAGTATGTAACTACTATTTTAATATCTGTGGTAATACTTATCAGATAAAATAAGTTCTCCATTTATTTACCCTTGTAATTGGTGACAAGTCTTTCGTGATACAGGCTTGCCCTAGTGCGGGGACTACTAGCAATGTGTTGTTATTTACTGTTATTTTATGGTAAATAAAATATTTTGTATTGTGTATTAAGTAATTCAACCAAGCATCTATTATTTATATTATTGTATCGATTGCAATGTAACAAAAAAATTCAATCTCTTTAATTCACTGTTAAATAAATATTAAAATTTAAAATCATAGGTATACTGAAGTACAGCACATATTCCAATAAATTATGAGATTTAGGTATCGCAATCACTAATAGTTTAACAGTAGGGGAATTGGTATTAATAAAACCTCGCTGAACCTTCAATTAGGTACCTATCAATTTATTATTGTTGCGAAACATTGTATACGCGAGCTCTATTTATAAGTAGTGATGGGATATTGGTGGTAGGAAAAGAAAAGAACACTAATATCGTTCACTAGGAAAATAAAAATATATAAGTTGTACAGTTGCTATACCGTTATTTTATAACAACATTGGAGTATAATATAAATAATAATATATACTTAATAATAAATGAGTTAAAAAATAATATGTTCACGCTCCCACTACCAATGCAAGCAATCCGGCACAATTAGCAGAAAAGAAAATCCCGATTCGGCCGAGCGAGCAAGAAATGCGAGCGAGCAAGCAATGCGAGCGAAAAGCATCTCATCTTTCCGTGGGGTGCTGTAGGAGCCGGCTGTAAGGGATTATTTTTTTGGCCAAAATAACTCTTTCAAGGGACAGTGTTGGCACACTATTTTGGAAAAATGATACAAGTATTATTATTTATATTTGAGTATTTTATGTTTTGATGCAGAATCTTATCTTATTATATAACTATGAACTGAGAAAATTGAGCAGCATAATTATTATTATAATGAGAATCAAAATATTATTGTATGCATTAAAAAGATCGACGATGTTTTTTAAATTTGCTGAGAAGGTTATACGAGAAAGTTGTGATAACGGTGAGTATAATATGAATGTAAGTAAATAACTTATGAGGAGCGAGTTAGGAGCGTGTCAGGCCGAATAGGGTTGCGTAATTATTGATAATAATGTAGGTACTAATGAAAAAATAATACTGAATTTGCTGTTTTCTAATGACAATTGAAGCCAATTTTGAGGGCTCTTCTCAAAAACTAGAACGTAGTTTGCATTTCTTTTCCTATTAAGGTTTCTGCATTAAAAGGAAGTTTTTTCTATGTGCAGTTTGCAAACTGCAGTGTCGCCATAAAGTGTTGGAGTTCAAAGGTAAAGAGTAAGAAACATGGGGTGGGGTTTTTTATAAAATAAAACCTTTGAAACACATCAATGCGACGTTATGGTGAAGTGGCCTAGATCTCTTTTTCAATATAAAACAAAATAATGGTTAGAAAATAATCATTGTAAGGATTTTTTTCCATTGTATGGGTCAGCGTTTGGTTACTGCTCACTTAGGGGTGGGTTTTTAATCATCACACAACTATCATAAAATTATAATGCAGACCAAGGAGAATTCTGATTTCTGATGCCCTGCATTCCCTGGCACTTACGGCACTCCCGCGAACAGATGGGGTCGGCATTGGATGGGGTGTCCTATATAATTCTTCCATCACACGATAGATAACTTATACAGAATGCATTACCTACATAGATCCAGATTAAGCCTAAGGTGGAACACGACCTAGAAGATACCGATCTCTGCTCTTGAATGCGCATTATGTGGGAGATAACACCATGATTGAATTTTCTTGAAGATTACTTATAAACTTCTACTCTTTTACCAATAAACACTGCATAGCAAAACAATGGAATAGCTCCTCACTCTTCTCTCTACGGCATTAGTAAACTGTTATAAACAAAACACAATCCTAAACTATTCCTGTGCTACATACACGATGTTTATTCAATGTACAATTGTACAAAGCCTGTGAGTTTTGCAGAAACGCCTCCGTATTGTAATAACATCTTGATTCTTGGTATTAACCTATGTAAAGACGTTTATCGTGACGTCTATCGTGTGGTCCCGATGCTTAGGGAATACATAAGCAGTCTGCTTATGTATAAGTACTCTAAGTCCCGATGATTTAAAAATTGGACACCCCATCTCTTCCCGAGGGTGTCGTAAATGCCGACTAAGAATGGGCGAAATGGCAGCAGCAGTTTCCACAGCGTGCTTTATAATTTACTGCGATCACCAAGATGCTTGCTGTGATGATGGCAAACCCAACCCCTAAACGGGTGAGGCCTACATTCAGCAGTGGATGTAAACAGGCTGTTGATCATGAAGAAAATGCAAGAGCTACAACAGTTTGATGAATATTTGATGTCTTGAAGTCTTGTTAAAGTAAGTAGGTGTACCTACCTACTTAGGTATCTAATACCTACCCTAATATATATCTTTCATATTTTTAATCGCACTGATGTTTTAACGGTACCTATTTATAACCTAGGTATACATACTTACTAATAAGTCCTAACAAATTTAAAATACTTTAGGTAGGTGAATGTTACCTATCATGCAATTAAATAATTCAAGTATATTTATATCAGTATTTAACACAGGATTTAATTTTTGACAAAAAAGTATTTAATAAATGTAATATCTATAACATAATACCTGCCAGTACTATCATTTTTAATTAAGTAATTAAATAAGTAAATAAATATGTGTGGTAAATAATTTTGTAGTATATTAGCTTTTTGTACCTGTGATATTAGTGAAGATTACATTCATTTTGTTGGCATATAAATAGCCAACGATTTTTTAAACTTAGTTGGCTATTTATTATTTGAATTATTCAGCTTTCCAAGTACCTATATCAAAAAAGAATTATTAAAATAAACGCGTATAGAGAGCTATCTCGAAGCATCCAAATAGTCAATAAAAAATAGAATAAAATTACTTACATCTTAAAAACACTGCGTGTGATTAAAAAATAAATTAAAAAGCAACACTTGCAAGCACACTTTTACATAATTTCAGAATAGCACTGAGGTGTTGATATTTCTTTACAATCACCAGATTCTGAATGAACGTAACGTTGATAACGCGTTATTAATATATAAGTTAGAGTAATTTATTCACATGTAATGCGTTTTGTATTTAATCATCTTATTTCTATACATTTTAATGTGACTATTAAACAGAGGTAACGTCTACACTGCATAACATTAGAATGACATCTGAAAATGTAAAGAAGAAAAGTGTGAAGTGATCAGAAAGTCAGATTAGAATTCACTGTCAGACGCACGTCAGACGTCTCTGCGATGTGACTGAAGTTCACTGCGGTTCGAGGTTATGTCGTGGGTTGTCTGCGATTGGAAGACATGAGAATCTTGGCAGTCAAGCGTTTTCAGCGCTTTGTGGATTCACTGTAAATTAAATTTGATGTGGTTTCGCATCACTTTTAAAACAGTCGTAAGACCGTAGAGTTAGTTCAGTTGAGTTATTTTTTATCTTTAAAAGGTAGAGTAACCGCAAGGGCTTATATTTCTAGGTAGTAAGTAGGTCATTTACGCTGGTGTGTCTTATAATAAATTAATTGATATGCATCCTAATTTCAATTTGTACATACGTACTTAAGTAAGCCGATGTGACTTTACTAATGTGACGTAGGTTTAATAAATCTTAGACCACAATTGACTGCTTATTGTATACCATAATAAAATCAACAGTTTTACCTCCTATTGTGGTCACCCATCTACTACTTTTGAACGCCATTAGTTGACTAGAAAAAAATTGTGTTATGTATGATAGTCCACTTGTGTATAATTATGTTTCCTTTTTGCAGAATAATAATTACTGTAGTCAAACGCTTTTCTGTCTACAAAAAAAGCGCAGAGTCGGTTGGTATTTTATGTCTAGTCTAGATAAGTGTAAGTACTTAGCAAATATTCTAATATGAGAGTTTATTTATTTTTTTATTTATTTCCTTTTTAGAAGACCAACAGCTGCTATAACATTATATATTTAACAAATTACACAAAAATTTGGTATATTTTAAAATAAGTATCTTATAAATTAGCTCTATCACATAAAGTTCAATTTATAAGTAAATAACAAAAAAAATAGCTGGTCCAATTCTAGTCCAACACAAATATTGTAGATAGAAAATAAGTAACTTTAGTTAGCGAAGGTTTCGGAGATAAAGCGATTTAACCGCTGGAAAGCAATTGACACAATAGGTGCGCGGGAATATTTATAAAAATCGCTGAAATGCATCTTTCGTGAATTCATCAGGAAACGGTTAACTGTAGCAAAACGACTTAATTACTTTTGATAATCAGATAAATTTAATAATTAGTTGCGCTTAGAATAAAATAAATACAATTTATCTTCCATCTACCCAACACAGCACCTAAAAAAAACCGCAGCAATAATAAACGTAATTACCTACTTATGTTAGGTTTTATAAAATGGGTAAATACCTACTCAAAATCCATACTTAGGTATTATTTATTCAAAAGTACGTAGTATCTATCTATTATTTTTGGTTCCTCCCTCTAAAATGGTCCTGGAATGTCACTATATATATATCAATTGTATCACGTAGGGTACCTAACCTATTAATTATAAACTAGATAAGTACTATAAACGAATGGAGCAAGCCATTCTTGTTATACCTATTATTCGAGTCACAGTTCAGGCCCAGCGAGCGCAAGTCCTAACCTATATTTTTCTACTAAAAAGTTGTCACAAGAAACCATTTAGTGAGTACAACAATTATACACCGGTGTAAAAACTTATTACGAAAATTGTTATTAACTTAGTTTTATATTTTTTAAGTACTTATATAATATGCATAAACACCTAAATGTTTTAAACCCTATAATATCTTGGTATCTGGCTCAGGAACTCCAGCTTCAGTTCTGCCAACATCTGTTTTGACCGGCAATAGTTCACGCTGAAAAATAACAAAAAAAAATTAGCTAATTAGCGTGAACTTGATTACATTGTTGTAGCGCCGCTGTGTACAGAATAACGCGCTTGTTTGTCTCGACATAATTGTATTCGTAATACTTATAGTAGCTTCAATTTTAGAAACCAATTTTATTTCAGTAGACCTAAGGAGATTTTTGTCGCAAGCAGCAAACAAATGCATAATCAATCATTCACAATCATAAATTTTTATCTACGGTGATGGATATAGATCCGGTGTGACTGCCGACCCTATATACGTAAGTATACTACGCGTGGTTCTAATATTTATTCTTTAGCCTACATAAAAACACAGGTTAGATAAATATGGTAAGAACGTTACATGATTCTAAAGAGCCATAAAACTGATCCTACCACAGCAACATTAATCAACTCGTATGTCAAATTCCTGACATAGCCGCCATATAGCTCTACAATTTGCAACTGTTTTGGGCAGAGCGACGCGTACGACTATACAAGCATACATATAATGACACTCTATTTTACACGTCGTACGTCGTCAAAAAATGTAACATCTAAATACTTATGTAGGTATCGGTCTTTAAGAAAATAACTTAGTTCTAACTTATGCTTACTCTTTCTAAGGAAAATAGCTCACCTCTACTGGCACCTTGTCTCCATATTTAGCCCGAAGTCTCCTGGCTAGAGGCGGCGTGAAGAGCGCCGGGTCGGGATGCGCGAGACCTTGCTTCTCCCAGGGCTGCTGCTGCCGCCATAGAATGGAGATCATCGACCCCACCACTATTGTCCAGGTGAAACCAATCTGAAAATTATACACACACAATTAACTATTAGTTATCACGAGAAAAGACCGTCGTGTTTTATTCTAATGCTAAGTACCTAACCGCAGCTAGAGATTTTATCATTTTATGCAGCAACCTATTTTACCTTCTGCAACATACATACTTACAGAAGTATTTGGATACAAATACTTCGTTTGTAGTTAACCATGAAATTATTATCAGTCAGTCTACTCTATAGGAAAGAAGCAAGAGAACAAAGAGTACCTATATATACTTAATACCTACCTATTCTAGGACAAGAGGACATAATAATAGTATTCCTCCCTTTTTAACTGACTGTCTGTAATGACTCATGTAATATTTAGCGATTTAACTGTTTTATGTACCGATATCATATTACGATGAGCTAGCCGTTTGCGTGATGTTAAGCAATTGCAGTAATACCACTCAGATCTCTAAATAAAACATATTAAGAAGTTTCTCGTAGTATGGGCACTGCACTGTGAGAGATCATAACAGTAAGTATATATACTTCTCTAAAGGTTAGGTAACAAGATTACTGTGATGACTGTAAAGTCATAAAGTCACATTTGCCTAACCATTTCACAACCTACAACGCCCTTCTGGCCGGAACAGTGCTTACACATTGTATAGAATCATCATCATCATCAGCCTGAAGACGCCCACTGCGTTACATAGGCCTCCTCCAAAGAGCGCCACTTTGAATGGCTGCTTGCCACTTGCATCCATCGACTCCCCACGGTTCTGTCTGACCGTCTCGTCGGTCCACCTAGTGGGAGCTGGACTACGCTGTGTTTTCCGATTCGTGGTCGCCACTAGAGGACCTTTATTCCCCATCGAATGTCAGTTCTACTGTCACTTGCCCCATTGTATAGAATAGGTAGCTGGCAAAGCAGTGGTAGAGAAACAGAACCTAGACTCTGCAGGAGTCCTAACGTAATGTTAAGAAAAATGACACTTACCGGACTGGTCCACAAGTAAGACATTCTGTAGAAGTACCAATACTCCTCGTGATTGACGTTTGTTTCCGGCACGGTGACATTGAACCCGCACCCCTCTATATTCAGGGGCAAATACTGAGGAGGGGGACGCGGTCCACCAAAGTTCTTCCATAACGTCAAAGCTATCCCACTTAGTAAGCCAATGGAGACACCCTGGAAATAAATGAAGGAAATATTGATTCAATATACCTAGTTGCTTTGAGGGTGACGTCATTCATCATTTATACGTTTTCCGCGGGAACTCAAAGTAGGTACGTCATCGTTTTAATTATATACAGCCATACAAAAATAGTATCTAAATTTTTGCATAATAGGCAGTAGGTGCCTTTAACTATTAGGCATCTAGTCATTTCACATCAACAGCCAGAAGACGTCTACTGCTGAACATAGGCCACTTAAAAAACACCTATAAAAAAACACCTATAAAACACCACTACGGTCGCTTATTATCGGGAGGGTTTGTCATAATGACCATATACTTAGCAGGGAGCTTGGTGATCCACGATTGGTAAGTAATCATTGTAATTTGCGCTAATAACAATAGAAACAGAAAAATCATCACCTTTTCGTTAGCGAAAGTGGTAAACATTCCCAGAGTGAACACGGCAAGGAGCGGACCGCCAACCGCTGCAAATATGGTGAAAGCGGCCTGCAATACTCCACCCAGGTACTCTGCCATAAACGCTAAGGCGAGGAACACCAGGCCGTAACCAGATGCAGTAATCTTCGTCAGCCATGGTACGTATGTTGGCTTTACTTGAAACCACCTTGAACAAAAGAATTTTTCACTAAATTCACGATTGGATTAAAAATAGTCAGATACCATTAGTTCGTATAATCATACAAGAAAAATTAAAATTGTCGAATATCGTTAGAGAGCTGTGTGAAAACTTGACTCGCATGCAAAGAACTTCGAACCTATGAGTATGTACATGACTAGAAGCTAAAATATTTCAAAGGGACTGTCTGCTATGACCTATATCTATTTTAAAATCGAAACAATAAACCATAGAGTAGTATAAGTATCGGGGAACAATAAACCCCCTACGGATATAGGGGCAGATGGTTTGCTTATCTCGTGATATGGTTTGGAAAATACAATAAGCAGTCCCTTTCGATAGTATGGGTAATTTTATATTGCTATTATTATATAAGATGAACTAACAGATTAGGAGTAAGTACATCGAAACAATCAATCTACTACAATATTTATGAGAATCGATTTTTTAATGAGCTGTAATTAAAATTGCTCCTGTAGACTCTGAATCGAAAGAAACTGAGCCGCATTGAATAAATTAGGCCATTCAATTAGCGAGCAATTGTTATTTTTCTAAGTAGTTAGCTTACCTGCCAATATAATCAGAAAGGGTGACGGCAGCCAACGCGTTACATGACGCAGATATAGTAGAAAGAGACGCACTGAAGATTCCAGCTACAAAGAGTCCTGCCAGGCCGGGAACTGCGCGCATCGAGTCCACCACATAGTACGGCATCAGTTGGTCAACCTGATAGATAAACACCAGTTCGTCAGCTGTCGCAGAAAGTTGGCACTTACGTAATACAAATAACACTCTATATTAACATATTATGAAGCTGGTTGAGTTCCGGATTCTTTATTCATAGTAGTAGTTCTAAGTAGGTATCAGTTTAGTAGCATCAAATACTAACCGCTGCAATTTTGTGACTAGTATAGGGATCACAGTCATGGTACACCGCGAATATACCGATACCAGCAATACAGGTGGTGATACTCAACACAGATAACGCAGGCCAGCTCCACCACAAACACTGCTGAGACTTCTCCAACGTGCTCACTGTCAAAAGTCTTTGAACCTGCAAATAGAGATATCCCATTTTAGAAATAGTCAATATAAAAATCAATAGCCATTAGCCTGTAAGTAGATATACAGATTGATACATATACCTAAGCTCCCAAACCGTAAGACGCAGAGTAGGTCGGCCCCCCACTAGTTGGAATCGATGCAGGAGGCAAGCAGCTTCGTAAAGTGGCACTCTGTGGGGGAGGCCTATGTTGAGCAGTAGATGTCTTCAGGCGGTTGTTGATGATCATGATCTGTTCTTTGTTTACCTGAGTATGATTGACAGCATATAACGACAGGTAGACTATTAAGCTTCCAATATTCAAAGACCACCACGTGTTCCTCTGTGTCATATCGAAACTGAAACTAAAATTTGGCTGGTTAGTGTCTGATCAACTGTAAAATCAATTTATACGTTTATTCTTTTTATGAACTTACTTAGAAAAATCCATGCGTCCACCCTTTCTAGCAATTTCAAACATATTCCCAAATCCTCCAAGTTGCACTGACGTGAATATGACAACACTAAGAACCGCTACAAACATTATAAAAGACTGAAGTAGATCCGTAAACAGTACTGCTTTCATTCCTCCTAGGGATGAATAGAAAGTGCAAGCAAGTCCTACAAGCAATATAGATAGCAGTCTATCTAGTCCTGTCACAGCTTCAAGAACTATAGCTGGTGCATACAACACTACTCCATTGTACAGCACCATTTGTAAAGTATATGTCAGTGATGCTAACATTCGTATTTGTGGTCCAAATCTTAGCTCCAAGTACTCGTAAGTACTAGTCTTTTGAAGTCCAAAAAATACTGGTAAGTACAGACGGCTGGCGATCGGAGTCGCCAGTCCATACGATATGTTGATCACAATGAATTGCATCCCGTAATAATAGTTCTCGGATGATACGCCAAGAAGTGATATTGCTGACATGAATGATGCCATCAGGGATACTGATACTGGTAATACTGATTGGTTTCGATCTGCAAGGAGATATTCCTGAAAAAATAGAGGACGTTACAGTAAACATTAAAAAAGTAGTACCAATTAAGGCACAACATAGAATGACAAATTTCTGAATATATCCGGTTCATGCTTCATCATCATCAGCAGCATGTGTCGACTGCTAGCCATACCTAAGCCTCTGCTAAGAAACATTGGCCTTTGAAGCTAGTATTCGGCTCTTTTTATCCAATTGCTGTCACCTAGCCGAAAGGCACCCTGGCACTACGTTTGCGTCGCATTTGCCTCTAAAGAACACATCTACCCTCAAAGTTGTCAGTGCCAAACCCATAGGTACCATAGATTATTAAATATGTTACTACGTAACCCATACGTATTAACCGCAGAATCGAACCGATTTTTTCAATACCTCCTACTTCAATACTCCTAGTACACTCAGAACTTTTTGATTGACATCAGAATAAAAATAATGCAAATTTTGTTACAAAAAAAACTTCGCCGCTTGCCCCTTATAGTGTAACCTGTGTTTCCTGTTGTTATAAAAACCAAAGAATACTATTTTGCAAAAATTAAAGCGAACATACCTCATTTGTCTTTTGTTTTCCTCCGCTAAATCGAAAATAAATTCCAATGGCTATTGAGGCGATCATGGTCGCCGCCATTATAAGGTAATCCCATACTCCGAACACTTGCACTTGTACCATTATTTAATCTAAAAAAGTAATTATGTTGTTATTAGGTAATCGAAAAATATACACATATTTACTTTGAAGCGAGTCTGCTTTTGTAACTTTTTAAGTAGGTATACCTGCTTAACTTGTTACTGGACTTATTATCTTACCATAGAGTCGATAGATTTTAAAATAGTCAGTTAAAGATGGATGGACACGGGGTCAAACCCCGTTCAAGATTGACTTTTCTTTTGCATTACAATTAATCTCTTTTTGGTATACTACGTTAGGTATATACTTATATCATGTAATGCCTAAACATGTTACGAAATTCAGTTTAAAAATTAGAGTAAGGAACATTTTATCTCTTACAGTAATTAGCCAATCTTGCAATTAACACGCCATTTATACAAACAAGGCCTATGTTTAGCATTGGACGATTTCTGGCTGATGATGTGTATTGTGTATACAGATTAAAGACATTAATAATACTAAACTTCCCACGAGTTTTTCTTCTATATTACCTTGCTCTACATTGACTTAGGTTCATATATAAAAAATGTGACTACCACACACACATACCTAATGTAATGGAGTAATACAGTTTACGCAAATAAATCATAATTTATTGTGACTTCTGCATTCAATCTAATGAGTTACGTACGCTTGTCCAGACAGTGGTAAGACTGTAGTTATAAAATTAAGGTCAATGTAGGTACCTAGACACGCAATCAGCTTTTATCCTCATACATAAATGTTACAAAACTGCTGAGGAATACTATGTTTGCTTTTTTATGGACCAGCTTGGCGTAAAAAAATTACAATAAAAAGATAAAGTAGGTATTATCTTAGAAACATTTCATTATTTAAAAAATGTAGAGCCAAAAGAAAGGTAAAAAAAAAATTAAAAAAGGTAGGTTTTATAAAGGTAGAGCCATCGATTTAATATTATTATAAAAGTAGGTTGTACATGGGGTAATGGTTTGCGTCTTCTCTATGCTCTGCTATTTATATTATAAAAAACTTCTGTTTTTCTACTTTCTTGTTTTATGAGAATGAATGACGTGCTGGTCGTTCAATACGGCCGCCCATTACAGTTGCAGTGTCACTCGGAATTTTAAAATAATAAAGTTTCGCGTGACACTGCACTGCGCACGTCATCCTGAGACATGACACAGTCTAGTAATCAGATTATTAAACTGTGTAATCAGCAGCCCTATTCCCAACCTATCGGAAACGTTTCTATTCGAAATCTACACTCCCCGTCTCTTTCATTCTAAATGTAGATGAAGGAGATGGAGAGCGTGGATTTCGAATCTGAACGTTTCCGATAGGTTGGGAATAGGGGTGCTGGTCATAAAGTCTCATTTGCCCAGTAATTTCACTAGCTACAATGCCCTTCAAACCGGAACACAGTAGTGCTTGCACACTACTGCTTGGCGGCAGAATATCTGGCAAAGCGGTGGTACCTACCTAGACGGACTTAGCAGAAAAGTCCTACCACCTAGTAAGCAGAAAAGTCCTACCACCTAGTGTAAATGATAGAGAAATAATTAAAAGTACCAAGTAGGTTAGGTTCGATACTTTTTGTTAGGATTAGATTAGATACAAGTGTATAAATATCGAAATACCGGCCGGATAATGATACAGAAAAATAATGTTTTTTTGTATCATTATACTACTTATTAATTTATAATTATATAATTCATTAGATATGCCTAGCTACAACTACATTAAAAACTGTCATTCTTAACGTTAATTTATTAAATCTCATATAATAATCTAATAGTAGTACAACATACATAATAATAGGTATGAGTACTGTATTTTTATTATTATTATATTAGCCCATATTGTCCCACTGCTCCGCAAAGGCCTCCCTTCCTTCCTTTTTATCCTCTTTCCAGGTATATTATACTATCCGGGGTATACTATGATAATAATAACATATCGCAAAATTGTAAAAATAAGTAAGAAGCAATTAAATATAAAAATACTTATTAAAACCAATAAGTTTTAATTAACATAAGTTATTCGTTTGCTTTTGTGTGTAAACACGACATCGTTTGCCAATTTAAAAGTAATTCAATTACTTACTTATAATATAAGTATGAGTCGGTACCTTGTATTTATTAGTAGCAGTAGGTGCCTAATTTAAAATCATTTAACTATTCATTCAGACGCATAAATAAATAAAAAATATTTTATTAGCTCCGTTTGTTGCCTTCTTAAACTTAATTTTGGCATTTTTCTGGATTTTAGTTACATAGGTGTGTGTAAGTACAATACTTTATAAATAGAACATTTCAAAACTTTACATTTCGAGTAAAATAATTTATAAAACCAAAGTGATAAAAACTAATAGTAATTATCATGTACTTACCTACATCAAATAATTACCAATCAGTGAAAGTAGGTATTTAGCATACCTACTATATTCATATTTTTACCTATTGCAACAGTAGTCTTTCCCGTTAGTTTCCGATGGTCAAAGTCCAAAATACATAGACACACATTCAAAACATTCCAGTGTTGCTATGGTAATGCAAATCACGTCACTCAGTCTCACTGGAGGTAACCTTGGCAACCCTCAGTCTAAAAAAGTTATTCCAGTCTTTAAAATCAGCACAAAACGTGTATGCTCAATCACTGACACCTTGTAAATAATGGTTTCGCAAAGAGCAAAGCGCGTCAAGCGCGTGTTCGTAAAACTAAAAAAGTTAATTGAACCGACGACGCGCGACGACCGGTGTTTTTTGTTGGCATAGATTTACTGTTAGAGGTTATGTTATTGGTATTCTCACGTATGGCACGATGTTAGTCAATGAAAAAAAGCAGCTTTAGCGCTTCATGACGAAAGTATAATTGGGTTTAAACAATTCTGAATAAGACATTTTGCATATCCACACATCATATTATTTTTAAAACCTAAGTAATTGCCTTTATTATATTTTATAGACAGCTTTTTAAAGTTATTTTCCTCTTCCGCATATTTTATTTGTAAATAATAATCATAACTTTAAATTACTAAAAGCCAATATATGACACAGATAATAATATTATTCAAACACAAACTAAGTAGAGAATACATGGTATTTAAATAGAAGGAAAGTTAAGTACCTACCTAAAAATGCACACAATAATTATGTGATAAATAAGTACACATGTTACAGAAGAGAGAGGACCATTTATGTTATTTTATTTTTTAGTAAACGTTATTATAAAATGTATTCATAATTTTACAACAACTTCTAATGAATCACAAACGCGTCCATCTAGTTAAAGCGCTTCAGCAGCTGCAATAACACTTTCAATCGGTAAATGGATTTGCGCGCGCATTTCTGTAAAATAAATTTCTAAGTAATTACAACTATGGTTATTTGGCACAAGCAAGGCACAAGAGGCGTTTTAATTTTCTTTATTGCTGTACTAGTGAAAATACTGAAGCATTGGCAATATATCACAATATACCGAATTTATAGTAAATAATATTATTTATCATACTCTTCCTTAGGGCCTGTAAAAATGTAACAACTAACGCCATCTAGACGTTCCTTTAAAAACTTTGTATATTTTTGTAGAGCTCTCTCTACCAAAATCTACACTACTTTGTCTTGCAACCTTCGTTTGTGACTCTACCTGAAAATATTCATAGAGGGCGAATAATGGACTAATTTATGATCTGTATTTTAATAATAATTATTATAAAGCAACAGCGAATGTGAAATTAAAGTAGGTACATAGGTATGTACATATTATGTAGTTGAAAAAAATACTGATTGGTTTTGTTCTCGTTTAATTGCAGTATTTCCTACTTACCTACTACCTATAGTAATAGCTAAAAGTCATTTAAGAAATTGAATAGGCATAATCAAACTTTAAACAGGTAGGTACTGTTTAAGTGGGACTCAAGTACCTAAGTACCTACTTATGGTAATTTTATTATTTTCAACCGCTAGTCTCATAATAATTGACAGGTCTATCTATACGTTAAGATTAAGATAATTATAAAAAGCACCTAAACCTAAGTAATTTTCACCACCTACACCTCAATACATTTACCTATACCTATCTCAGTATGAGTTTTAAACAAGTAGATCATAAATATAAATAATAAATAGGTATGTTATATCAGAACAGAATACATTAATTTGAACCGGAATTACCACCTTTCGGTCATCATTTGAAAACCCTTTCATTATGTTACCACGATTTAATTCTAACAAACCAATAGTTAATCGCTTGAATTAAACTATTACTATCTACTATTCATGTAGGTACAGGGTGGTAGGATTTTCAGATTTTTCAGTGTTAAAAAATAAATTAGGTAAGTACTTACTTAGACTCAATAACCGCTTGAATTAAACTATTACTATCTACTATTCATATAGGTACAGGGTGGTAAGATTTTCAGATTTTTCAGTGTTATTAAATAAATTGGGTAAGTACTTACTTAGACTCAATTTTTTCGTCCACCATACCTACCTCATTAACTTTTGTCCTTGCTTTTTCAAAAATAATATTGCACTTATTATAAAGTACCTGCTTCCAATGGTTTAGACATCAAAATACTTATAAATATTCGAAGAATAAAAGATTTTAGTACGTCTCTACTAAACTAAATCGCCGACATTCACTTAATGCCTGAAATAAAAATGTAAAAAATTACCCGTGTTATAATAAAAACTATGCTAGGATAATAATGTAATAGGTACCTTACTATTATTTTCCGTGGGGAGCCGATGGATGCAGGAGGCAAGTGGCCACTCAAGGTGGCGCTCTTTGGGGGAGGCCTATATTCAGCAGACGTCATCGGGCTGCTAATGATGATGATGATTATGATGATGATGATGACTTTTATTTTATTAGCACGTGTACTTATAGTAGGTACTTACAACCAAAAATATTTATTGTCTTCGTCAAGGATCTTAATTAAATGAGTAAGTATAGGTATAGATAGGTACTTATTTATTTATTTATTTATTCACTTTAACACCATTACAGTAACCCAATGCGATGTTAAAACAATACTTAGAACTACTATACATATTGATCGGAGGTACTGCACTTTTCCATTGTATATAAATAGAAACAGTGGGAAAATGCAGTTTCCCACAGATAAGTAGCTGTATCTACAAAAACAGGTTGAAATGAATTCACACACTCAAATACTGTAGGTATATATAAGCTTCGGCAATATTGTTATTTGTTGACACATAAAACAAACATTGGTCAAATATTATGAAAGCTATCATTAGCGCCTCGGTGGTTCCGCATCCGTATAATGAAAGATACCTTCGTATAAGTTGGTGACAGGCTCGCGTTCTTTTGATCTCGCCGCTCTGGCACACGAAGAGGGACAATTTCAGAGAGTGCTTCCTCGATTTTCGTGACTCACATGCCTACGGTAAGCTTTTCACGAGCTCTATTTACGCCAGTTCTGTTTTCGCTCTTTTGACATAAAATTCTAGGTATGCCATGCCAATCTAACCTAAATGACCTAAATGTCGTACTCCTAAATTGTACTTATATGACACAATTTAATTGCCATGTTTTTGGATTGTGTGGCCTGTGGCGGGTTTTGTTAGATGTAGTGTGAGGGGCGTTACTTAGTTTTACCTTAGCGCTACACTTGACACATCCTGTAGATGTATCAAAGCTCCATAATAATTATATTGTCTGTGGCGAACCATCTATTTCAGATAACACTGTTTCGTTATCGATGTTAATACATAATGTGTTTGTTTGGGAAAATCGCCACAGTGGAACGCTCACTATGAGTGAAGCAGGTAATTCTCGACCGAGGCGCTATTTCAGTTTTCATTACCTCCTTTTGAGATGTACTGGATTAGGATGGTGGCATCATCCCGATGAAGGCGACACTAGAAACTTTCCCGGATGGTATCTCTACTACTCCATCGCGACGCAGGTCATATGGGTCGCAGGCTTCGTCGGCCTAGAAACGATTGACCCCTTCGTGGGAGAAAAGGAATTGGACAGCTTTATGTTCAGCCTCTCCTTTGTAATAACACACAATTTAACAATCATAAAACTTTACTTGTTTTTCTTCAGAAACAAAGAAATACAAGACATAGTAAGAACTATTGAAATAGATATGAGAGAGTTCTATCAAAACGAAGAGACAAATCGCAAAACTATAAAGATCACCAAAACCTTCACTTTCGCGTTTATATTTTTCGGTTGGTTGACTATCGGGAACTCGAACACGTACGGGGCTATCCAAGATATTTACTGGAAGGCTTTATTAAAGAGCACGAATGATACCTCGCAAATTCCTGCTCGATCTCTAGCGCAGCCGATTTACATACCGTGGGATTATCAAAATGATAAGTCTTATATTCCTACATTTATACTAGAATTGGTAGGGCTCCTTTGGACTGGTCATATCGTGATGGGCATCGATACGTTCATAGGGTCAGTTATTCTACACATGAGCTCGCAGTTTGTGATACTGAGGGAGGCAATAGAGACGGCTTACGATCGCACAATGACAGCGCTGCGTGAAGGAACAGTACACGCCGTTGATGAGAATCTTCCAACTGACAGAGCAGACGTCTCCCTAATGAACTTAGATGAAAATAACGAACGAATTGTCAGAGCCTTTTACACGGAAAAACAAATTGAATCAGCTCTACAAACAACGCTGGTAAATTGTATTCGTCAACACCAACTTCTCATCGGGTGAGTATAGACACAGAGAGATGTCTTATTTTCTTATTTCTCATAAAAATGTGTAACCTAACATTGATCATTATTATTTGTGTATCTACTGCATTTTCAGTAACTAATATATAGCAAGGACTATATTCTTGTATGTTCATATAGTTCAGTGTAAAAGGCTTTTAAGTTCGCTAAGCCTTTTAGCGGAAAGAAACCGCGAGATGTTTGCGGGACTTTTTTCCCTTGCGTTCAGCTTACTAAGTAGGACGACAGATGGGAGTTTTCAACATTATATACAGAAGAACCTACCAGACCGTTAAGTAAATAGGTACTTATATAATGTAATCCATCAACATGCGTACCCCTGTACTTACCAATCTGAAATAAATAATCCCCAGTGTGTGGCAGCGGCACCCTTTTAAATAATTCCGGCGTTTTGTATTCTGTTCTGGCAATTCAATAAGTTTTCCGGATACACACAGATTTTCCGAGACGGTTCAATTTTCTAAGGAGATAACAAGGTATTGTGTAAGAAAGTAATAAGGTTGTTTTTTTGGCAACGCGTTTAGAAATTACAAGCAACTACTGCGAGTGGCAAGCTGGATGCCTATACATAAGTGCAGCAAACTTTTGGCACAGAACTTAGACGAGCCGGCTAAGCTAAACTGTAGTAAAGTTCAATCCAAATTAACTGGCTACGCTCAACTGCCAGAACTACAGCTAAAGTTCACCGCTCTCTTGTAAATAGCTTCACTCGAGGTTGTAAGCATTACAAATAAACGAGCTAGGTAGTACATTAGATAAACTGTATGTTACTAGTACCACTCTATCCACTACTACCACCCACTTACTGAAAAGTCGGTTAATTCCAGTCTCATCGCAATTACATTCTACTAAATAAACCCGTAGGATCACCCAGGTGATCAAAGAGGAATAGACCTTATTTAGTAGTATGTAATTGACTTGACGGGCCCGATAGCTCAGTTGGTGATACCCCTGCCTTCTGAACTGAGGGCTCTTTGTGTGATGTTTGTTCTGCGTCTGGGTTTTATATTGTACTCTATGTATGTATTTACAAACAAAAAAGTATATAAGTATTGTATCAGTTATCTGGTTCCCATAGTACAAGCTATGCTTAGTTTGGGGCTAGATCGCGCTGTGTGAAATGTTCATACATATTAAATAAGCTAGCTAAAATTATTGATTAAATTTTGCAAATATTTAGAACGTTTGTGCCTACAGTTTCTAAAAGATTTCTATACAAAAAGCAGCGACCGACGTTTATCTGTGAAAAATTCAATTCCTAGTCAATGAGAAAGCAATAAGGGTGCGAAGTTGTGTGCGATTTGACAAACTGCAATAACTCCGGATTATGGCCCCAATATTGTGAGTCGTTGGCTTTTTTCAACGCAGGAATCAACATAATCTGGGATTCATATTCACCTAGCGAACACTGAATGAAGTTTACACCGTTTATTGAGGACTATTGATTTTTTCCTGTGGCTGTACTTACTGTATGGGCATGAAAAAATACAGTTTCGTTTTTCAATCCTAAAATATCTGCTTTTTATATAAATAATACATGAAGCATTAGATCTTAATAAAAAGTTACTTAATCTCTATTTTCATCTTGATTTTTGGCAATCGACTAACAATATACATATATCGTTTAAATTTTAAAATTGAGCGTTTGTATGAGTGACTTGATATACTGAATAACAACGATCTACCAACATGGACGAGAACCAAAACTAAACCTAACCAAATGCCAAAATAGCAACCATAACAGAAGTATTCTTTTCGTCTTTAGTCTCGGACATCATACGCATGACAAGCTAGTGCTAATTGTAGCACTAGTCATCCCAGGTATAATTTTATGTGATCCAGCATTCTTTTTCCAGCTGCGTCGAGAAATTCTCAACGACTTATTCCTACGGTTTCATGACCCAATTGCTCTCCAGTATGGCTGCAATTTGCGTCGTTATGGTTCAAGTTTCGGTAAGATACTATTTGTGGGTTAAATCGTTGTTAATTTGTGTCTATTTTCCTTTGACTGGCTTGATAGCTCAGTTGGTAATAACCTTTTGAACTGTAGGTTGTGGGTTCGATTCCCCTCCGGGACAAAATTATATGTATGATAAGATAACCATTGTTGATTTTTCTGTGTTTATAGGTCTAGGCTAGGTATTATATTGTATTATGAGTAGTTTAAGTACTTTTTATTTATATTTTATGTGTTTTTTAATGATTTCACAAAGCCCAAGTAAAAACGAATGGAAGATGAGTTTCATAAAGCATATAAATAGGTTCTACTCTGATTTGTTGTTTCTTTTATTTGCAGCAAGACGCATCCAGCTTCAAATCTCTTCGGCTGATAACATCGCTTGCGTTCTTCGCTGCTATGATAACGCAACTGGCAATTCAATGCTTCACTGGGAACGAACTTACATTGCAAGTTAGTATTTTAGTATTTTAGCTTAGTTTCTATATTTAAATGATTCACTCATATAGGTACAGCCAGCGTGAGTCAACAACAACTCTAGAGATAAACATACTTATATACCTATTTATTACATAATTACATCGATTTTCTTACAACTTCCACGAAAACCGTCACGTAAATTAGGTACTTGGCACGATGGCGTCGGTTTTTCTTCGCAGTCATTTCCCACAAACCTCATGCATATTCTAAGTCATTAGAAGGTGGGCGTGCTTTGTACGTAATGTTGATTTCATTTAATCTGTCGACGACACTTTCAAAACGTGGTGTGACGTGAATTCACATAAGCACATCAAATAATGGGATAATCATGAGGTTATTTCCATAAACTTTAGTTTAATTTGCAATACTTACGTAGTAAAATTTCATATCATTTAATAATTATTCTATACTTAGTGTGTTTTGTGTTGCCATTTGCTTGGTTAAAATGTATTCCATACAATAGCTTTTACACAACTTAAAGAACCTACCTACCCCTAGGCCCCTAGGAAGTTGTTGCGTATAGGCGTAGAGATACGTAACAGATCTTAGAAAACCAAGATACAATGAATATTAGTAGAATTGAGGATATAATTTTGTAGCTACAGCCGTAAATACCATGGAGTTGTAGGGCTTTGGCTGAAAATAGCTGTACAGTTTATTACGAAGATAATAGGTACGTTGTAGTCGTTTTTAGAACTATGGTCATAGTTGTTTGCCTGTATTTTTAAAACTATGGCCGTAGTCTCATCTGACGGTAAGTGACGACGCGGTCGACGATGGAGCATGCTCGCATAGAAAATACCGGTTCACTCTGGCCTTAAAAACTCTCAGATTATATTTGTCAGGTAACAATGACGCTTGATATTTTTATTTAGAAGCTACGACCGTAGCAGTTGTCGTAGAGCTTTATTTTAAAGCTACGGACGTAGCTGTTGCCGTAGAATCAAAATTTAGGGCTACAGCCGTAGGTGCTATTGCCATACAATTCTAATTAAGACCTATGAACGTATTTACTTGTAGGTTGTAGGCATAGTTTTTTTAGAGCTACACCCGTAGCTGTTGTACTGTAGCGTAGATGCCAAACTCTTAATTAACTTTTTAATAATCATAACATTTCACATAATTAAGACTGTTCAAAAAACAGCATTTTATCTTGTTTCCCGTCTTTCACCTGCTAGTAGTACACGGCTATAGTGCCTCATCATCACAGTCTGGTTGTGACCTAATTTCGTTTTACAGCGAAATCTCATGACTTGCGTTCCACTCAAATTAATAAAAATTTGGAGGTAAACGTTTATTTACCTACGTTACGAAACTTACGTACTTTCAGTTATTTTTCTCATTTAATTATGCCATTTTTTTAGTCTTTTCTCTAATGCCTCTGTCCGTTGGATGGGAGTCAAGGTGGGCATGGTGTTCCCAATTCCCATAGTATTTAGCAGACTTGTCTTGTTTAATTATAGGCTGCTCGGATATCAGACGCCGTGATGCAGAGTAAGTGGGAGCGACTGACTCCGCGCCTCCGATCGCTACTTATGATGACCATGATGAGAGCACAGCGACCATTACGTCTCTCAGCCGCTGGCTTCGCTCACATGGACAACGACTGCTTTTTGGCTGTAAGTTCTTTTACGATGGTTTAATAGTACCTGACGGGCCCGATAGCTCAGTTGGTAGTAACCCTGCCTTCTGAACTGAGGGCTGTGGGTTTGTCCTACCCAGGACAAACATTTGTGTGATGAACATAAATGTTTGTTCTGTGTCTGGGTTTTCTATTGTATTCTGTGTATGTATTTACAAACAAAAAGTATCTATGTATTATATCCGTTATCAAAATCATCCGTGCCAACTGCGTTAGGCACCGCGGTAATCTTCATAATTTTCAATAAAAATATTTTCATTTTACTCTTTACTCTTTAATAATCATCTATAAATGATGCACTATCATGAGCTCAATTTATGCTAATGAATTAAATTACACTCTGTATATCCCTAAAACTAAGTACGCTGGTATTTTAATGTATTCTTAATGTAAGTTAATTCTTTATTTTCTTAGTAGGTTTTTTCTCTAATCTGAGGATTTTCTATAATGACGTAAGATGTGCAATTATTCTACACATAGTATACGTATAACTTCCTTGTTCTACACACACAGCCATGACTTTTTCAAAGTGAAGTGTAAATGACTGATGCCTTCGACAAAACATGGTATCTGGATTCGTAGGTATCCGAAGGGTCACAGAACATGCGCTTTTCAAAGTGTGTGCGTCATACATAACTTTATTCTATTGTTTCAGATAATGAAAGCTGCGTATTCATATTATGCTGTGTTGAGTCAAAAATAAGTTTGAGTAAAATATTGTAGCACAGAATGTAGTGAAATGTTGTAGATTGTAGTAAATATTAACTTAATCTGGTTTATCCAAAAAATAACTAAGTATAAAAATAATATATTGTGTTTTTGTTTTAATACCTTTTTAACTTTCAATGTTCTATGGATTTGATCAGTCGTCGATCCATTTAGTGGGGGCCCAACCTACATTACTACAGGTACTGTATCTTCCAGTTTGTGGTCATCACTCGAAAACCTTCCTACCCCTCCAGTTGTAGTTTCTGCAACGATGTGTCCGGTCTGTATCACAGTATATACATTGTGATGTATTTTCGGCTCCGTTTTCAAAAAAGCATCTAAGTACTTATATACTTGTTGAGCAGTCTATGATTGCATCGCTCTACAATCATCGAAAACTTACGCAAATTTTCGATAAAGAATTGGAAGGTATAGGTATAGGTAGGTAATTATAAAGCACCAAAAAGGCACCGAACTCATAAATAATTTTATTTTTTATACCCTATGACAACGGCAGAAGTAAGCTTACTGTACTTAGGTACTTTATACAACCATGTACTTCGACGGTTTAATTTAAACTAATTATAATTGAGTTGTCTAACCAACCATGAAGTGTGCAGCTTATTTGAGTTCATAATATAAGCTGTACTTACATGTACTTGTACCTTCTTAAAAAATAACCTGAAAGAAGACGTCAACCAACAAAATTTTCCTAAACTTCATCAAACTTCTATGGAAGGTATATTTTTACGGTGTATGGAGCTGTAAAAGCATGGCATAAAAAATATCGCAGAATATTGCCGGAAGCGTGTACTGCCCTAGATGACATGCGCATTGTTCTTTACGTAGCACCCAATTACTTTAACGTTTAAATAATTTTGCGTTCCACTTTACCACAGGAATGTAAAGTGAAACGAAACAAATGCTAAAATTAAAAACTGTGCAGCGGTCAGTTACGTGACATCTCTATCTTTTTGCGGTAAGTACTTAAACAGGAACATTAATTACTTATAAAAATTCTACAGATTAATGTTAGCAATGCCTGTCCTGGATTATTTGTCCTCTCTAGCAATTTTCCAGACAGCCAATTCGAGTCTTCATACTAGATCTTTCAATTTCCACAATTGCGATGTGCCTTTGTGACTTCTGACTTGTAAGTCACAAAAAATTGACTGGAGCACAGATTAGAGAAAAAATAATGTGGTCTGGAGCTTAGCAATTGACATTCACTAAACCACAAAAATCGAATTATACCAAATGTTTGGAATCAGTCGTGTGTTATGAGTACTTTCGTGTTTGTACAACCAAGTAAGTATTCTTGTATTTTATGTTATTTAAGTAAGCAGTACCTACATACGCACCAACCACAAAATATGCTCATTTCGAAAAATCCTAGGCAGTGCGGGTCAGACCGCAAGTCTGTCTGACCCGCACTTGGCCAGTTATTTGTAGTTGGTGAAACTTCGAAGAAACCAAACATCGTAGTATATCAGGCCTGAAACCCGCTCGACCGGTGCGTTATATCTCTTTACATTATTATGTTATGAGATTCCTCAGCATAGGATGGTGGGACCACCCCGATGAAAGAGATACGAGAAACTTCCCCGGTGGTATTAATATTACTCGATAGCAGCTATGGATGGAGAAACCTGCACGGTCTGGTATTAGACGATTTACATACCTTTGGAGATACGAAAATGATGCGTCACATGTTCACCTATCGTTAGGTATACCTACTAGAAATGGTAGGAACAGCCACATCCTGTTGATCGACCCGTTTATCGCTTCCATTATCCTGCATATAAGCTCACAGTTTACGATACTGAGAGAAGCGATAGAAACTGGGGTAGATCACACAATGAGCGTGCTTCTTGAAAGTTTAAAAGTATTGACAAAAAACGACCAAGGAAGTACAAGTATCGATGATGATTATTGAAGACTAGCTACTGCCCGCGGCGTTGCCACGCGTGGACTACATTACTTTTCAGGTTTCGGATTGGGTAATGGCTTATTTTTAAAAACTGATTTTCTATCAGCCACACTGAGTTTTCTGCTCGTATAATCAATTCCACGAAGTAAAAATGACATGTCTTAATCATGGATGAAATAATTAATTATAATATTTTCCAAAACAGCGTAGGTACGCTAATTATTATTCTTGATATTCCTGGACCAATTTTGATGAAATCTCCACTCATGGCTACTTAACTATAGAAAAATTTTTGATGATATTTCGATAAGTATCATCGAACTCATGATTAATTAAAACCTATATTATATTAAATCTAGGCTTTCAAAAAATTTTTACAATAGGGCAAAGTCTGGGGGTCTAGCAAAGATACCAACCGCTAACGCTAACGCCAAATGCTAACTCCAAAATGTACTGAAATGACGTTTCGGAAATCGCTGACTTTTCCGTAGCGAATGTCATTTCGATACATTTTTGGAGTTAGCGTGAGGCGTTAGCGTTAGTGATTGTGATCTTTGATGGATCTTTGCTAGACCCCCAGGGCATTTTACATAACATGTTTCGTACACAGATTAGAGAAAAAAAACTACTTCGTATCATTCCATAGAGTATTATTATACTTCTGTATCATTCAAAGAGTATATAATTTATTACGTAACGTAAGAGTATCATTGGCCCACTGCATTAGCCTATGGTGGTAATAGTATGCATTGGCCCTCAGACCTGTGGGCCAAACATAAACGTCATGTAATGCCAAAAATAGGCGTAGCAAGGGTCAAGATTATACTCCCAAGGGTAAAGCTCTAACTATCACGGTTCATGAGATACAGCCTGGTGACAGACGGACAGAAGGACAGACAGCCTGACAGACGTCGTCAGTCCGTTTTGGGTACGGAACTCTATTACTAAGGCTCCGCTGTCCGTCTGTCCGTCTGTCACCATCAGGCTGTATCTCATGAACCGTGATAGTTACACAGCTGAAATCTTCACAGATGATAAATATATTTTTGTTGCCACTATTACAAAAAATACAGAATAAAATAAGTATTTAACCCCTTAAATACTTATTTTATTCTGTATTTTAGTATTTTTTCTCTCATACATCAAACGTTTTTTTGCTAGTTTTTATAGATAATGATACGGAACCCTTGGTGCGCGAGCCCAACTCGCACTTGGCCGGTTATTTCTCTAATCTGCGGGCACTAAGTATAATTAACATGTTTGTATCTTGAATGCAATCGATTCATACTACTTACATATTATTTGATGGTATATCTATTTTACTCCAAAAACCCCAAACAACCTACAAGGGCTTAAATAGAAAAACTAATAATGGTTAATCAAATCTAATTAATTGTAAAATTTCATTCCACCGTTTAATGCATATTTACTACCGAAATTAACTCCTATTACTCTTTGTTCATGGCCTTACACACGTTTTTTTTCTTTAATCTGTGCCTCCAGATGGACTTTACGTGAAACATGTGAAATATTCAATAACAACACGACGTAAAATTACTATACTTAACACTGGCTAAATACACTATGTGTGGAGCCATAATACAACATAAAAAAAATTACTGTGACACAAACTAACCGTCAGTAGCCAAAAAAATTCACCATGAAGCGGCCATGTTGTATAAAATTCCGTCCGGTTTCGTAATGATATTTTAATAATTTTGACCAAAAATTTTTAATGATATTTGTATTTTAATATATCCTATGTTGTGCGCCGGTTATTTCTAAGCATATTAGTGCAACCCGCATGAAAATCAGTTCAGTATCTAGGGATTTGTTGAATAACAAACAAACAAACAAACAAACAGCTACAAATTATTGTCCCTAGATGGCGTTAGATACGATAAATTAGAAAATGTATGGAGAAGGGAAAAAAGCCTTGTAGTCCTGCATCGCGGTTATGATATTTTTTGAACAATAGAACCTATGGGATAAATTAGATTTGACATCATTATGTGTGTGTTCCGTAGCGCGCCAGAATTACACATTTATTATATGTAGGGAAAACAACAAGCAGACTGTCAGAACATTTTACTCGAAAAATCAAATTGAATCTGAGTTACGTAGATCCTAGTGAGTTGTATTCGTCAGCATCAAGTTCTTATCGGGTGATAATTTTATCTTTAACTTCTACTAATCTATAGCTAACTCACCCGGGTTCAGTTTCATTGCAAGCTTTAGGTAATCCCCTGCCCCTCAAGACCATCCCATTGATTGCCCTTTTTCTACAATTTTCCTTACCCTTTTTCTTTTCCCTTTCACAAACAATATTGGTTATATAACCCTCCGGTCGTCCATCAGAGGTGCAGGTATACCTACAACTCGATTTTAAATACACTGATTATGATGAAACAAACTTTAGCCTGCTCACAACTCAAAAGAATCTGCTCAAACTGTTGAACACAAGCCTCTCGATCTCGATACATATGATACTTACCTACGTACATACAAACCATTCAAAGTCATTTTTGCGTGATAAATTATTACACAGACAAGATACTTAAAACTAAAAAAACGTTGATAGATCTTACTTTTCCCTTTAAAAATTTTAATTAGCATTCGTAGCAGGGTAAAATATTTTTTACGTTTGCGGGAAAACGTGACGCACGAGCCGGTTAATTAACATCACGTGAAGCTTTAAAAACCATCAAAACCACAACGTGTTAACGAGAGCTTGTTGGAAGCCATTTAAAAATTGTAGCTTACAATTTGCAATGTTTGGCCTAGTTTCGACAGCGGAATTCTATAACGGACAGAAGAGGCGTCCGGAGATCGAATGAATATTTTTTTTTTACAATTTATGGGCATAGCATTTGACCACTGTCTCACCTGATGGTAAGTGACGACGCGGCCTACGGTGGTGCATGCTTGCCTAGAAGATACCTGTTCACCCTTGACTTGAAGACACCCAGGTTATAGCTATCTGGAAACAAGGACGACGGCAAGGTGTTCCACTCATTTGCTGTTCGCACTGTAAAGTTTGATGCGAAACGCTTATTAAGTTATTTAATTATTAGTAATTTTGTTAGTATAGGTGCGTAGTGTATTCTTTATCCCGGAAAGGAGTTTTTGCGTGAAGGATTACTGTACTGTCTAATGCTATCTCAACTATTATAGTAGGTTTAGTAATTTAATCTAGGTACTTTATTGTATTATACCCACATGGTTTCATTGCCAACAATTCTCCGTATACCTACCTAAATGCTATGATAAGCATACCATGCTGCTTTATGGGGGAGGCCTGAGCCTGCATGGTATTCAGCAGTGGACGTTTTTTGGCTGTTGATAATTATGATAATTTGATAATGTACAGACTGACACAATAATTACTGTTGCGAAGAAGTTTGTGCTCGCAATACGTACGCAGAACTACTAGTATACAGGTGAACAGGTGGATGACACGCGGAATGTTGTTTTAGCCTCATAACCCCGTCCCATTCCTCAGTGCATTCCGTAAAACGTGTCCTTTTCATCGCGTGAAATCACCATCCAAATGAAATAGTTAAGCATTTAAATTGAAATTTTTAATCGGCCCAGGCATTTTTGGTAGTTAAATAAATGGTGCTGTACGGCGAAGTGCAAGTGAGAACGGATGTCAACTTATACCCAGTTGATAGTCATGCATGAACATCGGCAGAGCTCAACGGCTCACTGCGGCATGGTTACTTTACAATTATAAGACATAATAGACAACGAATTTTATGTTTCTGTAAGAGTAAGATGTGTTGAAACCTGAAACGCTTTATTTTACACAAGTTTTTACTGTTTCCCTTTGTGGAATATAATGTTCGTTCACCCTTTTGTTATGAGGTTCACAACGAAGTTTGTTACTCGATTCGCAGCGCTAAAATCAAGAATAACGGACTTTAGGTACATAGTTCCAAATAGCTCCAAGCAAACAGTGCAAATCTAATTATAACCAGTTATCTGCCGGCGATGCCGGAACAAATAGATGTAAATTATGGCTCTAAAGCGCAAACAACTCAAACTCGTGGATATTCCCGTCCGAATTACAATCTGGCACCTAAAAGATAAATCATCCATAAGCCTTCGCATTTCCTTCGTTCCTTTCCGTGTAAGTATTATAAAAACCTTTCAAATTGAAGTCAAGTTACCTACCTAACTACTTATCGAGATTGCAATGGGCTTTGAGACTGAAGGGTATTGTCGATCCAAAATAGCTACCATCTCTTTTAACTCATACATAACATACCAAAATACACTTCGATCTTTGAAAACATTTTCGAAGACTTATTTTTCACCTAATAACCAAAGGCCGGATAACACTTACATGCGTATTTTTTTCAAAAATCAATTTGCCATTATTTTATTTAATAAAAGCAGCATTTTCGTTAAAAAGTTTGACCACAAGAGCCACATTAAAAGAAATAAATGAAACAAACACATTTCAATTTCAATTTAATTAGAAACTTCACCATCGCTATTAACTAGTTCGTTGTGCACATAGGTAACTACAATCTAAACTATCACAGTTGTTTCGTACGTATAAAAATTAAAAAAGTGACAAATAAATAGTAATAGTACTAAACATAGTTTTTCGCTACACCCTTTATGACCACGTCTCTTTGGAGATGCTTTGAGCCTTATGGAATCATCTTTGTAATTTTACTTGAGCAATCATAGCTCAAGTAAAGTTGGCTTTGGTGTCACGGACCGCGATCTGTCTGGCGTTTTTATGCCGAGGACTTTCATTTCTTCGCACCTGAAAAGGTGAAAAGGCGTTTTATTTTTCTTTATTTCAACTCTACTGCTCGTGTAGTTTTACTACTTTGTAGTTTTTCGGATTGAAAATAGGGTACACTTCACTTTTTTACTTGGTTAGATCTCTGCCTTTACTTATATAGGTACTAAATACGAAATGATGTTTTTATGCATAGACCCATTAGGTAAATAGAATGGTAAGCAATCGCGAATGAATCAAAACAACATGTTTATACTGGAAAGTTTAAAATCTTAAGCAATTAGGAACCAATTACTTAATATGTTATCATTAGATAAAAATAATACTTTTGCTTTGGTTACTATTGTATTTAATAAGTGATACAATTGTAATAGTCTACCTAAGTGCGTGGTTAATGAAAGTAAAAGGTGTAGTTAGTGAGAAAGAAAGATTAGGTAGGATTTAAGAAGTCGAACCACAGAAAGTTTATTGCACATAAAAAGTTTCCCTTAATCCATCCATCCCAATCCAATTAGGAAGTAAATTAGGTGTGGCTTGCGGCTTATAGTGTTAAGTTAATGTGATGAAAACACAACAATTTTCTACGAGAAAATTGACTTAAATTAATCAAACAATTTTTATGATTCTACTCTGTATACTATTTACATGCAATAGCTTAGTTTTGTGATCTGTGTGACATGCCAATGTATTGTATACTTTTGTGAATAAATTATGTTTATGTTTAAGTATATTAATGAGAAAAATCTTTTATGTAAAGATTTTAACCAACTTTATTATTATTGGCTAAGCCAAGATTAATATACAAACATGCAAATACAAAATAAGCATGTTATAATCGCTGATATATTGAGATGAAAATGATAAACAAAAAAATCCGATCGGAACAGAGAAGAAAAAACTAAAGATCGGGATAAAAAGATTACAAAACGTTTAAAAAAACTGACCGGATGCTTTGAATATAAACTAGAACCGGAAGTAAAAAAAATCAAGAAAAGCTGATCGTGATGGAAAAGTAAGAAAGTATGCTCATACATAGATGAAAAAATTATTCAGAAAGTAATAAAAAACTAAACTGAAAATCGGCATGAAAAAAAGGATTAAATATTTATGAAAAAGTTGATCAGAGAGAAAAAAAAATACTGAAAGAATACTGAATAACAAAGAGAATCAGTATAAAAAAGAACCAGAAAGAAAAAGAGGATCGGTTAAAAAGAATGGGGCTGATATAGAGAACTCTCAGAGTATTTCAGTGAGACTGGCATAACTCGAAGAGCTGATGGAGAACTGACCTGTCTTCCCCCGTATGTGCAGCATTGTAGAACACGTCTGGTAGAGGCGAGTCATGCTGGCTCAGCAGAGAGCTCCCGGCTCTCGGCGAGTGAGGACCGTGCGTGGCGTACGGAGAGAATGGCACGGCTGCACGTAGCGCTGCAAGGACTAGGAGCATGCCACCTAGATGGACACAAAACAAATGTTCATGATCTAACCAAACCAACCTGTTTAGAACTAAATGTCTTAAAGAATTTAGCACAGCCACTTTTAGAAGGTAATGAAATTATATATATTTATATTATAGGTATGACTTATAGGTACTTCATGAGCTATTTACGTAGAATAGGTTATGGGTATGGCTACAGATACCAGAGACGATGGTGGTCCAACAGACCAAAATCTATATTAGTTGATATAGAACTTTTCTGAATAATATCACAGATATGTAGTGTAGGTTTTAGGTACCTACAAGGTACCTGCCTGTGTTCTAGAGTAGAATTGGAGCTATTTTACACAGGCAAATCCATAGATAAGTAGTTACAAAATTAGAAGTCCTAATTACAGTAATTGATGACAATGAAAGCAGAGTACAGTCGAAGTTCAAATCAATCGAAGCCCAGGGCTGTTTCAATAACCTTAATTGAACCACTTCTGGATGCAGTGAGTAAAAGAAAAGATTACGAATGTTAGTGATTCTATGGTTAGATCACAAACTGTTTAGTGTTTACCATTGACGAAGATTGATCATAGAGAAACCTTGACTATGATGAGTGTTCCGTGTGCTTAATTGATAAGATAATTAAAACACGTGGCTTAAAAATACAGAACATACTAGGTGACGTTATATAACAGCCAACCAAAAACCTTAATAAAATAAAATAAACCCATAAATATAAAGAAAGCAAAAAAGGAAAACATGAACACATTGAAAAATTTAACGCGGGCGGATAAATGAAAACTATTGATACAATTGATAATAATTATGGTGTCTTATGGGCACTGTTTTTGAAGTAAGAGTAGGTAACTTACTATGCCTACTTATACTACAAAAACTACAGGCAATAGGAATTTATTTCATTGAGTTTTGACGGCATACCATTCAAGGGTCCATGATCGTCGCTAGCAATTTAAGTTTTGTGACGATTGCGTTCGGTCCTTTCTAATATTACTCGGCACTACACATTCACTTGTTTGTTAGAGCAAGTTTGAATAGAAGCCAAAAATTTGACTGCAAGTTACCAATATTATAATAATGAGGGTAGATAAATTATTATTCAGAAAATCATTTTGTTTGGAAGGAAACAATATCTAACATAATCTGTGCTCATTTTCAAATAAACTTTTGTCTTTTATCTAACAAGTATGACATGTTATGAGGAAAGCCACTGTCTCAGACACAAATTTTATTATTCTTGTCTCAACTGAATACAATACAGAACATTTCCTGTTTGTGGTTCCTGATATTTGTTATGGCGTCCTCGGTTTCGTCTTAGAAAATACAATTATTGTAATGCTCTGTGATTTTATTACCACCCAAAGTGCGACAAAGGCTTTTGTTCAAATGAGTTCCTTTAAGATGACCTACAATTACATAGATAATAGGTACGTGGGCACATGTCACCTGCTATAGTTGTCAGTAAAGTGATATTGGCAAACAGCAATGCAGTGGCCACACACGCATAGAACGGTGCTCTTGCCCGTCCACATGACCACCTCATGAAATCCCAACACCTCAAGGTCAGTGTATATTCCCCCCGTCGGCATAGCAGGTCGACGAACAGTGCTGCCACCCACATTGTCTCCAGAAGAAAGACCATGGCTGCTGCAACACTGGGGAAAAGATAAATTATAATTATAAAAGATTCATTATAATGAAAAAAACATTAGTCAATTTTATGGTTAACCTAACCACCCCATTAAGTTAAAAAGTTAAAGTAGTTAGTGCTAACTGCACTCTTAACTTACTAGAAATATAGGTGCAGTAGGTATATATGAACCTCGTATAATAGAGCCCAAATTATAACTCACTTAGGTAAATCTACTAACCTCGTGTTTCGAACATACCACCTACTATATCTGCTCAAACAAACCTTCCTGGAAACTAAAGTTTTGATTTATCTGTCAACAGTTGGCAACCAAGAGGCCGAATGATGCATTTCGTTGCTACATTTTAGTATATTATACGATAAATGGCTTTTATAACAGCGCTCCGTCGTCGGTCGCTGCCAATTTGTATTGATTACCACAAATGAATATTTCCAAGAGCATATTCCAGAGGTTCTTGGCACGTGCTGGCTTTATTGGGCTCGTTTTTATAACTTGTTGATAAATATTCTAATTTGAATAGGCTTCGGTTAACATTAGTGTAGTGGGTTATTCTAGTTACTTGAATGTAGTTTAAGAGTAGGTAGGTAGACATGAGACATAACGTCGTCTCGGACTCTCGGAAGAATGCCGGCGACATTCCCGGCGACATTCATGACTCGTGCCAACCATAATTTAATTGCCTAAAGTAGAGTAAAAAACACATGAGAAAGAAATTATTAAAATTTTTGTTTGTTTTTGAATAATAATTTGAGAATTTCAAGAAAAGGTTTGAACCGTTATATCTCCAGAAAAGATGACTTTATCCAACGTGTTCCTTCTGTTAAGAAATAAAAGTACCTAGATAATATTATAACCCATTCTGTGGGTATCGCATGTTCAGAGACAGATGTGTGTCATTACCCCGGCCATCTCGAGGGTTCAGCCACTTTGCGTAGATAAGTCTAAGTAAAGAGGTATGTAATAGGCACTCTAAAGAAAGGTCAATGTCGTGCTTAAACTCTGGAATACTTTACTGCCATTTGTGTGTCAACTCTCGTCATATTTTGAAAAGTTTTGAGGGACACTTTAAGGCGTAAGGGAGTACCTATGGAGTCGTAACAACACGTTTGAGGAGTTATTTTACTAGTAGTAAACTTCCAATATGCCATTGGAAGTTTACTACCAAAGTTCATTTTGTTATACCTTAGGGCCGGGTTTTTCACCATTGGTTAGAATTTGTTACAGTTTTCAACCAGTTTTCACTAGTAGTGAAAAAATCTATCCTTAGTCACGACGTGACTGATAAAATGAAACAGTTATACTAATGTCGAATAAACAGTTACTGATTGATTGACTAATTCATAAAACATTATACTTATTAATCGTAACTTATAATAAGTCACTAAAGACAACTCCGTTTTTAGTCGGATAAAATGATCGCAGTTATCATAGACGTACTAGGTACCTATCATAAAGTATGTCACATTTATAAGATAGGTAGGTACCTATTTAATTATAAAAGAGCTTTTAGTTCGAAATAAATCAAATTTCGTCTTGAATCGAAAGCAGACGAAACCGTAATATATTAAATTAATTATTATTAATAAATGAACGAAATAAAAAATGTAATCATAAAAGTTTCCAAATCTAGGTAAGTAAGTACCTACCTATAGTCGGCCTTATTTTGTTCAAGGGACGTCTAAATCTAAAATGATGACTTTTTATTATAACGAAGCATATCGTTTCGGAATACCTAGCCCTATTATGTGCTTAGCTAAGAGAAAGTGACCTCGTAATATTTAACAGCCAGATCCACACTGAATATTAAACAGTCAGCTGTCGGTAGGTAAAATATTAGCTAATATAATATTATTATATTTATGTAACATTTAAAGTAAACTAGGTATACTTATTATGTAGGTATCTATTAAGGTTTTAGTGTGGCGTAAAGCGCCTGTTATGGTTTCTGTTCTACATAACTTGGAGAACAAAGATGTTATTAATCTGAAATTACTAACTTAATAGGTATCTATAGTATACCTATGCCCGCAATTGTATTACGTAAAAATTGCAACAGCAGTTAGCAATGTGACAGCGAACACTTGCAATCGGTCGCTAGATTGCCGCCGGTTGCTCGAATACACTTTGGCCTTAGACACTAGCGCCACTAGCAACAGAACGGCAATAGATAGAAACAAAAGAATGTTTAGTTCATCGGTTGCTGTCAAACGTGACTTCACTGCCAAAATCATGTTTGACAGCAATGATTGCGAAATGTACGCCTGTTGCAAAAGTAACGTAATAACCCCGCCGGTCAAAAATGCAGATTATGAACCAGAAAATTCAGGTTAGGTACAATTGCTATCGCTTTCCTTAATGATCTGTTATCTACAACGCTACATGACATGATTAGGTGAACAAAAATATCACAAACTCCGGTCATCTTATTTCATCTACCTACTTATTTATGGTAATAGCGGAAATAGTCATCATGTCATACGTAATATTGACGCAAAAATGGCGTGACGCGATTACTTAGATAAAATTCCATACCGTACTCGCACGTAGTTAGCACCTAAAAGTATAGAATAACATGAATACTAAAAATGTGTGCGGTTATTCTGTATCGATTCCTTACTTTGAAACCACGCGAATTCCTTGTCTTACATAAGAAATCTGCATAAGTCTATTCTCTATGAAACGAAAACAAAACCGCGCGAAATGAATTTGGAATTGGCGCGATTTGAACTGTCAAAAATCATATGTTTTACCGAGACGCGTTCCGAAACATCAGCACATTAAAGGATATTGACCATTTATGTCACTATATTTTATTCAAAATAAAGATAACTTTCATTTAAAGTAAAGGTATATCTAACGCTGTGACACGATTTGAACAAGACACGATAACGACGTGGTTTCGAATCGTGTGGAATCTGTGTTTCCATGGAGAATAACCGCCCTGATAAGGAGTTTAGAAACAGCATTGACGTACTTACATCAAGCCTGGTGCTACGTCGTATCCTAGAACCCAGAGCTCTGCTCCGGCTCCGCTCATTACTGAAAAATAAAACGTTGAGCATATGAACCATAGAATTACCTACTACCTTCTTATTCTAAGATAATGAGCCTTTTTCGAAGAATCATAGCTTATTA